>CM068367.1:879517326-880818992 GCA_034769895.1 Magicicada septendecula | reverse complement strand
CACGTGTTCTCTGCGGCACCACAGGCAAAGCCTGTCTGAAGTCACCGGCCAGTAGCACCGTCACCCCACCCATCAGACGGTTGCAGCTCCTGATGTCCTGCAGCGTCCCGTTCAGAGCCTTCACAGCTCTTTTGTGTGCCATGGTGCCCTCATCCCACACAACCAACTTGGCTGCTTGAAGTATCTGAGCCAGGTCACTCTGCTTAGAGACGTTACACAGTGCAGACTCTGAGAGATTCAGGTTGAGAGGCAACTTGAAGGGGAAAGAGTGAGCCGTCTTGCCTCCGTCAAGCAATGTAGCAACGATACCTGAGGAAGAAACGGCGATGGCAATCTTCCTATCATTCCTTACTTTGGCCAACAACAAATTTATCAAAAATGTTTTCCCGGTGTCACCAAGAGCGTCTAGGAAGAGCAGACTCCCGGCGTTTGAGACAATGTTGTAGACCTCCCTCTGCTCTTGATTCAGTTTTGAAAAGTTATCAGCAGCTGGCTCAGAGAGCCGGAGGGTATTTTAAGACAGCTCCCTCAGGTATTCGCGATTGACCGTGCCGACTTCTGCTCTCTTCACGGCGATGGAAGCCCAAACTGTTGGAGATGGTTGCCAGACATGGAGAAGATAACATCTTCAAGGAGAATCAGGCACTTAATGTACACAATCTCCATGACCTGCACGACATCTCCGCAATCTCTATCCATTTCGACAGTCCGCGAGACTATCTCTGTGGTTTTTCCATAACATTAGAGGATCCCCGACCTGGCACAACACCAACAGAATGGGTAACGGCTCTCGGATCTTGTGAGGGGAGTCTGAGAGGGAAGTTTCTTCCAGTGAGTGGTCCCAGTGAGCGTCATCCTCCACCACCTCAAGAGCTCTACACGTCGACTGGAATGTAGGATGAACTACTCACAGTTTTTATGGCAGTGAATGACGTGGGGCCTCGCACATTTTGCATGAGGAATAGTAAATAGTAGCACTCAGCGTTGTCAGGATGGACAGCATGCAGTCTGCCCAGAACTTGGTTCTTTTTCATCCCTGGGTAACGTGCACAGACTACCAAGTATGACGGAAATGACAGAACTTTACAGTAGATGAGAGTAAAGTTCAAGGCCAATTTGTGAAGGCATCAACTTTGCATAGATCGAAAAAGGCCACGAGTGTAGTTTTCGGAAGGTTGTTGATGCTTTAAATTACATTTTATTCTGTTAAATACACACTTTAGCCATTCTCAAGGTGCTTGACAGGAGGAAACTGTTCGTGGATGGGGAAGCACAGAATGCGCCAGGCATGTAGCGCTCTGTTTCGTACGTTGTCAGACAGGAGGAAACTGTTCGTGGATGGGGAAGCACAGAATGCGCAGGCATGTAGCGCTCTGTCGTGTACGTTGTCAGACAGGAGGAAACTGTTCGTGGATGGGGAAGCACAGAATGCGCCAGGCATGTAGCGCTCTGCCTCGTACGTTGGCAGACAGGAGGAAACTGTTCGTGGATGGGGAAGCACAGAATGCGCAGGCATGTAGCGCTGTCTTGTACGTTGTCAGACAGGAGGAAACTGTTCGTGGATGGGGAAGCACAGAATGCGCCAGGCATGTAGCGCTCTGTCTCGTACGTTGTCAGACAGGAGGAAACTGTTCGTGGATGGGGAAGCACAGAATGCGCCAGGCATGTAGCGCTCTGTTTCGTACGTTGTCAGACAGGAGGAAACTGTTCGTGGAGAGGAAGCACAGAATGCCCCAGGCATGTAGCGCTCTGTCTCGTACGTTGTCAGACAGGAGGAACCTGTTCGTGGATGGGGAAGCACAGAATGCGCCAAGCATGTAGCGCTCTGTCTCGTACGTTGTCAGACAGGAGGAACCTGTTCGTGGATGGGGAAGCACAGAATGCGCCAGGCATGTAGCGCTCTGTCTTGTACGTTGTCAGACAGGAGGAAACTGTTCGTGGAGGGGAAGCACAGAATGCGCAGGCATGTAGCGCTCTGTCTTGTACGTTGTCAGACAGGAGGAAACTGTTCGTGGATGGGGAAGCACAGAATGCGCAGGCATGTAGCGCTCTGTCTCGTACGTTGTCAGACAGGAGGAAACTGTTCGTGGATGGGGAAGCACAGAATGCGCAGGCACGTAGCGGTCTGTCTCGTACGTTGTCAGACAGGAGGAAACTGTTCGTGGATGGGGAAGCACAGAATGCGCCAGGCATGTAGCGCTCTGTCTCGTACGTTGTCAGACAGGAGGAAACTGTTCGTGGATGGGGAAGTACAGAATGCACAGGCATGTAGCGCTCTGTCTCGTACGTTGTCAGACAGGAGGAAACTGTTCGTGGATGGGGAAGCACAGAATGCGCAGGCATGTAGCCCTCTGTCTCGTACGTTGTCAGACAGGAGGAAACTGTTCGTGGATGGGGAAGCACAGAATGCACAGGCATGTAGCGCTCTGTCTTGTACGTTGTCAGACAGGAGGAAAGTGTTCGTCGAGGGGAAGCACAGAATGCGCAGGCATGTAGCGCTCTGTCTCGTACGTTGTCAGACAGGAGGAAACTGTTCGTGGATGGGGAAGCACAGAATGCGCAGGCATGTAGCGCACTGTCTCGTACGTTGTCACCTCGTCCAACTCTTTCTCAGTAGTAAACGCTGCTTAGGCGGAAATTTTGTTGACCTACTTGCAAATATATTTTATTGATTTAACGGACTTACAGAACAGCGGCGTCCGACGCAAATTTATCCATATTAGTTAATATGCGCCAAAAAAGTGCGAGACAGAACATGATTGTAAGGCACGATCCAGCGATTGTCAAGTTCTACCCCATTGATATTGACAGTGAGCCCGCTGTCTGAAGGGACCACCTGCGGTACTGAGGGTAACCGCCCTCCCCAGTCTGTATCTCGTTGATGAGAGAGCGAGGATATCTATAGCTGCAGGATCCATTCACCATGCAAGGCGAGCTCTTATTAAGAGATCCGCACAGGCCAGTGTCGACTTGACAATCTCATGGAGGGCCTGGTCGAGTTCGGGGTCGAGGATTTCGGCACTGATTTCTTTGTCCATTGCATATGGTTTTATCTTGTCTTTCAACTACACAAGAATGTGAATGTGGGGGAGACCTCGTCTAAAATAAAACTAAATTTATTTTTTGTATCCAAGTGTCAAAATAACATTTATAATAAACCAGAGATGAGAAAAATAATAATTACGTAACGGATGGTTGCACCTCTTGATGTCCTGGAACGTTCTGATGAGTGAATGAATGGTATTTGGTCTTTATATGTATTAGATAAATTAGCGTATCTCAAAAATTAATTTAAACCCTTTGGTGAAAGAGTTTTTCGAAACGGTTTCTCAGCGAGGACTTAAAGCCCAAGAGTAACTTGCATACCAAATTTTAAGTTTCTAGTCCTCAAGGTTCTGAAGATTTTGTGATGACTGGATGAATGGTATTTGGCTTTAATATACCAAGATATGTATATATGTATACTTTCATTTTTTTTACTTTCTCACTTCATAATTGCTTATTTGGTTATATTAGATTTTTAGCTGTTATTCTTTTAGATCAGATTAAAGTAGATTTCTTCTTGAGATTGTTGTGTTATTGTGTGTTAATATTTCTCATTCTTTATCTTGCACAGTATTACATCATAACATATTATATTTTTTTAATGTTAGCTACACATAATCTTTTACGTTTAAAATATTGCCTAACTAAAGCTTTCTTTTTTAATATTTTACCATCATTAATTACTTATAGAATTTTATAACTTTGCATCATGTCTGGGACCACTTTATTAGGCCTATTCTGTTTTATTTTACTTTCTATTTTCTAAAAATTATTTCAGCCTTTAAAAAATTGTGGTTTACTACAATTTTAAGGATTTACTATTTAATGATTTACAATTTTCAATCTACAATTTCACAATTTAATAGTTAACTTTTTAATAACTTCTTCGTACACTTATTATTATTATTACTATTATTTTTAACATTTATCAAGTTTTAAACATTTATCTAGTAACAACCTCAGGATCTCAGACCTTCCACAAATACTGTATGGCCTAAAGAATTTTCACTTTACGAACATAAAAATTTTACAAACTTTTATAAATTTACTTCACTTTAGCAGTGGTTATGTTGTGTGGCAATTCACAATAGTACAATGTATGTGTGTGTGTGTGTGTGTGTGTGTGTGTGTGTGTGTGTGTGTGTGTGTGTGTGTGTGTGTGTGTGTGTGTGTGTGTGTGTGTGTGTGTGTGTGTGTGTGTGTGTTTGAAAAGTTGAACTATATGGATTAGAAAGGCCATGATAAATTTAGAAATGTGGAAGGTAATTAGTAAATTAATTTATTGTTACATGTAGGCCTGTCGCACCTTGTTACTACAATAGGAAAATACATCATGAAACGTCAGAAAAATCTGTCACACATTTTATTATTAAGTCTGTAAGTCAATCGCATTCTTATAATATACTTTTTCTAGTTATCCAATCGGGAACACCGAGAAACGTTAGTTATAATAGCGCATTAATCCACTTGCGTAATTACCCAAACTACTTACCACACAGAGGTACAAATCAAGAAATATATTGGCCGTACTGACATTTATTTATTTTCTCATCCGTGTTGAGAAAGCAGTCAGAGAAATGAGAACTATAATTTTCTGTCTTTTGTCATGGAGAGCAAATTTCTGTGATAGTATTAGAGGTGTTTTATTTAGCCTACGCTTAAGATCAATTCTGTTTTTGTGAATTCTGTTTGTGGTTAATGTATCAGTGGTTTAACTTATAAAACACATAAACAGTTTGTATACCATTATCATGTTAAGGACATGTTGGTCCACATGAATGGGGCTCGTTAACCCGCTGGGAGAACCTGTTCTTTTCGCAGAAATACGTGTTTTACAGAATATTTGTTACCATACTATTATGTACATAATAATACATGGGCCTAATACTTAATAATTAATACATACATACTTAATACATAATAATTAATTGTTTACGTACATAATATGTTTTAAAGTATATGTTGTAAACCTATATGTTAATACTTTGTTAAAAATCCTCAAATATATATTAAAAATGAAAAGCACTGGCATTGATATTATCCCCAGCCTCTTATAATTAAAGAGAGCTTAACACTTTTCCATTTTTACGTTAAATGTTTACCTATAAATTGACTTTAATACATCTACCGGTTTAAATCAATGCTAAAACCGTTATTCTTACTTTGGTAAAACACAAGGAAATACAATTGAGAAGGGATAAGTTAATCACATAACTCTACGATTCCAATTATAAAAAAAAAGATTTATGTTTTCATATAAACACAACAGAGTTTTAATGCTGACGATCTTGTTAATAGAAATATACTGCAGTATACATGTATAATTTCAAATCACCGCTAATCTGAAAGACAATGCTAGGACGGAATCGGATAGAGTGAGACGTCGTTCGTGACACAATGGGTTGTAGTTTCCGGTAATGGGCCAAGACAATGCAAGTCTGTTAGTATGATAATAAGTGGAAGTTGTGAGGCTCATTACTCAGTTTCAGCTACCCTCGTTTCGCGTTTAATAGTTGCAACAAACTTTTAATGAAACAATACTGACTTCAGTCCGAGGTGAAATTTTACGTTACCTTGTGTGTTGTCTATGTAATGGGAGCATGTAATGATACATGTAATGGAAACTTTAAGAAGGTTTGTTAATTTCCACAAACATTTATAAATATAATTTTCTAATATGTTTAACTAAGTTTTGATAATGTAAAGTTTCTATACTATTACATATGTAACGAAGTATGCGATTTACATGTGTCACTTTGAACGTATTAGTCGCATTTTATTCAGATTATCATTTGAGTTTATGGCGAACATCTCTATCTTGTATCCCTACTTCTTCAGGTTTTCTTATCCATAGGCTCGGCGTATATTACAAATTTATATCAAAAATTAATTAAAATTCAGCAGTTAAAGTAAAATAGACTTTCAGAAAGTTTGTAAGCTTATAAATTTACAAAAAATAACCTTTCATATAGTTATAAATACGATTGTTAATGTAAAATGTGTTATACTTTTAAACTCTTTTTAGTATGTGATTTACTTATGTCGTTTTGAGCATATTAGCCGCATTTGTTTAGATAAATAACATTACCCTCCGCTAAGTTCAAAATGTAAGAGCACAAATTTTTGAGTGTGTATTCAAATTTTATTTTTCATGGTTTCGGCGTATATTACAAATTTGTTTCAAAATTTAATTACAGTAAAACAGTTAATATATATTAAGTCTGAATCAAACAATTCCAGCTGTGGAACAACTATCTACAAACTTAGAACGTGATGAATGCTTTCCAAGTTTATCAGTTTATGCTTGGCAAGTTTCAGCACGTTTATGCTTGAAAATGTTTATCAAGAATCCAGTGCCTTCATATTGTGATGTCTATACGGCTATACGGGTAGCAAACTAAACTGATTCGTCAGATGTCTGTTACACTGTGGCAAACTGGGCGTAAACGTTTATGTCACAATTTCTACCCTTTGTAGCGTAAGACGAGGCGGTAAAGTCGTCACTTAACAAAAAGTGCTTTGTATACACTTCAGTAACGAAAACATCCCCGTTGACTTTTGAAATATAGGCAGTTGTTCTATCCTGATCAATAACATTTGTTTCAAAATGGAATATGAAAGTAATGAAAGGACTAATTTTTCGTGGAGACAAAATTCTGTCTTATTAGTTATTTTTTCTATGTTAGCAGTCTTCATAACAACTTTGTCGAATTTTGTTGCTCCTCTGCTATATACACTTTTCCCTCGAACGAGGCCTATCGGTTTCGCAACCATTATCAACTTCTTCCTACAACAAGTTCTTCCTACTATCAAGCTGTATGAAGAACTTGATAATGTTTGCGAAACCGAAAGGCCTCGTTCGAGGGAAAAGTGTATATAGCAGAGAAGCAACAAAATTCGACAAAATTCTGTCTGCTACAGGTTTGTGTGTCTGTCATTTGAACATCTATCCATCAGCCTGTTAGTCCTGTCTACATATTTATTTTATCAATTAAATTCAACCTCACGCTCAACAATAAGAATAATTAGTTATTTTGAAATGTTACGTGAACTTATTTTCTACTTAAATACCAAACATTTCACACCTACTCCAATACCGAATTAACTTTTAACTTTGGGAAATCAAATTACATTTTGTTGAAATGTTACAGTATTCGAAACAGAGCTACTCAATCATGCATGCCTTGTAAATTAAAATGAATATTTGTTTTTTAAATAATTGATAAATGTTATCGATTCTTAAAAATGTACTAATAGGCTCAGTAGCTTAGAAAACTAAAGAAGGAAACAACCTTTCGCTTTACTTCGCTGAAAATCAGCGTTTAAATTTCCGTTTTCTATGTTTTACAGGTTGCAGTTGATTTTCATGTCGTCAAAACATGAGTTCTTGATGACCCTGCATTGCAGGGATTTGCGGCTAAAGGTTCACAACTGTGTTCGGTGACGTCACATTTACACTGATACAAGTATAGGGTCACTAAATCACACAGTAAAAATGAACAATTGACTTTAAAATAAAGATCATTCTACATCCACAGAAGTAACTATACAGTAACTAGACAATATTGTACTTCTATCATATGAAAGTAGAATAGGTCATTTTCAACACAATTCCAAGAACATAAAACTACTTATAGATTTATTAAAATGATTTACAATTTTTTTAACACAGTAAAGAATGTATAATACTTTAGAAACCATCATAACAACATATTTAATAAAACTAGTTACAAAATATATCTATAACTATTTCCAATAGTACCATGGCAATTGAAGTTCATAATATGTTCGAATTATTAAATTAAAATTTAATAGTTTTAAATTTACGAACTCGTTGTAAATAAAGTACTGTAGATATTTATTCTGCTGTCTTTTAAACGTATCATTTACAGGTAAATAGAATTTGTATATACAAATAACATACCTTGTATGTACTTGTCTTTGACTGCAATACACTAACACATATACTCCACTTTGTTCTATTTACATTTATGTACATTTGGCAGCACTTGAAAATTCATTATAAAAACAATAGACTTCATTCAATTCTTTTCTTTTTATTTTTATTTTTTTACACAAGGGTTTGTCAAACAGTTAGTAAACTAACATGCACAAAATTCTCCTTTCTATTGAAATATTCCTCTTTCTCTTTAGTACTTTGTCCAATTTCCCGTTTTCTTCTTGATTTGGCCCACATGATGCAATCACCTCTTCTTTCTCTACACAAAACGTTTACAAACTAGTTACAAATGTAAAATATTTGCCATATTCTTTTCTTCCTATGCTGGTGGACAAATCTGTTCCAGATGTCTCCAGAGTTCTAATCGTACTGAATACTGTTAAAAATATTTCTATCTCTCAAACAAAGGCCAGTAAAAAGTGAATATAGAAAAAGATTAACTCTCAAATACAGAAAATAATGAATTTGATAATTTGGAATTGGAGACTGTATATTATTCTGTCGTTATAATATGTGGCTGTTAGGTTCACAATGTTCAGTGGCTATAAGTTAGTAGTGTCTACTCTTATATACGTGTCAGCTTAACTTCTCTGGTCAAAGTTTCAAGATACGTAGACGATACTTTGTCGTGTTTGCGAGATTTATAGCGCAATCCAGGCCGCTACGAGAAGTTACATGACACCAGTTTTCCATTAACGTCTGCAGATATTTCAAAACGAGTCACTAAGCACACTGCATATCTCCCACTCATAATAACAAAAGGTTCCTTATTATTATAATAAATTCGGGATAATTAAAAGAAAATTTATTATTATATGAGGCGGTAGTATGAAGTTGTGTCTTGAACATTGTTCATTTTTCTTTGAATTTCGGCTAGGAATAGTTTTTTTTAAGTTTTAATTTAATGATTTTGCTAAAATTGACCCCACGCTCAAATCGATTAAATATTGAGAAGCTAAGCTTTAGTTGATTAAAGTTACATAAATGTCGATAAATTGTTATTTTCATCTGTTTTGTTTTGATGTGAGATCTCAATTCCAAACATAATGATTAGGCACACTTGTGTTTGCAAGAACAGAACAGGTAACACTAGTATGGTAATCTTCTGAGCGCATTGTTTCATCAAGTTGTTAAAGAGAACAGTCTCACTGAAATGGGCAAACTGTTCAGATGGGCAAACATAACCGTAATACGAACGCTTGAAGCATTTCTGGGCGCCACGGTGTTTCTCTTGACAACAGTAGACTATAGATATCCATATAACGGTTTCTATCCAAGTAATGTAGTTAGAGATACACCTGTCTCTGGTCTGTACGGTAGTGTTTCTGATTTCTCAGTAACGTAATCACTCATTAACTCAGTACTATTCACCGTTGATACGTTTTTCGCCTAGTACGAATAAGCAACACGCCAAAGTGCTATAGGCAAAAGGAACATATTGTGACATCGTAGCCCCCCCCCTCTTATCTTGGTCGGAATATTTTCGAAACATTTCTATTAATTAATGAAATAAATGAACATAATTCAAAGTAATGAACTAGTATCAACTCACTCTCCTCCTCTCCTGAAAAGTAAATGATTTTTCAATTGTATATGGGCAATACCATAAAATACCCTTTTCAAAAACCAACTTTCAGCAAAACCGCATTACCGATAAAATGTGTATTTCTGGTACAGCAGACGCAAGTCGCTGTCTTAGATGAATGTGTGAACCAATGTTGTGCTTGAGGCATTGAGTGTGTACAAGTACACAAACTTGCTTCTCAGAATCGGTTACATAGTAATTAGAGCCATTGTTTACAAGTTACGTTGTTTGCAGGTTCTTGTGTCAGGCCGATATGTGCCATTCTGCTTACCTGTCCTGTACAACAATGTTGCTGCGTTACAATCTGTACCGCGACGGCTCGCCTAAGGCCAATCTATGTTTCTTCTTTACATATTAATTGACACAAATCTGTCTTCTGAAATTGTTTATAAAAGTAATTCTTATTTTAATATTTCTGAATATATCACACTCCTTTATTTATTTTATTTAATAATTACTAAATAGTTTATTTATTAACTACTATGAAGATGTACTATGAGACATTTTCTATATTGTACCGTAATATCATGTTTAGTGTTTTCAAAACAATAAAATTCGGATTAAAAAAATAAAATAAAATCAACAAACCCGATTGGAAAGAGCAACCAACCAGAGACAGTTGTTGACTATCGTCAGGACTAACCCAAGCACACATACTCCATCAAATAAGAGATTAAAAATGCTGACGCTAAGCATTTGGCATTATGCACAAAATATTTCGTAGCCTATGTAAGTCAATACAGCTTAACCAAAAATTTTATGTTTCAACAATTGACTTACGATATTTATTTTATGTAGCTTATCTGCAAATATATGTGCGTGGCTGACCATCTTCAACAAGAATCATTTATTGTAAAGACGTGCCATTCGAAAATAAGGTCGTGGAATACGTCTGACAAGAGATCACAGTTCCAGATCAGAAAAGATTAAGGAGGAAATACAAATTAAACGGTTATCGTTTTCTGTGCGTCTTATTATGACAGTAAGCTGACTCTGTCTAACAATGGAATACAAACTAAGAGGCCGCAGTACTGTCGATCGCTTGACCGAGCTATGATTCCGGGATCCGTAAAAACGGTCTATTCTTTGAATTTAGTACACAATGGAAAGAAGAAGAACGTTGAATAAACTTATATTCCTTAACCACAGTTCTGTCATTGTAAATCCGAAGAAGATTTTTAAAGTGGTATAGCACAGAAAAGTAGTTTCGAGCCAAAATTAATTATACACACCGGTACCAATCTGAGAGCTTGACCTTGACGACAGCTGGCAAGGACAACAGCTAATTGTCAACTTAAAAATATCGTGTCGTTACTCTGTAGGTGACTATTTGCATTACTTTATACCGGATCATATTTTAATATATTATATATTATTCATATATTCATATTTCCTGTCGGAACTGTTTCAAGGTCAAGCTCTCAGATTGGTACCGGTGTGTAATATAACTATGATTCAAAATTAAGATCATAGATAATAATATGTCACATGTTTTATTATTTGTTTTTGTACACGTAGACTTAACAATAATTCTTTTTTAACTAATACCCAATTCAATTCCAATTGACCAATTCCAATACCCATTTGAATTCTTTTTTAACGATATTCATTTCCCATTTATTATATGTCTTAATAAAGTCTCTTATTCGTAAATAAAATCCAGTAAAGGATAATGTCGAAAGTGTGCACAATACCAGCAATACTGCCAGGATACATAGCAAACAGAAACGCTGTAATCCAGATGATGGTGAGGCTGTAACGTTTTTACATTTAACAGTTACTCAAGGTCACGGGGTGACGAACGGAAGAACAGCCTCGCTTTTTTTGACGCACTCGTCGACAATGCGGGACTCCAAAATATGATCTCTCTCTCTCTCTCTCTCTCTCTCTCTCTCTCTCTCTCACTCTACACATACGCGCGCGCGTGCGCGTGTGTGTGTGTGCATATATATATTGTATAAATAATCATATAAAATCATATTAAAAGTAGGTAATCGTATTGTTCGAAGCCTAAAATTGTGTTCTATTGCTGTACTTTTTTGCGTTACAATGACATCCTGACATGTAAATATAAAACACAATGAAAATGATATGCTTATTTGTTGTTGTAGAGTATAGCAGATATAAGTACTTATAAGATATTCACTGAATACACTGCAGAATGGTAAATATTTTAAATTAATTAATTATAGTGTTACGGCGATCACACTGATCGTCGTATGGTACAGTGGAAAACAAAATACAGGCACCAATTAAGTCACTAAACATCAGCTTTAATTAATCACAAATAACAGTTTGTAGTCAACAAGTTATTCAACAGGATTATACTCGTACAATAATTTAAATTAAATTTGACCGCTCGCAATCATAATCTCAACTAATAGAATCCCGCGCAATAATCAATTTTCACTAATAGATACTTGAAACGCACTGGCTAATCGCCCGAATTAAACTGAAAACTAAGTGTCAGGTGTTGGCTATTTATAGTCTGCAGTGTTCTTCACTGTTCAACTTCACTTTTAATTTGTTCTCTTATGTTCGTAATTGAGTCTTCTACTGCAGATATTTTATTTGACATGGATTCTTCTATGACAGATATTTTTGTAGACATCGAGTCTTCAACACTGGAGACATATTTTTTGTACTTCAGTGACTGATGTCACTGATTTAATGTCACTGATTCTTGTACCTCCGATATTCTAGTAAATTGGGTGTATTCCGATTCCTCGTAATTCACCAAAGTCACCACGCAGAATACCCAATTCTGCTCCATTATGTTCCTGCATCTGCTTTTGCTCCTTATCAACGCGTTGATATCATTCACTTCCTGCTTACGTCGTTCCTCTGTTTCTTCCCATTCCTGTCTTCTTTCTTGTTTTTGTCTTTTTTCTGCTTCTTCCCGCTCCTGTCGGCGTCTTTACTCTGTTTCTTCTACCTCCTGTAGTCGTCGTTCCTCTGTCTGCAACAGTATAATCTGGAAATTTTCCAGCATCTGATTGGTATCCATTGTTTACCGATTAGTTACAATATTACACTAGTCTTGTACAAGGTGTCCACTGTTTCCACTGTTAACGGTTCTATCCCACTTCTGGGCCACTGTTACGGCAATCTTACTGTTCGTCGTATGCATTGGAAACAAAATACAGACACCGAAGAAATCACTAATCACCAGCTTTAATTAATCATAAATAACAGTTTGTAATCAACAAGTTATTCAACAAGATTATACTCGTACAATAATTCAAATTAAATGTGTCCACACGCAATAATAATGTCAACTAATAGAGTCCAGCACAATAATCGCTTTTCATTAATAGCTACTTGAAACGCACTGAGTAATCCCCCGAAGTATACTGAAAACTAAGGGTCAGGTGTTGGCTATTTATAGTCTGCAGGTTTCCATAATATGCGTCCTTAACAAGTACTCGAAAATTCTAGAGTATAGGCCTACTTCAGCGCGGCCTTGGCAGAAACACGTAAACCTACCGAGACTGAGGTAGTTGAGAACCTTGTGGAATGACACTATCGAATGTACGAGAAAGTTCCGTATTACGTAACAATAGTACTACAATTAGATGTCGATACAATATACCCTACTAACCACAAATCGTGGGTACTGTTATAATTGTACTTATAGTCAGTATTAAATAAAAACAATATAAAGACAATTACCAATTAACCATTATAACAAGAACTGGTAGCAGTTCATCAGAGGCAGGGGATTAAGGGCTGATCTTCTACATAAAAACCGTAGTTCTTTAAACAGAAACAAAATATCCCAGTTTCACTATATCCACTGTTGATGAGAAGATTTAGGAATATAATCCAGTATATAGATTAGGCTTATACAACAGACAATGGGAACACACTGCAGCGTACTGAAGCGATATCAGGAACTACGATGCATGATGAATGTCTCTACTTCCACATGGAGTCTGTTTCCTTGTACTATATAACAAAAAACTGACTAGTATACGTCACGATTGTAACGTTTCTGTTCATTCCTGTTGCAGCTTATCAAAATACAACTGGTGTATATTAAGTTTTGTTGCTCGTTTGAATACAATTTTGTAAGTTAAATTATAAACGCATACAGAGTTACTAAAATACATAGTAGCAGCAGTAGCAACCACTGACAAACAGTAGAAATCGTAATCAATTTGCACTGCATTTACTCCTGGTTACACCTGGAATATTTTATAGTCAACAAGAAAAAACATGACATTTTTAGGTTTTTACTTTTTATTATTTTTCGAATTGTGGTGATTTCAATGCGACTTTCGTCAAGCTCATACCCAAATACAAATTAGCAATAATTAAAACACACACACACACACACACACACACACACACACACACACACACACACACACACATACAGTCGCATAAAAATGTGTACAGCATAATAAGTTGAAGTAACCTAGATAGGACAAAAACAGGTAAGCGGTAAAAGCAAGTTTTAGGCCGTGTCGTTATCACAAAATAAAGGCATTATGTTGTATCAAGGAAGAGGTTACAGAAATCCTCGAAACACTTCACGAAAAAACTTCAAAATGCGTTCTTTCTCTGCTAATAGATGATGATACTGAACTTAAATTAAAACGTTTATTCATGTTCCCTTAATATGTATATTTCACGCTTACTGCATTGTCAGTGGTAGCGGTGTTACAGGTACAGTGACACACGTACCTGTAACGTATTAAACAAACAAACAGAGTTACGTGACATCACATATGTACCGGTTACCGTATCACACTGCAACGTGATTCAACGAATGAAAATACAGTACCTTAGTGCCGTCACAAATCCGCATTGCATAATGTGCACACGGAAACGGAACAGCAGTTTCTGTCTCATATAAATTGTAGTGAGTTGGTTCTGAATCTAATGTACAAAGGTGTTACTGTATTTGCAGCTGATGCCAAAACTTATTATACAAAGAGTGTTTATTTATTAATAAGGAGCAGCTGTTTGATCCTTTTACCACCTACATCAGAGAATCTGTTCTCTATGAATTCTGCGAGAAACATTTGTATGCGATGTAAAGTACTTCACGTATCTGAAATTATTTTGCTTCTTAAGTTTTAACACCACACTTGCTGAATAGGAACAGTACAATGATACAGAAGTGATGCATAGTTAGATGTTGTCTATTTCTTTTCGGAGTAAAGCTTAAGCAAATACTTTATATTTTGAAAGGTAAAAATGTAAGCCATTGGTATTGTGAATATTAAACTCATGGGATGGTCGTAATTAAATAAGAAATAAAGTATATAAAAAGAGAAGAACGAATATCAACAATTTCGTTCTTGACGAAAGTAGAAGAGGAAGGAAGAGATTAACAATCACAGGCTTTGGACAGGAGTAATAGGACAGGTCCTGCCAACAATCGGTAGAACGTCCTATGATAGCAATAATGATACACGCGCGCACGCGGTGTGTCCTTTTTCGAGTTGAGTTCCGGCTTTTTTCTTTCCCCTCAAAGATTTCCCACGATGTTTCTCTGATTCATATTTGTCTTCAGGCAGATTCTTTATTGATGTGTTTGGCTGGAATGATTTTTCACATCAAACCGCCGGATCGTTACTTAGAACTCTAAAAGGCAGAATCACCTTAGAGAAAAAAAGATCATACAAGGTATATTGTTGTGACTGCAACCGCTCCTATATCAGGCGCTAAAACCATCACAATACGCAGCGGGTCAGAGGACGCTGGGGATTTAACGTGGGTTAAATCTGCGTTAGTCCAGTATACAACGCAGACTGCACGTAACATCGACCTCCCTCGACGCGACCAAACCACGTTCTGCAGATATGCTAACTCCCGCAGATATGCGATATAGGAAGGCCACTGAGATTCAAAAGGAACCGAGAGCGCTCTCAGACTGTGGCATTTCCAAGAGTCTAACGAAGCGACAGCCTACGATACTTCATTCATCGTGGGAGCCTATCCTTTATGACTTTAACACTAGTCGAACACTACTAGCAGACAAATCTCTCAACACGCACGAGTTCAAACATGAACCAATCGGAATGCGTCACTTAGCTTCCACGGCAGAATAAATACGGGATCTGCCTAGATGAAAAATCATTCTAGCCAAAGTCATCAAAGTGGAATCAGCATCGCATTTTCAGCCTACAAAAGTTCTAGTCTGTTTTAATGTTTAAAATTTATGTTATAGGCTAAAGTATTTTGAAAAAAGTAGTTATTTGCAAGCACTGTGAAGCACATGTGTACACAGTAATGCATTATGAATTACATGCTGCGGTGAGTGTATTTTTATATGCTGTGCATCAATAATTGGTTAAGGAATGTCAAAGTAATAGACTCCCGTTCTCTTTATGGCAAAGTAAAATTGCCAGACTTATTTTTTCACCCTTATAAATTACAGAATAGTTTTTAATTTACCAGTTTTTCGTATTTTTTTTACGCCGTTGTCGTTTTTTAGATAACGTTATTTTGTTTAGATAATGTTAATACTACCAAAGATACTTGGCAAGTTCATTACGTCAGTAATAGTTTTTAATGTAGTAGCCTGTGTGAACATGGTATTAGGCCTAATCAGGGAGAATACAAATCTGGGCGTTTCTATTAAAACCAACACTGATAGTACTTGTAAATTATATCCATACAATGCCAAATATGTTTTGCTTTTGGCTCAGAACTCGCGGTTAGCCACAGTTTAAGTGGGGGAATGAATCCCATTTACGACGGTCAGCATTGCCTAGTGCCTTCCACAATAGACCAAGTTGCAGATTACAGAACGAAAGTTGGATTGAAAATACAATAATACTATAACACGTTGTTTAAAAAAGAACGATTTGTTAGTGTACATTATACACAGTGTCTATGTATTTAAATGTCCATATATTTATTACAATTATGAAGGTGCAGTATTTTGAAAAATTAAAAAATTACAAAGTAAGTAAACATTTTCAGATTCTCTGCCATAAAACACTTGCCCTGCCGACAGATTACGTGCCCAAAAGTTACTTGTCTCAGATATGCAAGCAGTATTATAAACCAAAATAAAAAGATTACTTTCTGAAAAATTCGTAATAATTTTTTTAACAATTCTATTATTGACGCAGACATGTTAGTTGTAAGTTATCGAAAGTTGAAGATTTTTTGCACAAAAGACTGCTGTACCAATTTCAATAGTACACCTTGGATGCAAGTATATTCTTCATAAATGCACGTGTAAACTTTTATGTTGATGTGGAAAAAGACAAAATTTTAGAAGTAGAATTATGCTCTGTTTTCACTTCCGTTTTCTCTTTCGTCCTTCCTGCAGGAAGGCGTCTTAGAAAATATTGAATTTATTTTAATTGTAAATCAAAACTAATCAAACGACCATGATCAAACTACTAATTAGAACATGATGTAAAGCGAGAACTTTAATGATGCTGACGCAACTACATAAAATTTAACATAAACATATGGACGAAAAGATAGAATGTATCGCAAGAAATAAAGTGACGTTGGGATGTAAATTAGAAAATTAAATAAATTAATAATTACACAAGTCTTCAATTTAATTTCTTTGGTATACAAATACGATTGGTATACGATAAAGCTCTAGTGCAGAATTCAAGCAGAAGTACTGCAGATGGTGAAGCCTATTAAGCTAAGGTAAAATAAAATATGTATTGAAAACCTAATTTATGTTTCGTAGCCAAGAGCAGATATAAAATAAGAAAACAGAGCAAATTTATAAAGTGGATAAACAGGGGAAATCTTGATTTGAATTTATTATTTTTAAGATCATTTCATTCCAAAGAACATTGGTAACGATGAACAGTGCACATTGGATTATTGCAATTGTGAAGTCGATTGTTAACCTAAATTTGGTCAGCACTATTCAATGATTTATCCAGAAACCTTGTTGTTTCGCAGATGTCAAGACTCTGCTCGTAATGTTTTGACACCTCCGGAAAGAAATATATTTTGTAAGGCTAACCTCTGACGAGCGCTCCATCACGAACACAAAAAACACTCTCAAGTCATAAAATTACACATAAGTTGAAAAAGTAGTAGATAGAACGGATATGTCATAAACTACATACGATGGCATATAAACGGTTTCGTAGCTGCTCTAGACGCGTCCATAGTGGTATGAGTAGCATAGTTGAAATGGTAGTTGTCAGACAAACGCGATAAACAGCTGACTTTCTCTGTTAATCGCGTTCCGGTGGTATTTTACAATTGTTTCATCAGTATGAATGTAGGAATAGGAAAAGTGATTTTAGAATACTGTAGCCTAACAGAATTGTGGGACACTACCTGAAATATATAAAACGACAAAATGAAGAAAGGAAATAAATAACGTTCCTTTTTGACCAACTTCGAAATTTATGTATGGCAGTTCAACAACAGGGATCTCCTGCCACATCATCTCATCAAATTCAACCGCATCATAATTTTGATCAACCCCCTTTTCAATTTCAACATGTCATTTTAATTTTCAGCCAGAATTTTTACCACTTCCAACAAATTCAAGTGATAGTAATCTGTGCAGCCAATTTAAATACTAATAGGTTCCATGAGTCGGCATGGGCAAGGGGGATAGGGCGAAAAGTAACACACGAATCCCATGAAAGTAATGAAAAGACAGATGCTGGCAGACCAAGGGATAAGGGAAGACCAAGGACGCGCTGGCAGGAAAACGCCCCTGACTCTTCTGGGGTGGGGATGAGGAATTGGCAAGTGGTCGCAGAAGATCGAGACTGTTCACTATGGGCTGTAGAATCTTGTGGCCGAAGACAATGATAATTTAACGTACGTTAATTTTCATTATTAATAAATTACGATTTGATTACCATTTACATTGTTACTGAAAAAGTAGACTTAATGTCACTGAAAAAGTAGACTTGTTGTATAGTCTATTATTTCAAAACACAATTTAGTTCATTTCAAATTAGTTGTTTATAATATCACTCTAAAACGATTGTAAGTTTGTCAAATACATTATTATTAATGGCAACTTATCTGCTATTATTTGTTGCCACTATAACATTTATTAATAGCGCTGTAATCTGCAACATTATTACTTAAATTTTTTATATTACCGTCAACCACTGGCGGCTGGTGATAGGGTTGCAAGGTTGCACAGCCTCCAGAAAAAGTGACTTCTTAATAATATGTATTATTATAAAATACGTAACGTTTAAAACTTTCCAAACTACTGTATTTTGAGAATAAATAATGATAGGCCTGTAGGTGTTGTAAAAAAATGAGGGTGCTAAACTGTAACCAACCCAGTTGTTCACCGTAAGCTACGCCCCAGTAGCGAGGGTTGCAAGATTCAGAGATTCAGGCAAACCGGCGTTCGTGACGTCACTTATGGAGCTTTTACACTGACAAACCGATGTGTGCTTTCGGCTGTGACGGCATAGGATGATTAACGTGCGACGAAAATCTTTGCTCGGTTCGCAGTAATTCTGCAACATTCCGGTAGGCGCGCTGTATATGATCGTAACTGTCATCCGACTTTGTTTACGCAAACGTGCAGTCAGTGTTTACGAACTGGTAGCGCCTACTGTATTCCTTATACGAGTGTAAATTCTGTGAATTGAGATGTAAACAGGGGCGGTTCGTTCTTAGGGCGCTAAGGCGCGCGCCCCCCAGATTAAATCATATCATTAAACAACCCATTATCACTACTTGTGGAAAGTCATTACATAGGCCTATTTCTTTAATATTTCGGACAAGAAAATGTTTTTGTATTAGGTAATAGCAGAAATGTCTTCGGAACAGCATGCATTACGGCGCTCTGACAATCGCGCCCATTTCTCAATTCCTCCACTCTATCCAAAGTTGAACGAAGTTGTAACTTAAATACGGCGTTTACACTGTCGCTCGGCGCGCCGGCTCCCGCGCCACGTTTAGCAGAACGTGGCGTAATTCACTCAGTACAACTAATCGCAGACTATTGATAATAATATGAGATTTGCTCTTTTTAGTGTTTATAGTTTCTATGGCGTGGTTAATTCAGTGCGGGCATTTGTTTAGGTTTAGGTTAGGTTTTGAGTTTGTGTGTGTTTTTTTTTAATAGCTTCACGAATAATTTAGGGAAATATTGTAGTGTCGAATTATTAGGTTTTGTTTTAACATTTAATCCAACATGGATAATTCAGTGCAGGCGCTTAAAGCAATAACTTTTGCAAGATCAAAAAATTGAACTAAAGTCATTAGGTAGGCCAACTCCTGAATTCTGCATGATGCAAACAGAAAATAAGAAAAGTGGGAATCGTGTTTTCAGATGGTAACTGCTTTCGAAAGATGCATACCAAATAAATGACTGGATCTGGGTGGCTGCGACGTTCAGAAATCTTTGTTCTGTTTTTCATGTACTTTATTGTCTCCCAGAGACAATGGTGATCCAATAATGTTGGATGCAGCACTAGAATAGGGGATCCAAAAGAAGTGTGTGACATCATTATAACTTACGTAAAAGATAGATTTACTTACACGGGTCACCTAGAAATAGCTTCATTGATCTCCAATGACTTTTTTCCACTTTTTTCTACAAACTTTCCGGAAGAAAAATTTAAGCTAGTGATTCGGCATTAACCTTTCTTACAAGGAAACAAACTCCGGAGTGAATTGGAACTATTTTACAGACGGCTTGATTATAATATTAAAGGCACAAAATAAAATTTCTTAACTTTATAGAAGAAAACAATCTTACGTCAGTTTTCAAAGAAGTGTTGAAACTTCTGAAAATTGTCATAACTACCCCCATGACAACTGCCGAACCTGAGCGCTGCTTTTCGACTCTGAAAAGACTAAAGACTTTCTTGAGAAATACAATGAAAAACGATAGACTGAATGCTCTTGCGATGTTATCTATCAACAAGGAACTTGTTAAAGAAATGAAGGACTTTGATACTAGAGATGTTCGTAAATTTAAAGGAAAGGCGAATTGTATGTAAATAAATGGTCTGTTTAAAGTGTAGGTATCATAAAAATAATATAATATAAATATAGTATATTACTTTTCTTTTTTGTGGAAACAGAATAGACATTTTTGTGGACACTTTCGACAGTTTGTGGTTATATTTATTAATAAAGCTGCTGACTCTCTATAACAGCTCACAATATTTGAGGTAAAATCAAATTTTTAAATAATCGTTGCATGATGCACGTGTTACTATTCTTATTTTATTAATGAATTGTGTGATCAAATATTGGCGACATTTCCATTGTGCGTTAACTTCAATATTGATAAATAATTAAGAAGCCTAAAGGCCGCGTCCTCCACCCTCTTAAGTCACGAGCCGCCACTGGATGTAAAATAGCAGTTAACTAGCCACCACTGGCAGTATTACATACACTAATTTAGACTACAACGTGACAAACACATGTATGTTAGATACTAAAGCTTTTAACTACGAGATTTGGTATAAAATATCCATTTCATGATTGCAAGTACACGTTTACAACTAGCACTTGGGGCTACAACATTTAACATTTAACATTTATTTAACTGTTAAATTTTGATTTTTTTATAAAAATTGTGTATGTTAAAAATATTATGTCTTAACCAATATCTGAGTTTTATGATCACAATCACGTTAACATAATGAGGAATATATAAAATGGCAGTTATCCTGCGTTCATGAAAACTTGCAACCTCCTCTTCTTGACACCACCAGCCGCCACTGCCGTCAACGATAGCATCCCTTCAGGTGATAAGCTGCCATCTCAAATTTGGATTAATCCCTATTAGTCATGGTTTTATTTTACAAACACTTCCTGAAACAAAGGTCTCAACATGCGATAAATAGTGATTAGTAGGCACACCCAATCCTTCATGATATTTTAATTTCTTTTTTGCTATTATTTGTTGCCACTATAACATTTATTAATAAGCAACAATCAACCTAACCTTCAAAAGTCCGTATTAAGGTGTTGAGATCGTGAGTATTACTATTTACAAAGCTCAACATACACTAAGAATAGCGCTCGTTCACTTTCAGTAAGCGCTCGATTATCGTGTTAGTTACGTTCCGAAAAACTGCTACGTTAACCAAAACGACGTTAATCGAAACAGTTTTCCCCATAAGGAAACACGTAACTTTTATAGGTTAGGTTGCAGTATTGTGGTTGATATAGACTAAAGTTAACGTTAACACTTGGATTATAAGAATCTTGCGCACAGTTTTCATTGTTTTATTAGTACAATACATTGTGTAAATAAAAGCACACAAATAAAGTACCATTATTATGCAACACTGCTTATGATTCGTGGAAATTATTCCCGTAAAAACTTTCCTCCTCTTCTTTTTTTGGCTTGCAAATGAGCACTCAAAAATTAAAGGCAATAAGGCAAAAAAAATCAACCCACTGCGTTGAAATGTTAAAAATATGTGTTCATAACCTATTTATAAAGAATATTTAATTATTATCGTAAATATGAAAAATATTTAATTACACATAAAATATTGGCTTAACTAAACATCCGTTGCCTAGTATAAAAAATTATACACGTCTAATCCAATACCTGTGGTCTGACCGTCGCTCGTCTCTGCACAGTTTAATTAGCAGGTTCGTGACTTTAATTTTAATTCGGAAAATTATAACTTTAATTTTCAGTTTTAATTAGAAAAAATTAAAAGACTTTCTGGAATCGTTTTGCATAAAACGTAACTATCACACGAACTATAAGTTTCTTGAAACATTCTTTGGACAATGTCCTTAAATTTAAGTATGAAGGGTAACAAAACTGGGTTTTTAAAAATATCTATAGAAAGTCTCATTTTCACAAGTAAGAATACAGATTTAAAATTAAAGTTATTCCTAACAACATGAGTCTTATGACCTTTAATTTTAATACGAATTAATTGGAACAGAATATTTTGAAAGTAACGTTTTTTCCCAAAGCTTATAATTCACGTTGTTTTACTCGAAACTTGGATACTAAATGGATTTATATAATTATACGGAAAAAATTCTAAAATTTGTCTTGAGGAATTGGGGGACTACCTAGGATTAGACTTCCTAGGTAGTCTCATCCTTTTTCCAGGAACAGCTCCTTTGGATTCGGAAGGACTGCCAACTAACAGCGCACATTCTCTCTGATAGTTGGGAAAGGTAAACGGGTACGTTAGGCGTTATTAAGGATGACTGCCACAGTTTAAAACAAAGATCTACTCTCCTTTATTTTTTATTTAAGGGATGCCGAGCGAAATATCTGCCTCCTTCCATTTTATAAACATACATGTATTTGTGTATTTATGTGGATACAATTTTCATTCTATGCGTGTATTCGTATATAATTAACTATAAGATTAATCATACAATTAATTTAATATATATTGTAAACATATTGACTTATTAATGTAATTATTAGGTTCCCGATATATTTTCACTTACTTGTGACGTGTTTCGGGCACTAAAATGTTTCTCCATCGTTTGATTTTGATTTATTGTCACATAGGTAAAGGAATTTAACTATCTTTTGATGATCATAAAGTTATAAACTAAACGTACATGAAGTATGGTAACGGGGAAATGTCTTTTCACTAGTAACTTAAAAAATGAATATGTAAAAAGGAATAATAAGTGTCAGTTACTATAT
Organism: Magicicada septendecula; assembly: GCA_034769895.1. Classification (NCBI taxonomy): domain Eukaryota; kingdom Metazoa; phylum Arthropoda; class Insecta; order Hemiptera; family Cicadidae; genus Magicicada; species Magicicada septendecula. The sequence continues at coordinate 880,795,820 of CM068367.1, read as the reverse complement.
GTAAAGGCAAAAGTAATGTAATGAAGGATTTATAGGCCTAAATATATAATGTATATATGCCTATAAAATTCATATTTATTCTTGCAAAAAACGTTTTCTTTGTTTCGATAGGACTGTTATTTGATTATAAGTAAACAGGCAAGTAACTTACTTGTTTTCTGAAAATATAAATTACTATCACTCCTTACTGCACCCAAATGTTTCCTGTAAGACAAAGACCCGTTGGCTTACTGAACGTCAACAGAAATTGGTTCCACTTTGTTGTACTTTTTGCTAATTCTTTTCTTTGCCTTAATCCATTGATTCTGTCTGTGACAATCCAATTACCTCACCTTGTGCTACATGCACAATAAACGTGTAACAAACACAGATCGTAGGGGAATACGGTGCCACGAAATACTTGCTTACCGGCAATACTTTGTTTTACTGTAATTGTAATCATTCTCTATTCGTTTTCGAACATACGATGGGTGGCTCAACGATTTGTGTTTATTTCTTCAACAGCCGCCAAAAAGTTTAGCGAATACATGCAGTATTCTCATGATGGAACGAATTTTTATGTAAATAAATATTTTTACATGTAATTAAATATTTTTCATATTTTACTTTCGTAATTAAATATTTTTCATAAGTATATTATTAACACATATTTTAAACATTTCAATGCAATGCGACAATTTTTCTCTTTAATGCGTTGAATTTGTGTGCACATTCGCAAGCCAAAGAAGAAAGGGGGAAATATTGCACATATAACGATTTCTTTGGGTGTCTCTGGTACTGTCTGTTGTGTCGGTCCCCCTCTAATCTCTTTCAGTGTTTCTGGTGTTATCCGTTGTGTTTCTGTTTCTCTGTAGTCTTGTCCCCGCGTCCCTGAATCTTGATTCTCCATGGTAATTTGTGCCTCCATGTAATCCAAGTGTCTTAGGATCTCCTAACTGGTTGTTAACATCAAATTCCATTTCGCTATTGTGAGTTGTTGCTGTTTCTGTGTTCACGTTGTTTAACTTGTTTGTGTTGTGGTGTACGTGCTTGTTTCGCCTACTTCTTCTTCGTGTAATCATACAATGTTTCACTTATCTAATCTATATTCCTTACTCTATACTTTTCTTATTTTTCTTATTCTATTCGTAACTCAACACAGTTTGCCAAGCTTCTAAATTAAGCCTTACGAGTGGGCGCCAAAATACTACTCCTCGCAAAGCAAGACTAAGTGTTGAATATTCCTTAATATTAAGTTTTACGTTGTAGTGCCAAATACTACACTATGCTCTCAAAGAAAGGGTTACTTCTAAATATTAAATAACATCAATGCGATAACTACTGACTTTATGTTATAAGTTTTCTTATATTTCACTTATTCTAACTTTAGGGTACTTGATCTAGTTATATATGTCTAATTGTTGGTATTCAACTATTGAACTTAGCTCTTACTTTGGCGTAGCGACTCTTATAATTGATCTCAGGGTGTAATAATTAATAAACAAATATAAATGTGACAAATGGTACGTTTAATACTCTTCTTGAATTTAAAGGTTACATTACTAATATCAATATTCAATTTCTTATAACTATTCTCTTTTTTAATTGTGGATTCTTTTTAACTGTTTGAGTTACCAAAAGAATTGAACTTTAATTACAATATTAAAATGAATGTTCATATAAATTTTACTTGTTTGTTGAATTCCGTATTTACGGTGCGGAGAGTCTCCTCAAACATCGTCAGTCCTGTGATTCTACGGTCCACTGCTGCTATGTAGATCCCCGTCAGTCGCACTCGTTCATGCTTTAACTTTATATACACTAATTTCACATGCATCAGACACAATTCACCTTTTATGATTTAGTGAGAATACAACGGTGAAGTGTTACACAATATTTTCTTACACATAGTATATAAGTTATTGGATATAAGTGCTTCCAACACGGATACGATAGGCTGATACCGTCGGATTAATTAGTACACGACAAGTTCCGCTATATAATTTCTCACCTCACCGTAACTTTACACTTCGAACTACGATTCAATCTCAGACGAATTATGATCGCTTCAATAAATACTTAATACTTTATTAGAATAATGATTACTGTTTGTAACTTCTTCAACGATTTACTTTCATGAATTTCTATTACTTCGGTGATTCAAATATGACTGTTAGTTTTACTGTTTTGATAACTTCACTGTATACAATTTACTACGTTTGCAAATATTATCTGTTTAATTTATCAACTAACTAAAATAATAATTCCTTAACACACCTGTTACTAGTCTAAATAAATGTAGTATCTCCGCAGACTGCCTGAACTTTTTCCAACTACGTTTTTTATACCCGACTTAAAACTACCCTCACCAAATATTTACAAAATACACTCTGATTGGTTTCACGTACCGCGAAATACAAATTTACCCAATCTATCCCGAGAACTCACCCGCTAAAAAAATTACGCTTTACTCCATTCGTCACCCCAACAGCGCGTGTGGAAGTAGTGGGAAAGACGCGTTACTCGAATCTCTCTGTCTACGCTCTCTGTCTTACATAACGGTATTTTATTGTTGAAAGCACTTAAAACTCATCAGCTTTCACCTAATTTTTTCTAGGTTCTAAGTATAATACATTTTTATGATAGCCAGCCTTCTACGTGACTTTTTGTACTTTCTGGCCGTCTGGCAGGCGCCAACTCAAGGTTTTGTTCCTTTTGAACACATACCGCTCTGGTATCTTTTTAACTGCATTTACTTAACATCGTTTTTTACAGATTTATATTTGATATCTATGACATATGAATTAATCCCCGTAAAATTGCATCGTATCCAATTTTAACGTTATATGATTCACTTTTGAAACAGAATGAGTCATTATGTTTAAGTTTATTATACAGTACTCCCCAAAATGCCAAAAGTAAAATGTGAAAGTGTCTTACTTTAAAGGTAAATTCTGTTGAGTTAAAAAGATACTGTATTGCCCGACTTGTGAAAAATCCATAAAAGCTGTTCAACAATCGCAAGTTACGCAGCATCTAGCCGCCAACAAACATAGTTGCGATTTCACGTTCTAGCCGAAACAAGTGCTTTTAGGTGGAAAAGGACCCTCCCCCTCCTCATGTTCGGGATCTATGAAGTGTCGTGAAGTTTTTTCTAATCTGTGCAGAACTGTCATTTCAGCAGAAATTCCTCTACACGAAGTAAATAATCCAGAGCTTATTAATTTTCTCGTAAACTACACTAACTTAGATCCTCCGGATGAGTCTAATTTAAGATAACACTGTCTTCCAAAACACAGCTAAAAAGAGCCATTAGAAAGATCAGTATCATTTTCGGGGGAAAATGAGAAAATATAGGTAAGCATTGATGAAACTACGGACTCGACAGGGAGAAAAGTGGGAAATGTAGGAGGTTAGTTCAATAGAAATACGTTAAGAGGGTGTAAAGCATTTTTTATTCAACGGTTTTAAAAGAAGTCTCCATTAACATTAAGGCATGAGTCCCACTGTTGCACTAATCTGTAGATTCCCTGCTGGTAAAATTCTTGCGGCTGTCTGCGGAACAATTCACTAACAGCAAACTGTACCTCAACCGCCGTTCTTTTACTGATTTCTTTAATGGGCTAAAAACATGATAATCACACGGGGACAAGTCGAGACTGTAAGGTGGATGTTGTAAGACTTCCCACTTTATACGACCAAGCAGATCTTGAATCGTCTGGGCTACATGGGGTCGATCATTATCATGCAGAAAATGACAACATTTTTGAGCTCCCCGGGACGTTTATTCTTGAGCCTGACCCGTAAGCGTTTTAAGGTGTTTTCATATCTCGCAACGTTGATGTTGATACCAGGTTCTTTAAAGTCTGACAGCAGCATACCCTAATAATAAAAAAATACGGTCATCATTACTTTTCCTGCCGAAGGTTGGGACCGACATTTTCTCGCCTTCAGAGATTATGCATGCTTCCACTGCATACTCTGACGTTTGGATTTTGGTTCGTAGTGATAACACCAAGACACATCACCGGCAACAATTTGGTGTAGAAAGGCATTACCTTGTTGTTGATAGCGCATCAAATGCTGTAATGATAAGGCCGAACGCAAATTTTTCTGCTCATCAGTAAACAGTCGTGGAATCCACTCCGCTGAGTAGCAACTTTGTGATAGCCAAGACTATGAATGATGGAATGAACAATTCCCACGCTGATGCTCAACATTTGAGAAAAGTTGAACTACAGAGTGTAAGTAGAATGTCTTTTTATATAGATTTTCTATACTTGTGTTTAACTTTGTGATGGTGGTGGTTTATTAATATTCTTGACGGTTCACCCTTGTTACTGAACAAATCTCCGTTATAAATGGGTATATTTTAAATCAAAACGTTGGCAAGTATAAACTGCATATACCAATAATAGCGTGTATAAAAATACAATATTTTATAAACATTTAACCTCAATATTAAGTATCAGTTTTTACTATATTAACATATTTTAAAAATAATGCCTAAATATCTTAAAAGTGAGGGAGGAGTGGTCAACTGTTTCAGCTGTCAGAACCGGTTTCGTTATATAACAGGCGACATCAGATGGTGCAGAATAAACACGGGGATAACCACAGACCCGCGGCAGTGAGTATTAGTTTTAATTAAATTAACATCATGTACAGTAATTAGGGCGACAAGTGATAACGGCAATTTATGGCAGACCTGTCACCGGTACAACACAATTAATCTCCCTCTAAAAACGTATAGCAAAAGCAGCTGTTGGGCGGCCATTTAGTGCGAAATTCACACCACGGATGTCTGTTTATTTGTATTGGCACGTTGGATTTAGCAGTAATAATTAAATATAAAAGCGGTTCGATTGGATTAAAGAATTCAGTGATTCACAATTACGAATAAAGTATTCGTATTCACAATGTCAATGATAATTGAACAACTGGACTTCTCTCTCATAAACGTGTAAATAAAAAATAAACGTGTGGCGTTAAGGTTTCTTAACATGTCGGAAACGATATTAACTCCATAAATACGTCTTTTTTGCATTTAATTAAGTATAATTCCGAAACTGACTCTTACCATAAAATGGAATAGTGTATAAAATGTTATTAGTAACTGCTCAAGTAAGAACAATTTGAACTGAAATTATATATATGTGTGTATGTATCATACGGAATCAACAAATGTATATAATATGCAGACTGAAGTGTTTTGACATTACGCGATGGCCAATGTGACTTTTGATTAAAAAGGTTATTCAATTTACGTTTATATCATAAATTATGCCTTTATCCATCTACATTTATATTATTCTCTTCAAAACAATCAACAGCCCATTTTCTTAAAAACAATTATGCCAAATTTTCTTCAGTCTTCAGTCTATTCCTGAAATTCGCTTCCTATTTTAGCTTTAACTCGGCGATTTCTGATTTGTTTAGCAGTCTCAAAAATTCGTTTTTGTTTTTTATTTCGTTTTTGGGGGAAATAAAAAGTCAATTGGGATCTCATATCTGCTGAATATGATAATTGAGATAGGTCTATCACTACGGCCAAATATTCTGGAACGAGCAATAACATGTTATTATATGTCAATGTTGGTGCATTATAAGGGTGCAATTTTCATAAATTGTTCTTCCGCAAGATGTCACGAGAGTGACGTAAAATGCCAAAATAGTATTGATTATTAACCGAAACACTCGGTAGTAAAAATTGTTGGTTCATTTACTACCATCATCTTGAATTTTTGTTTAAGTTGTTATTCACTTTTGATAATTTTTTAGCAAACTTTTATTGAAAGTGATTTCTTTAAATTCATCTCTCCAAATGTACACTGTGCTTTGTAAACAGAGGATACCTCTTGACACCCACGCGCGCACGTTAACACAGATGAAGTCTGCATCATCAGACACTACATATTTGAAGAAATTAATTATTACTGTGATATAGCGTAAGTAAAAGAAGCCTTAAGTGTTGTAATGTAACATTACGCACGCACACATATAGACGACCAAATGTCACACTCTTAATATTAATATTGGCATCCCCAGCCACTGGTTTATCTTCATCGTCAGTCGACATGCAGTGAATAGAATCTATGTTACTGTATGATATGACTTGCAATATCCAAATTCGTTAAAGTGTAGTGATACTTAAAATCAATTCTTATCTAACAATAAAACATTCATGACAATCACCCTGAAAAAAATGTTTGAATTTCTGAGTATGACGAATTTGCATTTTAATTTTTCACATTGTCTGGATAAGGTCTCAGTAACTCTTAAGATCTAAAAGGTCCTCAAGGACATCCAGTTAGTGTCTGACGCTACAAAACGTACAAAACGTATCTAATACTGGATAAGTAATCAACAGCCGTCAAACTGGATGGATAAAACAAACAAATATATTCTGTCTGTGAAAAGTACAGTAAGTTTTGTATATGTAATCATCTACTACTATAAACTGATAACAACATAAATTATATTGATTTTACTTCCTCCGTAGACTTTTTTAATAAAACAACTTGTCACCAAAACAAACTGCTGTTAAGTGGACCATTCAATGATTCGTGGCAGTGTGTCTGTGTTACTCAACGAATTTGTCTCTTTCCTAAAGATTGTACTTATTTAATTTCCTATAATTGAAGTAGAAAAATTTTAATTTACTTAATTTTTCTAAATGAAAGTTTATGATTAAACTTTATGCAAATTTTGGAAATGAAACCAAATGTATAGCTTTAAAACAACCACGTAAAAAAGAAGAAAATTTATACCTTTTGTGCCGGTGTGCCGGCTATCGAAGATTTTTGTTAAAGTTTTTGTTGTAATATAACGCGAACGTGAGTAGGCTAAGCCGACCCTTGTACTACAAGATAAAGGCACGGTTGCGTGCGCAGCTTAGGGTTGGGGTCGTCTTGCCTTGTCGGGTACAGCGGCAGTCTACGCTTCGCCTGGCTCAGAGAATTAACTCTCTCTCTCTCTCTCTCTCTCTCTCTCTCTCTCTCTCTCTCTCTCTCTCTCTCTCTCTCTCTTCGTACATTACGACGCAGTTTGTATCCGTCTTCATGACTGGCTGAAGCGTAAATCGACTCCCGGTAAGTATTCCATTATTTTGTCTTTATAAGTAATTATACATGTATGGATAATTAATAACAATATGCAACCGTATAAAATACCTAATTATGTGTGTGCGACCCGACAAGTTTTATGTTAAGAGAAACTCATTATTTACTGATTTACGTAACGCCCAGTATATAGCCCATGCTCTTTTTATTATTTTCTGTAATAGTGTGAGAAGTTTTTCAAGAGTCATTGTCATGGTAAAAGTGTACAACATTAAAAAATTATTGACTAAATGTTAATGCGTAGTCAGGTCGTGAACTGTGTCAATTCATGCAGTAGACTGTCGGGGGGAGAGCCCTTTAATTAGCTTAACAGTAGAGAATTATTTGTGAGAACTTCCCTAGATGAAATTTTATTAATGTTAATACATTCTTAATGCTGTGAGTGCCTTGCAGTTGAATTTTTTGCTCAAATAACGATTATCACTTACCACGTGGCGGTTTAACCTGCAAATTTCTGTCGAAGCATGTAGATCTGCTGCTGACGATTTTATATTACGCCACGTTTAATAAAGTCTGCTCATTATTCAAATTTACTTATTCCATGGCTGATTTTCTACCCTTTGAGCTGGTTGCAAAAACTTTATTAATGAATATTCTGCTTTTATTGAGAGTTAGTTGGAGGCCCGTTATGAGGTTAATTACCTGAACTCGGGTGTACATTTTTAGTGAACAGTTCTCTAATTTATTTGAATGAACAGGGTTCTCGAACTAAGCCGGATTCCTGGCTTGCTGATGGCCGTACATCTGCCTAAGCTGTGAACCATGAACAAGATCTTATACGAAGAGGGAGCTGGAGACTGATTCTCAATGTAATACTTGACAGCTGTGATAAGGTGATATGCACTCTATTATTTTCTTATCAAATATCATTGCATCCATGGGTCCACGTGTGCCGACACTCTGCTAGATTGGGGAACCGCTGTTCATGACTCAGAACTTTACTAGTTAAATTCAAGTACACCTTTTTTTTATAATTGAATTACATAACGCTAAGTGCACTGCCTGTAAGTGGGTGATGCACTGCGGGAGCGTGCCAGAGATATTTTCACACTTGAACATTGTACAGTTTGTTCATCTTGTCATGTTAGTTTTGCAGAATGTTTTGAACAGGTTAGTATCTCTGTTCCGGCTGGAACAGAGATGAATATATTTTAACTTCTCTATGGGTCACATTTAAGGGCTGGGGGTTTTTCCTGGTTTTTTTTTTTCTTGGAACGTTTTCTGGGGTTAACAAAAAGGGGACTTAGTTTTTTTTCTGACTCATGCTGGGGCAACCTCAGACAGGTCGGAGGCCTGTCAAATTTTGTCAACTGCGTGCTGGCGCGCTCCCACAGATGCTAGAGCACAACCACCTTATGGTATTTCTTTTCTTTGAATTATTTTTATATAGTCATTCGGGGTTAATAGAAACAATTGCTACTTTTCTGGAATATATATTAGTTGATTTTGCTCCTTGCACAAGGGCTATACTGACTGTTTTCTTAACTGGCAAAACACATATTGATTGACTTTCACTGGTCGTATCTGCTGTATAATTTTCTTTAACTATAAAACATGTACTCATTATTTTTGGTAAAACATATATTGTCAAAATTTTCTGAAATTGTAAAGCCTCGAGTGATGAATTTCTGATTGTTGAAGTACATAAGGATTTTTGATTCCTTCGGAATTGTGAAGTAAAATAAACATTTAGAATTCTATAATCACTGTTTGAAAGCAGGTGATGTAGTTCTGTTAATTTTTATTTAATACTGTGAAAGGAACTTAAGGTTCATACACTCATGAGGGGTCATTGATCAGTGGAATGCTAGACAAATGGGCGGTCCGGTTTTATTCATGCGTTATGAATTATTATCATCCTTCTGGGGTTTGGCGTTTATGTAATTCTACAAATCGGGTTGTTGTAGGGCAAATATTTTATCACTGCTGGGTTATAGGATTGTAGTCACACGGCCTGCCAGGCGGGTGCATTCCTGGGGCATTTGTGCTCGAATTGATGTAATTGTGAGTTTGTGTGCCACAAGAAAAGGGGGGGAGAATTTTCTATTTATATATATATATCTCTTTACTGCATTTATACATATTGGTTATGATATTATATTTACATACATATGTTAACTGAATTTACACACTTTTGTTATGCTATATACTTGTTGTTTCTTTAATATTGTTGAAGCAGGGCTTAAATGGTGCATGTATGAATTCTAGGAAAACAATAAATTTGTTATTGTTATATTACGGCTGAGTTTCATTGCAAGTCCCGTCATACTGGACCCGGCACAATTTTTGCCTCTCTAGGCTCCAGCCTAGTCCTAATTGACTTGTGGCTTCTCTTTCAAAAAAAAAATATTAAAAATAAAATAAGTTGTTTTCATACTCATAAAAAAGACATAAAAAGGAAGAGGGGTTACAAATGGTAGCTCAGAGCGTGGTTCATTCTAGGCTTGAACCCTTGGGTCCTGGTGTGTGACGGGGCTTGCAGACTCGGAAATATTAATGCGATTGTTGTGACATAGTTGATATAGGCCCGTGTAGGCTAGTTATAAGTTGTTTAATTTGTGAGTCGGGTCGCACCACTGAGGCGGTTAATGGTTTTTAAAAAAGAATGTTGATAGCTTGTACGGCTGGGGAGTCGCAAGCGTGGTCTGGAAGATGGAATGTTGATCCGGGGTCGGAGTTTAGCGTGTTATATTGACGGGATGCGGTATGGCCCGATCGGAAATCGGTACCGGAACCGACTTGTGTCCGGTTGATGTCTAAGTATTTTTCATTCCCGAATTAGGACTTTCAGTTGATTGTTAGTTGGTTGTTGTGATTTATGTGTTGGTACGGCGTGTGTGTCGAATTGCTGTTTGCTGTTATGTGTGTGTAGTATTGTTGCTTGTCTCTTGTCTCCTTCCGTCGTGGATTGCATGGTTCAGGATAGGCCAGGTTTCCGCAGCGCTAGAGAACCCGGGGGTCTACTCAAAGGAAGGACAGTACTTGAGTTTTTCCGTTTCTTGTAAATATGCTTTTGTGGGTTATGTTTTGTGTTCAGTGTATTGTGTGATTCTGGGGGGGGGGTAGGTTATCAAGGACTACCCAATCCTATTTCCGGCATCCTCCAGAGACTTCCGGTGGTGGATGGAGAAGATGAGGGCAAATTGTTGGTTTTTCTGGACATCGTCCTGGAGTTGGCGGATTTTCCAGGGCTGTCCGATGAGGTCCTCTTGTCCGTTATATATCCGTACTGCCGGGGTTCATTGGCTGAGCTGGTCACCAACACTCTGCGTCGTGGTGGCAGTATCGACTCTCTCCATGGGGAGGTGTTGGACTCTTTCATACCCCGTCGGCGACGTGAGCGTTTGGAACTTAGCCGGTTCTATCGTGCACAGGCCAACGGAGAGGCGTTGGGGCATTTTGTGCAGGATATCCGTAAATGTGCTCGGGTTTTGAGGTTGGGGTTGCCCGAGAAGGAGGTCGTTAGAAGAATTTTAGAAGGGGTGACGCCCCAAGAGAGATCCCGTTTGGTGTTCGCGGACCGTCCACGTTGTTTTGCGGATCTCGAACGGCTATGTGTGTTTTCTAGAACGGTCCAGGGGATTGACGAGTCCCGTGAGCACGTGGCCCATGATGAGGTAAGACGCGAGAGGCATGGCGGGCGAATTGTTCCATCCTCATGCGGTAATGAAAATAGAATTATAAACTCTTGTAGCGAGAGGCGCCGTCGCTCGCCTAATGTAACTTGTTTTAGGTGTGGTAGGTTGGGCCACGTCAGACGATTTTGTACTGGGGTTGGGTCGAGTCCAACGTCCCTCCCCAAGGCGCCCAAGGTCATTCAGAAAAAGGTCAATGAGGGGAAGATATGTCGGAGGTCTTCCCCTACCTGTCGCGGGTCTTCTAAGGTACGCGCCTCCAGGCCAGTTGTAGGTCCCAAGTCTTTGGGCAGCAAGGTCCTCCAAACCATCTCTAGACCTACTTCCGTATGCCCCTTCTTGCTGTTGGAGTTGAAAAAGAGTCAACTCAGAGCATTAGTTGACTCCGGATCAGCAAGATCCATCATTTCATCTAAAGTGTGCGAGGACCTTGAACGACAGGGTTTAATTAAATGGTCAGAAAAGTCTTCCGTAGTGTGCTGGACGGCATCCCAGGAAATTCTGCCCATTTTCCGGGTAGTTTCATTCAAGTTTAAAATCGAGGGATTTTCTTGGGTGTGGAGCTTTCTGGTTTCTCCTGCTCTGGGAGTTGAATGCATTATTGGTGCCGATTTCATCTGCAAAAGTGGTCTCGTTATTGACATCCAAGAGCACCAATGTTATTTTAAATTCAATCGGGGAGTTGTAATCCCGTTCCTTGGATATCAGGGGACCAGGCAAGATATCCAAGAGGTTAAGTGCCCCGACACATCTAGAGACCACCTCTCCCAGTCCCAGCGGTCCGCTTTAGATCAGTTGTGTGAGCGTTTCCCCACTGTATTAACTCCGGCCCTTGGGCTCACACATCTCTTGGAGTATAAGATCCGCCTAACGGACTCCAAGGTGGTGCGCTCCCACCCTTATAAGTTTGCCCCTCCGAAGATGAGCATCTTGAGAGAGAAGGTTCAAGAATTATTAGATCAAGGGGTGATTGAACCTTCCAATTCCAGTTATGCCAGTCCAGCGTTCCTAGTGCCCAAGCCTGGAGGTAAGCACAGGATGGTCATCGACTACCGCAAGCTGAACGCTAACATCGAGGTAGATTCGGTCCCACTTCCTGACCTTCATTCCGCGTTCGATTGGTTCAGTGAGGCGAGGTATTTTACCATCATTGACCTCAACTCTGCATATCACCAGATTCCCTTGACGAAAGAAAGTAGGCCCTACACGGCATTCTGTGTTCCGTGGAACCTCTATCAGTATACTAGGGTTCCTATGGGTCTAGCGGTAGGGGCCCAAACACTCACCCGTTTGCTTGACACCGTTTTTCACGATGTCAAGTTCAAGTACGTTTTTAATTATCTTGATGACTTGCTGGTGTACAGCAAGGGGTACGAGGAACATTTGAGTCATCTTGAAGAGGTGATGTTCAGGTTGAGGGGTGCCGGCCTCACTGTCAATCCCGAAAAGGTGAAGTTTGCCCAGACACAAATTTCTTTTCTGGGCCACCTGATTTCCCATAGAGGTGTCACTGTGGATCCTGAGCGAACACAGGGGATCAGGGACTTTCCCCCACCAAAGGATGCCAAAGGCATCGCGAGATTTGTGGGGATGGTCAATTTCTATCGGCGTTTCATCCCAAACGCGGCGGAGATTGCGGCACCTCTGAATGAACTCCGGAAAAAGGGCGCCAAATTTGTATGGGGGGAAAAGCAACAGAAGGCTTTCGAGACTCTGAAGGAAGCCATTATTTCCCCTCCAGTACTGAGAATGCCAGACTTCTCGAGACCGTTTATCTTACAGACGGACGCGAGTTCGGTGGCGCTCGGGGCGGTTCTGTCCCAAGTTGTTGATGGTGCTAGGCAGCCTGTGGCCTTCATATCTAGAACTTTGACCCAACAAGAACGGAAGTCTTCAGTGTATGAGCTAGAGTGTTTGGCTGTTGTATACGTTCTAGATACGTTCAGGCGTTTTCTGGAACACGCTGAGTTCCTGCTCGAGACCGACAACCAGGCTCTCTCTTGGCTTCTCGCTCATCCCCGGCAGCTGGGTAAGATTGGACGATGGGTGGTTAAAATCTCATCCTTTAAATTCAAGGTGTAACACATTCGGGGAACTCAAAATGTGGTTGCAGATGCTTTGTCCCGTATGTTTTCCCAGCCCAGCGAAGCCCTGCCGGAGCAACCCTGTTCTGTTTTACTGGACTTTCCTTTAGCTTTTACTGATGTGTTACCCCATCAGTTAAATGATGAAGAGTTGGGTCCGATCATCCAAAATCTAAAAGAGGGTAACGTGCAGGCCCCTTACTTCTTGTCCAGGGGCGTCCTATGTTGCAGAGAGAAGAAAGGACGGGCCCCGAAGATAGTGCTGCCTAGCAAACTCGTGCCCATGGTCTTCAGCTACTATCACAATTCCCCGGTAGGTGGACATAAGGGGATTTCGAAGACCATTTCCAGTATTAGGAAAAACTTCATCTGGAAGGGCATGGATAGGGAAATAGCAACTCGGGTGAAGGCATGTCATCTCTGTGGCTTAAGCAAGCCTGCCCAGAACACCAAGTTGGGGCTGTTGTCATCTGATGTGGCGAGCAGACCGATGGAGAAGCTATTCATCGACTACGTGGGACCCTTCCCGCGTAGCAAGTCAGGTAGTGCTTACCTACTTGTCTGTGTGGATGCTTTTTCGAAGTTTGCCTGGCTACTGCCCTTACGGCAGGCAACTGCTCGATTGACCATAAGCGCGCTCCAGAGTCATGTATTTCAGCACTTCGGTCTTCCGGCAATCATTGTCTCGGACAATGGTCCACAGTTTATTTCAGGCGATTTTCGGCGAATGTGCTTCGCCAATGGCATCAAACATGTAACCACTTCCCCCTATTACCCACAGCCGTCCCACGCGGAGAGATTCAACAGGAATCTCCGGTCCGCACTCATCGCCTATAATGCGGAACAACAGACCACCTGGGACCAGAACCTTAAGTGGTTACAGCTAGCTTTCAATACGGCCCTGCATGACAGTCATAAGGCCGTTTCTTTTGAAGTTATGTTTGGTTTCTCGCCTACGCTTCCCTTGGCCAACTTATGGAATATAGACGATCTTCTGCCGAGTAATCCAGACATTAGGACGGCAGATAGGTGGAAAGAGGCCCGGAAGAATTTGCTTCGTGCGCACGAGCGCGTCCGTACGCGGTATAATCAGGGGCGTATTCCAAATCCCTTTAAGGTAGGAGATTTGGTCTACTGCCAGAGCCACCCGATCAGCTCAGCTGCCGATAAAAGAGCCGCCAAATTATGCTATCGTTGGTCGGGGCCGTACCGTATCCTCGGGTTTACGTCGCCGGTGACGGCGCGATTGGAAGAGCAGGGTAGTAATCCTAAAGAGATTACCACACACATTTCCAAATTGAAATTATTTCGAAAAGGGTGAACGGGCTGTAAGGGGGGGAATGATGGCGGTCTCGGTGCAGGTGGGGATGTTGTCGGTTTTGAGAGGGTGTGCTCCGGGGGGCGGTATTGAGAATGCTATGGTAGCGGGTAGATGTTTCCTACAGTCCCAGTGGGGTTTGTCTACTTCAGGGATGCGCCCCTGCCTGCGCGAGCCTTGGTTTTCTCCAACTGTCCTTATGTCCGGAGAGAGCCATGTCCTTACCGTCAGTCCCAGCCCATGACCGTTCATCATCCTTGACCATTCACCTTCCGAGTTTCCTAACCTTACCCAGAAAAAAAAAAGGAGTTGGAGAGAGGATAGACAGCAAGGAGGTGCTCAGGGGCGGTTGTGCGCCTTGGGGGCCTCCTTGTTGTTCACATGCCCTTGGAGCACACATGTAAAACTCATATATATATTGGATAGGTGCCATAGTCACAGTTGACATGGCTTTCCGTCAGGTCCCCGGTGGGGACCACCGCATCATGGTGACTGTCATCGCCCCTTTTCCCCTTGGCCCGTGCAGTAATGGTATTGTGTAGAATGGGGGGGTGTCGTATTAGGGAATTATCCCGTAAGTATATGGGGCAGATGGCCCTGTTTAGGTGGCTATCGTGTTCTGGCTTGGGTGGACAAGCCTCAGGAGGTCGGAACTCAGGGAGCTCCCGAACTTTTTCTTTTGTCTTTCTTCTCTGTCCCTCTTTGCTGTGGGCTGGCCCTGATCAGGTCAGCGTGCAGCAACCGCACACTTACACTCTACACGTCTTCTTTCGTCTCTTTCGTTTTCCCTTCTGAGCCTCTGTTCTCCTGGGAGCAAGTGCCGCCGGGCCACCTTACCCACGATGTCCACCGGAGTATTTAAGAAGGGGGTACACTGCAGGGTACTTTCCCGAGTTTGAGAGTGGGGCAACCGGGTTGCCCTTTCGGGGTGGGGGTGTGCCGGTGTGCCGGCTATCGAAGATTTTTGTTAAAGTTTTTGTTGTAATATAACGCGAACGTGAGTAGGCTAAGCCGACCCTTGTACTACAAGATAAAGGCACGGTTGCGTGCGCAGCTTAGGGTTGGGGTCGTCTTGCCTTGTCGGGTACCGCGGCAGTCTACGCTTCGCCTGGCTCAGAGAATTAACTCTCTCTCTCTCTCTCTCTCTCTCTCTCTCTCTCTCTCTCTCTCTCTCTCTCTCTCTCTCTTCGTACATTACGACGCAGTTTGTATCCGTCTTCATGACTGGCTAAAGCGTAAATCGACTCCCGGTAAGTATTCCATTATTTTGTCTTTATAAGTAATTATACATGTATGGATAATTAATAACAATATGCAACCGTATAAAATACCTAATTATGTGTGTGCGACCCGACAAGTTTTATGTTAAGAGAAACTCATTATTTACTGATTTACGTAACGCCCAGTATATAGCCCATGCTCTTTTTATTATTTTCTGTAATAGTGTGAGAAGTTTTTCAAGAGTCATTGTCATGGTAAAAGTGTACAACATTAAAAAATTATTGACTAAATGTTAATGCGTAGTCAGGTCGTGAACTGTGTCAATTCATGCAGTAGACTGTCGGGGGGAGAGCCCTTTAATTAGCTTAACAGTAGAGAATTATTTGTGAGAACTTCCCTAGATGAAATTTTATTAATGTTAATACATTCTTAATGCTGTGAGTGCCTTGCAGTTGAATTTTTTGCTCAAATAACGATTATCACTTACCACGTGGCGGTTTAACCTGCAAATTTCTGTCGAAGCATGTAGATCTGCTGCTGATGATTTTATATTACGCCACGTTTAATAAAGTCTGCTCATTATTCAAATTTACTTATTCCATGGCTGATTTTCTACCCTTTGAGCTGGTTGCAAAAACTTTATTAATGAATATTCTGCTTTTATTGAGAGTTAGTTGGAGGCCCGTTATGAGGTTAATTACCTGAACTCGGGTGTACATTTTTAGTGAACAGTTCTCTAATTTATTTGAATGAACAGGGTTCTCGAACTAAGCCGGATTCCTGGCTTGCTGATGGCCGTACATCTGCCTAAGCTGTGAACCATGAACAAGATCTTATACGAAGAGGGAGCTGGAGACTGATTCTCAATGTAATACTTGACAGCTGTGATAAGGTGATATGCACTCTATTATTTTCTTATCAAATATCATTGCATCCATGGGCCCACGTGTGCCGACACTCTGCTAGATTGGGGAACCGCTGTTCATGACTCAGAACTTTACTAGTTAAATTCAAGTACACCTTTTTTTTATAATTGAATTACATAACGCTAAGTGCACTGCCTGTAAGTGGGTGATGCACTGCGGGAGCGTGCCAGAGATATTTTCACACTTGAACATTGTACAGTTTGTTCATCTTGTCATGTTAGTTTTGCAGAATGTTTTGAACAGGTTAGTATCTCTGTTCCGGCTGGAACAGAGATGAATATATTTTAACTTCTCTATGGGTCACATTTAAGGGCTGGGGGTTTTTCCTGGTTTTTTTTTTCTTGGAACGTTTTCTGGGGTTAACAAAAAGGGGACTTAGTTTTTTTTCTGACTCATGCTGGGGCAACCTCAGACAGGTTGGAGGCCTGTCAAATTTTGTCAACTGCGTGCTGGCGCGCTCCCACAGATGCTAGAGCACAACCACCTTATGGTATTTCTTTTCTTTGAATTATTTTTATATAGTCATTCGGGATTAATAGAAACAATTGCTACTTTTCTGGAATATATATTAGTTGATTTTGCTCCTTGCACAAGGGCTATACTGACTGTTTTCTTAACTGGCAAAACACATATTGATTGACTTTCACTGGTCGTATCTGCTGTATAATTTTCTTTAACTATAAAACATGTACTCATTATTTTTGGTAAAACATATATTGTCAAAATTTTCTGAAATTGTAAAGCCTCGAGTGATGAATTTCTGATTGTTGAAGTACATAAGGATTTTTGATTCCTTCGGAATTGTGAAGTAAAATAAACATTTAGAATTCTATAATCACTGTTTGAAAGCAGGTGATGTAGTTCTGTTAATTTTTATTTAATACTGTGAAAGGAACTTAAGGTTCATACACTCATGAGGGGTCATTGATCAGTGGAATGCTAGACAAATGGGCGGTCCGGTTTTATTCATGCGTTATGAATTATTATCATCCTTCTGGGGTTTGGCGTTTATGTAATTCTACAAATCGGGTTGTTGTAGGGCAAATATTTTATCACTGCTGGGTTATAGGATTGTAGTCACACGGCCTGCCAGGCGGGTGCATTCCTGGGGCATTTGTGCTCGAATTGATGTAATTGTGAGTTTGTGTGCCTTATGTTCTGTATGGGTTATGTTTGTCTGTGTCTAGCTAGCCACAAGAAAAGGGGGGGAGAATTTTCTATTTATATATATATATATATCTATTTACTGCATTTATACATATTGGTTATGATATTATATTTACATACATATGTTAACTGAATTTACACACTTTTGTTATGCTATATACTTGTTGTTTCTTTAATATTGTTGAAGCAGGGCTTAAATGGTGCATGTATGAATTCTAGGAAAACAATAAATTTGTTATTGTTATATTACGGCTGAGTTTCATTGCAAGTCCCGTCATACTGGACCCGGCACAATTTTTGCCTCTCTAGGCTCCAGCCTAGTCCTAATTGACTTGTGGCTTCTCTTTCAAAAAAAAAATATTAAAAATAAAATAAGTTGTTTTCATACTAATAAAAAAGACATAAAAAGAAAGAGGGGTTACACTTTTACATCGTCTTGTAAATTATCTTTTTCTTCAGAATTGTCACGCTGTGTTATAAGTACACGCTGCGCCGCATCCTTTTTTATACGTCAACTGTTCAAATATACAAATAGACCGATCAAGTAGACAGGTGAACAACAAACCTACTTTTACGTATATGTGCTGTATAAATGTAGGACTGTAACAAGTTTCTGTATTTGATATTATGTGTGTCTTTTACCTAGTTAGGGGCTTTAAACTGACAAAAAAATCTCAACGAGAAGTCAACACACAATAACTATGGATCATTTTTTGTGAGCCCACAGAAATATGGCGCTCTTGAACTTTTAAATTGTTTGTCCGACAACACTGTTTTTCTGCACCCGTCGTAACTGCAGTGTGATACTGGGATCTTCTGACTTCAGTATGATTGCATAAGGGGACGTCCATTAATTACGTGAGGTTTTTTTTTTAAAATTTGGACCCCCTCCCCCCTTGGTGAGATTTGGTGAGATATGGTGGGACCCCCCTCCCCTTCACGTGAGGTTTACCCTATAATTTTTAAATAATTAAATTTATTTGATATGTTCATGTTTTTGCTTCATACCACTTTAATATTGTGTATGCTCGGGATTAATTTTATAAAACAAAATGTTATCCGTTATAATAATGTATATTCTCTGAATTAAAAAGTTGACGTGAGATTTTCATTGGCCCCCCCTCCTTTTAAATGAGATTTGGTGAGATTTTGCCGGACCCTCCCCCCCCCCATTTTGAGCTCACGTAATTAATGGACGTCCCCTAAACCCATTAATGCAGCGGGACGCTGACTTGGCAGCTTCAAACTCGAGGGCGTCAACAAGAGCTTCTGAGCTACTTCGGTGTCTTGCCGTTCGTAACACTTGCTGAAGTTTACAATCTCCAATGACATCAATAAATATCTCCACCGCAAGCCTCATTCGAAAATTTTCTGGTGCTTCAGGATAGGCAAATCTAATCAGTCTGTCGATACTTCCTTCAAACTCTTGAAGACTCTCCCCGGAACGTTGTCGTCTTGTTCTCAACTAAGCGTAGTACACATCTCGCAAATTTTTATCGCGTATCGTAATTCTACAGCTTTAGCTAATTCGTCATAGACGTTCTGGCTGTCAGGTGGCACTTTCTGTAGTAACTCTGCGGCAGATCCTTTTAAAGCGAGAACTACTGAAACTGCCTTCTTTTTATCTGTCCAATTACTTGCGCATGCGGCGGCTTCAAATTGCGTAAGGTACGTCGCCCAGTGTGCTTCCCTCAAAGGTTGGAGCCCTGACATGAACTGTCCCTCTATTTACATGGTGACTTTCTCTATTGTCTTTTCTGTCTTCATCATAGGTACAGTCTGTTCAGAAAATTGTTTTGGTTGTATCTTTATGAACTGCTCAACGTCACTCTTAATTTGGTCTTTTATATTTACAATCGAGTCTTCTATTTTTATTGACATAGCTTTTCCACGCTCGTGACAGATTTTTCTACTTCAGCTATTTTATTTGACAAGGATTCTTTTACGTCAGTTATTCTAGTAATTTGATTATTAAGCTCACCTCATAATAGACCCAACTCGGCAGCGGTTTGTTCTTGCATCTGCTTTTGCTCCTGTATTAACACTTTGCTATCTTCTGTTTCGCGCTTCCGTTCCTCTGCCTGTCGTCCTTCCGACTCGAACAACAGTGATTTTTGTCTTTCTTCTGTTTCCAGCATTAGTGCTTTTTGTCGTTCCTCTGAATCGAGCAGTAATGATTTGTGGCGTTCTTGTGTTTCCAGCAGGAGAGTTTTCTGTCTATCTTCCGTTTTCGCATCCTGTCGTTTTCTGCTTCTTCCGCCTCTTGTCGGCGTCTTACCTCCGCTTCTTCCGCATCTTTTCGGCGTCTTTTCTCTTCTTCTTCTGTCTCTTTTCGTCGTCGTTCCTCTATCTGCAACAGCAACGCCTGGAAATATTCTATCATCTTACTGGCATCGTATGTTTACCGATTAATTACAAATTACATTAGTCTTGTACAAGGTGTCCACTGTTAACGTTCTGTCGTACGTCTGACCCACTGTTACGACGGTCTCCTTGATTGATCGTTGTATGGTACAGTGGAAAACAAAATACAAGATACCAATGAAGTCACTAAAAATCAGCTTTAGTTACCACAATTAAACAGTTCATAATCAACAGGTTGTTCAACAAGCTTATACTCGTACAATAATTCAAGTTAATCTGCCCACACAAATAATAATGTCAACTATAAAGAATTCTGCATTATAATCACTTTTCACTAATACACCACTTGAGACGCACTGTGTAAATTGCCCGACAATAACTCGAACCTAAGTGAAATAAATCGCCACTTAAACTCAAACTAAGCGGCAGCTGCCGTTGTTTAAATAGATAGCACAAGTGTTCCAGAATAATCCACAATACGCGTCAACACTACTAGAAAACACTAGAGCGTAATTGCTTGTGGCCTTGAACACAGTGCACGCGGACCGGTGAAGGAACAGCCTCGGTGGTTGACGCGTGATAACTGTAAACTAAAATTGTCTTTCATCTCAAAGTAGCAGCAATATGTACGCACACACACATTACAGCTGGGCTCTGCTGGGATAGCCGAGAAACATGTAGAATGCTCTGTAATTGCCTAACACGTATTTCGATACATAAAACAAATTTTGACTCCGATTTCCAAATGTATGATTTGGTCAGTAGTCGAATAATGTTTTCTATAACAATAATTATTATAAGTTTAATTAAGAAAGTTGTGTTAGTGGTTATAACCACAAACAGAATTATCACTGTTGCACACCACTATAGACAAAGTATTCCGATTAGCGCTTTCAAGCTTCTCAGCTCATCGTCAGATAGGAAATAACCTGATCGTCAGATCGGATCAGGTTATTTCCGATCTGACGATGAGCTGATTATTATTTCCGATCTGACGCTGAGTTGAGAAGCTTGAAAGCGCTAATCGGAATAATTTTTCTATAGTGGTGTGCAACAGTAATAATTCTGTTTGTGATAATTCTTATAAAAAATAGGAATAAAAATTGCTACTTTCCACACTCGAAATAAGCCTCTTTTCTATTTCTTTTATGAATTTGCTAACTGCTATAATTTTTTATTGTTCGACTAAGCTTTTCGTCATTACTGACATCTTCAGGTCTTAAACAACGATGTTTAAGACGTTGTTTAAGACCTGAAGATGTCGTTGTTTAAGACCTGAAGATGTCAGTAATGACGAAAAGCTTAGTCGAACAATAAAAAATTATAGCAGTTAGCAAATTCATAAAAGAAATAGTAAGGATGGCTGCTAATTTAAACAATACGAAGCCTCTTTTCGTTCATATATTGTTGTGTATGTGTAATAAGATCAATTTCGTTTTCTTCGGCAGATGTTTTAAGGTGTTGTGTGGGATATTATCTTGTCCTGCAGCGGGGATATCAGCAGCGTTTATAGCGGCTCAATTATTGTAAACAGGCGATTGTACGACCTGTTTGCGGCGCTCCCCAAAGGCTAAAGCATTTTGTTCTGCTTCGTCTTTTCGCCTGAGTAAATCTTCTCTACAGCTATTCAAATTACTGACCGTGGCATAATGCGCAGCTAAAAGTCCTATAAGTTCATCTTCTTTGCACATCACGCGACCATCCTATTTAAGGGCGGTTAAAACTTTCCAATCGATGAACCACTGATTGCCCGTGCCCGCCTCCAGACCTCTGCTACCGGGGTCGACCTGGTGATGTTGGATACAAATTTCTCCTAACTGAACTTTTTCGCAGCCAATATCTTTCGCCGAGCTGCGGATCCAAGGCGCTTGTAATCAATCAGGTTATCTAAGGTTGACACCCGTTTGAATCTGTTATAAACTCTCCGTTTCTCCAGGATAGCTTTCTCAATTTCCGAATTCCACCACGGCATTGGTGTCCTCCGAACAGAACCTCCAGTCCGCAAGACGTGACTCACAGCCGGTTCCGTGATGGTGGCCGTGAAGCGACAGATATCCTGCTCGACGACGCCACCAACGTCGACAGGACTAAAATCGTGCGCCCCCTCCTTGACACGCGCACTTCCCTCTTCGGGGCACTAGTCGTGATGAGCAAAGGTTAGTGGTCGCTTTCTCGGAAATCAGGAAGAGCTCTCCACGAGACACACAGGCCCAAGTGCAATTTTGAACATTAAAATCTCCCAATACGAGTAAAGGAGTTGGCAGCTGCTCGATTAATGTTGCAGCTTTGTCAACTATCATCGGGCGTCGCGTAGACATAAGCAGCAAACTGTCATCCTCAGCGATTGAAATAGTCTTATGACTACAACATGGACAAGAGTGACT
Source organism: Magicicada septendecula (assembly GCA_034769895.1). Lineage (NCBI taxonomy): Eukaryota > Metazoa > Arthropoda > Insecta > Hemiptera > Cicadidae > Magicicada > Magicicada septendecula. The sequence goes on along the minus strand of CM068367.1, from coordinate 880,773,621 downwards.
AGCTACCTCCCTAGCATGGTAGCTATTGTTAAGCGACACCCTCTATGTCTCTAATACTGGACTCCAGTATCAGAGAGGAAGCTCTCATACCCTTTGATGCTGAAATGCTTTACTGATTTCAAATGCGTCTCCTGGATGCACACACACAACGTACTCAATTTAATATCATTTAGCTGGTCTTATTTCTTAGGGCTCTTTTACAGGTCTTCTGGCTGTACTCCTGTAGCTTTCACTGCTTTAACTGCGATCTTCAACTTTCGGGTAGAGACCATAGTTTTCTCGTGGGGCCGCCTTGATAAAACATCCGAATTAGAGTGAATTCTTTCTCTGCGGTAAACCTATTGTTCTGTAATCGTTCCATTCACCATGCTGCTCAACCTTACTTGTTTTTAAATATAAACAGGCACTGAAAGGCAAAGAGATCTGTTTTTCTGGCCGTAAAATTATTTATAAAAATGTCCTATTGTCATCACAATAGCAATAATTCTTTGCAAGTAACACAGTGGTTCTGCTCTGCTTTAATGGAGTTCATCATCATCATCACCTGCACGGATTAAACCAAGGATGGTTTGTTCCGGTCTTAAACAGTCAAAGTCTTAGAGCTGGTTACTCCATCGCTTCCTCCCTCCAACACCTCCTATGAAGCGTTTTAATAAAGTCTTACTGTAATATGTGGTCAACCCTTTCGTCCATATCCTACTTCTGAGAGAACACTCCACAGGCTTCACTTTCACTACCGTCTCTATCGACGATTATTTCGTTATTGTTGTAAATCGGTTACTTCAGCTAAAGTGATGAATTTAGAATTTTACAGAAGAATTAAGTAAATGGAGTGTACTAGATTTTGTATTCTACAAAGCATGATAAAAAAGATTTGCACTATTTTGATAAATATAAAAGTACCACTGTCGACGCGTTTTACGTTAACAAACTGACTGTTTATACAATCGAAAATTTCATTTAAGCCTTTACTTTTAACTAAGTTTAGTTTTAATTTTAAGCCTTTAATTATAACTTGAATTATCATGCTTAGTATCTGTAGGCCTACCTAAGCTGAAAGTAAGTATGCCAAAACAAAATTGAATGCCTCAATATGAAAAAAGGTGGGGTGAACAGATCTTGTTTATTTTTACAAGAAATTGTTTTACTGAAGTTTCCACTAATCAATTGTATGTACTGTTTATCGAAACTATACATCACGAGATGTATTCAGCTGTTTGCGCTGTGAAGAAATACATTAACTAACGCTGTCGATAACAATATGTTGTACCATATTTCTGTACTGGGTCGCAACACCAGTAAACAGAGTTTTTTAAATGTCTGCGTTCCAGCTTTTAATGTTATCGGTTTCTTAATTTTCGCTCTTACTATTAATTCTTGTAAATTTGTGTGGGTGTATACCTTCTTTGTGAAAATAAAAATTTTGATACTGTAGTAACATTATTGTTATTACTTGTGATGAAGGTCTAAATGTAGGAAATGATGGGACCTTACGTTATATAATATACTGCTACTACTAGTACTACTACTACTACTACTACTACTACTACTACTACTACTACTACTACTACTAAGACTAATACTAGTAGTTCTACGCTACTATTCATAATAGTAATTTGGGTTCTTCAGTCTTTCCATTGGTTCGTACCCTCCCCGCATATACCCATGGTGCGTGTGTTATGGAGTCCCTCACAGGTAAGCCTATATGGGACCTATAGTTTAACGCCGGTTCCGAACGGCATAGTTGGAGAGGGTTTATACTAGGCAGGATAGCTCTCGCTTACTATTATAAATAGTAATAGTAATAATGCTGTGCAATATTGCTGTTGTCTGCTTGTGTTCCTGAATCTGTTTCTGTTGCTGCAATTATACTAGTCCTAGTAAATTTATCATTGAATTATAATAAGAAAACTTTTTTCAAAACATAAAGAAAATTTTTTCTAACGACAAACAACGAAGCTAGGAAATGAGCATTACCGTAAAAACTATGCAATCAATCTAAACAGACAAATTTTAAGGTTAAAATAAATTAAAATTAAATTAAATTAAGACAAACTAAAATACAAAATAAGCAAGTGCTTACAGCGGCAATAGAACAATACACTAGAGTTTCTGCACTGCGGAATACAAATTGATATGTATTGTCGTACCTTACCTTACAGTATGTTGTGGAGGTCGCCATTGAAATTTAACAATTAAGGTCATTTCTGTAATCCCATATTCGTCCGATGTTTCTGAGCGTTGAATGTGACTTTGGACTGATAATATAGAAAGTTATTAGTTGTATGAAATTGTTATTTTTAAGATACAAGTGTTCAATTAACCATAAAGTGTTAAGTGTAACCTAAAATACCCAGGTGATATTATACGTTTAGTGTAACCTACAGTACATTATATTCAATTATTATAAAATTTAGAATATATATTTGTGTGGGTATGTGTGAGTGTGCGCGCGCACGTGCGCTCCAAAGTAGGTATAGACTACAGCCTGTCTGTCTCTATAGACTTTAATTCATTTGTGTAGAAGAATATGAAGATTTTGGGAATGATTAACATCAGTTTTGCTCTATTACTTTTAGATTGTTACTTACTTGACTTTATACGTGTTGTATCGTTTTGGTTGCGGCTCTTAGCTTCTTTATTGGATTCTGCAGCAGTTAACTAATACGAAGTTATAGAAGTGTTCTGTAAAATGTTTATCTCGTTGCGCATTTTAATAAAACTGTCATGCATGAAGAAACCAATTACAAAATTAACAGAGGAAGTGTTTCGTTTTACAAAATAATGTATTAACAAGACGTCAATATGCGTGTGAAAGTGCCGATTTCGGTGAAAGCAGAGAAATTCATGGTGAGTAGTTGGATGTTGTTGCATGTGGTACGTCACAGTGTGATCCCTTTGTCTCTTGTCTAAGCCGTGCTTCTGCTGTATTATATTCCTCAATCTTCTCATCAGCAGTGGAAATACTAAAGCTGGGATTTAGTTCGCCTCCTTTTAAAGGACTGCTGTTCTTTATGTAGCAGGTACAGCCTTAATCCTTTGAGTCTCCTGAGACACTTATTTCAGTTTCTGTTTGTTATTGCTTACATTTTAATTACATTTAGGCCTACTATATTCCTTCATTTTATTTTCAGTAATAGTTACTATTACCAAGACGAATCTTATCCTTACATTTACATTTTGTAATGAACAAACACCAAACGTGTACGGTTTTTGCTGCCAAACAATAATAATAATAATAATAACTATTATTATTAGTATATTGATTAAGAAAAATGTTGTTATTAATTTTACATTTTTTGTCTAATTACAAATTCTTACAAGCAGTTGTCGTAAGTTATTAATTTAAACAATCAAAATAAAAAGCTTGTTTTTTAAGGTCAAAGTTAATATTTGAAATTCATTTCCATTTGAAAATTATCCACATGGTGTTGATGCAAATATAGTATAAACTTTTATTAACATCATCATCCTGACTCCAAGAATTACGCGACTGTTGGCTTGTTCGTAACTCATATCCCCCTCGGTCTACTTCGGTCTCCGATAGGTTCATAGAGATAGGGCCGTACCCAACAATACCAGTCTCAACGTATTGGTAATGTTATTTGGAATGAGATTCAAGAGTTCGCACTATTTGCTACTATTATCTCTAAATATAAGTATCAGCCTTTGAAGTGCCGTATTAGCTCAGCTCGGTTCTCTCCACCGACTTTAATTAAAAACAAACTGATCAAAATGCGCCAGAAAAGTGTTACAATTTACAAGAAATGGCATTGTAAACTTTCGAAACACCCAGACTTGGGCAGCCGAAAACCCACATGAGACTGCTACAAGACATGACCAACATACTTTTTCATTAATGTGTGGTGTGGTCTTCTTTGTGATAATCTCTTAGGCCCTTTTTTCTTACTACCAAGGCTTAATGGAAGACAACACTTACATTTTTTGCAAACGAATCTGATAAAACTCTTGGAAGATATTCCACTTGCAGATTGAATGCGATGTGGTTTTTGTAAGACGGTGCATCTGCTCACTACTGCCATGATTTGATGAACCATTTAAATAATACATTCGGTAAGCTGTGGATTGGTCGAAACGGACCAGTAAAATGGCCACTTCGATCTCCTGATTTCACGCTAGCAGACCTTTTCCTTTGGGGTTGGATGAAGTCGTTAGTTTATTCCGCTCGTATTGGCACACAAGAAGAATTGAGACATCGCATAATAGAATATGGAACTACTGTTAAGAATAATCCTGATGCTATAAGACGTGCCCGGCTAGCATGGATTCGCCGAGCTGAATTCTGCATTCAACAAAATGGCCATACTTAATAGCTGCTTTGAACGAACATTTGTAGCTGTATCAACTTAACAATTTTGATATTTAATCATTTGAAGGAAAAATTCATTAACATAAGTTTTCAATTTATTTACAATTACATTTGTTGTGAAAACGTTTACAAAAACCTTTGTTCTCTTTACAATTGTAAAACTTTTCTGGCGCATTTTGGTCTGTTTTGTTTTTAATTAAAGTCGAATTTTTAAAATTTTGTATTTACTTTTAATAGACTTTAATACACATAAATTTTCTAATAATTAAATTTTCTGCGAACCTAGTTAGAAATGTTTATTTGTCTATTGACAAGTTAACGAAGTTATTTTAGCTCAAATCTAAAAATGTGTGTTTTTCGACTCCAATGTTTTGTGTTTTACACAGTTTTTCTTAGAAACTAATTAAGTTAGAGCTCTGGGACCTCTTTTAATCAATTTTTTCGGATGAAAAACCATAAGAAACCACTAAATTTACCCTTGACTTTATACCCCAAGAACTTCAGTAAAACGTCATTTTACCGTGGGAGGAGAAATCAGGACCAACGGGTTCGCGAGCAGGTAGGGTAACTCGCTAACGAACCATTTTCGGACCTATGTTTATATGAACTTTTTTCTTGTTTTTAGCTATAATATCAGGTCTCTAGAGATTGCCTTGCAATTTTGAATCATCCTGTATAATTATAATATAAATTTATAATAATTATCACATTCAACTTTTCATCTAAATATTGCGTAAATCACATTTTTACATTGAAAACAATTATTTGTTACATATTTTTTTGAATGTGTATGTATACCGAAAATAAAATGTCGTGTGATATGATTCTATTAATGTTCATTATAAATATGGATTTCTTGTAATAAAATACATATAAACACTATTATACCCTCGTCTAACTTAATTATCCGTTCGCTCTTATTTGAATCTTAATTCTTTACAGCAAAATTTCTCTTACTACAAATACATACGAGCAACCTTTTACAGTTTGAATCAGTTCTCTCGCCACTGGCACTGAAGGTTCTCACTTCTGACGTGTATCCAACGGTACACCCAATTATTTTTATCTAATCCGTTATAGTTTTCTACAGATACGCTGCTAAACTACAGTAAATTTCCAACTTTCATCCATTTGGCCACATTGACACATGGCCTATACCTATACCGACACACGTAAGTTGATTGAAACAGATACCTCGGTTTGCGTATCATTGATTCACGGAGACTCCAAAACTATAAAAATGACAAGAAAAATGTGCAATTATTACTTGATAACTTCTCGTACTTAGAATATAAAATACAAGAAAATTATTTATGCTTCAAACAAAAGATTTGTTCTGGTATAAAATGTAAAGCCAATAAAACTCGCTAAGTGGCCCTAGAATTGTTTACAGTTACGACTGATCAGTTACAAAATCTGATCAGTCGTTACAAATTAAGTTTACGTTTGGGTTTTAATGAAACAAATCGTCATCGTAAATGAATAAACAGCTTAAAAATTGCAGTTATAAATGGTATTTCATTACCACATGATAAAATTATTAGTTTGCATATTATAAACAATAAAAAGACGACAGAAATAAGTTTCATCTGTGTTTCTTCCGACAGAAATAAAGAAGTTTCATGACGTCAACTTCCCTCTAGCTTTTTGAAAGTGCGATGCAGAAACGAGGTAGATGTAATAAGTTTATGTTTTTTAATTACATTTATAAATATGTAGTTTTAGAATACATTTTTTGTACAATTGTTATTTAATTCTTGTAATTTTACAAGTTACAGATGTCAGTTCGCGTTGTCTTAAATTTACATCAAATGAACACTTTAAACCGTTATTTTTTTCAAATTCAATTTGCAAATAAAAGATTTGTTGTAATACTGACAATTAATATATGATTCATATGCTAATTAAAGGCAGTTTTTTTGTGGGACGAACGAGGAAGGTCCTAGGAAACAGCAATTACTAGTATTCTTCTAAAGATTGTGTTCTCCACTACTTAAAAAATCTGATAAGTTTACAAAAAAAGTTGAAGAAATGTAAAAATATGTTCATATTTCGTAACGTGTTCATAGAAAGGCTTTAGTACTGACAAAACTCTTAGTTCTGTACTAGCTGTAGAGATAGCCAGTAGAGCTTGACAGTAAAGACCATTCCATTAATCCGTACACCATTCGGTATTAATGAGCATACTATGTGATTTTGGGCAGATGGAGAAAGCAAAAGTTGTTTGTTTCACCCGACATCAACTCTGTTGGAACTTGTCAGCTGATGCACTTGAGCGCGTCTTATCGTTTCAGTAACAATATGCTGTATCTCATAATATGAACAACACGTTACAACTCTTTGTTGAATAGTAACCTGACAGGGGAACGTTTCAGTGAACTATACTTGTAATGTCACATAGAGACCATAATAATAAAAACAGAAGACAAAACAAATACATAAATCATAAGAAACCCTTGATCCCACATTGCGCCTTAGTGTAATTATGTGACCTGCCTCCACGAAAATTATAGCTCAGGCTTAGTACGTGCTCCTGAATTAGAACGAACAAACTACTGACGACTAACTGGATTTGTACGTCCTTTTGTGTTTACATTATGCACTGTGCCTTTGTGTTTCATCTCGTAGCTTTGTTTGTTAATGTAAACAGCTCCAATTCTTCATCTCTGATCACACAATTTCGAAATTAAATTGGACTCTCTGTTGTGTGCCCGTCCAAATAGATTTTGCTTTCTGTGATTGGCACTGCCACCGTTTTTCTAACCTTCCAAGTGAATGGCTTTGATGGGAATGAGGCCATTATTTATAAATAGCAGAACACGGTAATAAATTAATTCATCTGGTCGATATTTGTGACGTAGCTTATAGTCTGTGATACGCCTATAGAACTAAACATTAGTGTTAGTTTGTACCCCTTACAGTGTTGAATAAGTGCCCCTTATCTTACAATAAGAGCCGCAATAAGCAACGCGGTAGGATTATTTAAGTGAATGTTATTTAAGATCATTCCATCTTTCCCTGAATCTGAATCCCTTAAATTTTAATATTCTGCTACGTTCGTTGAAATGAAAGACAATTTTGTAACACTCTTGAAAAAACGGGATTATCCCGGGTTTCTTGACTAACCCAGCACGTGTAGCATCATTCTAGTCTCTTCAGACGCGGTGCACCTTGCGCGTTTGTGTCAAGGTCGTGCACTGAACTAGTCTCCAGATTGTTGGAACGTCTGTAACTATGCAGATTGTCTCGACACGCATCCCGGAGAATGGAAAATTGTTCTGGACCTCTGCGGGATATATACATATGCGTCAGCGGTCGGCGTAGTTCTATTACAGCTGGCAATTTTTCAACAAGGATCTAATGATTGTTGCGGATTATTGAAAAGTGATTATTGTGTTAATTAGTGCAAAACTGTAGAAGCTGACATTTATTGTCGTGTGTCGGACGATTTAACATGAATTATTGTATAAGAGTGCCTTTGTTGATTTCTAACTGTTGTTTGTGTCATCAAATCAAAGTTTGTAATTAATGACTTCATCTGGTGTCAGTTATTCTGTTTCCACTGAACAGCACCACGATCGGTGTGACCGTCATAATAATACAAATAATTTAATATTGTAGATTGATTATGCCCATAAGCACCACTAGGACAAGTTTCTTTTACTTTAATTCTTCTCTCCTCACTTTCTTTTCTAGTTAAATGGATTAATTTCCATTTGTCCCCCTTTGACAGATTCATCCAAGCACAGCCGCTTCTCAGTACACTCATTATTACATTTTTAAATCCCAGTAAATTATTTAATCCTCCAACAAAGAGCAACGTATTAGAAGTCTGTTGTCTGTACCCCGTCTGATTGTCTATTTTATCTCCTAAAGCTATCCCAGGTCAAAGTTTGAAATTTCTTAGGTCAGAGTCCATTCAGCAATGACATTGAACGCTTCCACAACCATCTCAGCAAACTCTAAAGATTTCCAACTTTTTTGAAGTACAACAATGCCTTCAGTATCTTATCTGATATATAAAAATTTAGTAGTGTTCTTTTTAGCTATATAATTTGAAGTATAAAAGATTCCTTTAACAAAAAATATTCTCGACTTGAAACCAGAAACAGATTTCTGTCTTCGTGAAACCAAAGATTTTCGGAGTAACAATTTGCAGTTAAAACTTCATAAATGAAGTAATCGTTCCTTGTTCATACTGCTTCACAATTTTTGTCTTGTGTCTGAAACAATCGGAGTGTCATCAGTCCACAGCCATTCTTCCTGTACATTGATCCCCCGTAGACCATCTCAACTTTAAATATTTCAACCAAACAGAACTAACTTCAAATTTCTTGTTTCCGTTGGTGACAATGTTAAAGACGCTTTAAAGTTTCCTTTTGGAGAAACAATAGGAGCTTTGAAGTGGGCAGTAGAGTAGCAAATATAACTTATTATTGAAAAATAAAAACGGAAGAGTTCGTTTCCAAATTTTAGAGAACATTAAAAGGCGCTAGACTATGGAATTTGTTAGCTTATTTCTGGAAAATACTCTGTGGTAACGACTTTCTTACTGTTCCTTGAATGATTTTATGACAGATAACCTTCTTTAGACTTGTTCAAGTAGTGTGGTTTATAAGTTGACGTGAATCCGAAGAACCGATTTCCGATTAACCGAACTTCTATTATACCTGTCTATAGCTCTTGGATGCAGCACTAGACGCCAACAGAAGAATATATGCGTAAATTTGAGTGATCACGAAAAATACAGCGCACCGTAAATATTAGGAAACCTTGATTCGGGTAGACATTTTTAAATGCTAGATCAACTTATTCTTACGAATCACTTTAATTTTTAAAATATACTCCCATTAAACGTATTTAAATAATATGTACGCGTAGCGGACACTAACGTTATCGTAAAATCTTAAATATAAATAATTAGTTACATAAGATAATGAATATTAGGTAATAATGACACTTAATATAGTAAAAATCAGTTTTATAAACTGAAGGTCAATTTATAACTCTAACGAACATGTATGTTTTGTAAACGCGTAACAATTATCAGCTCCCAATTCCACCCCATTGTTATTTATGATGTGACATACGGATTGATAAACACTAACAAGTGACATTGTTTTACACACAAAATATGATTTAATATGATTACCCACAGAAATTTTTCAACATTGTTTTTCTATTACCGCTTGCGTCTTTTACACAATAACAAAACAAAAATAAGAAAAATTATAAAACGTTTTAAAGATTTTTTCAAAATATTTGCGCAAGTGTGTGTGAAAACCATAAAAGCAATGCACCAACCACTGGCGAATATAAGACGTTTGCAACACTTACGTAGGGAAATCGAGATTAAATAAATTTATAATTTTCGTAAAATTTTCATAATCACTACTCGGAATGCGTTCTTTCTCGCTAATTAGTGCCTCAGAATAAATTTCATTGCAAGAGAATACAATACGTAAGAACTTACCTCTCATCCAAAATTTATTAACTTTATTAAAAAAATGCTCGTAGGAAGTATAACCGGTAAAATTTTGTGAAAACAACAGTAGACTTACAATTATAAATATACTTTATTAATTTCTTAGATAGTAGCTGTTGCTTTCTAATACCTGACTAACTTTGCTTCCATTATTTTTTGGTTTTGTTTATGTGGAACTGTATGTTTATGTTTAACGAGATCCCTTTATCCCTCGTTTCACTAGCCACTTTAATATTATGCGTGTAATCAATCACACGTTTGTTACGAAAATGTTTGTAAAATAGTACTGTTAGATACTGAAAAATACACAATACATGAATGGGGGGGGGTAAAGTACAGTAAAGTAGCAGAGGAGGGCAAACCAGAAACTCCTCGGCACTCTACGAGCAACTAGCATTGTTTGTGGGTGACGTGCTATGTATAACGTAATATCCTTTTTTGAATCTGTATGTTTTATAGACTATTTTATTTTAAACACTGTTAAACATATTTTTCTTTTTCACGTTATTCTGGAGCTAACTAGATTGCCTCAAGATTGGATCATGCCAAGACACACTAAAAATATTATCCTAGATGAATAGAAATAACAAACGCTTACACTACCTTCAACCTTAAGTTACGTTTACACTGGCGAGAAAATGGCGACAATAAATGCGCAAGCAGTGTCTAGTAGGTGTTTACACTGAGACGCAATTTTTACCGTGAGAGGAAGTGCAAGTGTTCAGCAAGTGCTTGAGCGAACTAATGTCGCAACTTACTCCGGCAGATGTATGAAGATCCGTTTACACTAGACAGTAAGTTGGAACAAGTAGTGCTGTCGCAACTTTTCCCGCCGAGTACTCTTCAGTGTGTTGTCAGCCATGGCACGTTGTTTATTAAAATATTAAATTAAAAATAAATAACGATTGTATGTATTTCTTATTCCCCAGTTACTTAGAAAACATTAAAATTGTAGCAGTGTTAAATGATTGTAGAATTAGATAAATTAAAGTATTGATTTAGTAAAAACTGTATCGTTTTAAGTGAAAAAAATTATGATTTTTGAGAGACAAGGTTGAATTTTACTGTTGTTTGTTATGGATCATCATGTCAAAAAGAATTTGACTAAAGCTGCTTGGTGATTGAACAAACTGAACATATGAAATATCTTGGTTTCATAATAGACACAGAAATCTCTCATGAAAAGGTCATATTTGTACCCTGAAGGAAGAGTTGTATACATTCTTGTGAATATTCTATTTCTTACGACATTTTTGTCCCGAAAACTTGCTGATCACACAGTGGTGTGTCTAGAATTTGCCTTTAGTGGCGGGGGGGGGGGTCCGGTGTCGGGTGGACTTTATAAAAAAAAGAAAAAACAATTAAGACTAATCAACATTATTAACTTTATAAGCAGTTTCCATTTTACTTTAATTTGTTAATGCCCGTATGTCAGTCTTCGGGATACTCGAGGCGGAAATTTATGAAATCTCTGGTTCCTTAGAGTGTCAAATATTGAAGAAATTTTAAAAATTGTTTTTTAAAAAAAATATAATGTCATTTGTTATTGTGGAACTGCATTATTTCTTTTATATTATATTGTAATTTATTATATTATTGTATTTCTTTAATGCAGCTTGCTGGATTTGTGTTTTTAATTTTAGTAATATCAATATTTCTCGTTAGCCATAGACGTAGACAGCTATTAAATTGTCTGCTGATTGAGCGATTTATTAATAAAATTATTAATAACATTTTAGCAACGTCTATATGAAGCTCCTAGATGACACACAAAGGTATCCTGAAAGGTTCTGTAATGAAGACATGAGGGTTGAAGCCTGAAATAGGTAGGAAGATTCTGTTACTCCCACTCGGTCGTACCTCTCATATGACAATAATGTACTTTGTTTCGTGAACGAGGTATTTTACAGTTTTTAAAACGCGGCTCTATATTTTGCTTAAAGTAGATCTACATTAAAATCAAAAACTGACTATTCCTGTCAGTTTGAACGAGAAACTCGGTACCACAAAATATTCACCAGCTGAACAGTGATTACATTTTATTTTGAAATCAATTCGTTTACACTGATCAAAACATTTGATTACGTAACGACGATTGGTACACTCCACATATTTCGTGAATGTGAATTATTTTATTTTATATCACCGATAGTTGAAAGACAAATGTTTCCAACGACTTTTTCAAAATTTGTTGATACAGTACTTTGTAACATTTCATAAATATCAGCGTCTATAAGACATTTTCTGACGTATATAGTGTTTTCAATATTTATACAAAAATATTTTAACCCTTACTAATTTGTCATACCCATTAACAAACACATACATTTGGCAAGAAATTTAATTTACTTGGGTAAATAACGTTTTTCATTAGACCATTTAAGCATGAATTGATAAAACACAATGAAGAAACTTTTCTTTTAAACTGACTTAGTCTTTGCGTTGAAAATAAAATTTATAAATTCACATTTCTTTAAAAATGCTTACGCTACACGTTTCTTTAGCACTGTAATTTTCGCTTATTACTTGTTTGTTTCACCGCTAGTGGTAGCTTTTCAGACTCACGTACCTGTGATGTATTGAACAAACAGAGTTACGTGACATCACATGTGTACCAGTTACCGTATCACACTGGAACGTGATTCTACGAATGCAAACCTCGTTTCCAACACTACACTAATCCTCACTGCATAATGCGCTCTGTACATAGGCCTACAGTAAACAGAACAGCAGGTTACATCAAGTACAAACTGCACTTAGTTTGTTCTGAGCCCAATGTACGCATTTTAGTACTTGCAGCTAACACTGTGTTTCTGCATAAGTGTTAAAGATATCTTCACATACGATTTACGTTCTCCTAAAGGAACTTGTGCAGAACTGCTAATCAATAACTCATGAATCATCGGTACCTCTAGTTTCTTCATTTTATTTATGTTCAGACGGTGATGTATTTAATATAAATGTATTGTCTTAATTTTATCAATGCATTTTCTCATTTATTTCGTTTATTTAATTTCTATTTAATTTTATGTACGTTTCTAATACATTTTGAAAAGACAAATTTCTCTTCTGTTCACGTTCCATATCCTGACATCGCATTTATCCTAGAAAATTCTAAAGAGACTTTTGTTTATAATGATTCATGTTGCAATAACGATGTTAATAAATAGTTTTGAATGCGTAATAGGCATTTCTTTAACAATTATAGCGATACCTCAAGTCAAGTAGATCTATAATTACCTAATGACCCATAAACATTCGATGGTCTACACATTTCTCATACAAGCTGAGACAGAGGTAATTACAACTGACGGGCAATCAGCAATTTGTACCTCTAACGACACAAAGTAATCATTGGTTTCAGCGTAGTGTCAAATGAAATTAAGTTATAATGGGATGTTTTGGCTCTGAGTTATATGCTGATTTTGTCCTTAGTTTTACAACATATTATATCTCTACTATATAGAATATTGAAACTTTCAACTTGTGAAACTTACTTGTCTTTTCTTCTCGTACGCGTTTCGGCGTGGTGTTCGCCTTCGTCAGCTTTGAGACAGATTGCCATTAACTTGTAATGGTTTTTATTCAGGAAGGTACAGTGGGGGTGGTGTGTGGAGGAAGGGGATTTGCGCGGGGATCCAAATTATTGTTAGTTTTATGTATAATTGTGTCAAAAAGTGTGTGTGATTTATACTGTAATTGGTCGTTAAGTATCTTGTTTGGTTGTGTTGTGTGGTGTTTGTATATTTCATATTGTTCTGCTATGTTAAGATTTCGATCTTTGTGCAAGTAGTGTAATATCTCCAGATTAGTATCTATGTTGGTGTAGCTGTGGTTTTTTGTATGTATGTGTATTTAGCTTGGATCTAAGTTCCAAATATGAACTTAGGTGGACAGTACCTGTATTTTAGGTTATGTGGTTTTATTATTTGTAGCAACAATGGGTGTATTAAGTTTGATACAAATTTACATTTTTTAACCTTGTTTTTTCAAGTATAATGTTATTAATGACAACTGGTAATTCATTATTTAGTTCTTTTTCCTACCTTACATGATTTTTTGATTACTTGACTAACAATTATTATAATTATGAGACAATTTTAATTCTTCTTTATATTACGTAATATGTCATTATGCTTTTATTTACAGCTTCTTTTGTGTTAACATTATTGTTACTTCCACTCTTTTGTCTAATATAGGATGCCCTACTCATTTACAATATTATTAGTTATATATGGGTCATCTAATTTAGTCAGTTATTGTATATATTTTCAATCTGTAAGCCTCTCAGTTAGTATTTATACGAGTAAGATTTTAATCTATAGTTGACTGGCTCTTGGAATCTATATTTTATGCCATGGTTGTTAGGTGTCTTTCTCGTAGTATGTTCTTCCTTGTTTTTATTTGTTCCTTACTGACCGAATCTATTGGGTTATTGGTTCCTGTGGTTAATCACTGTTTGCTGTATCTTCTTTCTTCTTATATGTTATTATTGTTTATTACCATTACATTTTATTAACTCCTGCGTTGTGAGTTTATTCTTCTTGATGAGTTGCTCGTGTAGTCTGATTCTTGGCATTTCCAGATTAAATACTTGATGCGTCTTGTTAACTCAATTATTATGACATGTGTTGATATTTTGTTACTTGACATATTGGGCTCATATGTCTTGTTACAATATGCATACTAAAATCATCGTTAGCATTGTAAAGGTTATAAAGAATACAGTACAACCTATGAGTGTTTATGGTTTGCAATAATAGATCAATATTAAATGTATTTATTGTATTGTGTGGAGTAATGGTTTTCACAAATGTTGGCATGCATACACGTTACCTTTATCACACACAGTGTCCATATTAATGCGTATACTGAAGTACTATTGAACTTCAGGATATTAAATTGTAAATTTTTTTTAGTATATTTATGCTTTCCTGAAAGTGTCACAGATAATAGGTCCACGATGTCATCACTAGGTTCACGATAAAACAAGTCCGTATTTCTGATATTGGGTTAAAAATACTAAAATTAAAAATTTTAAAGTATGAAAATCACTGGAATTGATATTATTTTCAAGCTCGTATAATTAAAGTCATCTGAAGACTGTTTAATTTTGTAATTTACAATGTTCTCTTAAAACTTAAATATAGTATATCTATTTTATTATGATCATTGTCAAAAATTGCTGTGCTTCTTTGTCAAAATGAATACGTTTTAGAAGGGATGTGATAATGAATTAACTACATATTCCACTTAAAATTATTTAAAAATGTATGTTTTCATAGGATAAGCAAACCTGCGTTTTAAGGCTGACGATATTCTAATGGGAATATCTTTCAGAACACGTTAGTAATTTCATCAAGTTAAAGCTAATCTTAAAGACAATGCTAGGGCGGAATCGGATGGCGTGAGACGTCGTTCGTGACACAATGGGTTGTAGTTTCCGGTAATGGGCCAAGAGAATGCAAGTCTGTTAGTATGATAATAAGTGGAAGTTGTGAGGCACATTACTCGGTTTCAGTTACCCCCGTTTCGCGTCTAATAGTTGCAACAAACTTTTAATGAACCAATACTGACTTGAGTACGGTGTGTACACAAGAAACAAGGTAGGTTACCTTGTGTCTCATGTACGTCATGTGAATAACTAAAGATACAGTTACCTAAAGCAATGAACGCGTTCAAATCCTTTGTTGATTTCTCCAAATGTTTATACATTATAAATTTGTTTGATATTTAAATGCATTTGCTAATGTGCAATTTGCTTTCCTTTAAATTAATAAATAAACCACTCTATGCGACTTTTTTTGTAACGTTGTACATATCTACTCCATTTGGTATCAAACGCACGAAATTATCACCCGCGAGACTCAGAATGTAAGGGCAACTACATCTGACTTACAGCACTATTTATTCAGCTTCCATTTTCATAGATTTGCCGTATGCTGTGAATTTATTTTAAAACTTAATTAAAACAAATCAGTTAATATTTACGAGTTTGAAATAACAAATTTATAAGTTATCTTGTAACTTTGTATTTGAAATAACAAATAATAAATAACAAGTTATCTATACAACTGTCAAAAAAATAGAATCTGATAAAGTGCAGCATATTGTTTTGCTGAAACGAGAACGTGTTCATCAGGAACCCAGTGCCTTCATATTGTGATGCTTATACGGGTAGCAAAACAAAACTGATTCGTCAGATGTCTGTTACACTGTGGCAAACTGGGTGTAAACGTTTAGGCCACAATTTCTAGCGTATGACGAGGGCAGTAGACCCTAAGTCGTCACTTAACAAAAATTACTTTGTATACTCTTCAGTAACGAACACATTCCCGTTTACTCTTGACATTTGGGCAGTTGTCCTACATTGATCAGTAACAGTTGTTTCATAGTGGAATATTAAACTAATGCAAGGACTAACATTTTCAACATGGAGTTTGCTATCTGCTGTCTATGTCTATGCTATATGCTAGATGCTGTTTGCTATATGTTTGTCTGTGTGTTGTTTGAACCTATATTGATCTGATTGTCAGTTTAGAATGAATTATCGTAATTAGTTATATCTTTTTTTTGCTAAATATAATTATACCACTATCGACTCGGAACACAAAGTTTTTTTTGTTAAAAAATTGAAAGTTTTACCTTATAGCCTGAACTAGTTTTCACTTATTATAAGCTTCGTCAGAGGCTACCACTGAGAGCGCTGTCCGTCTTGTTCTTGGCGACGGTGCCGACTTTTGAAGGATCGATATTGTGTGTGTGGAGTGTGATATGTTCGAATAGTGATTTGAATTGTGTAAAATTTGAAAAGAACAAGACAGACAGCGCACCCAGTGGCAGCCTCTGTCGAAGCGTATAATAAGTGAAAACTGGTTCAGGCTATAAGGTAAAACAGTCACGTTTTTACCAATAAAAAACTTTGTGTTCCGAGTCGGTAGTGGTATACTTATATTTAGTTAATCAACGGACACATCATGGACAACGAAATTCAAGAAACTCATTTTTTAATTTAATACTAAACATTTCACGTGTATTTCAATATTGAAACCTACTTTTACCAATTTGAAAATCAAAATTAGTCGGTCGATTGGGATACATTTTGTTTAAATGTTTGAGTACTTAACAAAACGTTAGTCATACAGACCTTAGTAATTAAAATTAATATTTTGTTTTCTTAAATAATTGATTAATAGTATAGACTCTTACAAACGTGGCTATCGACAGGCCAAAAGTTAGCTTTTAAGTCGACGTTTTCTATGTTATATAGGTAGCAATTGTTTCTCAGGTCGTCAAAACCACGAGCTCTTGACAATCCCGGACTGCGGCTGTTTATACTGTGTATGTTAGCAGTGGCGACACATCTACGTTAGCACAAGTACTGTATACGATCAATAAATTACATAACGAAAACGAACAATTATATTTAACATTAATAGACCACCAGTAAACAGTCCCTAAGTGTATGTTCATCACTGTAAGGAAGGATGATGAATTTTCATCAAACGTAAACTAACCGAACACCTATAATGAAAACGTTTCTAATGAAAAAATGAACATTGAAAAGTAGCCTATGTATAATACTTCAGAACTAATTAAACAATAGATTTAGTAGAACTATTTGAAGCAGACATTGTAAGTAACAAAATATACAGTGCCAAAGGAAACATAATTATTTATAAGTTTTTCTAGTTGTAACATGGCAATTAGCGTTTCACGGTAGATCCCATTTTGTAAACTGAAATTTAAGAGATTTGTATTTACGAAGCTCTTGTAAATAGCATGTTGCAAAAACGTCTTATGTTCTCTTTTCATATGTCGCTTTCGTTTAAACACATATTCTAACATAGTCCTTTTTGACTGCAATAAAATATTAAATCCATATGCTCCATTTAGCTCAGACTAGAAGTCGATTATATTTGTTTGACATTTATAAATTTGATGTGAAAAACTAGGCTTCATTCAATCCGTTTCTTCAATTCTTTTCCAAATCGACGTGCAAAAATTCTCTTGTGTGTCTTAAAATTAATTTTTAAATACAGAAAACAATGAATTTGAAAACTTAGAGTGTAAGACTTTGTACTACTTCTGTCGTTACAATATACTGTTGTTAGATTAAAACTAATCTGAACTTATATACTTTTGTGCTAAACTTCTCTAGTCAAAGCATCAAAATACGTAACCGATAATTTCTGAGACTTATAGCCCAAACAAAGAAGCCAAAAGAAATTACATAACACAAATCTTCCATTAACGTCCAAATATACTTGAAAACCACTGCAGCCAGTACGCATACTGAAAATTTTCTATTTATGATAAAGAATTGTCTTTAAATGTTAAGGATTGTTCAAGATCATTAAGTGGACATTCAATATTTTTGAGCGGTAGTACAAACGTGTGTCCTGTTCATATGCCTGATGAATTTTTTTTTGAATTTATGTTAAAAGTACATTATATTAACGTTTCTATTAAATGATGTTGATAAAATTTATCAGACCAAGCTAAGCATTAGCTGATCACAATAATTACAATTGGCATTATAGGGAATACGATCGGAAGTAAGAGTCCGCCTCAAAGCCGACCATGGCACTAACAGTAGCAACGGTAAGCAACGAAATTTTGACCATACCTTGAATGTGCTTTGAATGTTTAGGCTAAGTGTAAAACAAGTAAACCAGGAAACGATACGGAAAGCTAACATCGAATTACCCTGTAAAAACAGGGAGTGTATTGCGTCTTCAGTGAGTTTGCATATTTATAAAATGATGTAATTATAAAAAGTCTGAATATTTATTAAATGTTACAAAGATTTTATTAAGTTTGGAACGTGTAAAACTGATTTAGAGTTTACCGGAGAAATTTGATTTCTTTGCGGGTGATTTAAAAGTTATACATATACTTTAAACTCAAAACTTGGTTAGACGACGTGTTACGAGCACACTGGATCCGCTGTTGCAACAGATAATGTCCCCATACCATGCTCTCGACATGACATGGTTCATCTTTTACTTTTATTTGGTGTCCGATTCATCTAGGTATTGAAGGTAATGAAGCAGACGCGGATACGAAATAGGCTGCAAACAGCCTAGAACCAGATGCAATTTCTACGAACTGAAGACACAGAGGTAGCTGGCACAACCGTCATCAGTAATGTGTCGAAGCAGACCTGGCACTTGCTGCATAACAAACTTTATTTGGTGAAACAGGCGTCAGTAACCTGAAAGTGGACCTCAGAAATAAATAGTTAGAGATAGATAGAGCTCTGGGCTTCCTAAAAGTAGCACGTCGACTGTATCGGGTCAGACGAGATTGTTTTGTGCCTATGAGGGTGCAAATTTCCATTTTCATTTTTTGAGCTCGTATATAGGTTACCATGATCACGAGTAATACTCCTGGTTGATGTCGTTGGGCTAAATGCCTTAGTTTTCCAACACCTAAACTTATGAAACGTAATAATAATGTATATGGTTGTGTCTATTGTTTGTACTTGTACGTGCGTGTGTTCACGATAAGGATCTCGTGTCCCAGAAATCATAACTAAATTAAGTGGAAGGTACCTAGTAAACAACAAATAAATGTATTCTAAATATTTGCAACACTTCGGTTACGGTGAACAGATTACGTGTTACGTGTAGCTTCTTAACCAAAACGTATGTATGAGTAACTATGACTTAACAATTAAGTTAATATGTCAGTATATACAAGTATGTATATGAATTACGTAGGCTATAACATAGACTTGCGTAAACCATTAAAGTCAAAAGCTATAAAAGACGACCTTCATTGCCAGTCGTCAATTTCAGAAATGACCCATTCACAACTGAGTATATAATTTAATGGAACATATACTATCACAGACACCAGGTTAGAGAAGGTAAAGGAAAAAATGCAAGGTAACCTGTTACCGTCATTGATACTAATTACAGTAAGCTGTTCCTACTTAATAATGGAATACAAGGTAAGTAGGCATAGAACGTTTAGTCGCCTGATCACGACATGGTTCCAGATTTATTCTGTGAAGTCATGCCATGTGATGTCAGTATGTGTAATAACGACTGCATCGTCTCTGTCATTAGCAAGTAAACTGACTCTTACTGAATACTGGAATACAAGCAAAGTGGGGATATAATTATTGGTCGCCCGGTCAAGCTACGGTTTCGGAATCAATCAAAACTCTTTGTTCTGTGATGTTTAGTAGATGGACAAAAGAATAATAATAAAGAAAACCTCTATAAGATCCAAAGAAGATTTTAAAAGTGGAATGGGACAAGAAAGTAACACTTGTGTAGTTAAGATGCTACTTAGTTGTACTAAACTCGAAACAAATAAACATATACCACTAAGAAAAGAAAGGGTCAGTTTGAGGTTTTGAAGTAAACTGCTGGAGGAGAATTCATCTTTATTATATGTCGTTGTGTTTTAAAGCTGATGAAAAGATGCAGACGCTTAACACTATGAGTGTGTTATCATTAGAATAGTTTAATTTAATCTGTTTATCGAATGGATTAGCTGATGGCACTCGATGATCATTTAGCAGCGTTTCAGAACGTACCACAAGCTTTCTTGTCTTCTGTGTTGACCATGGATACCATAATGTAGTATTTTAGAGAATAATTCTCATTACGCTTTTAAGCTTCCGTTAATTGAAAATGAAAGTCTTATATTCTTTTTAGCACGTTAATTATCACTAAAATCTCGTACGGTCACAGTTCTCTGGATTCTATTGGTAAAAGTAATATTTTGTTGCAAATTTTAAACTAGGAACGTGATAATAATATATACGCTGATGATAACTATAGACTGATTCACACCTGAGACCAGAGACAGCAATACTTTCCGTACGGATAAATTCAACAATAATTATCTTAAACAAAAAACAACAATGCAGTACGCACTATTTATATATTACAAATAAAGTAAATGAACAAAATTTTTTGTTCCTAAATAATGTCATAGGTTTTGCAACACCAACAGCACACGAGCGGAAACGGCAAATGCTGTTAGCACAACTGAAGGTCAGGGGCTTTCGTTATCACATTCTACATTCAGTCAAGGTCACCAGTTCCGCAGAAATACAACCTCCTGTTGTCCACTCGCATTTGTCGACAAGCGCGTTTCCGAATGCTCTATTTACCCGCCCCCCTCTTTAATTGCTGTTTAAAATTATTCTCGATGTAACTGGTTCGAAAATGCTCGTTCCTTAAAATTACTTTCTATTGCTGTATGTTTTGTGTTGCTATTGTAATAGGCCATTAAGTATAAAACAGGATAATACTAATAGACTATGTTTCTTTGTTTTGAGGGACTAAGAAAGTATAACAATTTACAAGATTTTCATTGCAAAAATTGGAAATAAAGTTAAGTATGATAATACATTTTGATCTCCACATAACGGTATAGGCCCAACAAAACAGTGTGCATATAAGAACAGTTACAATTGTATTTATAGTAACTATTAAAAGAAAACAGTATAAAGAAAATACTAAAACTAATTCAAATTTAAGCATTAAGAAGAAGAACTCTCCTACGTGTCATCAGTCGCAGAGAATTAAGGGTGTTCCGCTACATAAAAACAATAGTCCTTTAAACGAAGGCAAACTAAATCCCAGCTTTAGTATATCCTTTGCTGATGAGAAGACTGAGGAATATAATACAGTAGAGATAAGGCTTATACAACAGACAATGGGATCACACTGCAGCGTACTGAAGCGGTAACATGGAACTACGATGCACGATGAATTTCTCTACTTCCACATGGAATCTGTTTCTTTGTACATTGTAACGAAAATAAAAAACAAAATCCGACTACTATACGATACAATTGTTACGTTGCTATCCATTTATGTTGCAACTTCAACAAATTATGACTGGTGTTCTAAGCTTACTTGTTCTTTTGAATAAAATTTTGTAAGTTATGTGACCACTACAGAGTATGGTCTGTATATATATAATATATATTATATAATAGTTTTTAGCAGTGATTGCAATTTGTAGTAGTAGCATCAGTAGTTATTGCAATTAGAGTAAAGTAGTTAATTACTTAGCAACAAGAGTACAAGAGGAAATACATAAGATATCATAATACATTTCCATCGCGTTTACACCTGTTTTATCAGAGTTTTACTAGACTTTATATTCAAATAATGTGTTACACTTAATTAATTTAAACAAGATATTTATTTTCTAATTTTTTCACTTCTTTATTATTTTTTGCATAGCTTTTAAGGGCTATCTGTGATTTCGTAAACGCGACTTTTGTCAAGTACAAACACACAATTACACATACAAAGTAGCAGTAGTTAATCAATTTGCAATCCTAATACATAGTGAACATATACAAACACAAACGCGCGCGCGCAAACACACACACATACACACACACACACACACACACACACATATATACACACAACACCCATACCATAATAAACGAAGTAAACTAGAGAGGGGAAACCCAGGTAATTAGCAGTTTTGTTATTACCAAACAAAGTAATTCTGTCGTATTACCGAGTCACAAAAATCCACGAAAAAAGTACACGATAAAACAAAGTCCTTGAAAAACTGTTCTTTTTTCTTTAGTATAATAATGAATTACATAGATCTACATTAGATACAGATGTAGTGTCTACGAAAAGCTATAGCTTCAATGTGAAATATACAAAAAGAAATGTTATATCTCGCTCATAAGCTTTCATTGTTTTCGTTATGACAACATTGTTTTCTCGTTTCGGCCACGAAGAGGCATCCTCAATGGCTAGATTGATACAGTGCACAAAGTCTTTGCTTCGCTTCCTATAGTGGGTCGTCTTTGGACCCGTGGCTTGATTGCAGCGTCTGGGACGTCCCTGATGACTGCCAGATGAAAACAGTGTAGGTCTTTCTGAAAGGGTACCTAGAATGGGAAGGAACACGCCAACGGAGTTATCCGCTACATGGCGACGGCATTTTAAATAATCAATTTTTATGCTATTTGTAGTACTGCCTCTGATGGCGATTCGGACACCAGATGCCGCCCGTCTCGGACACAACAGGCAGACCGAGTTACATCACTTCTAACAAACCATAGACATTCCGACAATGAACGAAGGGTTTTGGATTGCAACTGTTCCAACTTACACTTGTTGGTGGTCAACAAGAGCGGACCGTCAGGCGGGTGCATCATAGGTCAGTACTGACCTAAGAAACAAACGAGATAGTAACTTTAGTGCACACAGCCAGGCGGTTGCAATACGAGAGCATGGGAAACAGTTTGGCTCGGACGCGGCGAGCCTTTTTTGGGATGTCAGTCACGGAGGCTTTGAAGATCAGACGCCGGACTGCTAAATACTTCACCGACTTTTTCCAGGCGATAAGCCTCCATTCAAAGGAGGGACTGGCATTGGGAAATGGACTAACAAGTGAAAAAGATCGCTCCGGATTTGTCCGTGTTGATTGCCACACACCACTTTTAGCCAGTCGGAAA
Organism: Magicicada septendecula; assembly: GCA_034769895.1. Taxonomy (NCBI): domain Eukaryota; kingdom Metazoa; phylum Arthropoda; class Insecta; order Hemiptera; family Cicadidae; genus Magicicada; species Magicicada septendecula. The sequence goes on along the minus strand of CM068367.1, from coordinate 880,750,344 downwards.
GCAGATCCAACTATCGCTGCAGCTTTGTATTCGCAAATCGCGGGGACAGGGAGTTGCAATGCTACATAGCGTCGTGGGCGAAGAGCGACAACGTGACTCCGGGCAAAACCGGCAGGTCGTTCTTGTGCACGAAGTACACAACGGGGCCGAGGTACAAAGCGGGACGCCAGAAGTGACAGGTCGAAATGAAGAACTGGGCCGTCGACGCTAACCCTGAAGGTGAGGTCACTGAGGTAGGACCACAGAATATGCACAATGGTCGGCGGAATGGAGGAATGGACCAGTGTGAAGAGATACCCTCAGTGTTAGACTCTGTCGAAGGCCTTGCTCACATCTAACAAAACAGCGACCGTAGACTCTTTCTTGTGACGGCGTCAGACAAATGCGTACAAGCTGCAAAGTTGACAAGTACTCTCTGCAAAACCCGAACTGTTTGCTACGGATGAAATTATCTAATAGCGCCAAGATACGAGGCCAGCGGGAAACGCTCAAACACCTTCGAGATGACTGGCAATAACGAAATAGGACGATATCTGTCTGCAAGCTTTCGAGGCTTGCGGGGTTTTGGAATCATACGGATATTGGTTCTCTTCCACAGGCGGGGAAATATCAGAGTCGGAGACAAGTGCTAAACAGTTCAAAGGATAGTTCGACACCTGACGCCGGAGGTACTGCAATGTTGCGTCCCCCGAACCGGTCAGGACCGGGGCCGCAAAGGCGACCACAACGATGCGTTATATAGTGGGGCGTCTTTGCATCCATAGCTGAATTGCAGCTTCCGGGACGTGCCCGATGGCTGCCAGATAAAAACAGTGCTGGACTTTCTATCAGATAGGGTCATAACATCAAGGCAGGACACGCCAACCGGTTAACTGAGGCGTCGGAAATTTTTAAACAGCTTTATTTTGTATGAGGTTTAGGTCAAGGTAGCACTGCCACTGGTGGCGAGGCGAACGGCAGATGCGGCACGCGCCCGGCCCAGTAGGCAGGCGCCTTGAGACGCCGATCGTTCCCCGCGAGGCAGGGAACCTCCGCGCCGGTGGCAAACGGTAACAACGCCAAGCAGTGTGCCAACATATTTGGGAAAGAACTGAACTGAAAGGAAGGTAGACTATTCACAACAAAGTATTCACCGTCTAATAATCCAAAAGTTAGAGTAAACTATAGAAATTGGAACACAATATACAAAACATATTAAAACACTTTTACTATTGTTACAATATTTTATTACAACGATCCTGTCACCTTTTTTACAGCGAGTTTTCAAACTCACGGCATTTGTAACTATCGTCTCTATTATCCGTATTTTTTTATGTCTACAACGTCCCATACAGTTGTAGTGATGTGTACGTAGGCAAAACGCAGGTGCTAGTGAGAAGACAAGAACATGTGAGACACACGAAGAAAGGAGACATGGAATAAACAACAATAGCGGAGCACAGTTGCATGAAAATAACCATCACATGTTAATTGAAGAAACGGGCATTACAGCCAGGGCCGGCCCTAGACATTTTTCTAGTGTAAGCGAACAATATTTCGGCGCCCCTTCTACCGGTGATCCGGGGAGGTATGGAATACCCCCAAGGTAGAGGGGGATACGGGGCCCCCCCGGAAAAATTTGAAAATGAAGGCTTCAGAAATAAAGTTTTAGGTATATTTTGGGTTAAATGTCAGGGTTATCAGTAATCTTATACACACTACTTTTATAAAAAAAATTATGATAGCCTACTTGTTTGAAAATTACACAAACTTGCATTTGATATTTGTATAAAAATTCGCTGACTGTTACGCACAAACCAAAAACAAACCACACACTCAAGATATTCATAAACAACTGATAATCAACACGTTCGCTGTGTCGAACCGGGAAGAACTGCACATACGTAGCCCACGTAACGTTTTCTTTATACTTTTATAAATAATATATTCGTCTGTATACGAGCAACAATTAAGAATATCTATATAAAGCTAATACTGTGTGATTATCAGTTTTCCTTTGCGGCACAATAACTCACTACAAAGTCGCAAAAAATATTGGAGACAACAAGTAAATACAAAGAGCATGAACACTGATAAAAAACCGTACTGACTAAATGTCTACCCATCGCTCATACGCAAGATAACAAAACTCATTTAAAACAGCATGCACTGTTTAAAAACACCGAGATAAGAAACCGAATAGACTAAACGTCCGTCGCCAACTAAGTTATAAGAACACGGAGAATGAAATACTGTATTGTACAGAGAAGGACCAGAGAAGGACAAAGAGTCTCTGTTACAGCGTAATTTGTTATCACGCAAGGTATGACAACAGACAAGCTGGCTGGTTATGCTTCTTTTATGAAAGGAATAGTTATACAAAGAAACAAGTTGTTTGGACTTTTATAAACTAAAAACAATTTTTTCAAATCTATGCTCACTTTGCCGCCCTACTGGCTATTCCTCCCGGGGCGGCTGCCCCCTTGGCCCCCCCCTAGCTACGCCTCTGGGTGTAAATCAAATCAACTTACAATTTCAATGGTTTGTTGACTTGTTGATGGTCCAGTCACAGCCGCTGGTATTAACAACTCATCATCATCGGTTTCGGGTACAGTTTTATAGTCCAATTTCGTTAAGGAAGTTGAAGCCGAAAAAAATCTCTGCAAAGCTTTTGATTGCTTTTCATTTTCTTTCGAATGCTGTAATTTCCTTTTGCGGTTAAATGACCCAGATGGTTTTTTACTACTGGACATTATTTTAATTTTCAAAACAACTACAGGAATACAGGAAACTCGCAACTCAAGCCTATTATCTGTTAACAGGCAACAGCATACAGGTAACCTCACTCACACGACTTATTCGAACTACTCCGTCGACGCACTAGTTCGGGAATGGCGTTTCGAGCCAATAGTGGACGAGTTCATTCCCACTCCCACGCATGAATCACGGACGAGTTCATTTTACCCAAAGAGGGGTATCGTCTGCTCTGCATCCCAAGCGTGAAGTTGGCCTCCTTTTTTTAATTAAAGTTATGAATGAATTATTATTATTATACCCAATACTTTTGAATTATGTTTTATGTTGTATTTTTAACTGTGCATATGATTTATCTTATCTATGTTTTCTTGTCTTTACTGAAACTGTTTCTGCGCCTTCTGGGTCTATATAGTTTGAGGCCGTGGCGGGCGCCTTCGGCGCCCCCCCCTTGCCTGGCGCCCTACGCGGCCGCATACTTCGCTTACATCAAGGACCGGTCCTGATCACAGCTAAGTTTAATAACTATTTTGCGCGCGTGATCAGAGATGGGATAGAAATTTACAAAAGTAATGATGATTTCACTAAAATTAATTAAGGCTTTTGTTCATGTTCCCTTTGTGTCTATACATTAGTGTTATTGCTCTTTTGTTTCGTTGCCAGTGGTAGGTTTCAGACACACGTACCTGTGGCGTATTAAGCAAACAAAGTTACGTGACATCACATGTGTACCGGTTACCGTGACGATCACGGTTGTATCGTGATTCAACGAATGTAGTACCGTCACTAATCCGCATTTCATAATCTGCACACAGGAACTGAACAGCAGTTTTGTACGAAATAAATTCTACTGTGTTTCTTCTGTATCTAACGTAGACATTATTGAACTTTATTTGTCGGTGCTAACACTTAACACAGTGAAAATTTAGTATTTAATTAGGACAGGTTTTTGTTCTTTCTCCTTCCACGTAGAGAGTTCCTTGTAAATTTATGAGAAAACTATAGCCCTATATACAAAGTCAGGTATTTTACGTATTGAAGTTTCAGTAAGTTTTAAGTTTTTGCACCACTATGACTGGATAGAAACAGTATAGTGATGCCGAATTGATGAATGACCGTCGATAGTTATGTTTTTGATTACTTTTTCGAGCTAACCCTCAAGCAAATACATTTATAGTTTAGAAGATAAAACTTAAGTACATTTGACGAATTAAAATTTCCAAGCTTGGGATGATCGTAAATACGGAAGGAAAACTATACAGAATAAAATAAAAGAGGAGAATGAATATCAGTGGAGGGGGAAAGTAGAAGAGGTAGGTAGAGATTAACTATTACAGGCCTGGAATAGGAGCTATCGAAAGGAGTCTGTCAATCGGCAGAATTATTCGATGGTGATGACGACGATGATGATGATGATTATTATTTACATCACGTACATTCTTTTACTTTAAAAACAAAAGATATATTTATTTTACTGCCGAAAATTTGTTTATTTATTAAATCATCGAATAGGAAAAATCTTAACGTTACGTTGTTAGTTGAATAAAATCCACGATAATTACAAATTTGTTTAACGTCATTGTAGACATCTGCTGCCTCAAATTTTTTCGTTCTACATGAAATATTATGGTGAAGCGACCTGGTAAAATCTGACATGAAAATATCGACGAAAAGACGAAGAGCACTACAATTTGTAAAAAGCCTCTGAGATGTAACTTGGGAAACTGAATAAAGAAATAAATAAACAAGTATTGATTTCTTATTATTTCTTGATAAATATATAATTTTACGCTATACGGTTAATATCAAGTTCAACATTGAAGCACAAGTTCAAGTACTGCTTGCAGAACATGAAGTGCTGAAAAAAGTTGCTTATCTTATCCCACTAAGAAACGATTTACAGTTACAAAATACATTATTACAAAATGAATCCAACGTGTTTTGCATTATTACTTATACTATTTACGTTACCGTCAACTCTCTGGTTGGCGTTCTGCCATCCTCATATTTCGATCAATTCGTATTAGTCTCTTTTTTTTATTGCACAAAACTTCCTGAAAAGAAGTGGCAAGTACCGAGACACTACGTACATAAGGCAAGTAAACATAAGAGGACCACACTGCAAAAAGGATAAGGGTCACAAAAACCAAGTTTTCGGCTAGAAGAAATTTAAGGTTTGGACCACTGGTATAAAATCATACAATGTATTTTTAAAATGCTATACCCACCTAGTTTTCCTCCCAAATGTTGTGTTGTCAATCCATACTTCAAATCACTTACTTTGTTATTTTTTATACCCAACAAAAATATAAAAACATTACAAAATACACATTTTTGTCTGCAAAAAAGATGAATGTCATGACCCTCATCCTTTTTACGAAGTAAGTTAACAGGGTTTGCCTTTTAATAAAACTCAATATTATTACTGTAGCTATTTATTAAAATGCTATTTAAAACATAAAACACGATAGAAAGTCACAAAAAAATCAAAATGGTACAGAAAAGTTGTACTTTTGGTCCATCAGGAGGACTCGGTCATTTAGTTCGGGATTTTTTTAGCTTTAGGTTTAGTTTTTGCTGCAGTTTTAACTTGAGGTTTAACTTTATCTGTAGATTTAGCTTTTTTGGTGCATGAGGTAGGTTATCATAATAACTTTGTGCAGCTGGACCACAAAACGTTTTTAAATGTTGAAGGTCTTTAAATTTTTCTTCAGAAATTGGTTTAGGAGCTGAAAAAAACATCTTTGTTAAAACAAAAAATAATACACAGCCCTCAAAAATTAATAGAAAATACAGCGTATAATAAAATGTATTTTGTGAATGTACGTACCTTTGCGAAGTGGGTTTGGCAAGAAAAATTCCTTTCTGCTGCAGTCTGCATGGTGATTAAAACTGGTACAGATAATGGTTGAGGCCTGATTGGAGTACAATTCCAGTGGCCGTTGAAGGAGGATCTGTGCTCCACTAATCTACTGTGTTCAGATTTAAATACAATTTCCCGTACCGGTCTTGTAGCAATTGGATTTTTCTTCATATAATGTGGCTCAAGAAATGAGTTCCAATCCCTGAAGAAAGTGTAATCAATATCGACTGCCTAAAATGGTGAAGGCTTAACTCGTGCATTTTGTACCACATTAATCCAATCTTCTGGCACTTAAAAAGGTGATTTTTGATTAATGATAGTCATATTTCTGTCACAGTCCATATAAGAGTGCCCACGGATTGGAAACGTAATTTTGATAGATTCTAGATGTTTCACAATGCTAACTACGTAGTGGCAAAATTTAATCACTAGATAGTTTTTATTTTGCCCACATCAGCACCTTTTGAGCCCATTTCTTCTGAGTAGCAATAAAAAACTGATTCTCCAGTTGACAAAACATGAATGTTGAACATGTAGAAGCTTAGCTGACGGCGATAATAAACATCGTTGGTTGCTATATTCGGTAGACTCAAATTTTTTTGATAATCCATCGTCATTGTTTCTTTATCCGTTCTGTTAGATGATTCTGCTCTTGCAAATTTTTTTCTGTCGTAAAGGTTTGAGCTTTTTTTTAATGCACTTGATTTTCTAATCCCAGTTTCCTTAATTCGTCTAATAACTTAATTTTACTTTCTCCTTCAAGCGTTGGTTCTTGCAGTTTGGAATTTATAAGTTTGACCTCAGCTTGATACTGATCGCAAGTACTACACGTATCGCTGCGGGGATATCCAAACCCTAAATTAAATTTTGTTACAAATATTTTGCGATAGTACTCGTAAGAAACACGAGGATAGTTACCAGCCAAATACAGCTCATACATTTTTTTTACGTTTAATGATTCAGGCAGGTATATTTTTCTTGTTTTGTTTAAGCTATAATAACTTTGACGCCGCTTGAAAGAACTAATGTGATTAATTACACTAGCTTCAACCTCAGGAGATGACCGGCAATGTTTATGATCGTAAATGCCCCTTTTATCTACTGGGGCCTTCCCTGTAATTTTTAAGGACTTTTGAATATTTTGAACCCTATTAGCTGACACACCATGAAGGGATAAAAAGGCTTTATAACAAACTGGGATCTCCTTAACTAGGTCATTTTCAGTGATTCTAACTTTGTATGTAAAAACATTTTCATGGAATTTGGCATCGTCTTCATTTTTCCTGGGTCTACGATTTTTAACATGGTGTACGTTGATCATGCCTGCTAGATACAAAGATTGCTCATTGACAGATGACAGCTCATTAAAATCACTAATAATTTTGTTAGCATTATCCTTAGATATTACTTGAAAACATTTTAAACGTTTACATTCACAGTCAGGCCCTGTTTCGTGTGTACATAACCTTATTTTCTTCATAACATCACTTGATCGTCCATGAGATTTTCTTTTCCTTGTACCTTCATTAACCGACTTATTAAGTGATTCACAATCACTATTTTCGCTATTTAAGCCACTGACACCCTCACCATTATCCATGTTCACAAGTTTATTCGGACAATTAGGCAAAACAAACAAGAACAGGCACTAGCCAGCACAATGCATCAAACTGGAACGTAAACAAACCCACAAGACTGAGCTCGCTGCCAACCTGCTGGATTGACTGTCATCCTTGTTGCGTTGGTTGAGGCTGACGTTCATCCTTCTTGTAAAGTATAGCATTATTTTGAAGCCCGATAACAGCTAAACCATCATCCGTTTTACGTAAAACGACCCCCCTGCAGCTTCTAACGGTCCTTGGCTATCCATTACCAACATAAACTCATTTTCGAAAAAAATGACCCTCATCCTTTTTGCAGTGTGGTCTTTACAATTGATTAATTGGTTACCCTATACCTCCTGTGATTTATTTTTCTTTGTTGCTATTTCTAAAATAATAAATAATCATTATTTGAAATCAGAAACATTGTTGACGTGGAGATATCAAGCATAACTACTTACAGCCTTAACATACATACATACATACATACATCCTCGGCGCTACAGCCCAGTCCGGGCCCTGGCCTCCAAAAGAAATCTTCCCCACTGGTCTCTACTCCCGGCCAATGTCCACCAGTTTGCTGCACCCAGCCTCACTGCCTCCTTACCAACCTGGTCCAACCATCTTGTACGCGGTCTTCCCTTCCTTCTCCTTCCCATCGGCAAATAATTCATCACTCTTTTTGGGATTCTATCCTCCGCCATTCTCTGCACATGACCAGCCCAACGCAATCTGTTAATTTGCATGAGTTGCACGATCGGAAGATCTTTAAACCTTTCGTACAACTCTCGATTATGCAGTCGCCTCCAAATGTCGTTTTCCCTCACAGGGCCATAGATTCTCCTCAGTACCCTCCTCTCAAAAACGGATAGTTTCTGCTCATCTAGTTTTTTTAACACCCAGCATTCCGAGCCATACATCAGGACTGGTCAAATCAAGGTCTTGTATAGGGTGGCTTTTGTATCTTTGCTTATTAATTTTGAATTAAAATGTTTCACTAGTCCGTAGTAACACCTATTAGCAGATAATATCCGTTTTTCAATATCTCTAGAGGAGTCATTTCCAGAGTCCACATATGACCCGAGATATGGAAAACCCTGAACCTTTTCAAATTCATAATCGTTAATGCGCAGGGACAGGGCACGAGTGTTGGCACCTACAACCATATATTTGGTTTTGCTTTGGTTTATAACCAAGCCCATAGCCTTAGCGGACAACTCCAGTTCCTGAAAGGCTTCCTTTAAGCCAGATTCAAACCTACTTATGACGTCAATGTCATCGGCATAGGCCAGAAGCTGTACCTCCTTGTGAAATATGTGTCCGCTAGTTTGAATTCCTGAATCCCTGATGACCTTTTCTAGAGCTATGTTGAACAACAGACACGCTAAGGCATCTCCTTGTTTCAACCCATTCAATGTTTTTAAGGAGTTAGATAGATTTGATTGTATTCTGATTTGGCACTTAGAATTGGACATAACTACTCCAACCATACGCACCAACTTAGATGGTATATTCAACTCCTTCATAGCTCTATATAGCATTTTCCGGTTGATTGAATCATATGCCGACTGGAAATCCACAAAGAGATGGTGAGTGGCCACTCCATATTCCAACGTTTTTTCCAGGATTTGCCTTAGTGTAAATATTTGGTCTGTTGTTGACCTATTCCTAGTGAATCCACACTGATATTCTTTTATGTTTTCCTCAGCGTAGGGGAGCAGCCTAGAAAATATGATGTTGGACAATAACTTATATGCTGTATTAAGTAGAGAGATGCCCCTATAATTTGTATATATGAGCGGATCACGCTTTTTATGTATTAAACACACCACCCCATTGTTCCACTCATCAGGCATTACCTCCTCCAGCCATATTCGCTCTATGAGATGGGCAAATTCCTTCATGAAATCTCCTCCTGCGCTCTTTAGTAGTTCCCCTGGTAAACCATCGGAACCTGCTGCCTTGTTATTTTTAAGCTTTCCTAGAGCTTCATACACCTCGTCATAGGATGACACCAACTCCTCTCTATCATCCTCGAATTCTCCTGCTCTCCTACTTACAGCCTTAACATTCGCTGAAAATAGCGTTCCTTTAACTATCGCCTCCACATATGTCGATTATGACAGAGTAGCTAGCAGCTTCAAATGATTTCAGCGCTCCTCTGAAATTAGTCTAAGGAGTCTACCCTGTGGTCACCGAAACTCAGATTTCTGTACATCTCCAAGTGATAATATGTTTCGGAATAACAATTAGAAACAAATCTTGCAATAAATATAAATATTAAATACAATTACTTAAATAGTTATAGGCCTACATTATAGGGCTACAATATTAAATTTTGTGATAAGAAATAATATTCCATTCCGTGTAGCATAGGCCTAAGAAAGTTTCGTTTCGCTACATTATTTTTATGTTTACTAATCCATCCGTGTTATTTTCAGAAGTATGATTATTCTTTAATTTTCTACAACATAGTCTATTGATTAATCGTGTCAAATTCATTATATTTTCTTACTAGTTTTATTCCATCTGTACTTTTAATTCTATTAACTTTAATTTGTTATCTCATCTGAACTAAGTTAGGTATGCAGCAGAACGTCTAAAAATATAAAATCTTCAAGGAATTCGCAATTCTATCATGTTTCTACTGGTGACCACGCTATTTCTGGTTTCATCGCTTTTGACAAGTGTGTGTTTACTGCATCTCTCTCGTCAGGAAACTTTGCAGCATGTCGCAACACTGTTTACCCTAATGTTAAAAGGTATTCACATCAAATCTTATAAAATTAGTGTGGTGTTTTCCTCTGAAGACGCAAAGGACTTTGAATCTGTGTTAAATTACGTGTATACCGACCCAACTGTTACTTGAGTCAAGAAGTCTGTACATGGGTGTTGGAGCTTCATACTCACGTCTAAAAAAATTATTTTAATTTTCTATTCTTATTCCTCAAACAAGTCATCAACCTACTGCATCAAAGACTGAGATAAGCAGCAAAATGTGTGTAATCTTTTGAAACTGTAAAATGTTTGTAGTAATGAATCGTAATGAATCAGTATTTATATTAAAATCTGGAAACGAACAATGAACATAACTGCATTAATTTTACGTTTGTTACTGTTATACAAAAAGACAAATTATCGGCAAAAAAGACAAAATTACATGAGAAAATCTACAGTGTAGGTAAATAAACACAAATGCATAAAGAGTCAAACGTCTCTTTCTAATAAATCCTCTTTCATTCAAGAGATAATAATTAAGCAAACAGAATTCACGTAATCTATTAATTATTATAAATAGATACAATATATTATAAATCTTACAAAATACAGAAAAGTAAGACAGTGGAAATCTTCACCGATACTATCCTGTTAGTGATGATGTTACTTTAGATTCGAAACAATTGTTCCTTTCTTCGCGACAAGAGCACCATTTGATTTACTGTTGGTAAAGGTAAATGGGTACTTACCATAGAGGCATTAATAATGACTATCAGGTAAGCAATGCTCTACTTTCCTTTATTGTTTGTTTATGGGATGACAACCCAAAAGTCTACATCCTTCACCCCCCCCCCGCTGACATATACACTCACCCAGAATCATATATAGGCTACTTGTTTTCGTGTACTTTAATAAAACGCATGTCGCTTTATTAATTTAATCTATGAAGTGACTAGTATAGATATATTTTTACTTATTTGAGACATATTTCGGGTATTACAATATTTCCTCCATCGTCAGATTTTGAATCTATGTCAGGTTAACATGGAATCGAAATACGAGGTCTGTAAATTAAGTAATGAGATTAATCATGTAGCAGTCAATATGACAAAATTCTAAAGTTTTCGTTAACACAGATGGTTAGACAAACAGCTGATCGATATTGTGTATTAATATTTATTGTCTGTTGTTGCTACGTGAAACGTACACAAGCTTTTCGTGAAGTGAGTTTTTATTTGAACTGCGTTATAAAAATGAGTGACATTAATTACGAGCAACGTTGTGCAATGAAGTTTTGTGTTAAACTCGGGCACAATGCTATTGAGACTTTTAAAATATTGACAAAGGCGTATCAGATGAAGTTTTGTCAAGAGCACAGGTTTTCAGATGGTTTAAAGCATTTTCAGATGGCCATGAATCAATTAAGGATGATCCACGCTCTGGAAGTTCGTCAACGTCAAGAACTGACGACAATGTTGATCGAATCAGGGACTTGGTGCGGTCTGACCATCGACTAACCCCCAGAGTGATCGCAAAACAATTAAATTTGAACCACACTACAGTTTATCAAATTTTGACAAACAAATTGGGAATGAGAAAATTTTATGTGAAATTGGCCCCAAAAACCTCACTTTTCAACAGAAAGACAACAGGATGGAAGTGTATCGTGACGAATCTTCTAGAACGAATTAAAAATGATCCTGATTTTCTAAAAATGTTATTACTGCTGATGATTTATGGATCTCTCTGAGTACAAAGAGCGAGAAGTGGCACACATCAAACTCACCACGTCCCAAAAAAGTAAAAATGAGCAAATCCAAAATCAAAACCATGTACATTTGTTTCTTTGATAGCAATGGAATTATCCATGAGGAGTTTTTGCCTACAGGACAGACTGTTAATCAATATTGCAGACCGAGAAATTATTGAAAGGCTGCGCAAAAGAGTTGCCCTGGATGCTCTATCATGAGAATGCACCTTGTCACACAGCACTCTCGGTTAATGAGTTTTTGGCAAAGAAAAATATTACTGTTGTTCCTCATCCCCCTTATTTACCTGACTTGAGTCCTTGTTACTACTTTCTCTTCCCGAGATTGAAAAAACATCTCAAAAGACATCATTTTGGGACGATAGGCAACATAAAAAATGTAACCGACCAGTTGATGGAGACTCCAGTTTCTGAGTTCCAGGACTGCTATGATGAGTGGAAAAACCGTCTAAAGCGCTGTGAGGCTTCCCAATGAAACTATTTTGAACGCGGTATAGTTTGGATATAGTTTGTAATTAAGAGGTTTTACTGAATTAGTCTCATTACTTAATTTACAGACCTCGTACCTTCTAACATTCACGTTATCTAAATAGTTGTAAGTAAAAATAAATGTTTTAATAGTTACTTAATAAGTTAATATAAGTATAAAAAGAAGTGTATCAATAAATATAAATGTACTAAACATTATATGTATATAGGTTTACTAATTGTTCGTAATTACTCGTAATTATATTAATTTACTCGTTTCCTGTAACTGCAAAATGACTGTCACTTCCTACTACACTCAAATGTTTTCTGTAAGACAAAGACCCGTTGGCTTACTGACTGTCAATACCAGTTGGTTCCATTTTGTTCTACTTTTGCTAATTCTTTTCTTAGCCTGTAATCCATTGATTCTGTCTGTGACAATCCAATTACCTCACCCCACACCATTTGTGCTACTTGCACAATAAACTTATAACAAAAACAAACCGTAAGGGAATACGGTGACACGAAATACACCGTTACCGACGATACTTTGTTCCTTTGTAATTGTAATGAACTTTCTTATACGTTCTGTCGTACAGAAATTATTGTATAACAGTTTGTTCTAATTAACCCCTGCTCATTCGCTTAGAATTTTACTATTTTATTAGTTCTTACATAGATATGTCCAATTGTTTAAGTGTTTACATGTATCATTTGTTTTAGAGGCGTGTATTAAAGGATGTTAAAGGTATTCTAATTTTTATGTTACAACTGCAAATTAATATAGACAAGGTGTAAGCAAAACTTTTTGCAACTTTCGTTTATTTGAAAAACTATGACTTTATTAATTTCTATTTATATTGTACCCTTAAACGTAATTTCCTTCAAGCACATCATTATTTTCACAAAGTTTTCCTAGTTCATCATCATCATCTGCAAGGATTAAACCAAAGATGGTTTGTTCCGGTCTCAAACAGTTAAAGTTCAAAGCTAGTCACTCCAGCGCTTCCTCGGACGTCCCACACCTCTCCGTCTCCTCGGCTTATCGTTCCCTAGTTGTTTGGGGATGCGGCAATCATCCATTCGGCAAAGATTTTCTCACCAATTCAGCCAATCCTGTCAAGTATACTCATAATTTTCAGTTCCTGTCGTATATCTGTGTTTCTTCTATGATCGTGGATAGTGTACCATGCTACATGCCTGAGAAATCTCATTTCAGCCGCTTGAATACGACTGGCCTGACATTTCGTTAAAGTCCAATTCTCAGACCAGTAAAGAAGTGTGGGAAGGGCCATCACCTTGTAGAATTTTAGGCGTGTTTTTTACTTGCTGACTTAAGAGTTCGCCCCATGGTCCCACACATAAGGTTGAACTTATGCAACTTATTCACAACTTCGTTGCTTGTATTATAAGACACTGTAATCCAGGTATTCAAAATTGCTGACTTGTTCCAGGACAGTACCATGTATAACAATTTTTTCCCGTACAGGATCAGTTCCACGAAAAGCCATCACCTTGGTCTTAAGTGTAGATATTTGTAATCCAGAGTCTTTGCAGATTCGATTTAACAAATGTATACCCATCTGCGACCTGTTTTCCGAGTCCGACAGAATAGCCTGATCGTCCGCAAATAACAAACTGTCAATTGTAGAGTGGCCTATCATAAAATGTTCTGCAGTTTTGTATAAAATCGTAAATACATAAATTAAAAAGAGAATATGATAATGGACACCCTTGTCGTACTCCACATATGATCAGACCAAATCTAGGAGCTGTTCTCGGTTTCACTGCTTCAATTAAGGTTTTATTCTCCACATAAAGACTCTGTATAGCTCTAATTAGATGTAGTGAGATCCTTTTCCTTGCCATTATTGCATATAGTTTGCTCCGATTTACCCTGTTAAACACCTTATCGAAGTCGATGCTATGTATGTAGGCATCTGATACTCTCTACGCTTTTCAATAAGCTGGGAAATTGTAAGTATACAATCTAAACATGATCTGCCCTTCCTGAAACCGTTCTGGGCCTCTGAAAGCATGGTCTCCGTTATTGAATTCAGCTGTGTTCTTAACACAGATGTATAATATTCCTAATATTGTTTTCCTAGTTCTCGATATATTTCTGGAACAGCCTTGGCCCCGATCCGCAAATTTTTGCTTTGTCTTTAACAGTCCAAATCGTTGTCCTACCAATTGTTTGTATTTTTTATAAACAGGGGATATAGTTTGTTAATATGGCGGTTGCTGTGTCAGCAGCTTGCTTTTGCCTAAAATTTTTGAACAAGTAACATGTGTGTTGGTGTATTATCTTGATGCAGTTCCATAAATCTGGCCGTTTTCTACGACTACCTTCACAGAAATTACTATATTACTACACTTTTTATCATATTATTACGATCTTCATCCACTTCATAAATTTTTTGAATCGTAAACATCTTGTCCATTCATAGCAAATTTACCAAAAGCCTTTTGCAATTTTTATCATGTTAGACTAGTTTATATAATACTTTATTTTTAAAAATTCATAAAAGCTCTTGGATTTGAATGTTATAATCGTAAAAATCACACAATACAACATATAAACTTACTCAGTTAGGTATAAAATCTAAATTATGCTTCCAATATAGCTTAACAATTTAGGTTATCCAAAATTTAGACAACTGTTACACATGAATGTTACTGTCAGATTCGAGAAGTTTTTGAATCGTACATGCCTCGAGCGGGAAATCAGTATTATTCTGAATCCCGGGAAATCAACGAACTTACAAATTAACATCAATTAACATTTTCATTATTAATGGAGTCATCATTTTACAACATCGTGAAAATTACGTAATTTTGCCGTATCGTCAATTCTGTAATTGTTTACACAAACAATACATAGAAGTAAATAACAAATGTTTAACCAGGAAGGTATACAATCAACTATTTTCTGTTCACTATGTGTAGGCCTATATTTAAATCTATCCGCCTGCATGCATAATTTGTATATTTTCTAGAGGAATAATGGTGAAAATGGAATTCTGCATGCAACATTAAATCTCAGTATAAATTCCAGTTTGCAGAGCAGTAACATACTTTAAAACTAATACCTAACTATTCTTAAAATGTTTCATCGATAAGGTAAAATGGCCGACTGTGTCATACAACGGCTTCGATTGTGTAGCGTTCGATATCAGATGATAACGAATAAACAAGTGGATAAACGCAGACCTGTGGCAGTAAGTATGACGTCTAATAAAATTAACATCATGTAATTAGGACGACAAGTGATAACAGCAATTTATTGCAGAGCTGTCACCGGTACAGCACAATTAATCTCCCTCTAAAAACGTATAGCAAGAGCAGCTGCTGGGCGGCCATTTAGTGTGAAATTCACACCACCGATGTCTGTTCATTTGTTTTAGCACATTGGGTCTACCATTAATATTGAAATACGTAAATGGTTTGATTGAATTAAAGAATTCAGTGACCATAAAGTATTCACAAAGTCAGTGATAATTATAATTATTCAATTATAATTGAATAACTTGGCGCCTGAATCATGAACGTTTAACGTGTAAGTACAAAATATACGTTTAGTATGGTTTATAAATTTTTTTTAATTCTCTTTTTAAATATTTATAATGATATTAACTCTATAAGTACTACGTCTATTATAAAAATCCATAATTCGAAAGCAGAGAATTACCATAAAACTTAATATTATATAATGCGTTGTTAGCAAGTGTTTAAATAAGAATAATTTGAACTAAAATTATATATGTGTGTGTGTGTGTGTGTGTGTGCGCGCGCGCGGGCGCATGTATATATAATACGCCAGATCAAAAAAATACCTAAAATGTGTGGATTGCAGTATTATTTTTCTCTAAGACAGGCCAACAAAGTAGACTATTTGATAAAAAATTTATTCACATTTTTTTATTTGGAAAATTATGTTTTCAATCATATATAATTATAACACTCAATACCAAGTATTCTCCATCCCATATGACACTAATGCCTACTCTTTTTCAGCCTTCAGTATACTTCTGAAATGCAATTTCTAGCGTAGTTCGAACTCGCTTAGCAATTTTTTTTTCATCAGTTTTAAAAATTTGTTCTTTTATATTTTAGTTCGTTTTTGGAAAGAATAAAAGCAACATAGGGTGTTCTTAAGCCACAGCGATTTCATTACGTCTAAAAATTCAAGAAAAGGTAATATAAAGTCATTGCTTATCAATAGGCTACTGGTGCATTAATGGTTCTTCTGGTGTAAATTATCCTCGTGTAAAGTTTTCTTTATAAAACTGGCCTTTCTGTATGGATAGCCTCACGGTTGTCAATAGATAGTGCTCATTATTGCGCGAAACACTTAGAGGTAACAAGCCAATGGTCCTTAAGTTTTGTTCAAGTTTTCATTCACTTTGAAAATATTTAATCAATTTATTAGTTACAGTGCTTTATAACTTAGTTCTCTTCATTGCATCATAGAAATTTAACTGTGCACTGACACACACCGCGCCCGTACATGTCACACACTGAAAACTGTATCATTCTATTCTACACATTTTATAAGTTTCTGAAGATGCAGGTTTAATGTGTGAAACCCACGTACAGCAAAATCAAATAATCTTGCGAAAGAAATTAATTGTTAATAGCCTATGACATATTTTAAGTGTAACAAATTTTAAGATAAGTTTTAGAATACATCACTACAACATACACGTGCACGCGTGCAAATAAACACACACATTATTTTATATATTTCTAAAGATAAGTGATAAAATTACTGTAGAAACATTGTCATTTATATACAAAAATATATTCTTGGATAAAACAACAAAACAACAAATATTATTTATTACTAATTTTATATATATGTGTGTGTATGTATGTAGGCTGTGTGTGTGTGTGTGTGTGTGTGTGTGTGTGTGTGTGTGTGTGTGTGTACGCGCGCGCGTATGTATAATATGTTTATTTTAGAAACACAAGTACATGTATTTTGCGAATATATAAATACGCAAATGTTTGCACCAAATACGCAAGGGCGGTTCCATTTTTGTAGCAAGAATACATAGATCGGTTTTATAGACTAAATTTATTGAATCGATCCGACTCTATATGACTATATATCTCCTTTAGCTGCAAAGTTCACTTAACTCTATTAATTTTCTAAAGCCAAGAGCATTGCACCAAACAAAACGTTTTAAATTTCTTTGAATAATTCAGTAGGAACGTAACTATGAAATGGAATTTGTCTTCCTTTCTAATCACTGCAACCATATCTATTCATAAATTAAATGCTACACACGATTCTGTCATTCTAATAGAGTATTTACTGCAATAATATCAATATGAAAAACACAGTTAAAAGCCTGTTTCTCACACTACGGCGGGAATCAGGGGTCTTCAGATTGGCCCGCAGCAGTGCTGCTTTAGCAGCATCTAGTGTTTAATATACAAACTACAGGTGTGTGTGTGTGTGTGTGTGTGTGTGTGTGTGTGTGTGTGTGTGTGTGTGTGTGTGTGTGTGTGTGTGTGTGTGTGTGTGTGTGTGTGTGTGTGTGTGTGTGTGTGTGTGTGTGTGTGTGTGTGTGTGTGTGTGTGTGTGTGTGTGTGTGTGTGTGTGTGTGTGTGTGTGTGTGTTCTATATACGTACCTCAAAGTTTCTTGCAGAAATTATATAATATTGTGACATTATTAAATATAAACTTCTTCTGCATGTAGTGTATTGCGTTTTGTCGTTTCAATAACTGACGCACATTACACTGAAAATATCAGCACCATCAGAGGTTTGTAAGTAAATAAATAACAATCGAAATAAATCTATGTTAATATAGAAACTAGTGAATAATCGAATTTGTTTCGACTTTAATATAAAATAACTGATAATCGATTTAAGCAGATTAGTTAATGATTGTTTTAATGTTTGTTCACTTAAGCAGCTGTTTTGTCGGTTATGTTTGCAAATATTTAATAACTATATTTCATTTATTTTAATAAATTTATAATTTTAAATAGATCAACTTGTTTTGTTTTTATATGAGTTTGTACTTTTTAAGGATTAAAAAGCTAAGGTAATAATGGGCACCCTTCACGTCCTCCGTAATTGATCGGGCCCACACTAGAAGTTGTGCTTGGTCTTCCTGTCTCAATTATGATTTTGTTTTCCACATACAAAATTTGAATAGGTCTAATGATGTATTGTGGGTTCCTTTTGCTTGTCATTATTGCCTACAACCTGCCCCTATTTACTCTATCAAATGCCTTTCCAAAGTCAATGAAAGCTATGTATGTGAGAAACCGATACTCCCTGTGTTTTCCAATGATCTGGACTATTGTGGGCAATCTAAACATTATCTGCCCTTGCTGATACCAAGTTGGGCCTCTAAAAGAATGAGTGTCTATAACATGTATATTATCATATAGGAGTAGATATAGTTTAAAAGTTTGTGTGGGGCACAAACTTCCTAGCGAGGACACTAAAATTCCTCTATCCACCAGGAATACTTATCTTGGATGTGAGAAGACAATGATGATACTCAACGTAAGATACTGTAAAATCCCTTGTATCCTCCAATAAATTCCGTAAATTTTCAGTAACTAGAACGTAATAAATTATTAAGTGAGATCCACTAGCGGATCAATTATATTTCTGGATCTCTTTATGAGAAAAGAACGTGTTGGTTATCCTAAAACTGCTGGTTGTGGAAAAGTCAAAGAGCCGTCGTCCATTTCCGTTTTCTGTTCTGTTCTATATAGGTCATATAGAGAAAATTCCACACGTGAGTTGAAATCCCCAGCTTCTATTATATAATCGTTTTTGTTTATATTATT
This sequence comes from Magicicada septendecula, assembly GCA_034769895.1. Classification (NCBI taxonomy): domain Eukaryota; kingdom Metazoa; phylum Arthropoda; class Insecta; order Hemiptera; family Cicadidae; genus Magicicada; species Magicicada septendecula. The sequence continues at coordinate 880,731,374 of CM068367.1, read as the reverse complement.
GATAATTTGACAACTTTCTGTAGGATCCCAAATAAATCTTCTCAGTCTTCACTGCGACCATAATCCGAGCTACATAAAGCTAACAACGTTGTGTACCTCCTTATTGTTTTGTATCGTACCATTAATGTTCGTTCATTTATAAACTAGTATCTATGTATTTTCTATTTCAATATCTTCTTTATTATTACTGTTACTCCTGCAGTTGCACGTCTTCCGGAAGCTACACCACTTTAATTATAAATAGTCCTTTAACTCTCTTGAGCCTTAATCTTCTTTTTGGTTACAGGAATGATTCTGGTTTGAGCAAGATCTTTATTGAAATATACAGTACTTCTATTATTTATATAAAATCCTTTTCAGCATGACAAATTCATTATATATCAACAAAAAATGCATACACTTAACAAATAAATTAATTTACTTGAGTAAATCTATGTTTCATTACACTATTTAAATGCCGAATGACAAATAAAAATGAAGAAAAAGTTCTTTTAAAAGTTTTCTTTGCCTTCTGTTAGCAATAAAATTTGTCATTCACTTTTCTTTAAAACATCAATAATTTACACTGATTTTTCGTTTGTTCATTTCCAGTGGTAGCGTTTCAGACACACGTATCTGTGATATATTGAACAAACAGAGTTACGTGACATCACATGTGTACCGGTAACCATATCGCACTGGAACGTGATTCTACGAACGTAAATCTCGTAGCCGACACTAATCCCCACTACATAATGTACTCTGTGCATACGGTAAATGGAACAGCTAGCTATATGAAGCAGAAAGTGCATTTAGTTTGTTCTGAATCTAATATGGACATTATAGCACTTGGCAGATAATGCTAACATTCTGTTATTACATAATGCTAAACATTTCTTTACATTGTTTGTACGTATCGTAAAGGAAAATTAAGTAAAACTGATAAGGAGTATCCACGCTATCTTCCTTCTACGTTAGGGCACAACAATTTACTTTGGTGTAATTTATTATTCTACTTTTATTTAATTTTGTTAATTTTATTTAATATTTTACTTAAATTTCTTTATTCCATCTATCTTAAATTTTAAGTAAAGCACTCCTCTCCTTTTCAGTTTCTCTATCCTGTCATCACGCTTATAATAAATAGATTGTCATTTGTACTGACTAATTTTGTAGTACGGATGCTTATAATAATAATTAGTTGTGAATACGTATCGTGTACATGTATTTACAAGGATGGGTACACGTATTTATTTAATCATAATAACAAAACCGCAACAACAAAAATTGTCCGTAGACAGCTCATAATTACTCAAACAACCGGTGACAGGATTAATTAAAATTTACGGAAATGAGTAACATGTGCCTACAACAGCACAAAGTAACCACTGGTTCCGGCGTGGTGTCAAGTGAAAATAAGGTACAATAGGATGTTTCGACTCCGAGTTAATTTAACCCCCTCCCCTTATTTTGTCGTACCTACTACTCTAAAACGTTATACTACACATTCTTACAGACTTAATATATATATATTATATATATATATACCTTACAGCTAGCTTAGAATATGTAGTTTACAACATGAATTTAGAAACTTGGAAGGTAACGTTTTACAAAAAATAAATTATTGTTACATGTATCGCTGAATCGTGTTGTTAGGACAGTGAAGTATACCGTTAAACGTATACTATAACTCAGTCACACTTCTAAATAACACGTCTACAAAACAAGCATATTTGTATTAACATTTTTCTTCTAATTATACAGTTATCCAATAATTAATACTGTGTAATTGTACATCGGCCCATTCGCGTAATTTTCCCGACTACATTGTTCAGGAGAAAAATTAACGGATATGACGACTTTACTCAAATTCATTAACCAAGCATCTCAACCATCAGTGTTGAGAAAACAGTAAAGAAAGTAAGAACTGTGACTTTGTCTGGTCTGTACTGCCGAGTAAATTTCTGTAACGTATTAATGGTAAGTATAACGTATATATACATAGTAAGAATAATTCTATTCTTGTGAATAATATTATGGAAGACTATTGTTCGTGGCTAATTTATCAGTAGTTTAAGCGGTTACATAGCTTGTATACACGATAAGAAGAAATCCATTATAAGGCATGTTGGGCCACTAGGAATACGGCACTTCATCTCACTAGGGCAATCTGCATCTTTCACTTAAATACTTTCCACACTATTTGTTGTCAAAATATTACGAAAATTAATTCTTAATGTACAGAATACCTTTTTAAATACCCATTGTAAACCTTTTTAGTATACATTTTATTTAGGACACATAGGCCTAATTTTATCAAAAAATTAAAGCGATCTATGTGAATTGTAGTTTCATTATAGTTAATTTGCTTTATGTTCAATTGAAACAAACTGCATTATTTTTGTTTTCAAAAATGTTTCAGACATAATTTAATTTTTTTAAATAAATGAAACACGGCAAATTGTTTCCAAAGTAATCTGATGGTCTCGTTTGTATTCTTATGGGAGAACTATTTCTATAACAAAGTAACTATGTTTGTCCTTTCGTGCTTACTAAACTCTAGCCGTGTACAAAAACATTTATGGTCCGTTCAAAAATTATGTCAACTCAATCTGGACAAGTGATTTTAGGAAGGTTCCTCGAGGACGGCATCTCCAGAATCCTGAAACCGCTCTTCCCTTGCAATAACGTTAATAAATACAATTTCTGCGATCATAAGCAAGGGCATGTCTCCCTGTAACGGAATTTTTATCTAGGCAAGCTTCAAACCACACTATGTGACAGATCAATCAAATCCAAGGACAATTTACAGCCACCAATCCTGAGTCAATAAAAATTTTAGCAAAAAATCAAATAAACAATTTAAAGAAATATCTTCGCTCCCACAAGTCGCTTACAAGAAGATATATGGATGTGTCATGGAACACACGCAAGAAGGGAGAACTTTAATGTCGAGTGGTGAGTGAATTTATTCAACATGTAATAGATTGTTCGTATGTATTTGGAGTTAAAAAGATTTTGCTATAAAAAAATTAAGATTCAAATAAGAGTGAAAAGATTATTAAATGAGACGAGAGCATAGTAGAGTTGATATGTATTTTATTATAAGAAATCGATATTTACAATGAACATGTATAGAATCATATCACCTATATTTTCACCGTATTATTATTTTCACCTAATCATATCACCGTATTATTTTCAGTATACATACATATATAAACAATATGAAACTTTTTTTTTTCAATACAACAATATGATTTACGCAATATTTAGTTGAAAAGTAGAATGTTATATGTGCATTAGAATAACTCAATTTTTTATAATTATAAATTAGTTAATTATCAAATCGAATTTTGAAACATAGAAAAATGTCTAGCCAAACACAATATAAAAACCAGAATCGAACTCACCGATCAACTAAAAAAAGTACAAAGTAAACAAAGATACAAAATTATACTCTTCCATCATTTCAAATAATGTAACCAAACATTCTCATTGATGATAAATTTAAATATTGTAACAAAAAACAGGTGTCGCTAATTTAAAATTGTTTTTATAAATGAAGTAATTGGAAAGTTGTGTAAATATATTAGGTTATTAATCAACAAAGTACAAGAAAAGGTTTTCAAAAGTATTCATTCTCTCAGTATGTCAGTACATTTTCTTTTATCATAAATAAAATTATTTTAATATTTACGTTTTTTATTGTAATAATGATTAAAGATTTAGAATTCGCTCATGCTTTTAGAAATATGCTTTGATTAAAGCACACATTGTTATTGCAGTGGGAAAATTTTGGGTAGCTATGTGGGGAAAAGAGATTTGATTGACTTGGCAAAACTACTTTTTCGTTTCATCTACTTAGTTTACATCCCGAGGTAAATATATGAGGTTAGGTTAGGTTAGGTTAGGTTATGCGCGAGGAGTACATGAGTGAGCCAAGCACCATAGAGCCGTATATGAATTTCTCACTTCAAAAATAAACTGTCGTAGAGAAAGAGGCCTGAAAATCTACAAGTAAATTAAATTTACTAGTCTGCAATCTATGTAATGCATTCTGAACACACTTCACTAATACACACTGTAACAATTGTTTATACAACCGATTCGAAGAACTAACCAACACACATAACCAATTAATTATCTGTAACTATGTGAGTCCAACCAAGATCCTATGTGGCATAATATAGTCTTTTAGATGTTTGTACATTAATTGTTGTGTTTCAGGAATGTGCAAGCGGAGTTCATATCTCTCATACGCTACTTGGATACCATGTAAACATAATTTTTCAGCGGTATGCGGCATACCCATGTTGTTTGTGGTAACAGAATCTTGCAATTTACATGTACTGGTAATATTTCAAATCCGAGTTGGAACTATTCTGATCTTCGCTACGTTATGCATTGAACAGAGTCTAGTGTACTATTTAAACATAGTACATACTTTACACTGCATTATATGAATGTTGTGGTTAGTAATAAGAAATACAAAGTTAAATTTGTGTATTGGATTGTGCTGAGTAATGTTTTTTAACAGAGATTGTTTCCACGTTAACATTTTCAGGTATAATTTTCATATCAATCTACGTTGTTACGTAACGTTGAGCTTTAAAAAGTAAAAAATTTATAAATTTAATTGTAAAAATATGTATTTACTAGTTTCAAGCAATCCTAAAAGTTGCAATACATAATAGTGAACAGTTAGTTGAGGATGACAAAAGCAATTGGGCAAATTTCGAGAAACGTGTAAAAATACTAAAATTAAAACGTACACAGCTGGAAATAACTGGAAATCCAAGTTGTTAATATTGTTGTTGTTATCTTAAACATCTAATAACTTAAATAAAAACAGTTCAGGGCTGTTAAAGTTTTTAAATTAAAATGTTTTCTCCACAATTTAAATATAATAATACAAATAACATTTTTTAAATCTCTGTAAAAATAGATAAGCTTGCTTTTTTACAACAAACCAAAAACAAATTCAATTTAGAAGGAATGAGTAATCACTGACAACACTTTTCCAGTTATAACTACTTAACAATTTATTTGACCATAAGACAAACAAACCAGAGTGAGGAAATGATTTTATATTGGAAATATTCAGCAGAATAAGTTAATAATTTTATCAAGTCACGCTAATCTAGGACGGAATCGGATGGCATGAGAAGATCGTTCGTGACACAATGGGTTGTAGTTTCCGGTAATGGGCCAAGACAATGCAAGTCTGTTAGTATGATAATAAGTGGAAGTTGTGAGGCACATGACTCAGTTTCAGCTACCCCTGTTTCGCGTCTAATAGTTACAGCAAACTTTTAGTGAAACAATACTGACTCCAGTACGATGTGAAATTCTATTACCTTGTGTAACGTGGTTACCTTGCGTTCCTCTACGTTACGTCTATGTAAAGTGAATATATAATTATACATATATTCAGTAACGTAATGAAGGCTTTAAAAGGTTTTTTGATTTCTCCAAATATTTATGAATACTATTTTCTGATATTTGTAAGTAAAATTTGTTAATATGAAATTTGTTATAGGTTTAAATTATTTTATGTAACGCTATATGCGATTTACTTGTATTACAGTCAGCGTATGCTAATTTGGTCGTTTGGTCCAGATAACTTTATCATTATTGAAGCTCAGAGTTTAAGGGCGAATATCTTCCCTATTTCCTTCAGATTTTTTCCAATGGTCTCGACGTATGTTACAAATTCATTTTAAACGTTAATTACAACTAAGCAGTTAAAGTAATGTAAACTTCCAGGAAGATTATACATTTCTTCAAATATTTACAAATAAATCTTTCATATAGTTATAAACATGATTGCTAATGCGAAATTTGTTATATTTTTGAATTCTTTTTTGTGTGCGATTTATATATAGACCCCTATATATGTCTGTTTCAGCTTGTTAGCCTCCTTTCTTTGAGATAAATAACGTTATTAACCGGAGAACTCAGAATGTAAGCACAAATATCACTTACTTTTATGCTTGTTTCTTCAGATTTTATTTTTCATGGTCTCGGCGTATATTAGGAATTTAATTTTAAAATTAATTAAAATAAAGCTGTTAATATATACTCATTTGAAATAAAAAATTCCAACTTCTCTTACTTATATCCCTATTTATTTAAATTATCTTTCCAAGATATCGATGTATGTTACAATTTTATTTTAAAAGTTAACTGAAACAAACTAAATGGACGAATTTTTACGGTGTTATCAACTGCTAAAGTTGCAAGTGGGAAGGAGCCAGCACGACTAAACTGATTCGTCAGATGTCTGTTACACTGTGGCAAACTGGGCGTAAACATTTATGCCACAAATTCTACCCTTTGTAGCGTAAGACAAGGCCGGTAAGTCGTCACTTAACAAAAAGTGCTTTGTATACAGTTTAGTATAGAACGCGTCCCCGTTCACTCTTGACATGTTCTATACGGATCAGTAACACTTGTTCACAGTGAAATTTAAAGTTAATGCAAGATTAACAAGAGAAAATTCCGTCTGCTGTATGTTTGTTTGACTGTTTTTGAACGTCTGTCAAACATATCTTTTTCATCAATTAAACTCGCAATTACGCTTGTGCTGAAAAACAATATGTAAGATTATTGATCTCTAAAATAGTTTTATTTTCTATTTTCTAATTAAACACCAAACACTTGACACTTACGTGATTATTACAACTCAATTTTTTACTTTTTTTATAAAAGAAATTGACTGGATTAATTGTGATATACTTGTTTAAATCTTGCAGTATTTGACACTGCGTTAGTCATACATACCTAATTAAAATGAATATTTATTTTTCATAAATAATTGATTCATACTATCAACTCTTACAAACGTACACTTAGACTCAATAGTGTAGAAAAGCTAAAGAAGGAAATACCTTTTTCTTTCGTTTGATAAACCTCAGCTTTAAAGCGACGTTATCCATGTTTTATAGGTTGCAGTTGTTTTTCAGGTCGTCAAACCACGAGCTCTTGACGATCCCGCATTGCAGGGATTTGCGGCTTATAGATCCACTACTGTATATATTAACGGTGACGATAAATTTACACTGGTACAAGTATACAATCAGTAAATCACCAGTGAAAATGAACAATTGTATTTAAAATAAACAATCTTCCTACATCCACCAAAATAAGTATACAGCTCCTAAAGAATAATTTACTTTCATCAACAAGACAGGAGAATGGAGAATTTTCAGCACAGTTCCTAAATATAAACCACTTACAGACGAAAGTGAAAACATTTTATTAAAAAAAATAATACGTATATTTATATAATACTTTAGTTTAATATTAGGTTAATTTAACATTAGACTAGTTAAAAAATTGTTTATATTGTAATACTCCTCGGTGCGCCTCTTATTTAAGCCTCACGTTGGAGTCGTCACTCTGTAATACTCCTGTTTCTTACGGTGTGTCTTCCTTCAATAAAGTTTTATTTGTAAATAGGAAGTTGTATTATGGTGTTTTGCGAACGTAAATGGTGTCGTTTGGAAGCGTCTGGTAGCCTGTGTGCCTTACCTGTCCCTTGTCACACTTTCGTAATTCCGGATAGGCGCCAAATTGTTTTTCGTGAAAACAATTAAAAGTTTTTATCTGTATAGTTTTGATATTGCACTATTGTAAATTCGAATCGTTCGCCGTCTGGCTTCTTACTGGTTCTCGGTTGAGTGGGGGAAACGTGTTGCCAACTTGAAATAATGTTGGTTATGTTGACCCACTGCTAGTAAACAAAACATACACAATATTCTTTACAAGTAAATAATGGACAGTTGTTATCGGTACACACTCTTTTATTAGGCTTTTTGACTGGTTAGTGTTTGTTAACGCTTCATAAAATTAATAATTTATACAATGATTTTAGCCTCGGCAATATTCGCTCAATCAGCGGATCGCTGGGTTGGCAGTACAATGTTTATATTAGCTGCAAGACAGTGTGGTTATTATTTAACAAAATAAATCTGCCTATAGGGTTCTTTTAAGTACGAAACAGAGGTTTATCTAACAAGATAACAAAATTAGAACATATCATTTAAAGTACGTGATCATTAAAATCAAACAAGGTTTACTATAAATTAAATATTGTGGTGTTGAATTGCGACAGTGTCGTTGGTGTATACATAGGTTATCATTTGGTCATTCAGTGTTTACAAAGTTACTTTTTTATTTTTATCAATCCTTGAAAATACCTTCAGTGATAGTGAGAGTTTTATCATTTAGTTATAATTTTGTAAAAGAGAATTTGTCTTTTTTATAAATCAATAAATTCAGCAATACTCAACGTTAGTAGATAAAAGATGTATTGTCAGTCGTCCAAGTGGTGTAATGGGTTGATGTCGCTTCTTCCTTCTTCAGTCTTGGGCTTCGGGAATGGTTGGCGTCTTCTTCTGGTCGAATTCCATATATTTTTTGGTCATCTGGATTAATTCCGCGCTGGTCCTTGGTATAGTTTGATTGGAATGTCCTCTCGTCAGTTATTCTGGTCCTTCTTCATCAACTTATGGGCATTTATACTGTTTTAGAGTTAAAAATTTGTGCCCTTCACGGCGTGGCTTCTCTCCAGTTTAGCGTCACTACAGTTATTATTGTTCCTAACTGAAAATTAGTCAATACACGGTTGTTGTCATGGTAACTCACAATTTTTGATTGGCTGAAATTGGCTTGAGATCATTGTTAAGATATTTGAATTTTTATTTAAAATGGTCACAGATCTTCTAAATGTAATTAATCTTCAGTACTCCCCTTTTAGTAGTAAATATTATTACCACTGTTCATATTTTGGCCCAAGGATTAATTTGACATCAAATACTATAGTATTTACTTAGGTATCAACATTTTGACAGTTTTGTGGATTTTATTTAATTATACTGTTTCTTTATTTACATTATTATCATAATATTTCTGCCTTAACATGATAGTCTAATTGTATTTCATAGTTTATGTGGCTCAGTCTTACTAATGTCAGTGTTTAATTCTAAAAATTGAAGTCTTTTGTAATTTGACTGTTGGGAATCTGTCTAGGGTTAGATAGCAATTGACTATTTTTTCTTTAATTACTGAGATTACATTTTATTCTTCTCTTGTATGGGTCCTGATTATTTTAATATATGATTCTGTTTATTTGCTCAATGTTTATGTCTGTTCTAGTAATTGTGTGTGATTTTATTGGTTTCATATGTTAATTTGTATACTGTCATAACTGCCTTTTAGTGTCATTGTTTCTGACTGTATTTATTTTGTTTCTTGTTTATTGTATCATAACAAAGCATCTTATGGTTTTAACAATTCCCATAGATATAATTTTTATTCATTAAAACATAATTCTTTTGAAACATAAATCTTACTCATTAAAACATAATTATTTACCTTTTATTATCCACTCATACTCTTCAGTGGGTAATAATTATTTTATAGTATCATTAAAAGAAAACAAACATATAAACCTTAATTAATTATTTTGATTATTATAGAAAATTCTTATTACTAAGCTTATCTGACACTGTTTTATTAACTAATGGTACCTAATACCATTTCACTATATCTTATCAACTCTTATCATGATTATTCATTGTTTTTATCCCTTAATATTACTGACATTTTCTATATGGTGAATTGACACACTGATAGTCCATCTTTCTTACTTTCCTAATAATCTTAATAGTCACTTGTTACATTAATTGACACACATTTAAAACCATGATAATCAGTTATCACTAAAGCTAACTTAATTTTAACACTATTAGCTTATTTAGTTACATTTTGGGTGTCCACTCACATTGACCTCTCAACTATCACAGTCTTCCTGTGTTTGACCATTATCAGATCTCACTCATTTATAACTTATAACCTAGTTTATGCACTTATAAACTTTGATTACGGTTTTATCCGTGTTTATCACTTTTTAATGGGGTTTATTCTCACACTTCGGGGTATTAACACTAACACTTTGCACTTAATCTTGTTTTAGGGTTACTGGTGGGTAAAGATTAGTGTATTGCTTATTCAAAACTCTCTTTCTTACATTTATTTTAAAATGTTCATCCTCCTTACAATTTATAATCTCTCACTCTGTGTGGTTTGACTATACATGATATGTTTGTGTCGTGCTAATGTGATTTGTCCTAGTTTACTCTATTTGTTTGGGTTAGTGTACCCTTCTATATCTCAAGTCCTTAACAATTAATATTTTTAACTTGTCTGTCTTTACATTTATAATTATCATATACAATTTTCATTAGTTAGTGTTTTTCATTGGTTTAACATTAGTTTTGTATTCTTTCTGGGCTCACTTTATTTTGCCATCGTTTACATGTCACTTCCTTGGTGTTGTGGCTGATTATACTTTCACACTTCCATGCTAATTCTTTGTTCATTATTATTCTTATTATTACTACACTCTTGTGGTAGTGTGGTGGCTAGTTCTAGTTCACTTACAGTTGTCATTATTTATATTATTCTTGGTTTATGGGGCTGGTTCTACTCTCTCACTTACCATCTATTGGGCTACTCAGGTTAAATCGCCATGTATTACTGTATTTAACATTTGGTTTGTTTGTTTGTTTGTTACTTCTTTATTATTAGAGGTTACTGTTCTGACTACCTGGATATGTCTGATCGTGTTATTATTTTGAGTTACCCATTCTTTTAATCTCTGATTCATCCCTTTTTTATTTTAGTGTTAATGATTAAACAATTTATCTTGTCATGTTTTTCTTCATTTTTGTTAGGTGAAGGTATGTACCATTACAATTTTAATTTCAAATTTCTACTGGAACATTACATTACTAAGAGTTTCATAGTTTAGCTCTTAGTACATTACATTACATTGGTTAATGGAACAGTACATTCGATTTTTTATCAGAAAGTTAAGATTTTCACATTTATGAATCTCTAGTGAATAACGTATGTACTTTATCCTTTTGCTGCCTTTTATTTTATCATTTGCAGGTAAGTAAATTCTGTAAAGGGATTTCTTTTTGCAATACAATATTTTACTTTGTTCTGGCTACAACTCAAATATATATACTTACCATCTGTAAATTAATTATAAAAAATTATAGCCTTTATTCAATCAGTAGCCGTTTTTTATGATTTTTGATTCTCCAAACCAGGTTTGGCGAAAAGTGACGTGAAATAGACATGCTCAAAATTCTTTTTTATGTTGAAACTGTTAGCGTTTGACTTTCCCGATGTGTTGGCTTTCCTCTTTTGTGTTTGATGTCGCTAATATCATTAAATTACCAATACATTATTTAGTCTACATAAAGTGTTAACATTACCAATATAAAATGTTTTCAACATTATTTTCTTTGTAGACTGCTAGACAAATCTGTCACAGATATCTTGAGAGTTCTGCTGCCTCAAAAAATGCTGGAAAAAGTGAACGTTACAGGAAGATTAACTTTTAAATGCATAAAATAACGAATTTGATAAGTAGGATTGGGAGACTTTGTACTAGTTAGTAGTGTCGTTAAATATTTTGTGGTTAAGATCACGAACTGTTCGGTAGCATCTAACATTGTACACTGTACGCTGAACTTCTCTGGTCAACAAAGAGGATACTTTGGCTTATTTGTGACATTTATGGCGCAAACAAAGACGCCATAAAAAATTACATAAGATCATCAGTTTTTCATTAACGTCTATAAATACTTCAAAACTAGTGAAGTCAGTACGCAGACTGAATATTTTCCACTTATGATAAAAAGGTTTCAATTATTATGGACTATTCAGGATTGTCAACAGGTACTTTAATATTCTGTGAAAAGGTAATACGAACATGTATCTTTCTTTTTGTGTTTCAGAAATTTTTGTTTGAATTTATGTAAAAATACTTAATCTTAACGTTTCCATCCAAGGATGTGGATCAAATTGATCAAACCAAGCTAAGGATTTAGTGATTCTAATTATATAACTACTACAATATTGTTTTTCATAGTTTTTTACCACATAGGCTTATATTTATACAATTATAAATATCACATATAACAATTAAGGGAACCTGTGTAAGTTTACGGGTGGAATATGGTATGAGAGCAGGAACGAACGGATTTCATTGGAATGATCATCTTCGAAGCACAGTGTTTCCTCCAACCGTTAAGAAGAACAATGGCCCTGAAATTCAAACACCAATCAAATGGGCAAACATAATCTTAATACAAACTCGTGAAATATTTCTAGGCCTCTCAGTGTTTCACTGCAGCAGTACAACTGACATATCATTATAACTGTTTCTATCCAAGTGACGTATTTACACCAACACCTGTCTCTAGTCTGCACCGTGACGGTGTTTATAGTTTAAACACAGTAACGTAATTTCTCATTAACTTAATTAGCCTATTAATATCACCGAGAACTGGTACTTCATTGATACGTATCAATAACATTTCAAGTAACAGTTGTCAAAATGCTAATCAGCTGAAGCTAAGCATAGTTTTGCCAGTTAGCTAACCGTATTCTTCAACAATTAAGTATTTTCATCAAGTTATTTTTACTTTCTTAGCAATTGTAGATAATAAATTATATTTGCATATTAACTTTGCTGCGTATCGGTGTTCCCAAGAAAAATACATGCTTTAACATTATGAAAGACTAAGTCTAGAAGCGAGAGTCTGCCTTGACTACAGCCACTACGCTAACGATGGCAAGGACAAGCTTCGAGAATTTGGAATTATCTTGTTTGTACTTTGAACGTGTAAACTAAATATAAAACAATTAAGCCAAGGAACGCTACAAAAGAACAAGCGAACTGGCATGTGTAACAAAAGGTTCATTGGGTCGTGAGCGAGCGTATAATATTTTTACAAATCGTAAAATTAGAACACATGATACAATTAAATTAACGAGTTGACCCAAGATTCTGTTTTGGAGCTCGCTAATAAAGTTAAATACTTGAGTTTTCTACATTTTGTTATACAATTGAAACTTTAGTTTACAACTTACTTTTAAAGTCGCAATTACAATTTTCATAAAGTTTAACTTATGAAGGATACGTATTTAAACTTTAATTTCTTTTTAACACTCAGCTGAGCATAGTATTATTGTAAAGGTGTATACATAATGGTGTATACGTGTAATTGTTTTGACACAACTAATATTAACAAAGGCAATACTTTGATTTTTAGCTTAACTCTATTTCAATATATAAATTATACTCAACCATAGAACTATAAACTAAATCATTTCTTCTAACTTAATTACAGAAACAATTTTAAATACATTTTAAACAATTTAAATTGCATAATTTAAAGAAATTAGTTTTGTCTCCTGTCAGGTACAAAGTTTATGTAGGCCTACTGGCAACATTACTGACTATATTAATTTTTTATTTTTGAAACACTCAACCTCATGTTATTGACTGTAACTACAAGTACTATAAGAAAAAGATTTGTTAAAAAATTAAAAGTTTTAAGGAATGGGAAAAACGCTGTATTAGGTTATCGTTTTATGTGCGTCCCTGTAGCATGCAGCAATGCCTGTACACGTCTGAACTAACTCAGCATGATGGTGTAGGATAATTAATACACATTTAGTTAGGTGGAATAGTTGTGCAAGTGCACACACGTCACTCCATATACGTAGAAGACTAAGACCAGTTTTCAAGGCAGGATACGTGCAACAGAAATATAATGTTAGGTTGTATCTCTCTTGCCTTTGTCGGAATATGCCTGAAATACTTCTCCGAGTAATTAGTGGAAGTAGCATCGACATACCATCCTCTTCCTCTAGAAAAACACGCGCTTGTAATTGCAACTTAGCAATTTTTGGTAACATCATTTTCAAGAACTATTTTTCAGTACCTCTGAGCTCTGAAAATGCATATTCCTTGCAAAACTGGCAGGACCAACGTCCGGACGCTACATGTGGTTGCAACTCCAGACGCTGCGTCTAAACACATCTTGTACAATCGAGCTAAAACAAACAAACCCCAGAAACCAAGCAGTAGTGTTAAAAAAAGAAAACAAAAAACAAAAAAACATGTCGTTATTTCCTCTGAAGGTTGGTCATTCACTCATCTGCACACTGATAATCTGCACATTCTGACTCCTTCGTACTCACGGAACCACACAAATAACTAGATGTAAGTGTAAGCCAATTTTTACATTTTCAGGAGGCGCGCGTAGAAATACACACTTGTTTCTCACAATCGGTGTATACAGTCATTAGAGCCACTGCTAACAAGTTACACTCCTTACCTTTACTGTAATCAGATCAGACAAAAGACATGTCAGTACGAACAAGGTATTCGCTTTGCTTTGTGCCTTTCTACTTAGCCAAACATCAACATTACAATAATTGCCGTTACAGCTCGCCCACATAACACTCTAACACAATATAAGAAAATGTTGTAATTCCCGTACCTTGTATATTTACACGTTTTATTTTTCTTCTTCACGAAGAAGCTAATATGAATCTTCTTTTCACAATTATGACATTTATGAATATGTCTTGAACACATTCACATATACATTTAGGCCTATTTATTTATGTATTACTGTCAAGATGTACTACATCAGACATATTTCGGGAATTGTGCCGTAATATCATCATTAGTGTTATTAAAACAGAGAAAGTTGGAAAGATTCGTAAAAGAAAAACACCAAACTCGATCACAACTTGAGTCTAATTACTGCCAATTATTAGGAATAACTAACCCAAGCACACATCAAAGAACGATCAACAATACTGAGCATTCGTCATAATGCCCAAAACATTTCGTAAGAAAGTTAATATGTCTTCACTGACAAATTTAAGTAGTAATAATGATGTGTGCGCGCGTGCGCGCGTGTGTAGCAGAGAGAGAGAGAGAGAGAGAGAGAGAGAGAGAGAGAGAGAGAGCGCGAAAGAGGGAGGGAGAGAGAAAAAGAGGGAGGGATAGAGAGATAATCTCGTTTCAGAAAGTAAAATTAACTTAACTGGAAAATAACCAATTACTAAACGATGATTAACAATATTCTCAACATTTATCCTACGGTATTTAGTTTATGTAGATTCTTAACAAAAATGTACGCATAATTGACTGTTACTAGAACAATAAAATGAATGTGTCAAAATGTGTGTGAATTGCGAATTACATATCACTAAGTAAACCGTTAAACCAAGCTACACAAACAACAATCTTCAACATGCGTCATCAGTTGTATTATCATTGCAAAAATGCCCGGTCATGGGATATGTGTAGGATCACAGATCTCCGATCAGAAGAGATAAAAGAAAAATTGCGAGATAATTGATTATCGTCATCTAAGGGAACTTTACAAAAAACTGACTCTACTGAATAACGGAGTACATTAATAAGTGCATATAGAACTGCTGGTTGTCCCATCCTGATCAAGATGCGGTTCCGGATCAGGTAAAACTATTTCCTCTGTGATATTTAGTAAGTGGAAAAAGTCCTGAAAATTTAATATTTTTTTCGATTAAAGTCCTGTCCCTGTAGAACCAAAAAATCGGTAATGGTGGATTAGCTCAGAGAAGTAGCTTTGGTACCAAGAAGGTGTTACTAAGATGTAGTAGATTCAATATAAGTGAATACTGTGAATCTTTATCGTTGACGAAAAACCGCAGAAGCTTAATACAGAACAGAATGTGCCTTCAATCATTCATTGTGAATATAGTTTAACTATATGGATCATGTGATCACGCTCGATGTGCGTTTACGAAGACCTGTTTCCTAACGTTTTGTGTCAACAATGGGTACCATACTACATTTTTTAACGATGTACTGTTTACCTTCGGACACAGCGTATATTACGTTCTTAAGCCGCCTTTAATTGACAATGTATACATTATCTTGTTTTTAGTAGATTAAGTGTGAAGTCACGACATGAATGTGATAGCTATAGGCCGTAATCAATATAGAGAGCAGACATTTAAAAAAATATGTTTTATCTGTACTAAGAAAATCAACAATCATTCTTATCTACAAAGAATAAGCACTGTTAGGGAAACGTTGCTAATAACGTAGCAACAACAGTACCAGAGGAGGAACAGTAGAAATCATAGTAAATATGCACGGTTTATCAGCAATGTAGCTGATGCAGGCCCGGATTTTGGTGTCCTGCCGCCCCTAGGCACTATTGTTAGCGCCCCCCCCCAAACAAGTAACTTCCGTATACATTAAATTCTCCTTGACCGCTCAAAAAAAGTTGCTGAAGATAGTCATTTCAACTATCACTATTTATCTCATTTGATCTAAATCAAAAAGGGAAATGTGATGGAATTGTGAAAAAGACTACATTTTTTTTAACTTTTATTAATATTAATTTATGTGTACTCTTTAGTAACACATAGATTAGTTTTATAACAAGTAATATTGTAATGTAAAACTATTTTGAGTATAAGGTGGTTGATATGTTATATTTATAATATAACGGTTATTTCTTTTATGTCCCAGAATTGGAGCGCCATAATTTGTAACGACAGTACTATAAGGTTGGGTTGATGTGTTGATATGTTTTTTCTATATATTTTTTCATCAATTATTATAATGAATGTCTTGATTGATTAAAATTCTTTAATTTCGATTAATTCACTTACCTATTTAAATAATTCAAATCGCACGTGGTGCACAAGCAATAGGTACTACCAACTTATTCTTCTAATGTTTATGAAAACACTGATATTCAGAAACTGACAAAATTGTCAAGTATTAAAAATAATTATTCATACACAATTAATTCTCTTCAATATTCTTTTATTTCTTTTTAAATTCAGTTCTTTTCTTCTCAAATTAAAATGAACAACTTTTTTTCTTAATTTTAATTGTCCAGGCTTGTTAAATTTATAGCTCAGCAGTAGGTAAGATGATCTTAAAGCTCAGGCCTATTTTAATGGTTACGTTTAGTAAATATAACTTCGGGTTCTTGTGACTACAATAATTAGTTACGAAAATGTTCTTTGTGAAGTACAAAACATCACAATACAAAGTGGACTATAATATAACGAAATAATATCTTATATCTAAAATAACAAATATTTCGTATGTGCCGAACAGTGGCGATTTTGAGGTTAACCTAGTCTTAATAGGTTCTACTGCTTTAAACATTAAACACAAAGAAATAACAGTTTAAACGTGAAAAATTACAATAGTGTTAGTGTTTTTGTTCAGTAATTGTGGAATAAATAGTTCACAAGTGTACATAAAGTGTTACAGTTGTATTATTATAATTCGTTATAAGTCATTTAAAATTTTAAGTATGAACACTACACTTTCCTTTACTTTTGCACACACTTTCTTATTCACTGTTAATATTATTAATTCAGTATAACTCCTTTCTGATTATGTAAGCAATTCACAACACTTTTCTTCACTTTTTGGTTATGTTATGTTATTCTCTTCACCTAACCTAGCCAAGGTTCTATTCTAACTTCGTGGCTATAGGTGTTGCAGAGGAGCCGTTCTTTATTGTACGAATTCCAACAATAGACTAACTCACTTGGTGTCACGTTTTGGGTTACTACACGCAAAATGTGAAAAATTTCCATTGGTTGAGATTTCAAGCATTGTTATGGATGGCGTCGGTTTTGTGAGATCAAAATTACTAAAAATTCTTAAATTTAACATATTTCCCTTCCCTTGCTATGTACAATTGTAAAGATATTATTACCAATGAAATGCTTTTTTTCTCACGATTATTTTAAGATCTCACAAGATATGTTTCTATACAGTAATTCCAAAAATAACATTTTTAAGGTTTGGCCTAGTCTAACAAATTATGTTTAAAAGTTAATCTTTCTTGTTACATAGTTAGTTTTCTTGGCTGTGCATGTGATTTTATGTTAATAACATGTAACTTAACACTAGTGATTACAACTATGAACATTAACTTTTTATAAAACCATTGGCTTGTCCAATAGGCATAATAATGTCTTGTGTACTTTGGACTATTATTTGTTTCTTACAATAGAATTGCTTAATTCTAATATAAGTTAACATTTATTCTTTATTCATTATAAACTACATGATCTGTTACTCGATATATCATGCTCTAATGTAGCATTTATACAATGTAATGTTCCTGTCTACCATCTAAATTAGATGTAGGGTTTTTTGCACAAGTTACCATCTTGTTAATTACATTATTACTTGTCCATTACAAACACTTATGCTTACTTATACCTTAATCTAATAAAATACACTATTTCTGTTTATATATGGCGTTGTTTAGCACAATTTTTATACACACAATTGTCTCCTTTTACCTACCAAGTAGATGCAGGTTTTGTGCAACTTTAATCTCGTAAGACTAACTACATTATTATTTTGTCCATAACAAACAATAGTTATTTCTTATTTCATAATCTACTAGTCAGCTTATCTGTTACCCTTTCTATTACTAAATTATTTACATCACATTCTTCTTTACATCTTTAGCATCCTTTTAACATACAATAGTAGTCCTTCTTTCCTACCACACATTATAACATTTTTATACAAAATAAAACTTTTATCACTCATTTATATCATAATAACCTCTATCTGAATTGTCTACGTGCCTATCAGTCACAATCAGATATAACTACTTAATCTAGTTTTATAGTTTTAAGTTAAATTTTATTTAGTTTATGTTATCATGTTTCCAGTTACTGGTTACCCAGCTAGGCTCTGCATTATAGGCTTTTACATATTCTGTACATTATTCCTTATGCAGTCTACTGGAATTGTTGTTATTAAGTTCAATATAGACATGATTGATATTTTAGTTTTCTTATTCTACCTTACAATGGCCTTACATTTACTTGTTAATACATCTATTTCATAACACAGGTTTATTACTTTATTATTGTTTTGTACTTCAGTATATTTACATGACAATCTTAGTGTTGAGGGAAACGTCACGTTACAATATACGTAGGCCTACATTCTTTTTATAGGTTTATTTATAGACCTACATGGTTTGGTTTTATCATCATAAATAGTAAAATCAATGAAAGTAATGTAAATTGAATAAATAGAATTGATAGGCCCATTGTCAATACCGTGTTATTCATGATATAATTAAAGGTTATTTCAAAACCGTTCTCTTCAGTTTGGCCATAATGCAAGTGCCCAATACAAATACTGTAATTAAAAAACCTAAAACATAAAATTTTAACAAATAACTTTTCACCTTCCCTACGTGCCGCCCCCCTGAGCCTGCCGCCTCTAGGCACGTGCCTAGTGTGCCTAGTGGGAAATCCGGGTCTGAGCTGAGGTTTTACCATCAAACAAAAAGTTACACTTATTTAATTACATTCAAGGTCTCGATTTTTATATTTTTCCTTTTTTAATATGTTACCATAGATTTTTAATGGCTTTATCAGTAAATTTACAATTCTAATACACAATCAGCACACACATATTCACAAAACTACAAAAATACGTACAGCGTAAGAAGTTGAAGTAACCTAGTTAGGATTAAAGCAGTTAATTATGTCTTGTTAATTAAGAGAGCATAGAAATTCTTTAAATAACAATAAGAAAAACAAAGTTCTTGCTAATGTCCCTATTGTATCTATTATTATATCCCTTACCGCATTAACTTACATAGAGAATAGTGAAAAACTATTGTGTCAGTCTACCAAAATGATATAGTTGTTATTACATTTGATTTTAATTTTATACATATAAACATAAAAATTACATGTGTATTCAGTTGATCAAATCTCACATATTTTGTACAAGTTTTTAAATACTAAAATCTTCTTACATATTGCTCGGTAGTGATTGAAAATTATTTAAGAAGTTTATTCTAAGTTTTAAAATAAGTTGTATCAGAAAAAGGTTCCTTTAATGTTAGAATAGTTTTTAAAGATGTCTCATAAGCTACTTTAAAATGGAGAGCTCTAAAAAGTTAGACTTTCCCTACTCGGGTCACTGAACTTAAGTGTTTTTATTTTTATTACCTTAATAGCTATGTTCCACTCCTAGTTTGATTAAATGTGAGTGGTAGTGTTTGAAATACACGTAACAGAGTTACGTGACATCACATGTGTACTGGTTACCGTATCATGTTGGAACGTGATTCTAAGTGTGTGACTACCTTAGTACAGTCTGACTATACTCCACTGCAGAACACATAATCTGTACATACGGTAAACGGAACAGCAGTTTCCGTATGACATAAATTGTAGTGAGTTTATTCTGTATCTAATATAGTAGGTGTTACATATTTGCAGCTGACGCTCCTAACACTTATTACAATGAGTGTTTATTATTTAATAAGGAGCAGCTGTTTGTTCCTTTTATATACATATGGGTACCTGTTCTCTGTAAACTCTGCGAGAAACCATTATATACAATGTAAGGTACATAACATATCTGGTATTTCAGTAAGTCTTGTTATTTAAGTTTTTTGCTCCATATTTGATGAATAGAAACAGTACAATTATGTCAAATAGATACATAGCCGCTTACGAGTGGATGTCCATTTTATTATGGAACAAAGCCTTAAATAGTTATCTTTATAGTTTGAAAGATAAAACATTAGAATCCTTAACACTAAACACACGGGATGATCGTCCTTAAGGCAGGGGAACCGGATAGAATATATTAAAAGAGGAGGACGAATGTTAGTTATTATTCTTGAGTGGAGGGGGAAAGTAGAAGAGGATTGAAGAGATTAACGATGATAGGTCTTGGACAGGAGTAACCGGACGGGGCCTGCTAATCGGCAGAACACCATATGACAATGAAGATGAAGCACCACACGCGGGCGCGCCAGCTGTTTATCCTTTTCCAAGTTAGTCCCTCCTTCACTTTTTCTTTTGTTCCCCCGAAGGATTTTCTGCAACGTTAGGCTGATTGATTTCTCGCATCGTCAGGTCGATTCCTCCTCGATAACTTTAGCTGGAATGATTTTTCACGTTAAACCGTCGAATCACTGTTGAGAAATATTAAAAAAAGCCACAATCTTCCTGGAACAATAACAACTACAAGATACTTTGCGGCGACTGCAACTATTCCTTCAGCGACATGTCAAATCATCACATAAGTCAGAGCATCGGAGAACACAGGCTTGCAGTGGACAACATCTGCGTTAGCTTCAACTATCTCTGAACATAAAATCGATTTCGGCGCGACGAAACTACTGGTTGCCACGGAACTGAGATTGAAAAAAATCGGTCGCTTTCAACAAATTAAACATAGTCGTGCAAAACTTCATCCATCCTGGAAGCCATGCTTTTACCACCAATCGAACACCACCGACAGACAAGTTGACCGCTTAACAGACACAGGTTCCACCGTGAACAACTAGGAACACGCTTTTCAAATACCACGGCAGTAAAAATTTAACACGTCCTAGATGAAAATCAATCCTGGCAAAGACATCGAGAAGGAATTAACCTGTTGAATCTAGGAGATGAACGATAGAAAAGTTGCGGCAAACCCTAATGGGAAAAACGCAAAACAATTGAATCCGATATAAAGGACACGTTATATCACATCCGGAAAAATCTAAGTATTACAGTATATAAACACACACACACACACACACACACACATACATTTTTGTTTTAAAACAAACATCATATTTCCTGCTGCCTAAAATATTGCTATTTCTTACATTATCAAGTAGAAAAAACTAACGTTATGTTGTATAAATGAATACAACCTTCGAGAACTACATATATTTTTAACATCATTATTGATGATGTACATAATGATGCCCTGCGTTTTCAGGCTCCCAAAGGTATTGACCTCTTTTAATATTTATACATTTTGTTACAGGTCTAAAGTATTCTGAAATATGTAATTATTTACAAGCACTGTGAAGCACATGCGTACGTAGTAATGCATACAGAATGTTGCGATAACGAGTCTATTTTTAGATGTTTTGAATACATAATTCACTATGGAATGTTAAAGGATAATTTCTGTCCTTTTTATTAGATTTGTTACCTCAAGTTTCTAAATTTCAGAACCATTTTCAATTTAACTTTTCCTACATCTTCTATATCGTTGTCGCTGTTTAGATAATAGTATTACTACCAATGATATTTGAAAAGTCATTACGCCAGTAAACAGTGTTTAATGTAGTAATGTGTGTGAACACAGTGTTACTCAGGAAGAATGCAAACCTGGCCGTCAGTAAATTGCTACCAGACATACGTACACTGCCAAAGACGTTATGCTTTTGTCTCAGAACTAGCGGTTAGCTACAATCGAAGTGCGGGAATGATTCCCAGTTACCGCGGTCAAGGTTGCCTAGCGCCGTCCAGTTCCAGCTTATACAACTCGAGTTGAGCCAGAAGTGGTTAATACGTTCTTCTGAGACAAAACAACTTATTTTTTCTGAGAACCGACTTTTTTTCTCAGACCGAAAATCAAAGAAGTAGCTCCACAAGCAGTTTTTCATTGCATGGAGCATCCTTCAGTGCTATAACAAAGTTGGAAGAGCGTTACAAAGTGTCGGATACTTTTTGCAACTGTTAGCGGTTTACTCTCTTTTTACACAGTTCTGCTAAGAGAACTTGCGAAGTCGAGTAATAGTCGTTGGACACCTACTTCCGTTATTACTCGATGCACGTCTAATTCCAAAATTTTGAGTACTATATAGAATGAATGGGATTCATTTAAAAAAGTATTCACTAAAATTGTGAACGATTCAAATTGCGATCAAGCATCAATTAGGCGGAGATGGCTTCTTAAATAAATTAATGATTTTGATTTTACACTTTTGGTTTTAGTTGTTAACGATATTTTTGGAGCCACAGATGTTCTCTTTGATGTGCTACAAAAGACGTCGTTTGAAATTAATTATTGTAATTTCTGTTTAACATTAAATTATTTTATTGGCAAATTAAAAAACGCAAAAACTCGTAAATAGCAAAAGAACTGAGTATGCGCTTATTAAAATGTTCGATTTCGCTGCTACGAAAACAGTTCCAACTGAATAGCATGAGTAGCAGGAAAAAGTGACACGCTACAATCACACGCGATCAAGTTTTTAAAAATTATAAAATTTTGTATTATGAAATTTACAAATAACCACACATTTTCAGCATATGGAAAACCTTCAGTTTGTTACATTAACTTCAAAGTTCACATCGTATTTTGAAAAAATTCCGACAGATACATTAGGCCTAAGTAACTTAAAGATTGGGTAGTACATTAACTACCCTAATCTGTCGACTGATTTCCAAAGACTGAACAATGAATTACAGCTTATTTACGAAGATGAGTCCTACAGACGATTGAACCAAAAAATTTTATGAAACTTTTGAACTGACAACAGGAACAACATTAAAGAATCTTATAATAGTATCTTATAATAGTAATCTTTAATAGTATCTATTCCATTCATTGTGTTTCCGTAGAACAAAGTTTTTCTTGTTTAAAAAGAAGTAAAATGTACCTGCGTAATATAATGACAGAATTATTAACTTATCAACAGTGTCTATTGAAAAAGAATTACTAACGAATTAATTAATATACAACCTTTTGTGTCGAAATAATCGAAAAGTTCTCAAATTTGAAAGAGAGCAGAATTTACCTTGTGTTCAAGAAATAAAATGCAACTCTGTAAGTACTTACTATTCTTAGCTACTACTTCATTTATAAATATTATTAACGTACTTTAAGTTTGTCTCCATATTTTTATTTTGTTATTGATCATCCTAAAACAGGAAGAAATTTTAATGTAATATTTTTTTGCAGGGGAGGAGGGTTCTGCTAGCGATTATTGTGGGTTATTTTCTGGCTGCAAGTACTAGGAATTTGTCCAGCTATATTTACTTCGTCTCCAAATGATTAAGTGTTTATATACAGATATTTAAAATGTTTTCTGCTTCAGTGCTTTCAGGTAGTAACACATCCATAATACTGGATAGCTTCTCTGGGGATCAACTTAAGTCTACCTCCTTTTTTGTGATCCCTCAGACAAGCTGTAGGTGGCAGAGAGCGTACTGGTCAGAACAAAAGTCGCAACAGTGAATTTGAATTTGGCGTATTGAATACATCAATGGATGGGCTTTAACTGACGTTTCGTTTGATTCCAGTTTAATAGTGGTGAATGCACTAATTACCAGTTAATGAAAATTAATACACTGCTGTGGTACTGCACACAGCGAGTTTCACCCAGCGAGATACAGGGCTTCTTATATACAGGTCAGCATTCATTGATTGTTACTTTTAAAAGTTGAGTTCGTTTGGCGGACATATGAAAAAAGGAACATACTTCTGAAATTACACCCTTACAGTCTGTGATCAAAGCAACTTTGATTGCATCTAATAGACATACATTTAGGAATTGGGTATACAGAGCTGAAGGGTGTTTATTTTTAACGTAAGCCAGTATACCTGTAAATCCTCTATGCATTGTATCTACAATACAGTACTTAAGAGCTTACTCCCTGATCTTTCATTTCTTTTAAATTAAGTCATAATCTTATTGCAGTCTATTATAGTATTGGTTAAACCTGCACCTGTAGTTTCATATACAGGCAGGAAAACAAGAAATTCTTCCGTTATCATCGAAGTTGTCTTACACAAAGGGAAAACTGTTTAATCTGCTAAATGTCAGTATTTTGATCAGCTAAGAGTAAATAACAAATGGAGTTTTCCTTTTGAGACACTTAATGCTTTTATTAAGTTACCAATAATTATGATAACATTCTCGTGATTCTCTTTCCCTACGTTTTCTTTGCACATGAACACAGTACTTGCAGAAAGCTTGCTTCTTCTTTTAAATCGGAATACGACAACTATTAAAATTTATGAAGCCATTAGGCTGAAAACGTTTGCCATAATTTTGATTTAAGTTGATTTGTTTTGGATATTTTTAGTTAATTACAGGAGTCCAAATACTATTTAGTACAGAGATCTTCTCTTCATTATTATGCTTTTTAAATTACTGCTGTTATTATCAACATAATATTCTTATGTAAATGTTTTTACTTGGAGATTCGTCCAAACTTTCGTCTTGGAAACAATGTTGTAAATGATTACGTTTTGCATGCAACGTGCATTTATATCACTTCAAACATTTCATAAAGAAGACAGGCTGAAAGATTCTTGTTTCAAATCAAAGCAAGGTTTTTAGTAAAAGAACTGATTCATTGAAATTTACTGTCTCCAATGTTTCATATTCACACAATCAAAATTACACAAAAAGAACTCAGTACTTAATGCCACAGTACAATAATGCAGTATTTTGAAGCAAAAGCCTACACAACCACAACATATAGAAAGCTTTAGCTTACTGCAACAATAGCAAATTGTACTAGCAGGCGCATGCGCAGTAGTAAGACACAGAGTGTGGGGGAACTATAAGCTGATAGCGAAGTGCAGACAAATTGTATCTGCGTGCAAAGACGGTGCGCAGGTAACCCGATGATAAGTGTTCCAGGTAGTTGAAACATTATTGCCCGCATGCGGAATAGGTACACGTAATTCAGAGTTCAGCTATGCCTTCAAAAAGTCCACAACTTATGTTTTAGAAGACTTTAGTTATAACACCAGTGGAACAAAACGCGTGGTATTATTAACTGATAATATACGCAAGTAACTGTTATTCGAGTTGAATTTGAGAGTACGTCTTTCAAAATGTTTCATTATGTAATATTTTGTAAGTTTAAATACCTTGAGTATGCGTTCAAATTTCGGTGAGCTGGTGCCCGTTCAGCACCTCTTAAATACTCCCCTGAGTAATGATTTACAATTAAGAGTGTTTCAAGTTTGTATGTGAAACGTTTGCTTTGCTTTTTTCCGTATTACAAACTTAAAACTGACAGAATACCTTTATCAATAAATGATGAAGTAACAATTAAAAATAATAACTGTATCGAACATAAATATTTTTCACTATGAACACTTTCATAGTCATGTCCATGCAGTGTAATGTAAATTAAACTGTCGTGTTATGTAAATACAGACTTGTACCCGCATAAAACTTATTTTAATATCCAACTGAGCTACACAGTGGTGTAATTACCTATAGCCTATGTCAAGTTAACTCAGTCTGTTGTCTTGTCATTTCACTGCAGTGTAATGCAAAGCTTATTACTCTGCTTCCGCAAGCTGATACACAACTGCTAATACATTAAACTATGAAAAACTTATGTTTCTCCTTACTCAAGCGCTCACAAACAAGATAGCCTACATTTGTATTTTATTAATCTCGTTTTTAAGCCAATCTGTCTGTCTGAATTCCGAGACGTACAGTAGTTTGTAAGATAATATAACAACGTTGATCCTTTGTAAATTTTAACATAAACGGTTCACTATATACTGTACACAGACTTACGAACGCTTTGCACTTGACTTTTTAATGTGTTTAATTGAATAACTAAACACAGAATCAGATTAAAGTTCTTATTATGCAGCGTTATTAAAAAAGGTCTAGTTTTGAATATTTATTATTTATTCATAACTTTATTATTGGCATGTGTTTTCTGAACTTACATTCTGAAACCAAATTTTCAGAGAAGGCTACTTATTAAAACCTAATATTGCTTAAATTAAAAAGATTAAAGCATTTAAGATTTATTCAGTATTGTATTACTTGTAACCTGATTACTTCTAATTTATTACTCTTAGTCTATAATTACGCTATTTCAAGTACGACGATAGAATTAAAATACCTGAAAACGTTTAATGTGTTTTATTAATTTATGATTAGCTCAACAGATATTAAGTTAACATTTAACGTATATGTTGTATTGTCTTACTCAATTTTGATAGTTCTACTACACCAAATTGCTAAAAATTTTTGATTTATTCTACTGTTTTTCTGAGAAAAAAGTTTCGAGAGAATAGAAGCCATAATGTTTTCGCAACAGGATTATTGTTAATACGTAGCGATTGCAAACGAATTGACTTTAAACTTTTATATGCCAGTAAACGAAAGATACAGTTTTCATAAAATATTTTACTTTCTATTATACCCTGGAACTTTTTGTATTTTTCCGTTATCGTTTTCAAAGATATGCAATAATATATATTTTCAACAAGGCGTTTGCAATTATCTTTAATGCTATTTTATTTGAGAACTAAGTAGCGTCTCTACAAAATTTTATCCAAGGTCAGCCTCTTGTTTTCTTTTGATTTAACAAACCCAGTGTCATTAGGATCTTCCACCTGCTCTTTTACTCAGGGTTTCATCCTTCCAGCTGCAGGTTCTGTCTGAACTCCAATGGCTTTCGTTGCGTTAACTGCGACTTGTAAGTTCTGTCAGTGTTTGCAATCGTTCTCGCCATGCACACTACATCCACTATACTTCGTGTTGGAGAACGAGGTGACTCAGGGCTCTGTTTATTACCGCTGTCAATGATATCTTCAAAGACACTGATGTATATATAGAAAAATGCCTGTACGTTAACGACCTTGCTTTATGTTATTCGCAATCGTTAACAGCGATAATTAAATATCAGTTGCAAAGAATAAATAAAATGTCAGAGAACGCCGTAAATGTACGTTTTTGTTTCTCAGAAGCTAAAACTAATTCAGTTCTCTCAAAAACAAGTAATATACACGTACCTAAATCTAAAGATAAAGAAAGTTGCGATCCAGTGTAACAAAGAAGATCGATTTCTGAACCTACCCTTCGACCGTTGACGAACATGGATAAGCACATCGTTGATCTTGCTGCTAGTTGTAAATTAGTAGCCTACTCAGTGCAATTAGACGGATCTCCCATATCAACTAGGAAGCGGACAGAGAAGTGCTGCTGCTCTAATGTCCAGCCTAGATCCTTTCTAAAATGGACTATTGGTGCGAAGTCTACTCTTCAGCCAGAAAGTTTATCCTAAAAACATGAGTCATAGTGCATACCGCAGGGTTCCGTTATGCCACTGCGACTGTTCATACTACCCCAACTGAAAGCAAATTTTTCTGAACCACGTCGGATTGCACATCCACTCGTTCAGTTTTGGGATTGTATAACCTATCAACCGTGCATGTACTTCCTATATTGCCATTGAAGTATCATCGATGGGATATGATAATTGACATCTGTAGCAAATGAAGGTCATTTATATTTTCTAATTAACAAGGGTTAAGAAAAAATAAGAGCTTAAGACTTTATTTCTCTAATCCATAACTACAATGAAAAATAAATAACTCTATTGCTGTTGCTACTGCTTGTCCTTCCGCTGCAAAAATGTTATTGCTATTGTTGTTGTTGTTGTTGTTGTTCTACTAGTGCTAGTATATGTATACTATGAAATGTAATAAGCAATCTTCTGTCAAAACATCAATAATACATTTACTGTCAGTTTATTGATAAGACATAATAAAGCTAGTAAACGACTTCACCCGTAAAACGACATAATCTACTTACAAAAGACAAATTTCAAGACTAAAGTTTAAGTTATGCGTTAGTACTTCACGGACAGTTGAATAATAGACGAGAATTGACTCAGAACTGCAGGATTCTATCGAAGTATACCTTAACTTTTGTTCTGTACATTGTAGATGTGGTTACTGGAGTTTAAAAGTACCGGTAAAGGTCATTTCTGTTTACTCAGCGTAGTACGTGACATCGAATAGATTCTGGAAAAAGTGGATAGTTGCGTGCCTCGCCCGATATGCACGTCTCTGGGGTAACCTGTCATCTGATCAACTATGTATTTGAATTAAATTGTTGTATCTCAAAGTACATACGGAATACATTGTACGCGTAATTCTTTGTTGAATAGTAATCTCTCGGGGAACGGTTCAGCGATATATACTTGTAACATCACAAAAAGAGATGATAATAATAAAAACAGACAAAAAACAAATGCATAAATCATTTGAAACGTCTGATATCTCATACTTGTGTAATTATATGACCTGTCGCCACGGAAATTATAGCTCACACTGTCTACGTGCTCCTGAATTAGAACGAACAAACTACTGAACGACTAACTGGATTTGTACGTCCTTTTGTGTTTATATTACGTATTATCCATTTGAAACACTATGTGTTTCATGTGGCAACTTTGTTTACTAATCTAAACAGCTCCAATTCGTCAGCTCCGACCATTCAATTTCGAAATTAAATTGGGCTCGCTGTTGTGTCCATCGAAACAGATTTTGGTTATTTGTGGATGGCGCTTATATACTGTTTTCATGGGAATGACATCATTCTTATGTTCACCTTCTTCAATACTCCGCGGTAACAAATTAATTTTTCTGGTTGATACTTGTGCCCGCTATTTGTTCACCAACTGGAATTTAAAACTAAACGTTAGTGTTACGTTTGTATGCGTTAGTGAGTAGAATATTGTTTCGTTAAAATAAGCGATATGAGTAGAAGAATTAGTAACACGCTAGATCCAGTCAAGACTTGATTTTAAATATTTCAGCCAAACAGGACTACTTTAAATTCTTTGTTTCCTTCAATTTTTTGTTAGCGCCCGTGCCAAAGGTTTTCTTAAACCCCCATTTAAAGAAACCATAAATACACTGCACTGTCGAGATCAAAGTTGTTCGGCTTCTTCATCTCGTTTTGGTTTGCACTCTTTTTAATATCGCGCATAGCCTAGTTGATAAACCAATGTTGCACTTTTAACAAGGTGGAACCAACGCTCTTCTTCCTTTATAAAAAGGTTAACAGATTCTGTCCAACGCGTGAAAGTCCCACGTCAACGCTTTTCTGAGGCTTTATCGTGTAAGCAGTTTCATGTCGAGAACTAAAAACAAGATTAAATTTGAAATCACACCCTTACAGTTTCATATCAAAGGAACATTGCGTGCATGAGATAGAAGTGAAGTTAAGAGTGTAATGCACAATGGGTATACAGAGCTGAAGGGAGGTTGGAGCAGAGAGCAGTAGAGTGTAAAACCACAAATATTTTCAAGCGAGTAATACTTTTATAAATTTCATTGAAAATTCCAAGGCATCAAGCACTACAATAGTTCTAAGGAATTCGTTAACTGATTTCTAGAAACTTAGTTCGTGGAATCCTTTGCACCATTCTGACTAGCTGTTGATAGTTTTATTGAATGTTTTAAAAGCACAGAAACTTTTTAACCTGTCCGAGTAACGAGCTATATAGTTGACATTCCGAATAAATCATGACATCCTACTGAACCTGTCTATACCTCGTGGTTACAAAACGGCAGCAGCAGAAGACGGACGTAAATTTGAGTACTCCGAAAAACGAGTAACCTTGATTCACATAGTCAGTTTTAAAGAATAGTTGAACTTGAGCTCAAAAGACCACTTTACGTTTTGAAATGTTACTCCGTTACTCATAATTAAATTACAGTTTTGTGTACCAGTTAATATCAAAATTAATTAACAGAAATTCACTAATATACAATAATTTAAATTATGAAACCCTTACACTTATCACAGTAACAGTAACACAGGTTTTAAGAGCTAATTGGATTTTGTTATTTGTTTTTCTTAACCTTATCACTGCCACCATATAGCTTTATCAGCACTACAATGAAGACCAGGTCAAACGCTAATGACACGGACGCTAATTATCATGCATGTTTTGGAGTTGAAATTCCATTGTATGGGACTAGTAAATTATCGGCTCCTGATTCCACCCCATTGTTATTTATGATCTGTCGTTTGGATTAATGAAGCGCTAACAACTAACGTTGTTTCACACAGCATATGAGTATAACTACACAAAGTTTTTAAACGTATCTTTCGACTGGTGTTTGCATTTTCATGCACGTAAAGAGACAAAGAATTACAAAAATATTAATATGAAAGCAAAAGCATATAAATTAATGAGCTAACGAGCCCTTGGTGAATATAAAACATTTTCATCTAACACAATTTCCAGTTAGGCCGGAAGTTGATATCAAATGAACTTATCATATTCGAAATAACCACTTACCCCCTAACGAAAAAAGAATTTCCTTCTTCGTCAATTATTTCAGTAGGATACATTACATTCCAACAAAATACAGTACGTAAACATTCTCTTGCCTCCAGAATTACGATGCTTTGAGTATAAAATTACCACCCAAAAGTACTTTTGTATAAGTATGATGGTGACAGTATCAGCAGTAATACTTGTGTAATACCAGGTACCTGTACAGTCCCTGTCGTCCGTTTACTCCCTGTCATTGGCATAGCTGAGACGTTCAGCAGAAGATTTGAAGACCTATCATGGCGTGTATGTCCGGAATGTTTTACATATAATAGTTGTCCATTTATTAAAGGTTGACAAAGCGTTCTCTTCCACAAGATTATTGAAGTACAACGCTATCTATTGTAAATGGTATCAGTTGTAAATGAGTGTTGATCTTGGTTCATCCGTCTTCTAACTCCCATGCAGTTTATCTTCCACTTCGTCAGACGTGTCCTAAGGTGTAGTATAAGTAATGATGATTTTTCTATGTCAGTTATTTTTCTTTCATCCTATATAATAAAGTCGAATATAGATTATTAGCAAGCCTCCTTTTTTGTATTACATATGTGACAATAGCCTAATTTTGAAATTTATAAGTCTATAGTTGCATGGCTAAAACCATTAATTACGTTCCACAATATTTCATTTACTTCATACGTTGAAATTAAATAACGAGTTGCAGTGCATTATCACTTTTTAGTACCGTCACTTAGCTCCTCGTTAGCAGATTCGTTGAACGTGTTCACTCCATTTACTTCCAACATGATAGACTTAATTCAGTTGTTACTTTGGGAAAAAGCATCCAGTTCTGTTCACAAGAGACACTGAACTCGCACTGAACTGTCGCAGCAATATCTCCAACCGTTTGATGTGACGACAGCTAGAACGAGAGACAGCCAGTGACATGTTTAAACCTGCAAGTTGAACTGTCAGAAAGTGCTTCTCCGCTACTCATTAAACCGCTCCTGATTCTGCTCGCGGGAACGTTTACATTAGCAACTTGTTTTGTCCGACAGAAAAACTGCCCGCTGGTCGAACAGCGTAAGTGCACCTTGGCATTCATTGCTTTTTTGTTTGGTTAATGAAGAGACTGTGTTTCAGCTTAATGGGCAAGGGACCGTGACCCTTATTTCACTTACCAACTTAACGTTACGTGTATCACAAATCATTGTTTAATATGAAAAATGTGTATAAAATAATACTACTAGATATTGAAATGTGTACAGTCAATGTCAGGTAGTAGGAAAGGACCGTCACCCCTCGATCCATCGTCAACAACTAGCGGTGTTTATTGTTCACATGTCAAGTATAACGCAATATGTTGTTTCTATTCTGTATATTTTACAGGTTTACAGCTTGTTTTACTTCAGTCGCATTGCAACGCTCATTTTTCTTTTTTACATTGTACAGGAGCCAAGTATCTGTCTAAAAGAATGGATCGGGCATGCTTGTAGGCCGATGATTACAGTCAACATTACATGTAATCTTCTTACGGAAAAAGGTGATTAAGCACCATGTTGAAGACTAAACATTAAGTTAATTATTATTAATAAAAAACAGTTTTTAGAATGTTTATCTTTGTCACCGTCTCTTATGTTAGCCAGCGTATCTTACTCAAGCATCACAACGAAACAGATTTGGAAACAACAAATTTGCTATATTCTATCTTTTTCTTTAGAATTACTAATTATCATAAGCGATTTGTAAAATACGTATTGTTACGACAATTACGGGAGGCTCTTGAAGAGTCGAGAGCCTCCTTCCACCCGTTTCTCGACTGCATCGTCTAGGAAAGTACCCTCTAGATTGTTCAAGTGTTAGTTAACTACGCAAATTGTGCTGGCATGGAAAATTATTCTGGAACATCTGTAATCTATATAAGCAACAGCTACTGGTTTAGTTAGTTAGTTACACGTGGCGAGATTGTAGAGCGCGGATCAAGTGGTTGTTGTGGAAAGTGACTACTGTGATAAAATTAGTAAGGAACTCTTAATAGTTCACATAATTATTGCGAGTGGAAAAATTTAACTTGAATTACTGTATAATAGTATATGTTGATTCCAAGTTATTATCTGTGACTCATTAAAGCTGGTAATTAGTGATTTCATTGATGCCTCTATTTTGTTTCCACTGTACCATACGACGATCCGTAAGACCGTCGTACCAATATTACACTAACTTACCGCCAATTTGATAGACAAATTATGACGCTTGTGGTATATCAAATGAAAATTCACTTAAAGATAGAAGATTAATTTTAGAGCCTTCTGGACAACGGTATTTAAAGCGCATAAAGCCACAAAATATATGTGGCAGTTGAATATACTCTATTATTGATTTTTAGTTTTTTTATTGAAGTCTGATTTACATGTATCTGTATTTCTTTAGTTGATGAATAACAAAATATTTTTTTAGAAGAATGTTTTAAGCAAAATACAATATGTATGTGTGAGCGTGTGTGCGCGCTCGTGTGCGTGTGTGAGAGTGCGCGGGTTTGTGCGTTTGTGCTCTGTTATGTATGTATATAATAGGATATAAATTTGATAGGATCACCTAATACATACAATACTATATCTGAGATTCTAACAATATGAATACTTGTGGGGTTTCATTACAATATTTGTCATTCAACGCTATATTCGTACTAGCTGAATTACCCGTTCTACTCCCGGGTGGTGAGCATTTTTATTGGCACATAATGATAAAGCCACAGCTGGCTATGAAGTTTAATTATTGGGCGAAAACGTCTTTGTAGACCACATTTTTGGTGTAAACACTGTGGTCTTATTAAACATAAATTTCACAATTAAAGCATATACAGAAATATAGGACAATTACAAAATATATAGACGTACCTGTATACAAAATTACAAAATATATCAACACAATCGCATAGTAAAAACATTAAAAATTATAGGAACGGATAAATGTATTACATTCGGTGCCGGTAAACATCATTTGTTTTTTACTTGTTACTATGGTAACATACCGATGACTGACACACTACCTAGCGCGTTATATTATAACTAGCTGAAGTACCCGTTCTACTCCCGGGTGGCGAGCATTTTTATTGGCACATATTGACAAAGCCACGGCTGGCTATGAAGTTTAATTATTGGGCGAAAACTTCTTTGTAGACCACATTTTTGGTGTAAACTCTGTGGTCTTTCTTTAAGTTGCCTTGTTGGTCAGTTCCTAAGACTTTTACCTTGACTTGCTGAAAGGACTTTGTTCTTGAAAATGCAACATAAAGTTGTCCATGACTGAATACTGGAGATGGCAAATAAATACCAACTGAATCCAGTGTTTATCCTTGGCTTTTGTTGATGGTCACAGCAAAAGCAAGTCTAAATGGAAACTGTTTTCGTCTTAATGTAAAGGGAAGGTCAGGGTCACTGGGTGCAAGAATAACTCTTGGAATAAATACCCTGGTACCTTTAAAAGATCCGGTCAGGATTTTACAGTCAATGACTTTTGACATCATTTGCTTGACGACCATTCTGGTGCCATTGCAAAGACCTCTTGTTGAGTCAAGGTTTCGTAGCAACATTACTACTGCACCAACTTTCAAGTTAAGTCTATGAGGAGGCATACCTCCAGGTGTTAAGCTGTTTAAAAACTCCATTGGATAGTTTGCTGCCTCCTCGGCATTTGGACTGTCTTGCTGAATAGAATCGATGCTGGTATAGCATTTCAATTCAGATTGAATTCGTCTAAGGACATTTTCATTAAGTTCAAGTGATTCGTGGTTTTTTGGAGTCAGGACTGCACGGTTAGCAATGCTGTCATCTCCTGATTGGATGACCTCAGGAAAGACAGCATCAACAATACATCCATTTTCAATGCAGACTGGAGGCATTTCGAAGATGCCTTCCTCTAATCCTGGCTCTTGGAGTTTTCCATTCCCAAGTTTTAAAAGCCAATCGGAAAAGCCTCAGTGTTCTGACGGGACATTGTCCTCATTGGCACGCATGTTTTGGTCTAACTTTAGGACCTGAATATTTTTCCAACACTTACTATTCTTCATGCATGAAGAAAGTATTTCGGTTCTGCTGCCAAGTGGAACAACAGGGAGAATTTGTCTAAAAGCTCCACCGAAAAGAAAGACCGCACCTCCAAACGGTTTTTTAGAAGGAACTTTTGGATCTTCAGCTAAGAGTTCTTTATACAGTGTGTCAACTGCTTTTACTCCATTGAAGATTCATCCCAGATTATCACTTTGGCCTTTTCCAGTTCATTTGCCGTATTAGTCCCATGTCGAACATTACAGGTTGATGTTTCATTTATTGGAATAGGCAGCTTGAAACGACTGTGGGAAGTTCTGCCTCCCTCAAGCAAAGTTGCTGCTATACCTGTAAATGCACATGGCAAGACTAATTCATTTTTGCTACGCACATAGTGCATGATTGTGTTGTAAAGGAAGGTTTTACCACTTCCGCCAGGTCCATCAATAAAGAATAGACGTTTGGGTAAGTTAGGGTTTTCAATTGTTCCCTGATTTTGTCGAAAGCCCTTCTTTGCCATGGGTTGAGCATTGAAACTTTTCTTCGAACATGGTTTTTTCGACAATTGGATCGTAATATTTTCCAGAATGGATTGGCTCGTCATAGCTGCCGACTGGAAGTTCTAGGCCAAAATCTACCAATGACTTTCCATGTGTTCGAAGGACAGATTCAATTTCTTTAAGTGTCAAATAGAGAGCTTTTTCTCCATCAGGAAAGCGTCTCTTATAGTCTTCCACAAAATTGTCCTTATGTCTGTCGAATAATGCTGCTGCATCCGACGGCTCACACATGATACAAATAAATGCACAAAACTGCCTAAGTTTTACTGGCATTCGATGGGTTGCAACTTCTGTTAGGCAAGTATCCCATTCTGAGTCATCATCAGTTAATCGCCTTGCAATACATGCATCTTGGAAAGTTGCAAAGGGGATAGGATTTCCTTCGACCGTTCTTAGGTCCTCGAAAGATGTTGTTCCTCTAACATTGAGAAGGAGAATTCGGAAGAACCATTTTCTCTATCCGTGGGACTTACGGCAACATTCTGCCAATTGTAGTTTCATGTTCTCTAAGACGTGGTTTCCATTTAGAATTTTTGTCATCCCAGGTATAGTGTTCGGGAATTTCAATATATAAATACTCTCGGGCATTAGGGTCTTCCTGATTAAGTTTAAAACAAGCCAGAAGTTTGGACTTGGTGGCTTTTTGCTGTACAGCTTAAGCTTCCTTGCCTGGTATAAAACATTTTGTATGCTTGTCCTCAAGGTGGACATTTAATCTTTCCACAAGATCAGTTTGGTGGTGCATTTTGTATTCCCTGAGCCTCCAGCATGCTTCAGGTGCACTTACATACCGGGTCTCCAAGTAATTTTGTACTTCGTCCTATTCAATAGTAGCTTCCTGTTCTGTGGGAACAGTAACGAATTGAATATTTGCACAGTCATGCCCCTTGTAAACGTATTTGAACAGGTATTTAACGCTTTGAATTGAGCTACAAATCTCTACGTTAATGTGGGCGTTGTATTTCAGAGATGGGTTGTATGGCACGACCCATCTGTTATCCACTTTGTTTCCCCAAGTTCAACAAAGTTAGCATCATATTATCTCGGCGTTGATATTTTGGGTAACCACTGACATTGCTGTTGGTCTCGGCACAGAAATCTTTTGGGAATTCTTTTGTGCATTTGCCGTTTTCCATACACGGTGCGTTTGGATTTAATGGACCACATGGGCCGTGTATCATACAGAATTTTACAATATCATGTAGCCTCGGGTGGGCATCTTTATCAGGGAGTTCTGCACAGACAATTTTGCCAATTCTTTCATTCTCCCAGGCTGTCTTCCGAGGCCATGAATAGCAATATGTGCCCATGTGGTTAACCACGTTTTTGGAACTCGATCACGAGGAGCATAGCCCTAACACGTCCAAATCTATGGTGTTTGGTTAAGTCTTCAAGTAGCAATTTCAGTTTCAACTCAAACACTCTTGCTACTAAATCAGGCCGGTCACATGCTTGCTGACCAGGAAGTAAGTTTTCCCTGATTTCCCTCCATTTAATATTGCACGTGAATGTTACAAACAAGTCAGGTTTGCCATATTTCCTGACCATGGCCATAGCATCTTCGTAATTTTGAGCCATATTTCTCGGACTTCCTTGGAAGATTGAAGGCAATATAACTTTCTTTCCAGGCAATATGTTAGCGTCCTCAAAATTGTGGTTGTTCACAAATCGGTGAAGAACAAAATAGTTTTCAGCTCTGTGTTTTGATTTTTCCGAAACAAACGGTTTGCCTCGGTCTTGCAATAGGCATCAACCATGAATTGGTGAGTCAGCTTTCCTGCGTTGAGGAACTCGTTAAAGTTTCCATCACGAATGGCAAAATGGTATGAATACCATTAAAGCTGGGACACATTTCCTTGACCAATAGGTTTCTTCAGATCTGTGGTCCACCCTGAATCCCCATGTGGGAAAAGCAAAGGGTAGCACATTGGGTCACACAGTCTATTCAGGATGGATATATTTTGTAAAATTCCGCTTTTCGGATAAATTGTAATATCCCGATTTTCTGGGGGTGCACTATCTGCACTGTGATAAACGGCAGCAATTTTTTCTCTGGCACTGGGAGCGTTAGTTCTACCGGGGTGCACATTATTTACTCTTTCTCTCAAGAAAGTCATGCTATATAAAATTGGCAATCGGTTTTCCCGATTTGCCTTTAGCATTTCGTCTTGCTCAAACTTGAGGATGTTCTTGTATTCTCTAGAGAACGGATTGATATCTCCAAGACGTTTTTGGAGGTTCTCCATTACGACACGAATGCATCCATTGTTTGCTTGAGTGTTCATTCTTTCTGTCAAAGCTTGGGCCGAATCGAAAATGTACAGTTGGGCACACTTTGGTTATTCACCTTGATTTGAGTGTAATGCAGATGTAGCGTGATTAATTTGCCCATGAATTCTGTAACAAAAAGGACCTGAACGCCTGGTCACTGATTGGTCAACTTGTGCTCCCATTGAGGCAAAGGCCATTGCACTGTTGTAGGATCTTATGTTTCCTATGAAATTTTTGGAATTTGGATCAGATCCATTCATATAATTTGCATTTGTATTTCTTCTAATACAATGGTCCCTTTATGGCAGCAATTTGACATTAATTCATTTTGAAGTGCGTGGCATTGCAAAATGGAAATTTAGCGTCCATTGGGCCAAGATAACTTTCTACAGTTTCGTCTTCATTGAAGTTTTCGGAAAGCAAAGCGGTGTTGCGGGATCGGACATTTGTTTTCGTCTTAATGTAAAGGGAAGGTCAGGGTCACTGGGTGCAAGAATAACTCTTGGAATAAATACCCTGGTACCTTTAAAAGATCCGGTCAGGATTTCACAGTCAATGACTTTTGACATCATTTGTTTGACGACCATTCTGGTGTCATTGCAAAGACCTCTTGTTGAGTCAAGGTTTCGTAGCAACATTACTACTGCACCAACTTTCAAGTTAAGTCTATGAGGAGGCATACCTCCAGGTGTTAAGCTGTTTAAAAACTCCATTGGATAGTTTGCTGCCTCCTCGGCATTTGGACTGTCTTGCTGAATAGAATCGATGCTGGTATAGCATTTCAATTCAGATTGAATTCGTCTAAGGACATTTTCATTAAGTTCAAGTGATTCGTGGTTTTTTGGAGTCAGGACTGCACGGTTAGCAATGCTGTCATCTCCTGATTGGATGACCTCAGGAAAGACAGCATCAACAATACATCCATTTTCAATGCAGACTGGGGGCATTTCGAAGATGCCTTCCTCTAATCCTGGCTCTTGGAGTTTTCCATTCCCAAGTTTTAAAAGCCAATCGGAAACGCCTCGGTGTTCTGAAGGGACATTGTCCTCATTGGCACGCATGTTTTGGTCTAACTTTAGGACCTGAATATTTTTCCAACACTTACTATTCTTCATGCATGAAGAAAGTATTTCGGTTCTGCTGCCAAGTGGAACAACAGGGAGAATTTGTCTAAAAGCTCCACCGAAAAGAAAGACCGCACCTCCAAATGGTTTTTTAGAAGGAACTTTTGGATCTTCAGCTAAGAGTTCTTTATACAGTGTGTCAACTGCTTTTACTCCATGTGAGTAGTATAAAAGTGAGTGTACGAGAACACTTCCGGGTTCCGAACGAAAACACTACCGGGTTCCAGTTCATGACGTCATAGAGGCACTGGCAGCTGGTGTCCGAGCTGTCCATGTGACGTCACTGTTTTGTGTGTGTGTGTGTGTGTGTGTGTGTGTGTGTGTGTGTGTGTGTGTGTGTGTGTGTGTGTGTGTGTGTGTGTGTGTGTGTGTGTGTGTGTGTGTGTGTGTGTGTGTGTGTGTGTGTGTGTGTGTGTGTGTGTGTGTGTGAAACACTTCCGTGTTCCAGTTCATGACATCACACAGAGGCTCAAGTCGCTGGCGTCCGCATGGCTAAAACCTGTTTCAAGACGTCACGGAGGCCGTGGTTTCTGCATGTCCAAAATTTGGTAGCCGAAAACAATGTGTAGCGGATGGGGGTACCCGGAATTCGGCGGTTGCCCGGACGCGCAGAGGCGATGTCATCGGGTACCGTTACGCGAAATTTTGGGGGCATCGGGTACCGTTACCCGAAATGTTTAAATCAACGGATGGGGGTACCCGAAATTTGTGGGTACGCCCTAACCGGGTTCCAGTTCATGACAGAGGCCCTGGCAGCTGGTGTCCGAATGTTAAAACACTTCCGCGTTCTGGTTTATTTTGATGTAACAAAATAATCGTTCTCTCTCGAAATTTTTAATGTCAGAATTTTGGTACCCTAAATGATTAAAACAACGGATGGGGGTACCCGAAATTTGCGGGTACGCCCACATGACGACGACGTAGAGGGCGTGATGTCTGAAATGATTAAAACAACGGATGGGGGTACCCGAAATTTTCGGTGTCTGAAATTTAGTACCCGTAATGTTTAAATCAACGGATGGGGTTACCCGTTTGATTAGGATACATCCTAAAACAAGTCCTGTATGTCTAAACTCTGGAGGGGGGAGGGGGTACCGTTACGCGAAATTGATCGGTTAAAATTTGGGGCAATAGGCACCTGACGGGTTCCGAAATTTGGTGATTAATGACATCCCGACGCGGTTTCTCCGGTACTCAAAACCGGATATTGTATTATTATAACGTTTATATTGTGTTAATATAAAACAGATGCATCGATTTGAATACTGTTTACAAAACATATATTCTTATTATGCGTTACTAAAATTGTTAACTGAATAAATATATTTACTCCTGTGACGATTCGCCTGTAAACCAGTCAAACAGCATCTAAGCTGGTACAAGCGGTGTGTGTGTGTGTGAAACACTGCCACGTTCAGTTAATGTATTCAAAGAGGAACTGATAGCTGGCGTCCGTGTTTTATAAAGCTCTGTGTGTGTGTGTGTGTGTGTGTGTGTGTGTGTGTGTGTGTGTGTGTGTGTGTGTGTGTGTGTGTGATGTTGAGCTGCTCAGGAAAGCTGTTGTAAGTTGCAGCGCTATAAAAACCGGTTTCTTTGCTGTTACATTCCATGTGAGAGACATACATCTCTACTGCTTTTGCGCTTATTCAAGTATGATAGGAATAATTGTTTGTATAAGGGGTATAATAATAAAAATAACATAGGTTATGGTTTATATATATAAGTTTTAATAATATCGAAAGCTTTTACAATCAAATCATAAGCTATAAGTTTTTTCTCTCTACACACACACGTTCTATATTCACAAGACAATTATAATTGAGCAAAACATACGCGCTCTCTCTATATACATAACTAAACAAAATAGACACTTTATCTATATATATATATATATATATATTTACATAATTATGCAAAATAATCTTTTTTCTCTTTCGCTTTCTCTCTCTTTTGCAGCCTTGAAGGTTCTGTCTCTCTCTCTTTCTCTCTGTCTCTCTCTCTCTCTCTCTCTATATATATATATATGTATATATTATATATACACACATACACACACACATAATTAACAAAATAATAATTACATTTACTACAACCAAAACAAGCCTTATATGTCTAACAATAATAATAATAATTAATAACATACAATATTACAATGTTGATGTGTAATATGTTAATAATAACATACTAAATGTAGACACACATCAAATGATAATTAATATGGTGTTAACTACATGTGTAAAATGGTACACCAAAACCTTGAATTCAACCCTTTTTAGTATTTTAGATAATAACAGAGGTAACAACGCTTATAAAGCGCACATCCAGTGGAATTATGCCTTAACAAATTACATTTTTTTCCTCAAAATAATTTTTTAAAACAATTGTTCTTCAGAGTGTAAATTCTCTCCACTCACAAGCACTCAGAATGTTACAGTGGTCACCATATGGTGGTGAACGACATACATCTCCCTCGCATTCGCACAAACACATAACATCGAAACAAGGTTTCTGTAACTATGAGAGAAATCTTTTAAAAAATTTAATTACACATAAAAATTTAATTAACACTTTAATGATTGTTTATCTCAATTTTTTATGTTATAAACCACATACGTTTTTTAATAATTAAAAACAGAATATAATTTCCTACAATTAACAATACTTTATCAAATACAAAAGAATGTAGACACATCAAATGATAGTTAGTGTGGTATTAAAAAAAACATGTATTCTGAATTGTCATTTTGATATCTTAGATAACAACAGACGCGACAACGGTTACGAAGCGGACATCCGCTAGAGTCATGCCTTGACCACTCATATTTTTTTACCAGCGAGGTATACGCTGTACCAGTAAAATTATACATCATATAGTATATCTGATTAACCAGCTTTGTTTTAGCAATTAGCAAATCTTTTATTTGAAGATATTCAATATTATGGTTGTTACAATAACTAATTGATGTTTTGAAGAGTTTGAAAAACTCATTACGAATAAATACTTTCATTTTGTAAATATTCTTTTCGTTTCGTATTGATATCCATCTACTCAGTGTCTTACGATTATTTCTAAAATTATAATCGAATTTAATCATGTCGCATTGACAATATAATCTATTATTACCATTTATTTCTCTATTTAAAAGTTTTTCTACAATATTAGATCCAAGCAACGCCTTGTTCTTTCTCTGAAAATGAACAGTTAACATTAAAAAACGACAAAAAAAATAGAGAAGTGTACTTCATCATTTAAAAAACATTTTACTATTAATGTTATTATTGCTATTATTATTATAATAAATCAATCCTGTTCTCGTTTATTTGGTCTGGAAAAAAAGAGAACAAAATTAATACATAACCACTTCTGTA
The DNA here is from genome assembly GCA_034769895.1 of Magicicada septendecula. Classification (NCBI taxonomy): domain Eukaryota; kingdom Metazoa; phylum Arthropoda; class Insecta; order Hemiptera; family Cicadidae; genus Magicicada; species Magicicada septendecula. Next base: position 880,689,266 of record CM068367.1, on the reverse strand, counting down.
TAAGTAATTATTAGTGGTACTGAAATATCATACTCACATAATCAATATCCAACTGCACGCTCACTTTCTCGTTCGCCAGCGGAGTGTGTGAGGTTACGCATAGTGATAACACACAAGGCTTCACAGCTTTCAACTGCTCCTCTGTAAATACGTCACACCATCTTTTAGGTAGGTATACATAGAACAGTTTATCCTCCGGCTGAGGACAGGCTCCGGTATCTTCCAAATCTACCACAACTGACTCCCCGAATTTCGTTTTCACAAATTTCATGTGAATTATATGATACTTTACTTTAAAGAAAGACTTGACAAGTCTCTTTTTGGTAAAAAATTTTCAACTGTCTTCGCGTTCGCAACGATTCCTTCCATGGCGAGTACTGATGACTGCACAGGGAAACACTGGCGTATTTATTCTGTTTCCCCCGACCACGTTCCTTCCTTCTAAAGCGTTATCTCCTTCGGTCACGACCGGACGACGACACCCTACCCCGCACCCCGCACCTCCACCGCAACGGTAACGGTTACAATTTTGCTTCCTACCCCACCCCGCGTCGTCTCGGGCCACCATCTGCTTTCGGTCACGACCGGACGATGACATCCTACCCCGCACCCCCACACCGCACCCAGAGCCTCACCACCACCCCGCACCTCGCCAACATATTTTGTTCAATTACTTTGTCTGTCGCTCCGCAACGACCGGGTTTACCCCACCAACCGCAATCGAGTCCGTCAGCGACAACCTAGCTTCCTACCCCGCACCCCACCCCGCGTCGTCTCGCACCACCATCTGCTTTCGGTCACGACCGGTCGTACAACCCAGGCCCCCCCGTACCCCGCACCCTACATCCCGCGGGAGGCGACTCAACGAGCGCGCTTCGGTCAAGGTCGCCGGCATCCTGTACCCCGCACCTCGCCAACCTCTCGGTCACGGACACCGGCTGCAACCTAGCTCCCTACCCCGCACCACCATCCCACACCTTTACCCCGCACCCCGCACCGCATCGGTCACGGACGTCGGCTTCCTACACCGCACTCCCCACCCCACCCAGCCCTCCGCAACGCGCGTCATCGGTCACGACCGGACGATGACATCCTAGCCCGCACCCCCACCCCGCACCACCAGCACACACCGCATCGGTCTCGACAACCCCGCACCCCACCCCGCGCAGCTGCTCCTCGCGACGGAGCGCGGCGACAGCGTTGCCGGTCACCGAACTGTCTATATAGGGAACCGACGACGCGAAGCCGGCCTCACTCCTTTCACAATGACCGACAGCAGCAGCAGCGGCAAACACCGTGCTATCAATGGTAATGTAATTACTATAAAATTTATGATACTTGACAATACACTAAGCACACAAACAGTATTATTAGATTACAAACACACGGTTATTGATAAGATTTGTAGCGAAGCCGTTGCATTAAATAATTATATAAAGTGGTATTTAGCAGTTCGTGTATCTTTTAAAAAATTAGTAAACACCGAAAATATTTATTGTAATGCGGTATTTAGATCACGTACAGAACTTAAGTCACAGTATGACGATATCGATGAACAGTATTCGATAGCTAGCGAGAAAATAATGGAATCCGTTGACAAATTCACGCGTGACGGAAGCGGGTGGGTCGAAAATGGTGTCGAGTCGGTGGAATTAAATATTACAAAATACAATCCTCTTGTGGGGTCGAGCTTTCTACCTACACCATCGAAATTATCAAACAGTAGGAAAGGAATTATTAATGTGAAAAATTTAGAAGATGAAAAGTGTTTCTTGTGGTCTGTGCTCGCCGGTATACACCCGATCGCGTGTAACCCGCATCGCGTTAGCCATTACCTTCCGTACGAAGAAGAAATAAACATGAAGGACATACCTTATCCCGTCGCAGTCAATAAGATAAAACGGTTCGAAAAATTAAACGAAAACATATCCGTTAACGTTTTTGGCTATGAAGGCGAGGTATATCCTTTACGTATCACTGAACATCGCGGTAGAAAGTACCACGTAAACCTACTGCTACTGTCCGACGCGAACACTACTCACTACTGCCTCATACGGAACTTTTCGCGTATGCTTTCATCGTTGACAAAACGAAAGGGCACTTCGTTTTACTGCAACTACTGTCTACACAGATTTGCGGACAATAAATATACTAACGCGGCGCGAAAACGAGTTGAAGAACACGAACGCAACTGGTCTCAGCACGGAGTACAGAAAGTAAAACTTCCTGACGAGGAAGAAAAAGTGGATGTATTTTAAAAACTTTTCACTTTGTTACCGCGTACCTTATACGGTATACGCTGACTTCGAATATTTTATTGTTCCGACCACCGGTAAAAACGTGGCACATCATATACCAGCCAGTTTCTGCTATGTGATAGTTGACTGGATGGGAAACGCCGTCAAGGAACCTATAATATACCGCGGTAAAGACGTGGTGGACACGTTCCTTCGTGTGCTTTTAGCCGACGTTCAACGACTCGATAGAAAGTTTAATAAACCGATCCAAATGACAGCGGCCGATGAACGGTCATTCCGAAACGCTACGCACTGTCATCTGTGTAAGAAGGCGTTAACGGATGACACGGTTCGAAACCATTGCCACATAACGGGAAACTATTTAGGCGCTGCTCACAATGCGTGTAATATAAATTAGAAAATACCAACACACGTTCCGGTTTTTTTCCATAATTTAAGTGGCTATGACTCGCATCATTTGATGCAAGGTTTCGGAAAGTACAAGGAAGATGAAATAACGTGTATCGCTACTACAAGCGAACGTTACATCTCCGTTACACTCGGTCAGCTCCGGTTTCTCGATTCTCTGCGGTTCATGAACGCATCACTTGAAAAACTCGTCTCCAACTTATCCGCGGATAAATTTAAAATCCTTAATCAATTTTACACGCATAATGTTAATTTACTGTTGCGTAAAGGCGTGTACCCTTACGAATACGTTACGGACGATTCAAAATTTGACGAGAGGCAGTTACCGGACCGCGAACATTTTTACAACGGGTTGACAGAGTCGGATATAAACGAAGAAGATTACGCGCACGCTCGAGCGGTTTGGTCGGCTTTCGACATGCAAACGTTCGGTGATTATCATGACCTTTATTTAAAAACGGATGTACTACTGCTTGCAGATGTATTTGAAAACTTTCGAAACATGAGCCTGCAGTACTACGAACTCGATCCGTGTAACGTTTTTACCACCGCCGGTTTAGCGTGGAACGCGATGCTGAAAATGACAGGAGTTAGGTTAGAGTTACTCCGCGATATAGACGTACACCTGTACATCGAAAGAGGTATCCGTGGCGGCTTAGTAGCAATTTCTAATCGGTACGCCAAGGCCAACAACCCGTAAATTCCCGATTATGACGCAAGCAAGCCGCATAACTATTTGCTCTACCTCGATTGTACCAACCTGTACGGAACGGCTATGACAGCCTTTACCACTGTCCGGTTTTCGATGGTTGGAACGTACAGAGATCGATACGTTGAACGTGCACGCGTTACGTGACGATGATGACACCGGTTATATCCTAGAAGTCGATCTGGGGTATCCACATTACCTACACGACTTACACAGTGACTACCCTTTAGCACCCGAAAAGTGTACTATTACGGACAGTATGCTTTCACCGTACTGCTATCGCATGAAGCTGTTAAAAGACTTTGTGTGTAGTAACGGTAAGGTAGAGAAACTGATAACGTCCCTCGAGGACAAGACAAAATACATTGTTCATTACAGAACATTGAAACTCTACCTCGAACTAGGAATGGAGTTGAAAGCGATTCACCGTGTGTTAGCATTCACACAGTGCGTATGGTTGAAACCTTTCATCGATTTTAATACGGAGCGACGAAAGGAAGCCAGAAACACCTTTGAAAAAGACTTTTTTAATTTAATGAATAACGCGCCGTACGGAAAATCGTTGGAAAACGTACGGAAGCGAATCGATTTAAAGTTAGTTCCAAACGAGAAGAAACTTCACAAACTAACCGCTAACCCCAGGCTACAACATTTTTTCATCTATAACGAGGACCTGGTAGGTCTCACGATGAAAAAAACGTCCATTACACTGAATCGACCTTTGTACGTTGGGTTCAGTGTATTGGATATTAGTAAGCTGATCATGTATCGGTTCCATTACGGATTCTCGATGAATACGTACGGGTCACGTGCACGTCTATGTATGACGGACACTGACTCTCTGTTGTACGACATTCGCACCGACGATGTGTACAAAGACATGGAGGAGCATCTCGAACTCTTTGACACGTCGGAGTACCCTAAGACACATCCGTGCTATAGTGAAACAAACAAGAAAAAGTTGGGTACGTTTAAAGACGAAACAAATGGAATACCGATACTTGAATTTGTCGGGTTGCGCGCAAAATGTTATTCATTCGTTACGGCAAACGATAAAGAGAAAAAGGTAGCGAAAGGTGTGCCACGTTCCGCGATAGCTACACAGTTGAAACATCAACTTTATAAGCAATGTGTAAAGACCACTTCTCAAACTTATACTACGGCGCAGACTATCCAAAGCAAAAAACATATCATATACACAAGAAAGCTTACAAAATTATCGCTGTCACCATACGATGACAAACGATATGTCTTGGATGACGGTGAAACAACACTGGCGTACGGTCATTATAAACTCTGTCAACCCAGACGCGAGATAATTCAGCTAGCGAGAAAATCCGTTATAAATTATACGTTCGATATACGTTGATATAAGACTCGCTTGCAGGAGCAACACACTGTCAGTAGCGACGATGAAGTCGATGAAGTTCAGTGAAAACGTAACGGTATATCTCGTACCAAAATTTTGCGATTCTCGATTCGGGTGGCGATATGGAAAACGTACGCAAAACCATTGCAAAGGAATTGCACAGACCGGTGAGAAGGAACTTTCCCAGACGTGCGGTGGAGGTGAAGGGGTTACACGATCTGTACCAAGCGGATTTGGTGGAAATGATACCGCATGCCAAGTTAAACAAGGGGTACAAATACCTAATGACAGTAATAAACGCATTTAGCAAGTATGCATATGCGATTCCCTTAAAAACTAAATCGGGTGTTGAAGTAGCACAGGCTCTCGAACCAATAATTGTAAAAAATAAAATGAAATACCTGCAAACGGATATGGGGAAAGAGTACTTTAACACTACCGTACAAGCTTTACTAAAGAGATTCAACGTCAAACACTATTCAACGTATAGCGATAAGAAAGCGTCCATCGTAGAGCGATTTAATCGTACGTTGAAAACGAACATGTACCGCGCGTTCAGCGAGCAAGGGCATTATCGGTGGTTGTCGCTGTTACCTAAACTGGTGATGGAATACAACGACAGAGTGCATAGAACTATAGAGATGAAGCCGCGACAAGTCGACAAGAGCAACGAGCGGATTGTGTTGGAACGAATAAGAAAAAATAGCGTACCGCGGAAAGTGAGCAAGAAACATAAGTTTAAAATAGGCGATCGAGTGCGTATCAGTAAATACAAAATCACATTCGCTAAAGGTTATACACCAAACTGGACGAACGAGATATATACAGTGCACAGAGTTCAGCCAACCGTACCCGTTACGTACTTGTTGAAAGATCACACGGGTGACGTTGTGGAAGGTGGGTTTTATGAACAAGAATTGAGTAAAACCAGCGTTGGTGATGTGTATCTCGTTGAGAAAATATTACAACGTAAAGGTGATCGCGTGCGAGTGCGCTGGCTCGGCTTTGACGGTAAACACGATTAGTGGATACATAAAAAAGATCTGATATAATAACATTACCACAGTATTTAACCGAACGTAAACGAGTTAAGATGAAGATTGAACAACAATCGTTAAAGTTAAATGTTAAGAACGTAGACTCTGCTAAGTACAACGGTGAAGTTGCATATAATAAACACAGTCCACTGTTTCCAAACACAGTTCGATGTATCGTGTGCGGCGGGTCATGTAGCGGGAAGTCAAACGTTGCTTTTAACATGTTATTCGATTCAAACGGACTGCGATTTCAGAACCTGTACGTGTTCTCCAAATCGTTATTTCAACCAAAATATCGTATGTTGGAAGACGTTTTTAATGCTCTCGCTGACGAAGGAATGACGTACTTCACATACAGTAAAAACGATGAAGTACCACCTCCGCACGAAATTGTACCTAATTCAATCATGTTGTTCGATGATGTGGTATGTGAACGGCAGAATAACATACGAAAATATTTCGCTATGGGACGGCATAGCGGTGTGGACACTTTGTACCTTTGTCAGACGTACAGTCTGGTGCCAAAGCAACTGGTGCGTGATAATACCAATTTCTTAGTATTGTTCAGACAAGATGATCTCAATTTACACCACGTTTACAACGATCACGTTAACACAGACATGAAATACGAAGAGTTCAAAGCGATGTGCGCCGAAGCGTGGAAGGATCGTTATGGATTCTTAGTCATCAACAAGGACTCACCGATAAACGCGGGCAGATACAGAGTGGGTTTCGATCGTTTTATACATAAATAGAATAGTTTGTGCGAGAAAGTCATCAGTGTCAAGATGGATGACAAGCAATTGACACAAGAAATCGATGCAATTAGCGACAACATAAGGCAAAAGTATCGTGCGTTGAAACATGACCTCAGAGAGAGCGATGAAGCGTTAACGAGAAAGTACAAACCTCTTTTGGAACCGTTAACCCAGATTTCGGAAAAGTTGAATGTCTCCGGTGATAAAATTAAAAAAAAAAAATGTTGAAGATGAAGATACGAAGACAGCTGTCGAGATGACACCACCACCATCACAACCTCGATTCCTTAGAACGGAAGTGTTGGCACAAACTCCTGATGTCGAAACAACGAACGTGACTCTTGAAGAGTTTTTAGCAACACCCGAAGGTCGACACGAAGCACAAGAATACGTTGAACAGTCTGTCGAAGGTCCGCTCGCGAGGAAATACTTACTACTCGCTTTATCTGATGATCGAGAAAAAAAGATGGATCATACGTACGGTGTCCGTAACGTTGCAGACAAGTGGATGGTGGGCAATTCGGTGTTGGAGATCAACCAAGACGACAGCTTCTACATAGCTGGAAAACGATACAGGGGTACACCGGGTCTCTACGAACTTATGTTTATGAAAGAACCCAACAAGAGCGTCTACGATGAAAACGATTTAGCAGCGTACAAATCTATACTGTCGGACACTAACGCACATAAACATTATCATTTACCCGGTGCTAAAATAAATACAAACAAAGGTGTAAAGTACAGAGAGATAGTTGCCCGATTGTTCCCACCGCGCAGCGGACGTCGTATCGATTACGTACACTGGAACGATCCCAACGAACTGGTTGAACGGTTGAGACTGCTGGTAAGTTCAAAACGCGCCGGTCACACCGGACACGACAACGAAAACATCTCCGTTGTGGAGGAATTACGTGAAGCCAACATTATCGTATAAATTTTATGAACGTCGGTGTGACAACTCATTGACGTCAACACTGTCAACATGTGCGGGTTAGATTTGACACCTGACTTTGAAGTCGAAAACGAGAGACTGAAAACCTTTACATCATGGCCTGTGCATTTCATCAGTCCAACCGCTATGGTTGCCGCAGGCTTTCATTACACAAATGAAATTGACAGGGTTCGATGTTCATTTTGCGGTATAGAAATCTTTCGTTGGAAAGAGGGTGACGATCCGATTGTGTTACACACGCGATGGTCACCACAGTGTCGTTACTTAAAACGGTTAGCACATCATTTGTAGCGTGCAGTCGTACAATGGTTGTGGACAAGTTCGGGAGACATCAAAGCGCCGTGAGCGTGCGACGAGAAACAAAAAGACAATTACGCGATACTGTAGGATTTAAGATTACGAATGATGGGCATATAGATGTTGAAAACAAAAAGATCCGCAATCTGAACGAACCGGATGCAGCAAAGGATGCTGTATCCCTGACTTATATCCAAACACAGTGTCTGCTACTCGATGATGAACGTAAAAGCGTGGACGTTAAAGGGTGTAGATTGAAAAATGTTGATACTCCTGTAGACGTTAAAGACGTAGTCAACAAATATTACGTTGATGACAACTGTATACAACACTCGAGTCAAGAGAGAGGTGAGGTCATCGATGCACGAGATCGATGGGTAATCAACGTTCGAAGTCCGGAACAAGCGACCGATGCGGTCAACAAAAACTACGTAGACTCGAACGTCATTAAAAAAGTATCGAACAGCTATTTGTTTGGGCAGAGCTGGTTGTCGGGAGTGAGTTCACCGATTTTTGGAGATGACGCTGTTAACGTAAAATACATGTTGCAGAACACCGTTAGCTTGGGCGAAGATGGTGTTTTCAAAGCAGCGGAAAAGAGAATAACAGACGTAGCGGATTGTTTTGCGGAGAGCGATGCTGTTAACTTACAACAATTAAATGACGTGAGACGATACGTAAAGAGCGAGATGTATAAAGTCGTTAAAACATTTCAGTATCAACTGGATTACTGCTTATTGAAATTGTCTAAGCCAAGTAGTTCAGAAGACGAGTGGACACTCGACACGAAGGAAATAAAAAGGTTAATAGATGAATACGATAAAAACACAGGAGAGAAAGACTGGAGATCGGTTTACGATGTACAACAACGTTAAGAGGAAAAAGGGGTGGGGCGTCGGAAACGTGCTTAAAAACGTTGTACCGTCCGTTGTTTCGTCAGTTATCAATCGAGCGGTGGACGCACTACCTGTTGAATTACATCTGCCTGGTTACAGATTCTGTGGACCGGGCACGAAACTCGAAGAAAGATTAGCGCGTGGTGATCGTGGAATCAATCAACTAGACGAAGCCTGTCGCGAACACGACATCACTTACGCTCAATACAAAGACAACGAAAGTAGACGTATTGCAGATCGTAAACTCGCGGAAAAAGCGTGGGGACGGGTAAAGGCTTTGGATTCGGGTATCAGCGAACGAGCTTATGCGACAGCAGTTGCAGCGGCCATGAAAGCAAAATCAGCAATAGGAAGCGGTCGACGTCGTAAAAATAAAAAGAATGTGGGTAGTCGTGGTCGTGGTGCTGGTGGTGGGATGAAAAAGAGGAGGAAGAGAACTGTCCGAACCGCTAGGAAAAAGAAGAGAACTGCGTCCGGATTGTATCTACGTCCGTACCGAAAAAACTAATTCACATACCGCTCCGCCCGTTGTCCGAAGATGAATTACGTGTATACGCAAAAAAGCTAAACATACCGTATTTTAGAGGTGTTTACATGCGTAACGCATTACCGGATACAGCGCCGTGGAAGAACGAAAGCGTCATCGTGAATTTGGACGACGAGAGCGGACCGGGAACCCACTGGGTATGTTACAAGAAGCGTGGAAATCGAGTACACTATTTTGACGGGTTCGGTAATTTACGTCCACCTCTCGAGCTGATGCAATATTTTGGTGATACAGCCGACGTTCGTTACAACTATGAACGAAAGCAACCTCCTAACACGGTCATCTGCGGTCATTTATCGTCTTCTGATCAGTAAACTTCAGCATGTCGTCGCTAACGGTCACCGTGACGGGTACCGACGCTACGAATCTCGTGTGTAACTTTTTCCCACCTCTCGAGTTATACGGTGAATGGTACGTTGGACTATTGGATTTTACATCGTATAATTCAATACCAAACGTTACTGAAGGAAAAAATAATGCATTTCCAGTAAAAATTTCCAAGGATCAGTGGTCCGTCATCAAGTTGCCTACCGGCACCTACGAAATTAGTGATATCGAAACGTATCTGCAGAAACAGTTGGGCGAGAGAACAATCAGTTTACGTCCAAACAACAACACATTAAAGTGTGAAATTTACTGTAAGCATGTCATCGACTTTTCGCATACACCGAATACCATTGCAAGTATGTTAGGATTCAAGGAGAATCAACAGCTGGAAGCGTATAAAACACACGAGTCGAACGTACCCGTTGACATAATCAAAGTTAACACCGTTCACGTACGGAGTAATATCGTACAGGGTGCGTACAAGGACGGCCAGGACCTGCACACGTTGCATTCGTTTTATCCAACCGTGGCACCAGGTTTCAAAATAGTTGAAACACCGACAAACGTAATATACTTACCGGTAAACGTAAAACGCGTTGACAACATAATTTTGTCTCTCGTTGATCAGGACGGGGATTTAGTCGATTTTCGCGGTGAAGTTATCACGATACGACTGCATCTGAAAATATGGGATTGTATTTCGGACAAACGTCACCTGTAAAAAGGGAGTGTGTACGAAAGAAACATGGTAGTCGGTGTTCAACGTTGAAGCGATTGACATCAAGGAACAAACGTTTCTTACTTTCACTTGGATTCAAATTATACGATTAAAATAATGTCGGGTGAAATTCTAGCTATCGAACGAGGAGCGGCTTTCGATAACAGAATCGTTGAGTTCGAATATCGTACGCACGCACCGTATGCTTCCACCCGATACGGTAACAACGATGAAATACGTATACCCATCCAACAACAGGATGTTTTCACTTTACCGGCGGAGAGTTTTCTGTACATCGAAGGAACATTGACCAAGGTTAACGCTACCGACACAGCGTTGAACGTGAAATTAATCAACAATGCAATGGCTTTCTTGTTTGAGGAGATCCGTTACGAAGTGTGCGGTGTGGAAGTGGATCGTACGAAAAACGTTGGAATTACGAGCACTGTGAAATTGTTACTATCGAGCAATGAGCATGAAAGAAAGCATCTAATCAATGCAGGATGGGTGACGACAACCGACGAGTCGTTGACAGTACACGAGAGTACCGGTGATTTTACGTTTTGTCTTCCGTTGAAAATGCTACTCGGTTTCAACGAAGACTATACACGCATCATGCTGAACGTTAAGCAAGAATTGATTCTGTTGCGTACCTCTACCGATCAGAACGCAATGGTGCTAAAAGAATCGGGTGCAACTGCAAACGGTAATCTCGTAATAAACAAAGTACACTGGAAGATGCCCTATGTGCGCGTGTCAAACAAGTACCGAATACCGCTATTGGAGCACATCGAGGAGGATCATGAACTAGTGATGCCGTTCCGCAGTTGGGAATTGCACGAGTATCCCGTTCTACCGACGACAAATCGACATTCGTGGACCTTGAAGACATCGTCACAGTTGGAAAAACCTCGGTATTTAATATTAATATTTCAGACGGATAGGAAGAACAATATAGCGAAAAACGCGTCGGAATTTGATCACTGCAATTTAACGAATGTCAAGCTTTTTCTGAACGATAAATACTATCCGTACGATAACCTGAACCAGGATATCGATGAAAAACGTTACGCCCTGTTCTACGACATGTATACACGTTTCCAAATATCATACTACGACCGTCGCAACAGAACGCCTCTTTTGACACCTAATGAATTTATAACGAAAGCACCGTTGTTTGTCATCGATTGTTCCAGACAAGAAGAACCAATCAAGTCGTCTGCCGTTGATGTGCGTTTAGAATTTGAATCCAGTAAAAATTTTCCAGATAAAACCACCGCTTACGCTTTGATTATACACGATAGGATAGTACAGTACACAGCGTTGTCGAATACTGTTCATCGTTTGTCATAAAAAAACTTGTTCTCCCCTCTACTAGTTTATAAAGATAGGTATTAGCGATCTCTACATAACAACAACCTCAGTCCATTTCAACGATGGAAGGTGACTGTGACAGCAGCAGCAGCCATTGTGAGTGTAACGTTTACTTGTCTCTTGCATATCCAATCAACTCGTACTCTAAGTTCGTTACCGTCGGACTGTATAAAGAACTCAACTATGAACCGGGTGTTTTGTTTAAAAACGGGTATATTACTTGATTTTTCTGAGTGGAATTACTTGATGATCTTTCGTGAACAGTTACTATCCAGTATGTTATTGTACGAAGAAGGTGAAAACCGTGAAAATAAAAAGAGTGTGATGATCAGTCATCACTTTGGGAAAACGTTTGTTCGGATTAACGGTAGTAAGAACGAAACATTTGTTTTCACAGAACCCGAGTGGATGCGTTTTGGTTATTTATTAACCGTACTAAAGAAATATCTTATTCGCTTGTTTTATGATCAAGATCACTTCAAATCGTACATTAATCAAGTAGTAGCCAAGGGGTGTTATGTACCACCATCCTTCTTTTTCCCCTCGTTTTTTCGATTGGAAAGCAGTCGTCACGACCAACAGCTAACATTTGATCGTCTTTACGATGAACTGGTGTTGGAAGGAAAAGTAGAGGGGGAATTTCAAAAAATTAACGTACTCGATGCGGACATGTGTCACTCGGAAAAATGAACTTGAATAGGACGGTTATTGCCGAGTTTGAAGCGTTTCGCGGTGACAAAAATGAATATGTAATCAAAGAGTTCGTTACAGTTGACATAACAACCGGACGTTTTGTTATCGTGTTGTTCGCTCCACCATACGAAAGTGCACGACTGCACCAGAAATTCCGAAAAATCAATGACTGGTTGGAAACACATTATCACAGGATACGATGGAACGATGGTAATGTACCGTACAAGAATATGGTACGCATCGTTGCAGACATTTTTTCAGATTATCCTGTTGTCTATACAAAAGGGTTTGAGAAGGCAAATTTCTTACGACAGTTGTATCACCATGGTGAGGTGATTGACTTAAACGATATTCAAGCACCTGTAGTTCCTAGATCCTTTGTACCCATCATACAATGTCCTGTTCCTCATCATCAACCCGTTACCACTCCCCCTTTACACTGTGCATTGCGCAAAGCTTTGTTTTATGCAGAATAGTTGCGGCAACGATATAAAATATAGTCGGTTGTGAACATGTTTTCATCATGGTGTTGGTGTGAATGCTACGTGGCAGAAATGTCCATAAACGTAGAATTAGGTACCGTAGTGTGTGCGTGTGTGCACACACCTTGACTACGTCACTGTCGCGGTAGAAATACTCATAAACGTAGTCCTGGTAGTTCGAGACGGGTCACTGGCACGGTAGATATACCTGTAAACTCGTCAAGAACCAGTATGGGTGTGAAAGTTACTCATTACGGTACAGCAAATGTGAATACGCATCATGTATGAACAACATATTCACCCGATTAAAAAATAAAAAAATAAATAAAAAAGTAAATAAAAAAAATATGTACTGCTTTTACACACATTGGCTTAGCATTGCATAATGTATCTTTATTATTATCTACCACTGTACTAGTCAATAGTACAGCGATAGATAACGTGGAGTAGGCCTGCTTTACGAATCTGTAAAGTTGGGGAAACCACGTTAAAAAAAGCGTAGCAGGCTCTCATTCGCCTCCCTCAGGCTGCTAGGAAGAGGATGAGAGGTAAAAAAATAAAAGTATAACGAAAATTTAATTTATTTAATAATAAATAAACTTATATTGTGCTTTTATGATTTTACACATAGCACGACAGTAGATATCACTCGTCCACCTCATGGTTACAAGTAAGAGACGAGAAGTATAAGTACAGAAATAATTACAGTTAAGCGATAACGGCCCCTTGGTGTAGTGGATGCACGCCGGTTTGGTGTACCGGAGGTCCCGGGTTCAAATCCCGGAGGGGCCATAATTTATTTTTATGTAAAAATTAATATCCAATGACATACCATTGTTACAGTCGAACACATGCGTCATGTGGTCGTACATTCCGGTGTTAAAATTTCGGACACCAAAAATTTCGGGTAACCCCATCCGTTGATTTAAACATTTCCGGTACTAAATTTCAGACACCAAAAATTTCGGGTACCCCCATCCGTTGATTTAAACATTTCAGACATCACGCCCTCTACGTCGTCGTCGAACCAGCTATCATATCCACCCAGCATCCTGTTTCGTCATAACCAGTGTTTTATACATGCGTCATGTGGGCGTACCCACAAATTTCGGGTACCCCCATCCGTTGTTTTAATCATTTAGGGTACCAAAATTCTGACATTAAAAATTTAAAGAGAGAACGATTATTTTGTTACATCAAAATAAACCAGAACGCGGAAGTGTTTTAACATTCGGACACCAGCTGCCAGGGCCTCTGTCATGAACTGGAACCCGGTTAGGGCGTACCCACAAATTTCGGGTACCCCCATCCGTTGATTTAAACATTTCGGGTAACGGTACCCGATGCCCCAAAAATTTCGAGTAACGGTACCCGATGACATCGCCTCTGCGCGTCCGGGCAACCGCCGAATTCCGGGTACCCCCATCCGCTACACATTGTTTTCAGCTACCAAATTTTGGACATGCAGAAACCACGGCCTCCGTGACGTCTTGAAACAGGTTTTAGCCATGCGGACGCCAGCGACTTGAGCCTCTGTGTGATGTCATGAACTGGAACACGGAAGTGTTTCAGTCACACATACACACACACACACACACACAAAACAGTGACGTCACATGGACAGCTCGGACACCAGCTGCCAGTGCCTCTATGACGTCATGAACTGGAACCCGGTAGTGTTTTCGTTCGGAACCCGGAAGTGTTCTCGTACACTCACTTTTATACTACTCATGTGCTGGGGCCATTGAAGCTTCATCCCAGATTATCACTTTGGCCTTTTCCAGTTCATTTGCCGTATTAGTCCCATGTCGAACATTACAGGTTGACGTTTCATTTATTGGAATAGGCAGCTTGAAACGACTGTGGGAAGTTCTGCCTCCCTCAAGCAAAGTTGCTGCTATACCTGTAAATGCACATGGCAAGACTAATTCATTTTTGCTACGCACATAGTGCATGATTGTGTTGTAAAGGAAGGTTTTACCACTTCCGCCAGGTCCATCAATAAAGAATAGACGTTTGGGTAAGTTAGGGTTTTCAATTGTTCCCTGATTTTGTCGAAAGCCCTTCTTTGCCATGGGTTGAGCATTGAAACTTTTCTTCGAACATGGTTTTTTCGACAATTGGATCGTAATATTTTCCAGAATGGATTGGCTCGTCATAGCTGCCGACTGGAAGTTCTAGGCCAAAATCTACCAATGACTTTCCATGTGTTCGAAGGACAGATTCAATTTCTTTAAGTGTCAGATAGAGAGCTTTTTCTCCATCAGGAAAGCGTCTCTTATAGTCTTCCACAAAATTGTCCTTATGTCTGTCGAATAATGCTGCTGCATCCGACGGCTCACACATGATACAAATAAATGCAAACAACTGCCTAAGTTTTACTGGCATTTGATGGGTTGCAACTTCTGTTAGGCAAGTATCCCATTCTGAGTCATCATCAGTTAATCGCCTTGCAATAAATGCATCTTGGAAAGTTGCAAAGGGGATAGGGTTTCCTTCGACCGTTCTTAGGTCCTCGAAAGATGTTGTTCCTCTAACATTGAGAAGGAGAATTCGGAAGAACCATTTTCTCTATCCGTGGGACTTACGGCAAACATTCTGCCAATTGTAGTTTCATGTTCTCTAAGACGTGGTTTCCATTTAGAATTTTTGTCATCCCAGGTATAGTGTTCGGGAATTTCAATATATAAATACTCTCGGGCATTAGGGTCTTCCTGATTAAGTTTAAAACAAGCCAGAAGTTTGGACTTGGTGGCTTTTTGCTGTACAGCTTAAGCTTCCTTGCCTGGTATAAAACATTTTGTATGCTTGTCCTCAAGGTGGACATTTAATCTTTCCACAAGATCAGTTTGGTGGTGCATTTTGTATTCCCTGAGCCTCCAGCATGCTTCAGGTGCACTTACATACCGGGTCTCCAAGTAATTTTGTACTTTGTCCTATTCAATAGTAGCTTCCTGTTCTGTGGGAACAGTAACGAATTGAATATTTGCACAGTCATGCCCCTTGTAAACGTATTTGAACAGGTATTTAACGCTTTGAATTGAGCTACAAATCTCTACGTTAATGTGGGCGTTGTATTTCAGAGATGGGTTGTATGGCACGACCCATCTGTTATCCACTTTGTTTCCCCAAGTTCAACAAAGTTAGCATCATATTATCTCGGCGTTGATATTTTGGATAACGATTGACATTGCTGTTGGTCTCGGCACAGAAATCTTTTGGGAATTCTTTTGTGCATTTGCCGTTTTCCATACACAGTGCGTTTGGATTTAATGGACCACATGGGCCGTGTATCATACAGAATTTTACAATATCATGTGGCCTCGGGTGGGCATCTTTATTAGGGAGTTCTGCACAGATAATTTTGCCAATTCTTTCATTCTCCCAGGCTGTCTTCCGAGGCCATGAATAGCAATATGTGCCCATGTGGTTGACCACGTTTTTGGAACTCGATCACGAGGAGCATAGCCCTAACACGTCCAAATCTATGGTGTTTGGTTAAGTCTTCAAGTAGCAATTTCAGTTTCAACTCAAATACTCTTGCTACTAAATCAGGCCGGTCACATGCTTGCTGACCAGGAAGTAAGTTTCCCTGATTTCCCTCCATTTAATATTGCACGTGAATGTTACAAATAAGTCAGGTTTGCCATATTTCCTGACCATGGCCATAGCATCTTCGTAATTTTGAGCCATATTTCTCGGCCTTCCTTGGAAGATTGAAGGCAATATAACTTTCTTTCCAGGCAATATGTTAGCGTCCTCAAAATTGTGGTTGTTCACAAATCGGTGAAGAACAAAATAGTCTTCAGCTCTGTGTTTTGATTTTTCCGAAACCAAACGGTTTGCCTCGGTCTTGCAATAGGCACCAACCATGAATTGGTGAGTCAGCTTTTTTGCGTTGAGGAACTCGTTAAATTTTCCATCACGAATGGCAAAATGGTATGAATACCATTGAAGCTGGGACACATTTCCTTGACCAACAGCTTTCTTCAGATCTGTGGTCCACCCTGAATCCCCATATGGGAAAAGCAAAGGGTAGCACATTGGGTCATTGAGTAGACTACTCAGGATGGATATATTTTGTAAAATTCCGCTTTTCGGATAAATTGTAATATCCCGATTTTCTGGGGGTGCACTATCTGCACTGTGAAAAACGGCAGCAATTTCTCCTCTGGCACTGGGAGCGTTGGTTCCGCCGGGGTGCACATTATTTACTCTTTCTCTCAAGAAAGTCATGCTATATTCAATTGGCGTTCGGTTTTTCCCGATTTGCCTTTAGCATTTCGTCTTGTTCAAATTTGAGCATGTTCTTGTATTCTCTAGAGAACGGATTGATATCTCCAAGAAGTTTTTGGAGGTTCTCCATTACGACACGAATGCATCCATTGTTTGCTTGAGTGTTCATTCTGTCTGTCAAGGCTTGGGCCGAATCCAAAATGTACAGTTGTACGGTTACTTTGGTAATTCACCTTGATTTGAGTGTAATGCAGATGTAGCGTGATAAATTTGCTCATGGATTCTGTAACAAAAATGACCTGAACGTCTGGTCACTGATTGGTCAACTTGTGCTCCCATTAAGGCAAAGGCCATTGCACTGTTCTAGAATCTTATGTTTTCTATGAAATTTTTGGAATTTGGATCAGATTCATTCATGTAATTTTTAATGAAGGGATACATTCGTATTTCTTCTAATACAATGGTCCCTTTATGGCAGCAATTTGACATTAATTCATTTTTGAAATGAGTGGCATTGCAAAATGGACATTTAGCTTCCATTGGGCCAAGATAACTTTCTTCAATTTCGGCTTCATTGAAGTTTTCGGAAAGCAAAGCGGATTTGCGGGATCGGACATATCTACTCAGACGTCCTCTTTCATGTTGGCGTGCAACCCTTTGTCTTTCAGCGTTTGCCTCGCGCTCTTGTTGAAGTTGATTTTGTGGCATGTTTTCTCTGTGTTGCCGTTGACTTACAGCATTAGCTTCACATTTTGCTTGAAGCTGCTCTTCTGACATGACCGCTCTATGGCGTCTTTGAGCTTCAGCATTACGTGCTTTTTTGCTGCAATTTCTTCAGCAGTTGGTAGTTGCTGGCGTTTAGGAGGCATATTTGATCGTATTTCATTACTTATTCATTGGATCATCAGAAATACGTATAAACATAAATTTCAGAATTAAAACATATACAGAAATATAGGACAATTACAAAATATATAGACGTACCTGTATACAAAATTACAAAACATATCAACACAATCGCATAGTAAAAACATTAAAAACTATAGGAACGGATAAATGTATACATTCGATGCCGGTAAATATCATTTGTTTATTTACTTGTTACTATGGTAACATACCGATGACTGGCACACTACCTACCGCGTTATATTATACAGAAATATAGGACAATTACAAAATATATAGACGTACCTGTATACAAAATTACAAAACATATCAAAACAATCGCATAGTAAAAACATTAAAAACTATAGGAACGGGTAAATGTATACATTCGATGCCGGTAAATATATCATTTGTTTATTTACTTGTTACTATGGTAACATACCGATGACTGACACACTACCTAGCGCGTTATATTATAGATTTCAAAGACAAACTTACATCTCAACATGTTGCTAACGAAGAAAATACAAATTAAATTATGCTTCCGCTAATCAATTAAATAAAAATAGTTCAGCCCACTTATAACTTGAATTTGATAATTTATTTTTTAGTAAAATAATTTATACTAAAAACTGCTTGTTAGGTACACAAATACAACCGTTTTTTGCCAAAAATGTATCCTACATAAATTCTTAAACTTAAGTTTTATAAGAACTTACTGATCTGTGTGTTTATTTCCAATTTTTTTTTATCCTTCTGTAAGTAAGTTATAGGTAATGTAAACTGTGTTCGGCTCACAGACATTATCTGATTATTCTATTTACACCTTTAGAATTTTATATAATTACAAGACGGTTTTTAGAATTAACTTAAATTTTATGCTCCAGTGCACATTGATTTTGATGATAAAATTTCTTCGCATATTGTCATATATTGAGGCAATCTGAGAACTGTTTAATCGCATTTTACGGAATCGGGTTTGCACATGTTGTAGAAATGTCTGTTTGTTGGCTTTAAAGTCAATCGCCTAAGCGACGAACTACGAATTCACTTTCTTGGCTACACATTATTCAGCTGTATCACGATAGTTTCGGATTCTACTAGGTTGGTATTAACTAAATCCGTTACTTTCGTTCCCAGCATCTTGTTTATCATATGACCATTGAATACAAAGTGGGGTCAAATGTAATAGCATCGGAGTGATGCTACGTAGGTGAAATATAAAAGCACCACAACATGTCTCTTGTGTGCTTCTCGAGTAATTTTAGCCTGTACTATGTAAATTGTCATAGGCCTAGTTCAAAATCGTCCTTACGAACCTATGTTTCACTAAAAAAACAAGGCTATCATTTATGCAGTGCTGTAGGAAGTGAAAACAGCGTCTTTTAAGTAATTCGATTTCTTCGTTATTTTGTGGTTTCTGCGTTTGAGCAATAAATACCAGATACGCATTAGCTTAAAATTTCCTCTGATCTTCTTAAGCCCATTCTATTGAAAGAAAAACATTACTTTTATATACAATGGCGGTGTTCTAGCCTTTTCATTGTCCTAAAGGAAAGAGAGTACACGAATAAAACTTTACTTTTCATATTTTTTTCTGTTACAGAAAATGATTTGTTGAACATACGACAAATATAAGAAGAGAATTACTATTAAATTTAGTTAACTCCAAATATGTTCTAATGATGAGACATTTGCACTGGCTTTGAATATTTTAATTCGACATACAGTACGTGTTATACTATCTCCATATTAAGGATAAATTTTAGTTAATGATACGAAAGATATAAGAAAGAGTTTACAAATTTAACATGTGAATAATATATTGTTACGCCATTACAGAACGTTCTACATGTTTCTCGGCTATCCCAGCATAGCTCAGCTGTAATATTTGTGTGCTTACATGACACTTAACGTCCGAGGTAGTGTTACGTAGTACGGAACATTCTGGTAATTTCGATAGTGTTGTTCGACAAGCTTCTCAACTGGCCCAACGGTACGTGTTTCTGCCAAGACCGCGCTGAAGTATCCTCTAGAATTTTCTATGCTTGTTAAGGACGCATATTATGAAATCCTGCAGACTATAAGAACCCCTCCCCTGCCGCTTAGTGTTCATTTATTGTCGGGCGATTTACACAGTGCGTCTCAAGTGGTGTATTAGTGAAATGTGATTATAGTTCTGAATTCTTTATAGTTGACATTATTACTTGTGTAGACAGATTAACTTGAATTGTTGTACGAGTATAATCTTGGTGAATAACTTGTTGATTTCAAACTGTTAATTGAGATTAATTAAAGCTGGTGATTAGTAACTTAATTGGTATCTTGTATTTTGATTTCCAACGTACCTACGACGATCAAGGAGACCGTCGTAACAATATTTTATCTGTTTGAAATCCTCGTGTTAAAATTCCGATTCAAATCTAAGGAAAATGAGAGTTGCTTTGCTGATATGCTTCAACTTTCTATATTCCCTGTTATGTTGGTAATTTTTTCACACCTGAACGGTTTAATCTAATGAGTTTTTATGTAATTCAGACAAGGGTATGAAAACATCCGTTAATTCCTTTATTTCTAAACCCTTTTACGTAGCTCTTGTGTAGAGTATATCATAATAAAAATTTTCTCGTAACTAACAACATGCAAAGAGATTTTCATTATCATAAC
Source organism: Magicicada septendecula (assembly GCA_034769895.1). Lineage (NCBI taxonomy): Eukaryota > Metazoa > Arthropoda > Insecta > Hemiptera > Cicadidae > Magicicada > Magicicada septendecula. The sequence continues at coordinate 880,668,653 of CM068367.1, read as the reverse complement.
AACGTATATAAATTCATTTGTGCACCGTTTTTGTAAGTACCAGTTTTGTCACTAGTTGATCAGATAACATATCATAATTTATTTTAATTTGTAAATTAAATACGCTATCCGCTTTAGTGTATGTAATCAGAATGAATACGTCTTTCAATCTGATGAACTTGTAAAAATCGCAGTTTAGCATTTCTGTTGTTATTCTGTTGTTTTCTAGTATATTCCGACAACATTTCGATAACCAAATATCCAGAAGCTATAAGCTTTTTATTATTTGTATTTCTATATTTTATGTATGTGAATTAATTATTTCAGAGGCGTATAATTGTGTGCTCTAATTTAGATGTTTAAATCTTTACAGAACTGTTTTACACACTTTAACTTACTTTTCGCTCAGAACTATCGTGGTGTTATATTGCTTGCTGCCCAATTATCTCTTTTTTGTTTTATATTCTTCTTTTATTGTATACTCTTCTAAGGGTTTGAATTTCTTCTTTCAGATTTTCTTTTTTTGTTTTCAAAATTTTTGTAGATTAGTTTTTGTATCTTGTATAACTTTATTTTATGACTCTTCATTCTTCAGTAGTTCATTTGCCGGCGATATTTTTTAATAGTTATACATTTATTCTCTATCTTTTTGTTGTTCTCTTTTTTATTTACGCATTCCATAACTATTTTGACACTGGTAAACATCCTTCTTTTTTTCTGTTGATAAGCTTACAATGTGTATTTGGAATACACTGAATTATTTTCTGTTTTGAGTTTGAATTGTTGTAATCAGTCGCAATTTTGTTTCCGTAACTTCTACGATGTTTTAATACCACTTATGCCACTTCTATGTTTACCTTCATTATATATGTAAATTTATTCATCACTGTCACATTTAAGCAATTTTCTCCTTACTAAATAATAAATCCAACTTCTCACACTTTACATAACCATTTGGTTACTTCGTGTCTGTTATCCTTTCATTTAATAATATAGGTACCTCACGTTAGCAAATCTCTCAGCCGTCCGGTTTGTCATTTCTTTCTTTAAATGTCTTAAACACATTTTTCTTGTTTTTACTCTTGTGGAATGGGTAAAACGTTGGTTATAAACAAATCTAAATTTCTGTTAAAATATGATATAGTATTAATCAGTGTATTAACGCGTGAAACATCGCGTAGCTTTGGCTGGTTAACACGTGATTTCTTATTTGCAACTTTCGCTACTTCCAAACCCTACGACGGTAGTGAGAAAGTTTTGTGATTGCAAATAAGTAAACACAAATCATGGTATAAGTTTGTTGCTTAAAAATATAGAAATTATAAATAACAAGTTGACTTAGAAGCAATAAATATAACATCACTAGATAACTAACTTAAAAATTGTATGATTCAACACGGGAATAACGGTATATTTACGTACTTTACTAAATACCAGTGTAAATGATTATTTACAGAATTCCTTGTCAAGCTGCTAATCACTTTTTGTAAAAGCAATTAACGTAATACAATACAAATATATAAATTTCCAAAGCCAGATGGGAATCAAATTTTTGTAGTCGCAATAGATGATGGAAATGTACGTAATTGTGCGTACGCATTCTTCAGAGAAAGTGGTTCCAAACCTTACACAATAGCGTGATCGAACCTTACGTAAATAATTCTTGTTTGTGTGTGTACGCGCTCACGCGATCACGCGTGTTTTGTTTGTTTGCTTGTTTAGTGTTGCTGTAAATTCACTGCGTGATCCGATCTCTGTTGTTCTGAGAGCTCGAGCATTCGAAATATTGATAGTAGCGTCGATGTGTTTTCACATATTTCAGAGAACAAAATAAACACGATCGCATCGGTATTTTGCTGCTGCGAGCTGGTTAGGCCGTGAATAATATATTGATGTAGTCAAAGTGATGTATTGTTCCGTGACAGAATGTTGGTTTAATTTATAGTCTTTATGAAGACATGATAATGTATCGTGCGCCAGCAGCCACACGACCGCGACCGTCTCTCACTTATATCTTCATTAGCCTATATTGATTTATCACATTATAAGATATTATTAAACGCTTTAACGTATATACGCATGCAAGTGTGTGTGTGCGCGCGCGCGAAGAACAGAAGAATTTGGTATCAAATTATAATTAAAAGTACATAAGAGAACCAAATTTTTATTTTATAATTCATTGACGTGTTCTATTATAATATATATATATATTATATATATATATATATATATATATTGCAACGATACAGCCATATGCTGTATTGAGCATTGATTTAAATAAATGTAAAATTTGTGAAATTATTATAAGTTTGGGGTAAATGGACATGTCTGGGATTGTAAAAAAGGTTTCATTGTTATACTATGGGATAAATTTAACCTGTTCCAACAGGAAAGGAACACCTGCTCGATTGTATGTGTGTTACGCGTGTATCTTGTGTGTGTTAGTGATGCATGCACAGACAGGAATCTCAGCAACCCTCCCCAATTAATTACTAAAATAATTATTTTAATTCACTGTGTGAAAACTAATTAGTGTATAAACAAACAAAGTCACCAAAGTGTGTGTAAATTTTATAGTTATCCACAGTAAGAAAATGACGTTAGTAGGACACACCACGCGAAGTCAGTGCGAAATAAATGTGCCAAAAATATGCATATTACACTAAGACGCTCAAATTAATACAGTGAGTGCTTAATCAAATTAGCTATGATTTGTGTTATCTCAATTCCGTACAACACATTGCCATTTGCAAAAAATTGCAAATATATGAAAAGGTTCGAGAGTGGGGGCTATCATGTGATCTGCGGGTCTCGACAGGACAATTTCGGAACCAACAGGTGCGGAATCTCGAGAGGGTATAAATTAAGGGTTCGACTGGAAGCCTTCTCTTCTTTTCAAAACACAGTTGCAGTCGGACACGCTGTCCGTCGGCAGAACAGTTTTATTTTGTTATAAGTCTCATCTACGAACGAATAAAGACGTTCAGTAATTATGTTACACTAGTACGGGAAACGTAGAGTACCGGGAGCGTTTAAGTGAGCAAGAGTATCTACAGAGAAGCTACAAAGAGCGACGCGAGATGCTAGACGTTAGGAGATGCTTTTTAGACGCCTAACAGCCGAAAGAGGTCCACCTCGCAGCAGATAGTAATTCTCTGGGACGGACCACACACTGCTGGAGAACGACGCTGGACTCTGGACATATCCAGGACCACGCCAAGCCAGGAGTAACGGTAACCCAACTCTGGACAACCCTGGACCCCGTCAATAGGTCGTAAGGTCATCAAAACTCGAGGTGACATGCATAATGCATTTATAAATGATTTTTTTAAAAAGCTCATAAAGACTATATAAAGAGACAATGAATTAAAACAAACAAGTTTATAATTAGGTAAATAATGTAGTAGAATCTTATGTAAATGTTTTAGTCGTAAGAATGAGCGATCGCATATAGATAAATATAGAAAAAAAAGAGTTTAATTTTGAGATAGTATTTTTGTTATCAAAGTAAAATAATTGAAATGATTTGATATTTGCATTTTGTAGAACAGAATAATTTAAATTTTGAATATGAAACAAATGTCAGTTTAAGAGTAATTAATATAATTTTAAATTTATTTTTAAAAAATTGGTATAGACTGAGCAAGCTGAGGTCAGATCTGAGTTAAATGAATTCAATTAAAATAAAAATTAATTATATTATAAATTTTATTTATAATATTAAATCAAATTGAATAAATGTCTAGATTAAGATTATTAACATGTCTAGATGTAAGAGTGTTTTAAATGTGTGTAACATCGTATAGCTGAAACCCCCCTTTCATTTTATAAGTTTTTTTTTAATTTTTTGAATTTTATTATTTTTTTTTTGTTTTTATAAAATTTTTGTAAAGGGGAGAGACATAATATTTAGAACTAGGTGGTGAACCTAGAGGAAGCATAAGTGTGCAAAGGCCCAAGCTACAATTACAGACATGTCCCCCAGGTGAATGACAGGACTTGCAAATGAAAAAGTCTATTAACAAACAAGCGTGAACTTTATTAAGCATGCAAACTTTACATGACATTACAAGTTGTAAACTCAACAATGAGTAAAATTTAACTGCAGGATTCTATATATATGTCAATATTCTTTACAGCATAAGATTGTGAGTGAAGTTAAGTTTAAATATAAATTGTATGGATCCTGCCACGCTATGTCCAAGTTAATTCTTGAAAATTACTAATCTTTGAATGCTATAAAAATGAAATTAAGGAGGCTAGCCTTTTAGTAACTTTGTAAGCACATTTTTGATATCATAATTTCTAACACATTCCCCTCCAAAAATGAAAATTACACACAAACACATACACAACATATATAACACACATCCACCATTTCTGTACAAAACCCCTCATAATAACCCCTTGCAACAAGAATAAATAAATATACAAATATATAATTAACAAGGCAATTTGGTAATACTCAGTTAAGCATAATTAATATGTCAATATAAATAACACGGGAAATGCAAGTGCCCCCAACCAAACCAGAGACTCAAAAAATATTAATCAACAACCACATTAATAATAATGAAGCAATTCGCGTATGTGATCATGAAAATAGTTTAACACTTAAAGAAATCAGACAGCCCCCTTTAGTCCGGAATTCTGTCATGACCGCATGACATGAACAAGCAGAAAATAACTAACTCTCGAATAGATTTTATTCGATAAAAGGTAGAACTTAGAGCAGAGCCTGCGGATACGTGTGTGTGCAATTTTCTTACATATTATAAGAAGATATAATAGATTGCATTAGACTTAATTATGTAAGGTCCACACATGTAGCCACAGATCTAAACATGAGAGTTTTTGCAGAACTTTAGTAATTAAACGCGGCCTCATGAGTCTGCTTCTGGGAGCTTCCGTGTATTCACAGTGTAGTGGTAGTTGAGATAGTATTAAATAAATAAAATGGTCCCACCTGGATCTTCCGGTGTACTTAAGTAAGCCTTGGTTAATCGGTAGAGTCTCGGTCGCACCAATAAGTTCTGGGGCAGAGTAGCTTCACGAGTGTGTCTGTGTGGTTGAATCTCGACTGACGGCATGTCATGGCTTAAGGGTCGTCTCTGCCAGAAGGGTGGACAGCTGGTCGTCTACACCCGACACCCATCTCGCCCTTGTTCGACCACCTGGAGCAGAACTTTATTTAGCCTCTCATAGAGAAGAGCAACGAATCTGAACCGATGAGTGCCGTCAGCCGAGAGCAGATTACCTGGTTGAGGGTTCAAATAGAAATGAGGACGATTAGCTGGAAATGTCTAACCACGAAAACTTGGCCGATGCAGGCACACACAAATCACAGCTGAGCCCGCCAACTGAATATCATTGCTACACAACAAACGGTCTGCATACGCAACGACGACGAGATACAGTGGCACGGCGTGACGTCAAAACCCGCTCGTTTTAAAACACCTCGCCCGTCTCGGCAATCGAGCTTCGCGGGCCGAACAAAGTACGGCACATAGCTTAAGAGACGAACTTAATAATGAGTGATATCTTGATCGAAGATTATTAACAATGTTTTATTATTTATAATGCTTGTTAAAACAATAAACATGAAATTTTAACTACTCATAAATTTACTACTCTTATTATAGTTACACCTGGTATCGTTATAATTATTACAACCTGCATACATAAAACATATCGTTGTATAAAATTGACGTCCCAAAGAACGTGGGGCCACATAAATTACATTATATCAAATTTATGTATTTGTATTGTTGTATAATTTTGTCTCCCAAAAGCGTAGGGCTATACAATTTAAATTACATTTAAATTTGTACACAATTTAACAAAATATATTGTTGTAATATATTTTCTATTTAGGTAATTCGACGTTCTTGCAGTAATTATATAATTTGTGAGGTATTCAATTTGTTTCTTCTGCAAGTAGTATCATTTCGTATATTCTTTTAACACCTGACGCACGTTTCACTGAAAAATATCAATATATTTATATCATAAATTTACTTACAAACCTCTGATGATACTGATGTGTGTGTGTGTGTGTGTGTGTGCGTGTGTGTGTGTGTGCGTGCGTGCGTGCGTGCGTGCGTGCGTGCGTGTGTGTGTGTGTGTGTGTGTGTGTGTGTGTGTGTGTGTGTGTGTGTGTGTGTGTGTGTGTGTGTGTGTGTGTGTGTGTGTGTGTGTGTGTGTGTGTGTGTGTGTGTGTGTGTGTGTGTGTGTGTGTGTGTGTGTGTGTGTGTGTGTGTGTGATTATAACATTAAACCCTATACCTGTATGGCACTACTATCACATTGATTTCATTATATATATATATATATATATATATATATATTTCAATCACTTTCTGCTACAGTCCGTTTCTTGATGTATATAATACTATAATACTTATAACTATTTTACCTCAAGATATATTTTTTCCTTTAGGAACATGTTTCGGGAGATCCTGTTCTCCCATCTTCAGCCTTCGCCATCTTGCTTCTGGTGCAGTATTTGTGTGTTGGCTTCTGGATGTTATTAAGGTGGTTTGTTGGTCTTTGGTATTTTAAAGTTGCATTATTGTGTGTGGTTGTGGTATCTGTTTTTGTATTTTGTGTATTTTCGATGTTGAGTGCTTTGAATATTGTGTCATGTTTTGTATTGATTTGTATTTGTTCTGGTATTAATTTGTTTTGTGTTTTATGTTTGTAAATCTGTAAATTTTCCCAAATGTTCATTATGGTGCCTTTGTGTGGTATATGTTTTATTAGTGTTACATTGGTTGTCTGGGAATTCATGTCCTGTGTTTATTGCATGTGTGGCTAAATTGGATTTATATATATTTGGTTTTTTGTATGCATTTAGGTGTTCAAAATAACGTTTTTTCAGCTGTTTTTTGTTTGTCCTATATAACATTTATTGCAATCTTGGCATTCAATTTTGTATATACCGTTGGTTGTTGTATTATCTTTGTTGTGTGAGCTATTTAGATTTTGTAATTTATTTTTATTAGTTTTGTATGCTATTTTTATATCTGTGTTTTTAAATAGTTTTGTTAGTTTTGACATTTTATTATTTATATATGTGAATGTGGCCCATTTTTTGTTGTTGTTATTATTTATGTGTTGTTCAGTTTGATTAATTCTTAATTGTTCAGTTTTTATTTTGTATTTGATTTTATTTTCTATTTTGATCATAGTATTTTTATTGTATCCATTTACATAACCAATTTGGTATATTATATTTCTTTCTTTGTCAGTTTCTTGTTTGTTTAGGGGTATTTTGTACATTCTGTTAAATAACGAATAAAATGCTGCCATTTTATGTTGTCAGTATCGGTCGTGCATTCGTAGAGTGCGGTTATAAGTTTGTGCTCCGTTATCTCTTGTGTTATCTCTTGTGTTATTGTTCTGTTATGTTTATGAATATAGTTTATCATCTTAGTTTAACATTTATCTAATCTGTATATACTGTGTCTGTTTAGACTTCCAGTGCGTGCGTGCGCTGTGTGTGTGTGGTTGTGTGCTAGTGTGTGTCCAACTTGTCAACATACAATAATGAATTATCAGCAACCAGGCCTGTCAACTAACGTTGAACCTGTTCCTACAGTCCACTCAGGAACTTCAGTACCTCCAATGTCACAAAATGCCCCTCAATCCTATAACAGTCAACAGCCAGGCAGAAATGTTAATGTTGATTTCACACAAAACGGATCCCACAGCTGGCAGATGGTGAAAAAACGAAAAAGAAGTCGTCAATCTTCAGAAAACACATCTGAAACACACACTCAGCTTAATGACCACAATAGATTTACGGTGTTACCTATAGATGACCCTGTTGACGTCCAACCTACTCAAGTCTTAGCTCAGCCGAAAGTACCTAGACCTCCTCCTGTATACCTTCATGGTATCGTCAATTACAGTGAAATGATCAATAATCTTACAGCAATTTTGGAATCAGAACAGTACACTACTAAATCGTTCGATGACAATACGGTGAAAATCAACACTTTTGCACCTGATTCTTACAGAAAATTAATTCGTCACCTCGAGGACGAAAAAATTATTTACCATACTTATCAAATTAAAGACCAGCGAGCATACCGGGTTGTCATAAGAAACATTCATCCTAGCATCGGTGTACACTTTATTAAAGAAGCACTAAAAGAAAAAGGACACTCGGTCAGAAACATAATCAACGTTCGACACAGAGTCGAGAAAACACCCCTCCCTCTCTTCTTTGTTGATCTTGAACCTGCAGCAAACAATAAACAAATATATAGCCTAAGGTCTTTAGGTAACATGCAGATTGCTGTAGAACCACCTCGGAGAAAAAACTTTATCATACAGTGCACTCGTTGTCAGTCATACGGTCACAGTAAGACGTATTGTAGGAAACCTTTCCAGTGTGTCAAGTGCGGAGGTGAACACAACTCCGCAACTTGTTCCAAATCTAAGGATACACCAGCCACATGTGCATTATGTGATGGTCCTCATACAGCTAATTATAAGGGCTGTGAAGTTTATCAAAACCTGCAGGCCAGAAAAAGCCCCGTACGAAACTCCACACCTAGGAGAACCCCTTCAATGTTTAGGACTATGAACACGGAACAGAACATGAATACCCGTAACGTCTCTTCTCCTACTTACGCTCAAATTGCAGGACTACCGAAACACTCAGAATCATCGCCCCCTTATGACAGCAATCTCAAACAGACAGCAAATGAGGACATCACTCTTTCACACTTCCTGACAAAATTTGAGACTATGTTCAGTCAACTCATGCAGCAAAATAGCGTCATGCTTAATCTCCTTACAACACTTGTCAATAAACTTTCTAATTAATAATGAATAACAATTACAGGATTGGATTATGGAACGCCAATGGACTCTCTCAACGCACCCTAGAACTCAAAGCTTTTCTTCTTGAAAACAGATTAGACGTAATGCTTATATCTGAGACACACTTCACAGACAGAAGCCATATTAGGATTCCAGGCTTTACTGTTTATGATACCCAACATCCGGACGGGACAGCTCGTGGCGGAACCGCTCTGTTAATCCGAAACAATATAAAACATTATCTCTTCTCTAACGTCAAAACTGCTCACCTACAGGCGACCAACGTTTTAATTGAAGATCAAAGAGGCCCTCTAATTGTTTCTGCAGTCTACTGTCCCCCAAAACACAGAATCAATGAAACTGACTTCAGCTCTTTTCTTGGAACTCTTGGTGCACGTTTTTTGGTGGGAGGTGACTTTAACGCAAAACACCCGCAATGGGGTTCGAGATTAGCTAATCCAAGAGGTAGAATTTTATATAACGTCATTAGACAAGAATCCCTGTCCTTTCTGTCCACTGGTCAACCAACCTATTGGCCTTCTGACACAAATAAAATACCTGACCTAATTGATTTCTTCTTAATACGAGGCTTGTCTCATAAATACTACAAAGTTGAATCTTGCCTTGATTTGTCCTCTGACCACACTCCAATTATTGCCACTATTAGCAATACTATAATTGAGTCTGAAAGTCTACCAACACTCACAAATCGTCTTACTGACTGGGATTACTTTAGAGAGCTTGTAAATTATAATATCTCGCTCGAACTTCCACTCCACACGCCTGCTGAATTGGATGCGGCTGTAAATTCTCTCACCAGTACTTTTCAAAAATCAGCCTGGGAAGCTACACCTTGCAATACAGCGAAGAATAAGCACTTGAACCTTCCTCTGGTTGTCCGGAAGAAATTAGCTGAGAAGCGTAAATTGCGACGAATTTGGCAGCATACTCATCATCCGGATGATAAAAGAAAGTGGAATTCCACGGCCAGACAACTTAAACGATTGTTGGAAAATCTAAAGAATGAAGGGATTCAGGATTATCTAGAAAATCTGTCACCAAATGAAAGTACTGATTATTCTCTGTGGAAGGCTACTAAACGATTAAAAAGGCCACTATTACAAATACCACCAATACATAAACCAGATGGTAGCTGGGCGCGCAGCAATACAGAGAAATCCCAGGTTTTTGCCGAACATTTGGTCAACGTTTTTCAACCTGAAGCCAGCAAGAACGTCTCTTTCGATGAAGAGGTACAAAGATACTTACACTCCCCGCTCCAAATGACTCTACCTATTAAGCCTTTTAAAGTTAAGGAAATCAAGGAAATAATCTTGTATAATTTGAAAAGTAAAAAGGCTCCCGGCATTGATTTGCTATCGGGGAAAGTTCTAAAGGAGCTGCCTCACAAAGGCGTTGTACTAATAACATACATTTTCAATGCCATACTCAGACTCGAATACTTTCCTCTTCTCTGGAAATCGGCTCAAGTTATCATGGTCTTAAAACCTGGTAAAAACCCTCAAGAGCCCTCTTCTTATCGACCCATAAGCCTTCTACCGATACTTGGTAAGATCTTTGAAAAGCTGTTTGTAAAACGACTTATGCCAACAATTGTAGAAAACAACCTAATTCCCGATCACCAATTTGGTTTTCGAGAAAAGCACTCTACGGTAGATCAAATACACAGACTAACAAATGTTATCAATAAATCGCTGGAATCGAAGATGTTCTGCTCAGGTGTGTTTCTCGACGTTTCCCAGGCATTTGACAAAGTCTGGCATCTTGGACTCTTATATAAAATAAAGAAAAATCTGCCACATAATTGTTACCGTATCTTACATTCCTACTTAGTGGGCAGAGTGTTTCAAGTCAAGTACTCCGATGCTACTTCTCCTCTATTACCAGTGGGGTCGGGTGTTCCGCAGGGTAGTGTCCTGGGTCCTCTGCTCTACCTCCTGTTCACCTCGGACTTACCGTCAGCAAGTGAAACCACTGTTGCTACCTACGCCGATGACACAGCGATCCTAGCGACACACTCCGACCCCTCAATAGCATCTCTTATACTACAAGAATCATTAAACAGCGTTCAGTTATGGCTTGATAATTGGCGCATAAAAATCAATTCATCGAAGTCAGTCCACGTTACCTTCACCACACGTAAGGCAAACTGCCCTCCAGTCACAATTAACGGTCAACCAGTACCGCAAGCTGAAAGTGCTAAGTACCTTGGGATGCATCTGGACAGGAGATTAACATGGAAAAAACATATAACATCTAAGAAGCTTCAACTTAATCACAAGGTCAGAAACATCTATTGGCTTATAGGCAGACAATCACGGTTAAGTCTCGTCAACAAACTCTTGATCTATAAAGTCGTGCTTAAACCGGTATGGACTTATGGTATTCAACTTTGGGGTACTGCAAGTACAAGTAATATTGAGATTATCCAGCGCTTTCAGTCCAAAACACTTAGATCAATAGTCGACGCTCCTTGGTTTGTCTCAAATAACTCTATACACCGCGACCTCAAAGTTTCAACCGTGAAAGAAGAAATCATGCGCCTCTGCAGGACTCACATCTCCAAACTAGAACAGCATCCCAACCACCTGGCTATTAACTTGTTAGACAACAGTGAAGATATTTATAGACTAAAAAGACACAAACTATTAGACTTACCATTCAGGTTTAACTCATAATGTATTCTCTGTATTTTCTGTATTGTACTGTCTGTGATATCTGTTCTGTATGTTTTTGTATTCGTGTCATTCATACGTGTTAATGTCAACCTGTATATGTGCCTTATGGGCCCAGTGTTTAATGTTTGAACTTATTGTATCATGCCAGCAGGAAGTGATAGTGACTTTTGTTCATTTGTTTACATGTTTTTATCATTTAGTTTTGTATTTTGTTACCTCTTTAATCTATTATCAAAACCAGAAGAGCTGTCAATGGTCAGCTCTTCATAATCCTGTGTGTGTTGTCAGCCAATTTGTTAAAATGTTCGCTCAGTCGAACAGCTTACAGATCTCCAATAAATTAAAAAAAAAAAAAAAAAAAAAAATTTTATGTTGTGGTGGGTGGTCAGAATGGTTAGGTATAATGATGTTAGTGGAAGTTGGTTTTCTATATATTGCATATTGTATGTGTTTGTTGTATCTTGTGATGGTTATGTCTAAATAGTTGATTTTGTTATGTTTTTCTTTTTCTTCTGTGAATTGTATTTTGGGATGTATGTTATTGATTTGTTTCAGTATGTTCTCTGCATTTGTGTTTTTGTTATTTGATACATATAGTCCATCATCTACATATCTTATCCATATGCCATCTGGGTCATGTGTTTTTATGATATTTTGTATTTTGGTGTCTATATGTTGTAGGAATATTTCTGCTATTATGCTTGATATTGTTGATAAATTTTGCTATTAAATTCAAAGTAATTTTGTTTTAGTATTAGTTGGAGACTATTTTTTATTTCGGTTATATATTGTTTGTTTTCATTTTGTTCTATTAGTTTGTTTATTATTATGTCAATTGTTTCTTCTACTGGGATATTAGTGTACATGTTTGTTATGTCATATGATGTGAAAAATGTATTTTCATTTATATTTATTATTTTTAGTTTGTCTATTAATTCGTATGTATTTTTTATGTTATGATTGTTATTTGTTAGATGGTTATTTTTTAGTTTTTGTGCTATTATTCTTGCTATTTTGTATGTAGGAGCTTTTTTTAAATTGATTAATGGACGTATTGGGTTGTTTAATTTGTGTATTTTTATTAGGCTGTTCATTTTAGGTGGTTCTGGATTATTGTTTATATATATGTCTATGTTTTTATTGTTGAAAATGTTTTTATTTGTTTTTATTAGTTTTATTGTTTGTTTAAGATAGTTTTCTGTTGGGTTTTTATCTAGTTGTACGCATTTATTATTGTTATAGGCCATATATATATAGGCCTATATAATTTGGGATTCTCCTTTAGGATTCACCATGCGGTTAATAAGTAAGTAGGCCCTAATATGTTTATTCCAATTCCGTAGGTACTCGAAAGGTTTTGTTGTACTTCAGAATGGGTACCTTTTTTTAATTTTCACATTGGTATATAGAGAAAACAACTAAATTTTATAATACTAAAAGAAGCAAATAAGCAAACGTCCAAAATTGAGCAACATAACTTTTAAGATGAGACAATTTGTTATACATTTTGTGTAAATTTTGTAACTGATTGGGTGAAATATAACCGATTTGCGTAAATTTTATTCTGTGCGTTTTATTTGTTTTCTAGGAAGATCGAAAGCCACGATTATGACACGGAAACAATTCTACGACATTATTAAACTACGTGGAGATGAAAATATTAACAAAAAATAAAATTTTCCTGAATATTTTATCTACGAAAACGGGCATAATTATTCAAAAGAAAAACGTAGGCCTAAACAATTTAAAAGTAAATTGTCATATATACGTATAATCAGAAAGCAAACGCATAGGATAGCTACAGACTAAAGAAGATACTTTCCACTAAGTGTTCTGACAATTGTCATATATACGTATAATGAGAAAGCAAACGCATATGATAGCTACAGAATAAGGAAGATACTTTCCACTAAGTGCTCTGGTAATTGTCATATATACGTATAATCAGAAAGCAAACGCATATGATAACTAGAGAATAGAGAAGATGTTTACCACTAAGTGCTCTGGTAATTGTCATATATACGTATAATCAGAAAGCAAACGCATATGATAGCTACAGAATAAAGAAGATGCTTTCCACTAATTGCTCTGGCAATTGTCATATATACGTATAATCAGAAAGCAAACGCATATGATAGCTACAGAATAAAGAAGATACTTTCCACTAAGTGTTCTGACAATTGTCATATATACGTATAATGAGAAAGCAAACGCATATGATAGCTACAGAATAAGGAAGATACTTTCCACTAAGTGTTCTGACAATTGTCATATATACGTATAATGAGAAAGCAAACGCATATGATAGCTACAGAATAGAGAAGATGCTTTCTACTAAGTGCTCTGGCAATTGTCATATATACGTATAATCAGAAAGCAAACGCATATGATAACTAGAGAATAGAGAAGATGTTTACCACTAAGTGCTCTGGTAATTGTCATATATACGTATAATCAGAAAGCAAACGCATATGATAGCTACAGAATAAAGAAGATGCTTTCCACTAATTGCTCTGGCAATTGTCATATATACGTATAATCAGAAAGCAAACGCATATGATAGCTACAGAATAAAGAAGATGCTTTCCACTAAGTGCTCTGGCAATTGTCATATATACGTATAATCAGAAAGCAAACGCATATGATAGCTACAGAATAAAGAAGATGCTTTCCACTAAGTGCTCTGGCAATTGTCATATATACGTATAATCAGAAAGCAAACGCATATGATAGCTACAGAATAAAGAAGATGCTTTCCACTAAGTGCTCTGGCAGCGTTTGTAGAAGCTAGTCTTTCAAGAAAACAATATGAGATTACTAGAAGCTGCAATAAAGCTTTATTTCCGTGCTACACCCTTTTAAAAAGCGGACAAATAGAGTGCTACCCCGTATCCGAATCACATGAATTGACCTCAACTCACACTGAAATCAATCAACAACTAGATACTGTTTGGCGGCTTTTATTGTATTTTCAACTTGTAGTTGTAACTTTGAATTAGGAAATCGTGTAAAATTAATATTAACATATAAGTGGAACTGTAGAGATCGCAAGAAGCACAGTTTGAGCAAAAGTTCATAGTGGGTCCGATTCTGATTCAAATATTTTCTTGAATTCATTTGCACCGTAATGACTAACTTTTGGCACTCACAATGATAGAATCGTTTGACAAAATCCAACAGTTTCTTCGCCTTGCTATTTCCGACCAATTCGGATAAGGTGTACTAAGGAATCCGAGGTATTAATTATTGAAGAAATAAAAATATGTAGCAAAATATAATAATGTCATTAAGAGTCATCAAAATCATAATAACAGGCAACATGTTTTCCGTAGCACATACAATTATTCTTACAACGATTGACATCAAAGTGTGCAATGCTGCCATCCATACCACATCAGCTATAAAACGTTATATCTGTGGAGCAACTTCTAAAGATTTTAATGATGTAAATGAAAGATGTAAATAAAGACAATTTAAAATTTTGATCATGTATTTTTCATGGAACAATAAGATTATTAGAATCATAAAACGTTCTGGAAGGTTCATCTGTCAATTGTGTATGACATCGTCTATACATATATTAAAAAGCTAAGGTGACAATAGGCAGCCTTGTTGTAGTCCACACTTGATCAGGCCTACACTAGGAGTTGTGCTCCATCTCATATATATAACATTATGTGCTTTTCGATGACCTGGGCTGTTGTAAAAATGTAATCTAAACTTGATCTGCCCTTCCTGAAACCATGCTGGGTCTCTGAGAGATTAGTCAGTCGCCCAAGAGTAGACACACATACAATTAATATGACATGGCAAGCAGGCTAACCCTTCTTAGTTATTACATGGGACAGTTGCCCAATTTATTATGATCTCCTTTCTTAAATAGTGGAACTATCTTTCCCATCTGCCAATCTTCAGGAATATGACCAGTGGTGCAACACGGCTTAACAAAGTTCAATAAATTATCAGCAGGGCTGGCGCATACTTTTTAAGCTGGGAATGGAGATAAAGGATGTACAAAAAAACATACAATACAGCGGTTTTAAAAAAGACATGATTAAGGTATCAAAAGATACTCCTAGTCACTGTAAATATACACTGATGCACATATTTGTAATCCAATGTGGCGATTTCATGTAGCTTTCAGAGGATATATCTTACATAGGTGTACTACAGCAAAAGTATTTTCACACAATATACCTTCTAATAACGTTAAGAAACAGAATATTCACAACAAACACACTATGACATAGACCCCATCAGCACAGTTCACATCATTTATACGTCATAGTCAAAAGAAGAGACAAGACACTCGCGGATAAAAACAATTCAGAAAGTTGTTAACTACAAGGAGTAGGCTATTCTTCTATTTTTTCGTTTCTCTTTCAACACATTTGGTCACACAATTTAGAATTTGTATCCGATAAACCTGTTTTGTGCTGTAAATTAATAAATAAATAATTATTATAAATAATATACTCTTAAGGTACTATTAATACATACTATTAAAAGTAGAAGTAGACAAAAGTCACATTCATAATCAGTAATATGGAGAAAATTACAAAACTAAGCAAGAAATTACAAACATTTAAAGTACAAGTGCTACAATAGATTACAAAACGACCAATAACAATAAACAAAAAAATGACTCACACAGTAAGAATCTAAACAATATCATAACATTGATAATCTAAAGAATAGAGTTTACAAAACTGAATTTAAGGGATTATAACCAATGTTATTTACACCATAAAGAACGCTACTGTCATCGCTAATATTAACATTTAACCGTATCATGAAAAAAATATACAAACTCAAAGATTTATTAAAAATCTGACTTAGATTTAAATACAGAAAATGGGTGGGCTATTCACTTTTATTCGAAACATTGTGGTTATAAATATGATGTAACTTAGGTTTAAACGCATTTTGTGTACATAGTTAATAGTGCGCAATCACTTAACTGATATAATATTGTAATAAGCTTGTGGACGACAGACCAATTAAGGTCTTGGCTTGACTGGCGACCTATTAAATGGGGATCGTAAACAGGATGAAAGCCTGCTGCTTATTCGCCACGAGTAATTATATAACCAACGTACTTGTTGGGTTGCATGTAGCAGATATACATTTATCTTCATAGCGACGGATGGACATCGTTTAGTTGTAAAATTGTAATTACCAAAAATTATGTTTTCGCTTTTAATTTAATTATATACATAGGCTACACAGTTGTACCATAAAACCACGTACGGGCTTTATGACGAACTGGAAGCACGGTAAAATTGTTGTACCCAACGACTTCATGCCTCGTGAATGCCTTTCCTCTGTGAGTCGGCTAAATCGTTCCCTTGGGTACAACATATCGGGATACGGGTTGTACTGCTTGCTATCTGCCATAACGCTTACGGCATATTTTACGAAGCAAGTCGGGGGTTCTGTTGCTAATTTTGTTACTCGCTACGATAACAACTTTAAAACTGAAAATGTCGATTATTACATCCCGTATATTAGTATACTAACTTATATACAAACTAATTAGTTGATTTTTAGCATACTTTGTTATAAATAAAATTCAAACAAAAGAAATATACTTGACGAGAAAACAAAACAAAAAAAGAAAGAAAAACGTGCTGTGTTTGTTTGTTTGTTTGTACTCTTATTAAAATCTCTGTAGCAACACAAGTCACCGAACAAAGAGGCTCGAGACTCTTTTTCAGATTAAGTTGTGAAATGTGTCAAGCCATAATTGTTTCTGAGTAGTCTTTGCTAGCAATTAAGCTAAACGTTGACTGGTTTGGTATTGAAGATGTCATTACTACTTTAAATGCTGATTTGTAAATGTCATCAGATAAAAATAACACAATTCTTCGTATTGTTTAAATTAGCAGCCATCCTTACTATTTCTTTTATGAATTTGCTAACTGCTATAATTTTGAAAATTATAAAAAATTATAGCAGTTAGCAAATTCATAAAAGAAATAATAACACAATTGTTGTCAAAAAAAGCCTTCACCTTCAATAATATACACTATACCCCGAAACTTTCTCTCGAAGGAAAATTCAAAGAATCAACGCACATGACAGTACTTTTTACAGCCTACACATAGTCTATAGGCTACATACGCCTAC
Source organism: Magicicada septendecula (assembly GCA_034769895.1). Lineage (NCBI taxonomy): Eukaryota > Metazoa > Arthropoda > Insecta > Hemiptera > Cicadidae > Magicicada > Magicicada septendecula. The sequence goes on along the minus strand of CM068367.1, from coordinate 880,651,014 downwards.
ATTTAATTTAACATTAGGTACGAAGGAACTATTTTTATCCTAATGTACTAAGTATACCACTAGGGTATACATTTAGCGTACATAACTGAAAAAATTACTTGTAACTTTCACTACTGACATAAATAAAGCCTGATTATATTGCCCTTCTTGTAACTTCGGTCGTTAGGTATGACGCGTTTCGTGCTCACAGCCCCATCTTCAGGTAAAAATCACTCGAGGTGAGTTCGTCAGTACAAACAATTAACACGCACATAAACAATGAATTCATTATACACACATATCGCGCAAGAACACGATGCGCATCGTCGAGAACATAAAAGTGTAGTACTGGCTGTATAAAGTTCAATGTAAAGATATGTCAGTATTACTCCTCATGTCTGTGCTAGCTTGTGTATTATAGTATCATAGAGCGCGTTAGATTTGAACGAGACCATACCGTTCAAAAGGCACTCCTACTGTAATCTAGCCGCTTTGTATATCTCATATTCTTCCAATGCATCCATATATCGGCCTTTTTTACAATAATGTATGGGCTTGAAATTAACGGAGAAGTCAGTGTAATTATAATTACAATCAATTAGATATTGCGCGTATGTCGACTTACTGTGATCTACATTCTTCACGGGCAGGTGTTCTTTGAAACTATTTTCAAAGCGTCTCCCTGTCTGGCCAATATAAACCCAGTACACTTTTATGTTCTCGACGATGCGCATCGTGTTCTCGCGCGATATATGTGTATAATGAATTCATTGTTTATGTGCGTGTTAATTGTTTTGTACTGACGAGCTCACCTCGAGTGATTTTTACTGAAGATGGGACTGCGGGCCTGAAACGTGTCGTACCTAACGACTGAAGTTGCAAGAAGGACAATATAACAGGTATCTAATATAACAATATAATAGAAAATATAACCTATTATCTCAATTAATTAATGTAAATTGGGGACCACACACAATGAACAAATAAAGCGTTAGTATTCTCAAATTCATAATTTTAGCTAAAAGAAGTAAGACAACAAACGACAGTGCAACGCACAACTTGAAAAACAATCATCAACAAAACCATTATTTCTTCAATTATTATGACTTCTTCAACTGTACTGTACTGTCAAATGTGTGTCTTGAACAGCAAACACACATTGGTTAATGGCATTAAATAAATTTATGTTAACCACTTATCTTTGACCAAGATGATTATAACAATAAATCTTGAAGAAATTTTTGAAAGTAATGTTTAGAACGTAACGATTCTTAATCAATTTAACGTTTGTTATGTTCAAAACATGCTATTTGTAAATGTGTAGACCTACATATTTTAAATTTATTTGTGTAATTTAAAGTTTATTCTTGAACAACATTGTTACACAAAATTGTTTATATTATGTACGGAACTTTCCTCTTCAAATATCGAGGGAAGACTGAATACTTTAATTATAATTTTTAAATCTAATTTGTAGTTAATTAACAAAAATTTAGTCGAATCACTAAGAAAGCAATGGTAAATTCTAACGAAAGGCCGAAACAAATTGTTGTAGCAAACGTTTACTTTGCGACAAGGCTGTCTTCTAAATGTCAAAGGCTGACTTTACCTACAATCAAATTATAAAACAATTTTTCAGTACGTTATTATCTTATTATTGATCAAATGTTTGTCTGAAGTGAAACTTGAAGTTGCTGAAAAACTGCAACGTTGGTTTAAAGTACAATAATGTGCAAATTAGATTCATAAGAGTCACTGCAATTTGTACTGAACATAACCTGCTGTTCCGTTTTTCCGTTTTTACAAAGTACATTAGCCAGTGCGGATTATTGTCGGCACTAAAGTATTTACATTCGTTGAATCACGTTCCAGCGTGACACAGTAACCGGTACACATGTGATGTCACTAATTAATAAGTGACATTTATTGTGCGCTACATTATTCTATGTTGGGAAATTGTAAGACTAAAAATTGTATACAGTGTTACTGTAGTTTTGTTTATTTAAACAGTAATTAAAGTTCTAAGTAGCGAGTTCATCTGGTGTCAATCATCCATGCGATCATCGTAAAGTGGGATACTACTACCATCAGAAAGTTAGCCAAAATTATTTTGTTAATTTAACTGGTTTAAAATACTATATTTAAAACTGCAGTTATAGAGAATTCTGAGGTAGTGTGTTTACAAACAGGGAATTCAATAATGCGATTTTAAAATTTTATGGTTATCAAAATAAATTAATTACATACAAATAACTATTAATTCATAAAATTTTATTAATTCCTTTCAATCTGACGATGATGACCATGTTTCTTCACTTCGACGCTTCGGACACTTCTTCATCTAAAGAGGGTTCATTGCCCTATACCCAAGATAAGTTAAGCAGGAAGAAGCTTTCCCATTGTTTATTTCAGAAATAGTTTTGTACTCTTTCGGTGTGTACGGCTTTTCGATAGCTTCTTATTCCAGCTAAAAGAGAATCAGAAGTGACCTGGAATTTATTAATTACGTTACGGTTACAGGCTTCTCTAGAAACCTTTCTCGCACAATTTGTTATGGTTTATTCGTAGGCTCAATGTATTCTTCTGACTGTAGTCCTATTGATAATTAAATCATTTTTATGACAATGGGGCCGTGAGTAACTATTTTGTAAAGAGTGGATGTCATGAGATATCTCGGCTACAGATTATGTCTATACTTTATACCTATGTATAGGCCTAATAATTACGTCCAAGCCTGTTATTGTAGTTGAAAAGTCTGGGATCACGAAGAATCTTTTGCTTGTATTCCCATCATTGGTGTTCCCGTATCCAGCCTAAAGAATATCTACTAATACACCCATTTTATTTATAAATTTTTTCTCATATGATCGATTTTCTTTGCATGGCAATAACTTTATCACTTTTATTCCTAGTTTCCACCTGCAACTTATAGGATGGATGCAGCAAACCTATATGATTATGATCTGCAGTTTATACGTTGTTATTTGCTGATGCCCAGGGTATGATGTCAAACTTTGGAAGCGGGTTGCAAATGGTTGATTGCGTCGAATCTGCAAGGATTTCGGATTGCAGATCTCCACAGTTTAGAGTAAGATGATCCCATTAGAGTAAAGCCTTTCATCGAGCTGATCCCATACAGCAAAAATTGTTGTAGATGGTACTGTCATAACAGAAAATGAAGACAGCCTGCAGAGAGAGATCTCTATAAATTGCAACAGATAATTCACACGTATGGTTTTGAAATCTCTGGTATCGAGACCAAGTCTATGGCTTTTCGAGGTTGTTTTCCTGTCAGATGTAAGCTGGTTGTGAATGATCGACTCATTGAACAGGTGTGTTCATACAGATCCCTTGGATGTGACTAGTCATACGTGGGAGAAGTAGATGTCGATAAATAAAATACAGAATTTGAACTAAGTATGTGGAACTATCGGAAGAACATTAAATGGGGAGGTCAGGTGAGACACTCTGTTAAACTTTATACAATGCCGGCAGTATCATGCAGCCTTTATGCTAGTGAGACCTGGACACTGCACGCAAGGACCCGCGACTGAATACAGGCTAGTGAGATGAGGTTTATAAGATCTGTACTTGGAGTTTCCCCCGGTCTCTCCCCCGGTCATTTGATGACGTAAGGAACGCCCACCTAAATGACAAGATCAAGCATTACAGTCAGGGATGGACGGACCATGTGCAAAGAATGCGTCAGGACAGACTACCTAAGCAACTGATATTGTTTCTTAACAGAGGAAATCACAAAGCGAGCGACAGAAGAAAATGTAGTTAACTTAAATTAGTGAGCAACGCACTGTAAAGTCTAAGGCCTGAAGAAAAAGAAGACGAAGAAGAAGAAGAAGAAGAAGAAGAAGAAGAAGAAGAAGAAGAAGAAGAAGAAGAAGAAGAAGAAGAAGAAGAAGAAGAAGAAGAAGAAGAAGAAGAAGAAGAAGAAGAAGTTGCAATACACAAAACTGTATTTCAAAATTTTACTTACTTCTTACTAAGTACTGTAGCAGATAGCAAAATAAATCACAAACTTACCGAACTATGAGGAAACACGTTATAATTATTTTCTTTACGTAAAGTATTTGTAAGATTGTGTGCAAATGACAGAAATATTTGACCTTGTAGTTACATATGTCTGATATAACGTTTAGATTCAATATTATACTTACTAGTACAATATATATGATTTCACTGATAACATTAATTGATTCTGTAACTTCAAGATCAACGGATAATGTTTTATACTAAATGCATACTAAATAGCTAGACAAAGGATTGAAACCTCTAACAAAACAGTTACACTGATTAAATAAATATCAGTATCAGTATCATACAATGTACATACTAAAGAGGCACACCAGACACGTAAATAAGATATACACGAATGGTTTCAAACTGTATATATTGAGTTCTTGTTTACTCAATATACATATGTTCGGTAACATTATGGGGAACGTACGAAGCTTAAATAAGGCGTACAAACATCAATCTACCCATATTCGCTACGCTATACAATGAAGGATGTTAGGCGGCAAGTGGCACTGACGCTTTTTCTGTAAAGAACACGAAAAGAAAATTTTAATAATTGACACGTTTACTAAAATACAAAAGTTCCTCTTTTCTGAAGAAAAAATGTCTGCGTTATATCTAGTGGACGAATAAAGAATTTAATTTACTTGCTTCTTATTCATATACAAAATTCGTTTCTGAGAAACGTTTTGAACATGCGTTTGACATCAACATTCTACTGAAGCTTTCTAAACCATGATCGGTTCACTTTAACGTTACCAAAATTTGTAACTAAATTAAAATATAAACTACTAGAACAAAATGTAAATAAAACGCAAAGAGAAGAGCGGATAATCAACGTAGCAAAGTTAGAATCAAGATCTAAAAATGATGCGCCGTTTTTTTTTCAGAGTGTGTTCATACGATAAGATGTAAAACGCAGGAGGTAAAATAAATGGAGTATATCGTTTAAATCTGAAATTTGTAGGTGACATATTTTTGTTTAGTAAAAATGTAATGGAAGCGCAAAAATGAGTAATCAGCTCAATCAGGAAGTGAAAGTGTTAGTAGGAAAATAAATATGGAAAAAACATAACGTTTTATAATGTTGCGGTTGCGATAGCTGAAGGAAGTGAAAATATAGTAGTCTGCATGACCGACAGTTATGAGTGACGTAAAATTAAAGTTTTCGAAAAGATGCCCAATATTATGAAAAGTAATCAGCCATCGATGTGTTTAAAGTAAAGCTTTTAATCAGTATGTGCTTTTTGCAATGAACAGTGTGTAAGAAACGTTGACAGGGAACATGAGAATATAGTGGTACTGCCTGTACAGAGAGCCATAGAAATAAATGTAGTAAAAATAACAAGGCAAGACATTTGGACGGATGTTGGCCTATAGTCATTACAGTCAAACCGGAATACCAACTCCGTCGGGCCTACTTGGTAAACCGCTACCTCTCAGGCTCCGGACAAGGCCTTTCAGGGTCTCCACCATTACCAAGTCCTAAAGCATGACTTGTTTATGTCCTAGGCTGTCGTGGTTTAGGACTTGATAGTGGTGTAGACACTGAAAGGCCTCGTCCGGAAGATGACAGGTAGCAGTTTAGCAATTAAGCACGACCAAGTTGGAACTACGGAGACTGCTAATTCAAATAACAAGCTGAAGAAAACGGAATGGATGATATTACTATTTACAGAAACAGGAAGTTTAATGAAGTGGCAAGACACGTAACTAGGCGAGAAAACGGCACATGTTCACAAACGTTGTAAGACTGGAGACCAGGAGATATAAAGAGGGCAAGACGACAGTAAGGTGTAAGGTGTTTAAGGTGTTAAAGTAAGGTCTTTGTAAGGTGGATGAACTATCTGGTGCATATTGTGTACAGAAACCCGGATAAGAATTGAAGTAAGAAATTACTGAAGAATGACTAAGAAGATATTTCTTCACCAGCTGAACTGCAAGTGAACTAGTGCTTCTTCTTCTTCTTCTTCTTCTTCTTCTTCTTCTTCTTCTTCTTCTTCTTCTTCTTCTTCTTCTTCTTCTTCTTCTTCTTCTTCTTCTTCTTCTTCTTCTTCTTCTTCTTCTTGTGATGATGATGATGATGATGATGATGTGTATGTTTATGTACCTACCACATGGTTGCGTATACATACGAATTATTACATTTTTAATATGCAATATACACAAACTTCTACAAACACATTAAAACTGTAGAAATTGTGTATTTAATTTAAAGGACTTTACCCGCAAGATTCACGACATGTGGAAGTTGTGTAACCGTGCTGTATTGCTGTATTAGTAAGTTGTATTTGTAACTGTAATTGGTAGGTGATTATTTATGGCAGTAATGCAATATTATTCGTTTCTGAAGAAGTTATATATTAATTCTACCACCAAATGCACGTAAATTAACAATACTTGTTACGAGTTTGTCTACACTTTAAAAAGTTTCAATCGATAACCGGTCTGCTGAATAGCGATATGATCTCAGTAACAATGCTAATAATAACGCACAAAATTACATTATAATAATTAAAGACATAATGTACCAATTTTTGTCAGAATTTCTTACATGAGCGACAAAACGTATTTTTGATAACAATGAGAACATTAATATTGCCAAAATTGTACCACATATATAGATACTTTTTTTCAGTGATCAGTTTATGTAAGTTGATTGAGTTAGATGCCTTTGCATCGGACGAGACTGAACTAAAGTACAGTTGCGCGGTTACGTTTGGGAAACATTTCATTTCTCATTTCCAGAGTTTCTTCATGTGGTGTGTTCCATCCGTTAAATACGGGATTTCATGTGATTAGATACAATGACTTGGGTTTTACTGTCATACTACAAGGCAGACAATGAGAAGGTTTCAGTTCATTTAATGTTATTTTGTTCAACAGCCACAATTCATAAATGAAATGGTTGACTTTTTATGTTTAACGCTCAGGTTGAGCGGATGTTATTTTATTCCTGTGCTTACTGTCTCACGTGCAAAACATTATTCTCTCTTGATAATGATTTCAGTTGAACAACCATTTCCTTATAATGATTTTATTGATTGTTTCTATTATGACTTCATCATGTTTTCAGAACCTTACTTTACACTTGAATTCATTTTTAACGCTGACAGCGGTCAGACTCCAAATGATGAATTAACAGTTATAGGCCTATAGCCTATTACAAATGATAGAGTAGGCTACTCCGTGAGTAACAGTAGTTTGAATATTTCGGCACTTGCTGTGTTTGGAAATGTTTGTAGAAAAATATAGTCTCAAAGTTGTAGCGTGACAGAAAATCCACATTGTTATAATTTAAAAAATAATCATATATAGAATAAAAATAAAATGACTTCAAGGAAAATTACTATAAAAAATTAATCAAGGACCACAGTAAAGTGAAATCATGGTTTCGAAGAAATAAAATAAATTAAAACCAACCATCCAATACATAATAAATTATAGGAAAATATTGATAATTCAATGTATAGAGTAATGGTACCCAGGTAGGATAGGAGCATGTAAGGAAATACCCAGAATAAACGAAACTCCATAATAAAAGGACAACTTTTGGGGAAAACAACCACAGATTAAAAAAAAAATAGAAACCCCAAAAAAGATTAAATGTCCATAAGAAAAGTATAACACAATAAAATAAGAATAAATGTAAAATAGATGTAAGTAAAGTTTCTAGACATATAATTAAAAGTGGACCAGTGCAATTTATTTTTATGATGACAAGCAAATCTTGATGATCCCATGTAAGTGATATTCTTTATCTTACAAGACTAGATAAAATAAATAAAAATAAGATAAGAGAATGCCATAAATAGTGAAGTGATCAAGGGTAAATCCATAAACTAAAACAAAAACAGCAAAAGACTGCATAAAAATTAATTTTAATGAATAATTTAAATGAAAAAACAGATGTGTTTTGTTGATATTAACAGTTCATTGAACTCAAGACTTGAATGTTTGAGATTGAGTCTATTTTTTTGTTATAGAATATATTTATTATGTTTTAATGATATCAATTAATAATAAACATTATTGTAATTAAATAAGGGCAATTTAGTTAAGATTGTATAAGAATTGTATATCAGAGAGGGTATTAGCAAGCTGAAATAATAATAAGCATTTTAATAGAACTAACATAAAATCTAGACCAAATGGTAAATATCACACACATTATAATTAGTAAATAAGCTAATGAAATTAATTAAATTGATAAAAATTGTTTAATGTAAATCAATCACTGTGTATAATAACTGTAAGAACACTTTGTGAAGGTATTGAAGGAATGTATAAAATATTATTAGAAAAAATGCAAGTGTAATAACATTGGAATATATGTAAAAGCCTAAATGGAAGATAATATGCAAATTAGCTAACCAAATCATAAAATTAATGAGAATTAAAGAAAACTAACCATTATAATTCAATCAATGATCTGGTTCAATGATAATTAGAATCTAACAGAAATTGTAAACCATTTAATGTGGCAGAAAGTACAGTAGCTAAAGTACATCCAAATATACTGTAAATATGACTTTTTGAGTTAAAAAATACTATAAAGTGTATCATGTGTGGTATTAAATAACGCAAAATTAAATAAGGAAATTGATTATGTAATTAGTATTTAATAAGAATAAATAATAAGCAAAATGTAATTAATCATATAATGTAAAAGTCAATTATTTAGTTCAACATATAATTGAGGCGGAAATGCCAGCTGAGTAAAACAATGTCAATTTAATATTAAATCAGCCAGGACCTTTTGTATGGAGAAGAAAGAGAGTCAGTTGTTTGTTAAACGTTGAGATGCACACATCGGAACGGTCTCACAAGAATTAATCAACTAAAAAAGATAGAAGAATAATTTTACATATGAACTAAACCTATAAAAAATCAAAAAGAAGGAATTTAAAGATATGAGTTGTCAACACTGAACTCCAATAAGATAAATATAACTATTCTATTTACGAAGATTGAAAAGTGCAATTCAGATAATAGAACATATAAACGTTAATTCGAATTTTCTCGATACGAAATTTGCCATTGTAAAACCTTATAACTATTGGAACAAGAACACATTTGAACACTGATTGCCGAACCAAACAACTGATCACTAATCCAGAATAATTACACTGTTATGAAGAGAAATTGATCACTACTATTATGATGAGAAAAACATAAAGAATCAACATTTATTTGGAAGAGAATCGAATAGGATCTTGGTGTAACTTCGTAGCAAGACGGCGGCCATTTTGACGACTATACTTCGAGAATCAGCTGAGATGACGTCAGGCTATGCAGAGCTGTTGGTTCGAAAAATTTAAATATTACTAATATTTGTATATTAAATATTATTTCTATTTTATAATTAAGAACTTTTTTATTGTAAGTGTGGTACTTTTCAGTTTGCCCTTTCTCTGACTATTGAAATAACAGCTAAAAGAACCTGTAATTCGACATTAATAATTTATATAACGAAATCAATTGCCCTGAGATATGAGTTTGCGAGCTGTGAATTAGCAGATCGATTTCAAAGTCGATTAATTGCGATAAATTTAATAAATTCATTTTAATCTTATAATTTTGAGTTTTATTCCTTGATAAAAAGATATAGAGTAGAATTTCAGGTAATATATGAACCCTGGACTCCCAGAAAAGAAGAGAAGAACATTGCGAAGGAGCATAATCAATGAATAACTGAAAATCATTAATCGATTATTACATTTTATAATCTATTTAACGCTGGGAAACAATTCTTGTTATTCGAACATAATAAATCCAATAAATTAGTAATTAAAGAAATAAATATATAAAAATAAATAAATAAATATATAAAATAAATAAATAAAATTTTTTTTTTATTTTCAAAAAAAAATTTTTTTTAATTATATTATAATTTTTGTAACCCCGAAAAAGGAAACATTAAATATTGTTACAAAGTATACAAATGAAATTTACATTTTAGGATGTTTTATTTACACACAAGTTTCATCGTTAATTCAACATGACACAGCATGATTTTTCAAGGGCGCAAACGGCGATATAAAGAAAAGAAATTTCAGTTGTTTATGACAAGCTATAATTTTGTTGTGAAATATTTTCTACCAAAATCTCAAAAAAGTTATGCAAATGTTGTTTCTTGCTCAACGTAGATTTAAGTAGAGTCGGTCACGTATCTCAAGTACGCGACATTGTTTGAGGAAGAACGGGGGAAATTTTTTAATTGTTCGATGAAGTTCGGATTGCATAAGGAAATACCATTCACACATCTGTAGATGAAAATATCCAGCTAAGCCCAGATTATTCTCGGCAGTGTGCTGGTTGCACAGCACTGCTTGTGTGTTGCAGAGCAGAACGGTATGGCGGGCACGAGCAACGTGCTTTTTAATCATTTTAATGAACTCGTTATGCTGAATATTTTTAACTGTGTATGATGTACATTGGATTATTTTATTGCATTATATTCATAACCTGAGGTCATGAATTCTTCATAAATCTGTATATTTTTAACAAAAATGAACATCATGTTAGATTCAAAGCAAGTAAGTTTTATTCTGATTAAACCATATTTCACAGGCTAGGAGAGACGCTGAGATCTACACGATGGCACATCGTATAATAGCCAAATATTGATTGTTTATTAGAATAAAACTTGGGCTGAAAATATAGTGTTATTTTAATGATTAAAATAAGGGTACGAGAGTACGAGACAGGTTGAATAAAATCTGTTGACTATTTACTGTGTCTGGTATGGAATTTAGTTTAATCTGGTATGGCACTTCCAATTATCTCATTGCCGTATTAGTGTTTAACCACGGCCATTACATTTACAGCCAGATCAAAAATTAAGTTTTGTATTATCAGTCCACAAAACTGTTATAGTTTAAAACTCAGGTGTAAGTACGTTGAGGGGTTGAAACGCGGCCAGACCAAGGACAAAATATTTTCTCTCCTATGTTATTAAAGACAGAGTTGTACCCAAATCGTAAACTAATCAATCATAGTTTAATAAAGTATTGATTTATTTTCAGTAGTATAAAAAATATTTATACGAAATTGGAGAAAAAGAGCAGATAATTTTTGAGAAACTTCAAGTAGGCCTGAGTGAATAAGTACCATATGCCACAGGTCTCTTCACTTACCTGCGGTTGGGGAAGAATTTAGTTTCCACTTTCAATACGAGATTCCATCATATGTGATCACTAGTATATTTATAGTTTTGTTGTATACAAAATGCCAAGGCAAATTTAAAGGAATTACGTCTCTAGTTCCGATTCATGACTTTGTTATGTTTTTTAGTGTTTTGTTTTGTACACAGAAAATCATTGTTTATCAGACAATGTTCACTTTTTTTATGTACATTAGGATGCCGATTGGTCGTAGTGATAATCTGTATAAGGAAAAGTATGTTCAAAAACTATAATTTATTTCACTAAGATTTTAGAACCTATGCTGTAAAACTCTGTAGAGGAAATGAAAACTACACAGTTATTAAAACCTTTACATAAAAATTCCAAGGAATGGTTTTATAGTTAATAGTCTTAAAATTTTGAAATTACTTATTAAAAGTCATTAATGTAAAATTTACTATGCACAAAAATGTTAATTCGTAAAAAAAATATGTATAACGTATTTTAAGTTAACATGTATGGCATAATAACATGTTTTAACGTAGTATTTATGTAATTTAATTTTGACAGTCATAGGCTTAAACATTTTAGTATCATCTACATTACAGAGTAATTCTGTTAGGTAATCAGTCTCAGTCTGTTTAGACGAAACAAAAAAATAACTGTATTTTTTACTACTACTTTTGCGTACATAAGTAAAACGAGTATTTATATCTAACACATGAGTATTACTATATGCAAACGTGTTGCATGTGTTGGTTTAGTCTTAATCGCACTTATCTGTCTTCCTGTTAACTTGATTCCATAATTTATTATAAAAGTTTTTTTAGGAGTTGGCAAATGTAGGCCTAATTACATAAAGTGGTACGAATTGCAAAAGTCCAAAGGATCTTTGACAGGAAAGTCATATTGTGGTAGGCTGTTGTTTTTTTTTCAAGTATAAAATATATTTCGTGGTAAAACAAAATGAATATTACATGATTTGTTCGACATTACAATTAAATCGACATTATTATTTTTATTATTAAGATTTCTTCTAGTGTAAATTTGAGCGTTCTGGATGTTCGGAAAATTGACGTTCTACTGTACTTTCTTTGCCCATCTGTCTCACACACGTTCGTAATTAAGAAACTGAATTTCCAAATGTATTTCATACAGAAGTTGAATGACAGATATACGAATTTTTAATGTGCAGGAACAGCTACAAATGTGTTTGAACTACACAAAAAGGTGTTAGATTATTACTATTACATGAAAAGAAATACAGGTTAATAAATAAAATCAAATACAAATCATGCTTACGCATACACAAACAGACATGTACACAAAGAGACATGTCATAACAACAACAAATATCGGAACCACCTTCATCTACACCGAATGTTTCTGGCTAAACTTAACTTCATTTTGTTACTTGAACAACACCGTCAAGTAGATAGAATCGTTTATTAAATACCAAAGATGGAGGCGTTTATTAAACGTAGTCACACTTTTATTTAGGCTTACCTTTCCCTAAATTGGCATTTGCAAAACAATAATTGTGCTACACAACTATAAATATCTTACACACATCACAACAGATAATAACAAAATTAATATTTCATAGCAAACAAAAAGTTAATAAATTTGCTACCCCGGAAAACAAAAATCCAACATATTAGAATAACTAAGGTCTCTCATCTCATACAAACACTAGCCAAATTGTCTATTGTTGTTGTTCTGCCTTTTAAGTTGCTATTAAGATTGGCTGTAACAGTTGGGAAGATCATTAGAGCTGTAACTGTTTATTGTTGTACCTAAGGCGCTTTCAACATTCTTGTCGATTCACGATAACACGCCGTTTTATCTCTCTTAAAAGCAAACGTTTCGCCCATACAACAAAAAGGCATCCTCAGTGACTCGACTGAGACAAAGCACAAAGTTTTAACTCACCTCTATTTACAGAGAAAGTCCCGCCCACAATGTTACAAACAAGCCCATAATCTACAATAAAACAACCCCGTCCCGTTGAGCTCGCTTCCCTTCACAGTAATTGGGCTTTGGCCTGATTGAGCCCCGATGCGACGGGCGATCGTCGATAGGATTGGTCGGACCCCACCCCGATACGGAGCCCTTGAATGCTCCACCACGTGCAAGCCGCCCTCCGCCCTTAGTCGCCAACGGCGTTAGTAACATCGTTGACATGTACAGACGTCTCCGTCTTGGCGTCCGTCTCTCGGCGGCTACCCCAATTCCGCCTTCGCGGGAGGGGCACCTTACGTGTCTGCTACAGGACTACAGGACTGATAGCGAGTACTGGACCGTACTCGCCAATGGCCTACAATTTTGCACTTATACCAAGGAGAAGGCGGCACACGTCAAGTTCGTTATTCGAGGCCTTGAACCGGCCGAGGTGGCAGAGTATCTACTCGGATACTCAATCAAAGAGTATATATGCCTGTATACAGCCCAAGGACCCAGTCGCAAATTTCCATCCTTTACTGGTTATTCTCCTGAAGGGAGAACAGGCAGACAGAGAGCTTGGCCTGACCAGCCTGTATGGCCTTCAAGTTAAAGTCAAACGCAGCCTCGAGACTGGTCAGGTCGCGCAGTGCCACAGGTGCCAACGCTTCGGCTACGGCTACGGCAGCTGCCAGAACGAAGTCACATGCGTCAAGTGTGCTAAGACACACCCACCGAGGTCTGTAAGGTGTCGCCGACTGGTGGTCGCTACTATATAAACTGTGACGGCCCCATTCGCCAAACTACCACACGTGTGAAATTGACCAATCAACCCTGAGGCAGGCTGCGGGCAAGATAAAGAAGCAAAAGAAATCACCTCCTGCTCCGGCGGCGGCTCCTCGGACTCAAACTAGACCTTCCAAGAAACCACAGCGCTCTGACAGAGTTCGGTCAGTTGTAGTGGCTCGGCAGACCAAAACCATAGCCAAAACCTCTCTCAATCTCTCTCTCTCTCTCTCTCTCTCTCTCTCTCTCTCTCTCTCTCTCTCTCTCGCTCTCTCTCTCTCTCTCTCTCTCTCTCTCTATCTATCCATCTATCTATCTCTCTCTGAAGTTTCCCAGGCCGTGCTCCCCGCTCCTAACCCTGATTCGCTTTCTCGTGACGCAAAACTATAGCTTTGCTGCTGCCACCCGGCCTCAAGTCCCGGGCTTGGACCCGAATACTCAAGTCCATTGGTAACCGCCTTCGCACGAAGAACCCGACAGAAAAGTATCTGTTCGAAGATGCAGCGCTATACTACTTGTGTAATGTTCCACTCCCATAGGATAACTTCCCTGCAGAGTAACCTCGTCATAGTGACATGGAATGCCGATTGACTTCTGCCCCGTCTCGAGGAATTCAGAGAGTTCCTAGTCCAAAGTACCCCGACGTGCTTCTCATCACCAAGACCTTTGTTAGGACCAACGATAACGTGAGATTGCCCAACTATGTGCTCCACAGGGACAATAGACCTGGTCGCCATGATCGGGTGGTGCTGCCATAGAGGTTAAGGCTTGTGTTGGCCACTGCCGCGTGGTCGTGCCTCTTCGCCAAAATTTCGAGGCCACCGTCGTAGAACTCCCCGGATTTCGAGGAGGCTTCCTCTTCGTTTCGGCTTACAAACCGCCAGGCGCTCCAGTTCTAGACCCCGACCGGGATACTCTTTTCAGAACGTATGGGAAGGTTATCCTTGCAGGTGACTTGAATTGTCCCTGCTTCATCTGGGTTTGACACTTGTCTACGCCATCCGGTACGGCGCTTCACAGGTACCTTTATGACCATCAGCTTCGAACCTACAAAACCTGGACAACCGTCTCAATATTTCCGAGCTCGACGCTCACAACCGATGTATTGGATATTGCAGTTTTTAATTGTGTTGCTCAGACTGAGGTGCCATGTTGACTGAGCTGTCTTCTGATCATTGTCCTATAGAGGTGCACGTGGGTACCCGACACACGACTGAGAGAGAAGCTCGGCGGATAGTAAAGTGGAAACGTTATGGCTCTGCCTTCTACAGGCGACTTCTTCGACAGCTTCCTAAGGCGGTTCGGCTCGACTCTATCCACCACATTGATGAGGCATTCGTCTTATTCGATGAGGCCGTAGTCTCTTCCATCGAGGTGTGCTCGCGGATGAAGTGCAATCTCACGTCCGACTACTACCGGACCACCGAAGAAGTCCGTCTTCTCACTCTAGAGAAGAACACGCTTCGAAGCCGGTGGCAGCAAACGCAAGATCCGACCGACAAAACCAGTTCAATCGTACGGCAGAGAAGTTACACCGTGATTTGCAGGCTTTCCGACGAAGGTCCTGGAAGCTCACGGCCGCCCGTGTGTAGACACTCCGCTGGAAGTAGTTCGCTCCGTATCCGCCCGGCAACCTCGACTCCGATAAGGAGATTGAAGTTAAAGTTAAGGAATACCTTGACAACCCGACCACCGCCGAATCTAACTCACTTCAGACGCAGAGGTTTCAAAACGTCTTTTCGTACTTTGACCCCAGTATCGGACGATTCATGATTACCGCCTTTTAGAGACTTTCGGACCATTGCCGAGGCTGGTTGCTCGCGAGAACAGACTGTGGCCGTTTTACTTGATGTCGATAAAGCGTTCGATCGTATGTTGCATCCTGGACTTCATTACAAACTCGGGGAAATTGTATTTATTTATATGATTTTATATTTATTTATTTGACTTCCTTTTTCGAGCAGATGACGTCCTTTCTTCGGAAAGGCCATTCAAGGCCTGGTGTACTGGGGGAATAATCTTAGGCTTCCTGCTTTTCTCTATGTACGTCAATGACGAGCCAAAGATACCTGAAACCAGGTTGGCCATATTCGCCGACGACACGCCGATTTATGCCATCGATCGTCGTAATGAAATGGTCGTTATCTGGCTCCAGGAACAGTTTGACTCCTACGTTGAGTGGGCAGAGAAATGGAGGGTTGCTGTTAACGCAGCCAAGAACACAGCTGTAGTATTATCCAGAACTAGAAGGTTTCCCAACCCATTATACGTAGGCCATACTCCGTTGCCCTGGTCTTCCGGAGTGAAGTACCTCGGGCTTCACCTAGATCGTCGTCTCACCTAGCGGACACATTCCGAGAGAGTAGCCCGTAAAACTGCCAATTGTCCTATACAAGATCTGGCCCCAGTTTTGCAGCAAATCTATGACTTGCTGCCTAGGGAAACTTATCGTATATCGCCGATGGTTACTACGCTATCCCTGTATGTGGCAAAAACCCATAATCGACAGCTTCAGTGTCTCTTAGACCGAGGGCTGCGCTGGGCATGCAAATCCCACTATCAAACTTTAAACCGGACCCTTAGATAATCCCTACCTGTTTCGTCCCCTGAACACCACAGTACGGACACTATCAAGGAGGTTCTACTGCCGCTGTGCCCGCTTTCAGAGCAATCCCCTAATAAGCGTCCTCGGTCAAAACCCATCTGTACCAAGTGAATCTATGACCCGGCCTCGGGAAACCATCACGTTCAATTAGTTCCCTAATTAATGTGCGGTACCTGGGCACATGTTAATTAACAGTCTTTATTCCCCCGCGGCGGAAGCTCTATAAGAAGCTTGGGTCGCGGCACTCCGGTGTGTGACGGGCATGCCCGTCGCCTCGAACAACCCTTGGCGTCGGATCTCCGTCCAATAACCCAGAAAGTTATATAAATTAATTTAGAAACTATAACATAGCACAAAATAAATATTAAGCCACAATACCATTTTACCAATTTTACAATACAAGTGAAATAACGGAATATTTTACTTATTTAACTGTCCTGTCACCTTATTTAAAACAGGTGTTAAACATATACCACATTTCATTTAAAGAAACGGCGGTTATAGCGAAGAATTACAATAATTACTTTCCAAGGCTGGGAAGAGAGCCAACACAAATTTACAAAAATAGCCAGAGGTAATAGCTACAAGTTGCCGGGAGTTTGAAACCTGTTTTACATAAGGCGAGAGGATCGTTATAAGAAATAAAATATAATATTTTTGTTGCGGAAATGGAAAAATGTTCTAATGGTTAAATATTTCTGTTGAGTATTGTGTTTTCATTTCTAAAATAATGTATTGTTTATTTTTTTTTGGGGGGGGGTTCTTGGACGGGGATACAGTGTTGTGAATTATGGGCTTGTTTCTAACAGTATGGGAGGAGCTTACTGTATAAATAGAGATGGGTGAAGACTGTGCTCTGTCTCAGTCGATCCACTGAAGATGGCTCATCGTAGTATCGTATTACATTGTTATTCAGGTATTTACGTTCGCATCGTTAACTGTTGCATCAGTTTCCTGAATCTGCAAATACCCTCGTTGTTAATAGTGTTTTATCAAGCATTAACATAACACTACTTTAGTTAGTGAAATTAAGTTAAGTGCTTAATAATGTACTGCTATAAACACTTATATAATACATTTTATAATAATTATTATTTTATATAGGTCTATGTTCTTTCAACCACCCTATAAATAAAAGACTTATTTTTTAAAACTTTTCAAACATTTAACTTCTGCTAGTTAATTTGTTTCCACTTTAATAAAACACAACATTCCACACCTATATAAACGTAACAAAATGTACTAACAATCAAGAAAAAATATCGGTGCCACTGTCTCACTGATCGTCATATGGTACAGTGGAAACAAAATACAGACACCAATGAAATCACTAATTTTAATTAATCACAAATAACAGTTTGAAATCAACAGCATAGTCTCGTACAACAATTCAAGTTAAATTGTCCACACGCAATAATAATGACAACTATGTCAACTATACGTGCGAACTACACGAAACAAGAGTTACGCACTACTTATAACACAATAAACACTTTCCACTAATCTTCAACCACAACTCGATCCGCACTAAGGAAATCGCTCAACGGTAACTAATTGACAAAGCCAGCTGCTGTGGCTTTTATAGGTCGCATAAGTATTCCATAATAACTTTCCATCCTTACTACGGTGCCAGCGTAATGTGTACTTCAAGTGCTCTCCTGAACAATCTGGAACATATTTGAGTGCGGTCTTGACTGAGGCTACACCTGATCGACAAGCGGGGAAACGGGTGGAAAACGCTCTTGGCTGTTCGAGAAGTTTCCACGGTTTCAATATAATTTCAAAATATAAAATAAAGTAAAAAGAACTGTCACTTTAGTATAAATTTAAATGTAATTTAAACATAATTCTGGAAATAACTGTTACATTGTTCTTAATGATTAGAAAATGGTTGGAAACAAACGAGTTTAATCAATACAGCTGCATTAAAACTACTGTTGTATTCGATGATTAGGATAATTGTCATACCAAACACTTTGCATCATAAATACTTTTAAAGTAATCAGATTATCCAGTAGTTTTACTAGTCTTAAATTTAGCTTCGTTAAAATGATCGAAAGTACGAGCGAAGGAAACACGGACAGTTAATCGTGTTCTAACAAACATTCTAATAAAGTCTTATATGTTTTAAAACAATGTTTACTAATTTACTAACACACGAATGTATATTAACGTAATAGTGCAGATCTTTGAGAACCGTTTTGATGTTATATATCTACAGTAAATAAAAAGTCAGACAACTTTATGATGTATATGATAGACATTAACATCTTGCTTACTCACTCTCCATTATCATAATTAAGTTATGATTTAAACAATTAAAATTTTATTACTATTTTATAATTGATGCAGATAATGATTCATGACCTTAATAATAAACTATGAAATCTTTTTTTAACCATTGTTGACAACACACACAGTAATCTGCACTTACTAATGTGAGATCACTTTCAAATTCCACGCACCTAACACATTCATTTTTACAGTTTTGAAGCGCCGTCACTAAGTTTTCCTTAATGACGAACGAAGTGCACGTAATACAATGCATGTCGTGGGATTAGTGGATCACATAAATTTATAAAAGTTTTACGTTGGAGTGCAATAATACAATAAACATTTCTGCTTTTACTGCTTCTGAAATTGTGTGTAGTTTTTGTTTCACACAATACAGTTTCGTAATTAAAATTTGTTATTAAAAAATGGCAAACATTAGTTTTGTAATAGAAAATATAAAGTCTCTTAATTAAAACAGAATGACAAGTTTAATAAAACACCTTTAGAGAACTGCAACGTTCTCAGATAAGAGAGAGAATACTAAACAGTCTACTTTTGCATTCGTTTAAACATTTATTTAATTTCATTTTATACCTTACGTTCTGGATGACTAAAGTTTTACTTAACCAATGGCTAGAATTGCTAATTAGACCATCGAAGTAAATGGTAGCCTGTCTTCTATTTTTTAATCAATAAGTACACTCCCTGCAGTGTACTAATCTTTAAATTTAATCAATTAAATTATTAAAAATTGGTAATTTCCTTTACCATAAGTAATTTGTATTAGAACAGCAGACTAAAACAACAACGGTAACTAGTAGAGTGGTATCTTTGATAGAATCATTTTAGAATGATAGAATCTTTGATGGAATGATATCAAACAGAAACTCCTGCGCACATCCACAGACTTCAACGTTTTGGCATCGATGAGGACAAGCACAGTGGCGGATGATGGTAACCTAGAACTGAGCAAAGCCTGCTGGAAGATGCAGTACGTCCACGCGGCTAACTACTGAAACAGGTCTCCCTTTGCAGCAGACAAAGGGGCAGTTTCAGCGGTGAGGGCGACGTCGCAACGTGTCGTTATTAACCCGTGCCACCGCATAACTACTGAATTCAACCACGACTTGTTAAAAGTACGACTGTTTTTAGAAAGTAGATATGCATTATAAATACATTTTTAAATCCCTCAATACCGTAAACAAAACGATGTTCATCTCATTTTATCATCCATTAACTTAAACATTTCAGTTTTCCACCATTGTAGTAGAAATTACGGTCAATTGTGACAGCTCAGTTCTTCAACTTCCTCTATATGCTTAGAATTCGAGTAAAACTTTACGCTTATACTACTGCCTCGAGAACGAAGTGTAAATCTACGTTTGTCAACTGATCTTGCTCAACTTTTTAGACTGATCCTTTTTATGCTTATCCAGATGAAATTGTAAAGAGATTATATAATATTTATTTTCCTCACCATTCAAGTTGATTTCAGCTTTCAAAAACTACAAAGAAGGAGATGAAGAGCTCGAAAGGAGGCGTATTAATATTTCATATAGTTTTTATTGATGATGTTTTAAATAGTTTTTTTTAAGGTATAGGCTATAGTCTATAATTTTAAAATACGTATCATCAATTTATGACGTAGTATAAAGTATCTAAGTGCTTTAATATATTTAAAATAACTATTCATTTAACATACGCTGTTCCTATAAATTTTGTGATTTCCAAGTACGTAACTTCCATTTAATTCTTACTTCCAGTTTTTTACATTTGCTCTGTATGTTATTTATTTTCTCAACAATAGTGTAATGCTCAAACGGAATTCGTCCTATAATTATCAGTTTACTTCTCATTGCTGGAAATAACAAAAGCTGGATTAATTTTAAATAGGTTAGATACCTGATAATCCTTCATGCAACTTACTTGGTCGCTATGCACGACGCGTTTCGGGATCAAGGTCCCATCTTCAGGTGCTCACTCGGGTCGAGCTCGTCAATTCATAAAAACACACACATAAAACATAAAAAAACACTGAATTTAAACACTCATACTGCGCGAGAGGGGACGATGCGCATCGTCGAGAAAGTAAACATGCACTGGCCATATAAAGTCCAAAGCAGAGATAAGTTGGTCGTAATCTTCATGTCTGTGCCAGTTTTTGTATCACAGTATCGAAGAGCGCGTTGGATTTGAACGACACCATATCGTTCAACAGGCACTCTTTCTGTGACTTGGCCGCTTTATATATCTCATACTCTTCTAATGCATTCATATATCGGCCCTTCTTACAAAAGTGTATGGGTTTAAGATTAACAGAGAAGTTAGTGTAACTGTGATCACAATCAATCAGGTGTTGCGCGTAAGTCGATTTACTGTTTATCACATGCTTCATGGGCAGGTGTTCCTTAAACCTCTCTTCAAAACGTCTCCCCGTCTGGCCGATGTAAAACATGTCGCAATCATCACACACAATTTTGTAAACACCAGAGCGTGTCTCTACGCTTCTGTGTATCTTGGGGCGCAGTGCATTTTCAATGTTATTTTTTGTCCTAAAGGTAACTGCGATATTGTATTTCTTAAATTGGTTTTTTATAATGTTAGGCAACAAAGGTGTGTACTCTACCTATATATATATCTGTCAGTATTATGCACCGCGCTGTTCGGAATTTGAGTTTTGTTTTTGCGCCTGGAGATAAGTTTATCTATTATACTAGCGTTATAACCGTTGGATATGGCGATGTGTTTTAAAGTGTTTACTTCGTCAATGAAGCAATCTTGCTCTAAGGGTACAGTAAGAAGTCTATGGACAAATGTATTGTATGTCGCCATTTTCTGGGACCACGGGTGATACGAATGAGCGTGTATTGTGGTGTCAGTGGTAGTGGGCTTTCTGTAAATTTTAAATTTTAAAGAGTCCTGAGATTTAATTATGGTCAGGTCAAGAAAGTTCAGTTGATTATTCTCCTTTGTTTCTAGTGTAAATTGTATGTGTTTGTTAACACTGTTCAAGTAGTTTTTCAGAAGCTCAATTTGTCTTAATGTGCCATCAAAGACGATAAAAGTGTCATCGACATACCTGTAATAGGAAACGATGTTTTTACGGTATTTATTATTACTAGAAAATAAATATTCACTTTCGAAAAAATTAAGATAAAGGTCAGAAAGTATCCCGCTTAGAGGAGAACCCATGCTCAGGCCTTCCTTTTGGTTGTAGTATGTATCGTTGAAAGTGAAATAATTTTGGCGCAATATTTCTTTAAGCAACATAATTAGATCATTTACGGCCTGTGGGCTTAATGTGGCGTTGGCCATTAAGTTTGTTTTTAATATTTCAACAGTCTCATTAACGGGTACATTTGTATACAGACTTACTATATCGAAGGAGGCTACCTTGTACTGTGGTTTCAACTTCACGTCTTTAATTTTACTTACGAAGTCAGAACTATTTATAACGCTATGATTATTATGAAGTGTTGTATTATTTTTAATAATGTTCTGTAGTATTTTTGTGGCTCTGTAGCATCGCGCCGTTGTAAAGTTAACCAATGGCCTAATGGGAATGTCATTTTTATGGATTTTTGGTAAGCCCGTAAGCAGCCGGGCTTGTGCATGTATCGGCTTCACGTAGGAAGAATCATTTAGTACATGAAGTCATTAACGCTGAAGCAGCCATTAAATTTTTACCCAGAGATAATACGCAAAATGAAGCCAGAGTAATGATAAACAATAAACTTAATAGGCTATTAAATATGAATACACAGACACAACATCTCGAACGTAAATATCGTAACGACCGCGTAGTAATTAGTAACTTACGTAAGAAGTTAATAGATAATAATGTTATATTACTGAAGGCCGATAAGGGTAATACTGCCGTCTTACTACACAAACATGTATATGTGAACAAAGTACAGGACTTCATAACCAACAATAACATTGATATATTGACTGACGACCCCACTAAGAGTTACGTTAAAGATTCATTATATTTGGTCTCCAGTCGCAGTGAAATTGAAATTAATAAATACCTTTTTCTTTATCCGTGCTGCGACTACGTCTTTGATGTCTTAAGACATTTTTCGGGAACACGTTCCTATCATCAGGTAAAATCGTTTTCTTCTAGTTCATAACGAACGTGTCAAGAGTATAATAATTAAAACACATCAATACACAAACACATAACACAATGAGTACGATAGAACTCAGTCCACGTAACAGTGCGCACTGCCGTACTATAACTGACCGCGTAATCAAACTATATATTCGGCTGGTGTACACAAGCGTTATCACTCTTCAATACAGTATCATATAAGCAGTGATATTTAAATGTTAATTGATCATTAAGCAGTAGGTTTGGTTGAAATAAAGACGTTTTATATATTTCATATTCTTCCATGGCATCCATGTATCGGCTTTTACTGCATATATGTATGGGCGTAAAGTTATCTGTGAAACCACTATAACTGTGATTGCTGTTTACCAGATGTAAAGCAAAGTTTTATTTTATTGACTCGATATTCTTTCTTGGCAAATGTTCTTTGTATCTGTCTTTAAATTTCCTGCCCGTTTGTCCTATGTAGAATTTATCACATTCACTACACTGGATTCTAAATATGCCCGAACTGTTTTCGGTTGTTTTTTGTGTTCGAGGTTTTAATATGTTCAATATGTTATTGGTAGTTTTGAAGGACACGATGATATCTAATTTTCTTAATTCATTTTTTATTATATTAGGAATCACATTAGTATATTCAACTGAAATATAATGTTTTTTTTACCATCTAATTTTAATTTTCTTTCCATTTTATTCCTATGTTTGCGTATTAAGTTATCTATTATATCACTTTTATATCCATTATTGACAGCTATATGTTTAATAATATTTACTTCATCTTGAAAATCTTCCTGGTTCATAGGTATAGTTAAACATCTATTTACGAAAGCATTAAAAGAGGCCATTTTCTGTGTATATGGGTGGAATGAATCAGCATGGACAGTTATATCCGTGGTAGTGGGTTTTCTGTATATTTTATATGTGATACAATCAGCGTTTCCTCGAACAGAAAGGTCTAAAAAGTTTAGGAAATTTTCATTTTCTACTTCCATGGTGAATTTTATGTTGTTATTTATGTTGTTCATGTATTTGTGTAACATGTCCATTTGTCTACAAGTGCCATTAAAAACCATGAACGTATCGTCAACATATCGCGTGTATGAGATAATTTTATCGTGGTAACTGTTACAGTTAGATAGTAGATAATTATTTTCATAAAAGTTAAGGTATATATCTGCCAGTAATCCACTTAAAGGAGACCCCATGGCCAACCCTTCTCCTTGTTCAAAAAACTTGCCGTCAAACGTAAAATAATTTTGTTTCAACCCGATTCGTAATATCAAGATTAATTCATTAATTTCCTGTGGATTTAATATTGCCGTATTAAGTAAATTTTTTGGAGAATCTCTATTGTTTCTTGTATAGGTATATTTGTGTATAAATTGACAATATCAAAAGAAACCAGCTTATAACTCGGTAATAAGTCGATGGAATGAATTTTGTTTATGAAATCTTTATTGTTCTTGATACTATGATTATTCTCTAGCTTTATACTGTTTTTTATTATAATAAAATAATATATTTTTTATTATATGAAGTTTTTTGCGATTTTGTACCCAGGTGCGGACGTGTAGTTAACTAAGGGACGTATTGGCATGTTGTCCTTATGTATTTTTGGCAAACCTGTGAATGCCGGTGCCTGTGCAATTATTTGTTTAATATGGTGTCTAACATTTGCGTCAAACAAATTTATGCATTTGTTCACAGCGGAATTTAGTTCCTTTGTGTACTTGCTGGTGGGGTCATGCTCAAGTGTCTTAATAATGTTATTGTTAATAAATTCATAACATTTCTGCGTGTAATCTGCTTGACTCAATATAACTACAGTATTGCCTTTATCGGCTTTGGTAACTATTGCCTTATTTATGTCAATCTTTTGTTTTATTGTTTTCATAAGGTTGAGCTCCTTCTTGTATTTTAGAAACTGGTTTTTATTTTTACTTAAACCATCCATTTTCAATATGCGATCCAATTTATTGTTGATTACCGATCGTTTTACTTGTTGGGTTTCTTGGTTTTTAATGCATTTTATAGCAGCTTCAGCGTGTCCAATAACATATTGAAGATATTAAAACCTCGAACACAAAAAACAACCGAAAACAATCATGGCATATATAGAATCCAGTGTAGTGAATGTGATAAATTCTATATAGGACAAACGGGCAGGAAATTTAAAGACAGATATAAAGAACATTTGCCAAAAAAGAACATCAAGTCAATCAAATCCAACTTTGCTTTAAATCTGGTAAACAGCAATCACAGTTATAGTGGTTTCACAGATAACTTTACGCCCATACATATATGCAGTAAAAGCCGATACATGGATGAAATGGAAGAATATGAAATATATAAAACGTCTTTATTTCAACCAAACCTACTGCTTAATGATCAATTAACATTTAAATATCACTGCTTATATGATACTGTATTGAAGAGTGATAACGCTTGTGTATATCACAATATTACGCTATAATAATCATAGCGTTATAAATAGTTCTGACTTCGTAAGTAAAATTAAAGACGTGAAGTTGAAACCACAGTACAAGGTAGCCTCCTTCGATATAGTAAGTCTGTATACAAATGTACCCGTTAATGAGACTGTTGAAATATTAAAAACAAACTTAATGGCCAACGCCACATTAAGCCCACAGGCCGTAAATGATCTAATTATGTTGCTTAAAGAAATATTGCGCCAAAATTATTTCACTTTCAACGATACATACTACAACCAAAAGGAAGGCCTGAGCATGGGTTCTCCTCTAAGCGGGATACTTTCTGACCTTTATCTTAATTTTTTCGAAAGTGAATATTTATTTTCTAGTAATAATAAATACCGTAAAAACATCGTTTCCTATTACAGGTATGTCGATGACACTTTTATCGTCTTTGATGGCACATTAAGACAAATTGAGCTTCTGAAAAACTACTTGAACAGTGTTAACAAACACATACAATTTACACTAGAAACAAAGGAGAATAATCAACTGAACTTTCTTGACCTGACCATAATTAAATCTCAGGACTCTTTAAAATTTAAAATTTACAGAAAGCCCACTACCACTGACACCACAATACACGCTCATTCGTATCACCCGTGGTCCCAGAAAATGGCGACATACAATACATTTGTCCATAGACTTCTTACTGTACCCTTAGAGCAAGATTGCTTCATTGACGAAGTAAACACTTTAAAACACATCGCCATATCCAACGGTTATAACGCTAGTATAATAGATAAACTTATCTCCAGGCGCAAAAACAAAACTCAAATTCCGAACAGCGCGGTGCATAATACTGACAGATATATATAGGTAGAGTACACACCTTTGTTGCCTAACATTATAAAAAACCAATTTAAGAAATACAATATCGCAGTTACCTTTAGGACAAAAAATAACATTGAAAATGCACTGCGCCCCAAGATACACAGAAGCGTAGAGACACGCTCTGGTGTTTACAAAATTGTGTGTGATGATTGCGACATGTTTTACATCGGCCAGACGGGGAGACGTTTTGAAGAGAGGTTTAAGGAACACCTGCCCATGAAGAATGTGATAAACAGTAAATCGACTTACGCGCAACACCTGATTGATTGTGATCACAGTTACACTAACTTCTCTGTTAATCTTAAACCCATACACTTTTGTAAGAAGGGCCGATATATGAATGCATTAGAATAGTATGAGATATATAAAGCGGCCAAGTCACAGAAAGAGTGCCTGTTGAACGATATGGTGTCGTTCAAATCCAACGCGCTCTTCGATACTGTGATACAAAAACTGGCACAGACATGAAGAGTACGACCAACTTATCTCTGCTTTGGACTTTATATGGCCAGTGCATGTTTACTTTCTCGACGATGCGCATCGTCCCCTCTCGCGCAGTATGAGTGTTTAAATTCAGTGTTTTTTTATGTTTTATGTGTGTGTTTTTATGAATTGACGAGCTCGACCCGAGTGAGCACCTGAAGATGGGACCTTGATCCCGAAACGGGTCGTGCATAGCGACCAAGTAAGTTGCATGAAGGATTATCAGGTATGTAACCTATTTAAAATTAACCATTGCAACTTGGTGACCATACACACAATGAAAAGCTGGATGCTGAGTACTGCAATTTCTTTTGTACATAACCTAAAATACAAGCCTCTTCAAAACGTCTTTTTTCAATTAACTAAAGTTTAGAATAATTAAATGTACTTCTATATCTGGAATAAAGACATATCATGTTGTTCTGAAATACCAAAATTCATTGAAAAGTATAAATGTATAAATAAATTTATGGTTCTCGTTTTAACATGTAACATTTAATTAGTTCCAAAAATTCCAATATAATACTAAATTTAATTCAGTAAATCAAAATAAAGGTTCATTTAATAATTTTTTTCAGAAGTTTTAAGATAGGCACTGCAAGTTCTTTTTACTTTATGGGCACGAATGAAGTTCCCTGATTACGATACTTGACTGAATAGAGCCTACTTTTGTGCTGTGGAGAGTGCGTGTACATGTTCTCTGGTTGATGTATGAGACATTGACCCGAAATATTAAGTAGAGAAAGGGTAATACTCCTTGGTTTACTTTGAGCGGGAAGAGTCCTGACTAATAAACCATATTACATAAATCTGATAAAACCTATATTGGTAAAATAAAAATTTTCAGTTTAACATTAAAGATGAAGATACTAATTTTATCCTACTGTGTTAGTATTCGTTTATTGTACACATCTAAGTGTACATCATTGAAAAAAAATATACCGTGATTTTTAGTAGTATTCGTAATATTCATATTTATAACTGAAAGAAGTAATACAACAAATAGTTATAAACACGGCTTAAAAAGACAATCACCGACAAAACTATACTTTTTCAATTATCAGTAAGAATCAAACGCTCACTAATGTCTTGGACACAAAACACACTATGGTTACAGACATCAAATAAAGTTGTTTCAGCCATTTATATTTGACCAAGTTTACTACATATATTGAACAAATTTTAAAATGTTCTAACGATTCTTAATTAAGTTGACGTCTGTATTGTTTACATTATATACGGAACATTTTCCCTCGGAATAACCAGAGAAGAATGAAATTTTAATTATACGTTTTAAACCAAATTTTTAGTTAATAAAAAAAATAGTCAAATCATTAGGAAAGCAATTGTAAATTCCGACAATACGCACAAACAAATTATAGCAAACCCTAATCTTGTGACTAGTTGCCTTCTAAATGTTGTTACGTTTATATAGGCTACTTAGATTAGGAAACAATATTTGACTACATTATTAGTGATCAAATGTATGTGTGAAGTGAAACTTGATGGCTGAAAAACAACAGTTAATTAAGATACCTGAAGTTCCATTACAATATTAAATTGCATTTTAGAGTAATCAATGTGCATTAAATACGTCTTGGTCTCAAGTGTAAATTAGATTCATACTAATAAATTGCCGCGATTTATATTGGACATACGTTAACCTGCTGTTCTGTTTCAGTGTGTACAAAATACATTAGTCAGTGCGGATTATTGTCGGCAACTAAGGTATTTACATTCGTAGAATCACGTTCCAGTGTGATACGGTAACCGGTACACATGTGATGTCACGTAACTCTGTTTGTTTAATACATCACAGGTACGTGTTTCTGAAACGGTAGCGTTAGCAATGGAGCAAACAAGTAATAAGCGTAAAATATAGACTATTACAGAACTTGATTGTTTATTGATAAAACACTAATGTCCCTAAATGCAATCTAGACTTAAAATATATGAATAATTTTGATATAATTATTTATTTATTTGACAAATTTAGTAATGTTTGTTGATTTAGTTTGTAATTTTTTTATATGAATGATTTTTATTTAGCGTCTGAAACCTTGAACTTATTTTTGTATGTGGTATTGAAGGAATGCAAACTAGGCGAAGAAATGGCAAACGAGTAAACAAAAAACGTATGTTAGTATTTCATAATTACTGCTTTATTTCAAAGTATAATAACATTACTATTTTATTTGACCTTATGCATTATTGTGATTGAATCTACGAGTTTCTTTAACAATTCTAAATAAGTTAAGGAATATGGTCGTAGAAGCATTTTTTCAGTACATGTGTTATCTTCTTCATGTACTGCAATAATACTGTCCTGAACAAAAATAATGAGCAGCAGTAAAATTATGAAGTTCTTACAGACATTCTGGTTTTACAAAGCGATTTACAAACAAAAATATCCATACACAAGTAATTCCCATACGTGTGAGAGTACCGATTTCGGTGAAAGTAGAGAAATTCATGGTAGTTCCATGTCGTTGCTTCAGTACGTCACATTGTGATCCCTTTGTCTGTTGTCTATGCCGCGCCTCTGCTGTATTATATTCCTCGATCTTCTCATCAGCAGTGGAAATACTAAAGCTGGGATTTAGTTCGCCTCCTTTTAAAGGACTACTGTTTTTATGTAGCAGGTATACCCCTAATCCTTTAAGTCCCTTGAGACACTTCAGCTTCTGTTTGTTACTCCTTATATTTTAATTAGATTTAGTTTCTTCCATCGCATCTATTTTTAGTAATAGTTACTATACCAACCCGCTCTGATTGTCCTTTCCTTCATATTTTGTTGTGGACGGAAACCAAAGTTAATTTAAATAATCGAAGAATTATTTTTATTAATTAATAAAAAATTTTTATGATTTTACTTTTGTTGTGTTATTATTAATTCGATGATCATAAGTCACATTAAAAGTGGGCATAAGTTATTTATTTTAAAAAATAATTTTAAAAAATAATTCTACATGGCCGTTATGTAAATATTTATTGTTTTTATTGTTTACTGTGTGAAAATCAGGAGATATAACATAGTTACCTGAGATGTCAATGCGGCTGAGAATTTACTATAAACACAGTTTCAGTATTTGATCGTTTCGATGAATGGTGTCTTCTTCCCTGAAAGACATACGTTGGTTTGCACAGCAATCTGGGTTTGCATTACATTTTCAGACTCTGAACTAGCAAAACCATAACCCGATGCATTTATTTGTCGACAATCTCTGGTACTTGATCGAACTGGAACTATTGAAGTACAAGAAAACTACAATAATTTTTTGACACGAAAAATGTGTTACACCATCAAACATAAAGTTAATAAAATATTTAACCGTCTCTTGCAATTATCAGTTACCTCACCTAAAATAGGTTCCCGATTGATGAAACAAATCATTATCTGTGAATAAACGGGGCTAAGTAAACTATTGTAATTAGCTACGGTCGAAAGAAGTCAGAGAAGTAGGAAGTATGCAGGGATTATCTGATTTGCCTTGTGTATATCTTATAGAATACAGTGAACTGGAGGAAGCGCTGCGATTGATGAGAAATGGGAAGGCTTATGGAATTGATGAGTTGAAGCAGAGATGAGATAGGTTCATCCCCAAGTACGTTGAAATGTTGGGTTGAATGTCTAACATTCTGAACACAATCTTCTTGGAAAAGTTGAAAAAATCTCGTATAGGCCTATTTAAAAAATTAATGAAAAAATATAAAACAACGAATCGATGTCCTTAGAAAATGTGTTAATGCTGAAAAAGCTCTACACTGTAGAGTGAAACACGAAGTTATAAAGTTTTGTCGATCTGAAGCACTCGACCGTGCTCACTGGCAACCATTTGAAAAGTTGGTCCAAATATTTTATTTCTTAGGGAGATTGGTAAATCGAGGGTAAAGCACTACAAGAATCTTACTTAAGTTGAATTGCAGTCAAAATCAGTAGTGTTATTTCGGTCATAGTTTTATCGAAATATTACCATTAAAATTAGCGAAACAGATGTCTTAGTTCAAAGTACTTAGCGACAACGTCCTGAACTGAGCTTGCACGTACCATGAAAAGGTTAACAGTCCAGATTATTAGATATTATATTATTAGACCTACAGTATTATTATTAAAATACAGATATGTTATTATTATATTTATTTAAACACTTTCTGCTACAGTCCGTTTCTTGATGTATATAATAATATATATTTTATAATGACTTTACCTCAAGATGTTTTCTCCCTATTTGGAACATTTTTCGGGAAGCCTTCTGTTCCCATCTTCAGCCTTCCTGATTTTGATCTTCCTGCACCAGAGACGAACAGGAAACCAAAGCAACAACCAGCCAACACACAAATACCTCACAAGGCTCAAAATCAGGAAGGCTGAAGATGGGAACACAAGGCTTCCCGAAACATGTTCCAAATAGGGAGAAAACATCTTGAGGTAAAGTCATTATAAAATATATATTATATTTATGTATTTTTTATTTTTTATTATATCCTATGTTATTTATTATATATATTATTAGACTTATATATATTACTAGATATATATGTACACACACACACACACACACACACACTATTAACAGTCCAGAATAATATACTGAATTAGTTTACTTGTCTCAAATCAGAAAGGCTAAGTAAGAAAAAGAAAAAAGAAAACAGATAAATTGTAAGCTTCAAGACTGCAAGGATAGTTAATAAGACTCGTTTCGATCTTTTACACTTTAACATACGCGTATATTGTATAAAACAAGCATGCAAAACGTTCGAAAATAGGTAAAACATACAACATGCTTTTGTAAAACATCAAAATGGGAATAACAATGTGTGAAAAAATTATTATTATTTTTTTTATTTATGTACCATCAGATGTTTTTCATACATGGCAACACGATCCTAAAGTCACTTCAAGAATAAGTGAGATGTATTCCAAAATGTTTACATGAAGTATCTTATTTAAATGTTTAAAGTTTTTACATGTTACATGGCACTATTTAGAAACCAATTTTAATTACTAGAATTTGTAACTTGTGAATATTTAGTACATAATCTTCTTCTTCTTCTTTTTCTTCTTCAGCGGCGCGACAAACCCAGTCAATGCCTCCTTTAACAGCTTCCGCCAGTTGTCCCGGTCAAGTGCAGCTGCTCTCCAGTTCCGGGTCCCAAGGATATGGCGTGCATCATAGTTCACACCGTCTTCCCAACGGAGTTTGGGTTTACCTACTCTCCTGGTGCCATAGATCTGTTCTGTGTGTGCCTTTCTGGGTATTTCATTCTCCCTCATTCTGATCGCATGTCCAGCCCACCTGAGTCTATCAAGTTTTATAATTTTCACAATATCTGGTTCATTCAGAAGAATGTTCAGTTCTTGGTTGGTCCTTTTCCATTAGTCACCTCCCACATATTTCGGACCAAAAATACTGCGCAGGATTTTGCGTTCATGAACCAGCAGGCTTGACTCAGACATTCTAGAAATAGATCTGTGTTTTATACACAAGCAGCTTGATGCTCCTGGCAATTGTTGTGCTCTGGAACAGGTGTCTGAGACCAAAGAAGCACCTATTAGCTGAGGTGATTCTTCGCTTTATTTCTTCTGTTTTTTCCCCATCGGTGTTAATTTGGCATCCTAAATAAACAAAGTTGTTGACAAAGTTATTTAGTAAATAATAGGCCCAGTAATTGTCAGATATACTTACTGCGCCGTTATATATTTCTAATTAATAGTCTTGAAGTATATAGAAGAGTTACGAGATCCATACCCTGAAAAACAATATCTATTAGAAAATCCTAGCTGTATACGACCTGGCAAAGTCGTAGATGCTATTCGATCACTTGTAGGATTTATTTAGGAAGTAGAATTGTACATATAAACGACACGACAGTTTACCTATTCCTCACTAATGGATAGAAAACTGTATCTGTATCTGTGAATGGCCTGTATCTACTGTATTTACCGCTGTATTATACAGTAAATATTACCAATGTATAATGTATTTACCAATGTAGCCTAGATATGTTGGACACAAGATGCGGCAAGGTTTGCGTACTTACTTCTACATGACGTTGCTGTCAAGAAACCAATATTGAAGAGCACAGCATAAAGTAACTAGTATAGTTTTAAACGTACTAACAAATACGACAGCGTGAATACAACAGTAGTCCATATACATTTGCTTATGATATTAGTACAGGTTGTTACTCAAACGGCAAAGTAATAAGAAATGCTATGAACAGAGTACCATTGAATATTTCGCTGTACACTTGACTGCAAATAAATTGTTAATACGCCATTACATCCCAAGTACTAAATGTGCTTATTAAAGATTGAAACTTGAATAAACAGTTTTGCTCTTTTCTTTAGCGATTCAAAAAAGGATTATAAACTTTTCGCAACTGTCTAACTCTATGTTAACACGTAATAGCAGTGACAGCAGGCATAGCTTGGATCAATAAGAGCGGAACTACTAGGGCACGATAAGAAATCGTCCGGAAATCAATTTAGCTACGAGAAATAATTTTACTACTTTAGTGGAATCGTGTCACTTCCCAACACGGTCTCGGTCGCAGCGAACCTTAATAAAGTGTGGACAGATTTAATAAAGCCAACAATAGCACTGCACTGTCGTCTGACTACACAGAGAAGTATTCAATTACAAATGCAGCCGTCACATAAAATCCTACAAAAACGCAAAAATATATACAATCTATTAACACTGAAAAGACGTACACAAATCATATTAATGTTAAATAAATAAAAACAGCTTCAATATAACTGAACCATTAATTCCTTAGTATTTAATTTTTAGTTATATTACAATTATGTTTAAACATTTATTTTAGTTTGTGATTTTCCGCTATGATTTCTTTGCACCGTATAAACGTTCACGTTAAGCTTATCACCAATGGGTCTGTACATGCAGGGCTGGGAATGACGGCAGAGTAATTGTATAATAATATTTTCAACCGTTTCAAAGTGCTAAAACAAACATTTCAATTTATTTTAATGTTGCAAGCAAACGTTCCATACCACAAGTAATGTATGTTGCAATCATAAGGAATGTATTCGTAAATCGATGTATATTCTGACACTTAAAATGTGAATGAGCACAATCATAGGGGGGGGGGGACAACATAGAAAATAAAGTGAAATACTGTCGTTTACTTTCTTAATATCACGAATAATATTATCACTAGACCTATAAAATATAACAGAAATCCAGGCTTGGTAATTAAAAGAACTTGTATTTGCCATTAGTGAACAGTGCACTTTAAAATGCACTTTGTCAGAAACGGGATATCGTATTAATTGCAAAAAATGTGACGTCATTTACCCCTCCAAATAGGCATTCCTCAAATATACACCTGTGTAAAAATCTAATGTAATTTTACACCCGAAACTGTAATTCACCTTACAGTAGATTAATAATAATTATATTTACACACAATTTAGTTATGTAACAAAGGTAACACTGGTAGCGTAAATCAATAAAATTGAAAAACAGCCAAAAAATTATCAAAACAATATTTAAATAAAAATGTTTATCTCCGCTGTAGTTTAGTTAGATATAGTTGAGTTTTTCAGACAGTTGCCCTCCAGTACTCCCTGTTCCACTTAATTAGTACCGACGGATGTGCTATTGAGTTGTACAAAGTGAATTCTGTTTTTAGTACTAGCGTATCTCAGTTTCTGTAGACCATTTGTGTACCTCTGTACTATGCTGGCATTGCACTACTGTAAACAATTTGTAAAAAAAACATTTTACAAACATACAACGTTTCAGTAGTAATCAATCTCATCGCTTTGTTGCAGATACTAACTTTGTCTTCAGCACATGTGAATTTTGTTCATGATTATTCAACTTGTTTTGTTTGATAAACTACCTTTTTATATTAAAATGAGAATTATGATTGTATGCAATATAGTGTGAAGATATTTTGTTTGTAGACCGTGTGAGGCTGTCTTGTTACCTATACATTTTCTCAGTCTTCATTGATTAAATATGTTCAGTTTCTATAAAATCTCAAACATAAAGCCAATTTTGTGAGTTTTATCTGTTTGATTAAAATATTCCTGGGGAAATATAAAAGATTGATTTTAAACACACTAGACGTGTCACAGGGTCTTTACTATCAGGATTGTCAGATCTTCAGTCAAGTTCAACTAGAGAATATTGTTACTAACTGACGTGCAACGTATTTTTAAATTCTTGGATTTCGTTGTCCATGACGTATCCGTTACTTAACTAAATATAATTATTTCACTACCGACTCGGAACACAAAGTTTTTTATGGGTAAATACGCATAAGTCTTACCTTATAGCCTTAACCGGCTTAATACTAAATATTTATAATTATATTTAGTATTTTTAAAATTATTACGTCATTAAAAACTACATGAACAGAAATCGTGACGATATTCATATCGTCAAGAAAACGATAAATAGCTAAGTGGTCGAAACTAAGAAATACAGATTCTAACCAGTAAGCTAAACTTATAACTTTCAATTTTGAGAAAAGAAACCCAAAGTGCAATGTATTTAAAATAGATGAAACTAAACAATACTGTTTTCTGTATACCTGCTTGTGACTCCAATTTAAATAGAAATTGAACTGGTGTGGGCTTACGTAAAAGTTCTGTCAAGTAATGTGAAATTTATGTTAGCGGAGGTGACAAGCCTGTTGGAAATATAAGTGAGTGCCCCCAAAAAAAAAAAAAAAAAAAAAAAAAAAAAAAACAGCAAGTACAAGTACTTGGACTTGGTAAAACTTTACATGTTATGTCAAACAAAATAAGAAACAATGTGGAATTTAAATTTTGTGATTCAAAGGTTACCATCAGTTTTTGTACCTAATTGGTAAGGCAAATCAAGCGGCAGCGAAGACGGAATTGCATTGGAGTGGAAATAATAAATGGAAGATTTAAAAATTATAACTAATACTACTACTACTTCCACTACTGTTAACAATAAAAAGAAGAAGAAGAATAGTAACGATAATGGATATAATAACCATCATCATCATCATCTTCTTTTTCTTCTTCTTCAAGGATTAAATCAAGAGTGGTTTGTTCCGGTCTCAAATAGGCAAAGATTAGAGTTGGTCACTCCAGCTTCCAGACGTCCCACACCTCTCCGTCTCCTCAACTTATAGTTCCATAGTTGTTTGTGGATGCGGCAGTCATTCATTCGGCAACGGTGTTCCCACCAATTCAGCAGATAGTGGGCGATCCTGTCGAGTATGCTCATAATATTCAGTTCCTACCGTATATCTGTGTTTATTCTATGATCATGGAGAGTATACCCTGCCACGTGCCTGAGAAATCTCATTTCAGCCGCTTGGATGGGACTGGCCTGGCCTTCCGTTACAGTCCAATTCTCAGACCCATAAAGAAGTGTGAGAAAAGGATCACCTTGTAGAATTTTAGGCGTGTTCCTTTACTTGCTGACTTAAGGGTTTGCCTAATGGTCCCGCACATAAGGTTGAACTTATACAACTTATTCACAGCGTCGTTGCTTGTATTATAAGACACATTGTAGCCCAGGTATTCAAAATTGCTAACTTGTTCCAGGACAGTACCATCTGTAACAATTTTTATCCGTACTGGATCAGTTCCACGAAAAGCCATCACCTTGGTTTTAAGTGTGCAATCCAGAGTCTTTACAGATTCGATTTAACAAATATATTCCCATTAGCAATCTCTCCTCAGAGTCCGACAGAATAGCTTGATCCTCCGCAAACAACAAAGTGTCAATTGTAGAGTGACCAATCATAAAATGTTCTGGAAGATATAGCTGCCAGTTTTTTGTGACATCGTCAATATATAAATTAAAAAGAGAAGGTGATAATGGACACCATTGTCGTACTACACAATTGATCAGGCCTACTCTAGGAGATGTTCTCGGTCGCCCTGCTTCCATTAAGATTTTATTCTCCTGTATTGCTCTAATAATATGTTGTGCGATCCCTTTCCTTGCCATTACTGCCAAGGAAATTACAATAATAATAATAATTATTATTATTATTATTATTATTATTTTAAAGATATTATTAATAAAAGTAATTATTATTAATATTATAAAAAAAATAATAATAATGGTAATAACAATACCATTACTAGTACTACGAAATCTACTACTTTTTTTAGATGGGAAATATCTTCAGAAGGCACCAGGCAGGTGGACAGAATGTCTGTTAGTTAGTGCGGATTACTTCGGCCTATGGTGGGCATGCTCAACTCAACCAGCTACCACTTACTACGGGGCGCTTTCTTGTTACTATCACATGTCGGACAAATACCTTTCGTCTTTCTTACAACCCACAATCCACACTCTGAGTACACTGCGATTGCTTTCCAGTTGTCTTCGCTCTGAAGTATCAACCAACAATACTATAAAACTGAAAATTCGTTCCATGTGCTGAGGTTCTGATGGCCATCCTCGA
This sequence comes from Magicicada septendecula, assembly GCA_034769895.1. Taxonomy (NCBI): domain Eukaryota; kingdom Metazoa; phylum Arthropoda; class Insecta; order Hemiptera; family Cicadidae; genus Magicicada; species Magicicada septendecula. The sequence continues at coordinate 880,613,913 of CM068367.1, read as the reverse complement.
AACGGAAGCACTCGAAAAATTTGAAAAACACTGTGACCAAAACGTTTACCTCGCCATGGCTGCGCTCCACCCACGGTTTGAAGACTACTACTACTACTACTACTACTACTACTACTACTACTATTACTACTACTACTACTACTACTACTACTACTACTACTACTACTACTGCTACTACTACTGCTCCCAATCTCATTTTCTGAAGCTACCGTTAGAGAAGGTAAAAAGGATGCTATATACCATTTATTAACATTTCAATATCATTAATTAGTGTATTCTATTAAAGTACACAAATTTAAATATTGAAAGACTTAAAAAATGAAAGAAAACTTTTTTCATTGTGATCAATTGTTTACTATATTATTATAACAGTCAGTAAGCCTACGCTATAACTATTAGTATACGTTTGTAAGTATAGTTCACTTACATTCATATACCTACTAAATCATGGATACACACAAGTGCGCGCGCATACACACACACACATTCATGCTTGAAATTACGTTGCGCGCGTGTGTGTGTGTAGGTGTCGCATAGAATAAGTAGACGAAATATATTGTTACGACATCACAGAACAATCTACGTGTTTCTCGAACGATCCATTGGAATCCGGCTGAATGTTGTGGCGCACGTGATTTCAACATGCGCTTGCGAGACTTTTCTAGACGCCGCTAGCCTCGCTGACTGTGTCAAGGCCGAAATTAATTACGTCGTAGTGTAGAGATAACGCGTAGTTGTGAAATGTTCTGGTCTCTGAACGGGGTATAAATACTAGGCGGCAGCGGCCTTAGTTTAGTTTATTGTCGGGCGATTACAAGTGGTTATTGTGGCGAAGTGTTGTGTTTTATAATCGGGCGGTATATTTATTACGTGTGAACAATTTTTATTTAATTTGTTGTAAGAGACTGTGTTGTTAATTACGAACTGTTTAACTGTGATAATTAAAGCTGGTGAATAGTTACTTAATTGGTGTCTTGTATTTTGCTTTGTACTGTACCATACGACGATCAAGTAGACCGTCGTACCAATATGTTACTGGATTGAAGTGGATTTATTATTAATGACACTATCATTTTATAACAATCTATTGAGCTTTTAATACAGTTTATATAAAATAAATAATCTGTTACTGTTGACGTTTGTAATACAACTGAAGATTTCCTTTTTGACAATAAAATAAATTAATATTTAAAAGTTGTTTTTATTTTTTTTTACTGTAAAGTCTTTACTGACGTCATAGACAGAATTTATTTTGTATTTTACATAAATAATATAAGTTCACTTCCCTTTAATATTGACTGCAAATCCTTAAGATGACGTTTTGATCCTGAGATCCTGGATCTGGATGAGTACGTGGGTTCTTACTCTGTTCGGCCTCAGGGTCGCTTTCGGGCGTGTAGAGATTTTTCACTATCACGGTTATATACTCTTTCACCGCGAACCAATAATGTTGCTGCTAAAATAGTATATTATATATAATTTTTTCCAGTCAGCTGAAAGTATCTATATACCCTAATCGGATATCTTGAACTTTCAAGGCATAATACACTTATAATATTTTTTGCAGTAACTCTAAGAAATTTCTAACTTGTCTTAGTCGCATTTAGTAGACCGATCGTCATGAACTACATGGCATACGTTATCGATTCCCAAGAGAGACTGATCTATCCGTTTCAAATAATTATCCTCAACTAAATTCTTGTAATATTATTAGTGCTTCGCTAACCCCTTTTTTGATTTTTCTACAAATAATAAATATTCCTGTTCAAGAAGGCTTCTAAACAGAACAATTCTTGTTTAAAAACCTGATAATTTTTACGACTGAATTTATAGCCATAAAAGGTTTTACTTAAAATATGCAACTATTTAGTTACTGATTTTTAAAATAACTGTGTCATCAGTTAGCTCGTTTTATTACGAACATTCTGATATAAGTGCCATCTCAAAATTTCTCACATTATGAAAGTTATTTAAATTAAGTGTTTGTTATAAGTATCCCGTAAAATAATTTCCTACCGTTGCACACGCGCACTACACACGCATCTAAGCATCCCTACGCACCATTTCACAGCAGTTAAACTTGTTTCAGAAGCGTAAAAATACTTCAAACTAACAGTTTTAACAACGTTCTTTATCAACTAATTTATAATGTTCAAACCTGCAGTCTCTACTTATTCACACAGTGTCATAGAGCATGCCATCATATGCTCTTACTCTCTGCAACATTACATATGCAATTAGAATGTCCATTGCAATATGTGTGTTGACTGCCTGTATACACTGTAAAAAGATGAAAATAAATTTTAAATCTCACGAAAACTTCTCATCATTTAGTCTGTTTGCGATGAGCATTTACAAAGTAACTCTATATTGGATGGCAATACAAATGATATATATATCTGAGAATGTCCATTATTTTCTTATTAAAAACACTAAAGTAAACGGATATGCAATATGCAGATCAGAAATTTCGGTACTAAAGGAAAATAACAAAATTACAATCATTGCTATAGACATCAAATTTTCTAGAGGTATCTGTGAATTTAAGCAGACATACAAGTAACTAATTAAAGAAATTGAAAGGTGAGAGGCACACGTTTAACGAACGTAGGCTGTATGTACGAGTTAGAATTCCCTTTGTAATACAAGTCCATAAAGTTGCTACGCAGATTCATTGTAAAACAAAATGCACACAGTCATTAGAGCCGCTGTTTACAAGTTACACTGCCTACCCTTAGTCAGCTCAAACAATAGACGTATCAGTAAGAACAAGGACATCGCTTTGCTTTTGCTTTGTGCCCTTCTACTTACCCAAACAATGGCAGCGCTGCGTCACGGTCACAAACTCTGCTCGCTTAGGTCAAAGCTAAGTTTACATTTCTCCTTTAAATACATTAGAGTATATTTACATTTGGTGAACTATATGTTCTTCTCATTTGCAGTATTATATTATTCTACAATTATTTTAAATTATGTGTTATTAGTATCTGTATTCATGAGTAAAATCGTTAATATTCTCATAGACATATTTTTTCCAGTAACGTTTATTATATATTTATTATGTTATATTATATTTAATTTATTATATTATATTTATTATATAACGTATATTATTATATTTTTCGAGTACACATGATTTGTTTTTCATTTTTATTTTTATTCAAGTTTTTATTTTTGAGGTTTATTAAATGCTTCTCGATCACAGTTGTTAAAAGATCGCTTAATGTAACCTGTTTTACATATCCCGTGTTATTGTCTTCATGAAAATAGTGTTTACTTATGATGAAAGTAGTACCAGTAAATGCAACTGACTTACTGAATTTTATTAAATAAAATTTGTAAATCGGTAAGGTCTGCAGTGCCTATTTGACAATAGAATAAAGACGACAATGGTTAGAATTTATTAATAAAAAAATGGTAAAACAAACAATTTCTACATGACTAAGAACTACACATTATTCTTAAAATGAATTTCAAAAAGGTGTGTAAAAACTATAACCGAGAATACGAATCTAATAAATTTACCTTGGGAAGAATACTTCTTCATTTTTTGTGTCCTACTGTACGTCTTTGGAGACAGCTGTCTTCAGTAGCTACAGGGTCGTGTGGCCAATGGAAATCCGTCTCCGAACTTACATATATTAGTTACGTATCTATAAACATCTAAACACTGTACACAAACATGACGGTAATAGCAATAATATTTTTATCCGATTACCCAATAACATTTATCGGTTTTTCATTTACACTTGTGCATTGGTTCATAAAAATCAAGACCTAGCTATATATTGAATTCAAGGTAAAGTATTCAGTTTAACTGGCTCTTTAGTTTTAAGCTGTAGCAAACGATATGTTTACTTTTTCTGTTTCAAACATCATTAATTCCTCTGAGATAATAGTTTTCACGTACTTCCTTAGCTCGTGTACCATCAAATGAAAAACATCATCAAGAGATGATTGCATTTAGTTAAACTTCTGGTTCTATAGAACCTCAAAGACTACGAATGTATATATATAAATAATTTTCTGTATACGTAACTCGAAGTTTCTTACAGCAATTATATAAATTTACACTACTCGCAGAAGAAACAAATTGAATAGCGTTAAAACATTTTATATATTTGCAACAATACATATATTTGCATATTTGCCCAGGGCGGTAAGTTTTGTATTGTAATTAGTGTAATTAGAATAAGACGAACAGTTTTAGACAGTTTTGTGCGAGAACGGACCGGCTGGAGCCTGTCGAAAGTGCACCTGCCTCGGTAGTAGTAAATTACAGCGTTCGTGTGTTTGTGTGTGTGACGCAAGCTGCGACACGATAATATGGGGTGATACGTACGAATAGTTGGTTTCCAATTAATCAGGTCTTAACAGGATTATAATAAACTAATTATTTGTTTTAAACCTGTAAACAAAGACTTACACTAATTATAAAGACACCATTACATTAAGAAAATTTTAACGAGTATGGTGATGTAAAATTTATTGCCAAATGTGTAATATTTAAGATGCTATTAAATTAATATTAATTACTAGTGTAATTAAATAGTAATTAATATGTGTGGTATATGTGAGTGACCAGGAAAAAATTACGCAAACAATGATATCGCTCATGTGACGAGTATGTTCATGAGTTCGCGATAATTAACCAAAAAGTGAGTGTAATAAAAAGGGTGCATGAATTGACAATATCTGACATGTCGGAAAACAGTCCTGAACCTGTCAAATCGCCTCCAGTATAAATACCACTGGCAACTTTGGGCGATGACACACTCAGACGCAAGAAATCTACACACGACGTCACGCTGCCCGATTGCAGATCGACCAGGACACACACACTGTACCACACGCACACAAAGACGTATGGAGAAACTCTGGAGCATCACCAACAGCAACAACCCATAGAGACAACGGACACCGCATCAGCATAGTCATCATCATTATCATCATCATCATCATCATACTCTCAGGATTCTGGACACACACACACACACACACACACGCACCGGTACCGGCAGATATACGCAGGTGATAAAAAACAATTCTATTTTTTTATTGTGAAGAGAGCTCTCGAAAAAGAACTTAAGTATGAACAGTTAATAATTAGAGATTTAAAGTTAAATAGTAGTTAGATAAGAGAGTTTAATTTAACAAACAAATCTAGAAAAGAAATACTAATCTTTTGTTGTATGTTAAAATTTGTGTGTGTCAGTATAAATCAATAATAGATTGGAAGTAAATGTAATATCATTTTTATTTGTGTATAGCAACAATAAATTCATTCTTGAATCTTAATATTATTTTGTTTGTAAATGAGTTGCTATCATTTAAAATTTGAGTTAATTTCAGCCACAAAAATGAAAAGAATTTAAATAACTTGTTTAACATGTTTGTTGTGTAACCCCGCTTTAACTTAGACTGGTAAAAAAAAATTATATATTTTTTTTTCTCTTTTTTTTAAAGAGGGGCCACAAGATAATTAGAACTAGACCAAAGCCTAGAGAAGCCAAAAATGCGCTGGATCCAGTGAGACGGGACTTGCAATTAAAACTCATAAAATTAACAATTAATAAAATCCGTTTATTATTCTATCTCCTTTCTGCTACCTACAAAAACAATAAATATAACATTCAGAATTTATTTTCCCCTTAAAAACTGTTAATTAAAAATAATTTATATTCTTTAAAAAGGTTACTTGAAATTATTAATAAATCCAAAATTTATTTTCTATCTTCTCTAAATAAAATCAATTGAAACTTAATTGAGATAAAATTTATATACATCTTGATAAGGTTAATTAAAATAAATTAACTCTCTTAGAAAAAATATTAATTAAAAATTAATAGAGATAGAATTAATTAATTGTCATCAAAATTAAATGTATATATATATATATAACCCTATGTTTTACCTTTTCTTTTTATAAGCCCTATATCTAACTCCCCCAAAAATACACCCAAATGCACAATACATATAGAACCCCACAAAATACACACACGAATATACAATACATCTACATGTTCCACAATACAGGACAATTATTACATAGATCTCTTGCCACACCCTTTTCTACCCCCATGAGATACATCATTAATAATTTATGAAAAACCATGTCAGGTTTTAATTCTTAATATGTGCATAACACATTACATGTGTATCTGATTATATATGCAACACCAGTAGTCCCCAGGACATAATAAATTCAAAAATTTGGCCAAGTGCCTAATACTATTATAAAATGCTGCCACACTGGGCACTTATACTGGGAGAAATAAAATTTAGAATACAGTGAACACCCCGGTTATCATAATTAATTAAAAGAATTTAAATTTTGATAAATATTGTTAAGTTTAGAAAATAGTAATGTGTCATGAACCTTATAACCCTTTTAAAAAGTAATTTTGGCAAAGAGACAGACATGTTCATGGGCAAGTCAGTGCATAATTCAACCTGTCTCAACAGCATGTTTAACACTGCATGAACATGCACCTGTACAGGATTAAACTTGTGAATCTACTTAACTACCACAGAAACTTGTATCCCTACATAATCCAAACTGAATTTAAAAATGAGAATTTAATATATAAAATGAATACTAAATTGAAACAGAGAAATTACAAGTTGGTTGAATGAATTAGTAGCAGTGATGAAACCCTTATACTGAAAAAAAGAAGGAATTGCACGTTTGAAAGGTGAGCTGCCAAAGATGCATGTCAGCCTCTGAGCTCACAGATTATACAAACAAATTAATAAAATTTACAAATGATTTTGTAATCCCTCCCAGTTCACGCACTATTCTGTCCCGTTAATCGGGGACCCAATTAAAATGTTTAAAAACTTAAAGTCATGTTGCTGAGTGATTGAATGTCCACTGGCTTTTTGAGTTACATCACCAAGTGTAAAGAATTTTAAATATGGATTGAATTCACCTTATTTTTTCATTTCCATGGGTGTGAAGTGGTGATCATCTGGTTTTCATGATAGTGTGTTTGTGTTAGCCATCGCCATTCTCCTCCGGCAGATGAAGAGAGAGAGAGAGAATCTAGGTGTTACATGTTCAGGCTGGTGGAGCTGTCCCCGTCTTCAGCAGAGGACCCTGATTATACAACATATTATCAGCTAGAGTTCACAAACAAATTCCCCCAGAAACTTCACACACCCCCAAAACCCACATATAATCTTAACACAGCTTTAGGGCTATTTAAATATGATACTTGACACACTTGGCAAGGTTATATGGCCAACAGGCCCTATTTGAAAACATTTAGTTCTGTGAAATTTCATATTGATAAACTCTACCCATGTGGGATAACATACTTTAATTTTGATTAGCTAATTATTCGGCTTGTTATAATTTTAATAAAATTTACACATAGTCTGAATTTTTGCTACGTGGTCAGAAAGGTTACTTGATTACAATCATATCTATACTTATTAAATTAATACCTTCTGGCAATTACATTCTTCTCAATTGGTGCCTTAGTAAGCTTTCTGAAATTGATAAGGTTTTACTATAATCACTAGTAAAGGTTGTATGTAACTTACTCTGAATTACGCATTGCACACTCACCACGAGGTGCCATAATAAGGTTACATCCATGTCTGTACGATTTAAACAAATACTTTTTGCATTGATATGACTCTCAATTTTGGTGCCTTAGTTAAGACATGTGAATTTAATTTAGTATTACTATATTACAAAAAATTACCTTTAAATTACGTATTGCACAACTCAACACGAGGTGACGTAAAAGATTATCTGCATCAACTTAATGTGGCCTATTAAACAATTTTTCATTAGTAAAACTTTAAATAGATAATTATATAATAATAATGCCGTAACTTACCGCAGTTCTGTTTTAATTTAGCCTGCATAGATGAAGATGTGGTGCAACAAATACTTCTTACTGTCCGGAGGAAAAAAAAGACGCAGCTAACCAAGACGACGGTCGGCCAGAAACAAAGAATTGCAGAAAACGTTATTTCCGTTCTGACCGCGTAAACCGTGCTCGCTAGGGTGCAGCACTAATCAAGCCGCTCTAAATGGTAAAACCAGTTACAGTACTGTGACGATTTAAATTGTGACAATTATAAAAAAAATAAAGAAATAAAAAAATTGTAAGTTGCGAACAATTAACCATTTAAATCTCACAATGATAATAAAAAACACGTAGGTACTAAGTGTGAATGGAAGTAGTAATTAATAAGGGCAAAGAAACGGTAAAGAAAAGACATATTGTAAATAATGATTGTTGTCGCATTTAACCCTTTGCTTGTTATCAGGCGCCTACCTGTTGATACCGGACTCGACATGTTTACCGAGTCTTCTGTAATTAAAATAATATAGAAAAATAATGTTAATAATTAAAGAATCTGAAGACACAGATAGTCACGTAAACAACTAATTTAAATGATGTATTTTTATCTAGCGATAGTTTGTATAAATAAAAAGTTTTATTTAGAGAGAGACCGGGACTATATTCTCGCGGAATAAACACCCCACTATCTATTGTCCTGTACCAGTGGTAGCGGACGAAAAATCTCGCTCTCTCGCTATGACGACTCCAAGCAGTGCACACGCACGAGCGAAATGCTCTGTTGAAATGTTATGTGATTGGTTATTAGTTTGGATTAATTCTTATGTATTTTACTAACTGCTACAAAAGAGTGTAATATGTAACGTTCAGAAAAAGGAACATTAAAAAACGTTGTAACAAGAAGAAATATGTGACAACCAATAGTACGAGTGTTAATAACTGTAACAGCTATCTTCTCCGATTGACGACTCTTCACAACATCCTACCTGGAGACATTAATCATCAGAATTACAACTCTAGTAGACCCGACCGATAATGCAGTTCGAGACATCTGAGAATCAACGGGTACCTGTGTAGAAGGCCCACTCTATCCTGCTGACGTTTAAGCCGTGAACAACTGAGACCAGACCTAGACGAGGACGACGCTCTTAGGATTCCCAAGATGTAACCATATGGAGGAGACTTCTACATCCCAAATTAAAGGTGACTCGATAGCACGTCTATCGAGGAATAATAATAATAATAGTAATTGTAACACAATACTCTCTTAAAGAGACTTTCAGAGACGATTGACTTTATAAGAATATAAAAATTTATATCTAAGAATTTCATTGTAACTATTCAGGCTTCTTACAAATTGTAACAGTTTAGATTTTAACGTATAGTAGTATAATTAATACCATTCTTCAAATGGAATAATAATGAAACTTAAAAGTAAAAGTAAAAGTAAAAGTAACAGTCTTGCAAGCTAATATCTTGAATTGAATATAATTAATTTTTAAAGTTTAAAGACTAAATACCAAATGGTTACCCGGATCCGGGGAAAAGCTAAATATAATTTGTTGTGATCCCACAGTCTATATAAAGCAATTTAAACAAGTTAATAATTTAATTAATAATGTAATGGGATCTGTCTTTTGAGTAAATGTCATTTGTTTTTTTAAATGTTTAATAAAGGGAAATCTTCTTGTTGCACACATATACTGAGTACATAAATCAACAGTTTTCCCTTCCCTGATTCCTTTTATATTTACTGTGTGTTGTTCTGTTTAAAATTTCAGCTCGTCCCGAATAAGGCAGCCTGAAGTAATTGCCGTACCAATTACTTTGGGTTCCCTCTGTTATAACTCAAGAGAAGAGGTTATAAATTGCGCCACTCTGCTAATTAGTTAAAATTTTGCTGCTAATTAAAAAACAAAAAAAAATTTTGTGACTTGTGTTATTAAGCAGTAATTGTGCCTATTAACCCAGACCATAATCTCTTGATTTATTTACTCATGTACTTTAAATGTGTCTAAAATCTTAAATAAAATTAAACGATAATAGTTATTATAATAGTTTTGTAAATAGGTAATTTTAATTATTATTTAGATGTAGCAATGAACATAATATTAACTAAAGACGCCCCGTGAATTCGATATAACATCAGGTATGTGCTTGTCAAAAGTTCATTCAACAACACGTCTGTTTGTAAACAAAATCAAACCAGTTTAATTCTTGTCCAAGCCTGTGTGAGAGTGTCCTTGTCACCCTAGTGCAAAGTTGCGTTAGACAATACATCACCTCCCTCTATTGTATTAAAAAGTGTGTGACCCCTTGCCCAGTAACAAAAGATTTCAGACCTATGTTGAAAATTAAAACAAAAAAAAAACAAGTAAATAATTTTATTATTAAAATGTGCCACTGTTTTTGGTTTCATTTTGTGTAAATGCTTAGTGTACTTAGTGTCAATTATAAAATACTCTATTCTGTATATCTATTCACTCAGTTAGGAAATTGTATGTAAAAAGAAAGAGGCTAAGTAGCATATATGAATAATATTGACGATATTTATAAGTGTATAAATATAAGTGTATATTTTGTGTGAGATTACGCACATACTCGTATATAATTATACGTGAAAAGATTAGATTGTATTATACCAATTCATGTATGTACGTGTCAAAGTATTAATTTAAGACCTGTAGTTTTCTTGTACAAGCCTGCATAAATGTGTAATTCGTGTTTCTATTGACACGATGAGTTATATAAACTACTGACTAAACACAACAAGAGTACTAATTAATTTTATGGAATGATGCTTCCCGAAGTAAACAACCGAGTCCTAAACAATTGAAAAACGAAGTTTCTTAAATCTGAGTAAAGTAAATAATAAGAAATAAATGATGAGTCATTTAAAATAAAAAGTTTAATAATATCGTAAATTATTATAACACGTTAGTATAATTATAATTATAAAAGTGTAACTAAACTCAGCTTAGTAACGGGCCGTAACATTGCGTACGCATCGCACACGCCACCCCTTTTGAAGCAAGCCAGTGCAAGTTAATAAGGTGTCCGTTAGCTATTGTTAAATGAAACAATAGAGATATTCTCCCTCGAGTTGACTTTTCCACTTTGTAAGCAAAACTATGCCATTGTTTAAAACTAGTCTAACCTACTTTCCAGCGAAACAGCTGATCGCTTAAATAAAAAACTAATGCTATGTTTAATTACCTCTGTTAATAAACGTTTACCATGTACTAAAGTGTGTAGGAAATAATTGTGTAGTATAGTAAAGCGAATAATATTGTGACTCAAATTTCAAATGAATAAATGACTTAGTTAACCCTCCCTTGTTAGATAAAGTATTATACCCCAAGTCCCAAAACAAAGTAAATAAAGAGTATTCTAAATAATATGGTAGTAGATAGTAAATAATGCTAGGTGCGTTTCGTAAATGCTCCAAAGTAATTAATTAATTATAAAGAAAGTAAATCAGAATAAAGAGAATAATAATTGTTTAAATAATAAGGCTAAATAGTTCATGATTTAAACTAAATGTGTGAAGTGTAGCGTAGAAGTAAGAGAAAAGAATAATAGTAATACAAGTAACGTAGATTAGTAAGCACCCCAGTTGTGGTGGCCAGTTAGAAGAAATAATGCGTGTTCAGGATTGTACTAAGCCGCCACCCTCTCTATTGTATAAACGGTAGCACTCCCTAAACAATGAATGCCACCGCGTGTGGAATACTATGCAGTGTGTAAAGTGTCCCCCCCTTCCGCATAGTTTGTCTAAGTTATTGTTAAAGAGTTAAAAGAGAAGTATCCTCGTGAAATTCCGCTTCTCTCCAAGTAACTAGAATCAAGAGTGTAGTATGAGACCCTCTTTGGATTATTTAAAAGTAAGTCTATGGTATATAATCAAGATAGAATTATATACATGTTAAGTAACGAGTCACAACGGCGCCGGCTGAAAAGGATAATGATGAGCCAAGAGATCATTTATGAATGCTGAAAGCTAACCTGTAGTGTTAGAGTAAGCTGATGTCAGTCGGGCCACGCTATTGTGAGTTGCTGAAATTAGGGAAATTAGTATTATAAGTTAGTACTGTAAGAAGTGAGAAAAAGGGAATTTCACGGAGGAGGAACATTTAAATGAGAACTAGATCATTTAAAGAGAATTTAAAACAAACAAACTGTGCACTAATAATAATAAAAGAGAATAATAATAAATAATGATAATAATAAGAAATTTCACACTGTACTCCCCAAGCATACTCTCGGTACGTATCTAACCAAATTATCCGGAGTCGGTGTTGGTTAAGAGGCGGAGTATGTGACGATTTAAATTGTGACAATTATAAAAAAAATAAAGAAATAAAAAAATTGTAAGTTGCGAACAATTAACCATTTAAATCTCACAATGATAATAAAAAACATGTAGGTACTAAGTGTGAATGGAAGTAGTAATTAATAAGGGCAAAGAAACGGTAAAGAAAAGACATATTGTAAATAATGATTATTGTCGCATTTAACCCTTTGCTTGTTATCAGGCGCCTACCTGTTGATACCGGACTCGACATGTTTACCGAGTCTTCTGTAATTAAAATAATATAGAAAAATAATGTTAATAATTAAAGAATCTGAAGACACAGATAGTCACGTAAACAACTAATTTAAATGATGTATTTTTATCTAGCGATAGTTTGTATAAATAAAAAGTTTTATTTAGAGAGAGACCGGGACTATATTCTTGCGGAATAAACACCCCAGTATCTATTGTCCTGTACCAGTGGTAGCGGACGAAAAATCTCGCTCTCTCGCTATGACGACTCCAAGCAGTGCACACGCACGAGCGAAATGCTCTGTTGAAATGTTATGTGATTGGTCATTAGTTTGGATTAATTCTTATGTATTTTACTAACTGCTACAAAAGAGTGTAATATGTAACGTTCAGAAAAAGGAAAATTAAAAAACGTTGTAACAAGAAGAAATATGTGACAACCAATAGTACGAGTGTTAATAACTATAACAGCTATCTTCTCCGATTGACGACTCTTCACAACATCCTACCTGGAGACATTAATCATCAGAATTACAACTCTAGTAGACCCGACCGATAATGCAGTTCGAGACATCTGAGAATCAACGGGTACCTGTGTAGAAGGCCCACTCTATCCTGCTGACGTTTAAGCCGTGAACAACTGAGACCAGACCTAGACGAGGACGACGCTCTTAGGATTCCCAAGTTGTAACCATATGGAGGAGACTTCTACATCCCAAATTAAAGGTGACTCGATAGCACGTCTATCGAGGAATAATAATAATAATAGTAATTGTAACACAATACTCTCTTAAAGAGACTTTTAGAGACGATTGACTTTATAAGAATATAAAAATTTATATCTAAGAATTTCATTGTAACTATTCAGGCTTCTTACAAATTGTAACAGTTTAGATTTTAACGTATAGTAGTATAATTAATACCATTCTTCAAATGGAATAATAATGAAACTTAAAAGTAAAAGTAAAAGTAAAAGTAACAGTCTTGCAAGCTAATATCTTGAATTGAATATAATTAATTTTTAAAGTTTAAAGACTAAATACCAAATGGTTACCCGGATCCGGGGAAAAGCTAAATATAATTTGTTGTGATCCCACAGTCTATATAAAGCAATTTAAACAAGTTAATAATTTAATTAATAATGTAATGGGATCTGTCTTTTGAGTAAATGTCATTTGTTTTTTTAAATGTTTAATAAAGGGAAATCTTCTTGTTGCACACATATACTGAGTACATAAATCAACAGTTTTCCCTTCCCTGATTCCTTTTATATTTACTGTGTGTTGTTCTGTTTAAAATTTCAGCTCGTCCCGAATAAGGCAGCCTGAAGTAATTGCCGTACCAATTACTTAGGGTTCCCTCTGTTATAACTCAAGAGAAGAGGTTATAAATTGCGCCACTCTGCTAATTAGTTACAATTTTGCTGCTAATTAAAAAACAAAAAAAAAATTTGTGACTTGTGTTATTAAGCAGTAATTGTGCCTATTAACCCAGACCATAATCTGTTGATTTATTTACTCATGTACTTTAAATGTGTCTAAAATCTTAAATAAAATTAAACGATAATAGTTATTATAATAGTTTTGTAAATAGGTAATTTTAATTATTATTTAGATGTAGCAATGAACATAATATTAACTAAAGACGCCCCGTGAATTCGATATAACATCAGGTATGTGCTTGTCAAAAGTTCATTCAACAACACGTCTGTTTGTAAACAAAATCAAACCAGTTTAATTCTTGTCCAAGCCTGTGTGAGAGTGTCCTTGTCACCCTAGTGCAAAGTTGCGTTAGACAATACATCACCTCCCTCTATTGTATTAAAAAGTGTGTGACCCCTTGCCCAGTAACAAAAGATTTCAGACCTATGTTGAAAATTAAAACAAAAAAAAACAAGTAAATAATTTTATTATTAAAATGTGCCACTGTTTTTGGTTTCATTTTGTGTAAATGCTTAGTGTACTTAGTGTCAATTATAAAATACTCTATTCTGTATATCTATTCACTCAGTTAGGAAATTGTATGTAAAAAGAAAGAGGCTAAGTAGCATATATGAATAATATTGACGATATTTATAAGTGTATAAATATAAGTGTATATTTTGTGTGAGATTACGCACATACTCGTATATAATTATACGTGAAAAGATTAGATTGTATTATACCAATTCATGTATGTACGTGTCAAAGTATTAATTTAAGACCTGTAGTTTTCTTGTACAAGCCTGCATAAATGTGTAATTCGTGTTTCTATTGACACGATGAGTTATATAAACTACTGACTAAACACAACAAGAGTACTAATTAATTTTATGGAATGATGCTTCCCGAAGTAAACAACCGAGTCCTAAACAATTGAAAAACGAAGTTTCTTAAATCTGAGTAAAGTAAATAATAAGAAATAAATGATTAGTCATTTAAAATAAAAAGTTTAATAATATCGTAAATTATTATAACACGTTAGTATAATTATAATTATAAAAGTGTAACTAAACTCAGCTTAGTAACGGGCCGTAACATTGCGTACGCATCGCACACGCCACCCCTTTTGAAGCAAGCCAGTGCAAGTTAATAAGGTGTCCGTTAGCTATTGTTAAATGAAACAATAGAGATATTCTCCCTCGAGTTGACTTTTCCACTTTGTAAGCAAAACTATGCCATTGTTTAAAACTAGTCTAACCTACTTTCCAGCGAAACAGCTGATCGCTTAAATAAAAAACTAATGCTATGTTTAATTACCTCTGTTAATAAACGTTTACCATGTACTAAAGTGTGTAGGAAATAATTGTGTAGTATAGTAAAGCGAATAATATTGTGACTTAAATTTCAAATGAATAAATGACTTAGTTAACCCTCCCTTGTTAGATAAAGTATTATACCCCAAGTCCCAAAACAAAGTAAATAAAGAGTATTCTAAATAATATGGTAGTAGATAGTAAATAATGCTAGGTGCGTTTCGTAAATGCTCCAAAGTAATTAATTAATTATAAAGAAAGTAAATCAAAATAAAGAGAATAATAATTGTTTAAATAATAAGGCTAAATAGTTCTTGATTTAAACTAAATGTGTGAAGAGTAGCGTAGAAGTAAGAGAAAAGAATAATAGTAATACAAGTAACGTAGATTAGTAAGCACCCCAGTTGTGGTGGCCAGTTAGAAGAAATAATGCGTGTTCAGGATTGTACTAAGCCGCCACCCTCTCTATTGTATAAACGGTAGCACTCCCTAAACAATGAATGCCACCGCGTGTGGAATACTATGCAGTGTGTAAAGTGTCCCCCCCTTCCGCATAGTTTGTCTAAGTTATTGTTAAAGAGTTAAAAGAGAAGTATCCTCGTGAAATTCCGCTTCTCTCCAAGTAACTAGAATCAAGAGTGTAGTATGAGACCCTCTTTGGATTATTTAAAAGTAAGTCTATGGTATATAATCAAGATAGAATTATATACCGGTGTATAATCAAGATAGAATTATATACATGTTAGGTAACGAGTCACAACGGCGCCGGCTGAAAAGGATAATGATGAGCCAAGAGAGCCAAGAGATCATTTATGAATGCTGAAAGCTAACCTGTAGTGTTAGAGTAAGCTGATGTCAGTCGGGCCACGATATTGTGAGTTGCTGAAATTAGGGAAATTAGTATTATAAGTTAGTACTGTAAGAATTGAGAAAAAGGGAATTTCACGGAGGAGGAACATTTAAATGAGAACTAGATCATTTAAAGAGAATTTAAAACAAACAAACTGTGCACTAATAATAATAAAAGAGAATAATAATAAATAATGATAATAATAAGAAATTTCACACTGTACTCCCCAAGCATACTCTCGGTACGTATCTAACCAAATTATCCGGAGTCGGTGTTGGTTAAGAGGCGGAATATGTGACGATTTAAATTGTGACAATTATAAAAAAAATAAAGAAATAGAAAAATTGTAAGTTGCGAACAATTAACCATTTAAATCTCACAATGATAATAAAAAACATGTAGGTACTAAGTGTGAATGGAAGTAGCAATTAATAAGGGCAAAGAAACGGTAAAGAAAAGACATATTGTAAATAATGATTATTGTCGCATTTAACCCTTTGCTTGTTATCAGGCGCCTACCTGTTGATACCGGACTCGACATGTTTACCGAGTCTTCTGTAATTAAAATAATATAGAAAAATAATGTTAATAATTAAAGAATCTGAAGACACAGATAGTCACGTAAACAACTAATTTAAATGATGTATTTTTATCTAGCGATAGTTTGTATAAATAAAAAGTTTTATTTAGAGAGAGACCGGGACTATATTCTCGCGGAATAAACACCCCACTATCTATTGTCCTGTACCAGTGGTAGCGGACGAAAAATCTCGCTCTCTCGCTATGACGACTCCAAGCAGTGCACACGCACGAGCGAAATGCTCTGTTGAAATGTTATGTGATTGGTTATTAGTTTGGATTAATTCTTATGTATTTTACTAACTGCTACAAAAGAGTGTAATATGTAACGTTCAGAAAAAGGAAAATTAAAAAACGTTGTAACAAGAAGAAATATGTGACAACCAATAGTACGAGTGTTAATAACTATAACAGCTATCTTCTCCGATTGACGACTCTTCACAACATCCTACCTGGAGACATTAATCATCAGAATTACAACTCTAGTAGACCCGACCGATAATGCAGTTCGAGACATCTGAGAATCAACGGGTACCTGTGTAGAAGGCCCACTCTATCCTGCTGACGTTTAAGCCGTGAACAACTGAGACCAGACCTAGACGAGGACGACGCTCTTAGGATTCCCAAGATGTAACCATATGGAGGAGACTTCTACATCCCAAATTAAAGGTGACTCGATAGCACGTCTATCGAGGAATAATAATAATAATAGTAATTGTAACACAATACTCTCTTAAAGAGACTTTCAGAGACGATTGACTTTATAAGAATATAAAAATTTATATCTAAGAATTTCATTGTAACTATTCAGGCTTCTTACAAATTGTAACAGTTTAGATTTTAACGTATAGTAGTATAATTAATACCATTCTTCAAATGGAATAATAATGAAACTTAAAAGTAAAAGTAAAAGTAAAAGTAACAGTCTTGCAAGCTAATATCTTGAATTGAATATAATTAATTTTTAAAGTTTAAAGACTAAATACCAAATGGTTACCCGGATCCGGGGAAAAGCTAAATATAATTTGTTGTGATCCCACTGTCTATATAAAGCAATTTAAACAAGTTAATAATTTAATTAATAATGTAATGGGATCTGTCTTTTGAGTAAATGTCATTTGTTTTTTTAAATGTTTAATAAAGGGAAATCTTCTTGTTGCACACATATACTGAGTACATAAATCAACAGTTTTCCCTTCCCTGATTGCTTTTATATTTACTGTGTGTTGTTCTGTTTAAAATTTCAGCTCGTCCCGAATAAGGCAGCCTGAAGTAATTGCCGTACCAATTACTTTGGGTTCCCTCTGTTATAACTCAAGAGAAGAGGTTATAGTACTTATTTTAACCGCTATCGCTAAATACCGTACAGCATTTAACGTCAATTTCTTGACGCTAAATACCGAACACGCACCTTATACTCGCCGATCTATTTTAGAACGGCACATCCTCACCCCAAAAGGGCAACATAGTTGCCTCACAGTTAAACGCAGGGAGGGTACCCTGCAGTGTACCCCCTCCCAAAACAAGCCGGTGGTCTTCGTGATTAGGTCGGCCCAGCAGCACTTGCTCTCAGGAGAACAGAGGCTCAGAAAGAAAACGAAAGAGACGAAAGAAGGCATGTAGTATGTAAGTGTGCGGGTGCTGCACGCTGACCTGATCAGGGCCAGCCCACAGCAAACAGGGACAGTGAAGAAAAGACCAAAGAAAAGTTGAGGAGCTCCCAGACTTCCGACCTCCTGAGGCTTGTCCACTAAAGCCAGAACACGACTGCCACCTTAACAGGGCATCTGCCCTATCTCTACGGGGACTAACCCCCTTCAATAATCCGCGATCCCCCCCCGACAGCGCTTCAATTTAGAAATATGGCTTACCACAATTTTAGCATCGTCCCCCGGTACGCCCAGCCGGGCCGTCACCGGTGACGTGAATCCCAGGATGCGATATGGCCCCGACCAGCGGTAACACAACTTTGCGGCACGTTTGTCTGCGGCTGAGCTGAGTGGGTGGCTTTGGCAATACACCCAGTCACCAATTCGGAAGGGGTTTGGAATTCGCCCCTGATTATAACGCCGACGGACCCGCTCGTGCGCTCGCAGCAAATTCTTCCGAGCTTCCTTCCACCTCTCCGCTGTTTTATTATCGGGCTCCCGCGGCAGAAGATCTTCGATATTCCACAAATTGGTCAACGGGAGTGCGGGCGAGAATCCAAACAGGATTTCAAAGGGCACGGCCTGATGACTATCGTGTCGGGCCATGTTGAAAACTAACTGTAACCATTTCAGATTCTGATCCCAGGTGGTTTGTTGCTCTGCGTGATAAGCAATCAGGGCGGACCGGAGATTCCATTGAATCTCTCCGCATGGGACGGTTGTGGGTAATAAGGGGAAGTGGTTACGTGTTTGATCCCACTGGCGAAACACATTCGCCGGAATTCACCCGAAATGAACTGCGGGCCATTGTCCGAGGCAATAATGGTCGGAAGACCGAAATGCTGAAACACATTGTTCTGTAGCGCGTTAATGGTTAAACGAGCGGTTGCCTGCCGTAAGGGCAGTAGCCAGGCAAACTTAGAAAAAGCATCCACACAAACAAGCAGGTAAGCATTACCTGACTTGCTACGGGGGAACGGCCCCACGTAGTCGATGAACAACTTCACCATCGGTCTACTCGCCACCTCAGATGACAACAACCCTAGTTTGGTGTTCTGGGCAGGCTTGCTCAAGCCACATAGATGACAGCTCTTAACCCTGGTCGCGATGTCCCTATCCATGCCCTTCCAGATAAAATGTTTCCTAATACTGGAAATGGTCTTAGAAATTCCCTTGTGGCCTCCTACTGGGGAATTATGGTAATAACTGAAGACCATGGGCACTAACTTGCTAGGCAGCACGATCTTAGGGGCACGTCCTTTTCTTTCTCTGCAACAGAGGACTCCCTTGGACAAGAAGTAAGGGGCCTGTACGTTACCCTCCTTGATATTTTGGATGACTGGACCCAGCACTTCGTCGTTTAACTGATGGGGTAACACATCAGTGAAGGCTAATGGAAAGTCTAATAGAACGGAACAGGGTTGCTCAGATTGGGCATCACTGGGCTGGAAAAACATGCGGGACAAGGCATCTGCAACCACATTTTGAGATCCCCTAATGTGTTGCACTGTGAACTTAAAGGATGAGATCTTTACCACCCATCTACGAATTTTACCCAGTTGCCGGGGATGAGCCACAAGCCAAGAGAGAGCCTGATTGTCGGTCTCGAGCAGGAACTCAGCATGTTCCAGGAAACGCCTGAACTTGTCTAGATCGTACACAACAGCTAAACACTCTAGCTCATAGATAGATGATTTTCGTTCTTGCTGGGTCAGTGTCCGGGAAATAAAAGCCACAGGCTGCCTAGCGTCGTCTACAACTTGGGAAAGAACCGCCCCGAGCGCAACCGAACTCGCGTCCGTCTGCAGTATAAACGGCTTCGAAAAGTCGGGCATCCGTAACACCGGTGGGGAGATGGTGGCTTCCTTCAAGGTGTTGAAAGCCTTTTGTTGAGTCTCACCCCATGTAAATTTGGCGCCCTTTTTCCTCAGTTCGTTCAAGGGTGCGGCAATGTCGGCGATGTTAGGTATGAAACGTCGGTAAAAATTTACCATACCGACGAATCTCGCTATGCCCTTCGCATCCCTTGGGGGAGGGAAGTCACGGATGCCCTGTGTCATCTCGGGGTCGACCGTAACGCCCCGGTGTGAAACTAAGTGGCCCAAGAAAGAAATACTGTCTTGGGCGAAACGAACCTTCTCGGGATTTTCAGTGAGACCAGAACTCCTTAACCGACCCATCACTTCTCTGAGATTACACAGATGATCATCGAAGGTCTCGCTATATACCAATAAATCGTCAAGGTAATTAAACACGAACCGAAATTTCACATCGTGAAAAACGGTATCGAGAAGACGAGTAAGTGTCTGGGCCCCCACAGCCAAACCCATTGGAACCCTTGTGTACTGGTACAAATTCCAGGGTACACAAAAGGCCGTATATGGTCTACTCTCTTTGGCCAGCGGAATCTGATGATAGGCCGCGTTAAGATCGATTATAGTAAAATATCTGGCCCCACTGAACCAATCAAAGGCCGAATGTAAATCTGGGAGGGGAACAGAATCCACCTCTATATTGGAGTTCAACTTCCGATAATCTATTACCATTCTTTGCTTGCCCCCAGGCTTTGGTACTAAAAATGGTGGACTGGCATAGCTCGAATGAGAAGGTTCAATTACCCCTTGTTCTAACAATTCTTGAACCTCCTCTCGCAGAATGGTCATCTTCGGAGGAGCGAATTTGTAAGGGTGTGACCTTACTATTTTGGAATCTGTTAGGCGTAGCTTGTACTCCAGCAGGTGTGTGAGTCCCAAAGTAGGAGTTAACACCTCGGGAAATTCCTCACACAAATGGTCTAAGGCCTTCTGCTGGGATGGAGTGAGATGATCTCGTGCAGAATCGGGACAAGCTACTTCTTGGATACCCGGCTTTGCGCCCTGGTTCCCAAGGAACGGAATTAGAACTCCCCGATTAAACTTAAAGAAACATTGGTGCTCTTGGATGTCCAGCACGAGACCACTTTTTGCGATGAAGTCGGCACCAATTATACAATCCACTCCCAGAGCAGGAGAAACCAGAAAAGGCCACACCCAAGAAAACCCATCGATTTTAATTTTGAAGGTGATAACCCGGGAGATAGGCAAGATTTCCCGGGATGCAGTCCAGCATACTGCAGATGACAGGTTCGACTCCTTGATCAAGCCCTGCTTTTCAAGGTCCGCGTATACCCGAGATGAGATGATGGATCGGGCTGAACCGGAGTCAACTAAGGCTCTGAGCTGACCCCCTTTTACCTCGAGCGACAGAAAGGGGCATACTGAAAGGTGTTGCGAGGTAGTGGACCGGACCTTGATGTCGGAAGAGTTGGATGCTAACAATTGCCTGGAGGTCGTCGGAAGTTGAACAGATTTAGAACGGGGGGAAGACATCCTCCGACATATCTTCCCCTGTCTATTTAGTTTTTGGTACTGGTCTAGACGAAGGAGGTGCTGGACGCGCGCGCCCTCGAGTGCAATTTCTAGCCACGTGCCCCGGGCGGTTACAATTGTAACAGACAACCGCATTCTTTTGCTCGCGATTTCGAACTGGCTGGGCCTGTCGGGGGAAGAAAGGCTCCCTGGGTCCTTCCGATCTCTGAGGTCTGGGTTCTTCTCCTCTACCGTCTCCCCTCGCGTGGTCGCTCATCTGGATGGCCTTGGTCATGACACACAGCCGGTCCAGGTCCGCAAACCCCCGCGGCCGCTCTGCAAAAACTAGACGCAATCGGTCCTCGGAGGAGACGCCGTCGAGAATATTCTGGACCAATTCCTCCTCCGATATGCCCAGTCTCAGTATTCGAGCTACTTCTCGGATCCGTTGTACGAATTGGGCTAAACTTTCGCCCCGCGCCTGCACTCGATAAAAGTGTCGATGTCGCAACTGCTCCATTAATCTACCGGGCACGAACGCCCTCAACACCACCCGGTGGAACTTCGCCACTCCACCACTACGACGCATGACCTCCGCCACCCTCTCAGCCATGGTTCCGCGACAATAAGGGAATATGAGTTCGAGCACAGTGCGATCGGACATGCCCGGGAAGTCTACCAACTGGAAAACGGTCTTAAAAAAAGGTAATAGTTTTTCTACATCCAGTCCATCCACGACTGGTAGTTGTTGGATGATGTGAGACAGTGGGTTGGGCAGCTTATGATAAGACGCCGCCCCCAAACCGGTGAGAACCGGGGTACTTGCTGCAGGTTCTATAGCTCTATACGACGAATCTACTGCTGAGACCACGGACTCAGCAACTGGAGCCGGCGTAGGTGGTCTAGCCGGTTAAGACCCCTGCAGGGTCGAGGTGATCTGCTGTATTAGATCATTTATGTTATGGGCCGGCTCAAGTTCGCCGCCTTGTGCTTGAAGATTCTCCAGCCTGAGTATGACATGCTGCAGACGTTGCCGGATTCGCCGGACGCCGATGGAGCACCCCGGTCCCTCCTCCAAACTATCTACGCAGCGAGCTAATTCTCGCAGCTCCTCCCACTTCTCATTGCAAATTTCCCACTCGCTCTCTTGGTCAGCGATGCTGACCTTCGAGAGCGCGTCACCCACGGCCAGCGCTTCTCGGAGCTGCCGTCGTAAAACAAGAATTGTCCCTCGAGGGTCTCTCCCCCGGGCCCGTAGCTCGAACTCTAATTCATCTCGTAAAAACAGCTCGGGGTTTAGTACACTCATCGTCGAGCTTCGCGGTCGGCACACAAAACAAAACACAACACCTTAGAAAACTAATGACAATTAACACAGGAAATTCTTAAGTACTCTTCTTCCATTAAGCAGACTGCGGGTCCCCCTACCGTTGCGAGGACCCAGCCCACTTACCTGAACTGCTCTCTCTCAACAACTCTACACATTAAGGAACGCGACACACACACTAACACACAACACGACAAAATCACCGACCAACGACAATTTTCAAAAAATATTTCCAATAATTTCGGCTCCCGTATCTCGGAGGAGACCGACTGCCGATCGGGCCATACCGCATAAATTATACACCTCCCCTTTTATTGGCAAGGTAATACGCAAACCATCTCCACCCAGGCACAGATCTGCGATAATTGTGTTTCCAAAGGAATAAAATTTCACACCACGTGGCAACCTACCGTTCAACTATTCAAGGCGGGCAAGTACCTAGATATATTATACAGAAAACCTTAAACCTAACAAAACATAGTCACTTTTAGATATAGGGCCTTTCAAAGATTCTTCTAAGTTCCATTGGAACCCCCAAAATATTTCCTAAGTTTGCAAGCCCCGTCACACCCAAAGGACCCAAGAGTTAACCCTAATCTCAACCACGCTCTGCTACCAAATGTAACCCCGCTTTAACTTAGACTGGTAAAAAAAATTATTATATTATATTTTTTTTGAAACATTTTTTTTTAATTTTCTTTTTTCTATTTTTTTTAAAGAGGGGCCACAAGATAATTAGAACTAGACCAAAGCCTAGAGAAGCCAAAAATGCGCTGGATCCAGTGAGACGGGACTTGCAATTAAAACTCATAAAATTAACAATTAATAAAATCCGTTTATTATTCTATCTCCTTTCTGCTACCTACAAAAACAATAAATATAACATTCAGAATTTATTTTCCCCTTAAAAACTGTTAATTAAAAATAATTTATATTCTTTAAAAAGGTTACTTGAAATTATTAATAAATCCAAAATTTATTTTCTATCTTCTCTAAATAAAATCAATTGAAACTTAATTGAGATAAAATTTATATACATCTTGATAAGGTTAATTAAAATAAATTAACTCTCTTAGAAAAAATATTAATTAAAAATTAATAGAGATAGAATTAATTAATTGTCATCAAAATTAAATGTATATATATATATATA
Source organism: Magicicada septendecula (assembly GCA_034769895.1). Classification (NCBI taxonomy): domain Eukaryota; kingdom Metazoa; phylum Arthropoda; class Insecta; order Hemiptera; family Cicadidae; genus Magicicada; species Magicicada septendecula. The sequence continues at coordinate 880,589,908 of CM068367.1, read as the reverse complement.
TATATATATATAACCCTATGTTTTACCTTTTCTTTTTATAAGCCCTATATCTAACTCCCCCAAAAATACACCCAAATGCACAATACATATAGAACCCCACAAAATACACACACGAATATACAATACATCTACATGTTCCACAATACAGGACAATTATTACATAGATCTCTTGCCACACCCTTTTCTACCCCCATGAGGTACATCATTAATAATTTATGAAAAACCATGTCAGGTTTTAATTCTTAATATGTGCATAACACATTACATGTGTATCTGATTATATATGCAACACCAGTAGTCCCCAGGACATAATAAATTCAAAAATTTGGCCAAGTGCCTAATACTATTATAAAATGCTGCCACACTGGGCACTTATACTGGGAGAAATAAAATTTAGAATACAGTGAACACCCCGGTTATCATAATTAATTAAAAGAATTTAAATTTTGATAAATATTGTTAAGTTTAGAAAATAGTAATGTGTCATGAACCTTATAACCCTTTTAAAAAGTAATTTTGGCCCAGAGACAGACATGTTCATGGGCAAGTCGGTGCATAATTCAACCTGTCTCAACAGCATGTTTAACACTGCATGAACATGCACCTGTACAGGATTAAACTTGTGAATCTACTTAACTACCACAGAAACTTGTATCCCTACATAATCCAAACTGAATTTAAAAATGAGAATTTAATATATAAAATGAATACTAAATTGAAACAGAGAAATTACAAGTTGGTTGAATGAATTAGTAGCAGTGATGAAACCCTTATACTGAAAAAAAGAAGGAATTGCACGTTTGAAAGGTGAGCTGCCAAAGATGCATGTCAGCCTCTGAGCTCACAGATTATACAAACAAATTAATAAAATTTACAAATGATTTTGTAATCCCTCCCAGTTCACGCACTATTCTGTCCCGTTAATCGGGGACCCAATTAAAATGTTTAAAAACTTAAAGTCATGTTGTTGAGTGATTGAATGTCCACTGGCTTTTTGAGTTACATCACCAAGTGTAAAGAATTTTAAATATGGATTGAATTCACCTTATTTTTTCCTTTCCATGGGTGTGAAGTGGTGATCATCTGGTTTTCATGATAGTGTGTTTGTGTTAGCCATCGCCATTCTCCTCCGGCAGATGAAGAGAGAGAGAGAATCTAGGTGTTACATGTTCAGGCTGGTGGAGCTGTCCCCGTCTTCAGCAGAGGACCCTGATTATACAACATATTATCAGCTAGAGTTCACAAACAAATTCCCCCAGAAACTTCACACACCCCCAAAACCCACATATAATCTTAACACAGCTTTAGGGCTATTTAAATATGATACTTGACACACTTGGCAAGGTTATATGGCCAACAGGCCCTATTTGAAAACATTTAGTTCTGTGAAATTTCATATTGATAAACTTTACCCATGTGGGTTAACATACTTCAATTTTGATTAGCTAATTATTCGGCTTGTTACACTTTTAATAAAATTTACACATAGTCTGAATTTTTGCTACGTGGTCAGAAAGGTTACTTGATTACAATCATATCTATACTTATTAAATTAATACCTTCTGGCAATTACATTCTTCTCAATTGGTGCCTTAGTAAGCTTCCTGAAATTGATAAGGTTTTACTATAATCACTAGTAAAGATTGTATGTAACTTACTCTGAATTACGCATTGCACACTCGCCACGAGGTGCCATAATAAGGTTATCAGATTACATCCATGTCTGTACGATTTAAACAAATACTTTTTGCATTGATATGACTCTCAATTTTGGTGCCTTAGTTAAGACATGTGAATTTAATATAGTATTACTATATTACAAAAAATTACCTTTAAATTATGTATTGCACAACTCAACACGAGGTGACGTAAAAGATTATCTGCATCAACTTAATGTGGCCTATTAAACAATTTTTCATTAGTAAAACTTTAAATAGATAATTATATAATAATAATGCCGTAACTTACCGCAGTTCTGTTTTAATTTAGCCTGCCATAGATGAAGATGTGGTGCAACAAATACTTCTTTCTGTCCGGAGGAAAAAAAAGACGCAGCTAACCAAGACGACGGTCGGCCAGAAACAAAGAATTGCAGAAAACGTTATTTCCGTTCTGACCGCGTAAACCGTGCTCGCTAGGGTGCAGCACTAATCAAGCCGCTCTAAATGGTAAAACCAGTTACAGTACTTATTTTAACCGCTATCGCTAAATACCGTACAGCATTTAACGTCAATTTCTTGACGCTAAATACCGAACACGCACCGTATACTCGCCGATCTATTTTAGAACGGCACAGTTTAGTTAGTAAGATTATATGGGTTTTTATTTTTGTTCTATGTTATGAATAGCATAGCAAGTTACAGTATTTGTAAAGCTTATAAAGGTGAATATTTATTTGTCTAATGTTTGAAATTTTAATATTTAAATATTTTTCTAGTAAATAATAAATCATAGCATGATTATTTTGAAACGGTTTTAAATGATTATTTCATGTCAACAACATATCACTCCTCTTTAAAAATTATTTAATTATTGTGCAACTACATATACTTGACGCAACGAGAAAAAAATCCTGCGACCTGGCCGGTGTAATACACTTTATAGTTGCGTTGAGTAAATGGTAATGTATTTGTATAAATGTTGTAACGTTGCATAATATATATACATAATATTTAAAATTTATATTTATTTTACCTGAATATGTTATTTTTTCCTTATTTGGAACATGTTTCGAGACCTCCTGTGTTCTCATCCTCAGCCTTCGTGATCTTGCGTCTGGTGAAGTATTTGTGTATTCGCTGGACGCTATATTGATTTCTTGTTGGTCTCTGGTATTTTAAAGTGGTATTATTGTGTGTGATTGTGGTATATGTATTAGTATTTTGTGTATTTTCGATGTTTTCCATCTCGGCTAGAACTGTCTTCGAATTACTTTCACTTTCCCTGCACTGCCTTAATCTCGTTTGCATTCATAATTGTAGGAGAAGCTGTCTGGATAAAGATTTTGGTACTTACAATGCTTTTTTTAGAAAAAAGTTGCATCATTAAAACGTTACTATAAATATTCCTAGATTAGGAAATTCGGAGCTACAATGAACTTACAATTTTATTTTAAAATATAGAATACAATACCACTTCTGTATAACGATGTCTGTAAAATCTCGCCCACGTCTTATCTTATCGCACTGGCAACAAATTTTTTTATGAGTTATCGGTTATTGTCCCGGTGTCTTTGAACTACATTAGGTTGCTGAAAACGTTGGAATGTGATTCCGATATTAATGAAAAAATGTAAGTCATGAACTTAATTGGAAACGTAAGAGTTTCATAAATTAATTAATTACGGCTTTTATAAACATTAATTATTAATAAATGAGTTATACAAAAGCAGTGGACGCCTAATCTGATACTGACACCTTGACGTACGGACGATTTATCAGCATTTTTAAAGCCGATTTCAAACTTAACATCTACTGAGTACGTACCTCTAAATGGATGGCGACAAGAGATTTTGCCAACAATTCAGTATTTCCTAGAGTACCTTCGTTTGGTCAAAGTATCATCTTACTTTGTTGTATTAAGGAAGCCTGGAGCTAATACAAAATATGTATGCCAGCGAACACACTTCGTCCGCCACACGTGAGAGCACAGTGCAGTGTTTATCTAAAAGCGAAATAAACAATAGTCTAGGGATTGCGTGCGTCGTACTAATGGGTGTATTTTCTCTCCGCTGCACCGTACGCTGCTTGCTTCACGTTATCAGTTTCAGCTGACTTAAGCTTTGGTTTCTAAGTTTGATAACTCTTCTAAAATTATTGCCATATATTTGATTTTTGTATTTTTTCAACTTTGAAATATTTAAACAGCTTCCAACTCCACTGGAAAATGTGTAACTAGTATAATAACCCTTGTATTTTTCGTATTATTCACAGATTGTAGTCAAAATTAAATAATACAATTTATAAGTAGTAGGGGGAAAATGACAGTTCTGACCAAAGTACCGTTATTCCCCCACCACCACCGCTGGACCAGCAGCATCGACCAATCAAATTTCATGGCGCCTTTCGCGCGTCAAGTTCAAATATATGCCGTCTTTCGCGAGCCTAAATTACTTTCACTTTCTACTGGACCGCGAATTTCCGCGAATAAATTTTTTTATTTTTTTTTTAATTTGATATTTTTATTTTTTTAATTAAATTGATTTGCATATCCGGGAATATATGCCGTCTTTCGCGAGCCTAAATCACTTTCACTTTCTACTGGACCGCGAATTTCCACGAATAAATTTTTTTATTTTTTTTAAATTTGATATTTTTATTTTTTTAATTAAATTGATTTGCATATCCGCGAATATATGCCGCCTTTCGCGAGCCTAGATCACTTTCACTTTCTATCAGCCGGACCCGCAGCATCCCAAATGGACCACCCGCATCAGCAAATATACTTTTTATTTTTAAATAAAGCTGATTTGCATATCAGAGGTGGGTGGTGGGTGGGTGGTTCCGACTTGATGCATTATAGTGTATATATTAAATATATGATCAGGGTTACCAACCTTGCATGAGTTCAAATTTGTTGTATGTTATAATGTATATTAAATCTATATGATCAGGTTTACCAACCTATGCAGGGGTTCAAACTTGATATGTGTATTATAGTGTATATTAAAATATATGATCAGGGTTACCAATCTTGCATTATAGTGTATAGAACAGATCTGTCAACATTTTTCTGTGGTGGGAAATTCAAACTATATGAGCAACGCATTCGCCAGAATCTGAGACTCGAGAGAGTATGTTTGTCGTGCATGCTTTATTTTTTATTTTTAATGAAGCTGATTTGCATATCAGGGGTGGGTGATGAGTCAATTCTCCCTTTGAATGTAAATAACTATCTCTCTCCCTCCCTCTCTCTCTCTCTTTATGTCATCGGTTTTACATAAGCATCGTGCTACTTATGGATTATTGTAATTAGTGATACTAAAATGTAATCACCAGGAAATATATTTATCGCCTACCTCATTGCGTTCTACTTCTAATTTGGTACATGACAGTCATTGACTGCGATTTAGAACTTAATATACTGCCAAGTCTGTGTGTGGTAAAGTGTTACGCATAAAATATGAAAAAATATATATATTTAAACTAGTATTTACAAAATATGTATAAATGGTACGCCTATCTATCAAGTGAAAACGGATATTGTCTACCAGAATCTGAGACTCGAGAGAGTATGTTTGTCGTGCATGCTTTATTTTTTTTTAATTTTTAATGAAGCTGATTTGCAATCAGGGGCGGGTGATGAGTCAATTCTCCCTTTGAATGTAAATAACTATCTCTCTCCCTCCCTCTCTCTCTCTTTATGTCATCGGTTTTACATAAGCGTCGTGCTACTTATGGATTATTGTAATTAGCGATACTAAAATGTAATCACCAGGAAATATATTTATCGCCTACCTCATTGCGTTCTACTTCTAATTTTGGTACATGACAGTCATTGACTGCGATTTTAGAAATTAATATACTGCCAAGTCTGTGTGTGGTAAAGTGTTACGCATAAAATATGAAAAAATATATAATGGGTGAGGCAAAACAAAACACATACAGCCGAGTTGCAGACGCGTATTTGCAGATTCACCGTGACTGTTACTAGCGGACGCCCGATTTCTTGGTATGCCGTCGCTCGCGTCATCCGTATTTAAAGTTCGCTACTTCCAGTACACATGGCCTCTGTAACAGATTTGGTCTCCAACAGGTGTGATTCGAACGGTAAGAGCAAGAACAATATGAACAAGGTCAAGGACATTATATGTCTAGTATCCCTCCTCAGACGCTGGTGTTACTTTGTGTCATAAAATATCTCATGACACTCAAGATAAGAGACAATACGTTTGCAAAAAACAACAAAATTGAACTTCTGGAAACAAAATTGCATGGTTTGTAAGTAATATCGACAACACAGGTCAGCATTTTTCGGCCATTGACTTTTTTTTTTTTTTTTTTTTAATGAAGTTGATTTGCATATCAGGGCGAGTGATGAGTCAATTCTCTCTTGAATGTAAATAACTATCTCTCTCCCTCTCTCTCTCTCTCTCTCTCTTTATGTCCTCGGTTTTACATAAGCGTCGTGCTACTTATGGAGTATTGTAATTAGCGATACTAAAATGTAATCACCAGGAAATATATTTATCACCTACCTCGTTGCGTCCTACTTCTAATTTTTTGACACATGACAGTCATTGACCACGATTTAGAAATTAATATACTGCCAAGTCTGTGTGTGTGTGGTAAAGTGTTCCGCATAAAAAAAAAAAATCTCCTTGAAATAAGGTATTTTCAAAAGTTTTGTGTACACACATTGTACAATAATTTTCGTAATTGTAAGATACAACCTGCAAATTATTAAAATGTCTCTCTCACACATTTCTGATTACTATACAAATAATTGCGTGCATATTCGAAGGTTTATAACGAAATAAATTAAAATAAACCATAATTTGTTTTAAATAATTAAATATATATTTACAACACTGTACACAAACTTAAAATATAGTTTACAAACCGCTATAATACAATTATTCAAAAAATACATTTTACATTGATTAAATATATATATCACAAACAAACATTGTTATATAAAATATTAATAATAATATTGTTTTAAATGATTAAATATATATATATTTACAGCACTGTACACAAACTTAAAATATAGTTTACAAACCGTTATAATACAATTATTCAAAAATACATTTTACATTGATTGAATATATATATATCACAAAAAAACATTGTTATATAAAATAAATACAATATTAATAATAATTTTTGACATTGTAAGATTTTTAAATAATAATTTCACGGCTGTAGATACAGTTCACAAGGAAGTTTATCTGTAACATAACAATACAGTCGATATTAGAATCACTGATACATAAATATTCAATTATCACATGCACACACACACACACACACACACACACACACACACACACACACACAGTTAGTGGAAAGAATCAAATGCGTTAAGTAAGTAAACTTTTTCAAGTATATGTCATTTTTCATAAGTTAATGTACTTTCAAATAATTTCTAATCAAACCAAACCAAATATTATTCACTGGAAATTTGTAAATACTACTTAGAATCAATGATACATTTATCGCATAAGTTAATGTACTTTCAAATAATTTCTAATCGAACCAACTATTATTCAACGAAACTTATAGAATCAATGATACATTTATCATGTACATACAAATTCAATTATTAAAGTGTTAAGTACAGAGAGTTGAAACTACACGCACACACACACACACACACACACACACACACACACACATCAATAAATTGTTTGTCAACACGATTGCTACTTACGACACAATCTCCACCTGTATTGTATTGTTTGATTCCTCGTCCCTCGATGCACTAAATGTAGTTCTTTGGGTTTGATATGCGTGAAAAACGTTTTTTTTTTTCTCAAAACCCTTCACAAACACATATTTATATATACGTGTATGTGATGTTAACAATGAAACAAGATTGTCGTATGGTGTCTCTCCTTCGCTCCATCTAAGTCTATGATAATTTGTCGTTAACCAGTGGTTTGTCCTAACGTATTTGGGATTCGTAACGGATGTAGCAGGCGGTGTCAAAATCCAATGTCTACCAGCAAATCTCAGAACGTCCATGATTGACAGTTCCTTCACAATATATTTTCCGTTGTCATCGAAAAAGCACTGGAAGTCGATTATAACCGCAGTGTTATCCATAATACTGTAAGACAAAGAAACCACACACATTACAAACTCTATATATGTATATATTATGTTTAAACATACAAATATCGTTGCGATATTAATATGTGAACTTACGTTTACAGACGTCTGGACTGAAGCACCGAGAGACATCAACTGACGAAAGAAACAAGTGTTGAGGGGGTTACTATACATGGAGACGAATTTTTTTAGTAGGTGGGGAGGTGTCGTCGTCGTCGTTCTCCATGTTGATGCGTTGTCGTATCCGATAATGACCGTATGCAAGCGTATCATGACCATTGTCTAATATATAACGCTTATCATCATACGGTGACAACGCTTGCTTATTTACACCCATCGTGTACAGCGTATGATGATCGCTACGTAAACAAAGCGCACTGGTAGAAAACTGACAATGATCAGTGAGACACTTGCGATACATATCGTGTCGCAGACTCCTCTTAATTGCAACTCGAGGCACACCTTTACATACACGTTTTTGACACTCTTGGGTGGGATCTTCGTGGGCCACAAGGAACGAATAACATTTCGCACGGAGACCCACGAATTCTCTAATAGGACGACCACACGTTTCATCCTTGAACAGTCCGACAACCTTTTTGTTCTTAAGGCTATAACAAGGATGAGACGTAGGGTAATCCGATGTGTCAAAAACGTGTAGGTCCTTCTTCATATCTGCATACAAGTCTGATGTTTGAATGCTATACATCAGACTGTCTGTATCTGTCATTAATAATTTAACGTTGCAACCGTACTTGGCGACAGCATAACGATAATGAAAGTCGTACATTATCGTTTTGCTAACGTCAAGCACCGTGAAGCCGACATACACGGGACGGGAAAGAACAATGGATTTTTTACGGAGTGAGAGCCCCACCAGATCGTTCGTATAACGAATCATACGTTTTAGCCTAGGTGTGGAAACTAGTTTTTGAAGCCGTCGTTCATTCGAGACTAGTTCAAAGTCTATATGTTTCCGTACGTTCTCCTGCGACTTACCGTATACGGCGTTGTTCATCAGTTTGAAAAGGTCTTTTTCAAAGCTGTTGACGGCTGTTTGCCTCTTGCGGGTGTTGAAATCGATAAACGGTTTCAACCAAGCGCTTTGCTTAAAACACAACACCCTATGAGTCGCTTTCAGCTCTAAGCCAAGACTTAAATACAATTTCAAATTTCAATAATGGAGAACGTAATTTTGTTTGTCCTCCAAAGTTGTTAACAACTTCTCTACGGATGACCCTGATTCGTTATACGATGATCTGTATATACTCTCGTGTAAACGTTTGGAAAAGGGAGAAAGGATATCGGGTGTTACGCGCTGGCGCACAGGTGCAAGTGGGTAGTCGGAATGCAGGTCGTGTAAGGTATCGGGATAGTGTAGGTCAACTTCGAGGATGTACCCGATGTCGGAATCATCACTCACATTACGTACGTCCAAGGACTCGATTTCGTTACGATCGAGCCATCGGAAGTCTGCGTAAGGGAGTGGTTGCGACATGGCTGCACCGTATAAATTATTACAGTCTGTATACAGAATGAAGGAGGTCGGTTTCGATACATCGTACTGATCTGGAATAAAAGGATTGTTAGCGACTGCGTGACGGTTGGATATCATCGCGCAGCCTCCGCGGACCCCAGACTCAAGGAACAGATGCATATTTATCTCTGTTAACAGCTCTAATTCGACCCCTGTCATTTTTAGCATCGCGTTCCAAGCGAGTCCGGGAAGCGAGTAAAAATGACACGGGTCCAAGCAGTAATCGCGTAAGGCCATGTCTCGGAAACTTTCAAAGACACCGGCCAGCAGCATTACGTCTGTCAACAAATACAAATCGTGGTAATCGCCAAACGTACGCAGATTGAATGCACTCCACACGTTTTGTGCGTGCTCGTAATCTGCATCCGAAATAGCCGATTCCAACAACCGGTTATCAAAGTGTTCACGAGCGGGTAGACTTGTTTCGTTGAACCGATCAATGCTGTCAACCTACTCGTAAGGGTATACTCCCTTGCGTACGACCAGATTGGTCTGTTCGTCGAAACCCCGTCTAAGCATTTCCTCTCTGAGCAAAGGAAATTGGCTCCCGGACGTGGACAGATTGGTAACGAGTGTGTCCAGAGAGCGATTAAGAAATTGAAAAGAGTCTACGAAACGCAAGGGACCCAGGGAGAACGACACGTAACGCTCACTGGATGTTGCAATGCAGGATACGTGTTGGTCCTTATATTTTCCTAAACCCAGCATTAAATGGTGACAGTCGTAGCCACGAAGGTTGTGAAAGAAGACGGGGATATGACGAGGCATCTTGTAGCTTAGATTACAGCTATTGTGGGCTGCTCCCAAGAATTTCCCCGTAAGATGACAATGATTGCGTACCTTGTCATCGTCTGTCAAAGGGCGCTCACACAAATGACAAACGGTGGCGTTAGTGAACGCAACATTGTCATCATCGGACATAATTATTTGTACGTTATGTCGTACTACCTTCATCATATCCTCGGCGTCTTTCATCAACCACGAGAAGAAAGTGTCTACAACGTTTTCACCTCGATAAACTTTAGCCTCTCTCCAGAGTCTGTGTGTATGATCCACGAGAGCATAGGAGAAACCTGACGGAATATGCATCGCTTCGTATGATGTGGACGATACAGGAGGAGAAGTTATTTTCTGACGGGCACCGTTGCTATCAACTGAGTAGAATTCGCCTAACTCGTGCACTGTCGTCGGGACGTTGTTACCAGGTGAACACGATTGAAGCGGAGTGATGAGAGACTCGAAGTCGGCGTAGACGGTAAAGGGTACTTTAAGACAGTGCGCGTAATTTTTAAATGACATAAACTTCTCCTCCTCTGTAGGCATTTTGGTTTTCTGCTCGCCGTGAGGTGTGCAGTAGGGGAGATGATCGGACAGACCATGTTCTGTGGAGAAACGATGCAGGCAGTAGTCGCAGTAAAATGATTGGCCGTCGTGTTTTGTTAGGGATGATAATAATCTGCTCATGTTACTGATAAGACAGTAATGTTTTCGGCTATTTGTATCGGACAGAAGTAAAAGATTAACGTGATGTAATCTGTCCTTATTGGGGGTAATTCTTAACGGATAAACCTCATTTTTTGATTCGTTTCTGATATTGTCGTCTATATCATAGCCGAAAACGTTTATAGAAATGTTGGGATTTTGTGTTTCAAATTTAGAAAGTGAGTTTATAGAAACAGGGTACTCGATACCGGTCATATTTATTGTGTTTATGAAGGGGGCGTATTTTGTAACAAATTCTTTATGCTTTTGTTGAGGGTGTATGTGAGCTAGTACGGACCATAGAAAACACATTTCATCTTGGGAGTTATTGATGTTGACTACTGCCTTGGTGAGTGCAAGTTTTCGCGGGGTTGGAAGGTAGGAGGATGCTGCTAGAGGCTGGTACCGTCCAACAACTAGTTCCAGCTTCAGTACAGCATCCACCGACCATCCGCTCCCGTCACGGGTAAAATTGGATATGCTATTCATGATTTTATCGTAGGATTCATCGAGTAGACAGTTCAACTCGTCGTTGTCGTCCGTGAGCAACGTACGACAACGTCCGTGGAAGACGGCGTCTTTGGTTACCACTTTTTCTTCGCCGCTGTCACCATCTAACACAGTTTTAGTGAAACGTATCCTGCACGCAATATGCCATTTGATACTGCGTAAACGTGCTTGTTCTGCCAGAATATCCTTGCACAATAAAGGTCGCACCTCGGTCATTATCGGTACTATATCTTTATCTTCTTCTTCTGTGTACACAGGCAGGTAATTAAAAGTTGTGAGACATCCTCTAATACTACTGTTTCGCACAATATAAAATCGTGTCATATCTGAAACAATAGAAACACATGTATTAGCTAATAGGAATGATGAATAACACACACAAATTCATGTTTGTGGTAAATAAATAGATAGTACACGTTAGTAATACGTTAGTTTATTGCAAACTGTGAAGATGGTAGCTACTCATGATTTTAGCATTGAAAGTGAAAGAAGAAAATCGTTCAAGTATTGGGAAGTGACGTTTGTCAGTCCCGACGAGTTAGCGTTTGCTGGGTTTTACTACTATCCGCTAAATTATGATGTTTGTGGACATAGTATGTCATTCATAGACGATAGAGTTAAATGTTTTTGTTGCGGAATTGAATTAGTTCATTGGAGAGAAGGTGACATACCTATGGTGGAACATGAAAAATTTTCTCCGTCATGTCAATTTCTAAACGATGTCAAGAGACAATACATTGGGGAGAAGGTGACAAACCTATGTCAGAACATAAAAAATTTTCTCCGTCATATCAATTTCTAAACAACGTCAAGAGACTATCTTATACATGTTAATTCATATCAAACAAATTTGGTTTGCTACATAATTATAGAGAGAGACAATTGGTATTTTAAAAAATTTTTACCTTGTTGAGGATGTCCCTGTTCCTGCTGATGTTCTGGATTCTGCTGAAGGTCAGACATGATGATATTCAGACGTGAGAGTGAATACTGAAAAACAAAGAAACTGTTATAACGCTGGTATTATGTTAGTGTATCTTAAACGCTTTATATCGCACAAAGTAAATTAGAATATCAATTGTAACATACAATTTGTAGCACAGTAGTGTTCAGCAACACGAACGAGTTGTAAGTAAGACGCTGTTGTGAAGTTCACCGGGTATATATTGTGATGGCAGCGGTATGCGAACATCTGCTCTCCGGTACCAACGGTGGACACAGCGAGCCAATCCGGCATCAGCAGCCGCCGAGACGTGACCAACTTCGTGTTCGGAGCTAGCCAATCAGCGATGCCAGTTAGTTAATAAAACCTGAGCCGGCAGAAAGAGGAGGACTGCAGTACGCCGTGAACAGCGGGCGCAGCCGCCGAACATCTTAGCGCGGCACTACCAACATCACCGTTCTCACAACTTGGTCCTTTTTAGGACCACCAAAAACACTAGAGTGTACGATTGGTGCCAGTTGTCATGCGGCAAGCCTTTTGTCCGGTGACAATATATAGTGCAAGCGTTGATGTGTGTGTGCAACTGTACTAAAAAAGCTGTTATGCGCATGCGCAAATAATACAAATGCATATATGTAGATGACTGAAAAGAGATGATATAAAAGTGGTTGCACTGTAGTACTGTATGAACTTTTGTTTATGAAACTACCGAAAAAATACAATAAGGACGATATGAGGAAATATAAGTCTATACTACTAGCAACCAACGGACACAAACAAAAAATATAAACACAATACGCGAGTCTGTTCGTCGAAACCCCGTCTAAGCATTTCCTCTCTGAGCAAAGGAAATTGGCTCCCAGACGTGGACAGATTGCTAACGAGTGTGTCCAGAGAGCGATTAAGAAATTGAAAAGAGTCTACGAAACGCAAGGGACCCAGGGAGAACGACACGTAACGCTTACTGGATGTTGCAATGCAGGATACGTGTTGGTCCTTATATTTTCCTAACCCTTCATTAAATGGTGACAGTCGTAGTCACGAAGGTTATGAAAGAAGACGGGGATATGACGAGGCATCTTGTAGCTTAGATTACAGCTATTGTGGGCTGCTCCCAAGAATTTCCCCGTAAGATGACAATGATTGCGTACCTTGTCATCGTCTGTCAAAGGGCGCTCACACAACTGACAACGGTGGCGTTAGTGAACGCAACATTGTCATCATCGGACATAATTATTTGCACGTTATGTCGTACTACCTTCATCATATCCTCGGCGTCTTTCATCAACCACGAGAAGAAAGTGTCTACGACGTTTTCACCTCGATAAACTTTAGCCTCTCTCCAGAGTCTGTGTGTATGATCGACGTTACCACCACCACCACCACTATCACATTCTACTGTCCTTTTGTGACGAATATTCTATCATTGTTTGGTTCTCTCTGGTTTGATACAGACGTGTTCACTAGTGTCTTCTAATAATGTCGTTTCTTGTAAAGTTTAATGCTGTAATATCATGCATTACAACACGGTATCAGAGAAAGCGACGAGGCGTTTAGAAAAAATTACAGGCCGATTCTGGAACCGTTAGAAGCTATTTCACGAAAGTTAAGTGGTGATATAATGGAGGAGGGGAGGAGGAGAAGAAGAGCCTACACAACATGTAATAACTGAAAACGAAAGTGGCACGCAGAGTCATAACGCTTCTCATTTCAGTGACAATAGCGCATGGAACCCTAACACTTTACATTTCAGTGACGATTCATTAGCAAACAAATATATGCGTTTGTGCGAATCGGCTGACTGTAAACGGATTATAGATCGTATGTATGTATGGTGTTCGATATGAAGGTGGTAAATTTATGATAGGTGTTTCAAATGTGAAAATCGATGATAACGACAACTTTCATGTCAAAGGAAAAATTTACGAGGGTACACCTGGTCTGTATGAACTTTTGTTTATGAAACTATCGAAAAAATACAGTAAGGACGATATGAGGAAATACAGGTCCATACTACTAGCAACCAACAGACATATGATGAAATTAATTTCTATTTTTAATTTATTTGTGTGTGCGTATGTTTGACTGTAGTGCAGATTCTAATTTACAAAGTTTTGATGAATACTATTTGAAAGGGGGGAGCTCTCTAGTTGACATCTCCGCCGATGTAATGACTCTCAAACATAAAAATGTAAACATAAACAGACGGTGTTTGTTGACACGTAAACATTGTACACTTAAAATGTAAACATAAACATTCCGAGTTCGTTGACACGTAAACTGTTTTTCCTTTCGTGAGTAATCGTTCGTTAATAAGATATGAATTAGCTTAATCGATTAAATGGTTAGACTAGTAATGGTAAATGTGAAGGTAAAGAAGGTAAGTATGTAGGTTCGATTCCTGTTAATTCATATTTTTGTTAAAAATCTTTTTTATAAATATTGAGGAGAAGGGATAATAACATATTCTTTTATAATTATTAACAACGTTGTTTGGTATTTGTCATTGTAAAGTACAATCGGAAACCATGACGCCACTTAAATCTGTAATATTTTTTTTTTTTTTTTAACATTATGGACAAAATGTTTAACGGATAACACAACACAGTTTCAATTGGATCAGGTTAAACGTTACTTATATGAATATGGATATCTTTATACGAAAGATAAAACGTCATTGCAATTAGTAAATGATTCAGATGTTTCCAATGCCCTCCTTATATTTCAAGAATATTACAAATTACCTGCTGACGGCAAATTAAATAATGAAACTCGAAATTTAATGTTAAAACGTAGGTGTGGTAATACCGATATTCTTTCTGATTATAGAAAGAAATCAGCTAGAAAAACCACGCTTTGTTGTGTTAGCGTTTCAGACAGCAAGAAAAATGTACTGACAGCACACGCTGATGAATTCGATCACTGTAAAGTGATCAATGCGAGACTGTTTCTAAACGACAATTATTATCCTTACGATAATTTAAACTTGGATATTGGGAAAGACCGTTTTGCATTATTGTACAATATGTACGCCAGTTTTCAAAGTTCGTATTACCACCGTTTAGACGGCAGCCCATTACTGACACCGGAATTATTCAAATCAAAAGCCCCGCTGTTTGTGTTCGATTGTAGCAAGCAAGACGATACACTTAAGTCTTCAGCAGTTGATGTACGTTTAGAATTTGAATCGTCAATGAATTTTCCTAGACAGACAACCGCCTACTGTATGATACTACATGATTCGCTTGTAGAATATACACCATTGTCCAACACAGTACATAGACGTGTTTAAGTCTTATTTTATACATATTATGTAAATACTAGTTTTAAATATACATATTTGTAACATTATAATATTGGAGCTGTGTGTGTGTGTATGTATTTTTAATTGTAAAACTAGTTTAGATATATTTTCATACTTGTAACAATATAATCTTGGAGCTGTGTATGTATTTTTAATTGTAAAAACTGTTTAATATAATCTTGGAGCTGTGTGTATGTATTTTAATAAATGTATATATTACACACACTTTATTATTATTATTTGTATAACCCACTCCATAATGTATACGCATAACAATTTGATCATACACATACGCGCACACATACACACACACACACACACACACACACACACACATGTATTAAATTCAATAAATAATAATGCGCTTGATAATGTTTTAATGCAAATAATTTTAGGAAAGTCTACATTCCGCTTTCATAAGGAAATAGTCACTGCTTACAGCTATGTATGTATGTCCACAACAGAATTAGAGAGATATAAATGTCATCATACGCTGGGACCTACTTTCTAAATTTGTTACATTAAAAATGTTTGTTTAAAGCAATTTTTCAGAAAAATTGTAACAGACATAATAATTTGATCATACGCACACACACACACATACACACACACACATACACACACACACACACACACACATGTATTAAATTCAATAATGCGCTTAATAATGTTTTAATGCAAATAATTTTTACGTTTAAATAAAATCTGCACATACATTAAAATTAAATAAAATCTGTACACTTACCAAAAACTAGTATGTGTTGTCTATACACCCTTAATGATGAAAGTTGTGTGTATACTGAATGCGCACAAACAGTCTTTCAACTATTAAAAAAATGCAGTGATAGCTTTCACGCAGGCAGTCAAATGCGAAATTGCCACTATAAAAATACGGTAAGAATATATTTTCAGAAATTGTAATTTGATCATACACACACACACACACACACACACACACACATACGTATGTATTAAATTCAATAAATAATGCGCTTGATAATGTTTTAATGCAAATAATTTTTACGTTTAAATAAAATCTGTACATACAATAAAAATTATACTCAGTTATTAACGTATTCAAAATGTTTCAATAATGCGCTTGATAATGTTTTAATACAAATAATTTTTACGTTTAAATAAAATCTGCACATACATTAAAATTAAATAAAATCTGTACACTTACCAAAAACTAGTATGTGTGTTGTCTACACACCTTTAATGATGAAAGTTGCGTATACTGAAGACGCACAAACAGTCTTTCAACTATTAAAAAAGATGCAGAGTGATAGCTTTCACGCAGGTAGTCAAATGCGAAATTGCCACTATAAAAATATGGTAAGAATATACTTTCAGAAATTGTAATTTGATCACACACACACACACACACACACACACACGTATGTATTAAATTCAATAAATAATGCGCTTGATAATGTTTTAATGCAAATAATTTTTACGTTTAAATAAAATCTGTACATACAATAAAAATTATACTCAGTTATTAACGTATTCAAATGTTTCAATAATGCGCTTGATAATGTTTTAATACAAATAATTTTTACGTTTAAATAAAATCTGCACATATATTAAAATTAAATAAAATCTGTACACTTACCAAAAACTAGTATGTGTGTTGTCTACACACCCTTAATGATGAAAGTTGCGTATACTGAATGCGCACAAACAGTCTTTCAACTATTAAAAAAGACGCAGAGATAGATTTCACGATGTATCAGCACATACACAAGCAGTCAAAATGAGAAATTTTCGCTAATTTTCTGTGCGTATATATATTGTACACTGGTAGTGGGAGAAAGCTTGCATGTCCGTTTTTAGAGTAATTACTGTCAGCGGTGTTAATGCTTGACAGGTGTCAAATTAGAAAGTAGAGTTGTCCGTTTTTAGAGTAAATAGTTTATAATCCATAATTAATCCTAATTACTGTCAACGCTGCTAATGACTGACAGGTGTCAATTAGAAAGTAGGACGTCGTACACAAGGTTAATGACCTCTGGTTTAAGTTATCGAATAACTATATCTAATTCAGTATCGTTGTGTGTGCATAGACTTGTTTGGTTGAACCGATCAATGCGGTCAACGTACTCGTATCAAAACCCTGTATTTAATTATTTAAAACAAATTATGGTTTATTTTAATTTATTTCGTTATAAACCTCCGAATATGCATGCAATTATTTGTATAGTAATCAGAAATGTGTGAGAGAGACATTTTAATAATTTGTAGGTTGTATCTTACAATCATGAAAATTATTATTTAAACTGATAATTGTTTTATTAAAATCTTACAATGACGAAATATTATTATTTCATTGTTTACGATATATATATTTAATGCAAAAATGAATTTTTAAAATTACAATCGTCTGTAAACTATATTTAAGTTCGTGTACACACATACAAATCGTTTGAATAAGGGAATTCTTATCAACGTTTGCAGCGAGAGAGAGAGACATATACAATGTGTGTATGTGTACACAAAACTTTTGAAAATACCTTATTTCAAGGAGATTTTTTTATGTGTAACACTTTACCACACACACAGACTTGACAGTATATTAATTTCTAAATCGTGGTCAATGACTGTCATGTGTCAAAAAAAGGACGCAACGAGGTAGGTGATAAATATATTTCCTGGTGATTACATTTTAGCATCGCTACTTACAATAATCCATAAGTAGCACGACGCTTATGTAAAACTGATGACATAAAGAGCTAGCGAGAGAGAGTGTGAGAGAGAGTTTATATCATGATCGATAACTGTGTCTAGAGACAAAGAGAGAGGAGGGGAGAGAGAGAGTTGATATCGAAGTCGTCAACAATTTACTATAATATAGTTTGAATTTCTCACCGAAGAAAAAAAATGTTGGCAGATCTGTTCTATACACACAATAATGTAGGATTGGTAACCCTGATCATATATATTTTAATATACACTATAATACACGCACCTATCAAGTTTGAACAAAGATGTGAAACGTAAAACGTAAAACGTAAAACGTAAGACGTAAGACGTAAAACGTAAACGTAAGACGTAAGACGTAAGACGTAAGACGTAAGATGTGAAACGTAAAACGTAAAACGTAAGACGTAAGACGTAAAACGTAAGACGTAGTGTGAGATGTGTACTGGAAGTAGCGAACTTTAAATACGGATGACGCGAGCGACGGCATACCAAGAAATCGGGCGTCCGCTAGTAACAGTCACGGTGAATCTGCAAATACGCGTCTGCAACTCGGCTGTATGTGTTTTGTTTTGCCTCACCCATTATATATTTTTTCATATTTTATGCGTAACACTTTACCACACACATACTTGGCAGTATATTAATTTGTAAATCGTGGTCAATGACTGTCATGAGTCAAAAAATTATAAGTAGGACGCAACGAGGTAGGTGATAAATATATTTCCTGGTGATTACATTTTAGTAGCGCTAATTACAATAATCCATAAGTAGCACGACGCTTATGTAAAACCGAGGACATAAAGAGAGAGAGAGAGAGAGAGAGAGAGGGAGAGAGATAGTTATTTACATTCAAGAGAGAATTGACTCATCACTCGCCCTGATATGCAAATCAACTTCATTAAAAAAAAAAAAAAAAAAAAAAAAAAAAAAAAAAAGTCAATGGCCGAAAAATGCTGACCTGTGTTGTCGATATTACTTACAAACCATGCAATTTTGTTTCCAGAAGTTCAATTTTGTTGTTTTTTGCAAACGTATTGTCTCTTATCTTGAGTGTCATGAGATATTTTATGACACAAAGTAACACCAGCGTCTGAGGAGGGATACTAGACATATAATGTCCTTGACCTTGTTCATATTGTTCTTGCTCTTACCGTTCGAATCACACCTGTTGGAGACCAAATCTGTTACAGAGGCCATGTGTACTGGAAGTAGCGAACTTTAAATACGGATGACGCGAGCGACGGCATACCAAGAAATCGGGCGTCCGCTAGTAACAGTCACGGTGAATCTGCAAATACGCGTCTGCAACTCGGCTGTATGTGTTTTGTTTTGCCTCACCCATTATATATTTTTTCATATTTTATGCGTAACACTTTACCACACACAGACTTGGCAGTATATTAATTTCTAAAATCGCAGTCAATGACTGTCATGTACCAAAATTAGAAGTAGAACGCAATGAGGTAGGCGATAAATATATTTCCTGGTGATTACATTTTAGTATCGCTAATTACAATAATCCATAAGTAGCACGACGCTTATGTAAAACCGATGACATAAAGAGAGAGAGAGGGAGGGAGAGAGATAGTTATTTACATTCAAAGGGAGAATTGACTCATCACCCGCCCCTGATTGCAAATCAGCTTCATTAAAAATTAAAAAAAAATAAAGCATGCACGACAAACATACTCTCTCGAGTCTCAGATTCTGGTAGACAATATCCGCTTTCACTTGATAGATAGGCGTACCATTTATACATATTTTGTAAATACTAGTTTAAATATATATATTTTTTCATATTTTATGCGTAACACTTTACCACACACAGACTTGGCAGTATATTAAGTTCTAAATCGCAGTCAATGACTGTCATGTACCAAATTAGAAGTAGAACGCAATGAGGTAGGCGATAAATATATTTCCTGGTGATTACATTTTAGTATCGCTAATTACAATAATCCATAAGTAGCACGATGCTTATGTAAAACCGATGACATAAAGAGAGAGAGAGAGGGAGGGAGAGAGATAGTTATTTACATTCCAAGGGAGAATTGACTCATCACCTACCCCTGATATGCAAATCAGCTTCATTAAAAATAAAAAAAAATAAAGCATGCACGACAAACATACTCTCTCGAGTCTCAGATTCTGGCGAATGCGTTGCTCATATAGTTTGAATTTCCCACCACAGAAAAATGTTGACAGATCTGTTCTATACACTATAATGCAAGATTGGTAACCCTGATCATATATTTTAATATACACTATAATACACATATCAAGTTTGAACCCCTGCATAGGTTGGTAAACCTGATCATATAGATTTAATATACATTATAACATACAACAAATTTGAACTCATGCAAGGTTGGTAACCCTGATCATATATTTAATATATACACTATAATGCATCAAGTCGGAACCACCCACCCACCACCCACCTCTGATATGCAAATCAGCTTTATTTAAAAATAAAAAATATATTTGCGGATGCGGGTGGTCCATTTGGGATGCTGCGGATCCGGCTGATAGAAAGTGAAAGTGATCTAGGCTCGCGAAAGGCGGCATATATTCGCGGATATGCAAATCAATTTAATTAAAAAAATAAAAATATCAAATTAAAAAAAATAAAAAAATGTATTCGTGGAAATTCGCGGTCCAGTATAAAGTGAAAGTGATTTAGGCTCGCGAAAGACGGCATATATTCGCGGATATGCAAATCAATTTAATTAAAAAAATAAAAATATCAAATTAAAAAAAAAATAAAAAAATTTATTCGCGGAAATTCGCGGTCCAGTAGAAAGTGAAAGTGATTTAGGCTCGCGAAAGACGGCATATATTTGAACTTGACGCGCGAAAGGCGCCATGAAATTTGATTGGTCGATGCTGCTGGTCCAGCGGTGGTGGTGGGGGAATAACGGTACTTTGGTCAGAACTGTCATTTTCCCCCTACTATAAGTACTTATCTATGTATTTTTTTTTAATATCTTAAAACGATTACTAGACGTTAATAAATTTTGCAGCCGACCCAGAATAGCGATAAATTTAATAAATAAAATTTAACTGAATGAATCAGAAAGCTCTTCTACAGAAATACTGATTTGCAAAATCCTTCGCCAATGTTAATGACAAAACAGTCAAAACATACGTGGGCGCCCCCCTCCCCACACACACATGCGGGAGTATGGATGGACTTACGCACGCATATACAAAACTGGTGTGTGTTTTTTCGTTATTAATAATAGTTATTACTCACACTAAACCTTGTATGAGTGTGGCGATGATAGAAACATGTGCCTGTCTTTAAGAACACCTCGAACCTTATATTACTCTAATACACTAACACTAATTAGACTAATTCTAAGAGAGACCCTTTTAACCCTTGGAGACGCTGGTGACGTTTTTTTGCCCTTACGAAGCTCTAAAGCATTGCAGCAGTCTAATATTAAAATCATAATAAGTTCAATAAACTACTTAATTGAATACAGTAAAAAGAAATAAAAAGAAATTTGGCCTTATGGTTAGGTAAAACGTTAAATGTACACGTCTGTATAAAATGTTAATTTGAATCAACAAATTAACGCTCTATAATTTCGATATTAAGAAAACTCAATTAATTTGTCAGTACTGAATATCCAAGTTTTAATATGTTACTTTGTTAAATATCTTAAGTTACACAAAAGGTAGTAAATTTAAATACATTCAATTATATTTCATTAATTGAACAACAGTAGACGCTTTTGGTGTATGCTTTGAATATAGCAGATTATGTGTTGTCAATTCGCAATAAGTTTGTCATGTGTATTAAAAAATTATTAGTTTTAATAATATTTTTATTCTTGTATAGGATTATTACTAATAGTTTATATACAATTATCTTTGTAGTAAAAAATACTGTTGTATTCTAAGGAATGCTCAGGGTTATACAGATAACAAGTAGTTAAATAATTATGAAATAGTCATGTGCTCAGTAATCTGATCATTTCAGATCCGAATCTCTACAAGCGTTCTGGCACGTTAACTAATTTTGTTATTTTCTATGGTATCTTTATCGTAAAATCAAATTCCAAATTAGTATCATTTATTCACTTTTCTGACACAAAACGATGTAGAATATTACTTAGAGTCGTAATTCACTAGGAAGAACAGCGGGCTTCGTGTATTGAAGTAATCATGTTTTGTACGAGATATTGTAATGTTCTTATCTAATACTAGTGTTAAGTAACACTGAGTGTTGTTAACTATAAGGTAAGAAATTTCTTATGTACCAGTACTTTACAGACCGGCTATTTACAGTTTATGGAACGGCTGTATTACACTTTCCTGTAACACATTACTGTAATATTTTGCAGTTTTAGTACAACTACGAAAACACTTACTACATGACGGAGAAAGTAAAGATAGTGTAATAGTTCCAAGACGGTATCTGAGAAATAAGAGTAATATAAGTACTAGGGTATAAAAAGATTGAACGGTATAATTTTATGTTAAGAAACGGCGATCCTATAAATAAGTATGACAAACATACCGAATGGAAAAAGCATAGTGAGCGAAGAAGTTATAAAAAACAGCTGTTTATCCATGTAGGTCTAGAAAAATAAACATGTGAAAAATATTGTGCAAAAAAATCAAATTTCTTTACAACTATCCCACGGAACGGTACCGACTCGTTGTGAATTCAGCGGGGCTACCCGAATGTTCCCAAGGCATTATTTTGGTGTGGCTGGTATACTCGAAACCGAGTCGAGACGGCGGTAAAATAGTCAAAATTTTAGTTTGTTCAAAGAGCAGCTGTCAAACTAGATTCCCAAAATTCTGCGAAGGATATGCCTACAGGGCCTGTATAACCATAGTGGTGTTTTGGTTTAAGAATAAGTCTTACTTAAGAATTTATTAGAAGTTTTACACAAGTAATGACAACACGACAAGTGTATCATTCTTTTTTGAAACCATTTAATTGTTGTAAAGTTTCTAATTTATTCGATCGCGTCGTTCAAAGCGCCACGTTAGCGCTGTTTTCCAGCAGTAGGCCTAATTACAAACAATATTTCTGCAGAAAGCTATCGACAATATCCTAAGCTACACAATACTTCCTAAGTTTTCTAAACTCAAGCGGCAATCAGTGATAAGCAAATAACATAAAACACAGGAGAAGCATTCTTGTTATACGTCGGTATTGAAAATAAAATAATGGAATTATCAACGACAACAAATTTATTACAAAACGTTGTCCTGTTATCCAAATTTATGTAAATGGAATATTTAAGTTTTACCTACTACAGTCCTACCAGCTTTTTGTTTTGTTCGCCATTTTAAATAGTATGGCATTTCTTTTAGTATCTCGCTTTCTGCCGAATGAAACGACTAGGTAATAGTTACAAACAAGAGTTTAAAAATGTAGTCAATAATTATTACTCATTCTCTTGAGTCTCAGGCCCATGGAAATTTTCATAAATAATGCTGTGTAAAAATCTGGCCCGAAACGGAAACCAGTGGATATTTTGGTAACGAAAAATACTATCAAAGGGAAAAATAGAAAGAAGATAAGAAAGTCAACACATATGAGTATTTGAAATGTTTTTTTCTTAAGTTTTCAAATTTCAAATAAATCAAACATAAGAAACTAAAAGAAAAATGCATAACAAAATAATAAAAACAAAGGGTAGTTTAGTGGCAATGAAGTATGCCAGAACTAGTACTGCTACGTCCCGAAGTTAAGTGGATTTAGAGGTTACAGACCTAAAGTCCACCGACAGTGGCTACGCAATTTCATTCTTTGAGCCAAGTTGTATTAGTTTACAGCTATACAGTACAAAACAACAGCGGACTGGGAGCATATAGCACTGATGTCGAAACACAAGATGTGATACACTGTTTTAAATAATAAATTAGTTAATATAATTTATTAAACCTGACACTTAAAGCGCGATCATGTGTATAGAAAATAAATGATTTTTAGTAAACAGTTTAACTGCTGCCTTTGGAACTTAACAAATATTTTCTTCAATTTGTTGTAGTTATTGTAATTTGCAAGCAATTATAATATAGATATTATAGATATTATAATATAGAGATTTATAGTCAATCACAGACAATAGGTAGGATATAATCAATATACCACAAACTTTTTAAATCATCATTTCATTGTTAATATTGTAGGAGCTTATTTTTATAAAATAAAACTAAATTATTACTACCGGTAGTTCTCTAGTTCTCGCAAATATTTTTTTATGTAAAATGGTTTTAGAGACGACTACACACACACACACACACACACACACACACACACACACACACACACACACACACACAATGTATTCCAGCGCTGAGGAAATAAAAGAGTATCGCATCGCTGAGTACCTACGTGATCCGTGGCACGCCACGACGCGCGAGACTGTTCCAGAGGTTTACAGATTATTCTACGCGGCAGAATTGCCTAACACGCTGGACTGACCTAGGTCAGACGTTTACTCGATTATTCTTTCAGCATCCAGACTCAATATCTAACTACAATGCAAGGCGGCGGAGGTATAAACACTGGTTTACGAATCAGATCACTTTCTCTTTAATCCTGGCGATTTCAAGTGCGGATTCGAGTATTGTGGTGAAGTGATCATTGTGTTAATTAGTGCAAACTGTAATTGTGTGTTGGACAAATTCAACTTGAATTCTTCTATAAGAGCGCTTTTATGACTTATAACCGTTGTCTGTGTCTAATTAAAGTTAGTAATTAGTGACTAATTAGTGACTTCATTGATGTCAGTTATTCTGTATTAGTGACTTCATTGGTGTCAGTTATTCTGTATCCACTGAACAACACGCACTAATTTGATAGTGATACTTATTTACTTTATTTTGATACTAAGCGTAAGTATATTTATCTGTTTTTACGCTGCTATGGATGGAGGGTTTAGCGATATTTAGCAAGCTATGTCATGATGTGTTACGTGAAAACACACCCATTTACGTCAATTGTAATTTTGTCATTCAAGTGACGTTACACGGTTTGTCACAATACCGTACATACGTTAAACGGTCGAATATTACTAATATTTAATGTACTTTAACAGGCACTGGAGACATATTTTTTATTTTGACCCTTTGTAAACATATTTTCATTGGTTGAATCCAATGTTTTAGTCGCCGAAGACAAGAGTTATAGAGATATAATTTAATTAACTTATGTAAAGTTAATTAGTTTCTTCTATAATGCAGTCATAATAATATTTATATATTATTATCATTTTGGGGTTGTCAAAATTCGAGCGTAATCCGTTTTATAGTAAATACTAGTTAAGGAAAAATTATCCTGTTAACCCCAGTGTTGTGTGTACCAATGATATTAGGCCTACACTTCCAACAATAAATGGAGATTAACTGAATATAAAGTATACGAGCTGTTGTATACAGAGTGTTACGGCACACACAGTTCAGTAACATCTGAATTTTCTCCAGTCCTTTCTAGAAAAACCCTACTTTACCAGTGTAAGTGTTAGGCAAACAGTAAATAGATGTTTTATTGGAAGAAAATTGGCTCGTGTCACTCGGAGGAGAAGCGTGGAGTAGCCGATTTGTGCCTCTTGTGTGCTTTAGAGTAGTTTTTTCGCGCTGAGAACTTTCGTTAATTGCGTTTAGAGTATGTCTACTTACACGTGAGCACAGAGGTTAACCACATTACATTGATACAACCACGAAATACGTTGACCTGCCCAAAATAGAAAATACGTTAAAAGAAAAATATGTTTTCAAGCTTAGCTGTATTTACGTGTTATCATATGTTTATAAGGCCATATTATAAAGTGGTATTATTGTAGTTCTTACAAATCTTCTTTCTATATTAGCAACATATGCAGAGCTAAGTAAGCAATTCGTGTAATACTGTACTTTTAATAGACTACGTGACAATACATTGTAAATAGAAGATAGGTTTCTGAATGTAGGTTAGATAAGTATGAGTGTGTACCTTTACAAGGTTCGTGTGTGTGCGTGTGCAAGTATGTGTGTGACGTATCTTTACAGCAGCTATTCTTATTGACACATGAAACCACATTGTATTCATGGACCTCATTCTGTGCAATCCGGAGTTCAGTGATTTTAGATATTTTAAAATCAACTTTATCAACAAATACATTCTGATTGGAAACGTCGTAGTCTGTTTATGGCGCCGCTATTAACCTTGTTGGATTTTAGCGTTATCAACTACTTCTTGCCGTCTGACTCTCTCGCCCACCATTCTTTCGCGTTCATGAATCTCATTGTCTTCGTATCTTCTATTATTCCACCTGTCCACCTCCTACGAGTTGTCTTCCTTCTGGTCAATTGGGTTTTGTATCTGTGATCACTTTCGTGCTCTTAGGTTCACTTGCTGCACGTAGCACAGCCAGCATACTGGTTGAGATTTACTTAACACAGTG
Source organism: Magicicada septendecula (assembly GCA_034769895.1). NCBI lineage: Eukaryota > Metazoa > Arthropoda > Insecta > Hemiptera > Cicadidae > Magicicada > Magicicada septendecula. The sequence continues at coordinate 880,563,240 of CM068367.1, read as the reverse complement.
TCTCTATAGTGAATTAGGGTAATGAGTTCAAAGTTCAAACTTCTACCCATGTTCCGTTACTTCGCTCAACCGGCTGAAATATTTTCTATGGATCCCTTGTCCTATGGTACTTAGTGTTTATTCATTTAATGTAAGGAGGAGGTATTTGTTCCATTTTTTATGATCACCTTACTTCTTTTGTCTTTCAGGTCTTACTCTCAAATTGGTATATTTGATCCAGACAGTTCGTGTAAGAGCAGATATTTTCTTTCATAATTCTCTGTTATTTTTAACTATTAAATTTATTTTGGGGTGGAGGATTGAGTCGGACCCTCTTCAGTTATAATCTGAGTTTTGACTTATTGCATAATTTATTTGGCGTTCTGATACCCTTATAATTTTACTTATTTACGTTTAAGTCAAGTTCCCCTCATTCTGCTTCTTTCTTTACATCTTTGAAGGCTTCTCTAAGCTGAATGTCGTCTTCTTATGCCCAAATTTATTTCAGTTTTGTCTTCGTTCACAGTTTATGTTTAATTTGGTAATTACAGAATCTTGGTATCGATATAAATCGCAAATTTTTAAGGTAAATGTTACAACGATTACAGCCCTACAGAATAATTAGTAGCACACATACGATTTGTACAAGAATTGTTACTGTAAATGAAAACTCGCTTTAAATAAACAGACACATAAGTTACATAGTTATTTTAAATGTATACTCGCTTTACATAAGTGAAATTTAATATATTTAAAACATTTTATTTACAAACTTATTAACTAAATAAAATTATTACATTAAAATACGCACAAAATATGCCTATTGGTCGTCAGAATAACTAAACTGCAATCAAAATAGGGTTTCAGTCTTGTTAGCCACTCGAAAGAGACTGTTCGATATAAACTACACAGCCTAAAGGTTCTACAACGTTATTTCAATAAACATAAACCTTTTTGCACGTAGACCGCATGTTAAGAAAAGTTCTGAGTTACAAGAATAGATAAAAGAATCTAGTTGGGTGAACTAAAAGCCAACAAAAGTGCAGATAACAAGCAGTCGTAAATTGTCGAGAAGTTAGATCTAAAACCGTAAAAGATAAAGCTTATTTATGAAAATAAAATGCTGCAGACAGAAATATAATTTAAATCTTGATTGATATTAAATTGAGTTGCTGTAGTGGGTTGAGTTAATTGTAGTGGCTGAGTGTTTATTTTTAATTATTTTTATGTTTTAATAACATATTCAATAACATAATTATTACCAGGGCTGTGACTGCCATCAGGGAATTATTTATTAGCCCAGTTTAGGAAAACAATTTACTACTACGTGCTCATCAACGTCATTGTTTTCATGACACTATAAACGAAGACACACTTCGGGTCAGTTGGGTTATATAAAACGTGATAACCATAATGTCTAAGACGTCATAAATCGCCATGAGCCATACGTGAAAGAAAAGCCTCAGTTTTTTACGAATAGTATTAAAAACGGTGTTCTAATACAGGATCACATATCTGTTGGGACGTTAAGGCTCTGGGTATTTGAGCATGAAGAGTAAATAATGATATCAATGTAAGATGCGAGCAAAGACTAGAAGACGCAGATTAAGAAAAGTCTTAATAATTGTAATAAAACTTAAATAAGAAAGAAGGAATTATATTACTGACATAATATGTATGTTTCAGTTACATTAAACATTGTATTACGTTATTACCGGTTTGCATACATATCATCTGCCGTGTATTTGGAAACGATTCTCATGAAACACTTTCGTGCTCTATAGTGTACTGATTAACACATTACTTAACGGTTAGTAGGAGAATAAAGGATTTCTCTTTGCAGACTTAACGTTACATTTCTAAAACACAATCATGGAAATTATTTTAACGTGTGCATAAAATTGAATTATGTTTGTACAATGAATCTATTTTCAACACGTAGATCGTTGTTTGTAAGAAAGAGTATAGTCGCCACACATTCTATAGTAAACATGACCTGCTTATTGCATATATCACACTGACTGCATTACACGAGTACAGGTGTTTGCGCTGCAACATGATTAACAGCCAACGCGTATTCCATTATGTACGTCCATTGCATCACGACCTAGTGTATTGTACTAGAAGTAACCTCACATGAGCAAAATCTAACTAACTAGTATTACAGTTATTTATTTACAATCTGTAAGTGTGTAATGGAAGCTGTAAATATATAGTCATTATACTATGGCATACAAATATTTTACTTACACATAATTTTAAACATAAAACTTTTAAGGAACCGTGTAACAATAATCTTCGTATACACGTTTGATATGATTGCAGATTCAGTCGTAAGTACAACAAAACAAGTGCTGAATGCTCATACAAACTAAGCAAAATTGTTGAAGAAAAATGTTTTTCACATCTCTGAGAACTTTGAGAACTTTTTAAATTAATACTTAAATTAGCCTTAGTTTTGAAAATAGCCTTACTAATGCGGAATATTAGTTATTCACAATGAGTAAGATGTGTATGGACCTGAAAATGTATAGGCCTTTAGCCCTTATTATCTGAATATTTTGTATTTATTACCACATGAACTAAGGAAGCATATTTCAGACGCTTATGAAGTTTTGTCATAACTAATGTTACCAAAGTTACTAAAGTTTTTCTATTAAACTGTACTAAAAGCTAACAATTATTTACTAAGAGAATTATCAATGTTGCACACCACTATAGAAAAATTATTCCGATTAGCGCTTTCAAGCTTCTCAGCTCATCGTCAGATCGGAATTCCTGACGATGAGCTGAGAAGCTTGAAAGAGCTAATCGGAATAATTTTTCTATAGTGGTGTGCAACAGTGATAATTCTGTTTGTGATTATAACCACTAACACAACTTTCTTCATTAAAATTATTTATTTTTAACTCTACATTCTTAAAATCCAGAGTTCACATATTTCCTTTCTAAATTTTTAGTGCTCTTGACCGTAACACTAGCATTACACTTGTTTTAATTGACACTAAACTAGAAATTAATGAAACAATTTTAAGTTTGTGAGAATGTTTTGGAAAATCTTTTTTTTTAGAGTTGACAATGCTCTTTCCCTTCTATTGTCTAATTTTGCTTTATCCGCCGCTGTTACGATTCATTAGTGGCTTGTATTAAATCATAGTAACAATGTTAACAGATACTCTTAATTAGAAGGCTTGCAAAGATTTCGACAGAACTGTTTACTAATTGATAACAGTTTTCTTTGTGATAACTTATGAAAAAAAACGAAATTCAAATTAAAACCTCATTTTTGAAGAAAATACATTTGTCAAAGGCGGTAATTTGGGATTCTAGTCCATAAATCATGAATCATAATAAGGAAAATTATAATGGAATGAAAGTACATTTACTAAATGCAGGGAAGTTGTGTAACATTATGAATGGGGTAAAAGAAATGAAGTACAGTGTATATGTTCTGGATATGTGCATTGGAGCCTACGAAACCTGCTTGCTAATAAGACAAGTGTACATCAGTATACATATAAGACTATACCAAGTATCAGTATATATATATGTTTTGTAATCTGTATAAACATAATTAATATAAACGTGTATAAACATATAACAACATGTATAAACATATAAAAATGTATAAACATGAGAATATATCCAGATTACAGGGTGAATTAATGCCTTGGAATGAGAGTAGCGGCAAATGGTATTATTACAAGTTTCTGATGGAAAATCTGTTTTTAGTGACTAACTCGGTATTAAGCGATTCAGAATTGAGAAAAAACGTATCACAGGTGCAATTGAGATGAGGCGTGAATAGTGCAGAATGGTTTTAAGGAAAAATTTCAGGCTGTAAGACCAATAAGACAGGCTGTAAATTTTCAAACAAAACTATACGTAAACTGAACCACGTGTTGCTAGTTTAAGGCAAATAACAATGTGTAAGATAGACAGTTGATGTTTAACTGACTGGGCCAGGCCATATTCAGGAACGGAATAGATTCAGTCGGTTAAAAACGCTTCAACAGTGTAAGAGAAGGCAGTCGATTTCTAATCCTTAGAACGTTATTTTTAAAAGAGTACAGTATCAATACCCATACAGTTGCGTAGTTAATAAAATATTGCAGTCAAAATAAGTAAACAATTTAGATTGTATATATACTAAGATCTCAATTGACGTAAAGTCTGAGGAGGTAGTTCGGGACGTGAGTTATCAACGGCAGAAAGATATCTCGGAATGGAAACTAAATAGAACCTTAAGCTAGCAAAGTGCTTTCAGAATTCATATATATTTCAAAATAAGCGTACATGTACAATTTACATATATATTGTAGATATAACTATATAGGCTACAATCGTAATCGAGAAACATACATAACAAAAAAAGCTCACACTTGCATCCAAACTTAGGTAAATCATGATCACTGTATTGAATTGTCAACGTTGATAAGTAGCGTTGGAGAAATACAGTGTTGGAATAGTCTTCTGAGGGATCGGAAAAAAAACACGGAACTGGATACAGGTGTAACTTATCAAGCTGTCTTTTTTAATATTACAATCATCTATCAGTATGAAAAATCTATAAATTAAGGTAAGTATGAAGAATGGAATCAGTATTAAATTATGAATGTACCCATGCACTCTACTGTACGCTAATTACCAAGCTGACAAAGGAGGTAAATGTTCAAGAGCAGAGTGCAGAGTTGTTGAGCAGCGTTCCTGTTGTAATGTGGAAACGTCCTACAGTACACAAAAGTACACTACGCTGTAATCTAAAGTACGGCACTCGTGTACGTAATCTCGTAATCAACACGAAAGGAGAACAGTAACCTACGAAAATTATTAAGTATTGTAATAAATGTCTTACTTTTCGTATGTGCAGTACATTTAATATCACTTATGGCCATAAACGTTCTTACTTTTATTCTTACTAGGCCTTACTACTGTGTGTGTGAAATTTTCATTTTAGTTAAATAAAGTTGAAAACTAATGCCTCAGAGATGAAATCAGTAAATTATAAATACTCTGTGTCTAAAAAGTAATGTTTGTTATTTAGTGCCTGTTTAGCTAAATTAAGAGTTAAAGATATACAGCAACAAATAAGCAGATCTTCAGGCATGTTTCAGCAAACACCTTTGTTATTTTTAGATAATAGGCCTATCTTTAAAATAAGGAATCGTTGTATACATATTATTATCATGATTCTTTATGACTTTATGTAGATCTAGTTCAATTACACAATCATACTGAGTAATTAACAACATTCGTACGTTTGTTTTTTAATCCTTTACAGTATTTCTTGTTGGCATTATATTATGAATTAATATATTATATAGCCAGTATTAAGGCATTATATTTACATTAATTATAATTATCAATGAATGTTCTTGTTAAATCAGTTTGAAAAGTGAGTATAAGCTGCAATAAATAAACAAAAAAATGTCAGTTAAATTATTTTTGAACGACACGTATATGACATACATGTTTACATTCATACGCGCGTACCCTTAGACATACAGACCCACACAAGTGTTTCGCCAAAATGTAATTTTGACCATCATGAACACTCACAATGAGGCTTAACCGTTAACAGGGTTTTCAATAATCGATATTTATTGTTGGCGGTATAAATGGTTTATTTTTCTATGAGTGGTCTCAGTGTGGTTTATCTTCCTGCGTATTTGTTTTCTTGTCTCTCAGCAGCTTATCTATGGTGAGTAATTCATACTGCTTAGATTCAGTCTGTTCTCGTCCGCGATTATATCGTTAATATATTTCCGTGTTTCCCGGTACGCTTGAGAAAACGACTGTATTCTTACTTGATAACACAACCGCCAGCAATAAGCCATCTAATTACTTTAATTGCTGTTCCTGAATTCTGAGAGTGCTATTCATAAAATACAAAGATAAATGTAGTTCTTGTGGGCAAATTATTAAGCTGATAAATTTTTATATTGTTAAAAGTATTTTTGTAGGATTGAAATTACACTATCTGTTGTGTTTTAATAAAAAGAAGGTGAACATTATAAAAAAAATATTAAAGTGAAGACTTTGGTAGAGGGAGAGTACACGAAACACCTCGGATAAGCAAAGCGCTTGCGACAGCAGTTTATGGAGAACCGTGAGGGAGGCCAAACGTGCAACGCCTGCGAATTCAGACAGCGAACATTTGTAATCCAATACACCAGTCAATTGCCAACAATGTGTTTCGCATCCATCTTTTTACACGATTTCATCTGGAAATATGTAACGGAGTGTTTGTAAAATTTTGTTGTCATCGTATAAGGCCCTCCATCATATTTGACGTTATTTATTTAAGATTTAATGCCTTAAAACTATTTTCTTACATAATCTGACATGAATGTATATGTTTGGATCTTTGTTAGACTTGCTTAATATCGTAAGCTTTCGTATCGACGGTAATTTTAGAAATAGGTTTTATCGGTACGGTTTACTTAGTACTATAGCTTGATTAAGTATGTGAATATTGTGGTTCATGAAATGTGTAACATTTACAGATAGGCTAGTTTGTTTTTAATTACTATAATCTGTATTAAGTTACCAATAAAAATAACTAATATTTCTTTAAATTTTTTGAAATATGTCAATAGTAATTTTAATTAATGTCAAAATGAGATGCAAAGGAGCGTTAGAATATAAAAGTCAATGTTGCAGAATACCAATAGCGTGTCATATCTTATTGAAATTGAGAGCATGAAGATAAGAAAAATTAGTATATTCAATTAGTCGGACAATGTTCGAATTTAGTGACATTAGGACTGTGATCGATTTTCAATAGAATCTTGAATTACGCGTATCTTAATTTAAAGAGCTAGTGATTGTAGTGATTGAAAACAGATTGTTCAGTGTCTTTTTTGTTACTCAAAGGAAACGTTTAGTGAACTGTTGCCCGTGACATATTATGTTCATTTTCGACCCTTTGAATTTGTGGATCCGAGAAAGAGCCAACTGATAGGAGACGAACGACGAGTCAGTACTCCCCCCCCCTCTTATAGAACCATGTATTTTCTTTTTGCCTTCTAAAACTTTCTCCTATGAAAATCCTCTGCCTACAAGTAGAAAACATTTCTAGTCATTATTGAAATTCCTAGTAATTTAGTGTCATGAAATTCCTAGTCATGAAACATAGGCCAATTGTTATCCATAGAAAGCTCTTATTAACAGTCTGCTTTCCTAACACATAGCATTGCTCGAAAACAATGATTTATTTAGAAACGGCCTTTATACATCACCTAGTTTCGAAATTATCAATTAATAATAATCCTCTAACTCTAAGTTCCCCTCACCTGATTCATGATTATTCATCTCCTGTGGGATCCATTGTATCTCCATGACATCTCTCCTAATCTTGAGTTATCCAGAGTTTTTGAGTTTGTCATCTGGCTGGGTATGTTAGAAGAAGACAAAGCATATCTTGAAAGGCTGTTAAAAAACAGCAGTGATTTTTTTTGTATCGGCCATCTAAGGACCACATGCCAATTTCAATTCTTTACTCTTTGTTCTTTTTTTTCTCCAATATTCTTTCATCTTGTCAGTGTGTCTCTTCTTCCTGTCTTCTGTCCACTTTGAACCTGCGTTTTTCTCTCTCCTACCCTAGACTCCTTCCATTTTTAACACTTTTCCCCGAAAAACTTCTCTTTAAATTGCTTCTTCCGCGTGTATATTATTTTTTTTCTAAATCGTTTTGGACTTCTTTAATCCAACTTGATGTTGATTTCTTCCCCCACAGATATTTGAAGATTTGCTTTGTCAGTCTATGTCCATTCTATATAAATGTCCAAAAAATAATAGTCTTCTTTTTCTCATTGTTTCTGTTATATTTTCTATACTTTGATATATTTCATCATTACTTCTTAACTTCCAACCTTCTGAAGTTTTTCGTGAGCCTAATATTTTCTTTAGTAATTCGTCTTTCCAATATTTCTAGATTGTCTAAATTATAATTCAATGCGAGACATTCACTTGCATATAGCCATTCTGGCTTCACTACTGTACTGTAATGCCTTATTTTTGCATTTTACAACAGCATTTATTTTTGTAACTTTTTTTTTAATTTTAGTTATGTGTTAGAGAAACTCTGTTGAACCTAAATCGATAAGAGCCAACATTTACAAATGAGGTCTGAGAGATTACTTGAGCAATAATATGATTTATTTTCCGTCTGTTGACGGGTGTTGTTAATTCCATTGACAAAAAAGTTATGAAGCTGATTTTTGAGGCGATAGGCTGATTGAAATGTTTAACTTCGACTTGACGTCACGTTAGGCATATTATAAGAATATACATACAGGTATCTTTGAGAGGATAGCTTGAATTTGTAATAAACGTTCGAAGTAACGATTACAATTAATTTTGATGTGGGATAATACAAATAAAGTGAGTATGCAAAGCCACTCTTTGGGAAGAAAGTTGAGCAGCAGTATACCTTTGCTCTCTCATATTTTGATTGAAACGATTAGAAAAATTTATTCAAAGACGATCTTTAAAAGGCTACATCAGAGGTATTCTGGCTGTGTCACCAAGAGGTTAGTTATTCTACATTGTCAACCTCATATTTTCATCTGATTGATTACTGCTAGTTTATATTATAACTGATATAAATTACAACCTGTACAATTTATTTAATCAAAATGAAGACTTTTATTACTTGAAATGCTTATAGCACGAAACAAACAACTTCGGGTGTAGGATTAGGTGACTGCCAATGTCTTGTATTATCATTACAATCTGCTAAGACTGTGACGTTCGTTTTATATTTCATCGGGTCATTCAAATTTAAAATTTCAAAAAAGAAATGTTCAGATCAAAGTTTACTTCACATTATACCCAAAGATATGTGTATAATTTTAGGAGTTAAGATGTTATAAATGAAATAGTTTATAGTGTATTTGAATATTAAATATTCAAACAAAGATTTAGGGTTTGTTGATGTACGAGTAAACCAGCTTCTGTAACATTAAAACATTATACAATACGGTGTACAATAAGAAACGATCGTGCATAATAAAAACCCACCGTTGAATGGGTTTTTATTTATTTAACAAAAAAATTACAGTAGTGTGTAAAACTTATACCTTTTGAAATAACTCGAAGGGACACATACATATAGTATTAGTTAATCATATTGGTCATGAAATAACACAATTCCCTTAATTAAATTTCTGTAGCAGAAGCATACAAACTGCAGAATTCAAGCTCTCGACATTAAGGTTATGTGTTTTGCTGTCAGTTATCTATTCTGTTTTTTCGATGCCTTACCACGCTATGCCTGCAGTCCCGCTAACGGCCTGCACAGTTGAAGCACAGGCCGTTAGTGTGGGCGACTAAATGTGCGAATTCAAATTAATCATATGAACAAATGGACGTATTGCCTTCAAAACTGGCGTAGCTTTGGTGTATTTTTTTGTCAATTCATCATGTGTGTATTCAAAATAATATATATATGCAATTTATTATACCAGTCAGTAGAAATGTCAACAATTATGACAGAACAGTCGATTAAATGAGCATTTATAAACCGGGTCCCACGGGTGTTAGTGAAACGACCATTAAGATAATAGCCATTAGAAACTTTAACGATGGTTGAAAACGGTCCATTCAGTCGAAAATTAACATACATTCCTGTAACGGAGCATTATTTACCCTATAGAGACTGCACAAAATTGTTAAAGTTCTATATTATGTCTCCATTTTGCGTTTGAATCCGCCAATAAAAGTTTGTTGTGAAATAAATGTTAAGATATGAAAATGAATTACAAACTTTCGTTAAACGTTTTCAAAATTGTGTAAATTACAGCATGTGTGTGTGTGTGTGTGTGTGTGTGTGTGTGTGTGTGTGTGTGTGTGTGTGTGTGTGTGTGTGTGTGTGTGTGTGTGTGTGTGTGTGTGTGTGTGTGTGTGTGTGTGTGTGTGTGTGTGTGTGTGTGTGTGTGTGTGTGTGTGTGTGTGTGTGTGTGTGTGTGTGTGTGTGTGTGTGTGTGTGTGTGTGTGTGTGTGTGTGTGTGTGTGTGTGTGTGTGTGTTCAAACATTTTTTTGCTACTGTCAGTTTCTTGATGCTTGTAATATTTATTTAATATTTATAACTGCTTTACCTCAAGATATGTTTATCCTTATTTGGAAACTGTTTCGGGAATCCTATTGTTTCCACTCTCAGACATCTTAAAAACGCAACAAGATACAAAATTATGTAGAAAATTATATATTCACAGGCCTACATACATAAATACTTATGTTTGTTTTGCGAATATACAAATACGCATACATTATAAATTATACTAAATAATTGTAAAAATTAAAATAATAAATGACAATAAATTGTAATTTATTATATATTACTATATTATATCAGTATATATTATTATATACCGGTAACGTATAATATCAATAATATAATGTGTGTAATATGAATATAATTATGTATTTATAATTTATCTATTATTATTGTAATTTATACAATTTATTGATTAATTTGTTTATTTATATAGACCTATATAATTATTTATTATAACAGGCCTATATGTGTGTTTATATGCACGCACACACACACACACGCACGCACAAATTATTTATTTTATCAATACGTATATTGGACAGTAATGTGGTAATTTTCGCATTCATAGGTTGGCTAATCTGTACGTTTCCAAATTGTGCTTATCATGTTTTTACAACGTTACAGTTGTCCGAGCTACGGCAGGCGGCAGACGTCATTGCGTTTGCTCGCTTGTTCTGTCATCATTCATTTTTCTTGTCGTCAGACAATCATTGTAGGCCTTAGGCCACAACATATATTGCATACTTGCAATACATTGCTAATTCTATTTCATGTAGCTTGAGTGACGCGTACTCGCGCCTCAAGTCTTACGACAATTCATACGACATTCGTCTAGGCCTTAGGCCTTAACATTTTAATCTGAGTGCCGCACATTTGCGCCTCATCTAACATGTAGCGTTCTTAACGACTCTGTTTATTTCAAAATTAATATCTGTTCAGACTTAACAATCTCATCATTGGGTTATCTGACCAATCTCAACACCATGATTTAAGTGTACAACAGAAACTTAATAAATGTATTATACAGTCCACTATCGTCATTATTTTGCATCCTGGTAATAGCACCACAAACATCATTCTTCCTAATAAAACATTTTTTGGTACACACGTGCCGACATCAACATTTTTTAGGTCCACTCGGACCGGATCTCAACATATATATTAATAATATTTTATATTTTTATAAATAATAATATATTTTTCATTGTTTTTACAATGATTCAACAGTTTTAAATTACTGTCGTCTTCATAAATATTATATATAAATAAATCGTTAAATAAATTTTAGATCTACTCACTAAAATATAAAATATTATTTAGGCCCTATTATTATTTTAAATAACAAGAATAGTGTGAGTAATTACACACAGGCACACGAGAGTATTTATACGTTTATTTTAAGAATATATAAATACGCATTATATACGTAGACCTATTATTTACGTACCAACTACGCGCGGGAGTTTCCATTTTTATACCGGGAAAAGTTACATAGATGAATTTTGTAAATTTTGAATCTAACCCGTTTTTTGTAAGGATATATCATCTGCAGCTCCAAAATGCACATAATTCCATTATTGACGTGGAATACGTCTTACCTTTCAGGCCAGCAATAGGCACCCCCAACCAGAAAATCGAGCGTTACGTTTTCACGTCACGTTTGAAATTGAAATATTATTTTTCGAAAGCAAAGAGTATTATACCATTAGCAAAACATTAATTTTCATCGTGTAATTCAGTGGGAATGTAACTACGATAGGTAATTTGTCCTCCTTTCTCATCCTTGCACCTTATATATTCGTATAATTAAGTGACTGCACAATTTCTAATTGATTATTTACTGCAATAATATCAATATGAAATACACAGTTAAAAAGTTTCTCGCCAACCGAATGGCGTAATCAGCAGCCTTGAAGTTGGGCGGTGACAGCGCTGATTATGCACCATCTAATCTATATCTATGGGTTTTCTGGCTTCTTTTTTGAATTAGCAACGAATTGAAATGCAATAAGAAAACGAATAAGCATATAACTTATCCTATTCTAGATGCGCAAAGTTTGTTCTTTATTATTAGACTATGTCTTATTAGGTTTTTACAAAACATCTAAAAGTATCGGTAAATCAATATTCAAAAAGTATAATTGTCAACTTTAGATTATAACGATTGTATAAATTTTAAGAATATTTAGAAGTAGATAATAAAGCTTATTGGACCTATTTTTTCTAAAGTTGTTACTGTTGTGAGTGGTGAAATTATTAGATAATACAAATTTTAAAAATACACAGCGTATTTAAACGTAAAGGGATTTAAAATTCTGGAATATTGTGTGTTAGAAAATTTTTGAGAACATAGCTTACTGTGTAGTAAAGCTACAGACATACATCGTGCTCACACACTGTAGTCTATAGTGCACATACACATGCGCATACATATGGTTTATGTCTTAAACACAGGAACTGATCTCTCACGTGATAAAGACTCTGATGGCATTTGTTTATGAATATTATTATTCAGGTAAACTTTTGATTCGCTTTAATATTTTTGTACAAAAATAATTTAACAAACACACGCGCATTTGCAAAGCACACGAACATAAACGCAATCTCACACAAAGCACATACGGGTAGTTGATAAGAAAGTTGGTAACGCACTGAACAATGAGTTAGAACAGTTGTTGGATAAACTGTTGTCATAAACTAAAGTGAAGACTGTACTCTTAGCTGGTGTATAACGTAAAATTACTATTAAACTCTTACATTTATATGAAAATATGTAACTTAATGAAAGCAGTGTAGGAGAAAGGTTGTACAATATCCGTATACATTACATTTTGTCGAAAAAATGAACAAAATATGTTTTAAAATTTAAAAGAAAATTTGTTTATAATATTTGAAACAGTTTTGTAAGTTTCATGCTCGTAGGAAAACAACAAGCACAGACTTCACTGACATGAATGTGTATTTGTAAAAAAATAGTATAATGCCGACGTTGGTAAGCATTATTTATGATTTTAGGCAATTTGTAGGCTTTGCTGATTGAAGAAGTGGCCCATTTATAATATTGAAACGTAAGTTGTATAGGCCTACTGTACTAATTACTTGTTATAAGATGTTTATTGTCTTCTGAAGTGTCGTATCTGAATTTATTATCGATTCAGTGGTAAGTATGTTGGAGACAGTTCTACGCCAGCTCTTCATTTACTTTTATAAACTTTTTGTAATCATAAGTCTCAGATACACTGTATATTGGACATTGCAGGTTTTATACTCTTAACGTATACAAATTTTGTGATAAAAAAATTATTTTAGAATCATTATTTTTCAAATCCATGTTGAGCTGCCATTAATCCGACGCAACGTCAATTGTGTAATTCACTTTAAGTAAATTATTGCAGATCATTGTTTCAGCATTAGGCCTACCCGTAAATATATACACACACACTACAGCGTAACAAATTCAACGTTATAAACATTTAGTGCTGAGTAACGTTGTATAGGACGTACTGCCTTCCCTTGGTTTCTCCCTCTTCTGTTTGTCTTCCTCACCTTCTTCCGTTCTGTTGTTATGACGGATTTCCTTTTGCAGTTTTCTTTTGTTGCGCTAGGTATTTACATTCCATTTATCTGAATAATAAAGGGGTGCGCTTTATACTTTGTCAGGTAGGAGACTAAAGCACATTAAAGCTCTATTCACATTGTTACACAATAACGCCGTAATAACATATAAAATAAGAATCGCTTATAAACAACCTGCCGTTAACATTTAATCATCTTATAGCAATACAGACAGACGATGTCTGTCAGATGCTAGTGTATATCACGGTGTAACTATCTGTCAATATGCGGTGTAAAATCACGTTACCACAAGTTTTCTGAAGTTGAGAAAGTGTACATTGTTTGTCGAGCAAATGTTTTGTCAACACATACGAAATCACAGGTAAGAGAAACTAACATGCAAAAAATTCAAAAACAGAATTTATGTTTGCAATTATTTACCATGTTACCTTGTAAAAACATGTAGTCCTACCTACACCATTAGCGGCGGAATACCACATATTGGATGTGCAACGAATGTCTTATATAATGAATATATCGTACGTCACAAATATATCACAATGAATAGCTAAATGGAATTTCTTAAATTAAAAGGTGGGAGGTAGTAAGTTTTTCTATGGGAAAGTATCAACATTGTTGTATTTAGACTGAGCACAACGAATGGTAAGAATCTACTCGGTGCTACAAAAACTGTGCATGCGGAACCCTGCCTATAGATTACAATCTCTATAGAAATGTACCCGATGGTTAAAGAAGAACCCCACCATTAAATTGGTGTTTCCTATTAAAATGACGTTTTAATTTTTAGAAGGCGACAAGTAGCTCTGTTCTCCAAGATTTCTCGTTTTCGTGGTTTTTCAAAAACGTAAAGAATTTATTTTTTTACGTTACGTTATGTTATACTTATAGTGAAAAATAGTATTTATAAAAATGGCTTCACACATGTAATTTTTTTAATTTATTTGCTTATGTCATATATGGTTTGCTGATTTCATAGTTATTTCCACATACAAATGGCTTATATGTGTACGATAGGCTGTCGTACACGTATAAAATTCTATTCCTACTTTACGATTGCTGTCAGTTTATTCTGCGACAGTTAGGTTTAATATTGTACTAATCGACTAGTTTTGAGAAGGTATTTCCCGTAAATCAAACAGTAATATCAATTAGATTATAAGTATTATGATATTGATTAAGTAATCGTTATGCATGACGTTTTTATATTTGGAATGTTCAGATATTTAAAAGTGTGCTTGCTTACTTAATACGAGTATTAAATTTATTCTGTCATTTCTACTTTTGAATATAATTTTTATTAGAGAGGTATACTGAATGGAAAGTACAAACATGAAGTCTGTACAGGTATATATGCATCGTCAGGACAAATAAAGTCTGTACTTTATACTCAGCATTCCCGTTCAGCCAATGTTCGTGACATACTTAATGTCGATAGATTAAGTTAAATCACTAAACAAATACAGCTTACATACATAATAGAATACTCGAAAGCCGATCACATACTTTGACTAGAAGAGCAAGTATAGATTTAATTAATTAATTTTATAGTTTTTTTATATGAGTGCTGGTATTAAAGTATAGCGTACAATTAGGTTGTTTAAATCTTATCCACTATAAACGTATACTGTAAAACTCGGATAGTTATTTCAAAATGTATCGTGATACTTTTCGCATCATAAATATCATTTGTACCTTATATAACCCACACTATTTTGTTGTTTCCGAATTGAGACTTATCATGTTATCATAGTTTACCACAAACTAAGTCTATAAATTTGCAGATAATTATTATCTAATTTGCAGATAATTATACCTTCGAAATAATTTTAACATTTGTGGTGTTTAATGAAATTACAATTTCATATTTGTAAATTAAATCTGTATGTGTCTGAATTTATTTCACATTTTTATAATCTAAAACAGGATTTAAATTATAACTTTATTTTGTGAAAATTTTATTGTTTGCAATATACAGATTACATTGTAGTATAGGCACTATATTTTCCGTTGAATTACACGGAATTCATTGATTAGTTGATGTTTGGTTTCACCGATTTATCTAACATCGTATTACGCCATTGTATAATTTTTCTCTCTTAATTTTAAATTAGCTATCATTTATATTATAATCTGAAATTTTGCTGTGTTAATTCACTTATGTATTTGTGGTATATTAATAATGTAACTTTTCTGTCTTTGTATAGGAGAAGAGATAGAGGGAAGAAGTTAAAAATGTGATAACTTTATAAATGCTTTAACAATATTTTCCAACCTGTTGACGATTTTAGCCTACATCAATTGTTGATAATGAGTTTTTATAGAATTTTCTGCTCTCTCTATATTTTTTAATAAAATTTAGTGCACTACGTATGGTTAATTAACGTTTTGAGCTCAGTTTACCATCTTTCTCAAATTCATTCAATCAGATTTCTTGTGAATTCTGATTGAATGATTTTGATTTTGCTTTGCTTTTTAATTTTGGTATTTTTGTGTTTACATAAATTTAAATATTTTGTTTACAACTTATATTAACATTAATTATGAATTTTATATAACTATGATTTTTTTATTACTAGTCCTATTGAAACGATGTTATTATAGTTTTGAACACCTACGTTTTTGTAATCTAAAAAAATTCACTTTCTTGCTCTTCAGTTGATAATTTTAAAAACATTTAAAATTTATATTTTGAAACGTTTTTAGAATTTTATGCAATGATAATATTAGTAAACTTCAAGCAAAGTTTAAGCACATCTGCTTGTGAAAAAACTTTTTATTTTGTATTTTGTGATGTTGTTCATTAATGTTGCAGCTAACATTCATAGATTTTGATAATACTTTACACTTTTATTCATTGTACACACTATTTAAGAAAATCAGTGTAATTACAAACTGAAATAGCCATTAATATCAAATATTTAAAAGAACTAATTAATATGATATTTTCCCTTCTTATAACGTAGGTTTTGGTATTATGTTAATGTAATCCTGCGTTTCTTATTTTTATTACCATTCATTTTCACTTTCTCGTTTACATTAAAAATAGGCCTTTATCGTTTCAATGGCTTGTTCCTTTGTATTTATTTCATAAGATGTATAACATTCTTGTAGTACATTATTTCCATCCACTAATCACAAACATGTAGTATATGCTCTGATGTAAGCTGTGTGAGAAGAGCGCACGCCCGTGTTTTTGAAAGTCTTTATCTACGTGATAACAGAGCGGCAGGCGTATAACATGGACTTTGTGAGTGTAGGTTACATAAAATATTTAATGGTTTATGACGTTTTATCAGGCTAATATGCTTGAGAAACACAACGATTTTTCGATATAAGCGAGCTGTCAGTAAAATGAATAGGTATTTTACAAACAATGGTTTCAGTCGACGAGGTGAATAAAGAGCCTGTAGACATAACTACAAAATAAACGGAGTAGAAACGGAATTTAAAATAAATCCAAATCGACCCGACTAAAAAGGTGGTAAAGTCTATTCCCACCTAAAAGTATCGCTTATACAATAAAATCCACGGTCGAGAAGAACTTGCAAATAACAGAATGGATGCAGGTAATAAACTAAAGTAAAAATATAAATAAACACAAAAGAAAATATACTTCTGACCTTCCTGGAACAATTCCTTTCATGTATCGCCTAACTGACACAGTGAGCAATAAGTTGTTGAATGAAGAGAGTTTAGAAATTTATTCAAATGGCGGAGGATTATAGGTGAAGATGTTCTTACTCGTGCGATAACGAAAAACTAAGGACAATTGAAATGGACTTTCTTAAATTAACGGAAAATGGATTTATAGTCGTAAGTTTTATTATGGGAAAATGCCAATTTCTTTTAAGACTGAGCACAGACAATTGTAAGGATCTTCACGATGCTACGAGAATTATGCATGTGGAACCCTGTTTATAGGTGACAATCACTACGGAATTGTGGCCGATGGTTAAAGGAAGGACCCCACCTCAACATATCCACTACTGGAATTCGCAGACATTGTGTGAAGGCTCAGTGAAAGAAACTATTGGACAAGTCTTATCCTTACTTTATTTTTTTCCTTAACTGAAAGTATACTCAAAAGGCAACCTTAAACGTATGCCTACGTCTAACGTCTAAGTCTGTGTCTTAACGAATTGTGTTAACAACATAACAAGTTGGATATCTCTACAAACTCTTCAGTTTCCTATTTATTCTCAGCAACAACATGCAGTTCTCAGACGGTCTGGCTTGTACAGTTTTTACGAAAACCAAACTAATCAATCTTTCATGATAATATTTGTGGTAATATATAGGATTAAACCTTTAATGTATATTTCTAACATAATTTTAAAATAACGAATTATTTAACTCAAGCCATGATATTCCACTCAGACTTACAATGTTGTTTCTGTTTCTAGTAGTACGTTATTACTTGTAGTACAGTATTACATGCAAGTCTTCTAGAAATTGTCTTTTCTCATCCATTACCTTTATTTTGTATACAGTTTTTGTTTCTGCTGTTTTTACCCATTTGTTTCAAAACGCCAAGAGAAATTATGCCATAACATAAGTATTTCCCATTCTTTCGCACAATTGATAATAGAAAACTTTAATGGCATACCAATTAGCAATGAATTCCTCAGAGTGACCTTTACATTGTGATGTTATTAATCTTTTCTGCGAATAGGATCTGTAAAGTTTTTCACAAATTTTTCATTTTGGAGCTATCTGCATCCTTTTTTTCTGATTTCGTATCAATTCAAATGCCATTTTTGCTAGGATGGTGTCACTATTAGAGTCATAATTTGTTTAAATTTATATTACCATAGCTTACTTTTATGCCTGCGTATATTCCTGACAAATCTTTAGGTTATGTAGGCACCATCCCACACCATGCCGTCTTTCATACACGCCTATATCTTTGTCTTGAGTGCACTTTAACGTCCTATTACCAATAGTTACACCTTTTCATTCCCTCTTCTTCCATACCTTTTTTTATTTTTAACTCAACCTTTTCAACAACTCCTCGTGTGACTCCTTCCCGTTATACACAAATTTCCAATCACCCGTATATATTAGGATATATTAAATTTCTAATCCATGCCTACCTGTACCTGCCACAAATACATCTGTGCTATTCACTACTATGTCGTAATATTACGCTGTGGTAACAGGATGTATGCGTGGCCTATGCGATACTTAGCAGGAAGATGACATAACACTTTCCCAGTTTCGCAGGCATCTTTCCTGGGGCCCCATGCCAGACCAGACCACCTTCCGGGCCACCTTCGCCGTTCAAAACCCCTCTTGTTTTAAAGTCTTTTTCTTATTAGACCAACATATTTATCACTTGTGTGTCTAAGAGCATTTTTCTCTAAACAGGCGAATAATAAAAATGCTAAATAGGTTAAAAGTCTTTTTATTAGATAAAAAATTTTAGAAGTATCGCTTTGAAGTAAAACAGATTTAACAAACTACTTAGAGTACTTAAAATCTACAATGTTTTAAATTTTAGGTTCCTAATTAAATCAAATAATTAACTCATTTTTTACCTTAACCATCTACTAAAATTAACTTTTATAAGACAAAAAAATAAACACAATCTATGTTTATCAGTACATACGTGACAGGCCTACAGTTGTTATAAAAATACACACAAAAAAACAATATCTCAATAATAAGATCATAACCAGTCATAAGTGAAAGACAGGGGCCTAGCTTCTAATGGTTTAAGTAGTGCAAAGTTTTTTCTTGCTTTCATTTGAGCAAACTGATCAATAACATCTGAAAAATCAATGCTGTTAGCCAATTCATTTTCAATAGCTAAAATTGCCAAATTATTAAGCCTTTTTTGGGAGGTAATGCTTTACTGCCATGTTTTCAGTGAATTCGCTAACCTGCTGAAACATCTTCCAGCAGACGAAACTGTAACTGGAATACTACAGACAAGTCTAAGGCCATCACAAAAGTTCACAAATAAAATTTGGAAGTAGGCTTAGTGGATTCTTTTCGGTGTTTTTCAAGTGTAATGTTTCTTCAAAGAGATCTATTGCCAAGTCCTTTTTAAACTTGCTAACGAGAACTTTTACTTTCAATTCTAATTCATCATTTTCCATGTCCGTAAAGTTCAATACTGGTGCAAACAAGTCACAAACTGAACTAACTGCAGTGAATCTTGTTTTTATATCGCCCATTATAAAGTCTAACACTGGGTACATGACTGAGGTTTTAAATGTATTTTATTGATTTTTGTTTATTGAAAAATCACTATTAATTTGATTCGTACTTTTCTTCCAGTTTTTGGGAGATTCAGGATGAACTTTTATTAGTTCTTTTGCAAATAATTTTGCTTCTTCGATTATGCTGTCAGGATTAAGCAATTGCAATTCTGTCAGCAAATCTTTCATTAGAGATATTTCAACATTGTGTGTGATTCCTTTGGTTTGAATAACAACATTTTTTGGTCAAAACATGAAAGTACTTTGAACTGAATAGATGCCAACATTAAGCCCCTTGTAGAATTGAAATATTTCTTAAGCCCTAATACGATGTTGTAGGCATACGGAGTTAGGCTAAAAGACATCTCTTCTAAAAATATATCCAGCAATTTAAGTGCTCCTGGGTAGTGCTAAACTATCGGTTTGACAGCTTGGATCCTCTCACTCCACTTTGTTTCAGAAAGGCTCTGTAGTGATAAAGGAATGCGCTTTCTCAAAACTTCCTAACGTGCAGGGCTGCTAGAGAAAAATGAGTAAAGCAACATTTCAGAAAAATGTCATCATAATATTTGTATTGAGTTTTACAGCATTAACACCCATGCGGTTCAAGGAATGCGCCCCACATGGTAAAAATATTGCGGATTCGTTCTTTTCAAGGAGAAGTTTCCCATAGTGGCAGTTTCTCTTGTCCCTTGTACAAGAGAATGCCTGGATCATATGTCTGCTCATCCGGTCTCCGCGGAGCTCTTGTCACCCCCTCATGAGGGGACTACTTACTCCTGGAGTCATTCGGTCACTGATAACTCTTCTACATAATCGTTTGTAGTGGGAATTGCCATTTGGACGGGAGAGGCTGTCTCATTGCTTTTCCCATTCCTTACTTCATCATACACTGATAATTGTATTATTCCATTGACAAAGTTTTTGTCTTTCTTGTTACGCTGTTCTTACATGCGATCTGATATTAGAGGTATTTTAATGAAAGTATCTAATAGCACTGTACCACAAAAAAATTCAGATTGTCATCATTAACTTATTGTTATTTCATAATATAATAGTTATGAAATTGATTTTTATAACAAAATGTAAGATGGTGTAAGTTTTATAACAAAATGGTGAGACTTTGATTTTTAAAACAAAATGTAAAACAATCGTGAAAACAGTTTTGATTCACTCGGTAAATTCATATTGACGTTCAGGAATATTGTTGAACTTGAATACATGATTTGTCACTTATTACCTACAGTATATGTCGGTCAGTCATTAGTCGGTACATCGTATAACTAATTGGTTGAGTCTTATGAGTGTAACATTGTACCTTTACCATGTTTAATGTGTAGCATGCTCATTGATAGTAATGTTACTAACAACTTAATTGACACTCTAATAATTGGTGTTCATACTTGATAGTAACCATAATTTACTACTATGTATACACGACAACACACACACAAACTCACACCTGTACATAAATATGAATATATGTTGCATCTTACAGTAGTGATTATTCTGTTACAGAATGTAATTAAATAATTTATTGCAAATAACAAGACTGTAAATTTCATATTCAGTCTTACCTGGAAATGTCACATCGTTATGTAACTACTTCACTTCATCATTTAATGAAGATCGTATTCGATAAGAACTCAGCCTACTGTGAAACTAACTTAGTGATACCTCCGTTAATACAAATGCTTCAATTACATCTACGATATATGTGCGAGAGTATGCGTGTGTACGGTAAAAAATGTAATAGTTAGGAGATGAGTGAGAGGAGTGAGGGAGAAAGAGAGGGTGAGAGTAACAGAGAGAAAGAGTTGGTAACAGAGGCAAAGCAATAATAAGAGAAATAATTGAGGCAGAGGGGGAATAAAGTGCCGATAATTCTAATATAACAATATGAAGATACCGTTACAAACTCACGCACATCTGAGCAAAGTAAATACATGTGTGTGTGTGTGTGCGTGTGTGTGTGTGTGTGCGCGCGCGCGCGTACATTTTGCTCACTGCCCGCCAATGTACTCACTTCTTGAAGTGAGAATGTTATTTCTGACAGTGGGAAAAATGTATTGTCCACTTTGCGGTACGTGTATTTTGATGTATGTACTAGTCGAAATGACACTTTATTTCGGGGTATTTTAAGTTGTGTTTGAACCATGAGCATCATGCAGTTCTTACACCCTTCTTCCATACAATAATTGGGTTGTATAGAACCTCTTTCAAATTTAGAAAGTAATTTATCCGATATAATTTTTTCTGCTTGTTCTCGAAGTTGACTAGCGTCCAGTTTCAGTATTGTTTTTTCACACAAAGTGAACACAAGAGTATTTTTCAAAAAGCAGCAGTGGAACACTCTGGATGGAATTCTTTCGAGGATTCAAACACAATTTTCCTTTACTGTATTGATTGTTGTAGATATGACGCATTTTAACTTCATCTATGTCGCTAACAATGTTATACGTGTTGTGATTGTCTTCTAAGTTTCTAAGACAACATCAGGTTCTGTATCGGCTAATTCTTCTTCTTCTTCTACGTTGCATTCCTCTGTGCCCTCTTGAACTAAATCCTCCTACTGATAAATAAAACTTGTTCTTCTACCTCTGGTTTACTAAATGTTTATCAGCCAACACATTCAGTCAAATTAGAGTTAAACAGATCGTTTTTTGGCTTAACGCCAGATACAGCTTCATAAGGCGACCTTTTTATCCACATGTGAAAATTATGTTTTAAGAATATTGGACAAATCGAAGGTGATAACACAGTTACGTGTGTTGTTGTCCACCGTCCACGTATCATACCGTCTCGCATAACCTGATTGTCCACCGTCCACGTATCATACCGTCTCGCATAACCTGATTGTCCACCGTCCACGTATCATACCGGCTCGCATAACCTGATTGTCCACCGTCCACGTATCATACCGTCTCGCATAACCTGATTGGCCACCGTCCACGTATCATACCGTCTAGCATAACCTGATTGTCCACCGTCCACGTATCATACCGTCTCGCATAACCTGATTGGCCACCGTCCACGTATCATACCGTCTCGCATAACCTGATTGGCTTGTTTGATGAAACCATGTCCACCGTCCACGTATCATACCGTCTCGCATAACCTGATTGGCTTGTTTGATGATACCATGATTTCGGCAAATAGTTCGGCCGAAAGTAAATTATTAATTTAATCACACAATTTTTACAGTTAATAAAAAGAATAGGAGTATTTTGATTTGTACGATCTCTGAAATAACATTCATTTTCACCAGTGCATAAATTAAATTACCCAATCCGCGAAGTTAGCAATTCATTTTGCCCATTACCCAAGATAAAATGCTTACTTCACAAAGTACTTTGGGTCATGCACCCTTTGGAATAAAAAACAAATTCAGACAGTGGCCGAATTCTGTAGCTGAGGATAATATATAGACTACATGTGTGTGTGTGCTTGGAAAGTACGCTTATATCATTGATTGTATATCTGACGACTTGTCAGATAACGAAGCGTAAGCTACAACTTAAATAAGTACAACTTTCAAGCGTTGTCAAGTACAAATAAAACATCTCCCAGAATGTTACCGAAGGTTATAGATGCAATGTGTTAACATTTCTGGTACCTTACCAATTACTACGTTACATGTCTTGACAACGACTTTGATGACGATTTTAAAAGTCAGAGTGACAAAGCAAGTTGAACAGTTAGCGAATTATTTTACAAATGATTAGAATGTGTTATTTAGATTACAAAGTTTAGATTGTTATTTCAGATTTATTGAAATGTTTATTTATTATAACTAACATTATGATGATTATTATTTATTAGTTGAGAACAGTACATAAAAGGGTTTTTTTAAGAGTTTTGAATTTTGAATACATAAATGAAAACATACGACTGAGGAGTTCCCTGGTATTTAATAATTATTTTCCTGTATTAAAGAACACTGTCATGTAATAAAAATTGGTGAGGGCTGTGTCGGATCCACGCCCGCACGTCTTTTGAGCGTAGAATGTCGCACGTCGCGTGGCTGTTGGGTGTTAGCGAGTGTTATAAATGAGTGAACGAGCAGAGATTTTAGATTTAGACACATTTGTTTTTATTTATATATTTTTGCTGTTTACAAAACTCTTGTACAGACACTAACAGCACAGACAAGCCGTGTTGTCTTTTGAGACAATGGTTTACTTATTCTAGGCTGAGAATGGTTTTGTTCACTGTGGGCCGATGGAACGAGAAGTAGCTCTCACGTGTAGCATGAGATCGATCCTGATGTTTCTCTGTACGTGTTTCCCAGCGTGGTTGGTAATCTCGTCGGCACAAAGTCCAAGTTGAATTTAGTCTTCATGAAATCGAGCGCGTGTAGATACCTTCGAAGGTCGACGTTAAACTCTCCCATATAATAGATATCTGTGTGTCCATAACCTCATTCTTGCTGCTTTTCTTGGCGCCCTCGGAGTATTTGATCATCACTGCAAAGAGAAACATTTCGAGGTCCGAGATGCAGACGTTCGGGTGAAATTAAACGTATTCGAGAATGAAGCGTAAATTGCCGTTGAGCGTGATGACGACGAGGCACATGTATCCCACCGAGTCTTCAACTATCCATTTTCTCACGTTCAAGTATATCTCAATCGCCATGCATTCGATGGGACTGTTTAGATTTCTGTAGACTGCGACGACGCCGGTTATTTGTCGTCTTTTGACCGGCGACATTTGTTTTGAGGCGGACGGTTGAAGACTTTTGTTTATTGACACGTTTATTTGTGCCTTTAAATTCGAATCCCTTGAGTTGAATCGGTTGCGATAAGTCTGTACAAGTCTCTGAGATTGCAAGATAATCTAACTTCCGTAGCAACGCTTCCGCCTGATGTCCAGTGCTCGTGTGACTAAGCTCCGCGCATATTATAGTCGTTGTCTTGATCAGGACGCTGACGGCTGCTTGCTCGTCGGCGAACGCGAACTGTTGTACTCTTTGCATGATGTGCTGTTGTAGTCTGGCGTACTCGTGTCGGATCCCTTTCACTGTCGGAGCCGTACTTTCTGCGCAGTGGTACAATTTGAAGTCACGTTTGTGATTTGAGATACATAATCCGTTTAGTGTAAACTCTGCTATGTAAACGAGTCTGTTATGTTGTACTTTGACGGAGCAAGCGCAAGCTCCGAGTCCAGTGATTGCTGAGTGTTTGTTGATTGCTGTCCACGCGAAATTGAGTTTCCCTGGACGTGATGTTTACATTGAATTATCTCCGTATCGCCATGCCTGATGTTACACTGGAATCCAATACATAATTGGATTGAGACTGCAATGTGGAGTTCTACTTCAGCAACACTGGGTTCGACCTGGGCTATACCATTTCTGATGTAATTTTTACAACATTAACTCATCAGAAAAGACGGCGACGGTTTTGTAAGGCAAAGCCTAATATTGGAAGGCGTGGGTGTTGTAATAGTTTACTTCCTCTTATCTCGTAATAGTAAAAAATGTTTCCTTTTGCAACAGTACACAGGATATGAAGTTCATTTAAGTGGAATGCTAATGCTATATAACATTTTCCGATGACCATAGACATGTTTTAAATTGATTTTGTTCTTTCTTTGTAACGTAGTCATACATTTTGAACCAAGCT
The DNA here is from genome assembly GCA_034769895.1 of Magicicada septendecula. Taxonomy (NCBI): domain Eukaryota; kingdom Metazoa; phylum Arthropoda; class Insecta; order Hemiptera; family Cicadidae; genus Magicicada; species Magicicada septendecula. The sequence continues at coordinate 880,537,797 of CM068367.1, read as the reverse complement.
ATGTTTTAAAAAGTATGTTATGTCAAAATGTTCACAATTGTAAATTTCTTTGTTGAAAATTCAAAATGTTCACAATTTGTAATCTCTTTTATGTCATGTGAAATATTTGTGTGTAAGTGCGCTGGTGCGCGTGTGATTTACATTTTATTTAATAACTTCGAGAAAAATTAACATTTCGTTCTGAAACTTGGACAGAGTACTCTCATGGTTATAAGCTACATTTTCCATATACTCAATTCTCCACAACTATAATTTTTATATTTCTTTTTTTTAATGAGTTCAATCTTCTTTTATTCTCGTTATCTTCAAGAAAGTAATAAAATTGTAGATTAAATCTAGACAGGCCTTTGCAGAATCGGACAGAGTTTAAGCCTGATTTCAGTCTATCTGTGTTCTCATCTGTGACGTTGCTAAAGTTTCAACCAATCAGAGGATTTAAAAATTATTTGATTTAGTCCTCTGTCGAGAGCACTTCGCTCAGTTTCTTCTAACGACTCGTTATAGAAAGACGTACTCGCTGCCATGAGTTTTTCGTGACAAGACAGGTCGTTTTCCTGTAGACTTAGAAGTTGGTTCACGGTTCTAGGTCTTCGAAACCAATACCACTCACAAAACTCAATTAATAAATAGATCATTCTAGTGCTTTTCGCGTATAGTGGAAGATATCCGCTAGGGACAAAATATCTACTGAGATATTTTGATAGTTATGCGAGAACACTTCAAGAATCCGGAGTTTGTGTAAGGTCAATACACCCAGATCTATTGTACCCAGTTTTAAAATTCCTGAGATTAAGTAAATTTAAAATGTAAACAGTAACAGTTCGTATCGCAGTGTGTGTACGCGCTGAGACGTAATTATTCAACGGGTTGATCTTCAGTCGACGTGCAGAGTAGCAGGAGCGAGCAGCATGCGGATTGCCTGGTGCCTACGCAAACTGTCGGAATTCAACGGAACAAGCAACATAGTTGTAAAACAAGTCCATAGACTCAATTTTGAAAGATAAATTTTTAAATAAACAATTTTATATTATAAATTAATAAGACAATAGTAAATTTTAATGTTTTAATTTAATAAATTGTCCTACCTCCAGATATAGACTCTGTTGTAATAATTTCTACAAAACCTATCTATGCAGTTTTAATTTGCATCGTTGCACTTTCGATACCAAAAAGGAAACATACTGTTACGACGGTCTACTTGATCGTCGTATAGTACAGTGGAAAGCAAAATACAAGACACCAATTAAGTCACTGATCACCAGCTTTAATTATCACAGTTAAACAGTTCGTAACTAACAACACAGTCTCTTACAACAAATCAAATAGAAATTGTTCACACGCAATAAATGTCAACTGATATAAAACACAATTGTATTACAATTATACCGCCCGATTATAAAACACAACACTTCGCTAATCCCACTTCGCTTCGCTGTGGTAGTGATGCCACTTGAACGCACAGAGTAATCGCCGACAAAATAACTGAACTAAGGCCGCTGACGCCAAGTAGTTATACCCCGCTCACAGACCAGAACATTCCACAACTACGCGTTATCTCTACACTACGACGTAATTAATTGCGGCCTTGACACACTCAGCGAGGCTGGCGGCGACTAGAAAAGTCTCGCAAGCGCATGTTGACATCACGTACGCCACAACATGCAGCCGGATTCCAATGGATCGTTCGAGAAACACGTAGATTGTTCTGTGATGTCGTAACACTATCCTTACGTATGTTTTGCTCTTTATGCAGATATGATCAAAATGTGTGATTATTTTTCCTATTCAAAATAAGAAGCTAAAAAATCGTGAACCTAAAACTTTCAGATTATCTCTTTGCCTTTGTAGTTTAAAATGCTATAACTGAGTGAGATATCATTAATAAAATGAAAAATGTTGTATCTCCGTTAGTCAGCTTAGTACCACAAGAACATACCGATGAGAATTTACAATACTGTGACACACTAGTGCAAAATTTGGGTATAAACAACAAAATGATCAAAATTAACGCTAAAGCAACAGAAACGGACTTTCTCACGAAAAATTTTAGACGTTTGGAAACAAAAATAACTTTAGACAGGACGAACTGGAATAGGGTAACATGTTTCTTTATAGTGGATAAAATTACTAACGAGGCACAGATAATTACGAGGGTCGGTAATTAAGTTCTTAGTCTACTGAGGCGATACAATTTTTTATTATTCTATTCTTCAATGTAATCTCTATTAATAACAAAAATAATAAAGATAAGATAGTTAACATAGTAAATAAATTATTTTTAAAAGAACTAGTCTCTACAAATTTACCATGCAAATTTTAAGTCCGCAGTGTACCGACCACAGTTCACCACTATGGTTGTTCTGTGTTCACTGAGAGTTAGAAGATAAAGAATAATTAATTTAGAAATTAAAAAATACAAATATGCCAACTCCCGCCTATCATTAAAAATTTTTGAAATAGGCACACAAAAGGTTACCATTAAGGACATCCCATTACTACACGATTCACCAAAATTGGTTCACCCGATCGTTAGGTACAGAGACACAAACAGACTCTTCTCTGTTCTTTATTTCTCCTCTCATGCTTTGTTTAGGTGACAGGAAATTTTAAGCCATAGGCCTATTCAAATTTTAGACGTTTTAATTTAAGCAACAGCGCAGACTTCAAATCATTTCGATTTCACAGCAATTCCAAGAAATGAAAATGCCTAAAATAAAGCATTTGGTAAATGGTATTGGAGGTGAATGTAAGCTACCTATTTATTGGAAGGATAGCGTAAATAATGAAATGCTCAAAAACATGTGTGAGGGAAAAGAAGGATAGATGCCCATTAGGCGCAATATGTGGCCGTATATGATTGTGGTTTTAGAGGGGAGAGTTGATTGGAAAGTAAATACCAAAAGCCGGTTGTTGGATCACGAAGCTGCAAAAGTAAATTTCAAAGCACAAAGAACTTTTAAACTGGATTTTAATTCAGTTGACGTTAGAATATGGTCATACACCGACCTCCTGATTCACTGTATAAAGAGGAATAAGCTCTCGTTTGCACGAAAACTGTATTAGGCTTTCATTGTATGATCCTTTATTTTAAAATATAATTTGTCAAAGTACGTACAGAGTTTAATCCGAATACACACATATCTATAAATCCACATTTCTGGTCACTGATTTCTGGTCTCACACCACAGACGGGTTACCAGAGCATCCTTCTATTCAGATATTCCTGATTTCTCTTTTCTCTAGTTTTTAAAAAGGAAACTTTGACATTGAAATTAACACTTTTAAATGTTTACTTTACCTGTAATACTAACTTCAACGTTTGGTAATATAAAACGCAACTTACTTAATGGATTTATGTGTTCCTCGGCAGAGTTAACGTTAAATCTTCCCAAAGAAGACTGTAAGTAATTTCATATTCCATATTCTGAAACAACATTCCCCGCTTGATTTTTTGTACATAGTTGTTTATTTAGACGTAAATGTTTGTAGCCCTTATTATACCAGATGCTGTTATTCTTCAAGCGAAATGACAGGCAGGTGCAACACTAATAAATGCATCTTAAGCTTTTTCGTTATGAGAACAAGTGTCCTCTTGTTTGTAACTAGGCCTAGACTAGACGCGCCGTGTGCGTATTTGCTGTGTGTGTGTGTGTGTGTGTGTGTGTGTGTGTGTGTGCACGTTCTCGCATGTGGAAAAGTATTTCTTCTGTATTCTTTTAGCTTTCCAACACACACACACACACACACACACACACACACACACACACACACACACAGCACGCAGACAACATAAATAGGAGGTAGCCCGCAAGGGACTGTAAACGCGATAACAAGTCAGTCAATTACATTAAATCTAAATTATTGCCTCCCCATGAAGCCACACGTTTCTAATATCAGTAAGACCTACAGAAGTAAGGATCTACTGAACAAGTGTATTGTTAAAATTTATGCACCACATAAGTCATTCGCATGTTGAAGATAAAACTGTCCAAACCAGGTTTTCGCGAAGTTTAAGACTAATAATTACCATAATAATAAAGGAATTCAATAAACACGTTAAAACCATCTTCCATAAATACTTTGAAACAGGTAGGGCCTATATGGTTTTGTTTTATTTAACTTGCTGAGTTATAACCATATACAACAAATACAGAGGTGTGAAAATTATTAGAATAATTGTGATTTTTTTATTTTTGGTTTCTACTTTTAAGTAAAAGCAATATTTTATGACATATATATTTTTAGTTGTTGTTATAATTCATTTTTCATCTCTTAAAAATGATTTGGTGTATATATTTTTTAATTTTTAGTGGTTTCAACGTATTTAGAAAAACTTTTTCAGAAATATGTCATGTTGCCATCACTGAATAGAGAAATCAGGTGGTTAACAGACGATTTTCAAAGTGAGGTTATGTTATGTTTTGATGTCGTATCATTGTTTCATGTTGTTACAGGTTACCAGGAGCCGTTTTGTGCAATTTTTAAGTTAAATATGTAAAAATATGTTAAAACTGATTAGAATAATTGGGAATTTAAAAAAAAGCATGTAACATCAATGAAATATTCCTTTATGTACAAAATAATAACACATTTAGTATTTAGTATGCATTCCCTGGCTCTTTATGAGAGATTCAATGTGTTTTGGCATGCTTTCCAAAAGTTTCTTAAAAGAGTTTTTGATTTCATCATCATGGTGCCAAATTTTAATAAGTTTCGCTATAAGATTGACCTTTGTTGTAATGCTAATTTTCTTCAATCTCCTCTTCACAATGGACCAAAGGTTCTCTATAGGGTTCATAACTGGGCTATTTCCAGGCCATGGCAGGATTTTATATTGTTTTCACTTAAAAACTTTGTAACAGACTTTGCTTTATGGTACGGTGCACTATCATGTATGAATACAAAGCCATTATTTGTGAACCAGTCCTTCAATTGTGGTAATAACCTATCTTCAAGTACTTTTTTATACTGATGCTGGTTCATCATACCCTCCAAAATGTATAAACGTCCTGTACCTTAAGATGACATTACACTCCAAACCATCACCTGTGTAGGATGTTTGACCGTTTTTGCTACGCACTGGGGCGAGAATTCTTCATCAGTACTTCTCCTTACGTACTGATTGCTTTCTTCCGATATTGCAAACATGGATTCATCAGAAAAACAAACCTGAAAGATAAAAATATCGTCCAGTACACTATAAACCACCTAAGGCAGCTGTGCTGTTAAAATTGTAGTCAATACTTTTCGATACTCTTTGGATGTTTTTAGGACAAAGTTAATTAATTAAATTTACTGATTAATTAAAGGAAACTTAGTATTTCTTACCTTGCTCCAGACGTTTCCGAATTGTTCTTTTTCTTCTTTTGCCCAAGCAATCCTCTTCTTTGCCATAGCAAGTGCGATTTTAGCCTTCTTTCGAGGACGGCGTGCAGGGAGTCCAGCAGCGATCAATCTTCGACCTATAGAAAAATCACAAACATTCACTCCATACTGCTCCATACTCATTTTTAAGTCTTTGCTGGTGGCTCTTCTGTTTTTCTTAGCAAGTTTGCTCTCTGTTCTTGGGCTAAATTTATTCTTCCGACCACATTTTCCTACACAAGAGGGTACATACTCAGAGCCAGAGTCTAAAGACTTCTTCAATTTACACACAGATGTTTGCGAAATTTTTAACGTATCTGCTATTTCTCCTTGTGTATATCGGTTTTCTTGCAGAAAACACTTGGCCAGAGCCACTTTTCTAGTAGAAACATCACTTGTCTTGCCCATTGTCTAAATATTCCTAACAAAACACTCACAACGTTCTGTAGAGTACAATATATAGTCTACCTTAAAAGTTGTGAAAATTTACGCGAAAACTGTAAAAACTTCACAAAAAGTCTCCTGGGAATCTGTAACAATTTAAAATAATGATACAACCCAAAAACCTCACTTCGAAAATCGTCTGTTAACGAACTGATTTCTCTATGCAGTAATGGTAACATGACATAGTTTTGAAAATGTTTTCTAAATACGTTGAAACCACTCAAAATTTAAAAAAAATATATATATATACTCTAAATCATTCTTAAGAGATGAAAAATGAATTATATCAACAACTTAAAAGATATATGTTATAAAATATTGCTTTTACCAAAAAGTAGAAACAAACCTAAAAGTAAAAAAATCACAATTATTCTAATAATTTTCACACCTCTGTGTGTGTGTGTGTATATATATATATATGTATATATATATATATCATCTGTCCTCGCTTTCAAAAGACTTTTTCCCCATTTATATTTTTCTGAATAGAACATGAAAACTACACGCAACGTATTGGATCGACTGAGATACATTACAATCTCAGTATTCGTACAGTTACACACTACAAAAATTCACTTTCTATTTTGAAGGTGTTCCTGGTTTTGGTCAGGAATTTATAAATGTCGGACTAATTTAAGACCAGTCGGTTTTGATAATTATGCCGATTGATTGGTAATTGGTGTTTAGTTTCATGACATTTTACAGAAATCTAAACAAACCCTACTAATGAAACTTAAAAACAATAAGTTGGACGTGTGTGAAAAGTTCATAAAAGCCACAAACTTTTATTCATCTCAAACAGAATTATCACTGTTGCACACCACTATAGAAAAATTATTCCGATTAGCGCTATCAACCTTCTCAGCTCAACGTCAGATCGAAAATCTGAATCTCCGATCGGATTTTCCGATCTGACGTTGAGCTGAGAAGCTTGAAAGCGCTAATCGGAATAATTTTTCTATAGTGGTGTGCAACAGTGATAATTCTGTTTGTGATTATAACCACTAACATAACTTTCTTAATTAAATTTTTATTCATGTGTGGAAAAACTAATTTCTTTAGAAATTTAGCCCGGTAATAGCTTGGGACAAATCTGTTCAACGCCATTATTGAAACCTAAATGTAATAGTCAAAATTTCTAGGTTTTCTGTGAAAAAGAGAAATTGTTTTTAAAAGGCGTGCAGTCTTGCATGCCACACCTTATTAGCAAAGTGTCACATCGAACAAATTCTGCCTTTGATATTTTTTATACTGCTCCATAATATATGCTCTTAATTTTAAGACTTGGTTATGAGTTTTGGAGTTCTGTAAGCATCATCAATATTTCCTCGATATTTGCCTTCATCATTATGGTCACGAAGTGAAAATTTATAATAGTCTTTTGATTTATATTACGTTTAAATTCTTTTTAAACCTCAGTCACTATGGCAGTCAAATTTAAACCTCAGTTAAATTTCTGAACACGAAGGGCAGCCAGGGCAACCAGAGCTGCAGCAATACAGTTCAGCGTGATAACTGACAAGTTTGAGACTTCCTAGCCGTTGCTTCGACTACCGATTTCGGCGTACTTTGACGCTACCACATTGGCGGTAGCTGTATCGATGTAGTTTTACAAAAAATATAGATATAGTAGCCTGGACGAATTCTGTAACTTAGTTTTCATGTTTACCATGGTTGTTCTCACTTCACATGTTTGCCATGACCAGTGAAAACTTTCATGTAAACATGCCTTTTTCAGATAGTCCAAACAAGACGTTGCCCTATGTAAAATTTTAGGATGTTATGAAACATTCCCGCCCATCAATTGACCTATTATTTTTATAACATATCTTGGTTAGTTATTCTTAGTGATTTTTCTTTTTATTTCCAGGATATAATGTTTAAATAAGATTACAGATTTCTATACTTCATTATCGAGTTAATGTTCAGTTTTGGGTTTCTTAATATGAAGATATTTAAAGACATTATTTGGTTAGTAGGTCGGCTTAACCTTCCACATCCGTATTCACTCATTGCACTTAGTAGTTTATTACCTAAGTTGTGTTCAATATCGACCCACAGTAGATATTTTACACATTAAAGTCTCCTGCCGCTATAAATCTGTTACGTAGTGCTGCAAAAACTCAATGTCCTATCTTCTTATATAGCGTAACTGGGGCCGTGGAAAATCAATAAATTCCCCATATTATAATCGAAAGACCTTTTTAACAGATTAAATTACTATTATATATGCATATATTGTAATAAAACAAATTATTTTGGTTTTGTGTTTTATTAATTGTTTAATAATATTTTACTTATATTATTTTTTATTTTATTTTTTTTTAAATTAAATTGTATTATTTAATTATTTAATTATGTTAAGTGTTTTTATTATTTTTATTATTCTTATTCAATTAATTAAAACAATAAAAAAAATAATTGTGTATGAATTTGTGAAGAAATATTTGTTTCACTGAGTTAAATAGATTGTCGTAGTCAAATCGATTGAATGTAGCGGTCAATTCAGTGTCTTTATTTCTTCTTCTGCTCGTCTTTTTTCTTTCTGAAGTCCTCGTTTAGAAATTGAGAATTGATGTAATTTAATTGAATTCTTAACTAATCAAATAAACGATAATTTAATACAAATAATTAAGTTTATTAGGATCAATGCGATTATTCGACTTGCGTCGACTATTGCTCTCGGAGTCGAGACTGGATCTCAGGTCGATTAATACATGTTCCAAAATTATTTCAAATTAAATTATTATTTAACATGGATTCTTTGAACTGTCGAAATAGTCAGGAAAGGCAAGTTAGAGAATTCAATACTTATAATAAAAAAACGTATTCGTTAACAGGTAATAATTAAAAATATAGTATATAGTAAAAGATATTCGAACCGCAGGCTGAGTGTGCTGACGTCACGCCTTCTTCGTCTCGGCCTAGTTGAAATTAAAAGATGGCTGCCTCTATGCGTTGTCCCAAGCTGAGAATCTTTCTCTGAGATTTTGGTTCAATAAAGTGCAGTAGTTGATAAATTCCTCTTCTGTGATGTAGTTATTGCAAGATTTTCAAGTTGTGGTGTTTGATTTTCGTCCTCCACTGGATTTCGTTCGGTAATACGTGTGTAGTGTGGAATGGTTTCTTCAATCAGTTCGCTGTTCATATATTAGGTTAGATATATAATTCCGTCGTGACCATTCGTTCTGGGAGTTAGTTTAGTGTTTTTCAATTCTGTTTTATTATTCCAATGACTATTTAAATTGGATTCACTAATTTACTGTATGTACTTCAATCTTTCATAATTCCATAATTTCATCTTGGTTTTAGTTAGTTAAAATTTTTAATTCAGATTTCTTCTCAATACTCGGATACGTCTGTTCTGCTTGGAGTTTAACAATCAACTAATTATTATTTGTTCCTTCATGTAGAAAATTCTGTAAGATTTTGATCTCATTTTCCATTGTTCGCTATCAGCTGTTTGCCTTATTATTACCGATTCAATTTTATAGAAATAAATAATATTTTTTATATTTTACTGGCTATAATTTAGTTATTTAGTATTCTTACGAAATTTGAATTACATAACTATATTCCTGCTTTGATTTTATACAAGTTAATATTAAATATGACCTAGTTTCGTTTGAATTAAACTCAAAAGTTACAATCCTTGAAATTTACTTCTAGGCCTTATCATGATTCACATAATTACCCATTAAATGGTTTACACTATGTTTTATGTTACCATTGTCCTCAAAAAAGATCACTAATTAAATCATTATAATTTGCCTTCACTACTTTGTCGTTATACTAAACATTTACTGATTTACTTACATTTTACTTATACTTGGTTCATTGCCTAGGTATTATCTTGTATAATCCTTATTTAAGTCAATTTTACCCTCTGGCTCTTTTAATTACTACTATAGGTTGTTGTGATAATTATAATAAAGTATTTGTATGCTAAAGGGAATAATTTATATCAATTTGGTCTAGGTTTTCATTAATTTATCTCCTTTGATTTGATTACAAGGTCAAAGTTGAATTTGGCATGATTATCAATTTTCATTTTTCCTATCAATATTATAATTATTTCGCATTATTATTATTATTTTCTTTTCTGAGTTACTATTTATATGACATTTGAATTAATATATTGCCTTTCCTTCCTTAACAAAATTCTGACATAAACTATCATTCTTTAAATGCAATAAACACTTATTTTCTAACATCTAGTATATACTAATATCAACATGGTAGGTATTGAATACCCAGATAATAATTAAACATAATAATTAGATAAATAAACAAATTACGGTCTTAGCCTAATTACAGTCTTTTGCTGTCCTTTCAAAACTGGTTTGGGGCGTTTCCCTTTAATTATACACTGTTTTATTTATAACTAACTTTACATTAGATCAGACTAGTGGTATTGTATTCTCTTACTTTTTTATATGGGTTTCTAATTTTTAGTATAATAATCATTTTTTAGTTCATTGATTTATTTTGATTGACTCTTGTAGAGTGTTCTGTCTTTAAAATAGGTTTTGTCCCTTTGATATTTTGATTTTAATTAATTTGTTCCTGGTTATATTTCCTTACTGCTCCTTATCTTACTGGGTATACTGATGATGTTACTGGGATATTAATCATCCTATATGGTTTAACACTTTTGTTCTGAATTGAATGTGCTTAATTTCTTTGGATTGAGAGTTTTTATAGTACTGTTAAGGCATTTTATTTATTACAGTGATTACTTCGTTTATGTTACTTTTATTTAGGTTTATTCTACTCATTCCAGATTGCTTCTTCCTTTCATTTTCTATGTAGTATTAAATTGTAAAATAAGGCAAAATTTCCGTTATGCTACAATGTGTGTGTGTGTGTGCGCGCGCGCGCGTGTGTTTATATATTATGTTTTTTAACTCTTTAAATTTCTTATCATCCGTCCTTAAAGCGTTAACATTTTAAATTCTTATTTTACAATTTCATTATCATAACTGTTTCTCCCCTAGTTGTATTAGTCAGATATATTTGTGATAGTATCATATTACAAAATTAGAAAAATTTAAGCCATTAAAATGTTTATGAGTAGGCCTACCATTTACAATGTAATGTACTGTTGCGAGAAGCGCTCGAGTAGACCGTCGTAAAGTACGTTTCTGCGTAGGTCTAATGTAAGAGAGTTGGAAGATATGCTAGGTATCATCTAATTTTTATTGGTTCTTAAGGGAAGGAGAAGAGACCAGTTGTAAAAAATTCAAGACATCGGTTAGATCTGTAGGAAAGCCATACATATTAGTTTTTCATATATTTTGATCATTCATTGTTTATGTTTCGCGGCCAAGAAAGTAAGAGGCTCAGTATTTTTTCTCATTCTGTGCATTAATTATAATAAATAATGTTTTTATTAATTACCAAAGAACCCTACTTTTAAATTAGTTTACATGTAAAGCTTTTTTTAATAAATTTCAAAGATTTTTTAATTTTGATATAGTTTAATATGATAAATGTTATTAACTTTGTTTTGCCTAAACTCCGAATTTTAGTTCTAGGCCTACAATATAAGCACTTCTTTAGCTTCAACAATTAAGTACAAATATTAGGTTAATAAATTTTAATAATAAACAATAAGTAATGAAAAAAGGAGACACGATGTACAGTAATTCAAATGCTAAATAAGTGATCTGATTGAATAACAGTATGACAGGACAAAGAAATGTATTATACCATTTAGTAACCACTTACAATTCCAGTTTTCAATTGTCCTAAGCTTTATCGAGTAAATGCTATTGAAACTTGTACCAATCAAGAGTGATGCGCTTTTGGTGTACAACTAAATAACCAAATTTAAGGTCATTTATTTAAAGAATTTATGGTGATCTTAGCAATGATGATTTCGTTCACACGAAAATGACGTAGTTGAACAAAAATTGTGTAAATTTAACTGGTTATCAAGGGTGTTGTGTCTGATGTTTCAGCGGAAATTGTTAAATATAATTACTAAAATAAGTAGAACTGTATCAGTCAGCAATAAGTCTGCACATTAATGAATAGTGATGGTAGACCTATAATTTTTTGTAAATTACAATTAGATTTGTATTAAATATTGGTGTTTGTATCCCAACAGGGTCTACAGAACAAGTTTTGAATCCAGGCTGCCTTCAAGTCTTAGGCCTTGTATATAACCAATTTTTGTACTGAGACATTTATAGTCGTAGTATTTAAAAACACTTGTGGATCAAATTAGGTTTGCAGAACGATAAAAATGGAAAATTTTTGTAGTTACTTCGATATCATACTGAATATCCAAATATGGTTTAATTCATTGCTCGATGCTGCATGCTATCCGACATTTAAAAATATTGTGCTTAAATTTATAAATCGTAGTATGTGCTTTCTCGAAGGAAGGGTTTCAACAAATTTAATGCTTAGGCTACCGTTTTCTTACCTTCTTCTACCACACCAGGCTTATATGCATATAGATATAAATTTGTACTGCGGTGTATGCTGCAGCAGTATAATGTATCGTTGTATGGTACTTACGTAGTTGTCAGTACGTTGTCTTATACAATCGTTCAAAATGTAAATTGCTTGTAGTTGCTGGCATAAGGTACATCTAATCTGCGCGCTATGAATGCAAATCATAGTTCCTCGCCGACTTCGTTTCCTTTGAGACGGTTATGTGCTCCAAGTTGTGAACAGTGCAATCATTATGCAGTACGTTACACATTAGCCAGACTATTAAACGTTTTAATCTTCCTACATTAACGTTATTTTTTAGTCTATAATTTAGGGATAAATATTCAAATGTTTATCAACTAACAGTTTCTGTCTTTAGGAAAATTATTAATTTATTTAGGTTGCATTACGGAAGCATTGTATTCGCATTGTCAGCCTTCCTGATTTTGAGTCTAGTGAAGTACAGTACTTGTGTGTTGGTTGGTTGTTATTGTGGTTTCCTGTTGGTCTCTGGTACTTTAAATTGGTATTATTGTGTATGATTGTGGTGTATGTATTAGTATTTTGTGTATTTTCGATGTTGAGTGCTTTGAAAATTGTGTCATGTTTTGTATTGATTTATATTTGTTCTGGTATTAGTTTGTTTTGTGTTTTATGTTTGTATATTTGTAAATTTTCCCAAATGTTCATTATGGTGCCTTTGTGTGGTATGTGTTTTATTAGTGTCATATCGGTAATGTCTGGGAATTCATGTCCAGCGTTTATTGCATGTGTGGCCAAATTAGATTTGTATATTTCTGTTTTTTGTATGCTTTTAGGTGTTCAAAATAACGTTTTTTCAGTTGTTTTTTGTTTGTCCTATGTAACATTTATTGCAATCTTGGCATTCAATTTTGTATATACCATTGGTTGTTGTATTATCTTTTTTGTGTGGGTTATTTAGTTTTTGTAGATTATTTTTGTTAGTCTTGTACGCTATTTTAATGTCTGTGTTTTTAAACAGTTTTGTTAGCTTCGTCATTTTATTATTTATGTATGTGAATGTGGCCCATTTTTTATTGTTGTTATTATTTTTGTTTTGGTCATTTTGATTAATTCCTAATTGTTCAGTTTTATTATCTATTTGATTTTATTTTCAATTTTGTTTACAGTATTTTTATTATATCCATTTTTATAAGCAATTTGGTATATTATATTTCTTTTTTTTGTCTCTTTCTTGTTTGTTTAGGGGTATTTTGTACATTCTGTTAAACAGTGAATAGAATGCTGCCATTTTATGTTGTGGTGGGTGGTCAGAATGGTCAGGTATAGGACTAATGATGTTAGTGGAAGTTTGTTTTCTGTATATTGCCTATTGTAGGTGGTTATTGTATTTTGTGATGGTTATGTCTAAATAGTTTATTCTGTGAATTGTATTTTCGGATGTATGTTATTGATTTGTTTTAATATGTTATCTGCATTTGTATTTTTGTTATTTGATACATATAGCCCATCATCTACATATCTTATCCATATGCCATTTGGAACAAATGAATTTATAATATTTTTTGTTTTGCTGTTTATGTGTTGTAAGAATATTTCAACTATTATGCTACACAATGGAGATCCCATTGCCAAACCTTCTTGTTGTTGATAAACGTTGCTACTGATTTCAAAGTAATTTTGTTTTAGTATTAGTTGGAGGCTATTTTTTTATTTCAGTTATATATTGTAAGTCTTCATTTTGTTTTTTAAGTTTGTTTACTATTATGTCTATTGTTTTATCAATTGGAATGTTGGTTTACATATTCGTGAAGTCATATGATGTGAAAAATGTGTTTTCATCTATATTTATTACCTTTAGTTTGTCTATTAATTCGTATGTATTTTTATGTTGCGATAATTATTTGTTAGATGGTTACTTTTTAGTTTTTATGCTATTATTTTTGCTATTTTGTATGTAGGTGCTTTTTTTAATTTGATTAATGGTCGAATTGGGTTGTTTAATTTGTGTATTTTTACTAGGAGTGTCACTGACACAAATGGGCAGAGCATTTGATATTCGTAATAATTTATTTATAATATTTTTACAATCAACCGTCTTTGATCCGTTAGATAAATAGAATCGTAATAATTTATTTATCAATATTCTTACAATCAACAAAATATATATACTTTTATGATACACACTTTTTATTGACTATACTACATTATAGTACAATATACATTAATTGTCATTAGACATATTCCACATCCTTTGCAACTCATCTCTACGATCAACCATTTATGGACTTCTATTTATTTTTAGCAGCCTATCAAAATTAAACGCCGGTTTTAATAATAACCCTGCTAATTTTTTCACTCTTGAAAGAGCAACATACGTTAATCCAACCTGAAATTCATTGTCTCCTAAATTAACAATTGCCTTATCTAATGTTATCCCTTGTGATCTATGTATACTAACAGCATATGCTAACATTAACGGAAATTGTTTGCGAGTACAAGAAATTTCATTTTTCTTGAATGATGCTACTACTGGTACAATGGGTATTGAATTCTCGTACAAAACTGGCCCTGTATATTTTTCGAAAGATACAAGTATACATATTGGCATGTGATTGTTATAATGTTCGCATTCAACTGCCGGGTCATAAGTTATTGTCCCAACTGAACCGTTGACTAGTTCTTTTGTGACCCAAAGATTCTTCTAAGGATAACTCGAGCACCTTTACGTAAACGTAATTGGACAAATAATCCCTGAACATCGTCAGATTTTGCTAGAGACGCTTCTGGGCAATTATGGATTGCATTGATTAGAGCCACGAGTTGTTTACTTGCTCTCTAGTTTTTCATAATTAAAGCGTTCGATTTCAGGATTTTTCGACATTATACAGACAGTATCTTTGAAATTGTCCCCGAAAATATTGTTTACATAAAATCTTTTAGATAAGAGCTGATAATCTTGTTCAGTGATTGTTCCATTTGCAAGTCTATTTAATGTCTCTCTGACATTTTTTTGATCATCACCTTGCTGTCTTATAATCTCGGTTAAAAAGAAATTTTTCTTTGAACTGTTTATATAAAAAATTCGATTGAATGGTTTGAACATTATTACCAATATTGTAAAGACTCCTATCACAAACCGGTGGAAGTTGGGACCAATCGCCGACTAAATACACGCACAGGCCACCAAAAGGAACAGCTGAAGAACGCTGCTTTGCTTGTTTGAGTCGCATATCGACTTTTTAAAACAAATTCAAACCCAACATACTGGCTTCATCAATAATAACTAACCTCACATCTTTTAATTCTTCTTCAAAAGCAATTTTGGATTCACCTTCTAAATCTTTGAAAGTTGGATTTTGTAAATCTAAAAACGTAAATACATCTCTTTGAAGTATTTATTCTTAGAGCTGAATGAATAATTTGTCCAGCAATATTGTTAGCTGCCACACCAGTAGCATTAAAAGAGTTGCATCGCAGCCAAAGGGGGCAAGGAACTAACAATCTCCGTTATATTTTGACCAATATTTATAATATTTCCCTTATAAACATATTGACCGGGAAAGCCTCTCGATTTCACCCTATACACACGCATCACTGGTTGTACTCTTGCTATCAAGAGCTGTTCTACATAAGTGAGATCCATCAGTTCTATAGGTACATCTTTAGGATCCATACGATTAACTGCATTAAACTTATTTGGGTTTCGCTTACACTCCGGACACATATCAAAAAATGTTTGCTGCATCAACACTCAAGAACAATTTACACATTCATAATTCTAAAGATCGTAAAATATCTTCAAATTCATTCTGAAGATTACTATATCCTGTGTTGTTTTGATCATATAACGCATGATTCGTGTTATGTTCTGCAGGGTCTTCAACAGTTGCTGCAGCAACATTTTGTCGCTGTCTCATCCGTCTTTGATTTGTAGTTAAACGTCCAATATTTGGACCTCTTCTCCGTCGAGGCATACTATAAATAATACGTATATATATATATATATATATATATATATATATAAATTGATGAATAGGAATGTATAAAATATGCGTATAACAAAAAAAAAGTAATCGCACATGCACCCATGTTCAACGGTTTACCTAAGATCCATAAACCAGGTATACCGATAAGACCTCTCGTTAATTACACAACAGCCCCGGGTTATAAATTATCCAAGAAACAGAATATTTAAACAATATGTCAAAAACTAACATAACTCAAAATTCAAACAAAAATCTAGAAAATTTAATAGTAGAAACAGAATTTGCCATTAACCTAAGATAAGACAATATACAAGAAGGAAAAAGGACAGAAGCAACACATATAATTAAAAAAATAATCACTAGCAAAATGAAAAACAAAGATAAACAAAATAAGACAATAAAAGAAATTAAAAATAAAGTAAAGAACAATAATTTAATAATAACTAAAGCAGACAAAAGTCAAGCAACAGTAATCATTGATAAAGCAGACTACATTAAAAAAAACCGAAAACTTCATAAACAATAATAATTGCATACAACTAAACAAAAACCCAAGAGAAAACTATCTTAAACAAACAATAAAACTAATAAAAACAACTAAAAATATTTTCAACATGAAAAACATAGACATATATATAAATAATAATCCAGAACCACCTAAAATTAATAGCCTAATAAAAATACACAAATTAAACAACCCAATACGTCCATTAATCAACTTCAAAAAAGCTCCTACATACAAAATAGCAAAAATAATAGCACAAAAACTAAAAAATAACCATCTAACAAATAACCATCATAACATAAAAAATACATCCGAATTAATAGACAAACTAAAAATAATAAATATAAATGAAAATACATTTTTCACATCATATGACATCACAAACATGTACACCAGCATCCCAGTAGAAGAAACAATAGACATAATAATAAACAAACTTAAAGAACAAAATGAAAACAAACAATATATAACCGAAATAAAAAATAGCCTCCAACTAATACTAAAACAAAATTACTTTGAATTTAATAGCAAAATTTATCAACAGCAAGAAGGTTTAGCAATGGGATCACCATTATCAAGCATATTAGCAGAAATATTCCTACAACACATAGACACAAAAATACAAAATATTATAAAATCACATGACCCAAATGGCATATGGATAAGATATGTAGACGATCGGCTATATGTATCAAATAACAAAAACACAAATGCACAGAACATACTGAAACAAATCAATAACATACATCCTAAAATACAATTCACAGAAGAAAAAGAAAAACATAACAAAATCAACTATTTAGACATAACCATCACAAGATACAACAACCACATACAATATGCAATATATAGAAAACCAACATCCACTAACATCATTATACCTAACCATTCTGACCACCCACCACAACATAAAATGGCAGCATTCTATTCGCTATTTAACAGAATGTACAAAATTCCCCTAAACAAACAAGAAACTGACAAAGAAAGAAATATAATATACCAAATTGGTTATGAAAATGGATACAATAAAAATACTGTGAACAAAATAGAAAATAAAATAAAATATAAAATAAAAACTGAACAATTAAGAATTAATCAAAATGAACAACACATAAATAATAACAACAACAAAAAATGGGCCACATTCACATATATAAATAATAAAATGACAAAACTAACAAAACTATTTAAAAACACAGATATAAAAATAGCATACAAAACTAATAAAAATAAATTACAAATTCTAAATAGCTCACACAACAAAGATAATACAATAACTAACGGTATATACAAAATTGAATGCCAAGGTTGCAATAAATGTTACATACGACAAACAAAAAAACAGCTGAAAAAACGTTATTTTGAACACCTAAACGCATACAAAAAACCAGAAATATATAAATCCAATTTAGCCACACATGCAATAAACACAGGACACGAATTCCCAGACATAACCAATGTATCACTAATAAAACATATACCACACAAAGGCACCATAATGAACATTTGGGAAAATTTGCAAATATACAAACATAAAACACAAAACAAACTAATACCAGAACAAATACAAATTAATACAAAACATGACATAATATTCAAAGCACTCAACATCGAAAATACACAAAATACAAAAACATATACCACAATCACACACAATAATACAACTTTAAAATACCAAAGACCAATAAACAACCTTAATAGCAACCAGCAACCAACACACAAATACTTCACCAGAAACAAGATCGCGAAAGCTGAAGATGAGAGAACACGAACTCTCGAAACATGTTCCAAATACAAAAATAACATCTTGAGGTAAATTTAATTGTAAATATTAAATGTATTATATACATCAAGAAACGGACTGTAGCAGAAAGTGATTGAATATATATGTCTTTATTTTTATTGTTGAAAATGTTTTTAGCTGTTTTTATTAGTTTTATTGATTGTTTAAGATATTTTTCTGTTGGGTCTTTATTTAATTGTTTGCATTTATTATTGTTGATGAAGTCTTCAGTTTTTCTGATGTAGTCTGTTTTGTCAATATTTACTGTTGCCTGACTTTTGTCTGCTTTAGTTATGATTAAATTGTTGTTACTTACTTTATTTTTAATTTCTTTTATTGTTTTATTATCCTGATTTTGTTTAGATTTGTTTTTTATTTTAATTTAATGAATAGACTTACAAATATTTTTTATTAGACTCCGGTGCGCCAACGAAGGCAACAGACAGAGACCTTACTCCGCAGAGAGAGACAGAGCGATTCACTGCGATGTTGCCAGACTGTTTTTGTCAACTGTCACTTTTTTCTACCGCTAAGCACTTCGCGTAATTTATATGCAATTTACGTTACGTAGAAAACTAATTTACACAGTTTTACGTAGCGTAGTAAATTATTTTCAAGAAACTAACTTAATAAATAATAGACATAATAATATAATTAGAAATAAGCGTTTACTTAAAAGTCTTTAAACGCAGTTATTACAATAATTCAAGTGGTTAAAAATCAAAAACAAACCTAGGCATATAGTATCAGTACCGGTAATTCGAGAGGTAAAAAAATAAAGTAGGCGCCAACTTTATTTAAACTAAATTCAAGCTAAAATAACAATCCTCATAACTTTCAGAACTCTTGTTGGATAAATAAGTTTGCGTAAATATTCAAGTTGTGTTCTTTTAATTTTACCGGTGTTATAAAACGAGAGGAGAGGAGAGGATTCTCGGAAATATAAAATGTCGGCAGCCACTGATGTCTCATTACGTTAGGTGTGTTATCTATGCAACTATGCATGGAGATAGGAGTCCGTGTCAACTACGTCAGTCTTCTATGGGAAACAAGAAACAAGAACGTGTTGATTGTCGCTCATCCCAATAAAATTCTCGGATAATATTTTGCTTATTTTAACATTTTGTTGAACTTCAGGCAACGTATGAGTTTATTACGAACTTTATTTATGCCATACATTACATACTTTTATGCGTAACTTCCCAAACCTGCCCGCAAGTGGCTATGACATAGCAGCGCTATAAGATAAACTAATTGTTATATTGGAGTGTTAGTGGTCTCAAATATTTCTACTAGTAATTTTATACAAAACACTATGTTGTCTTTGGTATTGACGAGCGCTTTCGGCAGTCAAGCCATCTTCAGGTCATTTACCAACAGAGAAATACGAAACCGTTCACTTCTTATATACCGTTTTACCGGACCTATCTAGCCCCGCCCCCTAATGAAGTAACGTCTTACTTAGCTCCACCCATAGTGGGTTTTACAAGCCGTTACAATTTACGTTAACTTACTCTTTTTTGTCGTCTAATAAGCTGCTAAATATTTCTTCATTTTCAAATGTGGTTTTTATATTCATTAGTCGTTTTTCATCTTTATTTCTTATTTTTAATATTTCCACTTCTTCCTTTAATTTTCTTTCTCTTTCTTTACTCATCACTTGTATTATCTTATAATTTACGACTGGGTCTATGAATTTATGTCCTTCTTCTATAAAATGCCTAGCGTATAATGAATTCGTCGTTAACTCTCCTTCACCCCTCCTATGTTCTTTAAATCTCTGGCAAAATTGACGACCCGTTTCGCCCAGATACACTTTTTCACATTCCCCACAACTGAGCATATATACTCCACTTTTCTTCATTATGTCTTCTTCTTCAAAATTCGTAGTTTTTATTATATCAAACACGGTTTTCGATTTTTTAACCGCTACCTCTATATTATATTTTCTAAAACATTTTTGTATCTTTCTTGTGTTATAACCTATGTAAGATATGGATCCCTTATACTCCTTCTTTTCTTTACTATTCTCATTTTTTGTTTCTTCTCTTCGTTTTATATTATTAAATATTTTATCTACTACATTCGTATTATACTTGTTGTTTTTTACAATTATTTTTATTGTTTCTATTTCTTTCTTTCTGTTTTCCTCATCTTCTATACAACTGTTTATTCTATGAAAGAAATTATTTATAGCTGCCATTTATACTGTATTGGATGGTATGAATCATTTGGTATTATAACATCCGTATATGTGCTTTTCCTATAAATGTCAAATTTTATTTTATTTTATTTTGTTATTCTTATGTTTAAAACGAGGAAATTTATTTCTTTGTTTCCTACTTCCATTTTAAATTTTATACTCTCTTCTAATTTGTTAAACTCTTCAAAAAATACCTTTAATTCTTTATCATCGCCATCTCATATTAACAAGATATCGTCTACATACCTCATCCATTTCTTAATTTTGTTTTTATTTTTCACTGTTGACATTATTTTATTTTCAAAGTAATTCATGTAAATTTCTGCCATTATCGGTGACATTGATGAACCCATTGGAAGTCCCTTCTTCTGAATATAAAACTTATTATTAAACCTGAAATAATTTTGCTTCAAACACTCTTGTATTACTTTTATTAATTCTTCTTTCTTTCCGTATCCTTTCAATTTGTTCTTTTCAATTAGTTTTAACGTTTTTTCAACCGGGATGTTTGTAAACATATCTACTACATCAAGCGATATTAACCTTGAACTTTCTTTTACTTGTGCTTCTTCTTTCAGCGTTTCTATCAACTTTTTGTTATTTTCTATACTATGTTTTTTCTCGAAGTCATAATATACTTTTAGTATCTTACTACATTATTTTGATAACTTATATGCTGTTGCTCCAATAAACGATATTATTGGCCTAACTGGGTGGTTTTCTTTGTCCAATTTTATCTGACATTTAAATTTAGGCGCTACCGGATTGGATTCTGTTAGTTTTACTTTATTCTTAAACATAGTGGAATATTTTATTAATTTCTTCATAACACATACATATAAAATGGAAGTAGGAAACGAGGAAATAAATTTCCTAGACTTAAACATAAGAATAACAAAAGAAAGTAAAATAAAATTTGACATTTATAGGAAAAGCACATATACGTATGTTATAATACCAAATGATTCATACCATCCGATACAGTATAAAATGGCAGCGATAAATAATTTCTGTCATAGAATAAACAGTTGTATAGAAGATGACGAAAACACAAAGAAAGAAATAGAAACAATAAAAATAATTGTAAAAACCAACAAGTATAATACGAATGTAGTAGATAAAATATTTAATAATATAAAACGAAGATAAGAAACAAAAAATGAGAATAGTAAAGAAAAGAAGGAGTATAAGGGATCCATATCTTATATAGGTTATAACACAAGAAAGATACAACAATGTTTTAGAAAATATAATATAGAGGTAGCGGTTAAAAGAAGATCAAAAACCGTGTTTGATATAATAAAAACTACGAATTTTGAAGAAGAAGACATAATGAAGAAAAGTGGAGTATATATGCTCAGTTGTGGGGAATGTGAAAAAGTGTATCTGGGCGAAAAGGGTCGTCAATTTTGCCAGAGATTTAAAGAACATAGGAGGGGTGAAGGAGAGTTAACGACGAATTCATTATACGCTAGGCATTTTATAGAAGAAGGACATAAAATCATAGACCCAGTCGTAAATTATAAGATAATACAAGTGATGAGTAAAGAAAGAGAAAGGAAATTAAAGGAAGAAGTGGAAATATTAAAAATAAGAAATAAAGATGAAAAACGACTAATGAATATAAAAACCACATTTGAAAATGAAGAAATATTTAGCAGCTTATTAGACAACAAAAAAGAGTAAGTTAACGTAAATTGTAACGGCTACAAAATTGGTAACGTAAGACAACCCACTATGGGTGGAGCTAAGTAAGACGTTACTTCGTCAGGAGGCGGGGCTAGATAGGTCCGATAAAACGGTATATAAGAAGTGAACGGTTTCATATTTCTCTGTTGGTAAATGGCCTGAAGATGGCTTGACTGCCGAAAGCGCTCGTCAATACCAAAGACAACGTAGTGGTTTGTATAAAATTACTAGTAGAAATATAAGATAAACGTTAAACGTCAGCTGTTGTCGCCTTGCATTTGGCAACGCTGGAACTAGCTACGGTTTCTGACTTTGCCCCTCCCTTGAAGAACTGATACACACGAAATACAATTTCCCGAGTTTGTCTGTGCAACAATCGGCGTGTTTTCTCTTTGTCAGCCATATCTAGCAATAAAGTAACTAATGAAACTCACAACACGAAAACACTAAAGCAAAATCACTAATAAAAGTCTTCAACAAATATCGCTAACACGACACGAAGTACATTCACACAGCAGAAAAGAATGGCTGACGCCTATTGGCTCACACAATTACCTGATACCGTGTTGTTGGTGCGCAGCCGACCCTTGTCGCCTACATTCCTGTTCCAGAGTGTAGTCCTAACAATTATTTTACAAGTTACGGTAGCCTGAGAAGTTAGATTTGAACTGAGGGAATGACATGTTGGAAAAACGTCATATTGAAAAAGGAGGGGTGAAAGCATTGTATGACAGAGAGGACAATTGGAAAATCCAGGTAAACGGTTAGTGAATACAGGTTGAAACTGACGTCTTAACAGTTTGCGGCAAAACAAAGTAGAGTTCGTAAATAATTTACAGTAACCTTTTTGTGTCCAAGCTAATTTACAGTCAGCAATTGACAAGACAAACAATGCACAATTTACAATATACTGTAAAATATATGTAATTATGTATAATATAAAACAATATATAAATAAAAACATGTTTAAATTATCAACTGCATTAAATCTACATGTTCATTGGTAATGTTTTCAAGTGTTCTTCAGCCTTTTTAATCTTTGTTGTTTTTAACAGTCAGGACTTTACCTTTATTGGTGCGGTGTAATAATTTTACATTGTCCATCATTCTCCATTACACAAAGTTTGGCAAAACCCGTGTTCCTTTTTTATTCATTATAGATATACCATGTTCAACCTTATTGGGGGAATGGCCGGTTTGACAGAGATCGAAGGCACCATAGTTATTACAGTTGATTTAATATAGGCTACACCATTACCGTCTAGGAGATTTGGTGTTTTTTTTTTTTGTTCACTATAAGTAATTTTTGCTTGATGGGATTGGGATAACAGGATAACACTATATTTATTTTTTAGTCTATTGGCGATCTTATGTGTGACATTAGAAATACGCTTGAAGACACTGTAACGTTTAGATTGATTCTGTTTATGGTGGTTGCCCAAATAAAATTGCTTAAAAAATGTTATTTGTTTACTGTATAATAATATACTTATTAGCCTAGTTTGGTACCCATCATTAATGGCTATATTTTTACGATCCCGATGTTTGATTCTTGGTTGAAATGTTCTGCTGAGAGCGGTATGGTTACAAGTCTATACATCATAGAACGAAAAGGATACAACTTTATGTTTATGATTGTCTATACCGTACATGTAAAGGTACTCTTTCTAATTATTATCTTATGTAGAAATAGATTGATCTAGAAAAATAAAGGTTTTACCTTGTTCAACGTGCACTGGGAACTGTGAGTGTTTCTAGAATGAGTTGATATAATTTAAAAACATATCTAACTGTCGGTCTGAACCTAGCGAGATACAAAAGCTTGTTAAATAATATAAATATTATACACAATATAAAATATTGTTAAACACATCCAGTACAATAAATATTTGTTAATTTATTTAAACGCCTTTTCTTCGGGATGAGACAAAGATTTCACTAAGTAAAGGGGATAAAGGAGAACCCATAGACAGGCCCTCTAGTTGATTGTAAATTCTAGAACAGAACTGTAAGTAACATTGTTTGACATATTGTATAGCTGGCACTAAATTGTGTTTTGTCGTGCAATACGTGGCAGCAGTCGCACTCCAACGATAGCTCTGTGCTCTCAAGCCTTCAAGACCAAACACACGGCACATGCTAGAGCGCGTCAATAGCAGTTGTGTTTTCTGGTCTGAGCCCCATCCCTAAACGTAAACTTAAACTAAATAAATCGACGGTATATTAAAGGTAAACTAAAGTAAAACCACCGTTACATGTCTCTGAACTGCAGGAGTGACACCGCCGGGGAGGGCAAAGGAAATTTGTTTATAAGTTAGTATCCTGAGGCATAATGCGTGACTCAGGCAAAGAGAAATTGATTGTGTTTGTTGGAAATTGTAATTTCCAGTAACTGGGACTATTCAAGTGCATACCAATGTCCGCCATGTCGGAAAAGGCAGATTTGGATTTTCCCTACCTAAAGATTACAATTTATTCTAAGTTGTAAACGTGTAAATCTATTATAATTGATTGTGCAACACTACGAATATTTGTGTAACTTTATCGTACTTCAACGCGGAGAGATTTGTTTGATTTTTATTATTAAAATGAGACTCTAGAATGTGTTAATTTTCGATGTTTTTTAACAGTTATCTGGAGTCAGTCGTAAACCTGTAAATGTTGAAGAACGAGCATAATGTACTGCACAAACACGATACAGCTCCGAATATATTATTCCTGTTGGTAAACTAGAAAGCTCCCTAAAGTTAATCTAAAGTAAGGCTATCGTCACGACTATATTAGCAAGGCCACCCGTAAGTAATGTACAACTGTAGGCCTACTTATTTGATGGCTTTACACGGAAAGTAGGTTTAAGTCGATTTTCGAAGTGTTCCTTCCTGTTAGGGCCATCTGCTTAGGCGGATATTAACTTTTAACCAATAGAGGAGGCAGTCTATACCTAGATAAAGTGCCGCAGTAAAACACATGTGTATTGAAACATAACACGTAATTACAGTAGTTCTGTAGTAAGGAAAAAACTAATAACAGTTAACTTATTCATTTCATTACAATTTTTCCAAACCATTGAAGGCTAAGAAAATCATCTGATCCAATCTATTATTTATGTATCAGCTTTTCCTACATCAGCCTGTATGTTACTCTGTCTCTCAATTTATTTGTCAGCCTGTTTATCTATCTCCCTCTCCACTTTCTCACCTCCTCCCCGAAATCCATACTGGCAGTCAAATTGAATTTTTGATTTCATTATAAAAGTCTGTAACATTGTATCAAATCGGCTTACTTTTTTTTTTGTTTTTTTCTTTTTTGTACTGAGTGTATTTTAAAAAGAAGTGAATACCTCACCTCAGCCCGTTTCGGTATCAACTGGCTGTTTTTCAAGATTATCCACCTTTACCTATATTATCCTTTCCTCAGAAGTGACAAAGATAAGATAAAGATAAAGATAAAATCCTATCATATTCTATTCTCTGAAAGTGTAAATTGTAAGACACGCTAACTTTTAAGTACTCAATAACAACCAAGTCGAAATAGAAATAGAGTTGGCGGGTGAGGCCGTTTGAACCACGATAAACACAAAAGGTGTAAGGGAACGAAAGAGAAGAAAAATTTCTTATTATGATAAAGAAATGCTTTATTATGTCTTTTATTTCTTACGATATAAATTGTTTTATTGCATTTTAAAACAAATATTATGAATGTAAAATAATAATTTATTATAAAATATACCGATTACTTAAAGGTTACACAGACAAATTTGTGATGTACATTTTGCCACGATTATTTGATTTCCTTATTAAAATTAAAATTATTGATGAAAATTCGATTATAATAAAATATTTTAGTGAATTGCTTCACAGATGTAGTTAGTTAGCTAGTCGTTTTACCTAATCTAACTGTAAGCTTTGACCTTGTTACTCAATGTATAACAGTATTGAATTTAATGTACTTGGGGCAACTGCAGTAATCCAGGTCGGTACCTAGTTAGGTTTAGTTTATTTGCATAAATGAGTTACAGAGTGTTATTAGTGTAGACTTGAACATTCATACTTCACTACTAGTTTCTTCTGCTTCTTGGCGCAAAGGAAGATTAGATTGTTTGAACCAAGTTTTCTGTTCAGCTCACATCTCAGTCAATTTTAGAACGTGAAGTTATTAAACATGACAGAAATCGATACTCACAAATATTATTAACATTTCACACTTGATTACAATAACGCTACTATGTTGATACAAGTATCTACCTTCTACGTATTATAAATAACAGATATCAACATTTACTCAGTCAAAAAATTAACAAGATACAAGGCAATTATAATAATAAAGAACTTTGATAATGCTCGTTATAAGCGACGCACACTAATCGCCGTAAAACTACTGATTAACTATGTCCAAACTGCAACTGCTGACTGTTATGTGTGACCAGACATGTTCATCGGTATCGGTGTCACAAATAAAAACTAGGAAATGCCATGCATTCTCCATAAATGATAGAAGAGTTCTCTGATCGACTGGCGAAATCTTATATTTTCCATAATGTTCTGGTGTAACGTTTTGCACACGTTACAATTCGGGAACCTGGTTAATTGGCTCAGGTCAATTAAACAGGCTGCCATAATTTTTACAAAATCATAAATAACTATTACGTATACAAATGTTAAATAGGGTCCCGTGAATTGAGGGATATTGACAAGGGATTTGGTAGATATATTCACTCACCCTTTTGGACCATGACATCTCTTTATTACATAAATTTAGCAATGAGTATATTAAAGATAAAACATTTGTACCTCTTGTACAAAGAGAATTAGAGTAATTTAGTACTGAGTTAGCATAGTTTTTCTTTTATTAATACCCTCGGATCCGAGTACTTCGTTTCAGCATATGATATTACATTTATAATATTTATTCTTGAGTTATCTTAAATACTGCTTTATTTAACCAAAAAATTATTTAAATTAACGCATGTTATTGCTAAACATGAAATTACATTTAATTTAATTAAATCAGTCTTTCTTGTTTTACTTAACGTTCAGTTTTTATCTATTTAGTGTTTATCATACAATATTATACTTCAAGTTTTGAACCACTGAATTCAAAGTTCAGTGTCACCTGTGGGTATCATCCTCGGCGAATCGGCGACTCTCTCGGTTGTCCTGGTTTCTTGTAGTTCTCTTCTGAAGATCAGGTTTCTGTTGTTGGTGAAGTTTGGAAGTCATTTTAGTCATGGTGAGTCCTGGTTCTCTCCTTTTTTAATAAGTTGTAGTAATCGCTTGTTGTTTTGGACTTTTACACAAAAGTTTTATTCACTTGTAATCACGTCACATGTTGATTTAGTTATTGAGTTTCACATTATGATTTCACCATTTTTCTAATTACATACACTTTATTGTTTAGATTCCCAGAGATGTCATAGACGCTCAATTCTCATTCACACTCACTTGTTCACTACATATTTACTTTAATTATACTTGTAGATTATATTCGCGGTTCACATGTTGTTTAAATTTATATTTAGTGCCGCTACATCTCAACTGTGAGTTTATTTACTTTTGAAAATATAATTATTATACCGCATCTCGGCAGTATGCTGTTTACGCTTCGACCGCTCCATTGCAAGTGGTTTATTAGTTAAGGGGTTGAGAGTAGTAATCTCGCTTCACTTACTATTCAGCATAAAAGTAGTTCCATATTCGATTAATATTTACTCGTTTATCCTCTGACATATTTAACTATATTTAATTATACTACGGTATCTCTTACTTATTATTTTATTATTGTACATCATTATGTTTTTTATCAAGTTCCGATTTAATACAATTATTAGTCATATTCACGGGTAATTATGCGTGTTGATTCCGGTTTCGGCAGGTTAAAGCCGGGTTAATTATTAAGGGGTGTTATCGCAATTTTATGCTCGAATTCTTTTTAGTTTTAAAACTATTTATTTTGGGTATTATTGCGGGGTTACATTATCATTTTCATTAGGGGTTTATGTTTAGTTTTAATGTGAGATTTTAAATTATTTTAAATTTCTTTTATTTCATTTTTTCCTCTTTTAAAATCGTCACACTGGACTCTGCTTGAATATTATGTTTGTTGTGAATGCATACTGATGAGTCATGACGCTGTTTAGTCATCAACACACTCGACGACTCTGGAGGCGTGTTTGTGTGCTTCCGTTGTGACAGCATTAATGGAAATTCAGATACGCTTGGTATACACTATAAAGTAGGAAGAAATTAAAATGGTACAAATGGTACGTCCGATATGACGTCCCCAGATAAGCCGGGAACTTGAAATTCTTGAGTTTTGTCTTTCCTTTTGTTTTACCTTACAAATTTTACGTTTTCGTGTCTCGTTACAATTTCTTGTCAAATCCTTCTGAAATTTACTTACTTGTGTTTATTAATATATGTTTATTCTTAATACTTAATTTGTGTATTTGATTATAATAAATTTGACAATGTAAGCTGACTGTGGTAAGATTAATAAAGTTACATACGAGTAAAGTTCGATGTACGTTCACATAATGGTAGTTCGCGGTTAAAGTAACGTTTTTAGGCCTATAACCGCAATGCGCTTTCTTTAGCATGCCACTCGCTAGGAGGGCGGAAACTTACGGAAACATATACAGTCTAACAAAATCCTTTTAGTGAACAAGTGTATTTGCAGAACAATCACAAGATATCGAGTTTGTCACTGTTTACGTATTGCAAAGCGGCTATAATTTTGGCTCAGGTCTTGTACAACATGTTCTTGTGATGACCTCTCATGATATAGTTTCATGTCTACAAATTGTTCTTAAAGAGACAATCATCGATCACTTCCATAGAAATAATTTCACGCCCATTCCTGACGAAAGGTTCTGTATGATGTATCGCAGATGTAACAAAGCGAGTTTTGTCGTATTTTACATTAAACATTTTTGTAATGTTTGCTAAGCGCCATATACGTACGTTGTCCTTGTGAATTACTAAAGAGATAAATTTATTTACTGAACTCTCACTTTTATATTCAAGAAGATCTGAAAGTATATTCCACTTTTCCGTATATAGCGCTTCGACATTCTCATTGCTTTTGGCAGAGGTTTCTTTCTGGTCTCTCTTCTCAAACAATGATATCCATTTTATTAGGCTGGATATTCTCCAAAAGAATTTTAAATAATGTTCAACAAGTGCACATTAAAGAGAAAATTATTAGACGTTGGATAAAATACAAAACACGTGCAGAGAATGCTTTTTAGTTTTGCAGACAATGCAGAAAATGTTTAAAAATATTGTGTAGTGACTCGAATCAGTACAATTCACTTAATCACCTTTGTATTGTAAAGGTACACTGTTTTGTAAATATTGCATAAGATTTTAGCTGAAATCAAAAAAAAACCGCGAACTCTTAAATTTTGAACCACCCAAACTATAATCGAGTGATTTAAAAGAATGTTGTAATCTTAAGGAGAAACTATAGTATACATCCTCACAATCTCGGAGCTGTGTACGTAAAACCCACTACAATACTAGTAGAACACCGTTATTAACGGCTTGATGCGGTAGCACAGGCGTGATATGACAGGAACCATTGTGAGTTTAGACATCTTATTTGCCGCACGCAGAGGAAAACATTTCTAAAGTACTTCACGAGATGTATTTTATGTTAGTTTAACAACCGGTATACACGATATGCAAGCGATTATTGTCCTATTAAAACATTACGATTAAGAAATTATGGATAAGTACGTGGGCAACATTGACTACTATAATCTTGTTTGGCAGTAGATTACGCCATCCGCAAATGGTACTAGTATGAGGTCCTCAGGAAACTCCACATGAACAAGTGGACAAATTGCTGGACTTTCTGATGACCTTATATTCCTATAGGTCATTCTCGGTACTGTGAAGGAGGTTATACACCACTATCTTCTTGAGATACAGCGGTAGGCTAAAACCATTCAGTGCCTGATAACCAGTGTCTTTTGTATGTGTATGTGTACGTTTCGTTGATTATTCATCTACGTATGTATAAATATTTCACATGATATCATCTAATAAAATTATCCACAACAATAACTACAAATCGACAGTTGTTTAGTATGAAGCGCATTCTACAGCTATAGGTAATTAATATTTATAGCAATTGATGATTTTACTTCAAATCCAGATATGTATTTTGCATTTATAAAGACATTATACAATTTTGTTTAGATTAAAATAATGAGATGGTACTCTACTTATATATATATATACACTTAGCGGCCCGTAATTTCTTCAACACACGCCAATTTATACCCAGGGTATCTACAACAAATTTGATGAACTTATATATGTATATCTTTAGGTGTTGAAGTTACCTTGACCAAGTTATGGTGTGTCAGCGTACGAAAAACTTATACAAAATTTTATACATCGTATTTTTGCTGTACGCTGAAGCATCGCAACTTGATCGAAATATACAAATGTATATAATGAAATATGGGTAGTTAGTTGGCCATATTGGCATTCGTAATAATTATTCTATAAAATTTTTAACATGTGTACAAAAGACAGACACTACAGAGGGAAATGTGTTTTTACTCTGTTTAGTTGGTGTAACGAAATATTGCGACCGGCCATTAGTTTAGTTGGCGCTGTGCGGTAATTTGTTTCGTTTGTTAAGGTGTGTGGGACAGAATTTTGTTGTTCGTATTGAAGTGTTTGCGATTGCAAGTCGAAGTAAAAATATGTTGGAGGCGCTAGGAATAATAATGAAAGGTAAGATGATCATTTATTTAGTGTATGTTGTCCGTTGTTTGTAGCAAATTAGGTGTGTTAGGTTATGTATGAATGTCTAGATTACTTTGTCTAGATTACTTTTGGTCTATAACACTACCTGTTATAGACCCAACTATACATAATATCACTGTGTTCTGTCCAAAATTTAATAATGGAGCAAATTAGCATTCTAATTTAATTAATAGAATATACCTAGGCTAACACCATGCGTTCTTATGGGAGTAAAAATTTAAATTTTGTCTCCGTAAATAGGTTCGACCGCCGTTTAAAATTATTTTTCTCGTGTTTATATAACATAGAAGAATACAATAAAAATATATCGGCGCAATATCAGCATTGATGAGAATTTTCATAATTACCCAAGGGGTAATTAACTCATTTTTAAAAAAGTCCCTGTAAGGCACTGACTGCAATTTAATTAAATAATTTTCTTTATTATTGATACTCCTGTAAGTCTGACAATTACTACTCTAGCCTACCTATGTTTGTGTAATGTATCCAATTTGTAAGTCATTTTATTCGTAAAATGTCGTCCTACCTAACACAAAATGATAGGCCTTACCATAATATATTTAATTTGAACTCTGCTCGTATTTAACTAGTTACATATTTTATTTAATTCTTCAGTCCAGCTATATTACTCTAAATATACTTTCAAATTCAGCATTTTTCAGAGAAACGTATTTACTTAATAAGATATGACTTACGGTAGTAAGTTAAGGTTAATTTTAAGACCTAATATAACAAAATTTATAATATAGGCCTATGGGTACTATATCCTCACTGAAGCAAACTGTTGTAATTTTTTGTACACATAGTTACTTTCATACCATTGAGTCCATTAAATTGTAATATATTTGTCATAAAAATTTTGTTTTAACACAGCTCTGCTTTCAAAATTAATGGCTAACATTTGTCAGGTAAAAGAAAAAGTGAAAAGAGAATTTGAAGTGTGACTTCTTTAATTTTTGACTTAAACATGCATTTTAATCTCGATTAAATTTTTTAATAAAATTGTGCTGTTTTAAATTTATAATATTAACTTGCAGACAGAAAAGGTTTTGCTGGTGACTAAAGAAAGCATCGTTCTTTTATCTTATGTAAAATTTATTATTGCATGCAAGTCTGATTAAAGCTCACTAAACTAAGATTATCACTGCTTACAGCAGCAGGTTCTTAAACCCGATAATTGATGTAGGCCTATAGTGTTATTTTTATTTAATTTCTTATTATCTGTATTTATAATCTGTAACTTAATGTGTAGAATTGTGTTTATATTGTTTAACATCCTAAATGATACTCAACTAATATCACATGAAATTTTAAAAAATTAATATCTTAATATTCTAAAATATTTTATGGGGTGTGTTATACTTAATAGTAGATTTAAATGATACAGAGTATGGATGAATTATCCGTAATGTATTTGCTAGTTATAATACCGTTATAATCAGGATTATATTATTCAATGTAAATCATTTGAACAGTTTTTGTTTTTCGAGTTTGTATGATTATATTAGAAATCTTTTTCAGGAATCTTCAGTGCAGTGATGCAACCAACCAATAGTGCTAGCTGAACAACAAGAGGATCTGCAGTATGTAAGTTTGTTTTTAACTTTTAGAATTGAGTTCATTTAAATTAAAATAGATTACTATAAAATAACTACTAGATTATGCTGTAAATTTAATTTTTTTAGAAATTTACACAAAATCCATTAACTTTTTGTAAATTCATAGTGCTAACCTACAAATATTGTGCTAGGTTAAGAAAATAAATTATTCTCTTAATTATTAGCTTAATGTTCTTAATTACTAAGTTAGTGAAAAATTATGTATGAGTTTTGTAATGATCTTTCAGGTTTCTCCTGAACTTTCCAGAATTGACTGGGAAAAAATGACTATTATTGCACCATCAGTAGTATCGACACCAGATGATATTGATGTGGAAAACATATGAAGTGGAGAAGATAATATAATCAAAGCAATTTAGCCTACAGATAATTTAAAATTTTTTTTTCTGTTTGTGAATTTTGTAACATTAGCATATTTGATTTAATGTTTGTTTCATAAGTAGTGTTAGGTTTACCTAAATTATCTTTACTTGACAAACTAGACTTGTATACTTTAAATCAATTAAGAAAATCAGCTTTGAATGTAGCACAATGAATTCATACCATATTTCATTAATGTTTTGTTTTCAAAGCATTTTTTTGTTTGGGGGTTAGCCTATTTAGTTTGTGTTATGGCAAAGTTAATTTTCTGCATCAGGAATGTCCTATTTCATTGAGCAAGCTTTATAGGAGATTTTGAAGTTTGTGATAAAATAGCCATTAATGATTGTTTTGTCTTGTTAATGACAACAATATAAAGTTATTAACAGTCCTATTTACATTTTAAATGAGAAAATTTAGTAACATAGTAGTTGGAATCATTTTTAATTAGTAGTATTATAGGGTGTCAATGCTTTCAAATCAGGGGCTTCCTTTGGAAAGTATAATCATATGATAATTTTAAGATAAGTATTGTTTGAAGCTCTAAATAAGTTTGTTTACATTATTTTTTATATAAAGAGTTTTGGAAGCTGCTGGAAAAACAAAAGTTCTTAATAAAGTACATAATTAGTTTAATAACGTTATTTTTCATAAAACTGCAATTATTTCATTTAGTAATTTGCACTTTTGTTGATACTGGCAATGATAATTATTTTTCTCTGTTAGCTAAAATTCTTTCTTTGTTACAGAGTCCATTGTTGTAGAAGCTCTTATATCGCCAGATGGTTGTGCAAGATTTATAAGTTTGGAGGTAAATTTCTCCTTATAGAACTGCTGTATTCTTATATAGTTAACTCCCTCTGACCTCTATTTTGCACTATGAGGTGTACACTTATTTCCATTCTTATTTGGTATTCTTTTATCTCTTTCTACTATTATTTAGTTACAATAGTTTAATCATAGTAGTCTCTTTATAATTGGTTTAGTGTTTTTTGTACACTGGTCTGTCCCTTAGTGTGTATCATTGACTAACATTACTTACACCAGGTGTCACATGACAGGTGTTCTTAATTACGATTATAATACATTATGTCCTTTCTTATAATATTCTTATACTATTACAATAGTGGCATTACACCTTACTTGTGGTATAGACATTAACCTTTTACTTCTATTTGGTATTATAAAGTGGTTTTGTTCAAGTTTTACATAGTGAATCCCCTTATGGTCGGTTTTGGTTCACTTTATTTACTTAAATTCTTATTTAAAATCCATTTTGGGTATCTTATATTGGTACCTGTAGAAAGCTTATCATTTCTTCTTGGTTTAAGGCACAAAACATTTTGGTTTAGGTAGGCTTTTCCTACTGATAGATGTGAATTTAGGTGAACAGTACCTATCTTAGGTTATGTGATTTCATCATTTGTACCAACAATGTGTATGTTAGGTTGATACAAATTTACATTCTTTTAACCTAATTTTCTCAAGTTTGGTTATATTAATGATAACTAATAACTCTTTAGTTATTGCCTTTTCTTATCTTACATGATTGTTTGACTATTTGACTAATATTTGTTATTATTATGAGACAATTTTAATACTTCTGTTACATGGGTGCTATGCATAACATGTTACTATGCTTTTATTCACAGCTTCTATTCAGTTAACAGTATAGTTACTTTCATTCTTTTATAACATATCTTGTCCTATACATTTATAATATTATCTGTTGTATATTGGTCATCTCAGTTAGTCAGTTCTTGTCCATCTCTTCAATCTGTAAGTTGTTCAGTCATTGCATATACGGGTAAGATGTTGTTCTATAGTTGACTGGCTCTTGGAATCTATATTTTATGCCATGGTTGTTAGGTGTCTTTCTCGTAGTATGTTTCTTCCTTGTCTTCATTGGTTCCTTACTGACCGAAAACTATTGGGTTGTTGGTTCCTGTGGTACAATCATTGTTTGGTGCATCTGCTTTTTCTTATAATGTTATTTCACTCGTTAGTTACCATTAGTTTTATTAACTCTTATTGTTGTGAGTTTATCCTTGGTGATGAGTAGCTCATGTAGTTTCATGCTTGGCCTTTTAAAAGAAACACTTGGTTTGTCTCTTTCACTCAATTATTGACATGTGTTAATATTTTGGGTTACTGAAATATTTGGGCTCATATGTCTTGTTACAATATTAACTGGTTGTAGGCATATAAACTTATACACTGTTGTGAGAATTGTACAAAAGTACCTTTAAGCTAATTTCAAAACACAACATTTCAGAATTAATCACATATTTTCACTTTATAGGCTATGTCATACCAAAAGAAAATGTACAGGTCACTTTCAACAACAGTTGACAACAGCTGACTGAATATTATCCGATGACAATATAGTCACACCAACCAACCATTTTGTATATAGTCTTTAAAATGAGATTTTTTTGCTTGTACACGGAAAACCTGGATCACTGTATTAAGAAATATATTTTAGATATGTAGGTCAATTTATTCATTTTGAGCTATTAATTTAGCTAGTGCTAAGCTTTAAAACACAGTTATTTGTATGAAAAGTACAATTTTGTAGGCCAAGTAATAAATCCAACTATGATTCTGTAAAATTGTCACGGGTAGCAAAATAAAAATAATAATAATTCTCCGATCTGAATGACGTTTTACAGAATCGTGATAAACATAAAATTACCTTTGATAGTAATCCCATGCTCATCCCAAGTTGAAACTTTCAGAATATGTAGAGGAAAACAGTATCTTTCACATATATTTTTTTGGGAATTTTAAAAATACAGATTTTCAAAATTCAGTAAATTCAATAATGATGTGTTTATAAAAAATATATATATTTTCAACTAATTATGTTTTATATCATATGAAAGCCCTTTAAAAGAGCTTTCAAATGAACTCAATGTCATTGTTCTAGCTTAATTAGAACACAAGTTGTGAACAAATCAATATTGTTGCGCAAGTCAAAAATTTGATTTTTTTTTTTTTCATTTTTGAGCACCCATTACTCAGTAACCTTTCGTCAGAAAAATGTGAAAAAATTGATTTGTGTTACTATTTATGAATACTACATGCATACTTAATTTCAAATAAATCTAAGAGGGTCAGGTTGTAGCACTTGTTGATTTGACACGGAATATCTCTTAAATGTAACTTGAAGTTTTCATTTTGTTGTAAACATACCAGTCTAGTTTTTCTATTTATAGTTTATGCTATTTTTTTTAATAATTTGAACTAATTGAACCCCTAATCAATCCTACACTCCCTCGCAGAAAACCCTATATTTAGTTCATTTATATTGTCATCTGAGTTTAGTTATGTTTGATGTAATAAATAAAATGTTTATTTCATCTAAGGTGTTTTTACTTTTTGTAATTATGTAATTATCGTGTAAATAAATATTCTATGTGCTTTATTAATGTAATCTTATTGTTACTGATAAAGTAACAAAGTCCAAATGTCTGTGTGGTATTTTTGTTGTAATAATATTTGTCTGATATGTATTATTTTTGCAATGTTTTTATGTATCTTCTCTGAAGAAATAAATTGTTCATTATCCTTAATATTTATGAATTATTGATACCATAGAATTGAAACTATTTTGTATAAATTTTGTAATAAAAATCAATGTACTAGTAAGTCATTTTTATCATTAACCAAGTGAAAATAACACATTCCTTGTGCAATGGAAGTAGGCCTACCAAATACCTACCAAAAATGTATATCCCCAATTTTTGATGGAATATTTGATTTTTGTTGCCATCAGAATTTTACTTTGATTTTACTTTCATGTTCCATAAGGAAATGGAAGTATGGTGATGGCAAAAAAAAAATCGTGTTATAGATTTTTGCAGATTCTGATTGTACTACCCTCAAAACATGAAAAAAAGTAATTTTTTGAAAAGTGTCTGTGTGGCTGTCTGTAGATTTTTTATGGTAAACGATAAGAGCCGAAAATTCAAAAAGAATCAAATAATTTTTTGCATACAGCCCTGAATTGTAGAGTATTCAAGACCTATTGTTTTTTGTGAAGATCGGTTAAGACAAAGGGGTAGTTTACCTGCAATATTTCATGTTGTAACAAGAGAAATTTTTTCATGACGAACGATAACTGCCGTAAATTCAAACAGAATCAGATATTTTTTACATATGTGCCTAAGTTATAGAGGACTCAAGGCCTATTGATTTTGGTGAAGATCGGTTACGGGGAAAGGGTAGTTTACCTGAAACATTTTTTGTTGTAACGTAATAGTTTACCTGATAATTGTTTGTATATATGTACTACGTTATTGGCAACAAAGAAGCAGTTTGTTTTTAAAATTCCTTCCCGGCCTGTTTGGCCGTAGACCAATGTTTTCTGCAAAACCAGACGTTTCGGCAGTGCCATCGACTTCCATCATCAGTGAAAATCAAGTGCGATAACATGAGGTGGTATACGTTAGTGACCACAGTAAGTGGCTGAAGCAGTAAGTAGAAAGAAGTAGTTTTAAAGGAAATATTTCATTTCCAAAATGATTTTAAATATAAATCTTAGAACGTGGAAGTCGTGTATGATTCTCCATACCAATATTTTGTTCTTAAGTGTGCTATTAAGTATTATGAATCTTCTCCATGTCAAGGTAAAGGATTACAGCCTGTTTTGCCTTCACTGAAGGCATCTCTTTTCCTTGCCCTACCTATATCTCGTCTTCCCTGAGGTCTGTATCTTATTACTTGTTTAGGTAGTCTCATGTTTTCCATTCTCTTGATATCCTGCCTCTATTTTATTTGTCCTTCCCTTATTCTGCCGGCTATAGAATATACATTGAACTTGGTTCTTATATTTTCATTTCATATTTGATATCTAAGGGTTTGTATTATGAATACTCGACACAATATATTTCTTGTTAGATTCGAAGTTTTAAGTAATTTTCTCTTAAAAAGTGTGTATGAACATTTTAGCACGACGAGATCGTCTGTTTTATTATTATACTTAATGTTTTGGTTTATTGATTTATTCTACCCAATTCAATCTATTATCGAATCCGATATGAATAAATCGGTTTACTTACTCTTTGACGTCGTTTATTAATTTTGTTTAAATAGTTTAGAATGTTTTTTGTTCCATTTCTTGAGTTCGATTCTGAAGAAGTTGCGTCGACTCTTCTATTATTAGCTGCGGTGTGTTGCTCAGTACTTTCCTGTATAGACACTAACATAAACACAACATGTACATGATACTTACTATTATACTAACATTAATAGTTAATAACATTTTATTATGGCCTATGCATACTGCGTTGGTCATTGTCACTTCTGATAGTGTCCTTTTTCTTCATCTTGTGGTTTTATTACCTTAACTATAGTTTGTTAAGTGAGTTTACTATACTTTAAGAAGTTAACTTTTTATATGGGTTGTAATCCTATCAAATTATTCTCATTATTGCTTGAATATCTCTTATCATTGTTTTGATAGCACTGTTATTATTGTGCAGTAGTTCATTCTGCATTTATACTGATAATTGCTTTGGTTTAAAGTTACCAAGATTACTTGCATCTAGCTGTCAACATGGTTTATTTATTATTATTGTTATTATTAGTATTTGGGTGGCTATAATCCTTGAATTTACTTATTCGAATAGTATTCTGCCTCATTCAATGTTGTTGGTTGAGTTCCTACTCTTTTATGATAAGTTTACAAGATAATTTTGTTCATCATGCATCCATTCTATGGCAAGCTTATAGTTATATTAAATCACATTAATACAGCTTTTATATTTACTTATTACATTATCTGTTTTACAAAAAACATTCCTTATATTATCTAGTTATGTCACATTATAATACATTTTAGTTTAACATTGCTTTGGCCTTATTTTTCTATAGTTTTAGTGAAAACTAGTTGTCCAGATTAGGTTATGTTACATTCTAAATATACAACAATGGATTATTGTCGGTTTTGTATTTCTGTATTACATTTGATTTATTTGACTTTATGTAGTACTGGTATATCTATTGGTTATTATTAGATTACATTTTGTTTATCTTTTACAGTCTTTACTATTGGTAATTAGTGGTTATTTCTAATATCAATTCCACTTTACAATTGGTCATTGGTGTTTAGCTAAGAACTTATCTTATTGTTATTCATTCTCTTTGTTACTTTTTATGTTCAATAATTCATTCTTATTGATTATTGTTTGTATTACATTGTCAAGGAAGGTATTCACTTAATAAGTTTTGGTCAGTGTCAATTTTTTTTACAGCTTAGGGGTTTAAATCATGTTGTTTATTCCATTTATTCCTTCTTCTTTTATAATTATTCTTTTATTGGCATATGTTAGTTCATTATAATTCATGTTATCTCCCTTTTTTGTGTTTGATCTGGATATTTTCTTCTTCTCTTCACTGATTCCTTCCTCCCTCTTAATAAGTTTCTTCATGGCGTTGTTTTCGCTGGTTTCCTTCTCACGGTTAATAGGTTTCTTCTTGATTTTGTCTTTCATGGGTTTCCTTCTCACTGTTTGATCTATTGGGTAATTATGTATGTCGTCTCGTCGTTAGTCTTGCTTTATCTTCTTTAGTTGCACATTTACTGGTAATTCCTTCTTCATTTTAATTCACTTGGTTTTGGCTTATGATACTTCCTTTTTTATCCATGATCGTATGCTTGACCTTGTAGGTATTCTTAATTGTAGTGGCTTTCAACTTATTTGTGGTACGCTGGTGTTGGTAGTGTTATATGTACCATTACAACATACAAAAATTTGACAGATATTTTTGTCACAAAAACTTTTATGATATATTGTGTATAAATACACATATAAAGGTATTTTTGCCACAAAAAACGTTTATGATATATTGTGTATAAATACACATATAAAGGTATACAATACATTTGATTTGTTTAACAGTCATTATAAGACAGTATTACCATATAGGGGAGAGCAGACAGACATAAGTTGATACTTTGTACTTCTTCAAGTGTCCCTTA
The DNA here is from genome assembly GCA_034769895.1 of Magicicada septendecula. Classification (NCBI taxonomy): domain Eukaryota; kingdom Metazoa; phylum Arthropoda; class Insecta; order Hemiptera; family Cicadidae; genus Magicicada; species Magicicada septendecula. The sequence continues at coordinate 880,497,650 of CM068367.1, read as the reverse complement.
GTCGCAGCACCTCTGCAACTGTATAACGTTTTTGTTATAGCTTGTAGTACGTGCTCCTCCAGTCTGATTATAGCAGTGTACAGTAAACAGTACAGTATACAGTATTTTAGAACATGTAACGCAACCTTTTTGTCACTAATTTGCTATGGGTGTTTACAGCTATGTACTTTGTTGGATCCATGGTAAGTGTACAATTGAATCATACTAATACAAAAGCAATGTGGCAGCATGAGGGCAAGTTATGTTTCTCTATAACTCTTAAAAGAAAACTAATTCATAACCTAACAGATCTCAGAATTAATTATGTGTCAGTTACTTGTGATCCTATAATGAAGATTACATGTTTATTAAATCCTAAAAAACTAAAATTTTTAAAACGATAATAGTAATAATGGCTCCTTTTTATGCCGCCTAGGAAATTTAGGAGATAGAATAGGTTGCCTAAAGTGAGTGTTCGACACACGCACTAAAGGTAGAGTGGCCAGCAGCACTACACTTCAGCCACTAATTTTAAAATTAAAGGTGTACCTTCAATTTCACCAGAAGGAAAGTGGTATGTTGGTACAATGTAAGTAAAACATTTTGTTCTGTTTTCTTTTTTTCATATTTGGTTCAAACGTACAAGTGACAAACTTTCTGGGGCGATGTAGCTCACAAACCCTACAAAGACTCAGCGTTTTCCACAACTTGTATTTAGGAAAGAACAAAAAGAAAAATCAGATTTCTGTGTTATGATCTGCACTATTCTGTTAGTTATTATGGTTTGTACCCTAAGAATATTCGTATGTTAGCCTCCAAATACGTGTTTGCAAATAATGTCGATTTTCTGGTGAACTGGGCCGGTAAAAGATTGTTTTACTGGCTTCATGCAGCGACATTCAAGGTTGTCTTTTAGAGAGGCTGAAGCAACAAGTTTTGCAATAGCATTTAGTTTTAATAAACATAACATAAAACTTTCTTCAATATTGGAATTCTGTGATAAGTCGCCTTCATTTTTATTGTCACAATATTTGGAATGTGAAGGAAACCAGGCAGCATAACAACAGTGCACTGTCCTAACAAAGTTGTCAGTTTGAAGGGAAATAAACAAGTCAGCAGGGTTACCCCTTTGGAAAAGGGTGAAACCAGTGGTATTTTCATAGATGGCAGCTGGAAACCACCACTTATCGTTATCTCCAGAGTGTTATGTAGATATCACTTTGATTATTTATGGACCAGCAGGTTGTATTGGAGTAGCACATCCATCAAGATAAATTACAGCCTCTGTTTTTTTACTATTTATGAAACAGTTTATACCTCATACCCGTTACAATCTAACTTCAGCCATTAGACAAGTGTTTATATGGCCTGTTTCGGTGCAGCCGCTGAGAGCTGGATGACAATAAACCCAGGTAAAACCATGACATTATATGACATACCTGGGCTAGCAAAAGATACTCTTTCAAAGGCAGCTACACCATCTAACTGACAGCAGGTTTTAGTTCAACTGGAATTTGGCCATTAAATGAAAATATATTCAGTATCGAAGAGTTTCTGTGTTCACCTGTAATTTACAGAGAGATAGGAGACAAAAGTAATTATGAAGGAAGATTAACACCAACAAAAGATTGTCAAGAGACCACAGTAGCCGGACCTCCCACGTCGGGAATAAACGAGACATCTGCTAATACCTTATCACAATTGACACCAGAATAAATTCGCCCTTATCCGAAAGCGACTGCAAAAATAAAATAAAAATGCGCCAAGAAGAAAAAGTCAAGTATTCTCACTGACTCCTATTAAAAAAGCAATTCGTATTGAAGAGGAGGCATGACAAAAGAAAGAGCGATCAAAACGGAAATTAATCATGAACGATAAAACGAAGGCGATTTGTGGACTGTATAGAAACGGTCAATCAAACTCTCCAAGACTTAAGAAATTGTAACAAATTAGTGGGTAGCGTAACTTTTGTTATTTCAGAGAATTCTCGCTAGAGATTACCGGTAACTGCAAGAGGAACCCGCGCTGATATTGTCTCAGTGTGTTTAAAGTCCTCGGCGATGTGGAATGCTATTCAGACTAAATTTGCAAAGCAATATGAGAGCCCATTTAGGAGGAGGAGATGGTGATTTTTCTACTAACTTACTGCATCTCGGTGACGGTAGTGTTCCTAATGACGATAGCTTCACAGAAATTGACGAAAAACTGGGACATAGTAAGTAGTACAACTGTATTAATTGCTAAAATCTGTGCAAAACGTCAAGTGTTTACTTGATAAAAATTACAAGTGGTTATTCCCAAAGAATCGAATCTGTAAAGGAAAATAATGATACAAGTTTGGAAAAATTTTCTGGGGATAATAAAAAGTACGAAGAATCTATTAACACCGTATTTAATATTGAAAATATAGTGTACTATCTCCAAGAATTTTTGAATTCTTTAAATCAATCTTGCATCCCGCCACAACGGTTCATTCTAAAGGTTGGCACTCCAACAATGTTGTTGAAAAATTTACATCCTCCGAACGTTTGCATAATACAAAATGCAGGTGACACGGGAATTTCTGTGTCAAGTAGGTAATAGATAGCGTTATTATCGACTCAAAAGCCCTCTTCACACACACATTCGAATCAGTAGGCTACTGGTTGTTAGTATTACCTGTTTAAGCCTACCCGGTGTAATTACCAACTTATAAATTGTAACATTCTTTACTTTAGTACACACTTGAAGGAAATTAACAGTTTCGAAATTACATCCGTTCCATTTACATAATTTTCATTAAACCTACTTAATATGTAGTAGTGGACGATAAGCTTTTCCTGGTTTTACTAGTACTTGACCTACAACGGTCTGATCTCCTACACTCAGTGCCTCTGTCTTTAATGATCACTGCTTTTTTTACATAATAAGTTTCCCATTCCTGCATAGAATTTACCCGCTCGCACAGAAGGCAACAGAATTTAGTGAATCCAAGCTGCAATCGAAGTAAAACTACGTTACTTTCACATCTCCGTAGGTATGCCACGAATATCCGTCATACTGAATTCTGCTCAATAAAAGTTTCATACTATCACATGACTCCGACATGTAAGCAGTATAAACTGAAGGGATTGGTGACCATTTATTTTCAGTGTAAAGTAGTACTGCTTGCAAATTAACCTGTGAGAGTCAGGGCCGCATTTACGCGCAGGCTATCTAGGCAGCAGCCTATGGGCCCGCACCACAAAAAAAAACTGTTTAAAAATTTTAATTTTGAATAGACTAAAACAAAAAATGTCTTTGTTTTAATACCGTGGTGCGGGCCCTCTTATAATCATAAAAGACGTCGACGCAGTTATTTCGTGTGGACTAATTCGGCTGAACTCTTCAGTGGTCAACTGATATGAGTGAGTCAGCATTCAGGAAACTCGATCGCTTGGCGTCGCGTGGGAACTAGAGGGGGTTTCTCTTGGACCTGCTTTAAGTGAAAATGTTTGCTTGGAAAATGACATTGGATTGTGGCCGGAGTTTATGACACAAGGTAATATAGATTACTGCATAAAAATGGGCGCCACAGCACTTCAAAATTGTGACAGTGATCTATTTGACTGTAAATCTGTACACAGTATTTTGGGATGATATATTGGGACAAGTAAACAAAACTAGTGAAACTCTGCAGAACCCTAGATTGGACGTGAACACAGCCGCCTCAGCACTGACATCGCTAACAAGCTTCATAGGAACAAAACGGGATAGCTTTGAAGAATATGAGGTGAAAGCTGCTGAGTTAACTCATTGCACTTAGTATGAGAGTGAAACACGGCGCAACCGCAAAATAAACGTGCGTTTGGCACCTCTTGACTGTCCCAGTCCAAGCACCAGAAGGTTAAGCTGACGCCATCAGAAAAATTTCGAACCCAGAGTTTCCTTCCTGTCATAGATCAATTTGAATCTTCATTGCGGCAGAGCTTGAGGCATACAAACTAGTTGATACCCGTTTTGGGTTTCTCAACAAGTTGGATACACTTACTAATGAAGAGATAATTGCAGCAGCTCAAAACTTAGTAGAAACATATAACAATGACTTAGACGATCAATTGGGAAATGAACTGATTCAGTTCAAGGCTTTTTACCATGAGTTTCAAAAAGATGATGAGGAAAATGAAAAAGTCATTAGTCAGTTGAGGTGGATGTATAAACTCCTCCTAGAAAGAAACGTCAGAGATTGTTTTCCTAATATCGAGGTCGCTCTAAGAATGCACCTGTCACTTATGGTCACTAACTGTAGTGGATAAAGGTCATTTTCAAAATTGAAGTTGATCAAAAACAGGCTTCGAACCTCCATGTTAGAAGACAGGCTCAACGTTTTGGCTTTGCTCAGCATTGAAAGTGAGATTTTAAGACAACTAATTTATGAAGATATTATAAGTAGATTCATTAGTATGAAGTGTAGGCGCAAACCAATTAGCCGCTAAGCTATTTCCAAGTTAAGTTATATGTAGTAACTACAATTTAGTAGTAAATTGTACACACAGTATTTTCATACATATTAGTGTCATAGTATTGTATAGTACTGTAATATTACTCTACTCACTACTGTAGTAATGTAACTTACTGTAGTATAGTATCGTCTTTTAACACACTGCTAATAAATTCATTTCACACACAAACTTTGTGTTCTTTTTTTAATATAGTTGTTCATAGCAATGTTAATAAATCGTGTTGAATATCTTAATGATTTTCAATTCTTTTCATTTTTATGTCATCAATTCATCAACTTCTAAATACTGTACAGTAACATTTTCTACAATTAGTAATAAACTTTAAATGTTTCTGTTTAGGTTCTTAGTTAGAAAATTGCTCTAAAATTCGATTTTTGCAGGTTAATTTTCAAAAAATTTCCGGACCCCCCGTTTTACTGGGGGGTATGGAATACTCCCCAGACCCCCGTAGGGCCTGCACCACAGGTTCAGCCTAGGGGTCTACAGATCCTAAATACGGCCCTGGTGAGAGTCTATAAAAAAACTAAGTTACCAAAAACTGCTTGGTAATTTTCAGTTACCAAATCTAGCATATGGACAGTGAAATCAAGTTAATATTTAGATTATATAATGAAAAACAAAAAGGGTGGGAAGGGTTGACTTTTTTGTAAAAAGAAATTAATTATTTAATTATAAAAATTATGTATATAGATAATTATGGAATTATTAAAAATGGAGTAAAATCAATAGGTTAAGAAAAGTTCGTAGAAGTCTTGAGAGGAGGGAACGGTAGAAAACTGTTTATGTTATGAATGCTTAAGCCTACAAATCGTGATAGTTATTATTATTATATTACTACTATAAAACAACTTGGATTTCGTTGTCCATGACGTGTCCGCTACTTAACTAAATATCACTATTGTAATAACGACTCGGAACACTAAGCTTAGTGTTCCGAGTCGTTATTACAATAGTGATATTTATAAAATAACATTTGTATTATTTTAATACAGACAGGAGTGAATACAGCCTTTTTAATGGATCAAAAGTCCGCAGAGTAGATTGAACCTTCTACGATGCAGGTACATGTAGATTCTCGGATGTCCTGATCTGCATATTCTGTCGGGTCTACGAGTGTTTATAAGTTCTGGTAGTTCACATCTCCAGGAATGATGTTGAAAGAGTAGTTAGTTCTTGAAGTTAGCAGTCATCTTGTTTTACACCATTTTTATGTTTCGTGTTATAAGTTATGTCTCTTGTTTTTTACATAACTCTACTGATTAATACATAACACATGCTTTTAGCAGTAATTTCTCGTATACAATATTTAAGTAAAACAAACGAATTAGCAACATTGTGTTAGAGCTTTCGCTCGTACGTCTGCACTGCATGAAGTCAACATAGCGAGAGAGAGTTTTCTGCTCGCTTCGACTGGTACATAACAAGGGGGGAGTAGGGCCACTATTGCGCAAGAATATAGTCCCTATCTCTCTTTAAGTTAACATTTTTATTTACACAACTTATACCTTAATAAACATACATAGTTTAAGTAAGTTGTTTTAGCGACTATCTGTGTCTTCAGTTATTTTGTTATTAACATTAGGTTTTTTCCCTTATTCTAAATTACAGACGACTCGGGAGACATGTCGAGTCCGGAATTAACAGGTCACCGCCTGATAACAGCAAAGGGTTAAATATGACAATAATACTTTTTACAATTTGCCTTTTTATTAATGTTTCTTCGTACTTCTTAATTACTTCTTCCTCTCATACTGAGTACATACAGGGGTTTTAGGCATTATAGTGAGATTTAAAGTGGCTTAATCGCTCACAAACTTAATTTTTAAATTTTTTTTTATTTTACGATTATTGTTACAATTTAAATCACCACATACTCCACCGCTTAATTTGCACGTTACGGTTGACTTTTTTTTTACAATTGGGGACTGGGAGTATGTTTAGTGTCAGTGTGCGAAGTTATTTATTATTATTATTATTGCAGAAGTATTATAATATTATATAAAGTCTTAACTACTAAATACCGAAAGTTAACCCGGATCCGAGGTATAGCTAAATAGAATCAATTTTGATCCCAAAGTTTAAAGAAAGCATTGAAATAAATTTTAGTTTAATTAGTGATGTCACGGGATCTATCAGTAAATGTTTTTAAATGTTAAATAAAGAGAAGTCGTCTTGTTACACACATATAATGAGTGCGTAAATCAATAAAATACCTTCCCTTGTTTCCTTACACAGTTACCAAGTAAATTGTAAAGTTAATTATTTGTGGATACATTTCGTTACAACGTAGGCAGCCCATATAATTGACAGAGCTCAGTTAAGATGGGTTCCCTGGATTTGTAACGTGGCAATACGTTACAAGTTCAGTTGATATCAATCTAGGAAAAGAAACCAAAAAACCTAATGAATAAATTTAGTATAAATTAAAATTCATAAATAGTAATTAATTAAAAAGACAGTTGATCGACTTCCTAGGCTATCACTCAAAGAATATAATTCGATCTACCAATAAAGTTAAACAAACTTCTAAAAAATAAATTAACCAATTTGTTAACGTCAAATGAGTAATAATGAAAATTAACCATAAATAAATGAAGACAATCCAAAGCCTGCAGAAGCCAAAGTAATTAAATATCTTAAAAAACAAACAGAAATGAATTTAAAATTACGTCCAGAACCTCACTTTTTACAACCGAGCGAAGACTTAATACTACACAAATTCCATTGGAACCTGTAACCACCAGAACCGTGAATATTAGCGAAGATCAAACTTCTACTACATCCTGGGATACCAACACCAAACTTTTATTGAGAAGCTGGAGGCTGATATATTCCAGACATTGGTTCATCATTCTGCTCTCCGTCTCTGTGCAGTGAATCACGGCCATAATGAGTATCTTGTCAACGTACGGTAAAAAACCAGCTTATGTTTGAACTTTATTTAATAAGATTTTATAACTAAATTGTAATACCTAATAACCTTAATTTGCATTGTCTGACCTTACTAATAGTCACAAGAACTCCATGTACCCTGAGATTAAGAAAAAATTAATAATATAATTAAACTTTAAAAACATCTAAACCCGAATTCAATAACTAATCGATTCAGTCCTGTTTGATCGATGTGTTGTATCTGTGCCTTGAGAAACATCTGTTTTGAGAAAAAATAAAGAATCTTTCCTGAATTTGATGAGTAATTATTCTTGGTTAACGATTTAGTGTATTTTAAGGAACTTATGTGTATAAAGGGGGAAACGAGAAGAACACCAGGCTCAAACAACTTAACCTATAATAACTGGTTGACTGTAAACAACAGCGCTAGTCCGCGGACAGCTGGTGAATTACGAGAGAAGAGCAAACTAATTCGTGTCAGCCGCTCTTCGCTCTCTCAACAGTGGATGCAGACTAGGCTTGAATAATAACGATCGAATTACCCAATATATTAACTGGTGTCGAGCGTTATTCTTTCGTAAAGTACTCAATTACTATATAATATAGAGATATTATCCATAATTGAATAATGTCACCCATATAAAAATATTGTTTCCTTATAAATAGATTGATATTGCAGTTCTTAAGAGAGACCACTCACAACTTCATGAATAAGAAACACACACCTTGAAAAATTATATTACAAATTGATACCGACAACGTTGGGGCTTTTAAACGTTCTCAAATTTAATTAATAACATAAACGATTGGTAACAAATTGACGAACCCAACAGTGGGGCTTAAGAACAAAATACTATCAAAGCAGTTTATATTACAAATTGGCAACAACGTGGGGCTGAAATAACTATAAACCCGCAACCGTATTACACTAGTAATCATATAGTTTATATTACAAATTGGCGTTTCCAACGTGGAGCGTATTTAAACCTTATTATACCCCCCTAAAAATATAATATAGTTTAGATTACAATATATATATATACATATATATACACATATGATCAAAATACTATGAAATTAATTACTAGTAATTATTATGAACTTCAAATTAGTTCATTATTCCTTTACAATCCACATACGCCAACGTACTTTGGCTTTCTGACGAAAATAAATATAAATTTTTATACTAGATAAAATTGAAGCTTGTATGGTATTACAGGATACCTATGGTATTTTTGGACAGTAGGAAGCTAGTGCAAGTCGATTCCTTTAAGTATCTTGGAAGCTGCATTACACCAGAAGGTAGTAAACCAGTGATTAAAAAGTAAAACCGCACAAGCAAGAGGGGTAGTTTTTAAGAAAAGATCTCTTCTGGCGTCCAGAAACGTGTCCCCGGAAACCAAAAAGAATTTATAGAGAATTCACTAGAAGCATATGCACATATGGCTCGGAAACCTGTATTTTGAGGAAAGTGGAGAGGAGATACCTTGTAGCTTTTAAGATGTGGTGCTGGAAGAGGACCTTAAGTATACCTTGGGCGGAAAGAGTACTTAGTGACGATGTTTTAAGGATAGAAGGTGATAAAAGATGTTGACTGGAATCGCTGTGGAAAGGAGAAGTCACCTGCTACGCCATTCAAACTCGTACACCACCATAATAGAGAGGCGTAGTAGGAGAGGAAGGTCCAGGCAGGAGTACATCGATGGAGCTACAGAAGGTTGAAAGTATGTGATGATCAAAAGACTGTCCACGGAAAGAAACAAATTGCAAGCCCATCAACTTCTGGGTTAAAGAAAAGAAGAAGAAGTAGAAGAAGAAGAAGAAGAAGAAGAAGAAGAAGAAGAAGAAGAAGAAGAAGAAGAAGAAGGAGGAGGAGGAGGAGGAGGAGGAGGAGGAGGAGGAGGAGGAGGAGGAGGAGGAGGAGGAGGAGGAGGAGGAGGAGGAGGAGTAGAAGAAGAAGAAGAAGAAGAAGAAGAAGAAGAAGAAGAAGAAGAAGAAGAAGAAGAAGAAGAAGAAGAAGAAGAAGAAGAAGAAGAAGAAGAAGAAGAAGAAGAAGAAGAAGAAGAAGAAGAAGAAGAAGAAGAAGAAGAGCTTGAGCAGGATAAAGATATAGCTTTAAAAAATGTTAATGTTATATCAGTATACACCAGATAGTATCAGCTTGTGTGTTTTTATTAAAATTATCTCTTGAATATTACGTAGTTTAAGACATTCCATATCAGTAGACAGACTATGAGAATTTGATTAAGCTCCTGTACCTTCCTAGCATTACTTAATACGTTTGTATGTATATTTAGGTGTTGCATTATGGAAGTGAAAAAGTCACTTAAAATTAGAGTTATAAAGTGATAGAGCAACCTGTATATGCAATTAACTAATACAGTACATGAAATTAGAGGGACAGGGAAATTAATCTAGTTGATTTTGGGGGGACCAGTTTACTTTTTTACTGTAATAGTGTTCACTGCAATCAAATTCTAATTTCTGTTTGTCTGTAAGCTTTAAAAGTCCTTGGAAGCATCAATTCATCCTTCTCGTACTACTGTATGAATATACAAAATACATTCGATAATAACGTTTGGCATTGAGCTACCTTCTTAGTACGAAGAATTTTTGTCTTCCGATATTGTAGTTTCTTCAATTTTTGTAAATATTTAAGAATTTCTATTAGTGTACCTGATAATATCTTTTTAAGCATATTCGTAAATGCTAGTATGTATTAGTATTTTTAAACCCATATATAATTCCGTCATTCGAGTTATGCAGCAGTACTTACTGTTAATTTTGATGAATCTGTTTTTTAAAAGCTTTATTTAATCCCTAGAAGATACTGATGTAGGAACTAACTTTTTATTGTTTATGTCAGTGTGTCAGTATTGTTGTAACTATACTCACAAATCGTAAAATATTATCTTAGTTGAAATCATTAATTATAAAAAGTGATATATAAAATACATATAATAGTATCCATGACAAATTTGTCAGGTAATACATATACTTGAAGTTATTACTCTCATAACTAACTAGCTGAAAATTGATTTCACAGCGGAAGATTAATTATAGCGTCCGGACAAGTATTTCCCGAGCACTTAAAACCACATAACTATTCACGTCAATTACAAGTGTACCAATAACGGACTTAACTGAAAATGATAGTAAATTATTTACAGCCTTCATTGTGTTACTTTCTCAATTACAGGATCGTTTGAGAGATGCGATTAGATGTATTGGTTCATTGTACGTCAGAATTTATTACAAAACAATGCTGAGATTTCCTATGAAGAGCATCTAATACGAAACAAATATTAATCCCAAATTTTAGATTTTAAATTGTCTCATACTGATAGGTTTGGATAATAATTATAATGAATACAATATTACATTTAACTAAAAAATTCCAAAACTGTGGATACTGTTCGGTGTACAATATTTACTTAATCAGAATTGAGTTTGATTCGGAAAATTTAAACTTTCGTTTGTAATACATGGAGCAATAGGTGACCTAACATGTAGTAAAAAATTAACAAATTTATTAAGTTTTTTTTAAGTTCTTAAAATACAGCTGATAAAGAAAACGATTATAACAAAAGAACATTCTTACCTATATAAAACAAAAGTTGGCAGTAAATTTTATAAATTATACAGTTCAAGCAACATTTTTGAAGGCTATGTTTATACTTATCGTAGCTTATTACAAGTGTGACTTGTGTCTCTGAGTTTTCAAGGCGTACAATTTGTTATCGTCTTAGTTTATTTCATGTTCAAACCACTATTTGGTTTGCCTGTACTAATCGATATAGCTACACTAGTTTGCTCAGTTCACAAACAAAAGTATATTTTCTAACTTACTAATGCATATATATCCTACAATGTAAGTCATACAGCCATAACAGTTAATAATGTTACGACAGTCTCACAGATCGTCGTGTTGTTCAGTGGAAACAGAATAACTGACAGCAATGAAGTCACTAATTATAAATTTGTCCAACAATAAATGTCACCTTATTACATTCTTGCACTAATTAACACAATAAGTACTTCTCAATAAACCACAACAATCACCACCATGACTCGCACTGTAAAATCGCCAGATGTGTAACTGAGTTGGGCTGCTTCGAAATCCAGTATTTACCTCCGCCGCCTTGCATTCTGGCGAGATAGCGGGCCTGGTTGCTGGTAGAGTAGTCGAGTAAACGACTGGGAAGCGGTACGGACAATCTCGAAAAATCCAGAACGTTGCCCAACTCCGCCACGGCTGGAACAGCCTCGCGTGCTCCGGCACGTGCACTCAAGAGATGCACTACTGTTGTGTAACAACAGCAATTCAAAGACATCACAGTGATCTCCACTTTCTTTGAAAGAAAATAAATGACGACCAAAAAATGATTACCTTCAGCTGATTTACAGACACAATGTACCAGTAATAGCAATGGAGAGACTATTTGCTATTATGTAAACTAATACAAGCATCAGTTTTTTTAATTTACTGACACAAGTGGAATTAAGACTCATGGAAAATAATTTACTAGTGATGTTATCATCTAATTTTGCACAATATTCATAAAACATAAACAATTTCAGAATAGAAAAGTCTCATCACTATGTAGTTTATGCGGAAAGATATAAATGAGTTAGTTAATATTTTGTAGAATATCATTACTCGATAATATAATATTAGTCACGAGGATAATATACTTGTGTTGCCTTTTGCTTAACTAAACATTTTCAAACACGAATCAGTACATCATGTTCAGTGACACTGCCTACAGTCCACATGTTTAATTGCAGTCTCCTCTATGTATAATTATGTCTTTCCACAAATCTGAACATACTCTTAAGCTTTCACAGAACCCCTGATTATCCCACCATAGGCCTACATATTTAATATTCCGTTGTGTTTATTACTTTACGGACTCTAGTGACCGATGCTCTAGTGAAGCTATGGACGTTGTAGATACTTAAGAAGAGAAACTGGCAGCTAATCATTGCTCTATCACAAGTCTTATGTTCCATTCTATTCTCATTGCAGCAGCATAATAGATAGCTCGTGATTTAGGAATGTATAATATTTTAGTATTTTCACAATTGGAGCTTGTGACCATAATCATCACCAGCTTGTCTCCTTCAATGTTGAGAGCACTCGACGGTAATATGGCTAATATTACAGATACCACGAGTGACCATGAGAATGATTCATACGTTCTGCCTAGGCAGACAAATTTTACAACATTGGAGACGTTAAATTGTAGTCTACTTAACTAGAATACTCTTTTACAAAGGTTTCAGTATAACATGTCATGATTTTTGGCTGTGAATATTAGGAATATTAGCAAGTTGTCTTTCTTTAGAAATATGTATTTTCGAGTAGTCATAATTCAGTAATTGCCAAACCGTGAATTGCAAGTTTCAGTAGCTAGCAAGAGTATTTTCGGTAGCTCGCGAAAGGTTGTCTACATAGCACATCATCGCTGAAAACTTAACAAGGCGGCTGAAGTTCTTACGAAGACCATTGTTTAACTCTGTACATGTATACGAGGATTCTCTTTCATATACGCAGATTATAAAAAGCAACTGTATAAATATAGCATTTGGATAGTTTTGTGCTAATAGCGATGACTATTATTCACCTAATATAAAAAAAAAAATTGCCGATGAAAGTGAGTGCCATACTTCACATAACAGTTAAGCTTATAAGATCTTTTCAAATGCTATAACATTTTCTTGTACAGCGGTTTTTACTTGTACTTTTTTAGTAACGGAATACCTTCTTCCGAACCAGATTTCTCTGATCACTCCGGTCAGTTCCAGGTCATCACCTTTTTTAAACATTTATTTACGTCTGTCAATATCTTTGTGGACAGCAAGCAGATTTTGTATTTTAAAAAGTCAAACGTAGAACACAACAGACAATAATAAATTATGTGCGTTCAAATAAATTCAAAATATTAGTAAATATAAAAGTAAGTTTTCAAATTAATGTATGTAAATTTTTTTACCTATTAGATTAAAAATGTATTTTAGGTGAGTATTATGTTTTACATTTGAATGTTTGAGATATAGTCCACCGAACAGACTATTGCTTAACCTAAGTAGCTCACCATATGTTTTCAGTTTGTGTAAGCGACTTGGAGAGTTTGGCAATCACTGTTTTAAGTAAACGTTAGGCTTGTGTAGCACAGGCATACGTAGTGTTATAAAACATAAAAGATGTACGTTTTTACTTACGAAGAAGGGATTCAGTAGAAGAACACATAACGTAGTGTTTGTGGTTGTAAGTTCGAGCGAGTTGTAAGAGTACGTGCGATCTTTCCCTGCATGTAAGGAAACGTAAGGGAGAAGACGTAAAAAAGGGAAAACACTTCTGCATATTGTAACGTATCTTTGACTCCCGTTATTTCTTTGTTATTTCTTGTTCAAAATTTTATTATTTATTTTATCTATTTGTTTATTCTGAAATTATCTTTAATCTCCGTTGACGAATATTCCGCACTTCACTTACCAAGTAACTTGTCAGATAGTCTTGCAGGTGTTGACGATCACTGATGTTACTTACTGTTGGAGTCAGTCACTTTCAACTGTAATGTCACCTGTAATTTATTGACCGAGTACCTGAAAAGTTTTATTTTTTCTGATAAATGATGCTCGTCAACTAAGTTTTTGTAAACAAATAAAAGAATGGTTTATTCACAATTAGATTTTGTTTTAAAGTATCTACAATTGTTTTGAATAATCGGCTGATAGCCTTGCATTTCCATTAAATTCTTAGATTTGCAATGAGTAATCTCAATCTCAGGGTATTTGGTTATACTTAAAATTAAATCAACATCATTTAGTCCTTAATTAACATTAACAGGTTATGGGTTCTTGTAGTCTGCAAGATACAAGAAAACAGATACAAACAAAGGTTACAATCTATAAACTCAACATGGTTATGGTTGAACAAAAAATAATTGATAATTAATTAGTCTGTAGACAAATAATATGTTTGGATATTATCAACATTCATTCCACCTGAAAAGTGTGGTAAGCATGAAGCATATAATGGTTAAAGTATGTTCAATTTATATATGCACTTAATTCGGCATGGGTAGTTCAATCCCATATAAATAAAAAATATTAAATGTAGGCCTATTTTAACAATTTGGACTATGTCCATTAATACCATAATTCTTATTAATCATATTAAAAATATGTGACCTTCAGTCCTGTTATGACTAGGACATTTAAATAGATTAGATTGACCTTGATGTCATTACATATGATAATTGTTCTTGAATTACAGAACTAAAATATTTAAAAGGAAATTAAATCTGATTATTCATCATTAAAATTTGTAAACAAGGTTCGAAATCCCTTGTTGTTACTTGTTATTAGTTAATTAGCAACATCAGAAAGCGTATATGCTTTCATAACAAACGTTTATATATTAGGTAAACAAGTTTTAATTATCATCATTAAAATTTAAAAGGAATAAATTAATTGTCTCGAGGTTCTTGCCTCTATTGTTTATTGTGATAGTGTGCAAAATTAATCATGACGATATTAGTCATCATCGTTCATGTCATTAACTAAAAATGTCAAACACCATACTCCCTTGTAATTCACTTTTTCCATTAAAATTCATAAATTCACTTCGCGAGATTATACTGGATTATACACTGTATAATCAATGTCGCACTGTTATTATTAGGTTAATTCTTCTGATATTACAAATAATTCACACTGATAAAAAAGGTTATCTTACATAACCCTACTGGTTTGTTTATACCCGCACAGGTGATATCGCGGGGTCGACGTACTTATTCTGTCTTCTGGCTGGCGACGCGCAGTCTATCAGAGTTACAACAATAATAATTCCTTCATACATGGCCGGCTTGGGATGATCTGTAAATCGTACACACTCCCCAATGATTTATTCGATTCTTATTGGCCCAAAAATTACGTAATCCATTCTAATGAGTGAGCTTACTCCCCGTTTTTTGGTTTTGAGAGTATATCGTAAGGCGTCTCTTTTTTCACAATTTACACATGATTTCTTAAAACTAATTTAACAATCTTATATTACTATTTACAAACGATATGACCAGACCATGCACTTGCATTTACATTACTGATTATTTTAAGTCCTTACAAGGCATGTCTGTGTGTTATACTCATATTAACGAATCTACAGTTTTTCGTTATTATTTTTACTTATTTTATTTACAATAAGCATTTATTTGTCATTATTCGGTTTGTATATGCTGTACATTGATCATCCTTAACCTTAGATGTACTCGTATTACAATTATAATTGTTATTTTTGTCTTAATACAATGATTGGTCAGTTTTAGGTTTAAGCTCTTATGGCCTATGTTTGGGATTGTTTTAATTACATATTTATTTCTACAATTCGCCCACTCTGATTATTTCTTTTGTTAAATAAATCTTATGACATGTCTTTTATACGTTTTGTACACCTCAGATTTTGTGTACACTGCATATATTTCTTATTTTGAATGTTTTTAGCTAAGTAGGTCATTGGTCTAGATATAGGTCATTCTCAAAATTGCAAATAATTAACTTAGTTTTATGTTTTATTGCCTCATACTTGGTAGTTATCGTTATTGGATAAGACTGATTGTTGTTTTCTGTTGGAATTTTCCTAATATACAGGTTTTACCTTGATTGAAGTGTTTTTACTTCTTACAGTTAGTGTGATCAGACACTTGCATGAATTTATATTTATTCTGACTTGCTTGTCATCTTATATCATTAGTATTACCCAGTAATAGTAGTAACAGGAGTTATTTGACCTTTCTATACAATAGGTTTTTCCTGGTTAATTAAATTAAAGTGGTTTTGTGGTGTTTTGTGTTTGTACACTTTTGCTGCCTCTGTCAGTCCCATGTTTTACACTTTATGTGCACTAATAACACTCTTAATCTAATTACATTTAGTATTGGGATTACCTCTATAATGTCTTTTCTCATTATGGTAATTTACTTACTAAACTTCAGGCTTTTACTACCACTTATTTGTATTTGCACATGGTTCTGTACCATATGTGAGGTTAGTATGTTGTTTCACTTAACTAACACTTAACTACTTAACTAAGTATGTTGTACCCCTGTATGTTGACAACAATGCATTCATGCAAATTTACTGTCATTTCTATATTTTGCTGTAGTTATCAAGTTTCACCCACAGGTATTTGCACATTATTTCTTATCTGATCATTATTTATTATCTTACTCATTCTTATCTTGTTTATTTATAGAATAATCAGCTATTAATGCTGGTCTACTTAGCATGTCATTTGGGGTATTATGCATTGAGTTTATTTTGACTCTATTACCCTACTATTAGTTAGGTTTTATACAATCCGGAGACCATTTCCGGAAGAGGGGCGTATAGGTCTATAACCCCTTTTTCCAGAAATGCTTTTAAATTCACCGCCATACTTCGATGTATAATGTCACAAAATTTCATTTCAATATCTTGACACCAGAGTTCAGGTCAGTCACTTTTCTAAACACATGTTCAGAACTTTGTTTTGTGTATGAGGTTATAAGGTGACGAATAGTTGTGTTATTTACATTGACCTCTGTTTAATAGCTTAAAAATGGAAAGAAAAGTGAAAAGAAGAAAACAGTACAGTGTAATTAATCATAAAAAAGACGAAATGAAAAAACAAAGGCGTAAGGGTGAAACATTTAATAATACTAGTGGTAGAGAAATTCAATCAAAACAATACAATGATGTGAATGACTGCTGCCTTGGAAAGTGTTATCTGAAGTTTACAAGTGAACAGAAAAAAGAACTGTTTGCTACATTTTATGGAGACCAGTTAAAAAAGCTGCAAGATTCATTTTTGGCTAGTTGTATTTAGATTTCAGAACCCAGTAAAGTGACAGTGAATTCAACAACTAGTAGAGAACACAAATGGATATACTTTTTAGTTATGCAGGACAGAAAAAAAACGTATGTCGTGCTTTTGTTTTAAAACTATATCAAATTACTGAAAAAAGAGTGAGAATCATCCAACAAAAAGTATTGTCAAATGAAACATTTGAGGAAAGAAGGGGGACACATTTTAATCGACCTCATAAAATTGACACCGGTAATTTCAGATGATCAAAGAACATTTGAACACAATACCACATAGACAAAGCCATTATTGTGGTCACAAGTCTAACGTGAATTATTTTGATAATCCAAATTTAAGTCCAAAAATTTTATATAACCTTTTTTCGGAATATTTTTGCCAAAAATACAATAAACAACTGAAAATGAGCTATGTAACCTACTTCAAATATTTCAAAGAACATTGCCATTTTGGGTTCAAACAGCCCAAAACTGACATTTGTGATTATTGCACGTCTACTAAAAGAAAACTCGACATAAATCCTAATGATTCTTGCAAACTAGCTTATGCGATTCATAATGAAAAAGTCTTGCGCTATACAGACTTGAGAAAAAATTTTGTCAATAAGGGAAAGACTGATCCTGCGTATCTTGTTGTCGAGTTTGACTACTCTCAAAATTTTCCTGTTCCTAAACTGAACGTTACACGACAATTTTATAAACGCCTCTTATGGCTTTATGCATTTAATGTTCACTTCCACAATGATGGCAGCTCAAATTTCTATTGTTTTATGGAAATGGAAGCTAAAAAAGATTCAAACTCAGTTGCTTCATTTCTACATCATGCTATAGAAAGAAAATTGAAAGAACTTGCAAATGTGAAATATGTGATTTTGCTTTCTGATGCCTGTGGAGGGCAAAATAAAAATATTTCCATTGTATCATTCTGTTCATGGTTGTCTAGAGTTTACAATGTGGAAGTACTACACCTTTTTCCTGTTCGTGGTCATAGTTTTGGTCAATGTGACCGGAACTTTGGGCTTCTTAGAAAAAAAATTAAAAACATAGAAACTATGACTACAGCAAAACCTTATTTAACTGCTATGGTGGAGTGCAGAGAGCATCCTTCACCATTTTTTGTTCTGATGGATAGAAATATTATTAAAGACTGGAAAGAAGCACTTAAGTCTTTAATAAATAATAAGCCTGTGTCTAAAGGGAGTCCGTTTAAAATCCAAAAGTATTGTATGTTGAAATATAAAGAAGATGGTACTGTACTTGCGTCACCAACTTATAGTACAGCCTACATACCTTTCCGCATTTGGATGAAAAGTAACATGGTTACAAGTTTAAAAAAAATTCAACCAAAACAAGTAAACTACACTTCACTTTCTCCACAAAAAGAAAAGGATGTGAGGGAATTGTTTCAATTCATGAATGATGAAAGTGTGTCATGGCTACAAAACATGTTAGAGAATAGTTAGAAAATTAATGACCATGATGAAAATTTTTTTAATAATATCTTCAATAATTATTGAAGATAATTATTATTCTTTATCTCTGAATATTTAACAAATATTTCTAATAAAAGTTTTGTATTATTTTTATTATGTTTCTGTTATTACTCACTGAAAATGAATTTCCGGAAAAAGGGCTTATGCAGTCCTATTTTTAAATGATTTTTATATAATGATATAAAAGTTTAAATTAACATTTGATAAAAGTATTATATAAAAAAGTCATTAAATTAATTGCTTACACAAACTTCTGAACCATACAATCGCGTTATATTATTTCATAATAAAATTGATACTTTCTGACTGTGATTTCTCAATTTATTAAATTGCACTATCGCCCTTCTTCCGGAAATGGCCTCTTCATTATGTCTTTCTCTTCTTTCATTATTATTGAGCATCTTTTTATATTTACAGGTCAGTGTCAAGTCACTAGTCATAGTTTGTTATGTGTTTCCCTATGTTTTAAGGTACTCCTTTGTAAACACTTTTCTTGACTTATTTACACTTATTGTTCTGGCACTACTGGTTCTTCTTTCTTCATTTTCTTCTATCCTCTTCTTATGTCTTCTTAGTCGATGTGGGATCATAATAATTGGTGTTCTTGGGTCCTTGTTGGGATTATAGTATTTGGTGTTTGTATCCTCTCACCTACCATCGGGTCATAGGAGTTAAATCGTATTGTACTGTGATTTTATAGGTTTTGCTCTCTAGGGCTCTTGTTCTACTTTCAACTGTTTCTTTTATTATTACTTTTCTTTAGTTGACCGGATAATCATATTAAAATACACTTTTCTTTATACCTCTTTCATCCTTTCTTCTCTTCAGTGTTAGTTCTTTATTTTAAATACATCTTATGTGGGTATTTACCTGTATGGTGATTATATGTACCTTTACAATATGTAGACCATTATGGCTGTAAGTGAGCCTTCTGAAGTCTGTGAATCAACATTAGTATTTCATGACGACGATTCTTAATATACAATTTTCATGTACATAAAAAGATTGTAAAAAGTTTTTAACTTTATAATATGTATACTAAAAGTATGTGGTACTTTAATAAAAACTGAATATAAATATACATATGTTCAATTTAAAGATAGGCTAAGATTATTTTTAATCATATGTGCCATACGGAAATGTAAGTAATCAACAAAGCTTTAACGATATTTGAATGATGTATTCAATAACTAGACGGCGTAAGAAACCTGTAAACAATTTATGCCCTACTAATGCAAATAATTTTACAACAAAGTTAAGTTGTAAGAAGGAGTTGAAGCTAAGGGAACATATACTTAAACAAAGTGTGCGGGGAAGAGTCAGATTTCCGAATAACATCACGCAACGTTATCACGCTCCATTGCATGATACACTAACGATATTGTTTACTTTGCTGGTAAGTACTTTCACTAAATTCCGTGTAGCAAAGACAATTTACATTTTGAATAATAATTATTTCTGAAAGTCAAAATTAACTCAGTTGTATATCAATTTCTATGTAGGCTGCAGTTGGCATTAATTAAAACTTATGCCTGAAATACATAAAATTAATTAAGAGTTACATCTTTCTGTTTTCCATGAAATTTACTGTTAATGGAGAGTAATTGAGAGTATTTATACGTTTAAAAATAAATAAACGACACAAGGCGCTGCTATCATCCTCATCCTATTTTAATGTGAGTACAAAGTAAGACTTAAATTAAACACATCTGAATTACCAAAAAAACAATAACGCAAAATTTATTTAATTTATTGAAACCTTACTTTGTATTTATCTTAATGAAAGCCGGAGATGGTGGTGTGCGCAGCCGAAACAAATGTTTCATTAAACAAATAAATTAGTACAGTAGTGTGACAAATTGTATCGTTTATTTCTAAAACGTTAGCTCAATTGTTTCCTTTAGTTTTGACTTTCGTTTGTTAACACTATCACGAGGAGTGCCGTGTAGTAGAGGTAATTCTGATATATTCTCGTTAAATGATTTATCAACCTGGATTTTCTAAGATTATGTAAAAATTAAAAATACGATTTTCTTCTTCAACTTGCCTTTGTAGTGTTAACTGCTTTCAATTTACAGTAGTAGCCAAATAGTTAAAATCTTTTAGAAAAAGTGTATTTATGAGGTTTGAAACCTCATAACCCCACTTTTTTTGGAGTAATACTATAAAATTATATATCAGTGGAAAGATAATTTAACCAAGAATGTAATGCAACACAGATTGGTCAGTTATCTGTATTCTATGAAAAGTTAGCCAAATAACGACAAACAAGGAAGCATAATCTGCTTAGGTTGTCACGAAGAAGTAGCTTTTCTTCATGTTAATGAGGCCAATGAGCTTCAGTGTTTAGAGAGCCAATCAGGTAACAGTAGGATTCAGGTACTAATGTCCTGTATTGGAGCTGAGAGGGGGACATTTGTCATTTGTTATGTGATTGTTATCAAGTTGGTCGGGTTTTATTTGTGTTCTTTTATTTAATGAGCTCGTAAAACGCAATACAATTAAAAAATGGAGCAAAAAGTTGACTAATCACCCAAAAAGCGATGTAAAATAGTACTATTAAGTGAACAAGCCTACAGTTATGAAGAAATTAGAAGACAAATTGGTGGAACCAAATTTTCTATAAATTTTTAAGTTTTTCTGGCATTTCTAAATTTTTTTAGAGGTATGAGGAGAGACTCATTCACTACAAAAACCAGACTGGTAAAAGCAGGAAAAGGTGCACAACAGCAAGTGATGATATAAGAATTACTAGACTGAGCCTACGTGACAGAAGAAAATCATCTGGGTGAATATACAAGATGAAATGGCACAATGCAATGTGAAGTTTAGTGCAACGACTGTTCGGCGCAGACTGAAGGAATCTGATATACATGCTAGAATTCTAAAAAAACCTAAAACATTTTTTATCTCTCAAACAAAGGCTGAAAAGATTAAACTCTGCTAAAACATATGTTAATTGGACAGTGGAACATTGAAACAGCGTTGATGATGAGATCAAAATCTTCCTATTTGATAGTGATAGCATAAAATACGTAAGGATAAGAATCCTAGAAGATTTGCATCCAACTGCATCTCACCTGCCGTGAAACACCCAGTTAGTGTTATTATTTGGGATTGTATGATATTAGAAGAAGTGGGCAGAATTTCTGGGATTAATGGGAATATAAATGCCTAAAATACATAAATGAAATACTTGAGCCCAAACTGAATCCTTGCGCTCGTGTCTTTTTCAAGATAATGAAGCATTTATATTTCAACAAGATTCAGCTCTATGTCATGTTGCTGCAGTGTGCAAAAAGTGGTTTCAAGGTAATTATATTCCACTGCTGGAATGGCCTGGGAATAGCCCAGACCTTAACCCATGTAATACACTTTTAAATAGGCCTTAATAAAAGTTCACGTTACTATTATACATACTACACT
This sequence comes from Magicicada septendecula, assembly GCA_034769895.1. Lineage (NCBI taxonomy): Eukaryota > Metazoa > Arthropoda > Insecta > Hemiptera > Cicadidae > Magicicada > Magicicada septendecula. Next base: position 880,475,512 of record CM068367.1, on the reverse strand, counting down.
CGGCCTACAAGCATGTGAAAAGTAAGAGTTTATCAAGCTAATTTACCCAATGGCAATATTAATATTTATAACATACTAATTATCAGCAACAGAATGTAACAATTACTTTAGTGTACCGACTCTTAAAAATTATCTCAGGGCGCCAGTAATAAATAAACACAATTTGACTGTTATTAATTAAGTTTTTAATAACTAATTTGTATTTACATATTACAAAATTTGTAGATCATTACCTTTAATAAGTTTGCTATAAAATTTGTTTGTGCTTATTTCTTGGCTATGAATTCTTTGACTAATTGAGTCACCAAGTATGAGTTACATACATTTAAATTTAATAGACAATAGTACAATAAGTGTTCATTTTATTATTTACTTGCATGTTGAATCCACTCTGCGCCGCGATGTAATCAATTCTACACGTTCCAGGCGGGTAGCCGACGTTAATCGTTGAGCCCTTATCCTTGTTAGTTTTGCACTAATTGATACACTTGTTTCACAGGTATTAAACACCATTCACTTTGACAACTTAGTGATAACTACACATGTGCCGTATGCTAATACACTTGTTGAATACACAGTATATTCTTTTACAAAGCTAAGTGCGTCTAACACCAGATTAATAACTGCTTATTGATCGACCGTCCCGCACCATGACGTTGACACATTTAAATCGCAATGTATTTCGATTTAACGATTGATGCTGTGTTAAGTAAAACTTGGATATGTTACCCGATTTTAACTTATCTTCTCTAATTTCTCTGCACGTTATTCTTGTAAACGATTATTAAATGTTTATAATATGTAGCTTTCACAATACTTAATATCGCGTTACCGTGACTGACTTACGTGGCGATTGAAGTATATTTAATCAAATTACTGAGAAATTATTATTGCAACTAATACGAGTCTAATATCTGTAATCTCTCCGTTGACTGCCCTAACTTCTTACACTCCGTATTTTTATATTTCGCTAAAACTACCCTCACTCAATATCGACAAACTACATGCCTATTGGTCTGACTTACCGCTAAATTCGAAACTACCCAATCTGTTTATCGGAACAGCCCGCGCAAAAAATGACGCTATCCGCTATTCGTCCACAAAATGCGCGTGAACACGTGATATGAAACTTCGCGTCACCTCCCATTTCACACATACGCTCTCTCTCTAAAATATAGCTCCCTATTGTTAGGCGCACTTAACTTTTACAACCTTAGTAAATGTTTCTTACACCCTAGCAAAATAATACAGTTTTATGACGGTCCGACCCGTCCGTGACAAAATATAAATTCTTAGCCGACTTACTGGCATCAACGCAAGGTCGTCTTTTGAATAGCTATCGCTCTTTACTACATATTTTAATGTTTTCTTACTTCTAAAGAAAACCACCGCTTTCTATAAATTTACATTTCTCCCTGGGTACCATATGACTTTGTCCCCGTAAAATTGTTAAGAATACAATTTTCCGTGATATCGTCCCCCGATAGAATCATATCAAAATTTTAATAGAATTTGGGATTGATTCTATTGATGCGTCCCTAATCCCCTGCTAAAATTTTATATTACTAACAATAATTTTTTTAACCCTTGCTATAATCTAGATTTGTTTGTACATCACATTATATTAATTACTTTTAATTTATTTAACATAACATGGTAATATTAGTTAGTTTACGATCTGTTGTTATACCCTAAGTGTCAACGGCATTTCAAGGTTTGTTTACATACAGACTCTCCGTCCCACCCTTGACAAACTGGTCAAACAACTACTTTTAAAATATTTTGCTTTACTCTCCCTTTCATCTCAACACATGTTACAATGACATTTTGCCCTAACATCTGTTTACGTTCTACTTCCCTTAACTTACTCTTACAATGTAGTACATTCATAATAACTACGCTAATATCTTTTGGAATCCTTATACAATTTAATAATTAACAATGATTATCTTATTTATTACAACAGTATTCGAATCTTACAATTATTACATATGTAGACGTTTTGTGCTATTACAATCTGTTTAGTATCTATGTAGTATCAGTGTTCATGTGTGTAGTAATGGGTCCTTGCTTTTCTGGCATATTTGACAAGTTTTCGTAATTAATTTGGTAATCTTATTAACTGAGTTCCCCGTGAAATTTTCTTTGAACAGTTGATATGTACGGCGATTTCCCACATGACTGTATGCCTGATGTAGTTCAGCAATCATATTGTGGCAAAGTTCATTGGTCAACATAAGTTTCCATATCCCTTTTTCGCTTCGGTATAATTTGTCATTGTGCCAACTGTATTTTTGGGCAAGTTTATGTTGTTTATTGGCTCGTATTACGTCGATAATTTGCTTCAATTTCATGTCGGCTAGTTGATAACTTTTTATATTCTTGAGCTGCTCCTTAGCCTCCTTACTGATGCGGATGTTGATAAGATTGATCTCTAACTCCTCGGTTCGATCGATTGGTTGTTCCTCGTCCATGTCTTCAGGATGCCTGCTCAGGATGTCCGCCACGATGTTATCTCGCCCTTTGCAGTGAATGATGTCGAAATCATACTCCTGTATAGCGAGAATCCATCGCGTTATGCGGGAATTATTTAGGTGGCACTTTTTTATGAATATTAACGCCTTATTGTCAGTAATGATTGTAAAAGGCTTACCCAGTACGTAGGTCCTAAATTTTTGCAAACAGTATACAACACTCAGTAGCTCTAATTCTGTGGTGAAGTAATTACGCTCAGCTCCCCGTACCACGCGGCTTGTGTATGCGACTACTCCAATGTCGTTATTCTCGTCTAGCTGGTAAAGCTGGCCTCCCAGCGCATAACTACTCGCATCCGTCTGTAGGTAGAAACGCTTGTTGGGGTCAGGATGCTTAAGAACCACTGATTCGATGAATAATTCCTTGACTCTCTCAAAATGCTGATCCATTTCCTTTGTCCATTTAAACGTGGTATTCTTTTTTAATAAGTTTAACAACGGTTGCGTCGCTTCGGCGTATTTATTGGTGAATCGGTTGTAAAAATTGGTTAAGCCCAGAAATCCTTTAAGTTGTTTTTGATTCTTTGGCTTCCGAAATTCCTGAATGGCTCTAATCTTATCTGGTGCGGCGGTAATACCCTCTGTTGTTAAGCGATATCCCAGGTAATCAATCTCTTTACGAAACAGCTGCGATTTTTTAAAGTTGACAGTTAAATTAGCTTGTTTGATGTCACGTAATAATAATTTTAAGTGCCGTAGGTGCTCTTCCACGCTATCCGAGATACATAAGCAGTCATCTACATATAAGATCGTAAATGCCTTCACTTCTTCCGACAATACTCGGTCCAAACCACGTGTTAAACTTGCTAGGCTAGTCTTCAATCCGAACGGCGTCACTGTGTACCGATAGCACTTGCCTTCGTACAAAAACCCAGTAAAATCTCTACATTCCTGATGCAATGGGATTTGCCAAAATGAGCTACGGAGGTCAATTGTGGACATGACTTTAATGTTACCACATTTTGCCAGTATCTCGTTAATTGGAATGGCTCCCTCATGGTCTGGAACTGTTACTGAATTCAGCTTACGGGCGTCCAAACATAATCTAACCGTCTGGTCTTTCTTTACGACAGTAACCATAGGGTTGACGTATGGACTCTGGGCCCTTTCAATAACACCATGCGCCTCCATTTTCTGAATTTCTGCTTTCACTGCTTCCTTGTATCTCATCGGAATCGGCCAACCTTTCTGACAGTAGGGTGTCCGATCGGTGACTTCGAATTTATGTTGATACGAGTTAATCCTACCTGGCGTATCCCGGAATACCATTTTATTATCCATCAAAATATGCTTTAGCTCGCTCCGTTCAGCTTCGGTTATGTCTGTGATAGTTTGTACCTTCTGTCCAATCAATTCTTCGATCTCTTCATCGGCAGATGCGAGTTCTACTCGTAGTATCTCCGCTGTAGTTCCTTCCTGGTTTTGGTCTCCCTGAATGATTAATCGTTTGTTGTTCAGGTCGATCACACACCCATTTTCTTCCAATAACCCTATGCCTAAGATACAATCTTTTATTAATTCTGGGACAACTACGAAGACACTATCGACTCTTAAACTTTCGATTTGGACAGTTAATAGGATTTGTTGTGTAACCCTTTTTGACTTATTGCCGGTTGCACCCTTAATTACGGTATTCGACAATTTTAACATTTCTAGATCACCCAATTCCTTTTTATTGTCTTTAAACCACTGTTCTGAGACAGCGTTTAATTGGCTCCCGGTGTCCAATAAGGCGCATGTACACACCGTTCAACGAGACACTTACTTCCGGACATTTATTAACTTTACATATTATGTTGACATCATCATCATCCATTAAATCATCTCTTAAATCTAGAAAAGTAGTGTTAATATATTTACTAATATTACTTAAGTCTACTTCATATTTACAGAACTTAGCTAGTTTTTTGGCATAACGGTATTAACTTTGTTACCGTTCGCACCGCTGGTCGATGGAATAGGTTCGTTCTCATTTTTAAACTTGTTTGTTCGTTTGGGGTAGTGTGAAGTGACTGGCCTACTTTCACTTTCATTTGCGCGCCCGTGCTCAGCTGGTCGCTCTCTCTCCTCTTCACCCCTCGTCCATGATTTACGATCTCGCCGTCCGTCATAGTACCCTCGGCTCGCCTCTCTGGTGTCACTTCTCAGACTCATAAATTCTAACAAGACCTGCTCGAATTCATTGATTGTCACTACACCACGAGTAATTATCGCAACTCTTATTTCATGCGGATAATGTTTAGTAATTTTTCTAATTAAATACTTATCAGGTATTGGCGGAATTAATTGACGGTTTTCTAACAGTTTACGCTCTAAATATTGGATCATGTTCATCCCATTCTCGGCGTGATACCTTCCGAATTCCAGTTCATTGCGTACTCTCTCTTGGATGACGTCATTCCAGTATTTACTTATAAATGCGTCAGTGAAGTCCACAAAATTGTTAATGTTATCTTTTACTAACCTCAACCACACTGCTGCCTCTCCTTCAAGATGTCTTGCTATCCACTTGATGTTTCCAGCATCTTGATAATGTTCTCTGAATATTTCATTCAATTCTTTAATAAATTCCATCGGGAAATCACCCGTGCCATTATATTTTATGTCCTTCACCTGTTCGTTTGTCAGGCTCCGATTACATGGTGTGTTGCTCATAGACGCTAGTTTAGTTCGTACTTCCTGTTGTATTTGTTGTAATTTAAGGTGTGTCTCGTCAGACTTGCTGTTGATTTTAGTTTCCAACTCTTTCAGTTTTTCGACCTTTAATTCATTTATAGCTGCCGTATTATCTGCACATCTTTGATTGTTTACACTTACTGTTTCAATAATTATTTCCAAATTATTATTGTATTTTTCGTCAAGTTCTTTAATTTGTTGTTTTGTATTGGCACTAATTTCGATACTAATCTTATCACAATTTTCTTCGATCTTATTATCAATATCTACTCTAAACTCCTGGAGAATTTTTTGGTTATTTGCTCTCTCTTGATTGAGTTGCGTGAATACTTCGTTTCTTAGTTCCATATTTTGTTTGTGCATCTGCTCTGATAATTGTTGCATTTGTTGTTTGTGTTGTGTCGCTTGTTGTGTTAGCTGTTGTGTTGTTTTTTCCGCCAGTTCTTTTATTTGTTCTTTTGTTTCTTTCGATTGTTGTTCAAGTCGTTGTGTTTGTTGTAATAGTTGTTCTTTTGTTTCTTTCGATTGTTGTTCAATTCGTTGTGTTTGTTGTACTAGTTGTTGGAGTATTGTACATATATCGGTGTCTTTGTTTTTCTCTGGTAATGTCTGATATACTGGTCTCTCTCTAACCTCTACTAGTGTTTCTTGTGTAATATGTTGTGTTTCTGCATTTTCTTCGTTCAGTCCCCGCGTCCTTGACTCTTCATTCCCCATTGAAATGTGTGCGATCGTCTGCGAATCTCCTAGCTGATTGTTTATATCAAAGTCCATTTCGTTACCGTGGGATGTTGTTTCTGTATTCATGTTATTGTTTTCTCCGTGCGTGTTGTTCTGTGTGTTAATGTTTTTCCTACTCTTACTCCGCGTAATCATACAACTATATCTTATATTATTGTTATTCTTAATTCTATTTTATTTTTATTTTACTATTCTATTAGTGACTCAATAGTCCCACGTTCCGGGCGACAGAATGTAATACACTTTTAAATAGGCCTTAATAAAAGTTCACGTTACTATTATACATACTACACTCGGCCTACGAGCATGTGAAAAGTAAGAGTTTATCAAGCTAATTTACCCAATGACAATATTAATATTTATAACATACTAATTATCAGCAACAGAATGTAACAATTACTTTAGTGTACCGACTCTTAAAAATTATCCCAGGGCGCCAGTAATAAATAAACACAATTTGACTGTTATTAATTAAGTTTTTAATAACTAATTTGTATTTACATATTACAAAATTTGTAGATCATTACCTTTAATAAGTTTGCTATAAAATTTGTTTGTGCTTATTTCTTGGCTATGAATTCTTTGACTAATTGAGTCACCAAGTATGAGTTACATACATTTAAATTTAATAGACAATAGTACAATAAGTGTTCATTTTATTATTTACTTGCATGTTGAATCCACTCTGCGCCGCGATGTAATCAATTCTACACGTTCCAGGCGGGTAGCCGACGTTAATCGTTGAGCCCTTATCCTTGTTAGTTTTGCACTAATTGATACACTTGTTTCACAGGTATTAAACACCATTCACTTTGACAACTTAGTGATAACTACACATGTGCCGTATGCTAATACACTTGTTGAATACACAGTATATTCTTTTACAAAGCTAAGTGCGTCTAACACCAGATTAATAACTGCTTATTGATCGACCGTCCCGCACCATGACGTTGACACATTTAAATCGCAATGTATTTCGATTTAACGATTGATGCTGTGTTAAGTAAAACTTGGATATGTTACCCGATTTTAACTTATCTTCTCTAATTTCTCTGCACGTTATTCTTGTAAACGATTATTAAATGTTTATAATATGTAGCTTTCACAATACTTAATATCGCGTTACCGTGACTGACTTACGTGGCGATTGAAGTATATTTAATCAAATTACTGAGAAATTATTATTGCAACTAATACGAGTCTAATATCTGTAATCTCTCCGTTGACTGCCCTAACTTCTTACACTCCGTATTTTTATATTTCGCTAAAACTACCCTCACTCAATATCGACAAACTACATGCCTATTGGTCTGACTTACCGCTAAATTCAAAACTACCCAATCTGTTTATCGGAACAGCCCGCGCAAAAAATGACGCTATCCGCTATTCGTCCACAAAATGCGCGTGAACACGTGGTATGAAACTTCGCGTCACCTCCCATTTCACACATACGCTCTCTCTCTAAAATATAGCTCCCTATTGTTAGGCGCACTTAACTTTTACAACCTTAGTAAATGTTTCTTACACCCTAGCAAAATAATACAGTTTTATGACGGTCCGACCCGTCCGTGACAAAATATAAATTCTTAGCCGACTTACTGGCGTCAACGCAAGGTCGTCTTTTGAATAGCTATCGCTCTTTACTACATATTTTAATGTTTTCTTACTTCTAAAGAAAACCACCGCTTTCTATAAATTTACATTTCTCCCTGGGTACCATATGACTTTGTCCCCGTAAAATTGTTAAGAATACAATTTTCCGTGATACCCAGTCGATAAGCTATGGAGAGAACTAAAGAAACTTGTTCGTCAGAAGCTACCCAGCAATGAAACCCAATTAATAGAAGCAATCATTCAATCTTGGTTCACATTATAACAGCTGCGAAACTAGAAATCTTTTCTCACTCCATAGGAAGGTGTTGTAAGGCAGTAATTAATGCTAAATATTAACCAACTAAGTGTTAACTGACATGGTGAGAATTTTCGTATATCTCATTTTTTCTGTGTTTCGCTTTTCTTTTTTGTAACTGCTGTTCTAATAAAAAAATCTTTCATCAACGTTATTTCATTGCATTGTTGATTAAATTATCTTTCCATTGATATATACTTTTATAGTATTATTCTAAAAAAAGTGGTGTTATGAGCCATCAAACCTCAGAAAAACACTTTTTTCAAAAGGTTTCCACAATTTTGGCCATTAGTGTACATGGACTCACTGTTATCAGAATCATCCGTCTACAGTTGTTTACTTGTTGTAGCTGCTCCGGTTGTAATACTGACATTTATTTCCTCTTTCCTGTATGATCATGATTCGAAATTCTGTTTTGGTTTCTACAACGTCTTAAAGACAATTGTTAATAACATTCATGACTAAAAAAAAATACTGAAAGCTGAACAGACAAAAAATAGAAAATACATTAATATTTTCTTATGTTGGCTATTTGATTAAAATATTTCAGACTGTAACGCCACGGTTTGCTCTTATATCCGCCATACAATTACGCTGATCAGTGTAACTACGCTGATCTCCTAGGATATGTAAATAAATAAATATATATATATATATTGTAACGACTAGATTGTTATCGTCTATGAAAATGTGTTCGTTTTGTGTGTTCGTCTCACACGAGTGGTCGTTACTTATATGTTGCGATGACGATGTCCATCGTGATCGCACGAATTACCAGTACACGCGAGTGGAAACCTTACCTGTTCTTCAGTATGTGTGCATAAATCCCGGGTGGCGCCAAATTGTTTATACTGAAAACAATTAAAATACAAAATAGGTCGATTGAGCGTTCGTGGCTATGACGGTCTGGTGAATTCAATTATTCCCGCCTGTACGGGTTTATAAATCTCTCTGATAGTTCGCCGAGTTTCCGACGTGAACGCTTACCGTCATCTTTGCTCTTTGCTAAATAATACACAAATTATATAATGCACTTCCCTATGAAATAAAAAACAGTGGTTACAACTCTGTACTAGTTAATTTAATTGCGATTTGGATTTATTCAGTAATATATAAAACTATATTTTTGTTATTAAACAAATTTGCACCGGCAATTATTGTAAGACAAATATCTCAAGGTTGGCGAATTGACTTTGAACGAATCTTTCAGTCAGACATGGCGCCTGAAATCGTTTGTTTACAGTTTATTTCGTTCAGATCCTGGATTCTTGTGATTACGAAAAAAATATTAATAATGATTACAATAAAGTACACTACCTTACATTAATTGTAGTTGTATAATATAATGTGTAGTTATAATTGGTTCCTGAAGTGTTGTAAAGTGTGTTTCAAAAGTTCGTAATTTCCATACAGGTTATTTTTATAGTTAACATAAATTTAGTGCTTTAATTTTTATTAATCTTTGAAAGAAATAATATCATCAGTTTATAGTGATAGTTCAGATTACTGTGAGAAAAATTTAAAGAGAATTTAATTCAGAAATTCGGGTAAATTAGCAATACTTATCAACTCAGTCTACTAGATGTGTACTGTCATTCAGTTTAAATGGGTTGGGGTCTTCAATAGTCTTCAATCTTCAATTATTTTGGAACTTAAGTACGTCTGGCTTCTTTTTCGTATTAGTTGAAATTTATTAATTTAGAATTTGTTAAATTGGTCCTGGGCATCAGTTGAATGGTCTAGTCCTTCATCAGTTTCTTACTTCTTCATCTTTTCGAATTTAGATTACATTTTTAAACGTTTTATATTAAAATTTTGGTCATTCACGGCCTGGCGTCTATTCCTGTTGAGCGTCAAAATTGGAATAATGGTTCTAACGGAATATTCATAAATAACGTTTCAGTTGTCATGGTAACTGAAAGATTCTGATTGGCTGTACTTGACTTAGGACCATTGTTATCATATTTGAATTTTTATTCAAAATTACTGTATATCTTCTGATTGCTATTATTCTTCCGTCTTCCTCTCTATGTATGAAATATTATCACTACTGTTCGTATTTTCTTTCAAAGATCATTTTGACATCCCACAATGTTGGGTTTTCTTATGTATTATTGTTTGAACAATTATGTTGATATTATCTAATTACATTTCTTTCTTATTTTATGTCCTTAAATTAACATTTATCCTTTAATATGATTCACTAATTATCCTTGACTAGTTATTTGCCTTGGATTTGCTAATTTCCTTGTTGATTTTTTTACAATTTGTAATTATTGTTTTTTTACAGTTAGGCACTTCATAGGCCTAAGTAGTAATTGGCTATATTTACTTATTTTATACAAATTACATTTTAATTTACCCTCATCCATGTTTTGTTTTGATATTATAAATGATTTGTTTACTTGTTGATGTGTTTTGGATCTGTTTTTATAATAATTGTATATTCCCATTAGTTTCTATATTACAGATTGTTTATTATTGTCTAACTGCCCTTCCAGTGTTATTAGATTTGTATTAATTTATCCTTTTGGCTGATCCCGGCCCAAGTGGGCCTAAACAGTTTAAGAAAAGTAACGTCCCGCAAGTGCGGACCGGAAGAGTTAATTTGTTCAGCCCGAGCGGGCGAAAATTATGTATCTTGCATTAAATATTTGTCTGCTGGTCTTCCATTATGATTGAAGATGTTGTGTAGGATGTATTAAATTACATTAAGAAATAAGAGAAGTGGACTGTATACGAATAGTTTTAATAATTTGAATGATCACATTACAGCTGTAATAAATTGAAAGAAGGCTGGCTAATGCTGCATATTGAATCAATAATTAATAAATTTAGTTAAGAATGAAGTTGTGGCGCTAGTTGGCCATGATAGAAAATAGTAAGGCCTAAGGCCTACATCTAATGTCGACACTAACTTGACGGAAAGGTCCGGCGAACCGAACGCCGAGATTACTGAATGTGCACTGGTCAAAGTACGATTACGCGAACGTTGATGAGATATAAATCAGATTAGCCAACCTAGTAAAATAAAATCATCGCGCTACCGTCCATAAGCTGCCCGTCAAAAATCAAAAAGATTTTTTAATACATTCTTTAATAAATTATAATACATTTACAATTCAATTTGAAATAGTGGAGTTTTAATAATTAGAATCAGCTTCAAGGCTGAGTTGAACCTTGAGTTGAGATTAGATAACGGCAATCGGCCGCTAATTTGAGATAAGCATGCAGATAGGCGACTGTAGGCCAAGGTTTGGCAAACAGCTGTTTCATGTACCACTAAGTATGGATAACCAATATTACTGACACAAGTGCGCAGTACGTAACATTACAAAACATGAACGAAAAATACATAATATGCAAGTCATAGAGTTAGCTTAATGCTAGCTAAGGTCCGCAGACCTGTACAGAAGTTCATTACATGAATAAAATTGTTGTTGAACATGTTACAGTTGCATGTTTCAATGTATATTCAGGAGGGCGACATGTATCGACCTAAATACGCTATTCCTGAAGTTTCAGGAATTTACAATGTATGCCAACGTGTGAGCAAGCTAGATGCTGAATGTAGCCCAGATATGACGTGTATGTCATAATTTAAATAAAGAATTGTGCATGCTTACTTACAAAAATGAATAAAATATAAGTACAATATAAATAAATTAGACAAGGCAGTTACACACGGTAGACGCTTACAATAGTTTACATCGACACAATTTATGTGAATACAACAATAATAATTTGCATAATTACAAGATAAATAATTGTAATGTCAGCCAACAATACAATACTGAAATTACAGAAACAATTTAACAATTTAAGACATTCACAAAATAGTACATATTTATCAGCAACAATATAAAGAAATGAATGCATGGTTACTTGACAGCAAACATGCGAATATTATGTAATAACATTAATAAATAAGACCACCCAAAGACATGCAGTATACCCCATGAGATAAATGAAAGTGTGACATAGTATGCCACAAAAATTAACATACAATACAAATATTAAGATATCACCAGAACTGTGATACTCAGAAGCGTGCCATGACGCAAAATTGACAAAAATATTGTGACAATCCATCACAATCATGTTGACCAAATGGTCGTAATAAATAATAAGTCAATGGCGGAATAAAGCCGCATTGTGCTGTAACCATAGTGTCACATCTCGTCTCGCGCTGGGAATAAGGTCGGACACCAATTCCAGGTGAATAGCCCTAGTTGCTAAGCAAACAAACAGAGACACGTACGCCTTAGTAAGAGTTCTAGACTTCTGCCCGCCATGACGAATCATGAAGGGACCACCATAATCAACCGCGCAAAATAGAAACGGCCTTGAAGGAGTGACTCTAGGGGATGGCAAGATGCCAAGCCTCTGAACCTGCTGTGTGGCGCTAAACCTGATGCACTTGAGACACTTACGAATAATGGAACGGATGACTAGCCGGGCATTAACAATCCACCAACGTTGACGCAGTGAATGATGCACGAGCTGCGCACCAGCATGAAGCAAACGAATGTGTTCGCGTTCGATGATAAGGCGTGTGACATGCGCCGATGGGGGTAGTACGATAGGATGTTTCGAGTCGTAAGATAACTGGGAATGCTGCAATCGTCCGCCCACGCGTATCACTCCAGTGTCGTCAAGAAACGGGTCGAGAGAGGCTAACTTGCTTCTGATGGAAACAGAAGATCCGTTCCGAAGACAACTAATTTCGCCTGGGAAGTGGGTCGATTGAGATTGCCTTATAAAGAAATTAAGAGACTGATGAATTTCCGCAGGGGTCAGATCGCCCGAAAGCCTGTCCGCAGATGAGTGCCTAATATTTCTGATGAAACGAAAACAGTAAGCGTATACACGTGTCAGCCGGTGTAACGAGGAAAAGTCCAACGATAAGTCAACAGCCAGGGTAGACATTAGCGAACGGTTATGTGTAGTTTTCTCTTCCGCGATGACTTCCGAAGATGATGGAGTGGCCGGTACGAAAGATGGGAAAGGATTAGACTCTGACGACTGAGACAGACAGCCAGGACCGTGCCACCAAAGCGAGCAATCGCGCAAAACGTCCGGGAGACACCCCCTAGAAATAATATCAGCAGGATTGCGTCGCGAATCAATGTGATGCCAGGTACAAGTTTGCGTGCGACGCTGAATTTCAGCAACCCTATTAGCGACGTATGTTTTCCAACGCGAAGACTGCGCATGAATCCAGTAAAGAGCCACCATAGAATCGGAATACAAATGTACATCCTCAATGAATGAATGAAGAGCAGGAATAATTTTAGACACAAGTCGCGATAACAACAAACAAGCGCAGAGCTCGATACGAGGTAATGACACTTGGCGCAAGGGAGCCACGCGAGATTTTGAACACAAAAGACGACAGGAAGCAGTAGCATCTTGATAAATGACTCGGACATACACACAACAGCCGAACCCTCTCTCGGAAGCATCCGAAAAACCATGCAACTGAACTGTAACCGCCTGATGGTTGCAGCGAATAGATCGCGGGACCACTATTTTACCAATCAGACTTAATTTGTTACACAAAGAATGCCAATCCGACAGTGACTGACCGGAAAGCGGTTCATCCCAACTAAGCTTACAAAGCCAGAGTCGCTGCATGAAGTGTTTATACAAAAAGACAACTGGTCCGATTAAACCCAGTGGATCATATATTCCGGCGATTATTGAAAGAATTTGCCTCTTGGATATGCTATGAAGAACCGGAGATAGGTTGACATCAAACAAAAATGAATCAGCAGTGTTGTTCCAAAGAATGCCCAGGGTACGCACATTGTCCTGTTTATTTAGGGGTCGTGAAAGGTTGTGATGACTTGCGACCGCTGTGGGTTCATTTGATGCCCATTTGTGCAACGTGAAACCATATTGAGCAAGTAACGCACCTAGGTCGGATTTCAGATTAGTCAGATCGGGGATAGTGTCAGAACCGGTAAGTAGATCGTCTACATAAAAATCGTTAGTGATGGCTAAAGCCGCTTGGGGAAAGGAAGTTTGATTGTCTCTAGCAATTTGTAAAAGGCACCGTGTGGCCAAAAAGGAGGCGCTAGCCGTGCCGTAAGTTACTGTTCGCAGCGCGAAATGCTTAAGTGGTTCGAGGGGAGAGTCACGCCACAAAATACGCTGATAGTGACAGTCCTCTTCAGCAACGCGAATCTGACGATACATTTTTTCGATGTCAGCAATCAGGACATACTTATGTGTGCGAAACCGTAACAGAATAGAGAAGAGATCTTGCTGAACATTGGGGCCTACCAATAATAGGTCATTTAACGAAAGGCCATTTGTAGTCTTGGAGGAACCATCAAAGACAACGCGCAATTTTGTGGTCAAGCTAGAATGTTTAAACACGGCATGGTGAGGCAAGTAATAAATATTTGACGATCCTAAATTGATAGCGCCATGATCAATGGGTGTCATGTGCCCAAGCTTCATGTATTCTCCGATAAAGTCTGCGTAGTCGCGAGCGAGCTTGGGATCGCGCCTGAATCGACGCTCCAAGTTTAAAAACCTTGATTCGGCACTTGTGTAGGATTCCCCTAAGTGAGGATTATCAGACTTGAATGGGAGCGACACTATAAATCTACCCTCGTGGTTGCGCTGAGTGTAGCGCATAAAATGCTCTTCGCAAGCCGACTCGCCATTAGGGGTATCGCCGGGGATCGTTTCTGCCTCCCAAAATCTCTCAAGAGATTGCAGGATTTGGCTGCCAAGAACGAAACAGCAGGACCCTGGGTGTGGCAGTGCTTGGGCAGATTGCCGGCCAAAATGTAACCCAGTTTTGTCTCCTGAATGATAGGGAAGTTGGGTCCGCGTGTGTACTTATTAGCTAATATTAAATCTAGATAAAATTGAGCCCCCAATAGTATGTCGATCTGTGAAGATATATTAAAATCTGGGTCGGCGAGAAAAATTTTATTTGGAATGTGGAACCGGTTGATGTCAAACGATATTGAAGGCAGATTATGAGTTAAGTTAGATAAGACAGCAAATTTGGCCTCGAAACTATGTCTCTGATAGCGAGACATAATACGCATAGAAACAATGTCAGTAGCGCAACACGCTGTGTTGCTTATTCCTGTAATCGAAATATTAGATCGGGTTAGTTTGAGGTGCAATCTTTTCGCAAATGATTTCGTACAAAAATTGATCTGAGACCAGGCGTCAAGAAGTGCGCGCGCCTTATGCCTATTGCCAGCCTGATCAATGACATATACAACTGCAGTGGATAAAAGTACATTGTTTTTACACTGTGTGCCGTACGTAGGTGTACGGCAAATAGCGGTTCTAAGGATTCCGGGCGTTATTTTCATGTATCTGGGGGAGTTCGCTTTGGACAGGTTCTCTTCGCGATCTATGAGACGTTACGGCGACTGTTTGTTACGCTCCCGCCATCTAGTAGACGTCGCTGTAACTTCGGACTGGGGTATTTTCCTTTCCCGCTGCTAGAGTGAGCCTGCTGTATTCCGTTGTGGGTTGTAGAGCGCCTTTGGAAATCGTCCAGCTGTAGTTATCAGCTGTGGAGTTTGGTCTTGACTCGAGTTTTGGGTTGATGTCAGCTGTTCTATTCAGGAGCTGTTCACCACGTGTTGGTCTGTATTGTTGAGTGCTGAAAAGTTTCGTGGTTTTCTTTTTTTTATGCCGGCGTTGAGTGAAACCATTATGTCAGGCTAAGGGAAAAGCGTGCTAGGGGTTCTCGGGGGGCCGGCATCCGTGAATCTGGGAAGACCAAGATGTAAATTATGTGATAGATTGTGTGAGTATTGAACAGGTATTGTGATGTGAGGTATTGATGCACCATGAACAGGTATGGAAAAATAAAATTATTAAATTTTGCCCTGGGACTTTGTGGGTCGGGTCTGGCTGATTCTCTAACACTACAAAAAAAAAAAAAAGAGGGACAATAGTTTCTTAATACTGGAGTTTTGTCACTTCTTGGTACTCTTGTAATCTCATGTACTATTGAAACATGCCGGTTTTTGCAGAACTTGAGTAACTACGCATGTTTCTCTCTAATGATGAGTAGCTTCGCCGCTGTTTGCGGTGACCGTGTATTCTATGGACAAAACTTTTCTTACCTACAAAAAAAAAACAAAGAAAAAAAAACAAAAAAAGAAAAACTTAAGAAAATGTGTTGGGAATCGGCCGGGGCGTTCATTTGGCCTAGTGAAGCAAAACTCCTTAATTGCTCTTTGAATGACTCAGGGTGATATTTGTCTTGGGTTGAATTGCCAGAGCATGTAATGGCCAGTACATCTTTTACTATAGTCTGTGTGGAACTTGTATTGTGGCTGCCTGTTTATTGGAACTTGTAGATCTGGTTGGGAAAAGAGTTGCAGTCTACCTCCAGTTGTAACAATGCCTTACCTTGTGATAAAACAGTAATTCAGAAGCATCCAACCTATTAAATAATATGTCTGAACTGTTCTGCAAGAGGAAATTTTCTCTCTTTATGTATTTATAATGTTTGCAGAGATATATGTAACTGATTATCTGATGTTTTTTATAATTGTTATAATTGATATAATTTATAATTGTGCACTCTGAAATCTGTAAGCCTTGGGGCTACACCAGTTTATACAGGTTTATGGCAGGGGGGGGAGCACATGCACTTGTGAGTTCCACACAAGTATATATTATCTATCTCATTTTGCATGTTACTTTATTGATTAGATGAGTCTTTTTTTTTAGGGTTTGAGTTAGATTTCAGAGGGCGCATGTTGTTGGGTAATGTAATTGTTTGCATTGTTGTGGCTGTAATGCTTGTTAAAGGTTTTATATATTTTGTATAGTGTTCAGTATGGCCTGTAAGAGTTCTTTAAATGTTTTATATATTTTGCATAGTTTTCAGTATGGCCTGTCAGAGTTTTTAAATGTTTTATATATTTTGCATAGTTTTCAGTATGGCATGCCAGAGGTTTTAAATGTTTTATATATTTGCATAGTTTTCAGTATGGCATGTCAGAGGTTTTAAATGTTTTATATATTTGCATAGTTTTCAGTATGGCATGTCAGAGATTTTAAATGTTTTATATATTTTATAGAATTTCAGTAGGCTATGTAAGGGTTTTAAAGGTGATATATACTTTATATACTTTTCATGGAATTGTCTTAAATATTAAATTTGAATGTTTTGAAAATTTTAGATTCTGGTTACCCTACCATGGATTTTGAATATTCACATATTTTCTATAATTCTGATATAATACCTTCTGTCTGGACACTATGAATCATTTTCAGAAAACATGTAATATTTTGTAGATGTTTTACAGATTTATATATTTCTCATGAAATAATTTTACATATTAAATTTTGAATATTTTTTGAAATTTTAAATTGGAGTGTCATGTAATATAGTGAATATTTCACCTACTTATAGATTTTAATGGAATAACCTCACAACCTGATTTTATGAGATTTCATTGTAACAAAACACTATATGATAGCCTCAATAAACTTGTGTTAATTTTTGAAGTTTTAAAACTGAGGTCACCTCATTCCTCCAATTACCCAAAGGTTATCCAGCATGCGGATATTCTTCCACTAGGAGGCCTCTCCTAGTTCAGTGAAATGGTGAGCCGGTCATCAAGGTAAGTTGTGGTTTTTTGAAATTTAATTTTCGGTTGTCAGTTGGAAAGTTCAAAAATTGTTGTGACGTCATGGGTGATGAGCGGCTCACAAATGGTAGCAGAGCGTGGTTGGACGTAGTCCTGGCCACCTCAGAAACGAAAATTGGAAATGGATGAGGTGACCTCCATATTTTAGTGGGATATGTTATGTTAAGTATGTGATGTTTATCAGTGTTGTAAATCTTGGTCTTTGGGTGCGGTTGCCGGGCCGGGACCCCTAGGGGGGGGTTGAGCACTGCCTGGTGATTTCTGATGGTTTTGGGGGTTCTTAAGTGTTTATCTGTTTGTTTGTGTTTTTGTGTGATCATGGTTGTCTTTGTTGTCGTATCGCACTTCATCTTGGTCTTGGTTGGTCCGGTGTCGGGTCGGGACACCCCAACTAAATTTGTTGTTTTATGGGAATACGAGATATTGTCAAGGGTAGTTCGTTTGGTGCCTAAGTGCAAAAGTACGTTGTTTGTCATTGTATCCGGAGTCTAGACATTGACAGAGTAACTTGTAACCAGCTGTATTGTTGTAAAATTGTTATCTGGACGAGTTGGACTATGAGCGGTTGATAGCCGGCTGCAGGGTGGAATGTAGTTGTTGTTGTTTGAGTAATCTGATAAGCCCGTCCTTGTCTCATGTATCTGTTCTAGGTTGATATGTCAGTTTCACGGTCGACCTGGTTTGTGCATCAGCTGATTGTACGTTGTTATTGAATGGCCATGCCGCGTTCCCCTGTTGGAATTAGTTAGGGTCCATGTGTTTGGTTTTCGGGGGGCTTCGCTGGAGGGATTGTGTTTTATGGTTTTATTTTTTAGTGTTTTATTGTTTTAGGTGGGGTTAATTGGGGTTTTAAACGTTTTATCGGTATTTTAGCTTCTCTCCTTACCTTTCTTCTTTCTTTGCTTTAGGCCGCGGCCGCTCACACTCCCCGTACCTTCTACACACACACACACACCCAGCTACACACCCACACACACCTTGTCCTTCCTTCTGGTGTCCTTTCGTTTTCCACTTTCGCCGGATTTTATCTTTTATTGGTTTTCAGTCAGTCCCCGCTTTTCCTCCGGTGGTGGCAGTCCCAGTGTCGTCCAACCCGTTGGACTCCTTTTGTTGTGGGGGTGTGCCGTACGTAGGTGTACGGCAAATAGCGGTTCTAAGGATTCCGGGCGTTATTTTCATGTATCTGGGGGAGTTCGCTTTGGACAGGTTCTCTTCGCGATCTATGAGACGTTACGGCGACTGTTTGTTACGCTCCCGCCATCTAGTAGACGTCGCTGTAACTTCGGACTGGGGTATTTTCCTTTCCCGCTGCTAGAGTGAGCCTGCTGTATTCCGTTGTGGGTTGTAGAGCGCCTTTGGAAATCGTCCAGCTGTAGTTATCAGCTGTGGAGTTTGGTCTTGACTCGAGTTTTGGGTTGATGTCAGCTGTTCTATTCAGGAGCTGTTCACCACGTGTTGGTCTGTATTGTTGAGTGCTGAAAAGTTTCGTGGTTTTCTTTTTTTTATGCCGGCGTTGAGTGAAACCATTATGTCAGGCTAAGGGAAAAGCGTGCTAGGGGTTCTCGGGGGGCCGGCATCCGTGAATCTGGGAAGACCAAGATGTAAATTATGTGATAGATTGTGTGAGTATTGAACAGGTATTGTGATGTGAGGTATTGATGCACCATGAACAGGTATGGAAAAATAAAATTATTAAATTTTGCCCTGGGACTTTGTGGGTCGGGTCTGGCTGATTCTCTAACACTACAAAAAAAAAAAAAGAGGGACAATAGTTTCTTAATACTGGAGTTTTGTCACTTCTTGGTACTCTTGTAATCTCATGTACTATTGAAACATGCCGGTTTTTGCAGAACTTGAGTAACTACGCATGTTTCTCTCTAATGATGAGTAGCTTCGCCGCTGTTTGCGGTGACCGTGTATTCTATGGACAAAACTTTTCTTACCTACAAAAAAAAAACAAAGAAAAAAAAACAAAAAAAGAAACACTTAAGAAAATGTGTTGGGAATCGGCCGGGGCGTTCATTTGGCCTAGTGAAGCAAAACTCCTTAATTGCTCTTTGAATGACTCAGGGTGATATTTGTCTTGGGTTGAATTGCCAGAGCATGTAATGGCCAGTACATCTTTTACTATAGTCTGTGTGGAACTTGTATTGTGGCTGCCTGTTTATTGGAACTTGTAGATCTGGTTGGGAAAAGAGTTGCAGTCTACCTCCAGTTGTAACAATGCCTTACCTTGTGATAAAACAGTAATTCAGAAGCATCCAACCTATTAAATAATATGTCTGAACTGTTCTGCAAGAGGAAATTTTCTCTCTTTATGTATTTATAATGTTTGCAGAGATATATGTAACTGATTATCTGATGTTTTTTATAATTGTTATAATTGATATAATTTATAATTGTGCACTCTGAAATCTGTAAGCCTTGGGGCTACACCAGTTTATACAGGTTTATGGCAGGGGGGGAGCACATGCACTTGTGAGTTCCACACAAGTATATATTATCTATCTCATTTTGCATGTTACTTTATTGATTAGATGAGTCTTTTTTTTTAGGGTTTGAGTTAGATTTCAGAGGGCGCATGTTGTTGGGTAATGTAATTGTTTGCATTGTTGTGGCTGTAATGCTTGTTAAAGGTTTTATATATTTTGTATAGTGTTCAGTATGGCCTGTAAGAGTTCTTTAAATGTTTTATATATTTTGCATAGTTTTTAGTATGGCCTGTCAGAGTTTTTAAATGTTTTATATATTTTGCATAGTTTTCAGTATGGCATGCCAGAGGTTTTAAATGTTTTATATATTTGCATAGTTTTCAGTATGGCATGTCAGATGTTTTAAATGTTTTATATATTTGCATAGTTTTCAGTATGGCATGTCAGAGATTTTAAATGTTTTATATATTTTATAGAATTTCAGTAGGCTATGTAAGGGTTTTAAAGGTGATATATATTTTATATACTTTTCATGGAATTGTCTTAAATATTAAATTTGAATGTTTTGAAAATTTTAGATTCTGGTTACCCTACCATGGATTTTGAATATTCACATATTTTCTATAATTCTGATATAATACCTTCTGTCTGGACACTATGAATCATTTTCAGAAAACATGTAATATTTTGTAGATGTTTTACAGATTTATATATTTCTCATGAAATAATTTTACATATTAAATTTTGAATATTTTTTGAAATTTTAAATTGGAGTGTCATGTAATATAGTGAATATTTCACCTACTTATAGATTTTAATGGAATAACCTCACAACCTGATTTTATGAGATTTCATTGTAACAAAACACTATATGATAGCCTCAATAAACTTGTGTTAATTTTTGAAGTTTTAAAACTGAGGTCACCTCATTCCTCCAATTACCCAAAGGTTATCCAGCATGCGGATATTCTTCCACTAGGAGGCCTCTCCTAGTTCAGTGAAATGGTGAGCCGGTCATCAAGGTAAGTTGTGGTTTTTTGAAATTTAATTTTCGGTCGTCAGTTGGAAAGTTCAAAAATTGTTGTGACGTCATGGGTGATGAGCGGCTCAACTGTAATTTAAATGAGCAGTAGTTACTGCTGGCAGCTGCTGATTTCGGCACGTAATTAGCGTGCAGCAAGGTGTGGTGACCCTTTGAACAAATTTTACAAACCTGTTTACTTTTACAATTTGTTATCAAATGACCTGCTCTAAGGCAGTTAATACAACATTTATGGTTTGCCACCAATTGCCCCCGCTCAGCGGCACTTAATATGCGAAAATTATTACACATGTAAAGCGGGTGATCAGATTTACAGCACACACATGAATAATGCCTTGCCGTAGCATGATAACTCTTAAAGGTACTGCTGCCAGCAGTATTTCTTAAACTACATTTCTCAAACTTATTGTTTGGTTTTACACTAGGTTTATTGAATTGCTGTCCGGGTTCAATTGGCATAGTATTTTCTAAAAGCTGTCGGCGCAAATTCAAAAAATGAGTAAAGTCTTGAAAACTAGGCAAGTTGTCAGGGTCTATAGACTCCTTCCAACGTTTTAAAGTGATAGGGTCAAGTTTAGTGGAAAGCAATTGTATAGTAATAAACTCAAATAGGTTTACAGACAGCTTCATTGCCGCCAGCGAATTAACAGAAGACGTTATAGTATTCGTAAACTCAGGCAAGCTTTGGACTGAGTCCTTTATTGTGGACTTAACCTGAAGTAGGTTCTGTACATAATATTTTGCTAATATAAATGGATTATTGTACCTATCGGACAGCAAGTTCAACGCTATTACATAATTCTCTTGACAAATTGGTAATGATTTAATTAAGTCTAATGGTTCACACTTCACCGATGAATGCAAGTAATGCAGTTTCTGTACTGGTGTTAAATCTGATCTTGAATGCACCAGATCATTAAAAATTGAATAGAAATGTTGCCACTCAAGTATGTTGCCTGAGAAGCAGGGCAAACTTATCGGTTTTAAATGCACAGGCGTCGATAGTACAGGAGGCACAGACTGAGTATTAACAGTGTCAAGAAGTTGTAAAATGTTTGCCTCAGTTGAGTATATCATTTCCTCAACCTCGACTCGGTCTGCCTGAGCAGTGCTCACGTCTTTACTTATAAGCTCTATCTCAGACTGTACTTCGTCGTACTTCGAGGCTAAGCTCTTAAGACTTTCTAATCTCACAGTCAAAAAATGTTTTGTGGTTAAATTAATGTCAAATGAATTTACCGCGGATTGTATCCGCACTATCGCGGACTTTAATCCGCCTCTCTTTCTGGTCAGCACCTTGAGGCCTTCCTCAGACATTCTTTTACGCACCTTATTACTGTTGCTGGTGGTACCTGGTCAGCGACGTCCCGCAGCGTCGGCTCCTTGATGATGATGGTGAACAGCTGGCAAGATGACCACCTTGAGGCACTGCAGCCGGCAGGAACTTGCTATCACGTTGCCTGAAGACGACGAGCGAAGTGGCAACGCAAATCACGCCACGGTCGCATTAGCTGACGTGCTAACCCGCCGCGATGGCCAGAAAAAGATACAAAAGACATTAAGTGGAAATCCGGCCCGGAGGACCAAAAATATGGCTGATTCCGGCCCAAGTGGGCCGAAACAGTTTAAGAAAAGTAACGTCCGCAAGTGCGGACCGGAAGAGTTAATTTGTTCAGCCCGAGCGGGCGAAAATTATGTATCTTGCATTAAATATTTGTCTGCTGGTCTTCCATTATGATTGAAGATGTTGTGTAGGATGTATTAAATTACATTAAGAAATAAGAGAAGTGGACTGTATACGAATAGTTTTAATAATTTGAATGATCACATTACAGCTGTAATAAATTGAAAGAAGGCTGGCTAATGCTGCATATTGAATCAATAATTAATAAATTTAGTTAAGAATGAAGTTGTGGCGCTAGTTGGCCATGATAGAAAATAGTAAGGCCTAAGGCCTACATCTAATGTCGACACTAACTTGACGGAAAGGTCCGGCGAACCGAACGCCGAGATTACTGAATGTGCACTGGTCAAAGTACGATTACGCGAACGTTGATGAGATATAAATCAGATTAGCCAACCTAGTAAAATAAAATCATCGGGCTACCGTCCACCTTTTATTTATTTATTTTGCCAGTGTTTATAATTTGGCTATTATCTACTATTCTCTATAAAATATAATGTAACATTTAGGTTTATGGTCTGCATAATCCCTTCAGCCATATTCCTATTCATAGATTTAATCGAACAATTCTTTAAAAGCTATTATGCAACGTTTGTTTACAATTTGTTTTATTCTTACTTATTTTCAGGTGATAAACATCATCACTCCATTTAAATTTACTTAACTGACTATCCCTCAGAACATAGGGTGTTTATTGATTTTGCTTTTATTTTCTTTACTATATTTTTTCTTTTATAATCTTTACTCTCTAGCCATGGTAACACTAACTTTTGACCTTCCATGGGATTCCTCCCCTGAATACTATTGTATCCTTCATTTACAATTAATCTTAATACTATCAATAACAAAATTCTTATTTAATAATACTGTTCACCATTAACCCTTTAGTGTTCATCACAGATTATTAAGTGTTTATACCTATCAGTAGGGTTTCTAATTATTTTGGGGTTTTACACTGTCACTTTTCACTTCTTATCTTTTATTTAAGTGTTGTTAGTGGGTAATCCCTAATATTACATTCTCTTTGTCACTTATTTACATTTATTATCTTTCTATCTCTCTATCTTTCACTTTGCAAAGGTTAGTTATACTATTAATAAGTTCCTGTCATTATAGAGTTCTTTATTAAATTTAAACTCTATTTCTTTGGTTAGTGTACTTTTAGTTTGTCATTACTTTATCGGGTTTTATCAATTATCATTTACATTGATTATTTAGTCAATACTAATACTTAGCTTTTACCTTTGTTATTTATTGGTTTCTTTTTCATTATTATATTTGAGTGTAACATTTCTCCTTTTTTGTTCTATATCATTCGTTTGTGTTTTATCCTTTGATTTCATTTTATTTCCTTTGTACTTGGTTTGTTTCACTTTCATTTTCCTTCTTCTTCGATTTCATTTTATTTCATTTTATTTTGGTTTTCCCCTTCTCATTTGGTTTCATTTTATTTGGTCAATCACTTGGGTTGGGTCATTGTAGTCATTCGTCGCGTCATCGTCATTTTATTTTCTTTAGTTTAAACATTTTATATATAGTTGATTCATCGTTTTTTCCCTGGTATTGGGGTGGCTTGTTTGTGTTGTAACAATATATATATAACAGCTGTAAATTAATTATGAGCTGATACAAACGGCTGTCAATCAACCTCTCATTCACAAATTATGCTAATGGATACTTGTAAAAACGAATACATGTAATTAAAAGAGATTTTGGAAATCGTAGAAATGTGTTTTATGCAAATAAATTGAGTCTCACATAAATATTCAACGAATTCAGCACAATACTTAGACCTGATCTGAAGGAAACATGAATTGAGATATCATAATCGCAGTCAAAAATAAATAGTGTTTTGAATCCTATTTTTGCCTGCACTCTTTTAGTAAGCTCGTCCTTTGGTTTATATTAATAGTTAGTGTTGCGATTATGTATTTTGCGCTCTATTAACCATTAAAATCATAAAACAGACATTAGAATAATATATTCTGTTATATATGACGTACAAAATCAGGATTACTTTTGTCTGGCACTAACAGGGGCGTCAAAATTACTATATTAACTTCAGTTACACTATGTAGACGAGAAATTTATATTTTTTAACACTGATATTTCAACAGGTTGTTGCCACTTTAAAATTGTAATTTCACTGTAAGCTTATATTCCTTTCTGATCTCTGTGACACACATACGCTGTCACGTCATAGTAAAATCAGTCAGAGAGTAATATTACGCGTATGTTAAAATCGTGTGAATATTTTTGTATTTAAATTTGATAAATGAGGTTAGCCATTAATGAATTTTACATTAGCCAAAAAGAATTCGTTTTACAAATTTAATATAATGAATTTTATTGTAAACCTATTTCAAAATAGGTCTGTAATTATACATAATGTCCCCATTGTCAGTAGGGTAGTCCAGATGCTGTAACATTTTTTTCTGTTGCTGTTAGCAATTCCCGGCTGTTTGTTTACTGTAGTGTGTAACTCTATACACGTTGATACTGTATACAGTGTACAGGAGCACGTATGGTCTCCTTTCCTGTTTTACATGAACGATCGTCTTGGCGTTGTGTCCTGTATATGCATATCATAGCACACGATGCTATAATTCTGGTCAGGTTCTAAATCGAGCCTGTATCTCGCTTTTAATGGTTTTTTTTTTAAAGATGCCAAAATAGCGAAACGTTTTCTGGTTTTCTAGACTGTTAATTATAAAGGCAGTTGTAAATTGAACTAAAGAAAATTGAATATCATTAAAAAATATTTAAGTAGTAAAAAATACATTTTTACAAAAGTCAGTTGTTGTAAAGCTACCAAATTGTTCTCTACGAGTTTAGAAACAATAACAACATAGAGCAGGCTGTTCTTATCACAGCTTAATATGGTTATGTTGGTTACTTGTACACCAAAACGATTAATATATTTACATATTACTTACATTATACAGAGATATTTCATAAAGTTATGTATTAAAGAATATCAAGTAATATAATTAAAGAAAATGTCAACGAGCTAATTCCACTAGTATAGACCTAAGTGGACGTCTCTTAAACTCGTAAGACTATCAAACCGTATTCTTGTAGTTAAAGACCAATAATTATTTTTGTCATGGTTTTCATCTTAAAAGCTATCGCCTTCCGAACACTGTTGTTGACGTCAAAACAGCATCGTCCATCTGAGTATCTATAAGTGAATATTAGATGGGATTTCTTATGTGCCTCGAATAGCATTAAATTTAACATTCAATTGTTTAGACACTAGGCTGTTAAATATTACATGAAATTAATTAAAATCCGTTTACCTGTTGAATTGTTTTTTGAGAACAAGGTACATTGTTTCAGTAATAAATGATTTGAAATAGCAAATAAATTATTTGGGAGACGAATAATTTTCGTCCGTTACGTCTGTAAAATAAAAGAAAACTTGTAATTTCTATAAAAAAAAAATTGTTATTTATAACTAATCAAGACGTGGCCTGTTTGTAATAGTCAGCCTCGACTAAAATCATTTTCAGTCAGTCAATTTAATGAATAAAAAAAGAGAAAGGGGAACTAAGATATGTAAAGCTTATTGTCAGTATTTGTTGTATATATAATTTGAAGTTGTAATTTTATAATGTAATTTTGTGAATTTGTAAATTTGGGACTGTGCACTGTATGAATGAAAGTGGCAGTACTAATTAAGCTATGCGGGTGCATAAAGCAAACTAAAAGACGTGAAATTTTCAGTTAAAAAACTTGGTCCGACGTACGGGAGCGAGAATACGAGTACATAGACTCGACGTAGCCTTCTACCAACGATCTTCCAGCATGGTCCAGAGCACGAGCTGAGAAACGTGCACCCGTTGCGACCAGCTACGGCAGGCCGTGAGTGAACCTCGCTGGAGTGTCAAGTAATATTTAACAGTTAACAGCTTCCAGTGAAAGTCATACTGCAATCAATAATGAAAAGAGTGCTGAACTAGTTTCCTTACTTTAAGTGACATAAACCAGAACCTTTTGCGAATATTTTGTGAAACAACACAGTGTCAGAATTTTCATAAACCGATCACCGCTTGTATGCTAAACACCATTTAATGTAAACCAGTATTGATCTATGCAACCGTTTCATATCCAGTAATTCGTTTATCCAAGTTGTAAATTGTACAATTATTGAATTTTAGTATTTATTTTACTATTTATTCAGTATTTAGTATTTTCGACATTTAGTTTTTGGGAGTTGGGTTAACTCAGTGCTGATTGATTAGCTTGGATTAACTTTAGCTGACTGTTTTGTAATTTCGTAAGGTTTCGAGGCTAGTATCATTTTAAAATAAACGGGTCGGGTTCGACTCTGTTCACTAACTGGCGTTTCAAATTTTTTACTCAGACCCACCCCCCATTTTATGAATTATGTTAAGCTTTAAGTATATTTGGATAGTATGTTATTAGGTGTAGAGAGATATAAATAGTAATAAGTGTTTTGGTTGGTTTTGTGATATACTATGTTATTTTGGGTATATTCTGTGTGTTGCGCTTCTGGGCCCCAGCGAACGCAGAGGAAGTGTGCAATAAATGTTATAGGCGTGTCTAGCTATAGGCCTAATCGCATACCATTCGGCTACAGTATTACACAAACCCATCAACTTTGTCAGTGGCAGAGAAGATGTTACTTTACCTAAATGTGTTAATTATGTTGGCTAATATAACAAATATACATTGGTTGTGTATAGAACCAAATCTAGCTTCAGCGTCCGTGTTTATTAGAATGTGATTGTAACTAGTTTTATTATAATTTCGGTAGAGGGTTTTCTCATTTTAAATTGAACAACTCACAGAGTTCAAATAAAACATCATTGCCTAAAACTTTATACGAAATGTTTATGACTAAAAATGTACATGTTTATGTTTCAGTATACATGCATAACGATAAATAGAGAATAATTAGAGAATCAAATAATGTGAACTTTATATACGCAGAAAAAATGCAAGTCTACACACAAAAATGTTTCTTGCACAACAGTCAATGCACTAAGTTAATCTAGACATATTTATGTGCTGTCTGTGTACAAAGTTCATATTACATAATAACTACTTGTATGATAAATTCAAAAAGTATTGTAATAACAAAAAACCATAATTTGTATTGATGAGAATCAGGTAATTAGGTTTCATTATGAATATATTAAATAAGCCTACTATTGCATATAAACATTTGAAATACACATACAAACAAACAGTAATCCTATTTGTGTATTAGCATACACTTTTGTAAAATTATCCGTAGATAGACAGACAGGCAGGGAGTTAATAATGCAGTAAACAAACCTAAGTGAACTGCATTTGCTTTATTAGATATAAGAAATAAATTATCGCGTCAGAATTTACAGTTCTGGACTAATTAGTATGTAGGAAAACATAAATTTACCCGATTGTTCTATTTACAGTTATCATGACTATAATTATAATCCAACAACGTAGGCCTGTTGGTACAATAATAATCTACGAAAAATAGTTGTAACCTGAGCGTGAGGACCTGGGTCCCCAGAAGCATAAATCTCCTTACTAAATTTATAAGACTATACTGTAAATACTATTTACTATTGTATTTGAAAATTGTTTTTATATGTAATTATTATTTTTATTCTCACCTATAATGATTAGCTCCTACTACTACTACTACTACTATTATTATTATTATTATTACGAAGAACTTACTTATTTATTGTAATTACTCCACATTATAAGTTATAAAATCACGACTGTCTTCAAAAGCGAGAAAATAAAAATATTGAAAAGCCAGTTGTACAAAGAGATTTTATTTAATTATTTGACAGATATCATGCTGACTTTTACAGGTCCTTCCCTTAAAGCTAACTTGTCCAAGAGATTAAGGGAAGAGATTAACAAATCTCTTGAGTATACTATAGTGTTATGATTACTAAAACAAGCCTTACTTCCAGAGGATTAGCCTAAAAGTTTCTTTACCTGAAAACAGTAATTCAGTAACGTCTTCACTTTCGTTAACTTAAGCTAATTAGTTACTGGCTATCACTATGTCATTCTATTAATTTAAATGACAACTGATAAATTAACATGACGTAAACGTGATTAGCGTAGTTGTTGTTGCGTGCCACACGACAGGCAGGATATAGGCCTAACGGGGGAAACCGTCTGAGAATCGCTGTCATTAAGAATCAGATTTTAGGACCATTTCAAACTGAGTTTATATGTTTAATGTTGTCACGCAAGCATATCGCTAGGCACACCGTACAACTTCATTCCCCTCATTTGTCATTGTTTATCTTTCTTAAAATAAACGTGTTATACCAAATCCGCATAGAAAATCTATATACTAAATTGTCAAGCTGTCAAAACTTTAGGTGCTTACCAAGTCAAAAATTAAAGTTTATGTTTACAGAACAGAATTTTAGTTTACATTCAGAAACAAAATTTGATTTTGTAAGTTTAACACTTTAATTATTCTGTTTTATATATTAAATATCTGTTTAAGTCTTCTGTTTTAAATATCACGTTTTATTGTAGTATAAGCTGTCTCATCTGAACACGCGCTCGCGTAAATAGATTTGCCTATTTGCTTTGTAAACTTTAATAATATTGTAGCCAGTTCCCGACTTTCATCTACTTCTAGTAGAAATGTTGCACTAGCCGAGAGCTCAGCAATTTTGTTTGGATTAAATCACTCAGATACGAAAACGGCTAATTTCTAACGTCACCACAAATGACTATAAGTTCCTCTTTACTGATAACGCCGTTGGTAGCCAATAGTTTAATAAGATTATAAAATCTGTTTTTGAATTAGTGAAAATTAATTGTTTCTTTTATGAAACTCATAGCCTTAACAGTTTATGATGAACAAATGTTTAATAAGTTATACTCCTTCATGCCATGAAACATAATGTTTGTTGATTGAACTATTAACGGATATCTGAATGAATTAAAACCATAAAGACATGACTCTATCAAATTCACAGCCACTATCTTTTTAACATATTAAGCTAAGTAGAATTATGCATCAGTTCTCTCGGAACATTTAATTATACTATTACAAGATAAAAATATATAACCAATAGCTTCCAAGATAGTTCTCCAAATGCTTACTTTCTACCTCAGTATTTCTAAAACTATTTTTTAGAAAGTGTTAAGAAAAAATTGCAGCTAATGGAATGAAGGAAACTGCTAATTCTGTAACTTACCCGGTAATGAAGTGAATCCATTTAATTCTGAACAGCACATAACATAACACCTCACAACTCAAACAACATAGGCCTTATTGTTTCCTTTAGCTACATGTTGTTGAGTTGGTATTTTTTCTGTTACAGATGATAATGAATTTAGATATCATTACCTCTATAACTCTTTAGTATTTACAAGAGGTGCTGAGTTTTTAAACGTACTTACGTTCCTGACAATTTGAGAGAGTGAGAAGTGTTATAGGGTGACAGACCAATTGAATTGTGCGCAGTTTCACTACCACAGCACGACAGTGAACTTCTTTATCAACCATGCAGTTACGGAACGAGTCCTGCCTACACGGACTGGCGATTAGAGAAGTTCATTCCTTTGATTTTGTATACGAGGTTATGGTTTCGTGGCCTCTTACGAGAACTGCTAGCTTGCCGTAGGCCTTTGCCACTTGGAAGACATCGGCCGCCGTTGAGTGGACGATGGATTTCGAAAAATGGTTAGGCGATGGCGAGGTGACAGAGCAGAGTCGAATGGTTACTTTCAAGTAGATGCACTTGGGAATACTGCCTGGAGAGCGTTCTAGTTGTGGAGCAAGAGCAATTGTTCGATGAGCAGGACAAGGTTTAAATGCTACGAATCCATTGGATGTCATTTCAAGAGCGCTTCGTCGCCAACAGGCGGTGTTCGGTCCGTTCTGTTTAATTCACGGACAGAGGAATGGGTAAACGATAAAGAAGGAGACCTGGGAAAGCCTGAAAACTGCTTATTTTAAATAACCAAAGAGACAGCAACAGTAAACGTGGGTCAGACTTTCAAAACGCTGCAGTGTACACTTGTTTGTCGTCGACTATAGTGAAAAACAGCTGAGGTGCGCTTACGATTATGGATAGGCTAATGAACGTGATACGTGGTGGAAGACAAGTTTCATACGACAGCCAGTCAGCTGTTCACGAGAGGTTAACGTAGGTTAACCGCAAGCATAATCAAGGTATTGCAGGGGGGTAAGTCAGACTCCCAAGTGCTTCTACAAAATTGCGATGAGTTTCCTCTCCGTAGATGTAGATTGGCCCGCCTGCGCATATTAACCTGCGCGTAAAGAAACTACAGTATCAATAGATTGTTAATTGTTTTATTATAGTCGCTTTTATAGCCAGTCTAGAAATCCAATATCCAAATGGCATATTAAGGAATACGCTTGAGGAGAAGGAGACGTTAGCGTCGCGCTTGCTAACAATGGATATGCCTGAGATGGCAGCATTTAAACGATGCCACGAAGAGTGCGGACAACAGGAATGTTGCGAAGAGTGCGGACAGTGGTACAGTCTGATACCTGAGGAACGCAGACCGTGAACTCAACATGCGAAGAGTGCGGACAGTGGTACAGTCTGATACCTGAGGAGCGCGGACCGTGAACTCACAAACATTTGACATGCGAAGAGTGCGGACAACACCAAAAGTTTCACGCTTTAATTGCGTAACATAAAAACAAGTTAATCGTGGGTGACTTTTAATTTTAAAAAATATATAGGACTTAAAACGTTTTACCTACCTCTACACAACCTAAACTTTATAGAATATTTGTAGCGACAAACAAGACCAAATACAGTACACATAGTTTTATAAGACGAAATAAGCATTACACACAACAGGAAGGTAACAATATGAACACTTCATGAAGTTATAAAATGTTTATTACAGCTGTTATTTTGTAAATTGTTATTTAGCAATGTTGTGTCTGTAACAAGTCTGTGGATACCTATTGGAGATCTGTACTTATACGTAATATGGTCTTACTAAGCTGAAATCAAACATTAACTAACGCTCCGTGTTTTGGACTATGTAATGCTTTCTGTAGCACTATACGTTACGATTCAGGAAAACATAGGAACACATAGTTATCAGTACCCATTTGCATCTAAATTTGATGAATAAGTAAAAACAATAACAGGCTCGGATGTGAAATGATTGTGGATGCGTGCGCGCGTGCGCTCGAGAGAGACAGGCAGAGGGAGTGCGCGGAAATAGGCTTGGCTATTCGTTCAGAGCAGAAGACAAAATCTTAATGCAGCAATTAGACTAAATGTCTATAAGTAATAAACGATTCTATTAATTACGTAATTACAAATATTTAACTTAGTTCTACTACGCATTAGGCAAAGTTCTTTACTGCTACCAACGAAAATGAGTTGAGCTCTAACACATTCTTTGTACTTAGTTATTCTTACCATCTCTTTGAGAATAGCCTAATCGACTGTAACAATTGTCAAAATCTAACAATAAATTTTAGATTAATATTTTTAATAGGTAAATAATTAATATCAATTAATAATAATAATTATTAATTAACATTAATTAATATTTTTAGATAGATCATTTTTTTTTGTTAGCACATAAAATATTTGTTATCACAATATTCAAACTCCGTTTCACCAATAACACGATCTAATTATGTACAGCTGTAGTGCTACCCTAAATTTTACGTTGAAAGAGCCTTCAGTAATACATCCTTATGACGAAACGAAACGACATCAAACGAAATATTCCGTGCGAAACGAAATTAATGAACGTCGCCGTGGCAATTACGGTAGCCTATTGACTGGCATTTTCCTGTTCCAGTTCCTGCACTATTGTGAAAGCAACAATTTTATTATTCATAAATTTTATGGAAACCAATGTTAGTTGCAAATTAAGTATATATATATATATATATATATATATATATTAAACAAATGTTTATTCATTTATCAAAATAATAAAATGGGCGTAAACTGCTTTAGTATAAGTTCTTAAAGCGGAATAGTAAAAAAAGATGTACGAGGTGTGTTCATAAAAAGACCAAACTTTTTGAGTAACACATCAATCCGCACAAACGACGCGCCGCGACTTTGCGCGCACCTAGCGATAGTTTTTGACAACAAACTACCACTTATTGTGTTCCGCTATTAGCAGTAGTCTTTGAGGTATATCACATTGAGTGGGGACGTGCACACGCTGGCCGGCGGATTAGTGACAAAGCGATTAAGAAAGACCGCGAGAACAACGTATGCGTATGAAATTTTGCAGCAAAACTAGGTTAAAACTTTTCAGAGACATTCTGGTTTTCAATTAAGCATACGCGGAAGCCTGCGTGAGGCGGAACGATTAGTTTAAGAATTTTTAAAGAGGGAAAAACAGTGGTCAGTGCAGATCAAAGCGATATCGAAGATCATGGGAAGAGAGCTCGTGATGTGGTAATTGTAAATCATCGTTTTAAATTTTGATAGAAAAATTTTAATGTATCGTATCACTGAAAAATTCTTACTGTGTTTGTTGACGACGATCAGAAAGAGACCCGTTTTGAAATCGGTCAACAACTGCGTACCAATGCAAATGGTAATGAAAACTTTGGAAGACAATGGAAATAGCTCTGTAAAGATTTTACGAAGTCAGCAGCAAAATTTTATACACACACGTTGTGTTAAGATCTTCATTCTCACTTCGTTATAAATCCGCCGGACGGTGTGTGCCCGTGCCCACTACAGCGCGTGTAGCTCGAAGACTGAAGATCGTGACGGAACAGAGAAAACGGCATTCAGGCGTCAAAACCTGTCGCTAGCAGCACTTAATTCTGCAGCTCGCTATATGCGCTAGTTGACGTGCTACACAAATAGTTCGGTCTTTTTTTGAACACACCTCGTATATTCGTCTCACGCGCGTACAAAGAAAACTGATAGGTACAGATGCTGAACAAAGCGTCTCCGTCTGTTCGCTTACTAATTTCTATTAAGTACTTGATTTAATAAAAAACATAGTGAAAAAAATTCTTACAATTGCAAAAGTTAATCATTTTAGCATTTCTTCTTTTACATAATGCTTTATGTTTGTAGTTTTCCTGACACCAAGTCGTCGTCATATTATCATAACAATTATGACGTAGGGTCGTTATCATTACTACTGTTTTCTCTTATTATCGATTCGTTATAAAAGTAGATTTAGTGGAAATTACATATAAAAGTGGGACGCAGGTACACGACTCCGTGTACTGTAGAGAATATTGGAATAATTAAGATGTTATCTCCCAGTACTGAATTCGTTTAATCGCATAAAACAGTAACTTACCGTGTAGCACGTACTGTAACGACAAGCTCTACTGCTGTCCTTATAAATTATTTACAACAAAATGTGTCTCTCCCAGGGAAACACCATATCGTAACAATGTGAATACTGCACAACAGGTCGACCTCAGTAAGTAGAGCAGGGCAAGAACATTTTCTCTAAATTTGCTTTTACGTCTCTTTTCTATTGTGACGCACAATAAAATTTTATTACCTGAAACGTTTCTTGCTACCAAAGACATATATTTCAAATCAGTAACGGTTCGTGGCCATAATAATAATTGAAATTACTACGTACTGAAGACTATATTATATTAGAAAATTATTTCATATTTGTTACTTAATTTGTGTAACAAGAAATTGGTTAAAGCGTTTGATTGAAGCGTTTGTATATTAGAAAAGTAGAAGTATTTTACAAATATAAAAAAGTATATTGCAAAATTTAATGATACTTAAAGTGATTTAGATACAAAATGTTTTATAAATGTTTCCAAAGTTTTCATGAAAATTTACATTAGTTGTAATTGATCTACATTAGTTGTTAGTAAATAACTATATCTATCCATTTTCAAAAATTTGTTAAAAATTGATCGATCTAAACTAAAGTAACAAGATCTAATTAAATGACCAGGTTCATCGGTAATAAATAAAAGTATTTTAATGTTTCACTATGCAATAAATGATTGGACAAGTTATAAATTACAAATACGGGGGCATTGATACACATTAAGCGATGAGCTAAATAGGAGAAAAGCAACTAACAGTTTATACATCATAGGAAACTCTTACAACACAAGAAGATAACAACAAGAATAAGAAAAACTAAGAGGCAGATAAATAGAGGGAGAAAGAGAGTGATTCCAAGCATCTGAAATTTCCTTAGGATAATCGTAGAAGTATGGCATAAAAATAAATAAATTTAAGGAATAAAGAAGGAAGTGAGGATTAAACAGAAAAATCAGACAGAAAACTGATGAGGTTCGAGAACTGATTCGAACAAGAAACAAAAGCAAGGATGGAGCATTTGGGGTTCAACAACTGTTAGGAAGAATAGATGAGGAAGACAGAGAAGAATGTGGACCATTGCCGTCCATATTATTCTGGAGGAGGAGGAAACAGGAACTAGAACTCAATAAAGGATTAGCATGGGACAAGAACAAGATGAAGTTATTTATAGGATAAAGATAAAGAAGTAGGCAGAGTATGCCTACTGTAAACAGGATAAGGTACAAGATGGTTGGTCTACACTAAAAGACTAAACTGCTCGAAACACAACAAATAGTCATTGCTCGAAAAAGAAACTTATGTATGTGCGGACTGCAAAATGCAGCGCAGTGCAGTAACGATGCAATGTACCTTACTCTTGCTCACTGTCCCTAATGAAACTACCTAGCCATCAGGTCACTGGCGACACAGTTGTCATTAGTGGAAGTTTTCTGTCTATGGGAGCTATAGTCAATACTACTCTCTGTGGTATCAAATTACTACAAAACGCTGTGTGCTACGTTTAATTAAAACACAGTCCGCGGACTCTGGGCAGACTTTTGCTGAGGGTGTTAACTCTCCACTCATTGATTTTTCTAATGTT
This sequence comes from Magicicada septendecula, assembly GCA_034769895.1. NCBI lineage: Eukaryota > Metazoa > Arthropoda > Insecta > Hemiptera > Cicadidae > Magicicada > Magicicada septendecula. The sequence continues at coordinate 880,439,977 of CM068367.1, read as the reverse complement.
TTCTGCATTATTTATTAGATGGGCTTGTGCCGTGATTTTGGGCGAAAACCTGGCTGTTTTCTAATGGTTAACGATATGAAATGCTTCATCACCGTATTTGTTGATTAATTAGTGTAGCGGGGCGTACCACGTTACCAATACGTTCGCTGTACTGATCCGCGCGCGCTCTGGGAGCGAGGCGGCAAGGTTGGCTTTTCGTTGCAAGCTGATTCAGTTCACGTTCGGCAGTTGGCGTCTACAGATTTCTACCCCCGGCAACGTTGAGATTCTTCATTTTTGTAAAATGCCTTTTCTGATGGATAAATAAACGCTATGTGACTCTCCGGTAAGCGTATTGAATGTATTTTTACTTATTGTATCATAAAAGGAATTACATTTAACTTAAAATTAACGGGGATGTGAGTGGATATATGTTTAAAGTCACCACGTGGTGGACACAGGTTAATCACTGATTATTCACGTCTTTGAATGTTAACACAGGCTGAAATATAGTATTTAATAATTTATATGTCTGTATATTATTCTAATTATATCAAAGGAGGGGCGTAAGGAAATTATTTTGTAATTTTTGTTGGAACGGGCGTACTTACGAACCTGTTCAAGTTTGTTAACTTATATTGAAATTGTAGTAAGATGGTTAATTAGTTGCCGAACAGTTTGTGAATAACTATTTATTTTATACTAAATTCTATGCAGAAGGTAGATTTTGATGTATTGAGGTCTTGGGAGGGTGTCATGGTAGTTTCAAAGAATACTTAAATCGAAAAAGGTTAAAACTGATCATGATATGCAGAGTGAGTTTTATGCTGGCGTTGTGAATTATGGAACACTAGAGTAATTACCAATATGAATTTTTAGGGTTTCTGACTAAGACGAGAATCTGATTCGCTCCATGTGTGGCTGAACAACTGTCACCAATGCCATAAACACATCTACTCTCCGTCTTGGCCGCCGGGAGGAAGAAATGGACGCCACGCCACAATACCCACGAGATCGGTTCCGGACTATACGCAGGTGATATTTATGCCATAAAATATTTGTGGCCTCTGCAGCTAATACCATGTGACATTATTCTCGGAATAGCCCCAGTTAGATTTCGATTGTGCACAAGTCCAGCGGGACATTAGGGTTACAAACTTTATCAGTTTTACTTTCCGAATGCTTACGCCCCCAGAATAAGTGTAAACCCAGACAGGGCCATGTGTCCGGCGAATTTTAATGTTATACCTCTTTTAAACAGTAAACGTTGTGTGGAATCTGAATGTTATTGATTCATATGGGTGTTGATCATTTATGCATGTGTGCTGGGGTACTTAACCGACCGGTGGTGCCCCTTTTACGTTGGGGATTTTATTGATTTTTATATATATATGGGTATTTTTTTTTTTACAATTTAAGGGTTTGGTGGTGCTTTAACCTGAGGCCGTCACCTGTTGGTGCAGTGGTCTGCAGGTACCCGACATGTTAATTTTTGTTGAATCTGGTTCGGGCGCATGGCCGTGCCTGAGGTCAAGTCAGTTCTCTGTGAATGCCTTATATATGTTTTATAAGGTTCAGTCCATAGATTTTACAATTTTATAAAATCATTTTTGGCTGTTTAATAATTCTTTAATAATGTTATACCTCTTTTAAACAGTAAACGTTGTGTGGAATCTGAATGTTATTGATTCATATGGGTGTTGATCATTTATGCATGTGTGCTGGGGTACTTAACCGACCGGTGGTACCCCTTTTACGTTGGGGATTTTATTGATTTTTATATATATATGGGTATTTTTTTTTTTTTTACAATTTAAGGGTTTGGTGGTGCTTTAACCTGAGGCCGTCACCTGTTGGTGCAGTGGTCTGCAGGTACCCGACATGTTAATTTTTGTTGAATCTGGTTCGGGCGCATGGCCGTGCCTGAGGTCAAGTCAGTTCTCTGTGAATGCCTTATATATGTTTTATAAGGTTCAGTCCATAGATTTTACAATTTTATAAAATCATTTTTGGCTGTTTAATAATTCTTTAATAAGTAAATTCATTATTGTTTCTTTTACTGCCATAACCAGTGCATGATTTGTTGAGTTTTTATATATAATTACGCTATTAGTTTCTCACTACTTCAGTTTATAAATTTAAAGCTATAAAATCAGCCTCAGTTTCTATGTTATTTTCCGGTGGTTACGTCCCACTTGGTTTTTCGCTAAAATTTTTGTATTTTGTAACAGCATGAAAGAAAGTGAGAACTTACCATTTTATAAAACCGTACAGCCATGTTGACCTTGTGATGGCACCTTACTATTTGGGAACAACACCGAAATTTTTTTAATTATGCATTGTAACCTGAGAGTTGTTCTGGCTGTCTTGCCAATTTAAATTTGGCCATTTCGAATCCTTGTAATTATTTCATTTTGTTTGAACTCGGTTATACTCTTACGAGTTAATGGATTTTGGTTTTTAATGAGAAGTTGTTTAAGGCTTTCTGGGCTCTTGAACTGATTACTGCAGTCTGGGGGTCTTGCTACCTGATACAGGGGTTTTCCACATTCCTGTTTGGGGTATGATGAAAATATATACGCTGTCTGCCAGGTGAACATGTGTGTGTGAGATGTGCATATATTTTTTCCTATGTGTATTGGTGTATATAGATTACTTTTATGTATATGTCAATTATTTATTCTTTATGTCTGTGGGTTATGTAAGGGGAATATTATACAACCATATCATTATAACCTTTAAGAGATGTTAAAGCGATTTTGCACTGTGATACCAGATGTTGAATTATGAGGGGGTAATTGAATAATTTATATGATGTTGAGCTTATGTGATATTTTATATATGTATATTTTAAAGATGTTAAATATTGCAAAAAAAGAGTTTATTACATTACATTGTGATGCTATTTTGGAAGTGGATGTTACCAAAATGTTTCAAGAATGATACATTACATGTTGTATATTCTGAACATCAATGTTATTATGTCAAATAGTGGATTTGATTTTTAAAATGTCAGTTTAAATTATACTAAATTTATATTAGATTAAAAGAATTTGGCTTGCGGTCAATGTATATGCATTTTTTATAATGAATGTGGAAATAATAAAGACTGTTATAATTGGGTAAAAGCGAGTTTTAATTGCAAGTCCCGTCTCACTGGACCCAGCGCATTTTTGCTTCTCTAGGCCTTCCGCCTAGTTTTAAATAACTAGTGGCCCCTCTTTCCAAAAAAAAAAAAAAAAAAAAATTTGGGGGATTTTTATAAAGCACAAAAATTTGAAAGAGGGGTTACAGGCTTAAGTGAATAATCTCGGCTTGTTTACATGTACAGTGAACTCGATTAAACAAAGTTTATAAATTTATAAATTTAAAATTAAATTTTCTTTTTAAAATTAAATACCTCTCAGTTTAATTTAAACAATAACCAGAAATATTTTGAAAAATCGGGAAACAGCTGCGCACCAACATAGGCCGACCTGTCACTGTCTAGAAGTCTTAAGCGGAACACCATTAGTTAACGCTGATTTTGTTACTATATATTCTCCTCCTATTCAATATTTTAATTGAATATAGAAAATGTATAATCTACTCATTACAAAATATTATATTCGAATAAAATACTCGTATTAAAAATGAAATATTTCTTATTTTAAATATCTAATAATCGTCTATTAAAAGAAGGCCGTTGAGTCAAGTTTTATGTTTACACGTAATGTTGGTATTAATGTTAAAACACATTATACATTATGTTCACCATGTTCATACTATCTTTATAATATTTATTGTTAATACTATCGCGCGGATCATCCTCTTTAAACAATGGAAATAAAATAATTGAACACCAAAGAATTAAATACTCACAACTCCAGTACCGGTTTCAATAAATAAAGACACTCGTATGCAACAATTCTTCAAGTTTACGATTGTCTAACACACACGAATGTGACACACACACAAAAACCTCTCCTAATTAAACTGTTGCAATAAACAATACAAGTCACTACGACTTGCCGCACACAATAATTTACAAATATCATTTTGCGCTAAACAGCTGTCGAAACACAAGCACTGAACTTACGTCTCAACAGTAACTAATAACACTTTTTAGATTTAAATCTATTATAATTTAGACTTCAAGCGATAGGATATTGTGGAAGTCAAGTTTGATTTATTAAGTAACAAAATTAGATCACGGTCAATTACGTAATTAAAATTTGTACTAAAATGTCTACATCTGTTCCTTTATATAGGCAGGCTACTATATTATTCGTTACTTGGTAATACGTGCATCAAGATTTGATTTCTTGAAACAGAAATAAATTCCCATTAGTAAAAATTGAGAATTACCCAGCCTAAAAACCGAAAACTAGTATCTTACCAACAATCTGACGAATCTTCTTTCAATTTGATGGGTAAGAAAATGTTCTTCAGATATGGATGTATTCTGAGGAAATAAAACACTCCGGGCGTAATAAAAACTATTTGTAGGTTAAGAGCTCAAAATTCTTATATTATTCTTACATTCATATTCTTATTCTTTTGAAAACGATAATATTCTTTGTACAAAATTTATATGTAATTGTATTGTAATTCAAAATCTGTATTGTATGGACACGCTGTTATCTAAAGCTCGTAGGCTCGTGAACTCATACCGGTTATTCAAAGTTCAACCAATGAGACCATTGGTGAATTATACACCAGCGTCTGGTTTCCAATAGCTAACAATCTCAAAATAATTGTGGGAAACGTTAACTTAAAAACAATCACAGAAGAAAAAAAAATACAGAATTTTTTTATACAAAGATGAAAACCTCCTACGTATTTAATTAGAAATACGTATTGTTTGACATAGTGAATGTATATACCAACAAATCTGTAAAGGAACATTACAAACCTTAAGAAACAATAGGCCTATGTCTGAAAATATTCAATGAAATATTCAGGCCATATTCTTTTATTTACCTTGGCAAAACGAAAACATTAATACATAAATACAGAATCACGGATAACAAGGCAATATATTAATCACTAATAGGCTACATTTCTAAGCACATGTACCTGAACAATACACATTATTTCGTTAGCATTTGTAATTTGTCTGTGCTACAGTGAGCACATTCGTAGCGACGGTGCTAAACAAAAGCGAATTAATCATTGCCTTTGATAAATTCTGGAAAATTTTGAAAAATAACCATATTTTATAAGATCATAAAATAAATATTATCAAAACTGTTGTTACGATTTCTTTTATAAGTCACAATGAGAGCATATATGTACATCTGATTTGCAGACAGTTTGCTACTTAACAGCTGCTCACTTGCTGTAACTATGTCAGCATGAGTTGTAGCACTATTCTTACTGTTGCATTACTGTTCATCTCACCTGTTGTCTAACTACATTTCAGTAACTGATTAACAGAATTACAACAACAATGCGATGCAGTAACATGTCATTCTTACTTAATTAAATCACTCAGCTTGAAACTTACCAGTTCATTTTAGTAACGTAATGACTAGTTGTCTCTAACGAAGTAAAACAGTAAGTCACTAGCGTCACTGCACAAGTACGTCACACTATACGTACTCGTATACAGTGTGAAGTAATGTGCACAACAACGTCACTTGAGGATGATACTTCTTTGTTGTATGCAATGTTGTATATAAGACTAGCACCGGAGTCTGAGTAGCCAGGTCTAGAGCTAATGGCAAAATAATACCGAAAATAATTACAATAAAAAATAACTATTTTTGTGAAGAAAATGCTCTTCACTGTAATATACTTAGGGTTATATCAAACAATTTTCTACACGATTTTAACAACTAGTCAAGAAACTAAATTTGTTGACTGATTCTCAGAAAAAAAAATATTTCTAAGAAATACATTTTGACTTGAATCACATTAAATTTATGCAATGTAATGAAAAAGAGGAATTATTCTTATTACAATACATATTTTACAGAAATTCGCTGTAAAGATTATATAGTTTGTAAAATGTTCTAAAGAAAGTGTGCTACTGAAAACCAGAGTACTCGTTATCAAAGCAAAGTGTCTCCACAAATCAGTTATAGTGTAAAATTCTTGTGCTCCTCTCAACTTACATGTACCACAATTTTTGATACAGTCGGAACTTCTTTTATTCCGTTCATAACTTTGTTAGAGCAGGCGAGTGCAACGACTACTTGCTGAATGGGTGGACTAATCTGTATGTGGCCTGTACATATCTGTTTTGGTATCCAACTTCTTTTATCGTTTTCAAACAATATAAGTAAGAATTTTGATCTTCCATCTTAGAAATACTTATGTTAAAAAATGAAATAATAGAATTAATAAAGGTATACGTCTTAGTATATGCACACGCTGCTACCTGAAGCTTACTGATACAAAGGCTTATTCAAAGTTTATACCACTCAACCGTTGGTCAATTTTACACCAGTGTCTGGATTCCAACAACCAACGATCTCGTCAAAATAATTACCGAAAACATTAACTTAAAAAGCAACTATAGAATAAAAAAGAATACGGATTGTTTTTAAACGATCATGAAAACCTACTACGTAGATAATTAGAAATGTGTATGCTTTGATATAGTGAATTTATATACCAACATATTAGCAAAGAAAACGTTACAAACCTTAAGAAACAATATGTCTGAAAACATAAAACTAAATGTTTTACCTGACTAGAAACTGTTATGGAATTATAGTATTCACCTTAAATACATATTCATTCGTAAACGGATTAGCCATCGACTCACCCACTATTTTCTCTCTCTCTCTCTCTCTCCCCCTCTTCCCCTCCCTGAGCCCCATCCCTTCGCCCTCACTCTCTCGCCCCTTCCTCTTCCCCTCCCTGAGTCCCCCTCCCTTCGCCCTCTCTCTCTCTCTCTGTCTCTGTCTCTAACTCTCTCTCTCTCTCTCGCTCTCTCTCTCTCTCTCTCTCTCTCTCTCTCTTTCTCTCTCTCTCTCTCTCTCTCTCTCTCTCTCTCTCTAATCTATTAGCAGATGTTTACCTAAACTTGTATGGAAACTCTTACTGCTCTCAAATAACGAATACAAAATGACAATATTTTATACACGCTATGCACATGATATATTTTCAGTTTTCAACTTTAGTATGTAAAAAATGGAAATTAAAAAAAATTATGAACAGTATAAATAAAAATATTCAGTTCACTTTTGAAATCGAGATCTATAACAAATTAAACTTTCTGGACTCACTATTATTAAACAGACAGAGAAATGAAAACTTAAAATTTTTATAAAACCAACCATAATCGATTTGGCTATAGGCCTACATGGTGACTATTCTCAAAAACTTTCGCTAAAATGTTGGCTTAAAACGTCTTCATCCATAGAATACTAACTGTATCTTGAAACGATGATGACTTCTTTGACGAGTTGAACACCGATAAATATGCATGCTATTAAAGTAGTTTAATAACTGATAAAAAGACACATCAAAATCTGACCAAACTTCACAGAAAATACCAGACTACCGTTTTAATTAATAAATTAGAACGTAACTTACAGTTAAACACTGATATTAATGCCCGATTGAAGTAAGTCATTTTATTCTGCCCCTCAGTACACATTTCCTTCAATCAAGTTATCGCGTATACACTCTACATTTTTTTATTCGGATTATTACCTGACACCAGCCAGTAAAATCTTGCGGTTTCTAAGAATTTTTCAAAATGTTTGTTAACAAAAGTTTTTAATTGAGCAAACATTGCATTATACTGAGTAATATTAAGTATTCAAGATTCAACACAATATTCTCCCAAACAATAAAATCACTAAAGTCTCTAATTTTATTAATTCGCAATAGAAATTGAATATTAGCAATTAATGTTGAAATTAAATATGACACTAATATTGACGTTACAGAACACCCGGAAAGCTGCAACTAAACCAGTACAATTGATATTGTACAGCCTCTTACCTTTCCTGTCGACGTTCTTCTATTTGTTGTCTTTCTGCTTCTTCTGTCTCCTGTCGTGGTCGTTCCTCTCCGCAACAGCAGCGCCTGGAAATATTTCATTATCCGACTGGTATCCATTTTTGCAGATTAATTACAACATTCACTACACTTCCACAAAGTGTCCTCAGTTTCACCGTTAAAGCTTCTGTCACATTTCTGATCCCTGCTAAGACGGTCTCACGGATCGTCGAATTGTACGGTGGAAACAAAATAAAGACACCAATGAAGTCACTAATTACCAGCTTTAATTAGACACAAATAACAATTTGAATTCAAAAAGGTATTCTCGTATAATAATTCAAGTTAAATTTGTCCACACGCAATAATAATATAACTATTAGAGTTCCGCTCTAATTAGGCCTATAACTCAATAATCACTTTTCACGAATCCGCAACAATCACTTGATCCACACTCTACAAGATCGCCACGTATAACTAATTGATTAAGCAGTATGCTTTTGCTTATATATAGCCCGCAGAAGTTCCAGAATAAATTTCCATTCTTGGTGGCGTAGCGGCATAATTTTCTTAGATACAAGTACTAGAACAGTCTGGAGCGCTAAGCGGTGGACGGTCTTGACACAGACGCCGAACGCTGGGTTCGTCTTAGATACAAGTACTAGAACAGTCTGGAGCGCTAAGTGGTGGACGGTCTTGACACAGACGCCGAACGCTGGGCTCGTCTTAGATACAAGTACTAGAACAGTCTGGAGTGCTAAGAGGTGGACGGTCTTGACACAGACGCCGAACGCTGGGCTCGTCTTAGATACAAGTACTAGAACAGTCTGGAGCGCTAAGTGGTGGACGGTCTTGACACAGACGCCGAACGCTGGGTTCGTCTTAGATACAAGTACTAGAACAGTCTGGAGCGCTAAGTGGTGGACGGTCTTGACACAGACGCCGAACGCTGGGCTCGTCTTAGATACAAGTACTGAACAGTCTGGAGTGCTAAGTGGTGGACGGTCTTGACACAGACGCCGAACGCTGGGCTCGTCTTAGATACAAGTACTAGAACAGTCTGGAGCGCTAAGCGGTGGACGGTCTTGACACAGACGCCGAACGCTGGGCTCGTCTTAGATACAAGTACTAGAAACAGTCTGGAGTGCTAAGTGGTGGACGGTCTTGACACAGACGCCGAACGCTGGGCTCGTCTTAGATACAAGTACTAGAACAGTCTGGAGTGCTAAGTGGCGGACGGTCTTGACACAGACGCCGAACGCTGGGCTCGTCTTAGATACAAGTACTAGAACAGTCTGGAGTGCTAAGTGGCGGACGGTCTTGACACAGACGCCGAACGCTGGGCTCGTCTTAGATACAAGTACTAGAACAGTCTGGAGTGCTAAGTGGCGGACGGTCTTGACACAGACGCCGAACGCTGGGCGCGTCTTAGATACAAGTACTAGAACAGTCTGGAGTGCTAAGTGGCGGACGGTCTTGACACAGACGCGGAACGCTGGGCTCGTCTTAGATACAAGTACTAGAACAGTCTGGAGTGCTAAGTGGCGGACGGTTTTGACACAGACGCGGAACGCTGGGCTCGTCTTAGATACAAGTACTAGAACAGTCTGGAGGGCTAAGTGGCGGAAGGTCTTGACACAGACGCCGAACGCTGGGCTCGTCTTAGATACAAGTACTAGAGCATTCTGGAGCGCTAAGTGGTGGACGGTCTTGACACAGACGCCGAACGCTGGGCTCGTCTTAGATACAAGTACTAGAACAGTCTGGAGTGCTAAGTGGCGGACGGTCTTGACACAGACGCCGAACGCTGGGCTCGTCTTAGATACAAGTACTAGAACAGTCTGGAGTGCTAAGTGGCGGACGGTCTTGACACAGACGCCGAACGCTGGGCTCGTCTTAGATACAAGTACTAGAACAGTCTGGAGTGCTAAGTGGCGGACGGTCTTGACACAGACGCCGAACGCTGGGCTCGTCTTAGATACAAGTACTAGAACAGTCTGGAGTGCTAAGTGGCGGACGGTCTTGGCACAGACGCCGAACGCTGGGCTCGTCTTAGATACAAGTACTAGAACAGTCTGGAGTGCTAAGTGGCGGACGGTCTTGACACAGACGCCGAACGCTGGGCTCGTCTTAGATACAAGTACTAGAACAGTCTGGAGTGCTAAGTGGCGGACGGTCTTGACACAGACGCCGAACGCTGGGCTCGTCTTAGATACAAGTACTAGAACAGTCTGGAGTGCTAAGTGGCGGACGGTCTTGACACAGACGCCGAACGCTGGGCTCGTCTTAGATACAAGTACTAGAACAGTCTGGAGTGCTAAGTGGCGGACGGTCTTGACACAGACGCCGAACGCTGGGCTCGTCTTAGATACAAGTACTAGAACAGTCTGGAGTGCTAAGTGGCGGACGGTCTTGACACAGACGCCGAACGCTGGGCTCGTCTTAGATACAAGTACTAGAACAGTCTGGAGCGCTAAGTGGTGGACGGTCTTGACACAGACGCCGAACGCTGGGCTCGTCTTAGATACAAGTACTAGAACAGTCTGGAGTGCTAAGGGGTGGACGGTCTTGACACAGACGCCGAACGCTGGGCTCGTCTTAGATACAAGTACTAGAACAGTCTGGAGCGCTAAGCGGTGGACGGTCTTGACACAGACGCCGAACGCTGGGCTCGTCTTAGATACAAGTACTAGAAACAGTCTGGAGTGCTAAGTGGTGGACGGTCTTGACACAGACGCCGAACGCTGGGCTCGTCTTAGATACAAGTACTAGAACAGTCTGGAGTGCTAAGTGGCGGACGGTCTTGACACAGACGCCGAACGCTGGGCTCGTCTTAGATACAAGTACTAGAACAGTCTGGAGTGCTAAGTGGCGGACGGTCTTGACATAGACGCCGAACGCTGGGCTCGTCTTAGATACAAGTACTAGAACAGTCTGGAGTGCTAAGTGGCGGACGGTCTTGACACAGACGCCGAACGCTGGGCGCGTCTTAGATACAAGTACTAGAACAGTCTGGAGTGCTAAGTGGCGGACGGTCTTGACACAGACGCGGAACGCTGGGCTCGTCTTAGATACAAGTACTAGAACAGTCTGGAGTGCTAAGTGGCGGACGGTCTTGACACAGACGCCGAACGCTGGGCTCGTCTTAGATACAAGTACTAGAACAGTCTGGAGTGCTAAGTGGCGGACGGTCTTGACACAGACGCCGAACGCTGGGCTCGTCTTAGATACAAGTACTAGAACAGTCTGGAGGGCTAAGTGGCGGACGGTCTTGACACAGACGCCGAACGCTGGGCTCGTCTTAGATACAAGTACTAGAGCATTCTGGAGCGCTAAGTGGTGGACGGTCTTGACACAGACGCCGAACGCTGGGCTCGTCTTAGATACAAGTACTAGAACAGTCTGGAGTGCTAAGTGGCGGACGGTCTTGACACAGACGCCGAACGCTGGGCTCGTCTTAGATACAAGTACTAGAACAGTCTGGAGTGCTAAGTGGCGGACGGTCTTGACACAGACGCCGAACGCTGGGCTCGTCTTAGATACAAGTACTAGAACAGTCTGGAGTGCTAAGTGGCGGACGGTCTTGACACAGACGCCGAACGCTGGGCTCGTCTTAGATACAAGTACTAGAACAGTCTGGAGTGCTAAGTGGCGGACGGTCTTGACACAGACGCCGAACGCTGGGCTCGTCTTAGATACAAGTACTAGAACAGTCTGGAGTGCTAAGTGGCGGACGGTCTTGACACAGACGCCGAACGCTGGGCTCGTCTTAGATACAAGTACTAGAACAGTCTGGAGTGCTAAGTGGCGGACGGTCTTGACACAGACGCCGAACGCTGGGCTCGTCTTAGATACAAGTACTAGAACAGTCTGGAGTGCTAAGTGGCGGACGGTCTTGACACAGACGCCGAACGCTGGGCTCGTCTTAGATACAAGTACTAGAACAGTCTGGAGTGCTAAGTGGCGGACGGTCTTGACACAGACGCCGAACGCTGGGCTCGTCTTAGATACAAGTACTAGAACAGTCTGGAGTGCTAAGTGGCGGACGGTCTTGACACAGACGCCGAACGCTGGGCTCGTCTTAGATACAAGTACTAGAACAGTCTGGAGTGCTAAGTGGCGGACGGTCTTGACACAGACGCCGAACGCTGGGCTCGTCTTAGATACAAGTACTAGAACAGTCTGGAGTGCTAAGTGGCGGACGGTCTTGACACAGACGCCGAACGCTGGGCTCGTCTTAGATACAAGTACTAGAACAGTCTGGAGTGCTAAGTGGCGGACGGTCTTGACACAGACGCCGAACGCTGGGCTCGTCTTAGATACAAGTACTAGAACAGTCTGGAGTGCTAAGTGGCGGACGGTCTTGACACAGACGCCGAACGCTGGGCTCGTCTTAGATACAAGTACTAGAACAGTCTGGAGTGCTAAGTGGCGGACGGTCTTGACACAGACGCCGAACGCTGGGCTCGTCTTAGATACAAGTACTAGAACAGTCTGGAGTGCTAAGTGGCGGACGGTCTTGACACAGACGCCGAACGCTGGGCTCGTCTTAGATACAAGTACTAGAACAGTCTGGAGTGCTAAGTGGCGGACGGTCTTGACACAGACGCCGAACGCTGGGCTCGTCTTTTCGGGAGCGTTACGTAATTGTCGTAGCAATATTTAAAACTAAAAGTGTACCACTGCATTTTAAATAATAATAAAATAATAATTTCACAGAATAATCCACCATGTGTGCCACCGAAGCAGCTTATGAGTCAAGTAGGGTAGGCTGCCTTATGCGAGCCGTACGGCATACAAGGAAGGCAGTGTGGCCAGCACTACGCTTCAGCCGCCCATTATTATCCCCAGAATGTTATCCCAGGTACTCATTTTCATCAGGCTGAGTCGGCCCGGGGGCTGAAAAACGCACCTTGATTTTATGGTATGGGCCCGGGAATTGAACCCGGGACCTCTAGATTAGTAGCCAGGTGCCATACCCACTGGTCTACTGAGCCGCCCCATTTTAAAAATATCGGTATGGAGAACCATACATGACTTCCATATTCTAAGATTTATATTTAAAATCATTTTCGAAATGAAATATTACCATAGAAACTACTTCTTTCTACTTACTTCTTCAGCCTTAACCACAGTACTGTGGTCACTAACGTATACCACCTCACGTTATCGCACTCGATTTTCACTGATGATGGAAGTCGATGGCATTGCCGAAATATCTGGTTTTGTAGAAAACATTGGACTACGGCCAAATATCCCGGGAAGGAATTTTAACAAAAACTACTTCTTTGTTGCCGATAACGTTGTACACATATTGTAACAGGACGTGACCTTTCGGTTGGCTGTCTTCTTCCTTAGTACCCAGCGTTGGGTTGTCGCTTTGTAAGAAGACCCTTATATATGACTGTAATCAAATCAAATCCCACTGTTTGGGCTAGCCACTAGGTCACCAGACCGCTGTATGCCGGTCGTTACAAAAGAATAAAAATAAAATGGAAATTTCAATAATAACAAAATTTCCAAACAATAAAATAATTTTGTTTATGTTTATAGAGGTATGTATACAAGATCAATCTGTTTTTTAAAAGATTCTTGTAAAATTTTAATAACAGGTAAGTATTTATTGACCGTCGAGCACTTCTTGAAGATTTGCACCAAGTCTGGAGTTAAATAGATTAACTCCAGGTAATAATCGATTGGTGACTTTCCTTACTGGTCCAATATCTTGTTCAAAATAGAGTATATTCTTTTCACTTAATACCTTCAGCCTTATAAATACCCTTAAATTACCCTGTGAAATAAGTACAGATACAAAATAATAGAAATATAAAGATTTATTGACAATTTTAGATAAATAATCGATATTTTATCGATGGAGAGCAATTATCGACTCTGTCTCAGGAATTATCGATTGTCATACAGAACAAAATTTTATGTTATATTATATTAAAGACAGGTTCTTTGAGCGATTAAGAATTAATAGTCAGAGAAGGGTGACGAGAAAGTATAACATTAACAGTTAACACATATAAATACAATAATTACTATTCAATAGTATTTAAATAATTCAGGTTATGATATTAGAATAAATGTTTTGTCGAACCAATGAAGACTGATGTGACGTCAGTAACTATGATGTAGTAGGCAGGTTTCGTTTTCAAGATGGCCGCTCCTTGGGTTGGTCTCGGCTATTGTATATGCGTCGAGTCAGAAAATTACTATAAAATTACCTTCATCAAGGTCTAAAATGTCCCCGCACTGGTGTAATAAGTCTGTTAATCTATTTAGTGTATTCTGGTGAAGTGTTCTGTGTAAACTTGCGTTAGTTAGTTTATTTTCTGTTTGTTCAACTATTACGGTTAAGTTTTCAAGTTGCGGTTAGGTTTGTAGAGTAAATCAGTTGTAATATAATGTTTTACCGTTTACTGTCACTCGTATAGTGAAGTTAGAGGTTTGTTTTCACTATTGTCGTGAATGTTTTTATAGTATTGGTTTCAAAAAGTGTTTAATTTGTCTAACTCCCGTTCACTGATTTCAATGGCTAAACGTTAGCCTCATGTTCGACTCGATTTTTTCAGAACGTTTTTGTCACACACCTATTCAGCTTGATATTCAACAAAAGACTAATTAACTTGGTCATAAATCTTGCCCAGTTAATCCTTGAAAAAGTATTGTTAACATTTTTCGACTTCATACATATTAGAAAATATTACATTATATATGGAATTTTTCTATTTTATTCCTTACTTTTGTGAATTACTAATCTTATTATTAGTTTAATCATCTTATTCCCTTTAAATTGATGTATTATAGTCCATATCTGTAGACATTTTGTGGAAATTAACAAATTTTGTTCACACTTTGGAAATATAGGCTCAAAATTGGATTTCCGTTTTTATATAAAATTCCTTCCATTTTAAATATTATTAATACTATTATAATAAATTTTAATTAGTCATATTTCTCTTCCTTTCCTTAAATACATATAAATTACACCTTTGAACTGGTTTTTTGTGTTAATTTGTAGATTTGATATTGCTCTTTAAGATTAATTAATTTATATATTTTGACAATTTACAAAATGTTAAGGTATATTTCCTTATTGTCATTTTAAATCATAGGATCATTCCTAGTAGTAGTTAATTGTGTTATCTTATATAAATCTGGGTAGTTTACAGGATTTATTAGTGAATTATACTATTTTATATTGGTTCTCTGATTTCACCAAATGGCCTAGATTTTAGAATTTTATATTTCTTTCTTTCTCAATAAATTAAACTTGATTCCTCCTCTGACTTTACATAATTACAATTATATGAAAATAACATGATCTATAACTTATTGTTTTGTGTAGTAGTTAATTAACACTACAATTATTAAAATAATTAATTATGAACATTGTTTAGTAATCTGCACAATTTAACATATTGCAGATACAGCTTAAACATATCTCTTTTAACTATTTTTGAGCTAACATAGCATACCTTTTAGAACATTACTACTGGTATGTAGGTTATTATTTATTAAACATAATTCTTTTTTAAAACACATAACATAAATCTTATTTTCTAATAAACCTTACAAATACATTTATTTAATACATTGATTTTAGGACTGTGAAAGAACAGTCTATTTGAACATGTTACACTTATTCATACTATATTAGTGTCAGTCCTTTTTGGTTTAATTCATTATTATTGTGATCCCCCACATCAGTAAACATTAATTCCCATACTCTATTTATTATCATTTTTTACAAATGTCTTGTAAATAAAGATTTACATTAAAATAATAAAATACTGGAAACCTTCCATTTTATTATTTTATTATGCTGTTTATTATTTAGATTTTAAAGTTGTGATATAGCATACTACTAAGTTATAGTATCACCAACTTTAAGTTTATTGCTTTTTTTTTTTAAAAACACTTAAACAAATTCACTTTCACTGTTGGTTCTGATATTCTGAGTCTTATTATCTCAGATCAGACCTTTAGTCATCATGGACCGTTAAGACTAGTTTATTTTCTTTATTACACAATAGCTTTAGCCGGTGCACTTCTTATAACGCTATACAACACTTTAGTTTTCTCAATAATTACATTTTTATAAGATTTTGGGGATGTTATACTTTCTTTGGCATAGTTTTTGTGGGTTTGGGATTGATAGTAGTTTATATAATAATAGGTTTTACTACGGTGTTTCTTTCATACTATGTCTTCCTCTCCTCCTGTCTTCCTTCTTGTCCTTCTTCCTATCTTCCTTCTGGTATTCATTCTTGTCCCTCTTCTAGTTTTCATTCTTGTCCCTCGTCTAGTCTTCACTCTTCTGTTCTTCTTTCCTCATTCTTGGGAACCAAGGTACTTGGTGTTATCACGACTGAGGTTTAGTTTGGAGTATTTTAATTTCTTCACTGAACTGATTTTATTCTTCTATACAGGTTTCAGGGTATTGTTTTCTTCCTGTTCACAAACTTTATTCTTCCCTCTTCTTGTTTTTAGGGTATTTTGGTATTTACCACTCTTTGATTGAGTCTCTTTTTTCGGGATATTGTCTTATGTAACTGGTTTACTGCTCTGAGCTTCCTGGGTAACTTACTGGTATTGTACTATGAGTTGATGAGTTGCTTCAATACTTTCTTTGGTTTCTTTTAACAGTGGTTTTTATATATTATGTAGTGAGGATTTTTATCTTATTGTGTTTCATTCCTCTGATTTATTTAAATGTCATTCAATATTATTACAACTATTTATTGATATAATTAAATTTTATCATTTCATATGATTTACAATGTAGTGGATTTTCTGTCACGCTACAGAATGCCCTTCTCCAGAAGTAATTTTTTCAGACTATACTTGCTTTGTCTGAAACAATTGCTTATGATAATTATTCAAAGTTTGTTATTATTTTGGACTTCCTTCCATTTTAAAATTCTCTTATTTATATCTGAGTTTATATCACTCTCACTTGATCTTCCTTGATAGTAATAGTCTTCTGAGTTTCATATTTATTATTTCATTTTTATATTTCTTCTTAGTATTTTCTCCTTGGGATATTTTCTCCCTATCGTTCCCTACTTTGTGAGCTGGTTCAGTTCAGAGAGGCACTGTACGCTACTTTCCTCTGCTGTCCAATACTTCACACATATTTGAGTACAGAGGCAAATCATCTCTGCTCAAAAAATATATTAATCCTGCTGGAATTATCATCAGACAGATTAAAAAAATTATTCAGAATAGTACACATTTGTTACTATTTAAAAAATATATTTGGGATACTTCACTTATTACTTATTATACTTCTCAGAGATTTTAATATTTCTATCTCAGTTGTTCATCTGACTTATTATCTGGATGTTTCTTTCATTTGATATTATGGTAGGAAGCTCTTCTATTATTACCTTTTTATACTTTTATTATCATATAAATCTTTTGGTTATAAATTCTTTATTACCTTCTGGTTTTTTCATTATAATCTGCATTATTTGTAGTAGCATATTTTTGTGACATTTTTAGACTGTTTCTTGGTTCTTAAAATTTCCACTTGTTCTATTTTCTAGAATTTTTTATTACTGTCATTATCATAATTGTCATTTAATTTATAAATCATTTTATATTAATTCATTTAAATACATACATTTTTGACATTATTTTCACATTATTCCGGTCATTGCGATTATACTTGCAAGTGCTGGTTTTTTATTATTTATTTCATTATGAGGTCATATTTTCTCCTCATACCACTTAAAGTTTCATTCTCTCATAATTCCGAAGAAGTTTTTGTACTTTATCTTATTCACTGACTTAAATCGTATTAAAGAATTTTTCCTTTTTTATTTCCTTCAACAACATTTTACGGAAAGGTTTTTACTCTTCATATTGAACTTAGACATGATTAAACTGTCTAGAATTATTTGTTTTTTGACCTTAGATGGTTTTATTTCTAAATTCTCTCCTTCTTTATTATTATATTATAGCCATAACGTTTTTCATATTTTCTTGGTATGTAAGGTGAACTTACTTATTTTTTGAATTTAGTTGAATTTTTTAATCATAAAATTTCTTCATGGATGCCTGGTTAAAAACACCCTTGACTTTACTTGAACTTATTTCTTTGATTTCGTAAGTGTTGTTGTTATTGTCTTTTGAGACGATATAGGGACCAGTATACAGGAGCAATAACTTTTTTGTTATCCCTTCTAGGGAACTGGGTAATTCCCTATTCTTCAACAACACCTTCTCTCCAATGGTATAATGGATAACCTTACCCATGCATTTATTGTATTTGCTCCGCCGTTTCTCCTGATCTTCGGCCACCTTATTACAAAATTGAATTTTATTGAATTTATATTTATGTTCTCTTGGGAACTCCAAGATGTCTGCAATTTCTCTAGGGGGTTGTCTCTCGTACATTGCGGAGTATGGGGTTATTCCTATGGCTGGATGGTAGGCCAGGTTGAGGAATTCTTCAGTGGCCTCCAAGTATTCTTGCCACCTTCTCTGCTGATCATGGCAATATGTTCTTAATAGGCGCCCTACCTCTCGTAAGACTCTTTCGGCCGGGTTACTGCTTGGGTGGTATACGGATGTCTTGTATGTGTGAACCCCCATGGATAGCAGTGTATCTCGCCATCTCCTCCCCTTGAATTGCGTTCCGTGGTCGGTTATGATCGATACCGGTCTTCCGACGGTTGGGAAGTACTGGTCGATCAGGATATTAAGAACTTTCTTCGTAGTCGCCCGATTTGCTGGGTATAGCTTTATGAACTTAGTGTAATGGTCCATAATGATGACGATATATCTGTATCGGTGGCGGCCTCCACTGCGGGGAAATGGCCCGCAGATATCCAGGAATACCTTCTCAAGTTTAAACTGTGATGTTATTGGAATCATCTGCCCTTCTCTTTTCTCGTTATTAGTTTTTACGAGTTGGCAGATGCGACAGTTTCTAATATACCTCCGTACCTTCCGATTGATGTCCTTTATATAACAGTTTTCTTCCAGGGCCTTTATCACCTTTAAAGCGCCCATATGCCCATATCGAACATGATAACTAATCACTACCTCTTTCTCGATATGGGTTGGAATTATTACCTTCCATTCCTCCTTAAATAATGATGGTTTGGAAAACAGGATTCCCTTATGTATAGTATAATATCGGGATATGGTTTCATCTCCTGCTTCCAATCTTGAGATAATATTAATTAATTTCGGGTCAGCTTGTTGGTGTGTGCTTAGTTGTTCTAGAACTGATTGTAGACCGGCGCTGCTGCTGAGAATATGGTACACCTTCAGAATACTCTCCTTCTCTCCCTCGAACGTTTGCTTGTCAATGTCAACTCTAGACAATACGTCCGCGACGACATTCTTCCTTCCGGGGATATACTCCCATTTCAGGTCGTACTCTTGCAGCAATAGTATCCACCGCGTTAACCTTCCATGACTCAGCTTACATCTCTTAAGGAACGAGATCGATTTATGGTCTGTCCGGACGGTAACGGGATAACCAAGAATATATGTACGGAACTTTCCGCACGCGAACACGACACTCAATAACTCCTTCTCTGTCACATGATAGTTTTTCTCACTCTGGTTTAGAGCTCTGCTGGCAAAACAGATTACAAGATGCTCGCCCTCCTCATCTTCTTGATATAAAGTAGTGCCAAGGCTGATGTCACTGGCATCGCAATTAAGAAAGAAAGGCTTGTTAAAATCTGGGTGACGGAGTATAATATGTTTAAGAAATTTTTGTTTTATGAGAGTCAATATGTTTTGTTGTTCATTACCCCAGATCCATTTATTTTTAGATGACAGTTGCGGCTGGAATCTGGCAGTCAGTTCGGAATACTTTTCCTGGAACTTGCGGTAGTAGTTACAGAGTCCCAGGAATGACTGTAACTGCCTTCGATTCTTTGGTGTAGGAAAGTTCTGAATTGCTTCGACTTTTTCAGCCGACGGTGAGATTCCCTTATCATTTAATATGAAGCCCAAGAATTGTATCTCTTTAGCAATAAAATGAGACTTTGCTAACTTCAGAGTAATATTGTTTGCTGCTAGCTTCTGTAAGACATGTTCCACACGGTAGCAGTGTTCCTCCCAAGTTTCTGAGGACACTAGCAAGTCATCGACGTATACGGTGGTGAATTTTAGTGCTTCTTGGCCAAGTATTTGATCCATGCAGTGCACAAAGACTGCGACTGAGTTTACCAGTCCTAAAGGCAACCTCTTAAACTGGTAGTTCCGCCCTTCGAATATAAAGGCCAGGTACTGGCGACTCTGTGGATGTAATTCCACCTGCCAGTATCCGCACACCGTATCCCAGGTAGTGAAGTATTTGGTACCGTGGAACCGTTTTAAGATCTCCTCAGTCTCACCGGGCGAAGTCCTGTCATTTATGATCATTTTATTTATCTCGCGCGCATCTAAACATAAACGGACTTGTCCGTTTTTCTTAGGAATAGCCACGATAGGACTTGTGTAAGGGGAATGGCTACTCTCTATAATGTCACGGTTAATCATTTGCTCTATTTCAGCTCTTACTGCCTGCTTTCGTGATTGCGCTATGGGGTAAGACTTCCGGTTAAAGTCTACAGTGTCTCGGAATTGTAGAGTACACTGGAAATTCTTCACTTTACCGGGCTCATCAGAAAAGACTGATTTGTATTTATTGTATATATCGATTAATTTGTTCGCTTGGTTTGTTGTTAACCCTTCTCCAGTTGTACCGCTCCGGAAATCCCTGATCTCCTGGATTTTTTGCGACCATAAATCTTCATTGGATGTGTCGTCTATTCTTTGTTCAATTATGGATGTTGGTTGGATGTAATTGATTTTTCGGATTTGCTGATGGATACTATCGGGAACGACTTGGTCACTACCCACCAAGTTCGCCGTCCAAGTATGTCCGTTTGAAAACAGTGATAACGTTTCAGTTCTTAGGTCAATGATGGCGGAATTTCTCCTAAGCACATCACACCCGACCAGTATATTAAATGGCAGACCGCTCGCCACTAAGAATTCCATGTCTATCGCTATACCACAGCTCATCACACTGGCGGAGACTTGTCTACGTATAGTTTTGTTTTGTCTGCCGGTTGCTCCCAACAAAACAATATTATTCAACGGCAATGTTGGTAAAGTTCTCCCGCACTCTTGCTGTATCCTCTCCAGTTCCGTCGTACTTATTATTGATACGTTTGACCCAGTATCGATCATTAACTTGGCTGGGATGCCTTCTACCTTGGCGTCAACATGTATAATTTCACTATTGAAGTTATTGGTGGGACTCCTGTTATCCTCTTCCAATAACTCCTGTCTGATGTCCTTCAGGTAGTTGCACCCGATGATGGTAATACGATTGTGATTATTTACGATATTGCACTCATTCTCATTATCATACCCAGTAGTCAGAAGCAGTAATGGGTTCTGGTTATTTCTTACTGCCTGTGCCCGTTTAAAGGCTCGGCATCATTGTTTCTTTGAGCCATATTATTGGATGCCTCATTCGGGATGCTCAGGGTGGTTACTTGCCGATCTGTTCTATGGTCTTCTGGTCGTTCATGGTGCGACCTTTGTTCAGTGTTGTCCAAACTATTACTCCTACGCGCCGGATAGTACCTCGGTTGGTCCCGTTCTAGGCTCCTCCGCCTTTCTTCGTATCTTCGGTAACTGTTCCCTCTATGGTGGTTGAAACCTCGCTGTCTTCCATCTGTGGCCCGTATGAAGTTCACTCTTGGGCGAGGAAACCTATTATTACTAAAATTACTATTATTGGGACCCACACGATTAGCATTATTATCGTAAGGACTATTACCATAATTGGGGCTTCTCTGACTATTTACGTTACCAGGGTTGGGATTGTGGTTACCCTGATAACCATTAGAGGGTCGATTCGGGTTTTGCTGGTTGGGACCCGTTCTATTACTGTCATTGTAATTGGTATTATTTCCAGTATTTCCATTATTATAATTATTATTTCGCGGGTATGTCCGAACTCCTTGGTACCCATTATTTACGTGGTTCGCACCTTGGTTATTATTCTGGTACGTCCTTGGTTCGGGCCCATCACTTCTCCTACGACTCTGCCTGTAGTAATCTTCGTTCTCATAATTCTCCAGGAGTTCGGTCATTGCCTGGATGGTTTTTATCTGGCTGCCCCTCCTAGCGCGAATCACTTCCTCATCATAATGATAAGACAGCTTGTTAATTAAGCATTCCTCCGGTATGGCTGGTTCTAAGTGCTTAGCCATACACACTTTGCCGAGGAAATACGCTGTCATTGAGCTGCCGACTTGTGGTTGGTAGCGGCCGTGGCAGATATTATCTCTGATGAGATTCTGCGTGGTCTCTGACCAGTATTTGGCTTTGAACATGCTCTTGAACTGCTCATAGTTATTGATGTCGCTCCGGTTTGCCATCCACCAATGGTCATTCACCTCCCGAAACGACTCATCAAGGATCTCTCTATTTTGAACCCATCGGTTCCCTCGGTGTTTCTCGATGTACTCCTCTATTCGTGCCAAGAACTCCATTGGCTTCCGTTTGTATTGTCGGAAATTCAGCCATTCTCGGTTCTCTGACATGGGGAAACTGTGATATCCCGATGGTCTGTTTCGGATTGACTCTATCTCCTCCTGGCTCTGACGCATCTGTCCGGTTATGTTTACCATGGCGGCTTCCACGCCGTCGCATTTTTCTGTTACTTGAGTTCTTACTTTATTTACTTCCTCCAGAGCAAATTTCTTGGTCTCCTCTATTTTTGTTTTCTGCTGTTCTTGGACCTGAGTAATTTCCTTTGTTATTACTTCACGGACTTCCAGCACTTCGTTTTCTGTTAGCCGACATCTTTCGTCTACTTCTCGGATCTGCTGGTTAACCACCACAACTTCCTGTTCTAATTTCTTTACTATTGATTTTTTGGTCTCTGTTATCTTTTTGTTTAATTCCTTTTTGGCTAACTCAATCCTCTCGTCTAACTTATTCATGTTCTCTTGGTTCGCTTCTCTTAATTCTTCTCTCAGCAGTAAATTGTCCTCTCTCAATTCTTCCCTTAATTGTTGGTTGTCATTTTCTATTTTCCTACTGGTTTCTTCCATTTTCTCTTCTAAATTCTTATTGTTTTCTTCCATTTTCCTTTCCATCTTCTTACTCAAATTTTTACTGGTTTCTTCGATCCTCTTATTGGTATTCTCTATTTTACGGCCCAATTCTTCCTTTGTGGATCGGTTATCTTCCTTCAGATCCTCTAGTTTTTCATTTAATGAATGGTTATCTTCCTTCCTTTCCTTACTACTTTCGTCCATCTTCTTGTTAGTGGAATCCAGTTTGTTATTCAAGTCTTCACTCAACTTCTTACTATTTTCTTCGTTGTCCTTGCTCATTCGTGCAAGCATTTCCATTATCCTCTCTTCCATTGTGTTAATTTTCTCCTTCTCGGGGACATTGACTTCCACTGTCTGCGTTGGTGCTTCGGATCGTTCCTCTGGTGGTTCAAGTTGTTTATGTTCTACCTGGATTAGTAACACTTCCGGATCCTCCACAGGTGTTGCCTCCTTATCCCCCATGTCCATCTCTTTCTCGGCCTCTGCCGCCCTCTTTTTCGATGTAGCTCGTCTCTGCATCTTTCTGCTGTCTATTAATCAATCGCTGCCAAGCTTAGATTATTAAGCCCTCTAAGTTGGACGCCACTTTGTAACAACGCGTCCTTTCGTTGGCTGTCTTCTTCCTTGTCGCCCCGTGTTGGCGTCGTCACTTCGTAAGAAGACCTTATATATTACTGTAATCAAATCAAATCCCACTGTTTGGGCTAGCCACTAGGTCACCAGACCGCTGTATGCCGGTCGTTACAAAAGAATAAAAATAAAATGGAAATTTCAATAATAACAAAATTTCCAAACAATAAAATAATTTTGTTTATGTTTATAGAGGTATGTACACAAGATCAATCTGTTTTTTAAAAGATTCTTGTAAAATTTTAATAACAGGTAGGTATTTATTGACCGTCGAGCACTTCTTGAAGATTTGCACCAAGTCTGGAGTTAAATAGATTAACTCCAGGTAATAATCGATTGGTGACTTTCCTTACTGGTCCAATATCTTGTTCAAAATAGAGTATATTCTTTTCACTTAATACCTTCAGCCTTATAAATACCCTTAAATTACCCTGTGAAATAAGTACAGATACAAAATAATAGAAATATAAAGATTTATTGACAATTTTAGATAAATAATCGATATTTTATCGATGGAGAGCAATTATCGACTCTGTCTCAGGAATTATCGATTGTCATACAGAACAAAATTTTATGTTATATTATATTAAAGACAGGTTCTTTGAGCGATTAAGAATTAATAGTCAGAGAAGGGTGACGAGAAAGTATAACATTAACAGTTAACACATATAAATACAATAATTACTATTCAATAGTATTTAAATAATTCAGGTTATGATATTAGAATAAATGTTTTGTCGAACCAATGAAGACTGATGTGACGTCAGTAACTATGATGTAGTAGGCAGGTTTCGTTTTCAAGATGGCCGCTCCTTGGGTTGGTCTCGGCTATTGTATATGCGTCGAGTCAGAAAATTACTATAAAATTACCTTCATCAAGGTCTAAAATGTCCCCGCACTGGTGTAATAAGTCTGTTAATCTATTTAGTGTATTCTGGTGAAGTGTTCTGTGTAAACTTGCGTTAGTTAGTTTATTTTCTGTTTGTTCAACTATTACGGTTAAGTTTTCAAGTTGCGGTTAGGTTTGTAGAGTAAATCAGTTGTAATATAATGTTTTACCGTTTACTGTCACTCGTATAGTGAAGTTAGAGGTTTGTTTTCACTATTGTCGTGAATGTTTTTATAGTATTGGTTTCAAAAAGTGTTTAATTTGTCTAACTCCCGTTCACTGATTTCAATGGCTAAACGTTAGCCTCATGTTCGACTCGATTTTTTCAGAACGTTTTTGTCACACACCTATTCAGCTTGATATTCAACAAAAGACTAATTAACTTGGTCATAAATCTTGCCCAGTTAATCCTTGAAAAAGTATTGTTAACATTTTTCGACTTCATACATATTAGAAAATATTACATTATATATGGAATTTTTCTATTTTATTCCTTACTTTTATGAATTACTAATCTTATTATTAGTTTAATCATCTTATTCCCTTTAAATTGATGTATTATAGTCCATATCTGTAGACATTTTGTGGAAATTAACAAATTTTGTTCACACTTTGGAAATATAGGCTCAAAATTGGATTTCCGTTTTTATATAAAATTCCTTCCATTTTAAATATTATTAATACTATTATAATAAATTTTAATTAGTCATATTTCTCTTCCTTTCCTTAAATACATATAAATTACACCTTTGAACTGGTTTTTTGTGTTAATTTGTAGATTTGATATTGCTCTTTAAGATTAATTAATTTATATATTTTGACAATTTACAAAATGTTAAGGTATATTTCCTTATTGTCATTTTAAATCATAGGATCATTCCTAGTAGTAGTTAATTGTGTTATCTATATCTATAAAAATGAATGTTTGTTTCTTTCTTTCTTTGTCCCGTATGCGTTCCTATACCATTCATCCGATTGTGATGAAACTTCGGTGAGTTGTTGTGCGCACGCCCGCGAAGGTTTATGAATTTTTTTCGATGGGGTCCTATGGGGGGTTCTTGGGGTCTTCCACATCTCCTCCTAAACCACTGGACCGATTTCAACCAAACTTGGCACAAATATTTTATGCAACGGGAGAACCAACATAGGGTAGGTGTTTTTCGATGGGGTCCTTTGGGGTCTTCCACATCTCCTCCTAAACCACTGGACCGATTTCAACCAAACTTGGCACAAATATTTTACGCAACGGGAGAACCAACATAGGATAGGTGTTTTTTCGACGGGGTCCATTGGGAGGTCCTTTGGGGTCTTCGACATCTCCTCCTAAACCACTGGACCGATTTCAACCAAACTTGGCACAAATATTTTACGCAACGGGAGAACCAACATAGGATATGTGTTTTTTCGATATGATCCTTCGGGGGGTCTTTTTGGGGGTCCTTTGGGGTCTTTCACATCTCCTCCTAAACCACTGGACCGATTTCAACCAAACGTGGCACAAATATTTTACACAAAGGGAGAACCAACATAGGATAGGTGTTTTTTCAATGGGGTTCTTTTGGGGGTTCTTTGGGGTCTTCCACATCTCCTCCTAAACCACTGGACCGATTTCAACCAAACTTGGCACAAATATTTTACGCAACGGGAGAACCAACATAGGATATGTGTTTTTTCGATATGATACTTCGGGGGGTCCTTTGGGGTCTTCCACATCTCCTCCTAAACCACTGGACCGATTTCAACCAAACTTGGCACAAATATTTTACGCAAAGGAAGAACCAACATAGGATAGGTGTTTTTTCGATGGGGTCCTTTGGGGGGTCCTTTGGGGTCTTCCACATCTTCTCCTAAACCACTGGACCGATTTCAACCAAACTTGGCACAAATATTTTATGCAACGGGAGAACCAACATAGGATAGGTGTTTTTTCCGATGGGGTTCTTTGGGGGGTCCTTTGGGGTCTTCCACATCTTCTCCTAAACCACTGGACCGATTTCAACCAAACTTGGCACAAATATTTTACGCAACGGGAGAACAAACATAGGATATGTGTTTTTTCGATATGATACTTCGGGGGGTCCTTTGGGGTCTTCCACATCTCGTCTTAAACCACTGGACCGATTTCAACCAAACTTGGCACAAATATTTTACGCAAAGGGAGAACCAACATAGGATAGGTGTTTTTTCGATGGGGTTCTTTTGGGGGTTCTTTGGGGTCTTCCACATCTCCTCCTAAACCACTGGACCGATTTCAACCAAACTTGGCACAAATATTTTACCCAACGGGAGAACCAACATAGGACAGGTGTTTTTTTCGATACGATCCTCTGGGGGGTCCTTTAGAGTCTTAAGAAACTAACTTATTAGATCTGGTTACTATGGCAACCCAATGGAATAGATTCTGTTCTAAATATAATATCGCATTAAATTGAAGACCACGCGAACGAAGTCTTTATATATTATATATATACAAACACTTTCTTTCTTTGAGTGGCATTGCAACGCATGCCGGGTACTCGCTAGTCTTATATAAATCTGGGTAGTTTACAGGATTTATTAGTGAATTATACTATTTTATATTGGTTCTCTGATTTCACCAAATGGCCTAGATTTTAGAATTTTATATTTCTTTCTTTCTCAATAAATTAAACTTGATTCCTCCTCTGACTTTACATAATTACAATTATATGAAAATAACATGATCTATAACTTATTGTTTTGTGTAGTAGTTAATTAACACTACAATTATTAAAATAATTAATTATGAACATTGTTTAGTAATCTGCACAATTTAACATATTGCAGATACAGCTTAAACATATCTCTTTTAACTATTTTTGAGCTAACATAGCATACCTTTTAGAACATTACTACTGGTATGTAGGTTATTATTTATTAAACATAATTCTTTTTTAAAACACATAACATAAATCTTATTTTCTAATAAACCTTACAAATACATTTATTTAATACATTGATTTTAGGACTGTGAAAGAACAGTCTATTTGAACATGTTACACTTATTCATACTATATTAGTGTCAGTCCTTTTTGGTTTAATTCATTATTATTGTGATCCCCCACATCAGTAAACATTAATTCCCATACTCTATTTATTATCATTTTTTACAAATGTCTTGTAAATAAAGATTTACATTAAAATAATAAAATACTGGAAACCTTCCATTTTATTATTTTATTATGCTGTTTATTATTTAGATTTTAAAGTTGTGATATAGCATACTACTAAGTTATAGTATCACCAACTTTAAGTTTATTGCTTTTTTTTTTTAAAAACACTTAAACAAATTCACTTTCACTGTTGGTTCTGATATTCTGAGTCTTATTATCTCAGATCAGACCTTTAGTCATCATGGACCGTTAAGACTAGTTTATTTTCTTTATTACACAATAGCTTTAGCCGGTGCACTTCTTATAACGCTATACAACACTTTAGTTTTCTCAATAATTACATTTTTATAAGATTTTGGGGATGTTATACTTTCTTTGGCATAGTTTTTGTGGGTTTGGGATTGATAGTAGTTTATATAATAATAGGTTTTACTACGGTGTTTCTTTCATACTATGTCTTCCTCTCCTCCTGTCTTCCTTCTTGTCCTTCTTCCTATCTTCCTTCTGGTATTCATTCTTGTCCCTCTTCTAGTTTTCATTCTTGTCCCTCGTCTAGTCTTCACTCTTCTGTTCTTCTTTCCTCATTCTTGGGAACCAAGGTACTTGGTGTTATCACGACTGAGGTTTAGTTTGGAGTATTTTAATTTCTTCACTGAACTGATTTTATTCTTCTATACAGGTTTCAGGGTATTGTTTTCTTGCTGTTCACAAACTTTATTCTTCCCTCTTCTTGTTTTTAGGGTATTTTGGTATTCACCACTCTTTGATTGAGTCTCTTTTTTCGGGATATTGTCTTATGTAACTGGTTTACTGCTCTGAGCTTCCTGGGTAACTTACTGGTATTGTACTATGAGTTGATGAGTTGCTTCAATACTTTCTTTGGTTTCTTTTAACAGTGGTTTTTATATATTATGTAGTGAGGATTTTTATCTTATTGTGTTTCATTCCTCTGATTTATTTAAATGTCATTCAATATTATTACAACTATTTATTGATATAATTAAATTTTATCATTTCATATGATTTACAATGTAGTGGATTTTCTGTCACGCTACAATATATATCAGTGGCGAAGTTACATGGAGGCAATTGAGGCAATGCCTACCCTAAAAAATTCTGTAGAATAAAAATTATAAATACGTATGAACTACATAACGTAAAGATTATACATTGTTACTGGGACTGTCAAATTTATTAAACCGAAACGTGCTTTATTGAGCGACCGCTAGATGGTGACAGGTGAGATTCGGCATAGTTCGTTTAAAGCGAATGAGGCAACCTGAACTTGCCTCAGCGTTTTTTGTATACATCGTATGTAAGCAATGTAGTGGTGTGATAGGGAAGTGTAGGGAGGGGGGATTGTCCCGCGCTGTACACATAGAGCGTTGAGGCATGCCTCACTTCTGTGGTCCAAACAGTTAAGTTAAAGCGCCTGTGTTGTTTCTAAGTGTTTATTTTATGCGGTTATTAAAAGTGTCACTGTTATTCCGCTGAACTAACAGATGATCAAGATTGTTATTTGAATTATTTGTAACATTAAACATATATATAGAAACTAATCAAGTTTAAAAATTTGAAGTTCAATCAGTTGTATTATTGTATATGACTAATACAAGGATTGTTCAATAGACACACGTATAGAGCTGTAAAGCATTTTTTATTCAACGATTTTAAAAGAAGTCTCCAATAACATTAAGACATGAGTTCCACTGTTGCGCTAACCTGTAGATTCCCTGCTAGTAAAATTCTTACGGCTGTTTGTGGAACCATTCGGTTACAGCAAACTCTACCTCAGCGTCCGATTTGACCCACCGTCCTTTTAGTGATTCCTTAAAAAAAATTTAAGATAAGATTTTTGCCTACCCATTCATTAACTACTAGCTTCGCCAGTAAGCAAATTGATGTCCATTTTTTCGGCTTGCACGCGTTATGTTGGTGTGGGTTTCGGCACTTTCCATTTAAAAAGCGTGCAAACGTAAGAAAATAAACATGAGTGAGGCCAGAAATAACGTGAATTTGTGTGTGTGTGTGTGTGTGTGTGTGTGTGTGTGTGTGTGTGTGTGTGTGTGTGTGTGTGTGTGTGTGTGCGTGCGTGTGTGTGTGCGTGTGTGCGTGTGTGTGTGTGTGTCTTACCTGCCTTTTTATTGCCGTATTAAATGAAAAATATTATATTACATTAAAATGAAAAAATTTTAATTTTATTGCCTGGCAACAAAATTATTTTATTTTTAACAATTACCATTGTTTCAAAAAGTTTAAATAAATTTTCAAGTACTTTACTCTTGTTAAAACGTAAAAAGTTGCAGGTAAACTACCCCTTCCCCTTAACTGATCTTCACCAAAATCGAAAGTCCTTGAGACCTCTACAATTCAGGGACGTATGCAAAATATTATTTGATTCTGTTTGAATTTGCGGCTGTTATCGTTTGCCATAGAAAATACGCTTGATAAAAAAATGTTGCAGGTAAACTACCCCTTCCCCTTAACCGATCTTCACCAAAAACAATAGGTCTTGAGTACTCTACAAATCAGGGCTGTATGCAAAACATTATTTGATTCTGTTTGAATTTTCGGCTGTTATCGTTTGCCATAGAAAATACCCTTGTTAAAAAAACGTTGCAGGTAAACTACCCCTTTCCCTCAACCGATCTTCACCAAAAACAATAGGTCTTGAGAACTCTACAATTTAGGGCTGTATGAAAATAATCGTTTGATTCTGTTTGAATTTGCGGCTGTTATCGTTTGCCATAGGAAATACCCTTGTTAAAACATAAAACGTTACAGGTAAACTACCCCTTTCCCTTAACCGATCTTCACCACAAAACAACAGGTCTTGAAAACTCTACTATTGAGGGCTGTATACGAAACATTATTTAATTCTGTTTGTTTTTGCGGCTGTTATCGTTTGCCAAAAAAAAAAAAATTTCCCTTGATAAAAAAAAACCGTTGCAGGTAAACTACCCCTTCCCCTCAACCGATCTTCACCAAAAACAATAGGTCGTGAGTACTCTACAAATCAGGGCTGTATGCAAAAAATTATTTGATTCTGTTTGAATTTGCGGCAGTTATCGTTTGCCATAGAAAAAAATCTACAGACACACACAGACACACAGACAGACAGACACACACACAGACACTTTTCGGAAAACGACTTTTTTTCATGTTTTGAGTGTAGTACAATCAGAATCTGCAATAATCTCGAACACGATTTTTTTTGCCATCACCATACTTCCATTCCTTAAGGAATATGGAAGTAATAAAAGTTTTAAAAATAAAACAATAATTTATTTAATTATTTATTTATTTAAATTTATTTATTTATTTACGAACAATTATTTATTCGTAAGAACTCAGCAAAGAACCTTTTACCTACAAAATATTTGAAATTTAATGAAACGGTACGCACATCCCTTTGTCGACTTTTCAGCATTACTCCCAAACTGAGAATTAGGAATAAAATATAGACGTCTTTTGGTTTCCTAAAATTTCTAGACATGGATGTAAGAGAAAAGTTTCAAAAGATAGCATAAAAATTGTTACCTATTAAATAGTCCTATCCACATTTCCATATCCATAAGGTTGCCCGACGTATTAGAAAATAGTTTGTAACAAGAAAATGTTAACAGGTGTTAAGAACAAAATATTATTGTTTCATCTGTCTTTAAAAAGATTAGATGTGGGCCTACGAAACGACATAAAAGTTATAAAGTTGTAAATCGACTTGAACAAGTGGCAGAAACAATCTTATTTCAACAATTGTTGTTTCCTATATTTACGAACTGATGTTACAATCTGCTCCACTCCCCGTTTCGTTCCGCACAATTACACGGAAATGATCTGTATAACGATAGACCCCTGTTCAGTCCATAACGATATTTTTCAACTTTTTTCTTCTTCTAATGTTTGATCCTGTTAACTCATTCAATGACCGTAAAGATATGATGTGCATTATCCTTTTACTTTTTTCTTGGCTTCCTTTCTTTTACGGTAGATAATAACACGCATATTCAGGAAATATATTTAGGCTACGTATTGTACAAGCTTAATATGTAGACCTAATACTATACATATTTAAATCATTTTTCCTTCTTGTACGGAACATGAAACATTGGCTCACATTATATTTCTAACAAAATCAAATGTTTTAGCCACTGACAACAACATTAACATCTTACTGATACAGTTGTTCATTAATGTGTCAATAACGTATGAATCGTACTTTATTTGCCTTATGGGCAGTCCTTTGTAGGTCATACCAGTTACTGACATTATTTTGTGTACTTAAATACCTCCTTCATTTTTCTTATCAACTTCCTAACATAGCTAACCTTAGGTTGCTAATGAATATCGTCATATGTTAGTTCCCTAAAGGCATTATACCATTCGTAAAGGCTCTCCACGTTTGTTTAATATTAATTTTGCATGCAGAGTTTTGTTAAATTTTTTAAAATCTTCCACTGTACATAAATTATGTACAAAATATCCGGAATATTACTTTTTTACACGTTGTCTCATAACGCAATCTTAAGAAATTAAGGGTCGAATTGCTCATTATTGAAAACAAAATGTTCATATGACATTATAGAATCAAATGAAATGATACAAATTTAATAGTCTATTTGTATATAATTGTATGTATATATATATATATATATTTTTTTTTTTTTTTTTTTTAAATAGTCTATATTTGTATGAATGAAAAAGGCATTTGTTGGAGTGCAGTACTTTGAAAATTACCTCCCTAGCAGAAAAATAAAATATAGAATAAATAAAATGCATTGTGTATTTTATTGAAGTTTTTTAGAATTCTGAATTTATGTAGGCTCATATACAGCCTAAATTGTTTTTCTTATAATGTGTTGGGGAACTGTATAATCTACTAATTTACAAGTACAATATGTCTGTTCATTTTTTTTTTTAACTATTTGAATGACACACTTATATAATATGTAAATTAACTAGGTTCTCATGAAAATAAACTAAACACTAATTTAGATGCAATTACAATTTTTACATTACTAAACGTTCCAATGTAAAACAGTAGGGTTATGAAACAATACAAAAATAACCGGAGCCAAACGCAACTGCAATCTGTGTAACGGGATTCGGTTTTCATAACAAACTATTAGTGGACGCGGCGCTTGCTGTGACCGTTTAAACCGTGCATACGTTCCAATGGATGTGCAGTAAATAGTAATTTTAACTGCATTACGTACAGCCATTACAGGCAACACGTCCTGCACGTGTAATATTATACGTTTTTATTAATATACCATGCCACTTACTAGGTTCTGTCACGCAATTTTCTACTATCTGTATTATATTCTGTTGGTTACAGGCGTTTGGTTTTTACAAAGTCAGTAACTAACCGTAATATTTAGACTGTAATGATAAAATGAGCTCAATTGTTCCATAGATTAAACATTATTATTACCAATAAAAATACATTTTTCCGGTAAGGGTTTGTGAGGATCGGTCAAAAAATATAACACAAATTTTAACTTATTTGTGTCGACGTTTCCACAGTGTTTATTGTCAAAATTAGAACCTGTAAACAAAAGAAATGTCAAACACAACAGAACAATTATTTGAGTGAACGTGTTTGTGTATGTGAGTGTGTGTGTGCGTGTGCGTGTGCGCGCGAATATGTATGACATAATACATATAGCATGATATAATATTACAATATTATATAGTACTCTGTATATACTTAGTTCTCGGTAGATAATAATTTACAACAATATGATTGGAAGTATTATCCATTTTCACTTGATAGATAGGTTTACCATAAACTTGTGTTTGTAATATTAGGTAAATACTCTGATGTAAGTTCGTAAAGCTCTACAGTTATTGTGTAATTTAGAATTCTTTAAATCCATGACGGTGTTTTTAATACCAGTAGTGAGTGAAACATGATAAAAATAACTTTTAATAATTACATAATTGAACAGCCCTATAATCTGTATTTACCTGCAATATATTTTACTATGCTATATGTTGACAGGTATATGTATAAACGTTTTCTGTGCCATTTCTAATATCTAATGGTTGATTATTGCTTTTATAATTAATTACAAATACCATTACATTATGGGTAATTTAAATTGTAATATTGTATAAATTAAGTTCTGTGATATTATAATTTTCTCGTTGTCATTAAAGAAAACATTTGATGATCTAAAACAAACTATCTCAACTCCTTCACACATACATGAATACACGCATACGCACGCACACGCGCGAGGGCACATAGACAAACACGTTCACTCAAATAATGTTTCTGTTGTGTTTGACATTTCTTTTTTATTCATACACAGGTCCTGATGATGACAATAAACATTGTCGAAACGTCGACACAAATAAGTTAAAATTTGTGTTACATTTTTTGACCGATCCTCACAAACCCTTCACCGGAAAAATTCATTGATTGACGGTCACTACGAATTTAAGGATTTAATAAAAATACAGTAACAAGTTATGCACTATAAATAAATTAACTACAATATTAAAATAAGACATAAATGTATCTTAGTAAAGTCTATAAATTACACAGCACTCATTATTTATTTGTTGTAACGTATGTTTTCCTTCATGACATGTTTTTAAAACTGCAATCTAAGCTTAGTTTGAACAAAAGCTCCTTCGGAACCTGTTAATGTAGGCCGTTTTTAAGGTATAATATTTTATAATCTAAAATATTATAAAGTATTCTTGTTTACTTGCATTTTATCGCATTAAAAAAATGTTGTTCCAAAATTGTTTACGCCTTTCAACCTTTATAGCTTTTAGATTCACATAACCTTGAGGAATAAATAAAAAAATAGTATTTTTAAAGATATGCCTACTACTGTTAACAGGCGCGCATGTATGTTTAGATACTTGAAAAATTATTTGGTCTTTGAGAACTTGAATTACTTTCTCAAACAGAAGGAAAATGCTAGATTAGTGAAAAAGTCTAAAGCAGTACGAGAGAGTTAAGTCGTTATTGATTCTGAATCTGCTGAAACTAAAATTATTCTAAACTTTATACTAAATTTAAGCTAACGTAAAATTCTGTAATCTCAATCAGAGCCGCTCTGCATCTTTCCTATGTCAGACAGTGATTAATTTTCATATCCGTACTTTACATACTACTTAATATTATTTTAATTAAAAATTGATGGTGGTGAAAATATTATAACTGAAAAAAATAAATAGGTTTTGAAAATTTTGACTTGACCAGTATCATGGTCGTGATTTTAATATTTTAGTTTATTAATTATGTATCTGAGGATGGGACTTAGTCCCGAAACGCGTCATCAGTGACGAAACTGTGTATCACTAAAGTGGATATTAAGGTAATTATATATCATATAATAAGTGATACGGTACGCAAAAAATAAGTAATTAAGGTGTTCCTTGCCTGTTGGAACAGGTTAATTTCTCCCCTAGTGTAACAATGAAACATTTTTACAATCCCAGACATGTCCATTTACCCCAAACTTATAATAATTTTACAAATTTTACATTTATTTAAATAAATGCTCAATACAGCATATGGCTGTATCGTTGCAAAGTATGTTGCTGATATGCAAAATACACATATAATACACTTTATTATAATAAAGGTAAGTCGAATTGTGCGTGATTGTCACCGAAAATTAAGTAACATTTGCAAAATACTAATTTCTAAAGACAAAGTAAATATTAAATTAGACTTAGTTGTACATCTAAAATATATCTTTACTTTACTTTAGCCCACGCCCGTACGTGGTTCTTCAACCATTCGACGTCGAGCCTCCCAGTAGCGATTGGTTATGTCGTCGGTCGGGTATGTGAGTGCTTGGCAGTCCCGTAAGTGTTCTCCGTCCATTCTTCCGGAGTTGCAAAGCGGACAGGTTTCGTTCTCAGCTAGGTCGATGCGGTGTAGATGAGCTTGCAAGTAGTCATGTCCGGTAGTAAGGCGGAAACGGGCGACGGCCTCAGCTCTGTCCAGGTGTCTCGGTATTGGTCCTACAGTGGCAAGACTTTCCCACTTTTTACCAGTACCCAGGGTTTTTAGAGTTCTTTGTGTGGAGGTGTTTATAACTGAGGTGATGAGGTTATTGGCTCTACTGAGAGTAAGCGGCACGTTCGGCTGCTCCGATTCTGCTCCTTCTTTGGCTTTGACGTCGGCTCTTTCGTTGCCAGGAATTCCTACAGGGCTTGGCACCCACTGTAGGGTAACGATCCATCCGGTTGACATCAGCTCTGCAAGTTTCGCGCGGCACTGAATTGTTCTCAGGCAGTCGGTGGGAGCGTTGCTGGTGAGCGCAAGAATTGTGGACTGGGAGTCGATTAAAAATACCACGTTTCCTGGTGCTAAGGTCTTGGCTAGTAGCTGGTTGGAAGCTTCGTAGACTGCGCACACCTCACCATCGAAGTTACTAGCGTTTCTTCTCACAGCTGTTGAATTCTCAAAGAGGCTACAAAACCATCCCGCGCCTGCTCCCCTCGTTTCAGGTAGGAATGAGCCGTCAGTGTATATGTGGAACCAATCATTCGAAGGGTACCTAAGGTTGATGGTTTCTATGGCGTACGACTTGAGCTCGATAGGGTTGGCTTCGGCCTTGTTGGTTGTTAGGCTGATTAGGTCAAGCCGCTTTGTAGGTAAAGCGTTTGCCACTGCATTGTAGTACTGTATGGGAGCCCGACGGTCTAATGATAGTTGGTACTTGCTTATAAGAGCTTCAGCGTGAGTTAGAGGCGAAGTTTGGGTTTTGAGTCGTTGGGTTGCACTTCTGTATCCATTCCAGTGTTTCCCATCCACTCTCTTAGCCCTTTCCCAAAACTTAAGCGTGCATTTATCCCTCCGGCTATCTAAAGGTTCGATGCCAGTTTGAAGTTGCATGGCCGCTATTGGGGTTGATTTTGCTCCTCCGGTTATAATTCTTAGAGCGTTATTCTGGACAACGTCGTATTTATTTAGGTTGGTTTTACTAGCAAGTGAGGTGACTTCCGAGCCATATTCAAGTACTGGACGGACGTATGTTTTGTAGGCTGTGGATAGAGAAAATATCTAAAATATATCACAACCAGGTCGTGTTTGGTGTCACTTCCTTCGAAATTTTATGGAAATTACAAATATGCTAAGCTCGTTTGTTCAAAAATTCATATTATAAAAGTTACAGTTACGTAGTGGACGCCCCAGTAGATGATTCATACCCGAGGCGTGCGGGCCAGCTGCGTTTGTGTGTGTGTGTTAGTAAGGGTCTCCTAATCCCTCAGGTGCCATGCGACTTGGACGCCATATAGGCTACTGCATCAAACCGAGAATTCTTAAGACATAAGATTGTTCTGTTGTTCGCCTTATTTTAAACATCACATAGGCATCCAAAGGCATATCTATAGCCAATTTTTAGAAGAGCCTCTCCTTGACGTCACCTCTGAGTCTTTCCATCTAGTATCGTCTTCGAACTGTTATTGTGCGTATAAGACTCTACCCAATAGTCATGTCTACTCGTGAAGCTTTTCTACACATGTGCAAACCTGAAGATGTTCTCATACTTTTTCTCTTGCTCAGAGTCTTGTGTATTCATTTCCCAACCTTTTCCTTCCATTAAGTTAACTGATACATGAGCATTTGCTGTTATGTACCTGCTACACGGCCAGTAAATAAATCACAAACATCATGTGTCACGTTATCATTAGCTGTTACTTAAGCTATCCAACTTTAACTTAAAGATTTTGTTTAATATCACTCATAGTCTGGAATCTGTAAGACTTTATTACAAAGTTTCATTAACTAAATTCGTAGGTCTTTCGAATATATTTTCATGCAATTACTCGATGTTACAGAAATCTGAGGTTCTGAGCAATTGTGGTACTGTTTAATTCACAGTCCGTAGCAAATACTCTACAAGTTTACAAATATTTTCATTTATTTCTACGTACTAACATTAATTATCTCATTATCGTGTACATATTTGAATCGATCCTTTTTAAAAAGGCATAAGTCACGATTTCGGTCATTTTGACTTTTTCAATGTTTCATATTCTTTAAATGTAGGTCTATCAATTTGTTTTAAAAGGGCGTATAGACTACAGTTAGTTAAATAGCTATAAAATAATGAATATTCCGGTTCTTTTTAAAAAGGCGTATGTCAGTGACTTAAAAAAAACCAGTGCTGCAAATGATTTTAGTAAACACCTGCTAAGATAGCTTAGTAAACACCTGGTGCAGATTTCTTATTCTTTTCTGTTGTTACCGATCAGCCGATCTGTGTACCTGATTTTAATTACTGTGGTTGTACTTTTCATGCCTAACAATTTTATTAGTGTTTATGAAAAACTTTAAACTTTTTGAATCCTATGATGAATAATAGTAGTATTTCGACTAATTCTACTAATATAGTAAGATATCGTTATCCTTCCTTTATAACGAATGAAAAACCCGGCTTCTTCCTTTACACTAAATTCACGCATCACGATTAACAAAATTTGTTTTATTTTATTATGAATAAATTTTCTACAGTGCCAAGTATTTCTTTAATTATTTTATACAAAGCACTTGTTGTTGCTTGTACACTTTAATTATATGAGGTTTTCTTGTATTGCAAGTTAAATCTTCATTACTTTAAAAATTTTCAAGAAATTAAATATTTCAATGGCCAGTAAAAGTGACAAGAAAAGACTCCGAGCATTTGAGACCTGGTGCTACAGAAGAATATTCAAGATAAGTTGGAGGCAGAAGATAACAAATGAGGAAGTCTTTAGAAGAGCTCAGGAGGAGAAGAGCTTTCTACAAAATTTAAAAGGCAGAATAGCTAAGTTTATAGGGCATATACTACGACACAATGGATTGGTTAAGAGAATAATAGAAGGAACAATTGAAAGGAAGAATCGCAGAGGACGACCCCGTTTAGACTACATGAAACAGCTTATGGTCGATATGAACTGCACATCATATTGTGAGTTGAAAAGAAAAGCAGAGAAGCGTGAAGAATTGCGAGCTACTGCCAACCAGCCTATGGGCTGCTAACCTAGAAGAGAGAATTGCCAGTATAGTGTCAC
Organism: Magicicada septendecula; assembly: GCA_034769895.1. Lineage (NCBI taxonomy): Eukaryota > Metazoa > Arthropoda > Insecta > Hemiptera > Cicadidae > Magicicada > Magicicada septendecula. Next base: position 880,401,281 of record CM068367.1, on the reverse strand, counting down.
GATTTCGGTGAACTATTCTGCTACTGAAATTGAACAGAGTTATTTAAATATTCTGAGGTGTCCGTTACCCATTATGTCTTTACCTGATGTGTCTTTGTCTTCTATTATGTGCAGTATTCAGGTTTGCATAATTCCATCTACCTATTCTGCACAAGATTCATATTTTATTGTCGCTATTCAGGCTTTAGCTAATATTCTTTTAATTACACAGTGCAGCTTCGGCTGTAAGACATTAGTAAATCCAAATATATAAAATATATAGATTTTAATGAAATGAATCCAAATATATATATTGCAACAATATAGATTATTAATTTCGCATAGAATATAGTGTGTGTGACGAAATTACAAACGAGTCTACAATGGAGGTAATGCAAAATGATTTATTACACACAAGAAATAATAGTTTTTACGATGTATATTAAATTACATAATTGTCATGCGTTTTATATTTTGAATAAAGTTTATATAGTTCGATTTTAGATCGATTTTACTTGTTAGATGATATCCGTTCATTTGCTGATTTGTCCTCCGGATGTGCGTATCCTCCACTCGGCGTCGCTCTCCGTCCTGGCGTCCTCTTCGTCGACGTCGCTCTCCTTCTTGAGGTAAAATAAATATAAATTTTAAATATTTTATATATACTGTATCAAGAAACGAACTGTAGCAGAAAGTGATTGAATGAATATATATATATATATATATAAAATATTTAATTTTTATAATGAATTTACCTCAAGATATTTCTTTCGTTATTAGGAGCATGTTTCGAGAACCCCTATGTTCTCATCCTCAGCCTTCGTGATCTTGCGTCTGGTGAAGTATTTGTGTGTTGGCTGGACGATATTTTGGTTTCTTGTTGGTCTCTGGTATTTTAAAGTGGTATTATTGTGTGTGATTGTGGTGTATGTATTAGTATTTTGTGTATTTTCGATGTTGAGTGATTCGAAAATTGTGTCATGTTTTGTATTGATTTGTATTTGTTCAGGTATTAGTTTGTTTTGTATTTTATGTTTGTATATTTGTAAATGTTTCCAAATGTTCATTATGGTGCCTTTGTGTGGTAACACTGGACATGAATTCCCAGACATAACCAACATGACACTAATAAAAAACATACCACACAAAGGCACCATGTGTATGTTATATAACATAATGTAATGTTATATAACATTAAAACATATATCTTTTGTTCTTCTTATATTGTAGAATATGGCGCGATCTCGTTAAGGTTTACAACAGTTTTAATAAATCAATCACAAAGTTCCACATTCCTTAGAAAAAAATTAACTCTATCCCAAATATTTATATTTTTAACTTTAATGTGACAAATGAGACTTAAAATTTAATGGTTAAAAATTATTATTTTTAAGTATGCCTAGTGTAGTTAAATATTATATTACAGCCTTTCGTATATCTAGTGAAGAAGGAAGTAACATTTCCCACTCTTAACATTCAGTAGCTTGGGTAAATCTTATGTCTTGAAATATAAATGTTTAACAAGTTTAACATGCAATTTTATCAGATATATGTATTTTCAATAATGTTATCCTTATTATAACACTAAAACAGCAAAATCCGACTAACCAAGTCCACACTGTTTCGCCACTCATTAATCTACAGCTAATGTCCCCTACAAATAATATAACCACTTAATTTAATTACTAAAATTCATACTTTGTTCATTGTTCTTTATTTAACCTCCCCAACACGTTGAAATGTCGACCGTAATTATTTTTAAAACCGTGCTTTATTAATGTTTATTTCAAATTTTGATCAAAAATATTATTTTTATAATTATTCCAAACAACACAACTTTGCTTTCTGCGTTAACGCAGCAAATATTTAATTTATTAAACAATAATTGCAACTAAATTCATATATTATCATCGGAACACGAAAGACTATGGGGCGAACGTATTGTCTGCTTTTATATAAATTTTCTTTACATAAAGAAAGAACATATATAATTACGTAGACAATTTTATCAATACTAAAATTGCGTTAGTTTTATGTCCTTTCTACATTCAAAATCATAAAGACGCAAACATAACACGTTCATCAGATGTCCAATTGTCTACTAACTAGAAACAGGGCCGCCGCCACCATACGTGCGAAATGTGCACCGCACACGGCCGGCCATACCAAAGGGGCGGCCGTAGACTGCCAAATTCATCAGCAGATATAATGCAAAATGAATTAAAATAATTAATACTGACTAAGTCTAGGTATAAGACATTAACCTTTATTGAGTTGTTTTTTATATTTGTTTGTTAGCATTGCCGCAGTGTACTGGCATCAGCATTTGTTTTGACTGCCAAGAAAGCGTATAGCTATTGTTGCACGACATTTATATCCGAGTTATAGCTGCGGTCTCTTTGTGGTTTTGTAGTCAGGCGCGTGCATGTCGACGCTGGCAAACTATAAAGTACCTACCTGATAAGATAAGAAATTATTTATGTTTTGTTTTGACGAACGGGCGCCTTTCGGACTGTCAACTTCCGAAACAACAGCACTTTGTAAGCAGTAACAGAAATTTGTTAGTTACGCTTAAGACGTTTCCAAGTACGGTGTTGTTGTTTGTCACGGTCTGGCGGTGTAACTCTGAGACGTGTCGCATGTGTATACGGTTTACATTCGTAATATCATCTAAATGTCTGACAGGAAAACCAAACGGTTGTCGGGCTTTCTATATAAACAAAAAAGGAAGGCGAAAATTGAACAACAGAAGTTAAGTGGTGCGTTACAAAAATTTTTAAGTGTTACTAGTGAAAGTGAAGCACATCTTCCACTTATATCATGTAAGTACTCAATTAAATAAGTTTTTAAAAAATATATTTATTTTTGCCAGTTTTACTATTCTGTATCTGTATCAATTTTTAATTAAAATAATATTAAAAGTGTGGCAAAGTAGGGACATGAAAAGTATATTCAGGAGGGCGGCAAAGGTAAAACTTCAGACAGGCGGCAAGCACCCTAGCGGCGGCCCTGCGTAGAAATGACCGTGGAATCTTTATGTTCATTTTATTTTTATTTATATACGGCTACAGTGATTTACAAAAACATATATCTGCACCTCTTCCACACACACATACACAAAACAAAACAAAAGAATTTTTACATTTATTTACAAGCTGAATCGTTTTTAATAAATGCATTATCTAGACTTAATAAATTTGTTGAGTAAATACATGAACTATGTATGACGCTTCGACCAAAAATAGATAATAATAAAGAAATAAAGATTGAAACAGTATAAAAGTCTCAATTTTTATCATAAACCCATAAAGAGTTAAAAACAGGCAAATCAACCTTTTGTTTCTATCAGCATTAGCAGTTGTGAGAATTTTAGTCAACTCTATGAAACTTACCCATACTGTAGTTTGGGTCCCCAAGTTGTATGCTGTAATTCAGCGAGGTTATTGTATACTGCACACAATTAAGGATATTACTTTTGGTGGAATGTTTTAGAACCCATAATGTCCTGATTCAAACATTAATTGGTGTAAACATTATTTATTCATTATTCATTTATGAAATTCAATCTTTTCGATAGTTTATAATTATGATTTAATTTGTTTTCCAATACAATACATTTACTTTAGTAAATGTAAAACTAAAAGTGTATCAGTGTATTTAAAATAAAGTTTTTTTTTAAATAAACAACAATTCTGTAGTCGTAAAAACTCAATTAAAAAACCTTTAACCTACATAATATTATAAACTTACGAAACGGTATACACTGCCCTTTTCCGACTTCTCAGCATTTCTCCCTAACTGAAAATAAGAAACAAAATCTACGTGTCTTTTGACTTCCTCAAATTTCTAGACATCGCATGTAAGACAAAGAGTTTCAGACGAAATGGGAAAAGGTTATGACTCAAAAAATAGTATCAAAAATATTTTGAAATATAGTTACAATGGAATACTTTTAAACCATAGGTTTTAAACATGACGATTACGGCCTATCCTCATAAACTTTAGGATAAAATACCAGTAAAAAGAAACATTTAAAAAATCTGTGTCATTCTTGATTTTAATAAATATACCAAGTGTTTATTTATTACACTCAAGTATTAGTAAAATGATCTACCAAGTGCTGAGCGACCATTCGATCACTAATCTACGTGTCATTTAAATCGATGTTGAATTCTTAATCCTTAATACAGATAATCATTACGTCATCAACTTTAGCAGTCTTCTGCTTACTGTCATTCCCACTAATTCTCCAGCGCTTTCTCTTCCAAGAACACCTTCTCCAATTCCATGCACAATACATAGCCAGGTGAGCTCTTTACCTTGAAAAGGACCGTCATCGTGGTTTTACGGTCGTTTGGAATTACAGTACATCTTTTTCAACCATTGTAGATACAACACGGTGTTAACAATTTTTCTTGTAAAGCTCTCCCCTTAAGGTTATGTTATAAGCGGTACACTGTTGTTATGTATTAAACCAACAGTTGGTGGTCATACCAGATTGATATTGTCGGAGAAGTGAGGAAGAGGCGAATTATCAGTCGACTTCCCACCCGCTTATGTTTATTGTCCTTAGCATATAATAACGTTCTTTTGCAATGGCGCCTAATCTGTCGTGTTTACTGTGAGTGTGACCGTGAGACGCTTCATGAATGATTATTTGTAGCGACTAAGTTAGTAAACGAAATCAAGTTATTGGTCTACCTTCCGCCAACAACTGTGAATTAGCCAATTATTGGAGAATTATTGAGATCTATAAATAGTCTCAAGAAAATTGAAATTATAGGTACCATTAGTAAACAATAAGTGTATGTATATTATAAATACATCACATTATCATTAGCTATAAATAGTATCTACTAATATAACTAGGCCATGGAATAGAAGAACTTGTGGATTATTGGGTAGGTATTCTATGAAATTTCCGATTGTTTCGTCATCTTTTGTGAAAATTTTAAAACAAATGTATTGACTATCTTAACCAATAATCTCGAAGTAACGACATGGTTTAACCCATGACATGAAACAAAGGTATATACACTTTGTACAGTACGAGTGTTTGACTTTGCTGGACGCTGTAATGTACTACGCCTAATCGACATTTTCCAACGCTCACTACGTTTTGTGAATTTAGGCAGCATCCGAATTAGCTTACTGAGGAAACTAGATCACTACACTACATTCTCACCCTAATTACAACTTCTATTAAATAATAACAGATATGATAAATATTGCAGCATCATGTGTTCTAAAGAATACTTGCTACAAAGTGGTTGGTCAAAAGTAAGACACAAGATCCAATCATACTTCATTCCTTGTTCCTCTTACTTAACCAGTATTCCAAAAATCAGACATCGCCTTTTGTTAAAACTAAATAAAATATAATTCACTGTCTAGTTAATTTAACCATTGTAAAACGTTTTGTATATTTTAATGTTCCAAATTTTAAGTTTATGAACTGTCGACAGTATAACATAACCCGACACATTAGACAATAACAAAAAATGTTAAGAGCTCCTGAGAACAAAAAATTATTGTTTAACCTTTCTCTAAAAGATTCATTGTGGACCTACGTAACGACATACTAGTTATAAATAAAGTCATAAAGTGACTTGAGCAACTGACAAGAAACAACAGTTGTTTCCTATAGTTACCAACTGACGTTACTATCTTTTCCAATCCCAGTTTCGTTCCGCACAATTACGCTGAAACGATCTGTATAACGATAGACCCGTGTTCAGTTCATAATGATATTTTTACCTTTTTTTCCTGCCTCAAATGTTTGATCCTGTTCACTCATTCAGTGACCGTAAATATATATGAAAAGTAATATGTTAGGCTTTATTTAATATATATATATATATATAATATATTAGAACACACGATTTTAATGTGTTAGCCCCACGTTTTTGGAAGCCATTTACAACCTTTTTAACGAGTTTATTGTGCGACATATCTTTACATAACACTACAACACATTAAATTCGTGTGTTGATATGATGATAGGTGTAATCGTAATAATAATAACACTATGTAATCTGGTTAAAAATCATTTCAATATTTATTAACAAAATTTCTTATTTGTGTTACGAATCAAAATCATTATTATTTGCACGTCTAATTATTACACATAATTAATACTCTTTTCCAATCCCATTATTATAAAATTACCCATTTATAACAATTAATATAAAATTACTCTGGTTATAATTTTTATATTGCTCTCAGCTAGCTCATTTGTATTATACTGATTAGATTATCTAATCTGCTAATCATCTAATCTCCTTTTAAATTACTGCATATGCATTGCTTTCTAACAAAATTCTCTAATGACTTTATCAATTTAAATACAAAAAATTATAGATTTCAAATTATATTTTCTACGTTACAGATAAAAAGTTATCGTTAAACATTCTTTAAATATTACGTTAATTATTATACAACCAAATATTTACAGTTATACAATTTATTAATTCATATTTGAATTGAATTGTATCTTTTTTCTTTGTTAATTATTGTCTTTTGATTAAGTCTCGGTTTTCAAGTGCATTGTTGTTTGTCACCTTATTGTTGCCTCGGCAGCGTGTCCTCTTCGGTCCTTGATACTGGATGCTCCTTTGTCGTCCTGGATTCTTGCAGTCCTGGAGTCTTGGAGTCCTGGTCCTTCGTCCGTCGGATTCTCGTACTCTGGATTACTGCTTGTACTCGGCTGCTCACTCGTCTCCCGTCATGGCCTCAGGTTGCAAGTGCTCACACGAACTGATGAGTAGTCGTGAAGTTCCTGACTGCTGCTGTGTTTGAGATGTAACTGTTGTCTCTACGCAGAGTCTCTGGCTGCCATAGTAGTCGATCAAGAAAAGAGTTTTACTCGTCAAGCAGAGCCTCCGGTCGCTACGATGGTTGATTTAGGAAGAGAGTGATGTTAGCGCGTCTCCTGTATTTATCCCCGGGGCGCCAAAATCATGTCTCGACAATATTCTTCATGTCTGAGATTGTCAAGAGCGTCACTTTTTACCCACGTTTCATGTCACACTTAATTCGCTCGTCTTCGCGAATTGCGAAGTCTTTTGCACATTACCCGATATTCATTCTGTCGGTAATTTATATGTGTTCATCATGCACAAACCGTTTTTCTTTATCTTAATTAACATAAGTACTATTTATTTTTATTCTCCTATAACTACACTTTTTATTCGTTTTTCACTATTTTTTATACACACATTCGTTTAATTTTTATACACATTTTGGCGTATTTGGTTTTGTGCTATTATGCACACAAGTATTACAATTTAAACAATTGCAAATAATTGATAGCGTTCCTTAAGGTTTGACGCTTTTCAGGAATGGACAGGTCGCACACACACACGTTACATACGTGTGTACACAGAGACAGAGCAGCTGGCGTGTTTCACCTGTTCCAAACTGCACGTTTGGTCGTTCATATTGCAAGCTGACTATTATTATTAACAAAGTGAATTATTTATTTATTCTAATTAATTATTTTAATTACTTTGTTCAATGCACAGTAACCTATACATTTGTACTGTTGCAATATATTATATTATAAATATATTATATTATATATTATATATATATAATATACTGCCGTATTTGTTTAAGTTTCTTCTTTCTTATTCGGAAGTTGAAACATTTGCTCACGTTCTGTTGCTAACAAAATCAAAAGCTTTGAGCACCGACTGCTATATTAACATTGTGTTAATACGGTGTTTATTGATGTGCTAATTAAATTACATAAACTGGCAATACTGCAGTCTTAAAACTGAACAAGTTTTTCCATTTTTACTCCCGGCTGTTTTAAATAACAAGTAAGATGTTCCTGGCAGTTTTACGTCTTTATAAACCCTCTCCTCATTGTGTGTCTAAGCGCACAAATCATAGATGTTTCCAAAGGACAAACTCAACTTGAATTGCATGCGACCGTCAAAAAAGAAAGGAAAACACTGTACTCAGAAATATCCTAGCTACAACTGACAATGTTTTGCCGTTACAACTGACAATGTCAATTTATGAGTTTCAACTCGTATTACAAAAGTGACGATAACCACTGATTTGCTGTTTGCTTGCCATCTTTATATATAAAGAGTAGCAATTATTGACAAGGTTTACGATGCTTTAAGCTGTTTTTTTTTTACTTACCCATTAACTAACATTAACGTTAACTAACATTAATTTGCTAATAAACAGTGGCGTATAGATGTCGGATATAATCAGTCAAGATATATGTTGTTAGAATGAAGTTGATTGAATGATGTTATTATTTTTTGACCATCTCCTCTGTTTTTAATACAATTTACCAAATAAAGATTAATATGTCTCTCTTATCCTTCGTAACACAACTAAAATTTAATTTATGTACAAAGAAATAAATTAATATTTAAAAAGTTCTTTTTTACTTATTTAATCTATAAGGTCATTACTGATGTAATAAGGACTTTCTTTTCAATAAGTTTTTATAACTGTGTATAAATAATATAAGTTCACTTCTCTTTAATGTCGACTGCAGATCCTTCAAACGACGGGTTGCTCCTATCTGGATGAACACGTGGGTCAATTTACTCTGTCCGGCTTCAGGGTCGCTTTCGGGCGTGTAGATATCTCTCGCGGGCACGGTTACATACAATTTCACACCGCGGACCGATACGGTTAATGTTTAACTGGTGTTATATTTAGACCTTTCCAGTAAGCTTAAAGTGCCTATATACCCTAAACGGAATATCTTACATCTTCACGGAATAGAACAATTATAATACTTCTTTCAGTAGCTCTACAGGAGTTTTTTCACTTGAGTTCGTCGCGAAAGGCAGACGTACCAAAGCGGCGTTTACTCGTTATCTGTTCCGAAGAGAGACTGAGCTACACGTTCAAAATCATTTTCTTCAACTGAATTTCTCGTAATCAGATTGGTTCTTCAGTAACCCCCTTCTCAAGCATTTCTTACCCATAATAGATGTTTTTGTCCAAGAACGTATCATACACAATAATTCATGTTCAAAAAACCTGAAATATTTTAAAAACGATTTTATGGGCCATAAAACCTTTTTACTTAATGAACGCATACATTTAGTTACTAATTTTTAAAACAACTACTGACATTAGGTAGGTCTTTTTATTACGCGTATTCTGGTATAAGTCCCATCTTAAAATTTTTCAAATTTCATTAGTTATTTAAATTAACGTGTTTTTTAAGAATATCCTGTAGAATAATTACGTACCCTTGCACACGCGCACTACACACCTGGCTAAGTATCCTTACGCGCCATTTCAGTGCATTTAAAGTTGTTTTATAAGCCTAAACATATTTAAAACAAACATTTTTTACAATGCTCCCTGTCAATTAATATAGATGCAATTTCTACTTATTCATATAGCGTCTTTATGTGCTGTCATGTCATGTCATGTCATTCTCTGCTACATTCCATACTTATCCAACTATAATGTCTATTGCAGTATACATAATTATGCGGCTCATTTACATCTGCTGACGTCTACTTCATCCCAGCACCCACCGTCTTCTGTGCTCACAATCTGAAGCTGCGAATTTGAGGTCCCTCCTTCTCATATTTTTTCTCTTGCTAAGGGTCTTGTGTATTCATTTCCCAAACTTTTTCTTTCTTTAAGTTAACTGATATATGAGCAGTAGCTGTTACGTGACCAGTACCTGCTACACGGCCAGTAAATAAATCACAAACATCATGTGTCACATTATCATTAGCTGTTACTTAAGCTACCCAACGTTATCTTGAAGTGATTTAGTTTAATATCACATAGTCTGGAATCTGTAAGACTTTATTACAAAGTTCCATTCACTAAATTCGTAGGTATTTCGAATATATACATTCTTTATGCAACTACTAAATATTACAGAATTCTGCAGAACCGTTCTTCTGAGAAATTGTGGTACTTTTTAATTCACAGTCCGTAGCTAATACTTTATAAGTTTCCAAATATTATCACTTATTTCTACATACTAACATTAATAATCTCATTATCGTATACATATTTATATTAGTTGCATTTCAAAACCCACATATCATACTGTATTCCACTTTACATTGTAATACTCTGAATATTGTTTGTCTTCAACTTGTTAATTTATTCAAGGTTTAGTGCTATTACACCGACCCACATTATTAAAATAAACATGCCGAATGACAGGTCAAAGCTGACAGCGATGCAAAGTTTGCAGCATAATCCCAAACTGTCCTCTGCTTTTGTTATACGTTTATACAGAGAGATTAATTACCGTGTATCGCTGACAGCGGTGCATTGTAAACTGCTCCTTGACATCAGTTGCTATAATTACACATTGTTACATTAATTTAAGCTCATTATCTTTGTTACAGAAAGAAGTGTATTTCTTGTTGTGTGCACGCTGTCTACAGCGGTTATCTCCATACAACAGCCGCCTTAGCTTTTGTTTTACAAATATCCGTATCATTATCATGATGTTATATAACAACAAATCATACATCTTTTGTTCTTCTTATATTGTAGAATATGTCGCGATCTCGTAAAGTTTACAACAGTTGCAATAATCCAATCACAAAGTTCCACATTCCTTAGCAAAAAATTGACTCTATCCCAAATATTAATATATTTTTAACGTTAACGTTAACGTTAACTAACATTTTTTACAATGCTCTTTATCAATTAATATATATTCAATCTCTACTTATTCATATAACGTCTTTGACTATCCTGTATATATGCCAGCATATGCTGGGAATTTGAGGTCCCTACTTCTCATAGCAGTTTCTATATCCCTGCTTTATAACAGTTTAGTTCTACCACTTTTCTTCTTCTTGGCCATTTTCTTATTTCTTTGGCCATCTTGTTTAGAACATTCTATTTTGGAGGCCAAACTAATTCTAGCCGTATTTGTGATATCTACGCCTACGCCAATTCGCTTTTTTATTTCATGGTTTCTAACCATGTTTATTATATCTTCTTCTCCAGAACTCCATTTCAATCGTTCTTAATATGCTCTTGTTTCTTTTAAATATGCTCCACACTTCTGGTACATAAAACTGTTATTGCCTCTACTATGTTCTTATATATTAATCTTTTCACTCTCTTATGTAAATTGTCTGACCCTAAATAACATAATATATTTTCCTTATACGTATAACCCAACGTTTTATTAGACCCTAATTTTTTAACTCGCGCGTCGTACACAAGTCTTCAAAGTGTATTTAAAATGCTAGCTTAGTTACACCACCGACTAACGACCCGCAGGAAAAATAAAGGAATCTGCATTATGGAAACGAAATGTTAGTTAGCATTATGAGAATTACTAAAACTAAGGGAATTTGATACCAGTATTTTTGTGAATAAATATGGGCATTGGTTAATGAGGCTACAATGATCAAATGCACGACTGACCTGCAAAACAAATGATAAAAATGTAATGACTTCAAGTTTTAAGGAATGCTGTAGTCATACACACTAAATAATAAACATATAAACTAAATCGTTTCTCTCTTAACATATGTAGAAATAGTTATTAATTTATTAATTTTCTAGTAATTATATCTCTGTTTAGTGGCTGGAGAAGGCGTATTTCCTGGTTGCATAACCTAAGAAAAATTTTCAGTGTACTTCAGTCGATTTATTTAGAAGCAGCTCCATTTAAAAAACCAATTACCGTGATTGTTGTCAAACAGCGCTTGAGAAGAAATATCTTTGTTTATTCTTCTACAGATTATGTTAGTGAAACACTCGCATAATATGTAAATTATCTGGGTACCTGAGAAAATTAAGATAAAACTTAAACTTTAAAATTAAACATTACATAAGACGCAATTGAAATTTTTTAATAATTTACCGTACGTACGTATGGTTATGAAACAAAACGATAAGTTAAATGTAGATTTAAACTGCGTTAAGGTACACAGTTTGCATAACACATACTGGTGGTAGTTCGGTGCTTGCTGTCACCGTTTAAACCGTACTTAGGTGCCAATAGATGTGCAGTAAATAGCAATTATAACTGCATTACGTACAGTCCTTACAGGCAACTCATACAACTACTAACTACGTTCTCTACCGTTTACAGATGTAGAAGTGCAAGTTACTGCTATCTGTAGTACATTCTCTTAGTTACAGCCATTTTTTTTGTAGAAGAGTAATAGACTTAACCACAAGACTTATTAAAATGAAAGAATTACTTAATTTTTTACAAATTAAAAATAATATATAACATAATAACACGGTTTGTAAGGTTAATAATTCAACTTAACTTTGGAAAATAATAAAGTTAAATAATAACAACAAAATAAGACATAAATAAGTTTTAGTTAGTTTCATAAAATCCATTTATTATATAATTGTTGCAACATATTTCTGTCATCATGATATATATTGTAAAACTGCAGTTATCAGTTTAGTATTCACAGAAAGTCTCTAAAGCTGTAGCGAATACTGTTTTTAAGGATAGGATATTGTAGAATTCAACAGAGACCATATTCTTAATTATTTAGAAAATGCTACAGTAAAAGTTCCACAGGTTTTTATGACTTTAAAAACTAACTATGACTTAGATTTTTATAAAAATAAGGATTAAGTAAAAAATATTTTAAGGAAGTAAAGTAAGGAATATTTTTGGGGATATTTTAAAATTTCACACATAGGCCTATTTTTTATATTTACTCTCTTAGCACTAAACCAGTTCCTCAGTCCGACTGAAAACATATACGTTCTTTTGACTCCAGTTTCCTGATCAACTCTGGTGCAGTACGGCAGAGTAAAGTCGCTACTGATACTGATCGCGTTAAAACTGAAATTATACTATAGTGTAACACGCTAACTTAAATCTTAAGGTAACTTTCTGTGACCTCAATCAGAGCAGTTTTGCATCTTTACCTTTGCCAGTTGAATATATTTTTCATATTCCCACTTTACCATACTATTTAATATTACTCCAATTAAAAATTGATAAAAACTTAAACACTGATGAGGACAAAAGCAGGTTTCTTAAACGTATTTGCTAGATAGGAATCTAAAACGTTACATGACTAAACGTAGCTAAATAATTTGCTAAAACGTTACGTGAGACAGACTACAAGCTTTGTGCTCGTAGAAATGTTGAATATATTTTTAAAAAATATAATGTTATTAATGTTAATTATAAGATAATAAAATTTCAATTATATTCTGTTCCGGGCTGTTGGGTCGTGATCTTCTTTTGTTTAAAAGATCACGCGTGTCGACTACTGTCGCTTTAGTCATCCACAGTGATCACTGGTGTTTCAGATGCTAACGACCACACTCTAAATCATTGCAATTATATTTTGTGATAGGGCTGCTCCCTGACTGGCCACGAGTTTCACCATTAATTATGGTAATTTATCATCCAAAATATGCTACGGACAAAACGTACTTAGCCGTATAAAATTTTATTTAATCTTAACATGGGCTATTCAACCAAATTGTAAAAACAACACTGTGCAGTAATGAGATTTTGTTTTGCGTTACGTTAGCAATAATTGTCATGAGCAGAAGAATAGCGGTTACGTCGTACAAGATTCTTGTTGATTTTACAATCAAAATTAATTTTGATTTAATAATTACTTGAGTTAAATTAAATAATTTTTGGTTTATTTCAGGTACGTGCGCGTACGTGAGTGCTTGGGTGTATGGATACACACGCATACTTCTTTTTTATGTCTCAAGTATTTCTCGTCTTCTTATATCCCAACGTTATTGGTAGCGGTCGTATTTGAGGTCATCATGTTCTTCCTGTTTTCAATGATTCATATTTGCTACGTGAGCTGTAGATACTCTGATCGCTATAGTTGTTATAAAAGCGATAGATATTACGTGAGCGAAAGTTGTTACTTGAGCAATAGCTGTTACTTGAACAATATCTATAATGTAAGCTTTGGCTTTTACTTGAGGAATAACTGTTACATTAAGTTTCAGCTTTTACGTGAGCAATAACTGTTACGTGAGCAACAGCTGTTACATGAATATTAACTGTTACTTGACAAATAATTATCATTACCATCTACTCCAAGGATTAGGCCTCACACGGTTCACTTTTTCTGTTTGATCCACACCTTGTTCTCGGCCGTCTCAAACTACACCGTCTTTTGCAACATAATGCAGCAGCATCCTCGCTATGTTAGTTAGTGGTTGTCGCCGTAGGAGCTGTCGTTATTCGTTTCTACACACACACACACACACACACACATATACATTCGAGCTTATGACAAACAATAATTCCCATTACTTCAAAACAGGAAAGTATATAAATGGTAAGTGTTTCCTGCCATGTTTATGTTTAAATTATTGGTATGTATAACTTTAAATTTTATGTTTAAGTTAATGCGACTCGTATTTCATAGTCTGTAATACCTTGTTAAGAAGTTCCATTAACTTAGTTAAATTCACTTTAACGGTTAAATATTATTTCCACCAACGCCTGGATGTTACGAAATTCTGTCCTCATATCCCGCTTTCTGAGTGCTTCTGTTACTCTTTAATTCTTACCGTTATGCTTAACGATCCTTAATTTACGTGTTTACGTATAATCATCATAAATTTATCAACGCTACAAAAGACTGTTTATATAAATATCGTTACATCACCTATGATACTATACGATACTATGTCCTAGGCTAATACTATGTCTGATTACTGCTTTCTTTTGACTTGTTGACTTATTCAAGTATTAACGTTATTACCAGGACCCTCATAATTCAAACAACATGTCAATGACGGGTCAAGGCTGACACGATGCAAAGTTTGCAGCATAATTACAAACTGTCCTTTGTTATACGTTTTTAGAGAGACATTAGTTACTGTGTACCGTTGATGGCAGTGCATTGTAAACTGCTCGTTGACATCAGTTGGTCTAATTACACATTGTTAAATTAATTTAAGCTGATTGTCATCTTTGCAGGATGAGGTGTATTTCTTGTTGTGTGCACTCTGACCTTAAATATTTTTGTTTTTTCATGCTTCCGTGTTTCTTCAAATAATTATCTAATTTATGATCACTACAAACAATAAAAATTTAGGAGTGTGGCACACCCAACAGCAATAAAAGGAAAAATGTAAACCATTTTATTCAGTTATGTTGGATAAGTATAAATCATGATTTTAATAGTACTCTTAATTCTGTGTTCTTTCCTGATGTCCCTGATAGAGATACTTCCTTTTCTCCTTCGACAATCCTGAAAGTCCTCCATTCTGGTAATCCACGGTTATCCTTCCGACATCTTGTGTGTTACATGTCGTGCTTAATATCATCTCCTTCAGGCGTGTGTTTTTTGTTCTCCCGCGAATCTTTACCGTAGACTCGCTTCAACTTGTCTTCAGTTTAAATATTGTTTTCATGGTAACTGTGATTACATGTTTTATATTCTCCAAATAAGTCTAACTGAAATTAATTTTTACTGATTTTCATGTGGTTGAACCAAAGCCTCTGATAGACTGTATTGCACGAATCATTTTACATGGCTATTACAACGCATTATATTCGTTTATAACGATACGTTTTCTACATGAAATTTTATCATTAATCACACGGGCTATAAGCATTATCCTATTTTGAAAAATTATTTCCATTTACTATTTAATATAGGCTGTTATTAAATATCAAAGATTCTAAAATTTTAATATATTATTTATGTATTTGGTCTATCTCAATTCTGTAACTGGGTAGTTAGGTATGCATAAAAGATTCAATAATAATACAATTTTATGGTTTCAATTACATTACGTATCAGCATTTTTAAGGTCTATTTGCGCATATTATTTACTAATACTTTTTTCTTTGAAATCACACACTCGATTGCAAAGGCTACTAAACATTTGTTATTACAATATTCAGACAGTAATAACATGACCTAATTATGTACAACGTACAACGGTACTTTTAACCTTAATTTTACGTTGAAAGAGAACACTTTATATGTTTCACCGTTATAAAGACGGAATCGACATCAAACGAATCCGTACGAAACCAAATTAATGAACGTCGCCGTGGCAATTTCGGTAGCCTACTGACCTGACCGGCATTTTCCTGTTCCAGTTCCTGCTCTGTTGTCAAACCCACAGTTCTGTTACTCAAACATTTTATGTAAACTAATGTCTATAGCAAATAACACGCGTATTTGTAAAAATTTATTTGAAAATAGTATTCCAAACAAGTAAAGTAAAATACACAAAAAATGTATGTAAAAGTTTACTTATTTATGTATCTATTTTACATGAATTTAGTGGAATCTGACACGTGCAGATGTTAGATAATTTTGTTGTCCTGTATGTTTGCTGAATTCTGTTATAAGCTCCAAACAATCGCCGTGAAAAAGGAACTGCTATTTTGGAATTAATTGGAATATTAATGTATTTAAGCGTGTTTATTTCTTTTAGATAATTATTGTCCATGTTAGTGCTATTGCTTCCTGACAAGATCATCACCACCGTTACACTACCGTACCGTGCCACATGCCGTATGCCGTATGTCGTTACCGTTCTTATTATTTACTCTTATTACAGTTTTTTTACAGAAGTATATTTACAACAGGAAAACAGACCGCGTGTCCTGTAGGGAATATTGGAATAATTAAGATGTTATCTCCCAGTACTGAATTCGTTTAATCGCATAAAACAGTAACTTACCGTGTAGCACGTACTGAACGACAAGCTCTACCTGCTGCCCTTATAAATTATTTACAAGAAGATGTGTCTTTCTCGGGGAAACACCATATCGTAACAATGTGAACAGTGCACAACAGATCAGCTGGGGTCAGTAGGGTAGGTAAGAACATTTTCTCTCAATTTGCTTTACATTTCCTTATATTGTGCCGCACAATAAAATTTTATTACAGACGTGAAACGTCTCTTGTTACCAAACACATATATTTGAAAGAAGTGATGTCTCGTGGCTACAAAGACGTAACTATGAGGAGGGGTATCAAGGACAGTTACATATTTTTGTAGCAAATTCCTTGTGTTTCGGTGTTGTGTGTGTGTGTGTGTGTGTGTGTGTGTGTGTGTGTGTGTGTGTGTGTGTGTGTGTGTGTGTGTGTGTGTGTGTGTGTGTGTGTGTGTGTGTGTGTGTGTGTGTGTGTGTGTGTGTGTGTGTGTGTGTGTGTGTGTGTGTGTGTGTGTGTGTGTGTGTGTGTGTGTGTGTGTGTGTGTGTGTGTGTGTGTGTGTGCATTCATTTTAAACCTACCGTAAATGATAGAGGACAGATAGATAAGATTAAGAATTAAATTGCAGAGGACTAATTGGATATTTTTAAATAAGGGTGTGTGACTGGCCCAGATGTGGGGGAGAAAGACGGTAGGTTTAAAAGGAATGCACACACACAAACACACACACACACAACACTGAAACACAAGGAATTTGCTAGAAAAATATGTAACTGTCCAGATGGAGGGACAGTGCTCAGAGGGGAGGAAGGGACATTGAATTATAGCTTGTTGTGTGTGAGCATGGTGTGGTGGGGTGGGGGTGAAGGGTTTATTTTTAAGTTATTCGTTCATTTCCGATCTGACGATGAGCTGTGAAGCTTGAAAGCGCTAATCGGAATATTTTTATACAGTGGTGTGTAACAGTGATAATTCTGCTTGTAACAGTTTCTTGTCTTTAATTCCGAAAAATGAAAAGATTTTATTGCTATAATTTCATAAAAAATTACGTATTTTAACGCAAACGCTAAGTTGCTTAAAACATTCTTGAGAAAATAGCTTTAAATTAAATATGAAGGGATAATAAAACTGGGGTTTTAAAAACATCTCCAAAAATACT
This sequence comes from Magicicada septendecula, assembly GCA_034769895.1. Lineage (NCBI taxonomy): Eukaryota > Metazoa > Arthropoda > Insecta > Hemiptera > Cicadidae > Magicicada > Magicicada septendecula. The sequence continues at coordinate 880,383,523 of CM068367.1, read as the reverse complement.
AATTTTTACAAGCTCTATTAAGGATACAAAAAGGGATTTAAAGCGATTCCTAATGACATGAAAATTATTACCTTCCATTTCAATAACAGTTAATCGACACAAAACATTTTGAAGTCAGTGTTTTCCATATTTTTCAACCTTTATACTTGGTTTCCTACAAAACGTATTTATAAAATTACTTTGGAAAAGCCCTAAGACAGACCTGAACGAGCTGATTCAATGTTACAAGATCCAGATAGCGGATTTCCAAATGGAATGAGAGGATAGATAACATATGAATTGTCAATATTTTGTACACGACGTTCGAATATTCACAATTCGCTCTGTACGTTTTTTCTGTAGGATAAAAAGAAATGGGAATTTAGACTAAAAACAATATTCGTTACGACGAAAAACTGATGTCGTTTGGATACACGATACTAAAGTGAAATGAAGGAAAGTAAGAAAAATTTGAGACGTAAGACCTATAGGGAAAAATAGAAAGTCGAGAAAAACGTGAAATTCATACTATGCAAGAGGAAAGAGGAATGTGGAACTCGGCAAATTAGATGGTAAAGGACCGGAAGAAATAGAAGATATTCTAATAGGTGCAGAAAATAACAGGTAGGATAGTTACAGTTAACCTAGTCGAAACACAAGTGACACAAGTCATTTTCTGCAGCTGCTGCAGTGCAGTCCAATCATATTTGCTCACAAATGTAGTTGTTCACTCTTGTCTTAGTCAGATGAAACACGGTCAGTGACTACACGATTCTCACTGTAGCGAAGGTTTTGGAAAGCTAAAGTCAGTTCCACTCTTTGTGGACTATCCAGTTGCCATACGTGGTCTAGGTACGTTTAATTAACGCACAGGCTAAGAGCAGAATTTTTCTTAGGGCGTCAAGTCTTTCTTTATTCATTGACTTTCATAATATCTTGCCACATTATTTATTAGACGGGTTAAAGTGTTACAATGGTGTTATACGTTGTTTTAGTTAGAACGCTCTTATGTACACGAACTCCTAATTTATAATTGTATATTGTTTTCTAAAATTAAATGTTTCTCTGGTCTATTTAAATAAGTATATAGATATATCCTAAAACATTGGGTAAAGGGGTATTTCTTCTATTTCCTTTAGATATCTACTTCTAAAATAGAAAATTGATATTTCATGATTTTATTCTAAAGCCTTAAGATGAAAAATCCATCAGTAAATACCACTGTCACAATGTAAATTAATACGAAATGGTGATTTTAAATCCTCACAACTTAGTTTCTCAAAGAGGCTTAGTAAATTCAAGCGTTTCTGAATTTACTTATGATCTTGATATTTATTTTTATAACATGCACAAATTCTGTGAAATTTATACAGTCACAGTTATGTCATATTGCTTAATCAATCAACTTTAGTTTCTTTAAATTAAAAAATGTAGACTTATATAAAAATGTTTATACTACAAGGCAGATAGATATTTTTCTCAAAGTGTAAATTTCAACTTTACGTATTACAAAAATTTATTCAAACACCACAAATACATGTTAACAGTTTTTCCCAAATGATGGTTTGTAGGAGTTTCGGAAAGCTGCAGTGAGTGGAATATCCAATTATTGCTTGAACGGAATGCTACGTTTAATTAAACTACAACGTAGGCCTAGCTACAGCCTCTGAACAGCAATCTTTAATAATACTTTTATCAGATGAGAAACCAGCATGTAAGTTTATTAAGCTGAACAATGTAATTAAGCCTATTTGATTTGTGTGTGCTTACATTTGTCCTTGTATTTAATCGTACATGCGTTCAAGTATTAATGTTTGTATAACTTGTTCTTTTTCTCAGAAACTACAATTGGATAATTGTCTTCTTAAAGGTTTTGCCATTTAATCTAATATTCTTAGCCGTCGTTATAAAATCTCGGATGCCTATGATTTTTTTTCTTAGGACATTTCTATTCGCTTATCCATCTTATTAAAAGGTCGATCTCTTTTCTTGCGGTCAAGGTTTCTCCATCGAAATTATCTACCTGATCATTTAATTCATACGGCCTTACGTCCATATTCGTAAACATATCTAACAAATTTAAGCCAAATTTATTTGTAAAGCCTGTAATCAAGGTCTAATTTATTTCAGTAATAACGTGAAGGATTCAACACAACAGTAAATGCTGAAGTTATGATAATTATATTGGTAAATCTTATTAAATTAATGTTTACAATCTTGTTGTCTAGTCATAACATTAATAAAGAGTAAAATATAGGCCTACTGTGCACGACATCAGGATTAATATGCCAAATTTTGACCATGTTTTATTTGGAATTATTGTGAAACACTATAGTAGATGTACTATGTAAAATGTAACACAATTAAACATATAGTCAGTTAAGTGAAGTTTTACTTAAATATTTACGTCTACTCGTTTGTATAGGTAGACTATTACACACACAAGGTCTTCCGGCAGGAATGGCAAATATTTCAGAAAGTGTTTCAAGACCTAAGTATAAAAAAAATAAACGTTACTTCAACATGAGTCGCGAATTTTTGTTCTTGAGTTATGGCCTGGTAAAACGTTTGCCCATGTTTTTTGTTCCAAAGATAAAACAAAACAAGACGAAAATTTCGAGAACAAAAATTATGGGACAAAATTAATAGTCCCGTACGTCGTTCGACCTAAAATATACAAAAAAGGGTTGCAGAGTTCTGTCACTAGTAGTTTGCGATTTGGTTGCAGAAAAATGTCAAAAATTGGAGTCGGAAAACAAATTTTTAGGTTTGGTTGACAGTAACTTTGTTAAATTTCTAGTAAACAAAGTAAAATTTCAAATAAAATTTTGTAGAGAATTTATTTACAAGAAACATAATGAAAATAACTCTAATTATAACAAACACAAGTTTTAAAAATTTGACTTCAATGAAAAATAAAATGTAGCAAAAAATTTACAATTATAAACGGTACAAAAAAAAAAAAAAGTTAGCAGCGTTAAAGCAAATAAAAATTATATTAAATTATCTTGAACATAACGTTAAAAACATAAAATACGTTAAACATATTTATTCTTTAATAATGTTTAATAATTCCTTCATGAAAAACCCAGAACTTCTTAACTCATTTATGAAGTCATTGTATTGCTCGTCTCAGATTATCCTGCATGAGGGCGAGGTAGTAGCTATTTAAAATTTGAACGGTTAGCTCATTTCGTGTATTTATTTTAACATTGAAAATGTTTATAAGGACGTGTCGCACATTTGCAGCCGATCGCTGGTGCGTGATCGAAATTGGGAACCGGTTAGTTTCCATAGAAACTACTTCTTTGTTGTCAATAACGTAGTACACTTATAAAATTTCGCTTATGAATGCGACTACATTTAACTTATAATCTATACATTGGTAAATGAAGAATGAATTCATTGATTGGTGAATGAACATAAATATATATATTTTTTAGATTTATTGAAGCATTTTCAATGCCCTTCTCTGTGCATTGCATTTGTGTAATGCCTGTAAATTTTTTTAAAATGTTCCTAACTTTTCATCTAACCCTATAAGTACTAATCGAGTCAGGCCTGGATATCTTGGTAGCCAGTTAACAGCTCCTCCACGACCCGTTCATTTTCCATCCATTTAAAGATTGCCTCACACTATGTGCAGAAGCTCCGTCGTGTTAAAAATACATGTCGATTTCTATTGAGATATTTAAATGGATATCTTCCGTCTCTTCCAGTTAAGAAACGGGACTTCTCTCAGTAAACACGGATTAAATTTAAGTTCTGAACACAAACATAATTGAAACAGGTACTCAGCTAACAAAACACCATTATTTGTAAACAATTTTATAAACACGGTCAATTTGTAAATGTATTTTGTTTAATGAAGAAAGTTATGTTAGTGGTTAAAATCACAAGCAGAATGATCACTGTTGCACACCACTATATAAAAATTATCCCGATTAGCGCTTTCAAGCTTCACAGCTCATCGTCAGATCGGAATTTCGATCTGACGATGAGTTGTGAACCTTGAAAGCGCTAATCGGGATAATTTTTATATAGTGGTGTGCAACAGTGATCATTCTGCTTGAAATGTATTTTGGTCACATTTAGATTAGAATTCAATGCGTTTATTGAGTGATGACATTTTGTTCACAGAAATAAAAATATTTTATAATGATAAATTTATGTGTAATGTGTTGTTTCATTAGAATCCTAACATTTTCTGCCATGTTTTGTTTTTTATCAAGTCAAATTTCTCAACCTGTGTTTGTTTGTAATAAATATTATTTACATAAATTTTTTTCAGAAGTAAGTTTTCTACAAAGTTTATTTGATATTTTACTTGTTTACTACCATTTTAACAAAGTTGCTGTACATCTTGAAAGATTATGTTTTCCGACATCGATTTTTGGCCCTTTTTTGAGAAATTTTCTTGCAAAGTACTAGTAATAATCTTTAAAATCCATTTTTGTGTATTTCAGATCAAACAGCACATGAAGCTATTAATTGTACCCTTACTTTGTGTTGCTGGAATTTCGACTGAAATTATTTTTAACTTCAAAACAAAAACATGGTAAAAATTTTCAACAAGCCATAACTCAAAAATAAAGCATTTCTGGACCTATGTTTATATAACATTTGTTTCTTATTTTTAGCTCTAGAGTCAATTCGTGAAATAACCAATTTTGAGTAACCAAGGAAAAGAATTCCAAAATAGGCTCTGGGCGACAACCTTGCACTAACATGAATTAGCCTATGTTAACCTACATTAGCCATCCACAGGGAAACAACCAAACGAGTAAATAAGGAATTGGGGAAGTTATTTAGCATATTATATTATACTGCCACAATCAGCGTTATAGGTGGATACGTGACATCCTTGGAATTCTTGAGAACTATGAAGAATATTACTGCGTATACACCGAAGTATTTAGCTACGTCATGTATATTTTCTTAATCTTTCTAATCTTTAGGACAGAGGGACAATGAGAAATTACGCGTCCACTTGATTCATAGATACAGTTTACTACTTACAATCGTTCATTGGTTGTAGTTACTGTATTCTGTGAAGTGCAGTAATCCAGCTGTTCCATCTTAGCTTGTTACCTAAGTGTATGTGTATTTGAGTAGGTTCCGAACGGAACTACAACAACAATGCGTTGCACTAACAAGTTATTCTATTCTCAACTAATTAATTAAACAACTCAGCTTGAAAGTTGTCAGTTAATCTCAAGCGCGCCTTGTCAGCTCTCGTGTTGTAACCTAGCCTATCAACAAAATGAACGTGTTGGCAGCGCCCACTAATTTTGTCCTTGTGTTTGGAGTAGAAAATAAAAATTGTACCTGTAAGTCACACTACAACCTGTCTCCTGTTTACATCAATTAGATAAGTTCTGTTTAAAAAGTCCGCGATTTATAAATGTACTTCGATTACTTTTTAGTGATGTAACAAGTATGTGTATTTGCGCTAAGCGGAAGTAGAGGTATATAGGCTACTGTTAAAAAATAGTTTAAGGGTACATCGTGTGCATTCACATACGCCCAAATGACGTTATTTGATCTGACTTAATCATTTCATCTAAACTCTCATTTAATCAAATTTAGATTAATGGTTTTCCTCATTCGCTAATCTTCTAAATAATTAGTTATCGACCACTACCACCTTACCTGAGTAGAGTCACAGTCTGGTCCTTGTAGTTTAACAATTTTTGTAAACAAAGTAACCTTGCTGGTGGCAGATTTTTGTGTTCTAAAGTCATAACATTGGAGAAAGGAAAACTTACTCATTTTCACGAGCGCTTTAGCAGCCGATTAAATGTTCCAGAGAGAATACTGCGTTCTGGTTGTCAAAGAAAAAAAGTTTCACCATGTCTGGAGCCCATAAATACAAGGAATAAAATCGTCGTAGCTAAAGCATCACTGTGTGCCGGTTAATAAAAATAATAATGTCAAAAAATTATAAAACTGCAAAAAAAAAGATCGCGAGTGGAACTGAATTGGAATGTGCGTAGATTATAAGGTTTCCGTCACTTCATGATAAGGGTTAGCTGACGAAATACAATTTTTGTTTAGTGTTTTAAAAAATGATAGTAAGAGGATGGAATGTTTGGTTTGTAATGGGGCAAGAGGTTTTTCGAAGTTCGCACTTTCTTTTATCTTGACGAAACTTTGAAATTTCATCAAAATAATTTACTCAATTGAATGCGATAAGTACGGATACTGTAAGCAAGTCTTGTGAAACGAATATTTATCCAACAGGGTACGTTCTCTTGAAAAATAAAAATACCGAAATATATTTTCTGTTGTTCGCTGTTCTGAAGGAGAAACAATGGTTTCCACAACGATTGACGGGGACTATGAAACTGATATAGTTACAGACATAACAAACACCGCTTCAGAGGTGGACGTGTCTAGCTGTTATTTTCATTTTATAAATTTTTCTTGTACAAAATTCATAAAGTAGATCATGTGAGTTATTATAAAAAAATTTAAAAGTTCGTTTGTCGTGCAGGGTAGTTGTAGGCCTGTCTTACCTGCATACTTTAGCATATGACTACTAGATTACTACTAAGATTACTACTAACACATCTAGTTAAAGATGACTTACATGATCCCGATTTATGCAAAACGTAGGAAAATTTTGGAGTATGCCGTGTCCCAGTGGTTGCAGTGATGATATACCACGTTATTGGTAGAATGTTTTTAAAGAGACAGTAAACAATGCAGTTTAAATTGAAACCGTTAATTCAACGCAACGATAGGAAGACGACAAGCCAACATTTATTATCATTGAAGGAAAATTTAAAACTGAAGCAAATTCTATGCTACAACTCAAATCCAAACCAGTAAGTTGGGTTTCTTGGGTAGAAAAAAAAAGTACATCGGGCTTGCGATAACAAGAACGGGCAGACGTCTATGAATAGGCAGTCAGGTAACAACTAGTTATCCGTAACGAATTATGAAACAGCAACTCACCGCCGACAGTCGGGTCAATGTGAATTCTCAAAGGCACATATGTGTCTTGACATAGACTATATAGTGAGGTTCGTATGTAGTTATGAAGTAATCTGGATTAGATAACGCCAGGTGGAGATGGAATTGTTTGTTGAATGCAATTAAAGCGAGGAGGGGACATTCAACCATCGGGACATAACTATTCCCCAAGAATTTTAAATTTATAAAATGTTTGGTTTCAAATTTTTGACCATACAAAGAACAGAGACTTACTTAAGGCGTATACGATTGCTAAAATTTCCTTTTCAAAGGTGAAATAATTTTTTTCAGCTCCTTTTAGCTTCTATTCGCGTATGCGATGACTTGAAAATCGCCTTCCTTATTTTGTTGGTATAGCACCGCCCCCTACTGCCACATCAGACGCTTCAGTATATAAAACATATTTACCTTCCTTCTCAGGGTGGTATAAATGTAAATTATTATTAAATAATTGTTTAACGTTGTTAAACGCATGTTAATGTTTAGGTTCCCATCTCCACTTTTTTGTTACCTTTGTGTAACAATTCAAGTAAGGGAGCTGTGGTGTTAGAATATTTGGTCGAACAACATCCTAAGAATCCGGTTAATCCTAAGAAAGCTCGAATGTCTTTCAGTTTCTTAGGTGTAGGAAAACTTAGAATACTTTGAATTTTTTCCTGATCCGACATGATATGCCCTAAGAATTTAATTCTCGATCTCATAAATTAACACTTCTTATTCTTTACAACCAAGTTAGCTTTCCTTAATTTATCAAATACTATATTTAAATGTTCTAAATGTTCTTCAAATCATGCAGACATAATTAAAATATTGCCAACAAAAACACTTAAAAATCTTCTACATCACAACCTAACGTTAACTCTAAACATTTGACTATTGCCGCTAAAGTAGTAACTAATCCAAATGGTACTACTTTAAATTGATAACATTTATTTTTGTACATGAATGCAGTATATTTACGACTACCTATATGCAGACCTATTTGCCAAAAACTACTTGCTAAATCTAGGCGTGACATATATTGATTCCTTGAAATTTACGAAATAAACTGTTCGATGTAGGTGCACAGTCAAAGTTACTTTACGTGACACTATTTAAATGTCGCATATCTAAACATAATCTAATGTCGTCATTTTCTTTTCTTCACTATTACTGACGATTTATAAAATTGCTGTTGCATCGTTCTATTGTATTGTTTTCTAGCACCCGCTGTATCTCTTGATTAACCCGTTGTTGGAAATGCATAGGGACATGGTACGTTCTACTCATCCTTAACGATAATTTTATGTTCCTATACATTAGTGACGGATGGTGTTTCACTAAATACGTCTTGGGGTTTCAGTAACAATATGTCTAATTCAAATTGATGAAGTTTATTTAATTTGTTATTATTTTCAAGATTATTATTGTTAGATTCTTGCTTCTGTATGCTTATCTCAGGCCTATTTATGGCAATAACTTCATTTTTATACGCGTACATAGTGTATTTTTCTAGGGTTTCGTTTAATTTTGTTTTATTTAGTTTATCTTTTGGTCTACACTACATTATTTGGTCACACAAATCAAGTTTTGTTTGAACACCTTTAAAATGATCAATGCAAATAATAATATCATACACCAAATTGTCTGACCAGAAAAGGAATTTCACAGCATCATTCGTCATTAGATGGTTGTTCAATGCTTCTACTTATACAATCATCATTTCTGTATTGAAATTGAAAGAGAATTTGAAAATATTCAGTACACTCTGTCAGCAAAATGGTTTGCCGACCATTATTAACGTAAATCTGCTTATCGATTTTTTTTTTAGTACTTATGGCGGTTTGCAACTGAGTATTGTTTACGGGTAGTACAGGTGATCGTTTAAAGTGTTGGTTATTTCTGTTAATAAATTTCTGATCTATAACCGATAATTTTGCACCCGTGTCGATAAGTATTTCTGTATAGACTCCATTTACTCTATCCACGATAGTCGGACATTTATTTTTAGATATACTGCTATCAATTTTCTTTTGAGAGTCACTATTGTTCAACAACTCATCACGCATATCAGCTGGGTACAGACCGTTAACATGAAACGTATTATTACTACTGTTATTATTATTACTAATTTCCTTACATTTAACTTTCTTTTTACACATACTAACATCGCATTGGCTGATGTTTTGTGTTTTTTTTTTGCTTTTTTGTACTCAACTGTTATGTGTTCGCGAATTTTGTTTATACACAGTCCCCGTCTGTGTTCGTAACCCCGTTTTTTGGACTGTATTCTGTAATGGTGAATACTATTGATTTGTTAGTTTTATACGTTTTTATGTCTCCCATTTTTGTTTGACTTCCGTTTTATTTGAGTTGGGTTTCTGAATGTTTTGTATTGGTTAGTGTTTTTATATGTTTTACTGGGACCTGGATCTCGACTTTTACTGATAAAATCTTCCCACTGCGACAACAGCACCAGCAGATCTTCTAACCGGCTTATTCTTCTGGTTATCACAGCGACACATATGTTCTGATCAAAATGATAGGCTAGCTTATGTATGAGTTCGACTTCCGTATGTGGTGGACACACGTGTTTCGCTTTTGCCACTTGCTAAATTACATGTTGTTCCTTCGTCTGCGCCCATACACTACTTGCCAAATTCTACCCGATCACGTACCTTTCGCTTAACATGCCGGCTCTAATACGTGTCATGCTGGCTTCAAAGGCGTGTACAAAGTCTTCATAAGTGGAGACCTGATCCTTTATAATCGTATACTACTGCGCCGCGGAATTTCTGCCATATTTTTCAACAAAGTTAATTTTGTTCTGATGTGTTAAATTATTCCCAATAGATTCCATTTTCTTTTCACACTGTCTTAAAAATTCTATTATATTGTCATTCTCATCACCATAGAACTTGAGACGTTGGTTAAGTTCTTCCATATTACGGTATACATATGTTACACGGCTACCATCTCCAGTGTTAACTAGTTCCAGACTATTCATAAGTTTTTTGAATTGTGCGTGGATGTGACTTGGTTCTTGTAAATGTTTGATCTATTTCATCAAATTTATTTTATGTTGTGTCAACTTTTGTTCATGTAAAGTGTAGTTGTCTTCAAGTTTCATTTGTATTGTATCTGTCTGTGTTTTAATTGTGTCTAACAGTGTTTTATTTTCCGCCATTATTTATTTTCAAGTCCATCCGTATATTTCTTTATAATTCCCCTTATTTACGTGTATTTTCCTGAAGTTGTTTGTCGCGTTCCTCTAATTTTCGGTCGCGTTCATCAACTTGTTGTTGTTTAATTTCTTCTGACTGTTTTTTAATTAGAGCTTCAAAAGCTTCCAACATTTATTTTTGTGCCATTCTAATTTTTTTTTAATTTTTAAATATGGTTTTTAACAAAGGATTTATGTGTATCTATAATTATACCTGGGATCTGTATGTTATTCACCAAGCGATTTTAGTACGACTTAGTAGGTCAACAAAAGAACTCTAATCTTATCGTTGCAATTATAATACAACAATGGTTTATCTGTACTTTAATAACAACCCTATCATCCCAATATCATAAAATTATATACACAGCAGACTTAACTCGTTTGACTAGTATCGACAAATACTATAGGCCTATGATTTATTCAGTAAATCCTTATTTAATTTGTAAAACTTTTAATTTCTTAATTCAATTTTTTAATTTATCGAGCCCAGAACGTTGCGGCGCCAAATTCTATGAGATGTACAAGGGTTTCGTATAATAAGTAGTCGGTAATCAAATATTGGAATGCTTAGGATTTATTAAAGATCTGTTTTTTTAATTGCAATAATAATTTACTATTTTTCTGATAATAAATAAAATTAATTAACTGTTTCTGTTGACCTTTTTTTACAAACTTAAAATAATTTTCTCTTATATTCTAATTACATAAAATTTAATTTTATACTAGTAGTTTTTGTCTTTAAGTTTGTGACTGTTTTTAATAAAGTTTATACAAATAATTTCACTTTCCATACGATAGACGATGGTCTATGCTCCGGTCCTGGTAAGCGGCGGTAGATGTTCCTCCTGGATAGACGGCGATCTCTTCCTGTTATCCAGCGTTCAGGGTCGTTCTCGGGTTGGAACATTCTGAAATTTGTAGAGAATTAATATTTAATAGTGATTTATGCTGTGTATAAAACTACACAATACTCCAGCAAACTTGAAGTGTTCTTTCAATACCTATGCGGATAATCTTTTACTATACCGTAATAACACTTGATGTTTAATTTACTCGCAAACTTTATGACTTGTGCTCGTGCACTTTTGGCAGACCTATCGTCGTAGACCAGCGGCAACGACCATGCATTATTGGGTTCAGAGCGAGACTGAAATATATCCTACGAGGAATAAAATCAAAATGAAATCTAAGTTAAATCTCAAGCGTTCATTGGCTGAAAAATCTCCCTTACTCTGCATCTACAGTAACGATAACGTTCTTCCTGCTAAAGACTGCCTACGGACATAGCTAAACTTGCAAATAAAACCTATCTAATTTTATTACTTTTTATTAGTGTCATAAAACTTTTTTTATACAAAATTAATATAGTTAGTTCTTTAATTTATTAACAATATTACCACTCGTTAGGTTTTTCATTAATGCATATTCTGGTGTAAGTTTCATGTGATAGAGTATTCTTTTAAATAATTTTCTTTGTTTAATTGTGCACAAATAATATAGGCTCACTTACCTTTAATGTCGAGTGCAGATTCTTCAGACGACGGGACGACCCTGTATCTGGATGAGTACGTGGATTGGTATACTCTGTCCGGCCTCAGGGTCGTTTACGGGCGTGTAGATGTTTCTCACGAGCACGGTTATGTAGTGTCACCGCGAACAGATGTTGTTACTGTTAAATTAGTATATTATGCGTACAGTTATTCATCCAGTAAGCTTGAAGAGTTTGTGTACCCTAATCGGATATATTAAACTTACGCGGAATAGCTCTTACAATATTATCGTTTGCTGTAACAAAAAGCTAGTTAATAAAATAACGTTGAGCTTTCTTGTATATATGTACTCGATTCCTTCTAACATAATGCAGCTTACATGATTGACTAGGTTACAGATCACACTTGTGTGTGTGTGTGTGTGTGTGTGTGTGTGAGCGTGTGTGTGTGATTCCTTTTGGCTTATAAATCCATCTCGATCAACGGTACACGTAAGTGCGTCCATCACGCAGGACACAGCTCTAAGTGGCTATAAAACTGTGATAACAGTCAGTAAATTGCGTTAACTCTGAATTATTGCCTCCCTCAAAACCACACGTTCAAATATCAGTACAGGCTCATCTATCGCCTAGCAAGTTAATCTGTAAAAATGTAAAACCATATAAATTATTCACAAATTTCGATTGTTCAACAAGTAAAGAATAGTAATTTATGCAGGATATGTAATAATAATGTACACGTTAGCCTACTTGACGTTAATTAAAATTTAATTTATAATATAATAAATCAAATGTAGCATTTCAGGAAACGTAAATAGTGGATAATGTATAGGTGACTAAAGATTTCTTGAGTGTACAGGTTGTATTAGTTGGTTGTGCAATGCTTCTACTTATACAATCATCATTTCTGTATTGAAATTGAAAGAGAAATTGAAAATATTTGGGACACTCTGTCAGCAAAATGGTTTGCCGATAAGGTTATGACACGCTATTAAAATACAGCGTGATATAAGTAACAAATAAACTGTAATTGATTTGAAGGTAAGCGATTGTACATACACCCTAGAAAGTCCTTTGTTCACGAATATTTTCGTAATTACTCTCCAGACTACACCACCTTCCAACTAACACCGAGTGTACGTTTAAATGCACTTCAGTGTGTAAAAGATTACGGAATCCCCTTCTGACAGTAGTATACATAAAATTCGGTTATATACACGATCGAAAGCTTACATACAACAGTAACAGCAAATTTATTGTGATAATCCTTCTTGTACATTGTTTTCCAAAAACGTCTCGGTATTTCTGGAGTACTCACTTTACTTCTAGAGATTATGATTTTTACTCTCGATCAATCGTGTGTCTATCTTTAACTGTAATACAGAATCATAACGTAAAACGTATAGCTGGATATGTGACCCCAATTGTAATGTATGTTTCTAATATTCTAAGTCCATTGCAGATGTTCTTTAGTTACAATGACAAATTTCATAGATTATAATTTCAGAGAACATTCCTGATAGAAGATATAAAGTACTCTTGAAGTTAGTATAAATTCCATAAATCTTTTTGAAATCAAGAGAACACTTTCAGCTTTGCAGCTATTACTAGAGAATAAGTAATAGCTATTCCTTACAAATTTTATCTAACTTTACTCCTTATGGTTTTCTTATGTAGAAATTTTAGATGGTTCTTATTTTCCTTTAGGAATAAACGTAAAGAGGTTGATACAAAGTCTGCTTTTTTAATTTTTATTTATTTCTTTTGTACAGTTTCAGTCATGTTAACTGAATAACTGATGTGAGATCGCCAAGGCGAATTTTAAAAACTAAGCCGCAAAACAGAAAGTGCGGTAGACCTAAGTTCAGTCGGAATATAGTGAAAACTTAAATCCGGAACAGCGAAGAGGGAAGAAAATGCCAACTGGGTACTGAGAGGCGAAATCCTATCCGGTTATATCCAGGCTTCAGACCACACAGTTCTCAAGACAACATTATTGACTCGTATAATTTCGCCTTCACTTTTCAACTGATAGTGCTATTTCTTCATACTGTTACGTAATGCGGAAAAAATATTTACCATTACAAAACATTCTACGTGTTTCTCGAATGTTTCAGTGGAATCCGGCTGTAATGTTGTGTGCGTACGTGATCTCAACATGCGGTAGCGAGACTTTTCTAGACTTCGCCGGCCGCGCGCACTGTGTCAAGGCCGTAATCAATTGCGTTCTAGTGTAGTGCTGATGCGTAGTATGAAAGTTTCTGGAATTTTAGCGGGGTAAAGTTTACCGGCCTTTATAATCTTTTCCACTAAACACTATGGTGGTAATGGTTTAACTTTTATTAGTTCGCCAAAATGGCTAATTAATTTACATATGCGATATTTTATTTACTTACCTGTACCTTTACTTTAAATTGTTTCAAAGCCTTATCTCTTTTTTCTTGACATCCTTGTTTGATTATAATAGCATGTTTGTCTATATTTAAAAACTATTCCGTGGAAGGGTTTTCCGTGTCTTAAACTTTGCATTAGTCCTTAGACTTTCAAGTATTTCTTTGTGGAAGGTTGTGTCAAGTTGATCCTTTATTGATTACATATTAAGTGTCTTCAATATACTTTTAATCTAAACTTTTAAACAGTCAGAAGGTGAAACAAATGAATCACATTTTTTCAAATATACTACAGGTGTTCTTTTTATTTTTGTGAGAAATCTAATGGCAACATACTTCCACTCTTCTATATATTTTAATTCTATGTTAGTACACTTTTATTAAGTACTATGCTTGCTTTCAAGTATCAGTGCTCTCAATTACCACATCCTTCATCCAGTTTGCATCCATACTAGATCTAATTTTTATTTTCTAATAGTTCTAATAATTATTATCTCTAATTTCTTATTTTTTGACCAATAGGTCGATGTCTCTTGCAAAAATTAATTGTATATTTGCGTTAATACTCTACAAAATTAAAAGAGGTATATACCTAAAGGCGCTTAGTAAATCAGCGGGTACTATTTTAGAGGTCCGAATTTGAGTCACACCCAGTGAAAACGTTTCTACCCAAATATTCGAAAAATACAAATGCGCCTATAATTTTTAATTTCTAGTTAATAGTTCTTACTATTTTGTAAAAAATTACTTACAATGTGATTAACATTCTATTTCTAGAATTCTCCTCTCTAAAGTTACATGTGCTCAGATCATCGTGGTTTACCAATCATTTAAATACAAAATAATTGTAGAAATAGAAATCTACAAAATAAACTAACTAATTACCCATTTTATTCCATTTAAAAAGTGAAAGCTCTACTAACTTACAATAGATATTTTGATTTTTCGGGAGTTTCTACATTAATTGTTAAAGGTGCCCTTCAGCTGCTGGAAGAAACAAAAAATATGTAGGCGTACTGTTTTATTTCTAAATGCGTTTTGTTATAAACCGTACATTAAGATACTGGTGACTGTAGGTTTATTTGTAAAATGTTTACTATAAAAATATTCGTTTGTTTACTATAAAAATATTTCCAGTAAATCTGAGAAATATCTAGTGGTCAATCAGTTCCAGGCTTTTATTAGCTGGCTTTTTAATTTATCAAGTTTTATAGTGACAGTTTAATGTTTGTATGACTAAAACATGTGCTATAATTGTTACTATATTCGAGCTATAATATTTTATCCGTGTGTGGTGTTTGAGTTAGTGATGTAAATATTTCGTGTTTTTTAATGGCCTTTTACTATTTGAAGTCATGTATGCATGTACTTTGTATAATTTTATGTAATTTATCCCTCAGTTTGTTTACTTTCTATTAATATTTTTATTTGTTAAATATATTTAGTAATATAATGAGTTATTTATTTGTTTTACAAACATTCTTTTGCTGTTATAGGCTATAGGGCTCATACATCTCCTTTATAGATTTCCTCTTACAGACAACTAATTGTAAACCAGGGAAACTACACTTTAAAACTACTAAAGAATAATAAAGTATGTAGGCTTAAGTAGTTATCAGCTACTTCCCTTTTGCAATTGTAGAAGTAAAAACAACATTTTTTGAAACTGTAATAGTTCTAACCTTCTAAAAACTATTTAACGTATACACTGACCACAGAAGTCTTATATTATCTTTAATGTCTTGCTAAAAGTAACGAGTGATCAACACTCTTGCCAAAAATATTCTGTTGAAGCTAGTATTTTCCTTAGACATTATGGCGTCTCTAACCGTCCTAACACCTATTATTTTTTTGCGTCAGCTGATGTATCATAAGCCGGAAATAGTTAACGCCCGACGATTGTGACGCCCTATGAACACCTCATGCCGCAAACGCATTAAATGTTGTGAATCACTTGTTGTAATGAATTGGAACATTATACTACATATCATTGTTTATGCATATATAATTTTTACATTTCTTTCACGGAGGTACATTTCACACAGTTCCATCAGTTTTCAGACATGTATTCCTTTAACGGACGAAATAAGTAAATTTGTTTATTTAATTTCATGTTGACTCGAATTTTGAATCTTTCTCGATTATTACAGTATCCGTTGAATTCCAAACGTAATGTGCGGCGAAAGATATAGTAAAACTATACGTATTAATATTCTTTTAATATACTTTAATTTACCGTATTAAAACACTGTAAATACGTACGGTTATAGTGTGATTTGTGAATAAAAATTCACGTCGGGTACTTTCAAACTAGTACAAATAAATTGAAAGTAACAGTTCCAATAACATGCTGGTGCGAGGAATCGCTACCAAATGAGCGTATGTTATGACGGTCGTCACTAATAAAACTTGCTGTAATTAAAAAAAGAACAGACGTTAAACTGCTCCGGATAGGGTACAGTAAGTTCAATCTACTTACCATCACCCCACTACGCTGTAGTGACCTCCGACAAAGGTTGAAGCGTAAAGAAGCGTAAAGAAGCGTACAGTTGTCATTCTATGAAAACTTGATCGGTTAAAGTATTGCATACGTTTATTATGTCTGTAACCGTAGGAAATCAAAGTTAGGACGTGTATAAGTCTTTCATACTTCACTGCATACTGTGTAATGGTAATTACTGCCACAATATTCAGGAAGGTTCCGCTTTGTTATGGCAGATACGTATTCATACAATACCATTCGTCGCCAATGGAACTAAAACTGCTGTAAGAGCCTACGTTTACTTCCAGTGATGTACTTAATTTTGTAATTTCAAAAACTGAGATTACCGCTTTCGTATTCCTTCCAACACTTCGTTTCATTTTTTTTCTATCACGATTAATTTCATATTTCACAGACATCTATTTACAACATCGATACCCTGCTCTCTTTTCTTTTAAAAGCACATTTTGTAGGTCATAGCATAAAATTTGGTTTTGTGTACAAACTCAGGCTACTTACTTATATCGGTAGATCTTGTCGTGCTATAATGTCAGTGTAGGAGGCAATTCGCGTTGTCCGGAACCTTATCATTCCCTCAAAGCTGGACTAGATACATGTCGACACAGAAACGACCTACTTGACGATCCTAAGTACACGATATAAGGTCTTAATTGCTGTAGTCTTAATTCATACTACGGACACCTAAATTAGGGTTGGTATATTGTGTATTATTTGCTGTAAGCAAACTAGGGTATTTCCGGAAATGTTTGCCTACGGTAAATGTTGAATAGCCAACGCTTTTGTATCGTGGATACCTGTGAGCAAGTCTAACGCGGTGTTGGCCGTTTCAACTCTTACAAGTCTATTGTGACAAATCTATCACACAATGTAGGCCTACTAAACATAGTTTAATACTGTATATACGTATTAATTGTTGCTTTTCTTTTCCGAATTGAATTATTTTTTGAAGAGATTAGGTTAGGTTTAAGAATTATTTATATTTTTACTAACGTAATGGATTATTATAAAAAACAAGTAAGTAGGCACATTTCAGTTTCTCACTTATTATTAATTAAATGAGCAATATTATTTAAACATACAAATTTTTAGTGAACATTATAAGTTAAATTCATATTATCTTTTTAACGTGTAACTGTATCTTCAATGTCACCATCTTTTTATCAAAATTAGCGTTCCTCTGCCTACTGTTGTATGAGTCTCTCCAGTAATTTTTAACTAGTTTCTATCCAAAGCAAATCTTCTTCAGTTCAATGTACCACAGTACTTTATTTTAAAACGGATTGTCGTTGAAGAGATAATAAAGGTAATTGTCATACTAGTTAATTGTTAGAGAAGTCTTAGGAACTGTGAATAGTGCATATTGATTTATTTCATTTGCCTAAAAGAACTGCTGAATTAGTGCGTAGATGTTGATTAATAAAGTTTACGATTATTTCACTGTCGTCTTTTGTGCCGATTTTAAATCAAACATACTGGATATATTAACTGACAGTCTCTGTTAAAAGAAATGTTACGTAACTGTAAAATAGGTACGATAATTATTACTTTAGCTATGTCAAGAGTATTCTGTCACGAGAATGGCAAGAAGTCAAAAAATCTCCACTCACTGCATTGTAGGTAAGCCTATGATATTAAATGAATAGGTTTGGCTAAAATACAGAAGCATTGTGAGTACTTAAGTTTACTGAATGCTGTAACAAACCAAAATATTCACAATGCAATATGGACATTTTTCAAAGCTGAAGTATGTCGGGTTTGTTTAATGAGCATTCAAAATAACTGAAAAACCAAATCAAATATTCAAGCTAAGTATAAACTTCCCACAGTATCGGATCATGTAAAGGGGAAATGACACTTGCTTCAAACTGATACGTCAGAACACACACGCAGACGCCATCAACTGTAATACAAAGCATCGACATTCCTTTTCCCCTACTTATTTGTCTTATCCAGTGTGCCGGAAATTGATGACCTCACATCACATCTCGTTTTGCTAACATATGGTGACGTGTATTTTTTATAAGTAATGTAGACTTACTATGTAAGAGATTAATAATTATTTAATAAGACTTAGTAAGAGAGTAATAATGATCGATTGTCGTCAGACACTTGCTACAGAAAGATAACTCAAAATTTTATACTCCATACAAGTAACCTTTAAGTTAATAGAAAGTGTATACAGTAACAAAACTGTCTACATTCAATTTTTTCTGTTGAAGTGGTTAAGGTTACACTGTTACGGTAACATTCTTTTTACCTACAGACAAATGTCCTCCTAACCGAATTCTCCGTACTCCCCCAATACCCTTCTCGCCTTCAGCAACCGTCTTCTTCAGGCGGGTGACTTCTTCCCCTACAACTCGTTTCCACAGATACTTGTCAATTGACTTCTTCAATTTTCAACATTGTTTCTATCTTTCAATATTATGGTTATATCTTTTACATGTTATTGCTAACGTATGAAGGAGTTTCTGTACTAACGTCAGATCCAAGTGAAACAAACTTACATATGACACAGCAATTAAATTTTTCATCGTGTCCAGAATAAACTAAATAAATTAATTTTCCCCATGTTTGGATTCCCTGTTTGAATGAGAAACTGTATGGCTTTTCTGGGATAAATATGTTTCTTTCCAGCCAAACGTTGTCTGTAAGAAATTTTTCTGCATTAACATGCAGTTTTTTATGTGACGATTAAGAATGTTAATAAGTGTCATATAATTTCAAAATGTAATACTGTATTTCTGCCTTTGCCTCAGAACTAGAGTTTCTTAAAAGACTATAAAGTTATACATAGAAATTTTAATAATATTTTACTGTGTTAATATTTATCAATGTTTGTCTTGATTGTTCATCATCTTCTTTCACAGCACTACACTTTATCTAAAAATGAAACTTTTACTTGTGAACTTACTGTTTTTTCTTCTCGTCGAACGCGTTTCGGCGTCGTATTCGCTATCTAAACATTAATTTGAATCCCCCCGCCAATCCCCTTCCTCCACGCACCACCCCCACTACACCTTCCATACAACAACCGTTACTAAATACTGGCAGTCTGTCTCTAAGCTGAAGAAGGCGAATACGACGCCGAAACGCGTTCGACGAGAAGAAAAAACAGTAAGTTCACAAGTAAAAGTTTCATTTTTAGATAAAGATCAATGTTTGGTTTCTTTTTAAAGCCTTATTTTTACTCACTAACTCCAGATGGCGGAAGCATATAATGCTCCGAGAGTACACATTCATTTCCAAAGGCTAAAAGATAATATGAACTGTATGTTAACGCCGAAATTGCATAAAATATGTATGTAGCTACAAAGGAAAATATAAGCTACACGATATTAGGTAATATTTAGAGTTACATTATGAACTTTTAAATATATCCAAATATGGATATACCCAAGTATGGAATATGGATTCAGATCAAAATTTTGTAATGATAAAGTACAGTTTAAACCTTAAAAATAACTAGAAAAAAAAATATTTATTTTTTAAGAATCTAAAGAGCTATGTCACTTTGATAGCTAATAAAATACTCGTAAGTATTAAGTTAGTTTAAGAAACATTTTCCAGCTACGTAGCCAAGAATCCAACTACCTATATCAAGAATTCTGTAAAACTGGTTTGTGGACTTTTTCCTCTTGTCTAGTGGAGTTATAATTAAGAATATTTATACAAATGTTGTTAACTTTGCGTCCTCAAATGAACTAAGTCGTGTACATGGTCAATTATGTGGCGAAATATACAGATGGGTTATCTACCATGATTTGTGTTGTTATGAAACCAGAAAGGCTAAATTGTAACTTTGTAACAAACTACGCCGAAATATTCATGCCACTTTCTCGTTATATAGGCAGGGAAAAGTAAATTAATAATTCATTCCTTTTGCCACCAGAGAGCGCAATGAGCACATCACTTAACCATCGTAATTAACTCACGTTGCGGACGTAAATCAGCCGTCTGTGATGACGACAGGACTTTAGGAGCTCGACAGGTAATAAATTAACTAAATCTATATAGTTGACGTTCAACGTAGCTTACGTGCAGTAAACAAGACTATTTATAGGTTGTGTTCTGATATTATAGTCATATAGAAATACATCATAAATTATTTAATATGTAACCAAGATATTATGTTTAATAACTACTATTTATTACAAATTTCCGTCACTTTTTATCATTCACTAGGCCTATTTTGATAAATTTTCTTTTGTTTAATAAAGAATTATTATACTTGGTGTTTCTAAAGTTTTAATTGCTCTAGAGAAGCAATTGTTATTGTTTATTTTTAAATTCGGTGAAACCTGGATGTTAAACTATTAGACGTAGTGCATAAATCAGGGATGTATTATGCCACTGAGGCTTTTCGCACTAGCCCAACAGTTAGCCTGTACTGCAATGCAGGAATGACATCACTACAGCTTAGATACGTTGTTAGTATCAAAGATACATACTTCAAAGATCCGTGACCTGCCAACTCATCTGAACCAAACGGCGTTCACTGAGAACAGACGGACACACGTGTATTGTATACCCGACGTTGCACATCCACTCGATGAGCGTTGGAGCTGTTCAACCAGTGTAAAGTTCCAGCCTTGCACTTACATCCAATTATGCCGCCTGAAGTACTACTCTAGCTGCTTAGGAAACCAGAATGCCGTTTTGATTTAACCAATGAAAAGAAGTCAGCTGTACATCGCTTTGTGTGGGAGCTTCGATTTCGTTCGGTGATTGCCGACTACAAAGATCATGTCGTGCTTTACACTAACGGATACGAAGGCAGCTAAAGGAGTGGGGAGCGCGTTTGTTGTTCAGGGTGCCTCTTACTCATGGGCATTGCCGAAGACAACTAGTGTGTACATATGCCGTCTGGCAGGCTCTTCGGCGCTTTGCCGTCTGCACAGAATCGCTGAGCTTCATCACCGCTTTGGGCAACACGGGCACAGATGACCCACAACTACAAAATATAGAGGTCCTGTGCCATGTGTTGCAGAATCAGGGTTTACTTTTATATGGGTGCCAACCCACGTAGGCAGGGCAATGAAGACGCAGATTCTGCAACGCGAACCGCTTCGGACAGTTCTGACGTAGATGTCTTTAGTATAGGCCTAAATCCCGCCAACTTGCAAATTGCTGCCGCATCACCAATACCTACCTCGTGGCGGAAAATATGCACAAAGCTGCGAGTGACAAAGGGAATATCGGCAGATGGCAACATGCAGGAGGACGTAGGCTACGAGACCAGGTTTGTCTCACAAGATTACGTATAGGATAAACGAACCTAATAGCGTCCTAGCTGCTACAACCTGAATAACAACTACCAGTATGTATATGTAGCAGAGAACCCGTAGTAACACATAAAACACATTATACAGTAGTGTTCTGATCTTTGAACCTCAAGACACATATGCGGGGTCAAAGGTGATATGAACACAGACCTCGCTGATGAAACGGTATTGACTAAAAGAACACTCTCGTTCTTGGAGACAACTGATTTAATCAACCGGAACCGGTTATAAAGCAATTCTTCTGGGCAGTAGGTTACATCAGCAACAAATGAAATCCATTCCTTTTCCCTGAGAACTGGTTGATTGTTGAGAAACAAAGGCTTAAGACTGTAGTTGTTGAGCCTCCCCCTGCAAAAGTGTGTGTGTGTGTGTGTGTGTGTGTGTGTGTGTGTGTGTGTGTGTGTGTGTGTGTGTGTGTGTGTGTGTGTGTGTGTGTGTGTGTGTGTGTGTGTGTGTGTGTGTGTGTGTGTGTGTGTGTGTGTGTGTGTGTGTGTGTGTGTGTGTGTGTGTGTGTAACGGTACTCCGCAAAAGTATACCATTTACCGTATATATATATATATATATATTAACGGAACGGTGCAATAAAAGCAATCGTAAATGAATGTGAGTTCTGTAACACATTCTCAGACGTTCATAGGCAAGATTTAAACTGATTTTATTCATTTTTTCTTAATTAGATGTAAGTTTTGAATTACGATGTGGGTAAAAAAGTGAGTTATGTCAAAATACCCGTAATTTTATGTTCTATCATGTCCACTGCAATGTTACTGGGCGGGTGCGTGTGTAATCCACGTTTTATTGAATAACTTCGAAAATAATTAATATTTCTACATGAATCTTGGACAGAGTATGCATCATATTGAGTGCTACGTTTTCCATATGTTCAATACTGCAGAAATAAATTTTTAATATGATTCTTTTAATGACAATAACTCTTCTTTTAACACATTATCTGCAAGAGGGTAATAAAATGTGTAGATAAAATCTAGACAAGCCTTTGCAGATTTGGACATAGTTTTAACTTGAAGTCGAGCCTCCTGGTGGTCTAGTGGCTAACGCGGGCGATTGATGCGCTCGTGGTCCCGGGTTCAATTCCCGGCGGAGGTTCCGTACGGCGTGCACTCAGCGTCGTGAGGCAAACTGAGTAGGCGCTGAGATAACAGCGCCGCCTCCTGGCTGTGAATACCGCAACTAGCGGCTGGTGGCGCGTAGTACTAGCCATACACCGTCACACTAACACAAAAGCCGCGCGCGGTACGCCTTGGTCCTTAACGGACTGTTGAGCGGAGGTTTTTTTTTTTTTTTTTTTTTTTTTTTTTTTTAACTTGAAGTCAGTCTATCTTAACGAAAATCTATGACTTATCTAAGATTTTAACCAATCAGAAGTTCTTAAATTTATTCAAGTCGGTCTTTCGACGGGAGCACATCAAGCAGTTCGCGTCACAGATCCCGTCACAGAAAGGTGTACTAGCTGTCGCGAGTTTTTCGTGTTAGGACACGTATATTCGATAAGTGACGAGGGACTTGGACACACGATACGAGTTTCCCGTATACAGTATCTAGGGTCGCAAAATTCAAACAACACCAATATTTAAAATAGATCATTATAAGTGCTTTTCGCGTGAGGTCAAGATCTTTGCATAGGACAGCAGTATTCAGCGGAATACTACTGATTGAAACGCGAGAACACTTGAAGATTCCGGATTGTGTACGCAAAATACATAGATCTATTAAATACCCACTTACAAAACCCTGAGACAAATTAATAAACAGTTACTAAAGATAACGGCGAGCGTGCGTAAGCTACGCCAAGGTCAACGAGTATCTGGACACCGACGCAGCTGATCGACGGAGCTGCACTAGACTGTGGAATTCTACGAACAAGTAAACTTACACAGTTGTAAAAACAATCATAAAACTCATTATTAAAAGACTCAACACTAAAATAAATAATTTTATGTTTTGAAGACTAAATGAGACAAAAATATTATTTGTGTTCATTTAATAAATTTCCTACCTCCATATATAGACTCTGTTTTATATTATTATCACTACCTATCTATGTAATATTTATTTTGATACACTGTAATATATATATATATATATATATATGTATGTATGTATATATATGAAACATGTGAATATGCATAGTGTAACGTGACGTTTCTTTCAACATAAAGATTGTCATGTAAATATACTGAAGTACAAAACAATAATAAATTAATAAACCTGTGTTATGAAATAGATGTACTAACAAGTAAATTTAAGGCCATTGTAAGGTAGAATAAGAAAACTAAAATATCAAACATGTCTATATTGAACTTAATAACAACAATTCCAGTAGACTGCGTAAGGAATAAGTACAGAATAGAAAAGCCTATAATGTAGAGCCTAGCTGGGTAACCAGTAACTGGAAACATGATAACATAAACTAAATAAAATTTAAGATAAAACTATAAAACTAGATTAAGTAGTTATATCAGATTGTGACTGATAGGCACATAGACAATTCAGATAGAGATTATTATGGTA
Organism: Magicicada septendecula; assembly: GCA_034769895.1. NCBI lineage: Eukaryota > Metazoa > Arthropoda > Insecta > Hemiptera > Cicadidae > Magicicada > Magicicada septendecula. The sequence continues at coordinate 880,359,161 of CM068367.1, read as the reverse complement.
TAAATGGGTGGTAAAAGTTTTATTTTTGTATAAAAATGTTATAATGTGTGGTAGGAAAGAAGGACTACTATTGTATGTTAAAAGAATTCTAAAGATGTAAAGAAGAATGTGATGGAAATAATTTAGTAATAGAAAGTGTAACAGATAAGCTTACTAGTAGATTATGAAATAAGAAATAACTATTGTTTGTTATGGACAAGATAATAATGTAGTTAGTAAGAGATTAATGTTACACAAAACCTGCATGTACTTGGTAGGTAAAAGGAAACAATTTTGTGTATAAAAATTGTGCTAAACAATGCCATATATAAAAAATGGTGTTTTTTATTAGATTAATGTATAAGTAAGCATAAGTGTTTGTAATGGACAAGTAATAATGTAATTAACAAGATGTTAACTTGGGCAAAAACCTACATCTACTTTAGAAGATAAACAGGGACATTACAATGTATAAATGCTACATTAGAGCATGATATATCTAGTAATACCATGTAGTTTATAATGAATAAAGAATAAATGTTAACTTGTATTAGAATTAAGCAATTCTACTGTAAGAAACAAATAATAGTCCAAAGTACACAAGACATTATTAGACCTAGTGTACAAGCCAATGTTTTTATAAAAAGCTAATGTTCATAGTTGTAATCACTAGTGTTAAATTACATGTTTGTTTGTTTTTTTTACCTCCGCTCAACAGTCCCTGAAAGGACCAAGGCGTACCGCGTACCGCGCGGCTGTTGTGTGCAATGTGACGGTTGCATGGCTAGTACAACGCGCCACCAGCCGCTAGTTGCGGTATTCACAGCCAGGAGGCGGCGCTGTTATCTCAGCGCCTACTCAGTTCGGCCTCACGACGCTGAGTGCACGCCGTACGGAGCCTCCGCCGGGAATTGAACCCGGGACCACAAGCGCATCAAGCGCCCGCACTAGCCACTAGACCACCAGGAGGCTCTAAATTACATGTTATTAACATAAAATCGTATGTACAGCCAAGAAAACTAACTATGTAACAAGAAAGATAACTTTTTAACATAATTTGTTAGACTAGGCCAAACCTTAAAAATGTTATTTTTGGAATTACTGTATAGAAACATATCTTGTGAGATCTTAAAATGATCGTGAGAAGAAAAGCATTTCATTGGTAATAATATCTTTACAATTGTACATAGCATAAAGAAAATATGTTAAATTTAAGAATTTTTAGTAATTTTGATCTCAGAAAACCGACGCCATCCATAACAATGCTTGAGATTTCAACCAATGAGAATGTTTCACATTTTGCGTGTAGTAACCCAAAAAGTGACGCCAAGCGAGTTAGTCTATTGTTGTAATTCGTAGAGTAAAGAACAGCTCCTCCGCGACACCTATAGCCACGAAAGTACCATCAGAATCGAACCTCGGCTAGGTTAGGTGAAGCGTGATTACCATAACATAACCAAAAAGTGAAGAAAAGTGTTGTGAATTGTTTACATAATCAGAAAGGAGTTATAGTGAATTAATAATATTAACAGTGAATAAGAAAGTGTATGCAAAAGTAAAGGAAAGTATAGTGTTCATACTTAAAATTTTAAACGACTTATAACGAATTATAATAATACAACTGTAACACTTTATGTACACTTGTGAACTATTTATTCCACTATCACTGAACAAAAACACTAACACCCTTGTAATGTTTTCACGTTTAAACTACTATTTCTTTGTGTTAATGTTTAAAGCAGTATAACCTATTAAGACTAGGTTAACCTCAAAATAGACACTGTTCGGCACATACGAACTATTCGTTATTTTAGATATAAGATATTGTTTTGTTATGTTATAGTCCACTTTGAATTGTGATGTTTTATACTTCACAAAGAACATTTTCGTAATTAATTATTGTAATCACAAGAACCCGAAGATATATTTACTAAACGTAACCATTAAAATAGGCCTGAGCGTTAAGAACATTTTACCAACCACTGAGCTATAAATGTAACAAGCCTGGACAATTAACATTAAGAAGAATGTTATTCAGTTTAATTTAAGAAGAAAAGGCAAAAGAAAGAAAATAGAAGAATATTAAAGGGAATTAATTGTGTATAAATAATTATTCTTAATACTTAACATTTTTGTCAGTTTCTGAATATTAGCGTTTTCACAAACCTTAGAAGAATAAGTTGGTAGTACCTATTGCTTGTGTACCACGTGCGATTTGAATTATTTAAATAGGTAAGTGAATTAACATAAAATAAGGGAAGTAACTAATCGATTTAAAGAATTTTAATCAATCAAGACATTCATTATAATAATTGATTGAAAAATATATAGAAAATTAATGTCAACACTTTAAACCAACCTTATAGTATCATTACAAATTATGGCGCACCAATTCTGGGGCATAAAAGAATTAACCGTTATATTATAAATATAACATATCAACCACCTTATACTCAAAATAGTTTACATTACATAAATGGCATCCACAACTTGGGGCGTTAAATCAAAATAGATCGACAAACAAATAAGATAATTACATCTAAAACCTATCAAATTTGTAATTTTTACATTAAAGAATTGGCGAGCAACATGAGGCCTAAATAAGAAAATTTTATTTGAAAATTTTTATCATAATATATCAACCATTAACTCAAATCGTAATTAGAGAACTCAACTTAAAAAAGTACACATTACAATAGATAGCTAGTAGTAAATAACAATACGCAACAGAGTACATTATCTGGTGGTAGGAAAATTTATTAAATTAAAAACAATTTTATTCTTGTCTGTTATTTTCACTTTAAAACACAAAATTATTTACTGAAATATTATGTCTTTATGTAATTATTAAATGTTCATCTTGAACAACTTGTTTACTGTTACTTGTTTGAAGAATTCCTTCTCCTGTTGATCAGTAGACGGCTGCTGCACTAGTAGTATGACCTCAGGCCTCGACGATGCGTTGTCACCCGCGATAAACACACGCACGCCGTTTATCCGCCCGTTATTGTTTATATTGAAAAATCTCAGGTTCTGAAATGTGGGTTAATTCTTAAAATCGATATGGTGTATTAGGCTTACACATTCCAGCTGTCTTAAAGTGTCCACGCAGGAGTATTCCGCAGAATACTAATGGACCTAAAAGGATATCTTGCACTAACGCGGGTTAGTACAGTTAAATGATCTATTAATCATTTACAGTGCTAACAGCACTGTTAGTAGCACTGTTAGCACTGTTAATGAGTTCTATCCACCCTTCGATATAGCATACGGGAAACTCGTAGCTAGTACCGCGGACTTGCGTCACCTTACAGAAAAAACGTGTTCTGACACGAAAAACTCGCACAGGGAGTATGTCTTCAAGGGACGAGTTTTAGAAGCGAACCGACAGATCTGCATTTGACCAGAGACAGACTCGTATGACTTCTGGAGTTCCTGATTGCCTGAAATTTGCAACACGTGATAGATTTTTACAAAGATAGCTTCACATCATGTTACAACTACGTTAAAGTTTGCAAAAGCTTGTAAAAATGTTATCTAAAAATGTTGTGGCTTTTCTACAGATAATGTGTCTATAAAAAAGTGAATTTAGGTGAAAAACACATAGTAAAATTGTATGTTTGGAGCGTTTGACATATAAGAAATGTAGTGGTAATTATGACGCATATGCTGTCCAAATTTCATTCCGAAATGTTAATTAATATAGAAGTTATTCAGAACAATATAAATAACACGCGCACACGCGCACTCGCGCACTAAGCTTGCACTAGACATGAAAGAGAATAAATTTATGGGCATTTTGATACATACCACATAACTACCCATCTCTTATTTCACAACTTAGGCCTATAGCTAATTTACAAAAATGAACAAAATGAATTTTTAACATGTCTATTAACGTCATAAAATGTGTAACAATATCTACGCATACATTTATTATAGCTTTACTGCAATGATCAGTTGCAATATATACATATATACCAATTTATTATCAACATTAAGGGTACAAAAACTATGCAATTGAGTCTACTTTCCACGTATAAATCGAAAATTTTCACCGTCATTTATATATACTTAGTACCTAATAGTAAATATCTACATATAAACCGATAAATAATACTAATAAATGTCTAAATTAGATAAACATAAATTAAGAGGAACCTAATTATACTTTCTTTTCTTGCAAAGAAAAAGTACGCTCAGTTACTGTACCAAATGGACCCATACTTTCTATTGTAACACAATATAGTAAAAGTTTATGATAAATGTAAACACTGAATGTTTTCATTACGATCAAGCGAGCATAACGACTAAATGTAAAATTCAGGGTAATTTGAAACGGGGCAGTAAGACAGTGAACACGGGTCGTTTTAACAGTGTCGTCCTAGATGCGCAGAATTCAAATTCACACTACTCGAAAAACAGTCATATTTCCCACATTTCCCACAAAAGATAAAATAAAGCTGACAACATGTTAGAGAAGCACACATTTGCGTTACTCTTTTAGAGAACAAACGAACATGATATGTCATTACGAAGGTACTGGATTCCAACATAGTTCTACAGACGTTTCTAGCGTATTATCACCGCCACTTGCTTGTCGACTGTACAGAAATTTCAGCTTACTTCTAAAAGACAGTATTGACAAGTGTCACGTTACGCCGCTACTACTAGTATTGATTTGGTTCCAAGGAGTGTACGTTGTTATTGCACAAGGAATCAACAAAATAGCCACGATATATTTCGGCTTTCAGATTATTTCCAATTCACTACTCAACCTGTTCATTCGTAATTGCTTAGTAACTTGAATTTATGAATATTTTGAAATTATAATGAAGATGACTAACTTGGAATTGTGTAATATTTGATACATATTGAGTGACAGCATTGGTGTCAGTTACTCTGTTTCCACTGTACAACACGACGATCCGTGCGACCGTCGAACAATATTTTTTAAAAAGCTAAAAGCTACAAAAGATAAATAACTCAAAAGCTATTGGGAATGGAAATTTCTACAAGCAAAGTGGATGAAAATGGAAATTAGTACCAATCGTTCAAAACCAAAGAGATAAGTATCACGGAAAGAACAAAATCAAGCACTGAAAAGCTAATATGTAGTTAGATGTTACAGTATTGAAAGATTAAAATGGAAATCTTATTGGTAATGTGGAAAAATATGGAGAAGATATGTCTGCAAGATGCTGAATGATATTACAGAAGAGAAGGTGCAGTTTTTCTAAGGTGAAGTGGGTGTGGAAGTAGTATTAAGTAAAAGCAATCTTAAGAAAGATCCGGAAAGAAGGGAACTTCCTGACTCACAATTACGAAGACAAGCCTGTCTTAAATCCTATGCTTCTAACCAAAAATTAGCTTCGTCGCTTTCAGACTAAACATGTGGGTTCATCTGAACATCGACTTATTTACCAAATGATGATTGGAGACAGCAACCTGAAAGAGATGAAAGGAAAAATAAACATTCCGGACAACGTTTGTAGGCTAGTGTTAGATTTTCAGAATGCAGTGCAAAGCGTATATTTTTAAAAACTGAGCGAAAAAGACGTGTCTTGGTTGAGAGAGAGGGCGATCGTAATGAATAAGAATGACACGACAGCTCACATCAACGACTTGATCTTGGAGGATTCCTTTGCCGAGACTGGTGACTTATCGGTCGGTGGTGAAGGTGTACGACGCAGCGCATTATCCTGTCGAGTTCCTACACACCCTCAACCCTCCAGGTATCCCTCAGCACTGCCTCACTCTCAAGGTCGGGACACCGGTAATACTTCTTAGAAACCTGAACCCGCATAAACTTTGCAACGGCTCCAGCCTTCAATCAAGGCGCTCTATAAACATGTAATCAAAGGTTGTGGGGAGTGTAACACTGATTTTATTCCCCGCATCCCCTCATTTTTTCGGAGTACCCATTTCCAGTTTAGGCGCCTTTAGTTGACCATGAAAGTTTTCTTCGCCAACTAGGCTCAGGGGCAGTCTCTAAAGATGGTCAGAGACACGACACGAGACCTAAGGCACGACTGCTTCTCCCACGGTCAGCTATATGTGGTCTGATCTCGGGAGAGCTCCGCTGACTATCTGGAGATTTTCCAATCAAACAGTAAATCTCCCAACATAGTGTATAAGAAGGTGCTTTAATCTTAAATTTAAAATCCCAGCTTTTTTAAGACACTTTTACTTTATTATAAATCAAATGTTACTCTAAATATTCACAAATCCGCATTTATTATTAACTCTACTCATAAAAAACAATTTTGGTAGAACTATTATTATTTAACTTACACAAGTAGATTGTTACATCTTTATTTATTATTTTAGTTCCAAACTTCACATGGATTTCGGTATAGTTCAAATATTCTACTATTTTTTTTTACAATTACATCATTTAGGCCTACTTATAAACAATCAAACATGGAACAATAATAATTTGTCTCCGAATTTTTGTATATTAGCTTTAATTGAACAACTTTACATTTAGTCAAATAAAAGTCCAGTAGCAAACGTTACCATATCGAGTATAATCTGAATTGAAAATATCTAAGCATGTTAAACTAAAATCAAAATAGAGCAACGATGTAGAAAATGACGACCTACAAAGTATAAAATAAAATAAACTTACAGTTCCTTAAACGGAAACCGGATAAGCTTAGATTTATACACCGCTGGTGAATAAAGGTCGAGCAATATTCCGCAGAAACAAGATGGACGTTTTACGTATTATCAGTAGTCTCAATCGGAAACATACTACGTTTCAAGTGTTACTCATCGTAGCGTGTTACTATCCTGCAGTCTTTCAAATTATTATCTAAGCTACCATTATTATTACTGTATTTACAAATGTTATTACTTCAATATTGTTGTTTATCTTTAGCCACAACTACGACCACTACCGGTACTCTGTGTCTGTGAGAGTGTGTGGAATGGAATCAATATGTTGCTGCTATTGCGACTGCTCTAATGATTCTGTTGCTGTTGTTTTTGTTTGCTATTTTGAACAATAATACTATTCCGATTATTTACTAAAACTTCCGGGCTGAAAGGCCGTGGTCGATTGCTTAAGATGCTGCTAAACGTTTCGGCCGCACCACCGGTGGCTTGTTCCCAGTCCATTGGGAGACGTGTTCGGCGTATCATCTATCGAACACTTTTCTTTTTCTTTTGCTACTGAAGATGGCCACCGGTGGTGCGGCCGAAACGTTTAGCAGCATCTTAAGCAATCGACCACGGCCTTTCAGCAGTTTTAGTTTTAGTAAATAATCGTAATGACACCGGCCGTGAAAGCCTACGCACTAAGAATAATACTATTCCTTCCACGAGAATTGGCCGATATGTCACAATCATGACCCTAAGCCAAAAAAACTGCATGAATAAATAGATTAAAAAGTGTATTACACATTCCTGCTTAATCGTATGTATGTACGATTACATATGCTCTTTTTGATGAGCATTATATCCATTTTAACAATAAATTTTACATTATAATATATGCACTTCTGTGTACATACGTATGCACACTCGCGCAAAACAATAATACATTTTTTCCTTTTGAAGTGAGAAGTTTATATACGGCACTATGGTGCCCGGCTCATTGTCGTACACCTTGCACTCCTAAAGCACTCCTAAACTGATTTCAACTTGTAACAAAATAGCTGAAACGAAGAAACGAAAAAACAATGTTGCCAGGTCAGTCAATCTCTTTTCCTCATATAGCTACCCAAAATTTCCCCACTGCCACAAATATAGAAAAAGCGTAATATTTTACAGAATGCGAGCATACTATACATGTTTAAATGCTATTACAAGAATGACGTAAATATTAAAAATAATTTAATTCTGATAAAAGAAAATGCAATCACATGCTGAGAGATCGAGCTGAAACCTTCGTAATCCTTTACTTGTACTTAGTACATTATTAGCCTAATATATTTACACAACTTTCAAATTATTTAATTCATAAAAAAATTAAAAATAATGACACCTATTGTTTATTATAATATTTATAGTATCGTCAATGAGAATGTTCCGATATATGTTTGAAATGTCGAAGGAGTATAATTGTATCTTTGTTTACTTTGTACGTTTTTTAGTTAATCCGTGAGTACGATTATTGTATCCGTGGTTTTTATATTGTTTTTGGCTGGAAGGGTTTGTATATTTCAAAATTCGATTTAGTAATTAAGCTTTCTTTTTGTATCGCCCATCTAAGGACCACATGCCAATTTCAATTCCTTATTCTTTGTTCTTTTCTTTTTCTCCAATATTCTTTCATTTTTTCACTGTGTCTCTTCTTCCTGTCTTCAGTCCACTTTTAACCTGCGTTTTTCTCTCTCCTACCCTGGACTCCTTCCATTTTTAACACTTTTGCTAAAAAAAATTCTCTTTCAATTGCTTCTTCTGCGTTTATATTATTTTTTCCAAATCCTTTTGGACTTCTTCAATCCAACTTGATGTTGACTTCTTCCCCCACAGATATTTGTAAATCTGCTTTGTTAAGCTATTGTCGTCCATTCTATATGTCCAAAAAATAATAGTCTTATTTTTCTCATTGTTTCTGTTATATTTTCTATACTGTGATATATTTCATCATTACTTCTTTATTTCCAACCTTCTAAAGTTTTTCGTGGGCCTAATATTTTCCTAATATTTCGTCTTTCCAACATTTCTAGTATGTCTAAATTATATTTCAATGCTAGACATTCACTTGCATATAGTCATTCTGGCTTCACTGCTGTACTGTAATACCTTATTAATTAAGGCTGTAATTACAATTAAGCTATTTTATAATTTGTAAAAATTGAATTATTATATTGGGCATATCGCGTTCTAATATTTAACAAAATATTGCGTAAATAATATTGTTACATTGAAAAAAATATTTGTTAAAATAATATTTGTATATGTAACTTATGTATACTGGAAATAATACGACGTGTGATGTGATTCTATTTATGCTCATTTTAAATGTCGATTTCTAATAATAAAGTATGTATAAACCCTACTATGCCCTCGTCTCATTTAATTTTCCGTTCACCCTTATTTGAATCTTAATTCTTTATAGCAAAATCTCTCTTACTCCAAATACATGCGAACCATCTTTTACACGTTGAATCAGTCAGTCGCCATTCGACACTGAAGTTCTCAGTTCTGGAGTGTGTCCCATAATACACCCATTTTTCCATTTTTCTTTAGTAATTCGAAACAAAAGCAAACGCGTCAGTTAAACTCCGTCTGTTCTGTTAAGCATATACACTTACATATAAAAACATACATATCTGTATTGCTTTCGATTAACAAACATAATTTAATTTTGTAATTATGATCTTCAACATTGTTTAATTGACATTTATATGTATGACTATTGTTATCAGAAACACACACAAACTGCTATTTTTACACGAAGAGCTATCAGAAACAAACACGGACTTACATTTTTACACAAAATGTTGTTAACCATATGTTTGTATAGGTTGCAAACTAATTATTGAAACGTAGCACTTTTTTATGATTCAAGAAAAAGAGTGGACCAATAGAAAGAAAGAGAGTGGAAGGAAAACATGTTTCATTTTTAATATTAAATTTAAACTCAGCTTTGGTTCACCACAACTTCCCTGCACGATTTCGCTCACACTACGTATAGGAGATTAATGAATTTGTTTACCACAGCCCCACCTACGTACCGCATTTTTAAAACACAAAATTTCGAACCGTTTTATTTTTAAAAAGTACTTAACATTTAAGATACAGAAATATGTTCTTTAGCTTTTTCCTGTTTTAGAGGAAAACGTTTATTGGTATTTAAGTATGTACTGATAGTCTCTTTAATTAGTTTTGCTTCATCAGTTTTACTATTAAAATGTGCGTGCGTCTGTGCGTAAACTTCTCAAAACAATTATTAAAATTATTAGGAATCTACTTTAAATGACAAAGTACGATATATATATATATATATATATATACAAATAAATAATTTCGTTTACAAAATAAATTTTTTGGTGGTTTTGTTTTTTGAAAAATATTGTTTAATTGGTTTTTGTTGTTTGTATTTAGTAAATTAATTTTCGTAATTGATTCGTGTAAAATTTTAACTCTTTTGTTTCTGTTTCTGTTAATTGTATCACTTTACGTTTTATAATTAACTTCCGCGTTAATTGTATTATCTCCAGCACTAATCGATAGACGGTTCTTCTTCTTAATTGAGTATTCTCCTTCTTTTTTGGTAAAGGCCGCCTTTCGGATAGTCCGTGATCCAAATTTATCTTATTTTTAATTCTATTTATTAAATTTATAAATAAATAGAAACCAAATTGCAGAAATTTTATATTTATTAACAATTGTATAATGTATCGAGTGTTAATCGATTATTCAACAGTAGTAGAGGGAAAATGACAGTTCTAACTAACAAAGGATGCCGCCTTTCCCACGGTCTAGATCAAAGAGATGCCGCCGTTCCCACGGTCCAAGATTTTTTCCCACGCTCTCCCCACCACCGCTGGACCACAGCATCCCAAAGGACCGCGAATTTCCGCGAATAAATTTTTTTATTTTTTTTTTAATTTGATATTTTTATTTTTTTAATTAAATTGATTTGCATATCCGCGAATATATGCCGCCTTTCGCGAGCCTAAATCACTTTCACTTTCTAATTTCCGCGAATATAATTTTTTATATGCAGCCTTTCGCGAGCCTAGATCACTTTCACTTTCTACTGGACCACAGCATCCGCGACTTTTTCGCTGATCTGTGTCAAGATCCGCGACTTTTTCGCGTATCTGGACCACAGCATCCGCGAATATAATTTTTTTTTTTATATGCCGCCTTTCGCGAGCTTAGATCAGTTTCACTTTCTATCACTTTATGTATTATAGTGTATATATTAAATATATGATCAGGGTTACCAACCTTGCATGAGTTCAAATTTGTTATAATGTATATTAAATCTATATGATCAGGTTTACCAACCTATGTATGGGTTCAAACTTGATATGTGTGTGTGTATTATAGTGTATATTAAAATATATGATCAGGGTTACCAATCCTGCATTATTGTGTGTGTGTATAGAACAGATCTGCCAACATTTTTCTTCGGTGGGAAATTCAAACTATATTATAGTAAATTGTTGACGACGACTTCGATATCAACTCTCTCTCCCCTCCTCTCTCTTTGTCTCTAGACACAGTTGTCATCAGTTTTACATAAGCGTCGTGCTACTTATGGATTATTGTAATTAGCGATACTAAAATGTAATCACCAGGAAATATATATATTTATCACCTATCTCGTGGCGTCCTTTTTTGACACATGACAGTCATTGGACTACGATTTAGAAATTAATATACTGCCAAGTCTGTGTGTGTGTGTGTGGTAAAGTGTTACGCATAAAAAAATCTCCTTGAAATAAGGTATTTTCAAAAGTTTTGTGTACACACGCATTGTATAATAATTTTCGTAATTGTAAGATACAACCTGCAAATTATTAAAATGTCTCTCTCACACATTTCTGATTACTATACAAATAATTGGATGCATATTCGAAGATTTCCCTTATTCAAACGATTTGTATGCGTGTACACGAACTTAAATACAGACGATTGTAATTTTAAAAATTCATTTTTTGCATTAAATATATATCGTAAACAATGAAATAATAATATTTCGTCATTGTAAGATTTTAATAAAACAATTATCAGTTTAAATAATAATTTTCATGATTGTAAGATACAACCTACAAATTATTAAAATGTCTCTCTCACACACATTTCTGATTACTATACAAATAATTGCATGCATATTCGGAGTACGTTGACAGCGAAACAAGTCTATGCACACACACACACACACACACACACACACACACACACACACACAACGATACTGAATTAGATATAGTTATTATTCGCTAAATTAAACCAGAGGTCATTAACCTTGTGTACGACGTCCTACATTCTAATTTCACACCTGCTAGTCATTAGCAGTAATTAGGATTATAAAGTATTTACTCTAAAAACGGACAACTCTACTTTCTAATTTGACACCTGTCAAGCATTAACACCGCTTACAGTAATTACTCTAACACACACACACACACACACACACAACGATACTGAATTAGATATAGTTATTATTCGCTAAATTAAACCAGAGGTCATTAACCTTGTGTACGACGTCCTACATTCTAATTTCACACCTGCTAGTCATTAGCAGTAATTAGGATTATAAAGTATTTACTCTAAAAACGGACAACTCTACTTTCTAATTTGACACCTGTCAAGCATTAACACCGCTTACAGTAATTACTCTAAAAACGGACACACACACACACACACACACACACGTGCTTTCCCCACTACAGAGTACACTATATATACGCTAAGTAAGTTAGCGCCAATTTCTTATTTGTCGACTTGTACATCCTGATACTGCACGTATTACGTGTCTTCCAGTATACACATCTTCTTTTGAAAGACTGTTTGTACGTCTTCAGTGTAGACAACGCACATACTAGTTTGGCTGATACTGTACGCCTTACGTGTCTTCCAGTATACACATCTTCTTTTGGTAAGTGTATAGATTTTATTTAAACGTAAAAATTATCAAGTGCATTATTTATTGAATTTAATACATGTGTGTGTGTACGCGTGTGTGTATGATCAAATTACAATTTCTGAAAATATATTCTTACTGTATTTTTATAGTGGCAATTTCTCACCAACGTGTGCTGATACATCGTGAAATCTCTACATCTTTTTTTAATAGTTGAAAGACTGTTTGTACGCCTTCAGTGTAGACAACGTACATACTAGTTTTGGTAAGTTGTACAGATTTTATTTAATTTTAATTTTAATGTATGTGCAGATTTTTATTTAAACGTAAAAATTATTTGCATTATCAAGCGTGTTATTGAATTTAATACATGTGTGTGTGTATGATCAAATTATTATGTCTGTTACAAATTTTCTGAAAAATTGCTTTAAACAAACGTTTTTAATGTAACAAATTTAGAAAGTAGGTCACAGCGTATGATGACATTTATATCTCTCTCTAATTCTGTTGTGGACATACATAGCTGTAAGCGGTGACTATCTCCTTATGAATGCGGAATGTAGACTTTCCTAAAATTATTTGCATTAAAACATTATCAAACGCATTATTGAATTTAATACATGTGTGTGTGCGCGTGTATGTGTATGATCAAATTATTATGGAGTGGGTTATACAAATAATAATAAAGTGTGTGTAATATATATATACATTTATTAAAATACATACACACAGCTCCAAGATTATATTAAACAGTTTTACAATTAAAAATACATACACAGCTCCAAGATTATATTGTTACAAGTATGAAAATATATCTAAACTAATATTTACAATTTAAAAAAAAAACATACACAGTTCCAAGATTATATTAAAATATATCTAAACTAGTTTTACAATTAAAAATACATACAAACACATAGCTCCAATATTATAATGTTACAAATATGATGAAAATATATATATATTTAAAACTAGTATTTACAAAATATGTATAAAATAAGACTTAAACACGTCTATGTACTGTGTTGGACAATGGTGTATATTCTACAAGCGAATCATGTAGTATCATACAGTAGGCGGTTGTCTGTCTAGGAAAATTCATTGACGATTCAAATTCTAAACGTACATCAACTGCTGAAGACATAAGTGTTTCGTCTTGCTTGCTACAATCGAAAACAACCAGCGGGGCTTTTGATTTGAATAATTCCGGTGTCAGTACTGGGCTGCCGTCTAAACGGTGGTAATACGAACTTTGAAAACTGGTGTACATATTGTACAATAATGCAAAACGGTCTTTCCCAATATCCAAGTTTAAATTATCGTAAGGATAATACTTGTCGTTTAGAAACAGTCTCGCATTGATCACGTTACAGTGATCAAATTCATCAGCGTGTGCTGTCAGTACATTTTTTCTTGCTGTCTGAAACGCTAACACAACAAAGCGTGGTTTTTCCAGCTGACTCGAGGTCTTGACAATCCAATTCTGCCTTTTAGTCTGTGGTAAGGCAGGATACTCGTGCAACTCCCAGGTCCTAAAAGGCATAGTTATCGGGTGGTCTTTCTCTATGAGTCGTAACAGTGGTAATCTGTACACATTAGCTACATGTACATAAGGCATTTTCCAGTAAACTTTATCTAGTTCAAGAACACAATTAGCAGTCGTTTGTCCGCTTACTAAAACCATAGCATTTATGTCGGTAGAAGCGCGTAGGAGTATAAGTTCTTGTTTCACGTTCAGCACGATGCGTGTATAGTCTTCTGCGAATCCCATTAGCATTTTCAGTGGTATACAAAAATTGAATTCGCCGTCATCATTCACTTTTAATATGTTCGTGGTCGGTGCCACCCAACCTGCGTTTTCCATTGCGTTACGTGCGTTGTTGTTGAGTAATAGAAAAGTTTTAATAGTTGACGTAACACCGACGTTTCTGGTATGGTCCACTACCACGCCGGCCAACTCGTAACGAATCTCTTGAAAGAGAAATGCTATAGCATTGTTCACCAGTTCCACATTCAGTGCAGTATCTGCAGCCGCACTAGGGTTTTTTTTAACCAACTTGCCTTCGATGTAGAGGAAACTTTCTGACGGCAGTGTAAAGACGTCCTGTTGTTGTATTGGCACACGTATTTCATCATTGTTTCCATATCTTGTTGTTGCGTACGGTGCGTGTGAGTGAAATGAAAAGTGTGTGATACTGTCTTCAAAGAACGGTTGCTGCTCCACTGATAATATTCCACTCGCCATGTTACTTGTTTACAACAACAAAACCCAGTGAAATCAGGAAACGGCGGTTAACTGATGTTAATCGTTTCAGTTTCGAACGAGTACTGATGCGTTTCCTAACTGATCTTTCTTCTTCTTTTATTACTGACGACGACTGTGGTAGCAGCGGTGGCGAAGAAACAAAGTACAAGCCCATGTCTATAGTCGTTTTAGATGTAAACGCACAGTGATGACTTCTCCGCGAAAATCTATTACGTCACCGTCCTGATCGTGTAAAGATAATGTTATGTTGTCCAAACGACTCACATTCACAGGTAGGTATATGACGTTTGTAGGCGATTCAATTATTTTGAATCCTGGTTCGACTGACGGATAGAACGAGTGCAGTGTGTGCTCGGTTTTACCGTTCTTGTATGATCCTTGCGCTATATTACACCTTATCAGTATACTGTTCACTTTTATAATGTTAACTGTGGCGTCAGACGTGTGAGTTTTATTCGCTTCAAGCAGACGCTTTCCCTTGAAACCCAACATATCACCGATACCGTACACTGTTTGTTGAAAGTCAATATCCAGTGCACAAGTCAGCTCACATTTCAGTGTATTGTTGTTAGGACGTAGACTAATCTTTGAGTCTCCTAACCGCTTTTTGAGGAAGGCTTCTATGTCACCGATTTCATAAGCACCTGTAGGTAAAGTTATCAAGTCCCACGTTGTTCCGTCTCGTAGTACTGGAAACACGTTGTTTTTTCCTTCAATCACGTTCGGTATACTGTTGTATGTAGTAAAGTCCAATAGACCTACATACCATTCGCCGTTTGTTAGTTCGAGAGGCGGGAAAAAGTCACATACAAGAGCAGCAGCATTCGTACCTGTTAAGGTGACCGACAGCGAAGACATCTTGTCGCTTACTGATCACTCGCGCGTTAAGAAGTCCAAACATAAATGCCCGCAGATGACTGTGTGTGGTGGCTGTTCACGTTCGTAATTGTAGTAAATGTCAGTGTCGGTTCCAAAATACTGTGTCAGCTCAAGAGGTGGCTGCATATTACCATACGCATCATAGTAGTAAATTTGTTTGTTTCGCTTCTTGTAGCAAACCCAGTGCGTACCAGGTCCTTCTGCACTGTCTAGATTAACAACTGCACTCTCATTCTTCCATGGTCGTGTGTGTGGTAAAGTGTTACGCATAAAAACTCCTCTGAAATAAGGTATTTTCAAAAGTTTTGCGTACACATACAAATCACTGTCAGACAATGCACGCACTGGTATGCAAATTAGTTTTTTTGTCTGTAAGGACGTAGGTATAGACCTGACGCTATTTTTTTATTGTTACGTTTATGTCTTGGGACTGTTTTGCGTTTGCAGGTCGTTTTGCGTTTGTTCACGGATTGACGTTTAATTCCTGAACCCTTCTTCTTCTTGTTTTTTCTGCAACCACTACGCGAGCTCCCTCCACCCACTGCCGATTTCGCCTTCATCGCTGCCGCTACGGCCGCCGCGTACGCTCTTTCGCTGATGCCTGAATTCAAAGCTTTCACTCGATCCCACGCCTTGCCGGCTAGCACACGATCCGCTACGCGTCTTCGTTCGTTGTCCTTGTACTTAGCGTAAGCGATATCGTGTTCGCGACAGGCTTCGTCCAACTCGTTGATTCCGCGCTCGCCACGTGCCAATCTCTCTTTGACTTTTGTTCCAGGTCCACAGAATCGGTAGCCCGGTAGGTGTAATTCTACTGGTAATGCGTCCACCGCTCGATTAATCAAAGTAGGTACTGACGAAACGATAGCGGGCACAGTGTTTTTAAGTATTTTTCCAATTACACCACGCCCCATTCTTCTTTTCTTACGAAGTACGTGCATTCTTGTAAACAGATCTCCAATCCTTGATTTCCGTTTCCGTATCGAGAACGTCTATTAAACGCCCCACCTCTTCAATATATTCAGACAGGACTGAACGCTGTGTCGTGCTGTCTTGATATTTATAGACAAACTTTATTAGATTGATTATATGAGCGTGAAATACCTGAGTGACCTTGTACAATTCGGTCTTTATATGTAATTTTAATTCATGCATTTGTCGTACAGTGACTGCGTCTTTGTCATTGACACCGTTCGCTATATTCGTAATTTTTCTTCCGGCAGCGTAGAAAGTATCGTTTTGCAAACTGATTGTGTGTGCATGTAAAAATTCCAAATTCACTGCGTCTTTGAAGTCAACAGGCGCTTGCACATGCGTTAGTCGACAGTCATTAACGATTACGTTACCTGCACGATCTTTTTTCAAACTCTTCTCGTCTACGTATCGTTTTGTGGCTGCATCTCTTGATTTAAGCGGATCGTTTAGCCTTATTATTCGATGATCTTTTGCGTCTACGGTAGCGTTGTCGTCGTTCTTGTACTGTAAGCATGTGTCCTTTACGTACTGTAAAGAAACAACATCGTGCAACTCTTCAGGATCACCCAAGTTGCATATCTTTTTGTTTTTCACATCAAAGTGACCGTCGTTAGTCACTCCTAAACCGATATCCTCACGCAGACTTCGATGAGTTTCTTTTCGCACTCTTACAGCGCTGTCGTGTCTACCGAACTTGTCTACACTCATATTTATGAAGAAGAACTGATGGTTATAGAACGGTACGTCTGCTTTTATATGATAATGCCAGTTTCACGTAATTCTTCCAATATCGAAACGATTTCATTCCTATGACCAGTATGGCCGCTATTTTGAGACGCCATTAACAGTCTCAATCTATTAACCAACTCGTTAGGATCATCCCAATGCACGTAATCGATTGCAGTGTTCGGTTTCATCTCCATATAGCCACTCCCTGTACGTTTTCGTGCAAACAATTTAGATATTACTAGTCGGTACTTGACGCCACTGTTACTGTTTATTCGCGTATTGTGTTTATATTTTTGTTTGTGTCCGTTGGTTGCTAGTAGTATAGACTTATATTTCCTCATATCATCATTATTGTATTTTTTCGGTAGTTTCATAAACAAAAGTTCATACAGACCAGGTGTACCCTCGTAAATTTTTCCTTTGACATGAAAGTTGTCGTTATCATCGATTTTTACATTTGAATCACCTATCATAAATTTACCACCTTCGTATCGAACACCATACATGCGATCTATAATCCGTTTACAGTCCGCCGATTCACACAAATGCATATATTTGTTTGCTAATGAATCCTCGCTGAAATGTAAAGCGTTAGGGTTCCATGCGCTATTGTCACTGAAATGAGAAGCGTTATGACTCTGCGTGCCACTTTCGTTTTCTGTTATTACGTGTTGTGTAGGCTCTTCTTGTTTTATCTGCTCCTCCTCCTCCTCCTCCTCCATCATGTCACCACTTAACTTTCGTGAAATAACTTCTAACGGTTCCAGAATCGGTCTGTAATTTTTTCTAAACGCCTCGTCGCTTTCTCTGATACCGTGTTGTAATGCATGATATTTTTTCCTTATGTTGTCGCTTATCGTGTCTATATCATACGCGAGTCGTTCCTCCTTATTCATTGCCATCGTGTGTTAGCAAGAGGACTGATTACATTACTACAGTGCAACCACTTTTATACTTCGTCGGAAACAATTATGAATCGATCAAAGCCGATTCTATATCTACCTTCATTTATTGACGAGTCTTTGTCTATGACTAGAAATCCATAACGATCCTTCCACGCTTCCATGCAGACGTCTTTGAAAGCATCATATTTCATATCTATGTTAACGTGATCATTGTATGCATGTCGTAAATTTAGATCGTCTTGTTTGAACAATATCAACAAGTTAGCGTTGTCACGTACCAATTGTTTCGGTATCTGGCTATATGTCTGGCATAAATAGAATGTGTCCACACCGCTATGTCTCCCCATAGCAAAATACTTTCGAATATTGTTTTGTCTTTCACACGATACGTCATCGAATACGATAACAGAGTCGAGACCAGTGATTTCACTCGGTAGCGGGACTTCTTCGTTCTCGCTGTATGCATGATAACCTAAACCTTCATCAGCGAGTGATTTCATCACTGTTTCTAGCATTCTGTATTTTGGTTGAAATAATGATTTTGAAAACACGTATACGTTGCGGAAACGTAGTCCGTTGGCATCAAACAGTAGGTTGAATAGCACATTTGATTTCCCACAGGAACTTGGGCCTGTAACGATACAGCGAATACTGTTCGGTAATAGCGGGCCATGTTTACGCTTAGCACTACCTTCGTCACCAGCCAAAAAGTCCATATCCTTTATTGGTAATTTGTTTGCTTGCTGTACAATCTTCATCTTTGTGAATACCGAAAGCATACTGTTTTCAGCACGTGCTGTCACCTTTTTTATATTAGATCTTTCTTATGTATCCACGCATCGTGTTTACCATCGAAACCGAGCCAACGAACACGCACTCTGTCACCTTTGCGTTGTAACACCTTTTCCACTAGGTATACGTCGCCGACTTTGGACTTACTAATCTCGTGCTCGTAAAAACCACCTTTCAACACTTTGTTTAGATGATCTTTTAGCAGATAAGTGACGGGGATAGTAGTGGATTGTACTTTATCCACAGTGAATATTTCGTTAGTCCAATTCGGCGTATAACCTTTGGCGAACGTCATTTTGTGCTTACTTATACGAACACGGTCACCGACTTTAAATTTGGGTGGTTTCGTTGGACTGATTTTAGGCGCTGTGTTCTTCCTTATTCGTTCCAACACTATATGTTCGTTGGCGTCATTCACTTCACTCGGTTTCATACCAATGGTTCTGTGTGTTGTATTGTTGTACGATTTCAGTAATGTAGGTAGTAGATCCAACCAGCGGTAGTGTCCTTGTTCACTGAAAGCTCGATACATGTGTGTCTTCAGTGTGCGATTAAAACGTTCCACTATGGAAGCTTTTTTCTCACTGAAGGTTGAGTAATGTTTCACATTATACTTTTTTAGCAACGCTTGTACTGTGCTGTTGTAATACTCCTTCCCGTTGTCTGTCTGTAAATATTTCATTCGATTAGCAGTTAGTATAGGCTCTAGTGCATGCTTTACTTCTTTTCCTGTCTTTGTTTTCAATGGTACAGCGTACGCGTACTTGCTAAACGCATTGATCACTGTCATCATGTACTTGTACCCTTTGTTCACTCGAGCGTATGGTATCATCTCCACAAGATCTGCCTGGTACAAGTCGTGTAGACCCTTCAATTCAACCGCGCGTCTAACGAAATTCCTTCTCGCTGCTCTGTGTAGCTCTAGAGCTATAGTCTTGCGTGCGTTGTTCATGGTTTAAGATACACTAACATAATACCGGCGTTAAAAATACTATATATATCTATAACAGTTTCTTTGTTTTTCAGTATTCATTCACACATCTGAATATCACCATGGCTGACCTTCAACAGAATCCAGAACAACATCAGCAGGAACAGGGACATCCTCAACAAGGTAAAAAATTTTTTTTAAAATACCAATTGTCTCTCTCTATAATTATGCAACAAACCAAATTTGTTGGATATGAATTAACTCTGTCTAACCTGTACAAGATAGTCTCTTGACGTTGTTTAGAAATTGATATGACGGAGAAAATTTTTTATGTTCTGACATAGGTTTGTCACCTTCTCACGAAAATTTTTCATGTTCCACCATAGGTATGTCACCTTCTCTCCAATGAACTAATTCAATTCCGCAACAAAAGCATTTAACTCTATCGTCTATGAATGACATACTATGTCCACAAACATCATAATTTAGCGGATAGTAGTAAAACCCAGCAAACGCTAACTCGTCGGGACTGACAAACGTCACTTCCCAATACTTGAACGATTTTCTTCTTTCACTTTCAATGCTAAAATCATGAGTAGCTGCCATCTTCACAGTTTGCAATAAACTAACGTATTACTAACGTGTACTATCTATTTATTTACCACAAACATGAATTTGTGTGTGTTATTCATCATTCCTATTAGCTAATACATGTGTTTCTATTGTTTCAGATATGACACGATTTTATATTGTGCGAAACAGTAGTATTAGAGGATGTCTCACAACTTTTAATTACCTGCCTGTGTACACAGAAGAAGAAGATCAAGATATAGTACCGATAATGACCGAGGTGCGACCTTTATTGTGCAAGGAGAACTGGCAGAACAAGCACGTTTACGCAGTATCAAATGGCATATTGCGTGCAGGATACGTTTCACTAAAACTGTGTTAGATGGTGACAGCGGCGAAGAAAAAGTGGTAACCAAAGACGCCGTCTTCCACGGACGTTGTCGTACGTTGCTCACGGACGACAACGACGAGTTGAACTGTCTACTCGATGAATCCTACGATAAAATCATGAATAGCATATCCAATTTTACCCGTGACGGGAGCGGATGGTCGGTGGATGCTGTACTGAAGCTGGAACTAGTTGTTGGACGGTACCGACCTCTAGCAGCATCCTCCTACCTTCCAATCCCGCGAAAACTTGCACTCACCAGGGCAGTAGTCAACATCAAGAACTCCCAAGATGAAATGTGTTTTCTATGGTCCGCACTAGCCCACATACACCCTCAACAAAGGAATAAAGAATTTATTTCAAACTACATCTTATTCAAAAACACAATAAATATGTCCGGTATCGAGTACCCTGTTTCTATAAACTCACTTTCTAAATTTGAAGCACAGAATCCCAACATTTCTATAAACGTTTTCGGCTATGATATAGAAGACAATATCAGAAACGAATCAAAAAATGAGGTTTATCCGTTAAGAATTACTCCCAATAAGGACAGATTACATCATGTTAATCTTTTACTTCTGTCCGATACAAATAGCCGAAAACATTACTGTCTTATCAGTAACATAAGTAGATTATTATCATCCCTTACAAAACACGACGGCCAATCATTTTACTGCGACTACTGCCTGCATCGTTTCTCCACAGAACATGGTCTGTCCGATCATCTCCCCTACTGCACACCTCACGGCGAGCAGAAAACCAAAATGCCTACAGAGGAGGAGAAGTTTATGTCATTTAAAAATTACGCGCACTGTCTTAA
The DNA here is from genome assembly GCA_034769895.1 of Magicicada septendecula. Taxonomy (NCBI): domain Eukaryota; kingdom Metazoa; phylum Arthropoda; class Insecta; order Hemiptera; family Cicadidae; genus Magicicada; species Magicicada septendecula. The sequence goes on along the minus strand of CM068367.1, from coordinate 880,337,371 downwards.
AGTACCCTTTACCGTCTACGCCGACTTCGAGTCCCTCATCACTCCGCTTCAATCGTGTTCACCTGGTAACAACGTCCCGACGACAGTGCACGAGTTAGGCGAATTCTACTCAGTTGATAGCAACGGTGCCCGTCAGAAAATAACTTCTCCTCCTGTATCGTCCACATCATACGAAGCGATGCATATTCCGTCAGGTTTCTCCTATGCTATCGTGGATCATACACACAGACTCTGGAGAGAGGCTAAAGTTTATCGAGGTGAAAACGTCGTAGACACTTTCTTCTCGTGGTTGATGAAAGACGCTGAGTATATGATGAAGGTAGTACGACATAACGTGCAAATAATTATGTCCGATGATGACAATATTGCGTTCACTAACGCCACCGTTTGTCATTTGTGTGAGCGCCCTTTGACAGACGATGACAAGGTACGCAATCATTGTCATCTTACGGGGAAATTCTTGGGAGCAGCCCACAATAGCTGTAATCTAAGCTACAAGATGCCTCGTCATATCCCCGTCTTCTTTCACAACCTTCGTGGCTATGACTGTCACCATTTAATGCAGGGTTTAGGAAAATATAAGGACCAACACGTATCCTGCATTGCAACATCCAGTGAGCGTTACGTGTCGTTCTCCCTGGGTCCCTTGCGTTTCGTAGACTCTTTTCAATTTCTTAATCGCTCTCTGGACACACTCGTTACCAATCTGTCCACGTCCGGGAGCCAATTTCCTTTGCTCAGAGAGGAAATGCTTAGACGAGGTTTCGACGAACAGACCAATCTGCTCGTACGCAAAGGACCCTTACGAGTACGTTGACAGCATTGATCGGTTCAACGAAACAAGTCTACCCGCTCGTGAACACTTTGATAACCGGTTGTTGGAATCGGCTATTTCGGACGCAGATTACGAGCATGCACAAAACGTGTGGAGTGCATTCAATCTGCGTACGTTTGGAGATTACCACGATTTGTATTTGTTGACAGACGTAATGCTGCTGGCCGATGTCTTTGAAAGTTTCCGAGACATGGCCTTACGCGATTACTGCTTGGACCCGTGTCATTTTTACTCGCTTCCCGGACTCGCTTGGAACGCGATGCTAAAAATGACAGGGGACGAATTAGAGCTGTTAACAGAGATAAATCTGCATCTGTTCCTTGAGTCTGGGGTCCGCGGAGGCTGCGCGATGATATCCAACCGTCACGCAGTCGCTAACAATCCTCTGATTCCAGATCAGTACGATGTATCGAAACCGACCTCCTTCATTCTGTATACAGACTGTAATAATTTATACGGTGCAGCCATGTCGCAACCACTCCCTTACGCAGACTTCCGATGGCTCGATCGTAACGAAATCGAGTCCTTGGACGTACGTAATGTGAGTGATGATTCCGACATCGGGTACATCCTTGAAGTCGACCTACACTATCCTGATACCTTACACGACCTGCATTCCGACTACCCACTTGCACCTGTGCGCCAGCGCGTAACACCCGATATCCTTTCTCCCTTTTCCAAACGTTTACACGAGAGTATATACAGATCATCGTATAACGAATCAGGGTCATCCGTAGAGAAGTTGTTAACAACTTTGGAGGACAAACAAAATTACGTTCTCCATTATCGAAATTTGAAATTGTATTTAAGTCTTGGCTTAGAGCTGAAAGCGACTCATAGGGTGTTGTGTTTTAAGCAAAGCGCTTGGTTGAAACCGTTTATCGATTTCAACACCCGCAAGAGGCAAACAGCCGTCAACAGCTTTGAAAAAGACCTTTTCAAACTGATGAACAACGCCGTATACGGTAAGTCGCTGGAGAACGTACGGAAACATATAGACTTTGAACTAGTCTCGGATGAACGACGGCTTCAAAAACTAGTTTCCACACCTAGGCTAAAACGTATGATTCGTTATACGAACGATCTGGTGGGGCTCTCACTCCGTAAAAAATCCATTGTTCTTTCCCGTCCCGTGTATGTCGGCTTCACGGTGCTTGACGTTAGCAAAACGATAATGTACGACTTTCATTATCGTTATGCTGTCGCCAAGTACGGCCGCAACGTTAAATTATTAATGACAGATACAGACAGTCTGATGTATAGCATTCAAACATCAGACTTGTATGCAGACATGAAGAAGGACCTACACGTTTTTGACACATCGGATTACCCTACGTCTCATCCTTGTTATAGCCTTAAGAACAAAAAGGTTGTCGGTCTGTTCAAGGATGAAACGTGTGGTCGTCCTATTAGAGAATTCGTGGGTCTCCGTGCGAAATGTTATTCGTTCCTTGTGGCCCACGAAGATCCCACCCAAGAGTGTCAAAAACGTGTATGTAAAGGTGTGCCTCGAGTTGCGATTAAGAGGAGTCTGCGACACGATATGTATCGCAAGTGTCTCACTGATCATTGTCAGTTTTCTACCAGTGCGCTTTGTTTACGTAGCGATCATCATACGCTGTACACGATGCGTGTAAATAAGCAAGCGTTGTCACCGTATGATGATAAGCGTTATATATTAGACAATGGTCATGATACGCTTGCATACGGTCATTATCGGATACGACAACGCATCAACATGGAGAACGACGACACCTCCCCACCTACTAAAAAAATTTGTCTCCATGTATAGTAACCCTCCTCAACACTTGTTTCTTTCGTCAGTTGACGTCTCTCGGTGCTTCAGTCCAGACGTCTGTAAACGTAAGTTCACATATTAATATCTCAACGATATTTGTATGTTTAAACATAATATATATATATACATATATAGAGTTTGTAATGTGTATGGTTTCTTTGTCTTACATTATTATGGATAACACTGCGGTTATAATCGACTTCCAGTGCTTTTTCGATGACAACGGAAAATATATTGTGAAGGAACTGTCAATCATGGACGTTCTGAGATTTGCTGGTAGACATTGGATTTTGACACCACCTGCTACATCCGTTACGAATCCCAAATACGTTAGGACAAACCGCTGGTTAACATCAAATTATCATAGACTTAGATGGAGCGAAGGAGAGACACCATACGACAATCTTGTTTCATTGTTAACATCACATACACGTATATATAAATATGTGTTTGTGAAGGGTTTTGAGAAAAAACGTTTTTTGCAATCAAAGATAATACACAATAATATCATCAATCTCGATGACTTTGGTTGTCCTAAAAACATACCGTATATAATTCATGGAACAGAATGTCTTAGACATTTCAATTCTTCTGACCGTTGCGCCAACTATAAGGTGCATGCTATTCGGGAATGGATGATTCATGATTTTTGCTTTAAACAAACATTTTTAATGTAACAAATTTAGAAAGTAGGTCACAGCGAATGATGACATTTATATCTCTCTCTCTCATTCTGTTGTGGACATGTACATACATGCATAGCTGTAAGCAGTGACTATTTTCTTATGAAAATGGACTTTCCTAATGACATTGTTATATTTTTGGTGTCTCTAATTTCGTCTGTGGGACATGTTCATACATGCAAATGAAAGTGGGACACCGACGTTACCACCACCACCACCACCACTATCACATTCTACTGTCCTTTTGTGACGAATATTCTGTCATTGTTTGGTTCTCTCTGGTTTGATACAGACGTGTTCACTTGTGTCTTCTAATAATGTCGTTTCTTGTAAAGTTTAATGCTGTAAGTGCTATCGAGTACAAACGATGTTCAGAATTGATAGTGAATAAAAAATATCCCATCATGGTCTTAACAAATGTGGACACGAAGTATGGGAACTCTGTGCTTGCTACGTTGGAGGATGGCGACCGTCAGTATCGTGTCTATCTTCCCAAGAGGTATGCAGGTGTCTTCACGAATGAGGAGCTCAGACATATCAAACCTAAAGAACTACATTTAGTGTATCGAGGGACGAGAAATCAAACAACACAAGTAGAGATTGAGTCCTAACGTCGTAAGTAGCAATCGTTTAACAAACAATTTATTGATGTGTGTGTGTTTGTGTGTGTGTGTGTGTGTGTGTGTGTGTGTGTGTGTGTGTGTGTGTGTGTGTGTGTGTGTGTGTGTGTGTGTGTGTGTGTGTGTGTGTGTGTGTGTGTAGTTTCAACTCTCTGTACTTAACACTTTAATAATTGAATTTGTATGTACATGATAAATGTATCATTGATTCTATTTAGTTTCGTTGAATAATAATTGGCTCGATTAGAAATTATTTGAAAGTACATTACCTTTATGCGATAAATGTATCATTGATTCTAAGTAGTATTTACAAATTTCCAGTGAATAATATTTGGTTTGGTTTGATTAGAAATTATTTGAAAGTACATTAACTTATGAAAAATGACATATACTTGAAAAAGTTTACTTACTTAACACATTTGATTCTTTCCACTAACTGTGTGTGTGTGTGTGCATGTGATAATTGAATATTATCGTATCAGTGATTCTAATATCAACTGTATTGTTATGTTACAGATAAACTTCCTTGTGAACTGTATCTACAACCGTGAAATTATTATTTTAAAATCTTACAATGTCAAAAATTATTAATATTTATTTTATATAACAATGTTTGTTTGTGATATATGTATATTTAATCAATGTAAAATGTATTTTGAATAATTGTATTATAACGGTTTGTAAACTATATTTTAAGTTTGTGTACAGTGCTGTAAATATATATTTAATCATTTAAAACAATATTATTATTAATATTTTATATATAACAATGTTTGTGATATATATATATTTAATCAATAATTGTATTATAGCGGTTTGTAAACTATATATTTTATGTTTGTGTACAGTGTTGTAAATATATATATTTAATTATTTAAAACAAATTATGGTTTATTTTAATTTATTTCGTTATAAACCTTTGAATATGCATCCAATTATTTATATAGTAATCAGAAATGTGTGAGAGAGACATTTTAATAATTTGCAGGTTGTATCTTACAATTACGAAAATTATTATACAATGTGTGTGTACACAAAACTTTTGAAAATACCTTATTTCAAGGAGATTTTTTTATGCGTAACACTTTACAACACACACACAGACTTGGCAGTATATTAATTTCTAAATCGTAGTCAATGACTGTCATGTGTCAAAAAAAGGACGCCACGAGATAGGTGATAAATATATATTTCCTGGTGATTACATTTTAGTATCGCTAATTACAATAATCCATAAGTAGCACGACGCTTATGTAAAACTGATGACATAAAGAGAGAGAGAGTTTATATCGTGATCGACAACTGTGTCTAGAGACAAAGAGAGAGGAGGGGAGAGAGTTGATATCGAAGTCGTCGTCAACAATTTACTATAATATAGTTTGAATTTCCCACCGAAGAAAAATGTTGGCAGATCTGTTCTATACACACACACAATAATGCAGGATTGGTAACCCTGATCATATATTTTAATATACACTATAATACACACACACATATCAAGTTTGAACCCATACATAGGTTGGTAAACCTGATCATATAGATTTAATATACATTATAACAAATTTGAACTCATGCAAGGTTGGTAACCCTGATCATATATTTAATATATACACTATAATACATAAAGTGATAGAAAGTGAAAGTGATCTAAGCTCGCGAAAGGCGGCATATAAAAAAAAAAAATTATAATCGCTGATGCTGTGGTCCAGATACGCGAAAAAGTCGCGGATCTTGACACAGATCAGCGAAAAAGTCGCGGATGCTGTGGTCCAGTAGAAAGTGAAAGTGATCTAGGCTCGCGAAAGGCTGCATATAAAAAATTATATTCGCGGAAATTAGAAAGTGAAAGTGATTTAGGCTCGCGAAAGGCGGCATATATTCGCGGATATGCAAATCAATTTAATTAAAAAAATAAAAATATCAAATTAAAAAAAAATAAAAAAATTTATTCGCGGAAATTCGCGGTCCTTTGGGATGCTGTGGTCCAGCGGTGGTGGGGAGAGCGTGGGAAAAAATCTTGGACCGTGGGGACGGCGGCATCTCTTTGATCTAGACCGTGGGAAAGGCGGCATCCTTTGTTAGTTAGAGCTGTCATTTTCCCTCTACTAACAGTGGTATCGACTCGTTCTCAGGGCTGTCGATTAATTTTTTACATCTGTATTTTCTATTAATTATTAGGTTCTTTGAACGGTTATTTTATATATAGTCAGAGAAAGGTAAGGTCAGGAAAGTATAACACTTACATGTAAAAAGCTTAATAATTAAAAATTACAAGTTATTAGTTAATATATAATGTTTATTAAATAAAAAATTCGAACCATTGAAGACTGTATAATTATGTTGGTAAAGCTCGCTTTGAATTGTGGGAGTCAAGATGGCGGCTCCCGGACTGCATATGTTAAACCGTAGTCGGCTCGATGAAAATTTCTTCCAATAAATGGTGCCTTTTCAATGTTTCCTCGTCTCCGCAGTTGGGATTATTCCTTCTGGTGTTAGTAGAATGGTTCTGGTTCAGTGTTTTGTGATTCACTTCGATTAAATAGGTATGATAATGTTTAAATTTACTTTGTTCAATAAGGTCGAAACTTGCACTTCTCGTCTCGTTATTAAGAATTATTTATTGTTAAGGGTTTAATTTATTATTTCACTCATTTACTGTTCCGTATTACTTTAGTTTAATTGTGGTATTAAATGTTCTCACTGAGTTTAAGGTTTAAGTTCAAAATTTAGTAATTTACGATTTTTTTCACTGCAGACTAGGCTTACAGACCGATCGCCATATTTGTCTGCTACATAGGTTAATATAAGCAAAAATCTTGTTCAAGTGTGCTCGACAAGGTCCAATAATTAACTGTTCTCATTTCCTTCGTCTCCTGAAATTGTCTTAGCCAATTTAATATTAGCAATACATTGTTTTAAATCTGTTTGGCTTCCGCTACATTCGAAAAATTTACATTATATTACTGAATATATTTTTGCTATTATTTAATTTTATGAAATACTAAATACATAATCTCTTTCTTTAGCTCATTCTGTTTTATTTGATACCAAATAAGATAGTTTTACAAAGTTTTTTATCTAAAATGCTATATTTCTTTCATTTTGAAAAAGTAGGCTTTAAAATTTACTTCCTGTCCTTCCCCAAATGTTTGCCATTTTATATGTTATATTTATGATTGTACTAAATCTCAGATTGACATAAAATGTTTATCTTCCCTTAATTTCTTGTAATTTTATTAATTGGTTATCCTTTTAAATATTATTCAATAATTTATGACTCCCCACTCTGAATTTTCAGTTATTATATTTGCATTTTTTCTCATAATTCTTCCTATCTTTTTACAATATCTTTTTAAAGTATAATTTACATTATATTACTCTGTGACTGATTTACCTTACATAAATTTCATCAGTTTAACTAGTTTACTGTACTTGATTCTTCAATTATAATGTAGTTTAGATTTACCATTTGGCCTAGATTTTATCTGGTTTTACATACAAAGTTTTTTAATAATATAGCTTGTTTATACCCTCTCTGACCTTCTATTCTAATACAATGTTAATTAACAATTCCTTACTTTACTACAAGAACATTTAGTATTGAATTCTAACTAATAATACATAACAATTATTTGACATGAAAAACATGGTATTTAAGCTCAGACATTCTAGTCTTGATTATTTCTAGTAACTCATAATAAACATTTTATAATAAAAGAATGGTATCCACACTCAGACATTGCATTCTTGATTAAAACTATTAAACAGAATAAACATTTTAGAATATTAGAACATTACTCTCTATTTCCTACATTTAGGTATAGAGTTCATTTATTTTAATAGGAACATAACACATCTGTTCCTTCATTTTTAAATCTTTCTTAAAATTACTTGTGTGCAGTCTTATCTGTTTTTTATTTTATTTTAGGGATGTATCCCTTGTCACTTTACTTATTAACTACCTGCTCTCTATTTATCTTACTCATTTCAGTGAATGTTATTAGATAAAGAGTGGCAATTTATTAGAAACATTAGTCTTTGCTTTTCATAATACTATTCTATCAAAGAGCATTCATGAAGTTAAATTAAAACTTTAAAGTTGTTCAAAGGTACACTTTTATTAAGTTTAAGATTTTAATGCACTTTCTTGAAGTTTATTTACTATAATATAATAACTTGCACTTGTCCCTGTTAATTCTTGATACTATCACTAATCAGTTTTATAGTTTTATATTATCAAGAATTTTGTTTATAGAGGACTGTTAAGATTTGTTTTTTATTCACTATACAATAACTTTCATGGGTGCTCTTTTACTTATAACTCTAAACACTTTTGTTTACATTTATTTTACATTAATTCTGTTTTTGGGTGTTATACTTTCATTTGTGACATTTAATTTCCTTTGGGGTTTTTGTTTTCTCCTTGCTGGGTTTCCTTTGAGTATTTGTTGTAGTCTTCTCCTCCTACTATTTTGTATCTTCAAACTCATTCCTGTTTATTAGGTATTTTGGTTTGTTCTGGGTATCTTCCTTATTCATTCTTTGTTTCTTCATTACCATATAGTTATTATGTACGTTGGTTTTTTCTGGGTATCTTCCTTACTTACTCCTATCCTACCTGGGTATTTTCTTACTTTATTTTAGTTTTTTAATTTATTTTTCATTACACATATTTGTTGCATAGTAGCTTTTTCTGTATTTTTACTTCTTCAAGTGATGATTGTATTTTATGGTGATACTTATTTGTTTTCATTTGGATTTTACTTTGATAGTTATTTTAATTGATATTTATTTATGATCATATTTCATTCTTTATTAAGTGGATAATCTGTTATGCTACAATATATATATATATATATATACACAAAGTGGATAAGACAGACAGGTACAAAGACTAAAATAAAGGAAAATATCTAAAAGCAATAACATTACAATAACATTGTAGGATGGAAAACGGAAGAAACGCTGGATTTTTTATAAATATGTAATCAACGTCGCAACGAAGAAGAACATGTTAGATTTTATTAAAAACAATAGTACAAAGGAAATTTTAATAAAAATAATAAGATTTACAGGATAAAATGAGAAGGTTCTGAAGTGACCTACTGCGACAAAACAGGAAGATCACTAGTCTCAGGAATATATGAAAAGTAACAATTAAAACAACACTTTATCGTTTCGTGCTCAAGGTTTTTTGACAAAAACACTATTTTACTTAGTGTGTATTTTTATAGAGGTGTTAATGTTAATGTAATTAAATTTGTTAATAACAGTTTCTCTACAATTTAATAAAAACTATACCGTTGTAAGATTTCTATCCATTGTTACCAATCACGTAACAGTGGACATGTGTGTGTGTGTGTGTGTGTGTGTGTGTGTGTGTGTGTGTGTGTGTGTGTGTGTGTGTGTGTGTGTGTGTGTGTGTGTGTGTGTGTGTGTGTGTGTGTGTGTGTGTGTGTGTGTGTGTGTGTGTGTGTGTGTGTGTGTGTGTGTGTGTGTGTGTGTGTGTGTGTGTGTGTGTGTGTGTGTGTGTGTGTGTGTGTGTGTTCAAAACGTAAGCAACAAACATTTTTGAAAAGTTTCGTACGTTTGTTTTGTATGTGTGTTGGTTCTTTGACCTTTCACACACTTCACTGCCTCATACCAAGAACCATCGGGAAGAGATGGTTTCAAAATGTACAGGTCTTGACTATCGCACAATTAGAGGCTGTGTCCAAACTTGAAACACTCTTTGGATTACATAGGTTGGGGTATAAAACCTATAGGCTCCTATAAAACCTATAGGTATAGGTATAGGCTCACGCTCAGCCTCTGTATACCAATTTTTATCCTCGTTGGTGTTGTTCGTTTGAATGTTGGAACGTGTGAAGCAGATGGAATCGTTTGTGCATTCTTTCTCATTATCAACCTTCGAGAAACTGCCTGACTGGACAGATCCTTATGACAACCTGATGACAACCTTATGACATCCTGAAAGAACAGATCGGTAACTATCTCGTCCTCAGAGCAATTCAGCAGATCCTTGCAGACTACCACACCTTACGTGGTGTTTAACGTTCCACGAGGAATCGCTTCAACATCAGTGTCACCATTCCGCTTCAATGGTAATAGCTGCTTAGTTTGATCGTCTGATTGCGTTTCAACCTACAGCAGATTTCTTTATTTCTTGAATATGAAATCCAGTTTTAGCGATAAGGTAGGGCTCACATTGGCAAAAATCTCTTCTATCCTCTTCAAAACTAGATACACAGTTATTTGGATAGTTTCAGGTGGTGTCAGAAAAGCACTTCTCTAGCAATAAGAGAGTACTTTCGACATCTTTTCACTCTCCGAGGAGGACGGTTTTCATGACGAGCGTTTTTCCCAGGGACTGAGGGATTTAATTAGTATTAAAAAAGACTGACATTTCGATTCCATGATTAGCCTACAAATAAACAAACCACCGTAGAGCCTCGAATACCGCAGCAAGGAAGTAATACAACAGGGTGCCTCCTGATGTCTTAAGGCCATCGTTCGCGACTCACTAACGTGATTCACCCATTTGCATGATCGTTCCCATCGTGGGTTACGGTCTGTTTTCAAGCGTGTCACACAACTTTGTCGGGTCTTCATTACCATTGCCCTGTTAGCCAGCCAAAGACTGACTGCTGTTACCCACACGACCCCAAGATGTAGTCTCAGGCGTAGGATTGGATTTGGAAGGGAGGCATATTATTATCATCATAGTAGTTCATTGTTGTGTACAAGAATTTTTAAGCGCAAGCTGAATGAATGTAATTAATAAAGCTTGTGACTATCTCTGGTGTGAATTTTCTCAGTAATAAAGATCCTGAATGTGTACTCTATTGTTTAAGTAACAATATTAAACACCATACAACATAATTTCTACAAAAGTACAAACATAAGTTATGTCGTTTACAAATATTTTTGAATTTGAATTCATTATATTTTACTTTAGATTAAGTACGCTTGTATTTTTTTCAATAAAACTGGTCTAAAAGACGTCAATTAATTTATTCTAGTTCTGTATATCTCAAGATCTGCAGTTCAGTGGTGTTCAAAGTTTATATTATAATCTTGACGTACAGTACCACACTGTGTTCCCCTTCTAGTGGTTAACTCACCCAAACCACAACAAACGGTTATTTATGTAAAACTATTTATTATTCAAATACAGTTAATAGGACTATATTATGGTATATTTTTCATTCTTCTAAACACAAGATTATTCATTTTGTTTTATTTGTCTCCAACTCACGTTTATTAACTAATTAGAATTACCTATATTAACTTCCCGTCTTGTGACTTATCTGTTTTAAATTCTAAAACGACGCGTTTCGAGGATAAATCCTCATCTTCAGGTTTTAATATTACAAAAACATCAAATTCACCCGAACGGGGTCGTCAATTACTTAAAACACATAAATCATTACTTAATGCTGCGTAATCATATGTACTCAGACTTCCACACAAACTTTAAACTGCTTCATAATTGCAAAAAAGGTGCATACATGAACACTGTGGAGGAATATGAGATATACAAGGCTTCTAAGTTACAAGCGGACCAACTACTAAATGATAAAGTTTCGTTTCGATCTAATCTACTGTACAACACAGCCATCGATATCGATGTGTCCACGGGCAATGATAACGGTCATACAGGATAAAGTACAACAGTTAATCGTTGGCAACGAAACGATGCGCATCGGACTGTGCCGAGACTATATCAATGTAAATTATGTGTGGTGTTTTTATGTGTTTTAAGTAATTGACGACTCCGTTCGGGTGAATTTGATGTTTTTGTAATATTAAAACCTGAAGATGAGGATTTATCCTCGAAACGCGTCGTTTTAGAAATTAAAACAGATAAGTCACAAGACGGAAAGTTAATACAGGTAATGCCTAATATTAATTCTAACAACATTATTCAAATACATGGTAACTTAATTGTAAATTCAGTTTTACTAGAATTTTTAAGAAGATTATTGATTTCTTGATAAATATATATTTACATAAATTAATGTATAACCTACTATTTCATTGTACTGGACTCTCGTACACCTATATGATACTATTGTTTTTTAACGCGCAAATTTATGCTTCATTTTTAAAGCGTGTACAAATGACTCTCTTGTATGTGGACAAGATGAAGGAACCCTACATTAAGTGCTCAGGAAACTACAGAAACAGTGTCATAAATAGGTCTTTTAAATAACTTTAAACAGAGCATAATATATAGCTCTAGGCGGGCAGCCGAGAAATCTGTTGGTGGAATACAAAACAGTACAAGTACAAAAGCCAATAAAAAAGTACAGATGCCTAGGACCTATAATAAATAATAAAGCTGACTGTGAATAAGCCATAAAAGCCGACTGGGACTAGGAAGAATGGCAGTAAAGAGACAGCATTATGTTACTGGGAACCATCATTATCTAAGCGAGTTGTAAGATTGTAACAGTGACGGTGGCGATCATAATAGTGGAGTTTGTCTAAAAGGAACGGGCAAATATTACGACCAGCTAAAATGGAGTACTGGGGGGATAAGCTCTAATTTGATACAATCAGAGAGGGTTACAAATGATAAAATAAGAAGGCAAGCTGGCTGGACATAGATATCACCGAAAATATCAAAGTAAAACAATTGAAATGGTTTGGACAACCTGGTTAAAATGTTCTGAATAAAACGACTCCAAAAAATATAGAAATTGACAACTACAGTAAGAAAGAAAAGCGGTAGACTTAATGTTCCCTGGAGCATTTGCATAGAAATTGCAAGCAGACGCCTACAAAATTGTCTGTGACTGTGACTGTGACTGTAGTGACAGAAAACGGTAGATGCTGGGCTGTGATAGTAGACGTTTACATATGTAAAATAAGCCGCACAGAAAAATGTATTTAATGAACAGACTACATTAAAGTCTATACAGTAAAGTAACATTGCGTACGGGCTATGCATTTTAATCAGAGGTAAGTCGAAGATAAAACATGTGTTAAGGGGAACACAGAGTATTTCTGGCGAGATATGGCCGTAGGCAACGCTGCATTGAGCCTTCTGTTAATGTTTCTACAGGAGTCTGTTACTCAAAGGGAGTGTCAGCCTTATACCAGACTACTTTGAAATGCAGTATTAACACGAAATGTAACTGTTTGTTGCAACAACGTCTGTTTATACTGTTATAATACAACATTGTGTGTGTGTGTTTTGTGTTTGTCCAGTTTAGCTTACAAAGAAACAGACATTGCGTCTGAATATGTTAGCTACTAATTTTATAACGAACTACTATATATCAAAATAACTTTTAAATTTTTAAAAAGACTTTTTTGAGTAAATACCTTTTTATTCGTTAAAAAGTAGAAAGCAACTGAAAACACATTTGTTTCTTCATAAAAACCGATAATTTCTACGTGTTTATAGTCTGTGAATAGAACGTTTTGGAAAAAATTTGTATGCCATTTAATATAATAAACGTAAACACTACACCTACATGCTGCTGTTACTGTTTTTAAAAACGTATACGTAATAATAGTAATAGTTTGCAGAAATAGTTCACTATTTTGAACGAAGTATTTTTATTATTACATAAATTTCGATATTGTATAATTTTTCAATTATAGGAAAAATTACAAAATTCCGACTACTCTACTATTTTGTTAGTAACATAACAACTGTAGAGCACACGATCATGCAATAAACACTAAATTTTGAAACATTCGGATTATGGTTATAATGCCTTTTAGTCTAACACGCTGCTAGATTTTCACAACTTTTTTCAAATTGTTTAGCTCTTTTTGACCCTGGGTTTACAAAATTTTAAAATTTCTAAAACTGAACACTTCATTCAGATGCTAGTTTAAATTATTGCGATTTTAGCAAAATGTTGATCCACTTTTAGTGCCCTGATGTCCAGAAATGTTGAAGATTTCAAAAATATCTTTGATTGTGGTTCAAGTTCGATTTAATTTGATACCCCAAATAGGCTTTGTAATTTTTCACAATTTTCCCCCGTGCTTACTTGCTTACTGTCCTCCAACCAGAATGCTCAATCTCAAAAACAATATAGTTTTGTAGGGTAGAAGTTTAGACACACATGCCACGTTTTACGAAAATTTGTTGATTCGTTCAAAAGTTATCGTGAGACATACCCCAAATAGATAGAGAGACAGAGATACAAATCCCAAACGGTCGAGTTAAAACTGATAACTCGATTTACTCGCTCCATTATCATTATTGTGTGTATGCTTAGGCTACTTGTTTCGGTGTTTCTTGCAATTATAATTTCTCACTTTGGGTATCTGATAATAAATAGTCACTCTGTTAAATGTGAGTAAGAGAAAATAAAAACCACCTGCAAAAGAAATCGATAATTCTTGTAATCATTCAGAATATAAATTAAAAAAAAAAAACAAGTAAAAACATAAAGTTTAAGTTAAATTGTTTTTTTTTCTATAACGCTAAATCGAAAGTTAAAACGATTTTTATAGCGCATCGTTTTATAACAGCGATTATTATTGAAATCAAATCAACTTTAGCAAATTTTATTAATACAACTATACAAAAACGCACAAACATTGAGTATTCCGGACATTGATTATAAAATGCTGTGCATAAAGCGATGACTTGTTCCTGTTACTCCTGTCTCTCTAATAATCTCCAAGACAATGTTAAGTGATCTCCCCGTTCTGCTGATATAGACCATTTGAGTCTTCTCTCTTTACCCTGTAAACCTAATTTTTTTTGTTATCAAAGTTTCTCTCCTTTCCTACTGTTTTTTATTAAAATCTATTATGGTTATGCTCTTCTTTGCTGGGACGTTAATTACATATTATTAAAAACAATTCCGCGTTTCTTCCGTTTTCCATCCTGCAATGTAATTGCTCTCAGATATTTTCCTTTACTTCAGTCTTTATATCCTTTATTTATTTTTCATTTTTTTTGATAATTTTTTGTTATCAAAGTGTCTCCTCTTTCCTACTGTTTTTTATTTAAATCTATTATAGTTTGCTCTCATTTGTGGGAACGTTAATTACATATTATTTAAAACAATTCCGCGTTTCTTCCGTTTTCCGTCCTGCAATGTAATAGCTCTCAGATATTTTCCTTTACTTCAGTCTTTATATCCTTTATTTATTTTTTTCATTTCTTTCGTTATCTTCATACTTTGTAAATTGTATTAGTTTCAATTTTATTAAACACACCTGTATTGTGTGAGCATTCTTTAATACTGACTAAAGAAAAGACTAACTAAAATAT
Source organism: Magicicada septendecula (assembly GCA_034769895.1). Lineage (NCBI taxonomy): Eukaryota > Metazoa > Arthropoda > Insecta > Hemiptera > Cicadidae > Magicicada > Magicicada septendecula. Next base: position 880,322,184 of record CM068367.1, on the reverse strand, counting down.
TTACAGGCATTGCACAAATGCATTGCACAGAGAAGGGCATTGAAAATGCTTCAATTAATCTAAAAAATATATATATTTATTTTTCTTCATTTACCAATGTACAGATTATAAGTTAAATGTAGTCGCATTTATTAACGCGCACGCATTCACCAATCATCCGTGTTGATTTTGCGCTTTTTCTCAGGCTGTTCATCACATTCCTCTTGCGAAGACGTCTGATCCTCTTGGATTGATCGCGACAATACTTTACGAGATCCTGCTTTATTAATCTTGTCCATTAAGGAGATAATATTTTATAAGTTTCATATGTATACTACGTTATTGACAACAAAGAAATAGTTTCTATAGAAACTCCCCGGTTCCCATTTTCGATAACGCACCAGCGATCGGCCGCAAATGTGCGACACGTCCTTATAAACATTTTCAATGTTAAAAGAATACAATATATGCTTAGATACTGAATAACGATTGCCTGGCGCATATTAATACATATAACTGAAGGAAAGTATTTCTTTGCTTTAAGTGTTAATTATTTTTAAAACTCGAAAATTTCTCAATTTCAGTTATGATTTCTGAGTGCGATACGACAACGGAAGCTGTCGCGAACGAATTTGTTAACCTCTTGTACGTGAAATAAAGAGAGTAACTGAAAAGACACGTGTACAGAAGTTGTGGTAAACTAAAGCTGAGTTTAAAATTTTAATTAAAAATAAAAGCCTGTGTGTTTTCTCACACTTCTCTTTTCCATTGTTTCACTCTTTTTTTCAAATATCACAAAGCCTAAATGTGTAATACTTGTAATTACAGTAAAGCTTCATTTATACGTTTTTCAGGGGACTTCAAAGAAAAAACGTATAAGTGTGAAAAACGTATAGGCCTAAGTGAAATAGAACACAAACAGTATAATTAAATGATATAGTACTAAATAGAAATAACGTATAATTTACAATTTGGAATAATACAATAGGTATTTATACAACTTAACGTATATATAGAGAAAAACACACAGATATAATTAATCATTTCCCAAAAAAGTCCGTTATCTTCCCTTGTTTTTTTTCCGCGGCTATAGAATAAACTGTGCACTCAAATCTTGACAACTGCGTCATAATTTCGTCGGATACATTACGGCGGGTTACAAAGCGTTTAATTGTCTCCAGGGCATTAACTACATCACTAAAACACACGGGGTCTGCGTTGCTTCTTCATAATCATCATCTTCTTCTTCGCCCATTTCCTGCTGAATGCCATCAGCAATCTCTGACATGGTCATGGCTTCCGCGGTAACAACATTTTCGTCAACGTTGACATAGTCGTCAAACGACGCATGGCCTTCCAGTTTGCCCCATTCCACATCATCAACGGGAACATTACAGCTATCTTCATTACTACAGGTTTCGCTATTCCCGAATCCGGCTTTGTGAAAGCAGTTGCGGACAGTGAGTTGCGATACTCTGTCCCATGCAGCTGCGATGTAATGCATTGCCTGTTAGAAGAGAGCAAACCGTTACGAATTTATGCAAAAATATAATTTTAATAGATCTATACTGTAATTTCTTTAGATAGGCCTATCCCTATAAGTAATTTTACATGAGGTTTATCGCATTGGCTATACCTGTTACACACAGAAATCAATTGTAAGATTGAGATTAATGCCAGAAAATCACGGTAGAAAATACAGCCAGAAAAGAATGGTGGGATAAAAAAGAATCCTATACGCCTCCCCTAGTGTAAAAAGTTTTAATCTTTCTGAACAAACTGATACTTTTTTATTCCAATCTGCTCATTACTTATGAAACATTACGTTTTTGAAATACCGGCAAAAAATCGCGTAGAATCGTATGGTACAGTATTGCTTTCACTAGTTACAAGTTACAAGTTATAAAAATCACGAAGAAATCATACCTGCAAAATGTGAATTTTCACTTCATCCTTCTTTCCAGCGTCTACACATGCTGTATCAGCATCTTGTGATAATACAGTTTAAAATTGCGGATTATCCCCAGGTCCAGCGGTTGCAGTTCGCTTGTGCAATTTGCGGGGAAAATTCCACTCTCACGTTATTTAGGTACGATGTATCAGGAGGGTGTGCCGTGCATCTGTCTACAATCAGAAGAATTTTTCGACTTTTTGCGCTCATTTTTGCATCAACGCCTCGCAGCCAGTCTTCAAACACTTTTGTTGTGATCCACGACTTATTGTTGTTAGCGTATTTCGTAGGAAGCGTTGTAACATTTTTAAAGCACCGCGGCCTCGCAAATTTCCCGACAGTTAAGGGAAGCAGTTTTTCACTTCCGTCACTGTTTGCGCACAACAACACTGTTACACGTTGTTTACTCCACTTACCACCGTGACAGCTGTTCCCTTTGAATGACATTGTGCGGTCAGGATGTAAATTAAAAAAACGGTTTGTTTCATCGGCATTGAACACGTCTTTGGGATCAAACTGAGATGTTAGTTCCTTCAAACGGGTTTCTTTCCACTCACGCACTGTATTAACGTCTACACTCTTACTCTCACCGCACACGCTTTTGTTCCCGATGCCATGGTGTACCTTAAATTTATGTAGCCACCCGGTCGACGCATTAAAATCTTCAACACCGAACCTGGCTGCCAGTTCATTTGCTTTTTCGCAAAGTACTGGCCCATTGATAGGAATTCCTTCCGCCCTGTGCTGCTGGAACCACTGTAACAGACAGTCTTCCAAGAGTTCGTATTTTCCGCCTTGAATACGTGTTCGCTTATTACTTGAAACACCAAACACACGAGCACTTTCTTCAATTTCGGTTGCTTTAGCCATGATTGAATTTAAAGTCGTCGGAGCAATCCCTAACTCCTTGGCGATGTCTACTCGCTTCTTATTCCCGTTTTCCTTCACTACTTTCAAAATGTTTAATTTCTCAGCAATCGTAACGCACTTCCTCTTCCTTCCACTTATTTTCCACTTACGATGTTACCTATAATAGAAACAGTAACGAACTGATGTCGATGAAGCGATGGAGCTTTGCGAGCATTGAACAAATACCGTACGTTTCTAGGAATCAAAGCTTGCTCAAAGGGTACTCGTCAACTGCAAACTCAACCGACCGGCACTAAAATTTTGCCGGGACCTTAGAGAAAAAACGAGTAAGTGTGAAAAACGTATAAGTGAGAAACGTATAAAAGAAGTTTTACTGTATTTAATTAGGAACATAACAATATGAGAACACTCTTCATTTTGTATATAATTGTAACGCTTATAGCTGCCTTCAATTTGTGTGTGTGTGTGTGTGTGTGTGTGTGTGTGTGTGTGTGTGTGTGTGTGTGTGTGTGTGTGTGTGTGTGTGTGTGTGTGTGTGTGTGTGTGTGTGTGTGTGTGTGTGTGTGTGTGTGTGTGTGTGTGTGTGTGTGTGTGTGTGTGTGTGTGTGTGTGTGTGTGTGTGTGTGTGTGTGTGTGTGTGTGTGTGTGTGTGTGTGTGTGTGTGTGTGTGTGTGTGTGTGTGTGTGTGTTACATGGTGTCTGTTTTATGATCAAAGTCAGCACATATAATCTGTTTTCTGTTTAAGTCAACGCTTAAAAATTCTCAGATTCCAAAATAACTATTTAAACACTCTAAATATAAGTAAAATTATCAGAAATATAATTTTAATAATAATGACTATTTTATGTTTTGGGGGCTGGGAAACTAAGACAACGATGTATACAAGGAACGTTTCTCGACGGGATGTTTTGTTTTCACCTACATTTTAGTTGACTCAACGAGAGTGGAACACACTAAGACGCAAAACGACATATTCAAAGCCTATACAGTAATCTTGGTGCTTTCAGGAAGAGTCAGAGATCTGTCTGTCGCTAACTGTTCGTTACTAAAGTCTTCTTTCAGGTTACCTTTTACTCTGTGTTGGTGCTTGACTTCCGCAAGTGTTTATGTGCAAGTCTTCGATTATGTGTTTCACTGTGAGTGCTGGAACGTACGTCTGGACCATCGGTACCTCACTGTTGTTGTAGGGCTATCTGGAGCACACGAATGCCGACACTGGTATGATGAACATAGAACGGCGTTTGTACACGCTATCAAGTATGTTGTTCACCAGCAACACGTGGTTTATGTGACTTGGTAGTGCTAATTTTTTACTACAAATCTCAGCAACAGTTGACGTCGAAGAAGTAAGAATGTCATTCCTGTTTCACAATATAAGCTTTGTGCAAGGGTAGTGCGGAACGCCCCTCTTGCGTAACGTGCCCCTGCGTTGTGCACAGGATATAGCTTTTTCAAGCACGATCTCCTGGCTGAAGAGACACCGCGCATTCGTAATCTATTTTGGTTAGGACCAGCGCGGTGTACAGTCACAATAAACTCTCTCTATCTCACTATCTGCTCTCCAGGTCATATGGGAGATGCACCTGATTTAAACCTCGAAGCCAGTTCGTCCACATGTGAATTCCGTGATAAGTGTCTGTCGAAAGTCAGGACTATAAATCTGATTGCGGATCTATACTGCAGTTAGCACTACAGATCGTTACAGTTAGCGACGGGGCCGGGTGCCTTCCTCGCTTCCGACAGAAGTGGACACAGGGCGTCTTTGTTGACAAGAAAGAAAAGCCTATGTTGTTATTATTTTCTACTAACGTGTTAGTAGTAACACGCTAACGTGTTAGTATAGTAAGACGCTATAGAGCGCCTTGAATTTTACGCTTTATTATCCCCGTTGCTTTGGCTGAGTAGAACAGCGCAAGATCGTCAAGATTTAAGCACTTCCCAAATGACCTTTCCATATCCTCAAAGATGCCGTTGATGGCAATAGTGTGTCGCTCAACGGAGACCCCTGTGGTACTAGCCCGTGTAGAGCCTACAGTTATTGTCCGATCCGAACACGGAAGGTCATGTCTCTGAGAAATCTGGAGATAAATTTGGGCAGGTTAGATCTGAACCGCCAATCATGTAGTTGTTGCACATTGTTAAATCTCCATGTTTTATTGAATGTTTTCTCCAAATCGAAGAACTCTGCAACCGTGTGTTTGCTTTCTATGAAACTGTTTTGAACTGCGTTTTCCAGATAAACCGGTTGACCAGTAGTAGAATGGCGTCTCCAGTACCCACACTAGTGTGCAGTCAGAAGCCCGTGTTTTTCCAGACACCAGGCGAGCCGGTCTTCAGAAGCGGGATGACGATCGCCTCCTTCCATGGTTTTGGATACTTCACTTGCCTCCATATAACGTTTTTTAACTGCCACTACTGTAGCCGGCAGTTGACGTATGATACTGCAAGGAATATCGTCCGGCCCACCCATAATATACTGTCGTTATAGTGACGTTGTAGGTCCTATTCAACTTCATCTCATTCAACTTCATCTTTCCTTGCGAGGAAATTGAGAAAATAACTTTCAGTACTACTAACCTTAGCATATATCGCAACCAAGGTGTCAGCATTTCCATTGCGGTTGCAAATCAATTCACCATCGTGCTCTATGCAAGTGATTACCTTAAACACTGACGTGCCAGCGACTGCTCTGATCTTCTGATACTTCTGTCATTGGGGTGAACGACCACCGGCCCGAAGGGATATGCTCCATAGCTGCTGAGGTGATAGCTGTGAAACTGTGTACGTCTTCTATATTTCCACAAACGTTCGTCGGCGTACAACCTCTCTTTAAGCCTGTCCAATCAGGACGGTGCACGTGCCATCATTTCGGCGTGCGTATAACGGTATTTGGCGTTCGCGTTGTTATCAGCACAGGGAAGTGGTCGCTCCCATGAAGCACTGTCTGGGAGCACTCTCCATGACAGACGTGGAGCAAGACTCGGGCTACAGATAGAAAGATCATTAGCCGAGAAAGTACCACTTCTAACGTTGAAATGTGTGCTCTCGCCTGTGTTTAAAAAGACAAGCGCGTTGTTTAGCAAGAGATCCTCACTTTTTAACCCAGCGCTGTTTGTCCTAAGAAAACCCCAAGTGGGACTATGGACGTTGAAGTCCCCGATAAGGAGTAATGGAGATGGTAGCTGCTCGACCAGATCCTGTAGATCTTCTGCTTGCTACTCAAAATCTGGTAAAGATAAGCAGCCGATCGCCATCTTCAGTGGGTGTAAAAAACTGATTGCTACTGCTTGTAGAGGCGTAGTGAGCGGAATACTTATAGTGGGATATTTGTTGCTATGAAATATAGCAATGCCAACTCTAGCTCTGATATTTGGAGTCACATCAGAAGTGAAGGACTTATACCTTCTCATACTAAAAAATTCTTGCGGAATTAAATATGTTTCCTGCAGGCATACACTGGCTGTGCGAAGTACACGGTTGTGAGAAGTACAACCGTTGATATCCCACTGAAGGATGCTCTCCATGCTGGATGTTGGAGAATCAGTCGCTACGGACCGTGCTTATTTCCTTAGCTTTCCTTTCGACCATACTTCCTTTTTCTTTTTTTTGGAGATTGACGAGTTCTGCCAGATTAACGAGTTCGGTGAGATTACTGGCGCAGAACTCGAGCTGAACTCCGATTCAAAGCTCACTTCCTGGTCACCTGGTCATCGGGGACAGGTCTTATACCCGATTTTGGTTTTCAAAAGTCCTCATTGAATATTTGGGAAGACAAGGCAGTGGAAGACGGTATCCTCCACTGGAGGTGTCTACAGGCGCAGCTACAATGTTTATGCCCGCCCTCCTTGACAGATGAAGTATGAGTCTGCATGTAGACCCGTCAGAACTGTCCTTTCGCAGTGTATGGGTGTCCGTTTCAGCCTCAGTATCTTGATGGACCTCTGATTTTTATGCTCTTCAGGAAAGTAAGGCTCGAGAAATTGGGTTACCGCAGGTAATATGTCTCTTACAATAGGAGCTGGTGACGCTGTAGATTTTACAATCGTGGTTTTTTCCCTGGTTGGATGGGCATACGAGTTTTTCGCCTAGAGGTAGCTTAGCTTTTTCAGGAATAGCTTTACGTACTTCCTGAATAGTCACCTCTTGCTTATAAAAGGCGCAATTGCGGGATATAAATGAATGTTGACCACTGCAATTGACACAATTAATTGGTTCAGCATAGAGATCGTCACCATGAGCCGACTTCCGTCAGAAACATGTCTTGACCCGAGTACATCTTGATGCAGTCTGCCCGAAACGCAAGCACTGAAAACATTGTATCGGCTGAGGTACGAATGCTCTCACACTCAGCTTATGAATTCCTGCTCTCACCTTTTCCGGCAAAGTTGTCCTGTTAAAGGTTAGGATGTAGGACGCAGATGGTTGCGACTGTCCATCCTTTCGCACCGTTAGTCTCCGACCTGTGATAACCCTTGTGGGGCGAGCTCAGTTGCACAATTTCTTCCTCTGTGCAGTTTAGTAGGTCCCTGCAGACTGCCCCCCCCCCCTTTTGTGGTGTTCAGGATGGTATGAGAAACGACTTCTACTTCTATGTCACCTATTGTCTACAATTTAAGTAGCCTCGAACTATTTGGATCGTTTAGGGCCTCGACAAATAGAACATCTGCGGTTTTTCTGATGTCCTGTTGGGCTGATCCAGCGCATCCTGTGACAGCTTTTCAGTTAAGAAAGAACTCACTTTTGCGAAGTTACCTTCCTTCCTGTTCATCACCAGATACTTCAGCACCGCCGGCAAGGTGGCAGACGATGACATGATCCTTTTAGCATCAACCAAGGAGAAATGTCTTCTTCTCTTCACCCTCCAAGGAGTGATTTTTTCTGGACGAGTTTTTTAAGCAGCCTCTCAACTCCAGAAATATTTTGAGAACTTAACATTTTGTTCCCACAAGTACCGGGGAAGTAACAGTCTACCGTGGCAGAGCCTTCCAGTACCACGGCTAGGACTAAATAAAACAGGGTGCGGCTTAGTGACCTGAGGCCATCGTTCGCGACTCACTAAGTAGACTCATCCACCCATTAGCACGATAGTTCCCATCGTGTGTTAAGGTGTGTTTTCGAGCGGTACACACAGCCTTGTCAAACTAACCTACCAGTTACGCCCCGTTAGTCAGCTAAAGAGTAACAAATGCCCCCCCCTCCCAATCCTAAAGTGTTGTGGCCGGGCGTAGAATTAGTTTTCTGGAGGGGGCATAATAACTATATTATTATTATTGTTATTATTTTTTACTATCTTTGTTATTGTTATTATTATTATTATTATTATCATTATAATAATTATTATTATTCCAGAAATCCAGCTCTACACCTAAGTCTACATCTTGGCCTCGTAGGGGCCAGACAACAGCTATCACCCTTTAGTGACACTGGGCACTGGTAGAGACGTTTCACAAGGTTGTGTGTACCCCTTGATAACACACTTTAAGCAACAACCACCCCAGGATCTACCGTGCCAATGGGTGGATGACTACGTTAGCGATTCGCGGTGGCTTCAGTTACCAGGAGGCTTCGATCCAATTGCAATACGACCTGACGACGCAAAATTTACTGTAACGACTCTGACAGGACTATTTTGTGTTTATGTGTCTACGACATTCCGTTTTCACTGTTAAGCTAGACTGCACCAAGGTGAGAACCAAGCAACTATCCTGGTGCACGTTGTTGTGCTAAAGGCCTTAGTTATCAAGCCGTCGAAAACCGTCAAAAGTTATTATTATTATTGTATTGAATGAAAATTAAAACAATAATTGCTTAACTGTAATTAATTGGACCGATAGAAAATTGTGTGTGAAATGGGTAAAATAAATATGTAATATAATGTCAACAACAACAACAAAATAAAATAAAAGTTTAATGTACATCTTGTAATTTGAACAACAAGCTTGATCAGTAGTGTATCCTCTGATTGACATTATCAGGGGGATGAGAGTGAACACAGTGTGTGTGTGTGTGTGTGTGCGCGCGCGCGCGTGTGCGCGCGCGCGCGCAGGAATTGACAGGAATCGGACACCTGTAAAAATTATACGGATAACAAGAAATATTTAAAACTGGCCAGTGCTATGCAAAAACGAAAATACCAGTTGGTAGTGCACAGTTTTCCACATCCATAGATTCTCGATTGTGCAAATCGCGCGCGCGCGCGAACACACCGTGATAAAATAAATCAGCAAGTAATAGAAACGACAAGTCCTTATTCAGTATATACACCTAGTTGCATTAACGGGAAGAATTTATACATTGCAATAAAACAATAAAATATTATTTAAGATAAATGGAGTTCGCTAAACTTTCCCCAGGTTGCAAAACTTTTTCGGTACAGGTGGATTTAAAAATTATTATTTCCAACACCTTTTCCGGCCAGAGTTACTGCTTATGATTGCCTATAAATTTAAAAGGAAAAATGTAATACTAACATGTTTGAGTTCTTTAATATTCATTGTCCGCCCAGAGTACAGTAGGAATCCATTGTACGCGTGTGGGTGCATCCACCTACTTATGTAACAAAATTAATTAATTGATATATTTATATAATTATTATATTCATAAAATGATTATTATACGTTTACAATAATATAAAGTTAATCACTATAATATATGATAAATTTCTTCCTTTTACCTGTGTCACTATAAGTGGTAGAGAAGTGGTTAACCATCGTTAAGCTGTTTCCTACACAAAGAAGACAGTGTGGCAGCCCAGATGATTTTCAGGCTGTCCACCGGGAGGTTAGCAAATGCACCTTAATACTACAGCACTACGATCAATAAAATCCGAGACCTCGAGATTAGTAGCCATACCTGACGGTCTACCAAGCCCTTGATTAATTGTTTAATTAATTGATAGTATTAAGTAATATACGAGGAAGACAGGCTATTAGTTAAGATCAACGATGATACTATGCAAATTAATTATATGATAATTAATTATTTGATCTGCTAAATTATTGACGACGAGGTTCAAATTAAATAAATATATTATCTGAAACTGAGCAAGCGGATATGAAAAAATGTTTAACTTCAATTAAACTAATCTGGTAGGCAAGTATGAGAGAACATCAGCAAACTAAGAGATACAGTAGGTATATCCCAACTTGTCGAGTGATATCCAATAATAGAGCGTTAAGGAAAAGAAAGTTTCTTATCAGGTATGAAGGTGTTTATACATTTTTAAAAATCTAAGAAACGGTATGTTCACAATTCATCATAGTGTCCAAATCAACTTCATCGTAACGTAATTGTCAGATCAGCATGTAATCCTACATATTAATTTTAAATCTAAATTTCTTTCAAAAAAATATACAAAAGCTTATATAAATTAATTATAAATAAATTATAAAATAAACTATAAAAAGCCTATCACGTACAAGTAATGCGTCCACAGAGTCCAAACTCACCAATAGCCGTAAGCCGAAGGTATCTCTTTTTCACGTTATAGGCCTATTTCTTCACCTCACATCTCTAGCGACAAGCCGTTGATTCAAATTCATTTTATAATTGAGAAAAAAATGAGAAAATTTTATAATTTCAAATAATCTGAGAATAATTTTATAAGTTAATGGCTGTGCCAGTGTTACTGTATGATTCTGAACCCTAAGTTACGGTAAAAGAAAAAAAAATCTGAGAAGAATACAGGCATCGGAGATGAGATTGTTAAAGGCTGCGTACGAAAGGAAAGAGTCTACAATGAAGATATTCGTAAAGTATTGAACATTTTTAATATCCGACATCGTATTGAAGAGAACAAAGAGAGATGGATTGTTTACCTGAATGGGCCCCAGATGGCAGTTTGCCTAAGGAAGATTGGCAATACAAGCCTGTTGGACAGCGAAGTATAGGAAGACCTAGGAAGAGTGTTGGTGAAGTGTAAATATTGCTTTGGGACCGGAACAGGTGACTCACCAAGTTCTGGATAGAAAAAGAATAAGACGAAACTGAGAATTATTAGGTACTTACTTACGGTGAGTATTTTATTGAATATTTTTGTATAAGTGCTGACTTTGATCACAAAGCAAAACCATAAAACACAGTGTAACTGAGTAAAGGTTCCCTGTATTTGTTAAAAAGTTTGTATTACATTGTAACCCCGATAGAATTTCGGTGACCGTACCAACAGTGTAACACTAGGATCAGAATATCTTGCCCGGTTATCTGCATAATCGTAATCGAAGGGTCTAATGTTTTAGTAAATGCTGTATATTCGACAGTCTGGTCCGACCCATAAGGTAAGTTTACCAGTTCACTACTAATAACATGTATGTGATTATTATTTCTCTTTCTTTCAACTTCCAGGGTTTAGACACAATATCTGATTCTACTTAAAATGTCAAATCTTTCTGTTTCACACAGAGTTTGTCTCACTATTGCATTCGCAGTACGTCCCATTGTCACACTTTACATATCTGCCGGTAGGTTCACAATGCTAATGGTTCTCTGTTCATCTCTTGTGTCTAAACGATGTGTAATAATACAACTATTACTAAAACAATTCATTTAGTCTAGCACAACCTTTGCCCTTCAATTACATTATTATTTCTGACGCGTCAATTCTTGCTTACTTGCTAGTCAGTGTCTGTTCCAATGTTGTTTAGTTCTCGCCGATTTTGGACAGTCCCGCGTATAATTTGAAATTTATCTACTTTGACGTCGACATCTCTTTCACAGCATTAACCAATCTTATTTTAAAGATAATAATTAAAATGATTAAGTCGGTCTACTGTTTTATCATCGATCGATATGTTATGTTTATTTCTTAATTTAAAATAAAACTTTACCTGCAAACGTAAATTGTGTAACAGTGAACTGAGGCAGGAAAATGCTTAACGAGCAAAGCCATAGCCTATATTTTACTGTAATAAGTAAAAACGACTGAATGTGTTTTAATTATAAGTTTAAAAACTTTACCTAAAAAATTAACAATTATCAAAACTTCGATATAACAATTTGTATATAATTAGCATGTACTTACATTATAAGTATGTATTGAAACTTTTAAATACCTTCAAATTAATTATGTTTCGTTATTGCGAAATGTTCTGTATCCTACTGTTTTCTGCAAAGTCAACTGAGTTTTTCCATCACAATTTTTAACAATTTCATACAGAGGCCCACGAATGCTATGACTGGTACTATCGACTACTTCATAGGTGTATTCGTACGGTAGTGGGTTAATTGTTTCCGGACAAACGGATATTCTGCAATAGTTGAGGCTATTTTATAATTGAGGCTTGTTTAAATATTAACTCAAAAAGCGCTCAGCGCTGTGACGCTCAAATATTTGGTTTACTCTGTATGAACTTTCAGCATTACTTCAGTAGTACTTGCAATAATATTTCATATTATTTGCAATAATATCACTGTTACACTACATACAATAACTGCCACTCTGTTTTTGAAAAAAAATATGTGTTCAGAATCCAAGTAAAATATTCATACACCATAGTATGATTCCAATGTGTTTACAGCTTCCTATACACACTTATAAACTTTAGATAACTATAATAGTAGTTGGTTACGTTTGGCTTACACGTACTAATTATTACATGTGGTTACTACAATACACTGGGACGCGATACGAGGATCGTACACAATGGAACACGTTGGCTGTTAATCACTTTGCAAACCTAAACACCCGTACTCTTTGTGTAATGCAGTCAGTGTGATATATGTAATAAGCAGGTCATGTCTGCTACATGTGTGGCGGCTACACCGTTCCAAACAACGATTTCACAAATTAGACTCATTGTTACAAACATAAATACATTTTTTGAGGACTCTACCTAGTATACACTTGTTAATGTAGTTCCCATGATATATTTACAATAAAAAATTATTTATATTTTTAAAGAAGCAATGTTAGGTTTAATAAGAGAGTCAGTATTGATCGTTAATACATCGGCTGTACGGGGTACAAGAGGTCTGTACCACACAGACAGTGGTCAGTATTTACAACACAGTGGTACTTCCAAATAGTGTGGTCTGTACTGTGTACTTACATAGATATAGCTATTAACAGTTTCCTCCTGAGAAATCTCTGCTTTACGCATGTACAGAAAACGCTTAAAATTATTTTGTACATCTACTTTATGCAGATGACATTTAAAAATAAGTACTATGATCTTTTATGGAACAAAACTTCGTCGACACAAATGGTTTCACATAGAACAGTTACAACTGTATACACCATCTTTATTATTAAATCTTTTATCGACTATTTTAATCTTTGGTCTCCTAACACATGGGTACATCCTACACTACGAAATTAGTACTGACTATCCATATTTATCCACATCTCGAGTTTCTTTTTAAGAAACTGTTTCCAAAAATGACGGCTAATGGAGTTTTGAGGTCATCAAACGTAACCCATCGTTGCGTTGCCTTCTGTAGATACATTCACTTTGCTATACATCTATTTTGGTTTTATAAAATATACGTCAGTATTCAAACACGAAAAATCAATCGATATTCATCGAGAAGCTTATGTATCGATTAAGCTTCAAAACAGTTTGTGCTCACTGCAGTGAAGGGGAACTTCATTCTTTGGTGATAAACTTTTATACTGTTTAAGATGATAACAAGCAGACTGTTAGTTTCGATAACAATTTACGACTGCTTGTTATCTGCGCGTACATTAGCTTTTATTTTTCCGCCTCTTCTGTTTCATCTCCTTTCGTATATTCTCCTATATTTGACTTTTTTATTAGGTAAGATAAAAGTTAATGTTTATAAGTTCCGTAGCCATTACATTTTTTTGGACATCACCATTATTTTTGGACATCCATCACCAAACCATTCTTAACAGAGTACATCAAGTTGTGCGAATGTTACAACAGAAATTGGCCAACCAAATAAACAAAACGATTAAAACTCATGCACTATAGTGCAAAAGCGTAAAATGTGACACTTATTAATTCGGAACATTTACTTAGAATTTATTAATTTGTTACTTTGTTAATAGAATTTTTAAATTAAAATCAGTCATTAGTTATTTTAACTGTTTCTCGTATTTCTTTTATTTAATGAAACTGCACCAAGGACTATTTTAATTTAATTCTAATTTTCTTCATAAAGTTTTGTACTTTTAAGGAAATGACAAAGTACTAATTTATAGACACTACACGTAAAACAACTTTTTTATAGAAGGAGGAACCACAGGTCAATGATAGGTGCCCTATACTTTTATGTATTCCCTCCTATGCCTTGTTCAAATGTTTCCACCAATCCCATGTCTCCATCCATGGCCACGCAGGATAACGGCCTCGACCTTTGTTTCTCTCTCCTAGTATGATCTTACCGTGGCGTTACTACAACTTCAATTTTTTCCCCCAAGAGAATCAACGTAAACCTGTTATTTCCGGGAATCTGTCCCTTATCCTTTCAATGATACTTAATTACTTCCGCCCTGCAAATTAACAAGTGGCTTCTCTCTGTCAAGTTACACTCCCATTTTCTATCTGGTGGTTCCAGGAATCATGGCATCATATCTCACTGCCTTGGATTTTAAAAACTTCTTCAAAAACCTACTGCACATCTTCGACATCTAGTGTATCTCTAGATAATTCTTGACATTTTATACATTGTATGCAACTATATTGTGTACTGACGGCTACTGTGCAAAATATTGGAGATTAAATGCTCAGCTTCTGTATTCAACCGCTCTTCTAGTGTCTTGGATTTTTTATTGCCTTAAATCGGATGCAGATATTCCTTTTGTAAGTTTATTAAATCTTTTGCAATTGATTGTATACCTGTTCCTTCCTTTCTACGTTTTTGTGTAGTAATCTATTACTGGGGCTTTTGAAGGATGTTCTCTGTCACTTAGGCTCCCTCTGTGGTGTCCACGAAAGAGAACTTCAACATTCAAAAACATCCTCTTTTTTCGCCTCTTGTGCAGGTCTCTAATAACGTTAATGCCCTCCATCTTTCCTTCCAGTATGTTTGTTCAGAATCCAAGCGTAATCATCCAATCAATTACCAGAAACACACAGCAGTTCCGCTGGGTCCAGGCTAATCGCTCAAATTCACTTACGTCCGGAAATAGTATTCATTCTTCCTTACCTCGTAAACTTGGTAGTTGGTACCTTGTTACTCGTATCTTTGTTCAGATTCATTGTTATCAACGCCTCTTCAACTATTGCTAGATTGCTATCAACACAAATGTAAAATGAAAAACACTGTAGTCTTCGTAAACCTATTAATGTTGGGTCGAAAGAAGCAAGAGTTGAACAGAAATAGCTAGAAGAAATAATGTCTGTGATTTGAAAGAGTTAATATTGTTGACGTACTGCTGGTACGTTACGAAACAGTCAGATAGATTATGTGCGTACGTACATACTATATGCACACTTTACAAGTAAAGCTGAAAGTTGAATGATAATGGATTTATTTTCTAGGACAACCGACCTCAATCACATATCCACTGTGACAGAAGAGCCCGACCACTGTCACATATACCACTGTGTCACATATACCGACAGAAGAGCCCGAGACCGACTCGATATTGACCACTAAGTGCTTGTTGCAGGCATTGTCGTTGAAATTATTCTTTGTACAAAAATTATGAACGCTTATGTTTTTATAAACGAAAACGAAAGTTAAATATAACTTTGTGAACGTTGGCCAAAAGTCAACTTTGATCTGCAAGAAAAGGTAAAATACACTATGAATTTAAAATTAAACACTCTATGCTGCTATTGATTAACTCTTTGTTTTTATTTCTCTTTCCGTTTTTATCCTGCGTTTATCTAAATATTTTTACTTAATCTTTGTGCTTGATTTTGTTACCTTCAATACTGTTCTTTAGTAAGCCTTAGTTTCGTACTGTTAAGACGGTCTCACGGATCGTCGTATTGTACAGTGGAAACAAGATACAGATACCAGTGAAGTTAGTAATTATCAGTTAATTAGTTGAAAATAACAATTTTAAATCAACAAGGTACTCTCATTCAATAATTCATGTTAAATTTGTCTACTGGATATTCAACATGCAATAATTGTCAACTATTAGAGTTCCGCACTAGTTATAACACAATAATCACTTACCACTAATCCGCAACAATCACTTGATCCACATTAAAGAAATTTCCCAATGTAACTAACTGACTAAACCGGCCGCTGTTGCTTATGTAGATCGCGCAGAGGTTTCAGAATTATTTTTAATTCTTTTCGCGCCGTGCCGGCATAATTTGTGTATTTATAAGTGCTCGAACAGTCTGGAGGCTACGTTGTCTGCACGACCTGGACAGAGACGTTGTACCTCCGTGGCTACCCGAGAAACGGGTACAATGACGCTCTCGAAAAGCTTTATTTCTTTGCGTTATGACAGTAGTGTAACTGATATGAAATGGATTAAGAGTACAGATCTTTTAAATTGCAAAGGTTTATAACCATATTAACTATGCAGTGAACAAAAATTAAAGCACTTGAAGCTGAGACGAATTTCTTACTTCACTACCTACAGAGAAATGACACATTTCATATCGTATACTAAATGTTTATTGTCTAAATAATAATTTTTAATTTATAAAACAATTAATATCAATAATTCCTTTTATTAAAAATTATGTTAAGTATGCTAAGATTCTACAAGCTAAATGCCTTCAGCTAAAAAAATATACTTGAGATAGTTGTAATTTGCACGCCTGAACCGTGTAAATGCTACCGAATATTAATAAAGACATATAAATTCAGAGTAGATGTGTTGGATGTATCTACTGTACGTACTGCAGTTACACCTGGTATTTACAACGCATCCATTGGTACCTAAGCGTGGTGCAAACGGTCACATCAAGCGCCGCGACCACTACTAGAAGTTAACTGCATGGAAGTAGTACCGTCAAGGTCACTCACTTTCACTCCTTCTCCCTGTCACCTCCACGCCCCTCGCCCAGCGTTGTTACCGGCTAGTACAGTGTGTAGCGTTTTAGCAGTGTTACGAAAGCAAATTTCATACATCCACCTTATATTGCTCGTTTCAAATTTATTTATGCGTATCGCGTAAATGAATTTTTTTTATCAGGAATAATTAGTTGTTGGTAACATTACTCAGTTAAATTCTGGGCGCCATTATTTGAGCTATAAAAATTTGTGCGAGTCGGCAACATATTTTTTGTTGTCGCGTAAATATCTACAGAATTTCTATCTTTGCGTTTCTTCTCTTTCTTTGGCTTCTTTTGTTACGATTTGCAGCTCTCTGAATCTACGATTTATACTGCGCTGGTTATTCTTATGTTGGAATCTAAAGCTTTTAGCAATACACACCCTAACTTTACGAAGTACCATTAGGTCAGTTATTTTGTTTTTTCCCGTACAGTGAACTTACTTATTTAAAGTTTTACTGTTTTCTTCATGGGTGGTTATCCTACAGACTGACAGTTGTCTGAGAACGCTGACCTTGCCTGCTGTTGTCGCTTAAATTTTTTCATACTCACGGTCTTTTCCCTTTTGTAAATGAATCTATTTTTGTTCTCTGCACGGTCGTTCCTAAGCCATATGGTTCGGAAGTTCTGTTAGGTACATGCACACATTTGGTATGCAAATTGCGTATACCCTGTCGGCATGTCTTTTCAGTAAATATTGGTGTCTGACACTTTTATGAATGCCTTTGTCATTTTACACTCCCCTCAAAAATGTGTATGTTTACTGGCCGCGCTACTACCTTCTTCCGTTGCACAAAGTTAAATAGGACTGAGCAATTTCTGTAAACAAATTTGTCGCTGTTGTGGCAAAAGCCAATCCCATTTCAGTTACAGTACTGACTATTATTTATAATACTCATAAGGAATTCTATAGTTTATAAAATAAGGAAAATTTTAATTATAAAATTTGTAAGGACAATTCATAAAATATAGAATTATAAATTTAAATTCTATATTTAAAGATTTATAATATATTAATATATGAATAAGGAATTTTAAATTTATTTCATGACGCATTTGTATTTGTTGTTTATAAAATTATCCTTATTTTCTTAAGACATCGAACTCGTTTCACGTTTATACATACGATTATTTTTATGCTACTTGTGCATGTAACGTCTTATAGTATAGTTCTAATTTTTTTACCTAATTATTAATAAGCAGTGCAGGAAATAAAAATAGAATATTTTTCAGAGTCACGAATAGTGCGGTGTCTCTTCAATAATTAAATGGGGCAAGCTTAACACTCAAGATGCGTATGAAAATTCGTTCAAACAAACTATAGCTGACGCATCGCATTGAATGTTATGTATAAGTTACGGAAATTCATTGTTAATTAATTATTAACAATGTATTAATTGTGATGTAATTATTATTAAGAATTATTGACAATGTATTCTAATGTATGTATTAGAACTTTTCCCCTGTAAAATTTTACTTAAAAAAATACAGTAAAACGCAAGTTAACCTTACATTACACTATCTTACAAAACCAGAACAACTGTGTGATACTCGTAAGATTTTAGAAAAGTTTTTTACTTTAAATAACGTTAAATTTATCTATACAATTTCTGCAGTAGGCATCTATGAACCTTCAAAATGTATCGTTGTTTTTTCAGTCTTCTATTGTCATTGATTTTAGAATGTTCAACAGTTTAAAGCACAAAAATGATTTTAATGGAAGCCTTATTGATAACAACAAAGTAAATATTTAATTTAAAATTCACTTTGTTATATTCTTTACATTAAGTAGGCCTACTTACTAGTGTAGCATTTTTCGGAAGAAAGGGAAACTGTTGCTTAGTGGCAACGCTGTAAGTAAGCGGTGTGACCTTGACAATACTACTTCCATGCAGTTAACTTTAGTTTGTTATCCAAACTGAATTCCGTATGTGCCTTAGAGTCACAATGCACGCATCTCCATCTACAGTATGAATCAAAAACATACAATTCAAGCTTTATTTCTACCACAAGGTTGTTAAATTCTTACCTACGCTATAACATAAGAAAAATCAAGTATATTTTAGAGATCGTGTGCTGTTTGCACGGAGTTCATAAGAATACTAAGTCCAACTTATGCTAATATTAAAGAATGGGATGAGCTAATTAATGGACAAATCACGGCAACATTCGTTAACAACTTAAGCAGTATTCATAGAAAATTAGGAATCTGAGGGAAAAGTAAGGATGTATCGTATTTTCCGCGTACGATGCGCACTTTTCTTACACCTAATTAACCAGAACTCTAATGATACCCATCCGCCAGGAGGTTTCCGCTAAAAAAAAGAAAAACATGTAGAAAGACGTAAGCATAGTAAATAAATAAAGTCATGCAATATACGAACTACGAACTACTAGATGAGGTATCGGTGAGTCATACGCTACATTAAGTAATACAAAAAAGCTTGAACTATCAGTATTACTACTACTACTACTACTACTACTACTACTACTACTACTACTACTACTACTACTACTATAATAATTTTATGACGGTCTCACTGATCGTCGTATGGTACAGTGGAAAAACAAAATACAAGTTTGTTTGTCTGAAAACATTGTTTTGCTGCAGCCATCGCAACGGCAATGTAGTACTGGCATCTTCTGACTACAGTGTGGTTTCATAAACCCATTAATGTAGCGGGACGCTGACTTGGCAGCTTCAAACTCGGGGAGTGAACAAGAACAAGAGCTTCTGAGCTATTTCGGTATCTTGCCGTTCGTAACACTTGCTGAAGTTGACAATCTCCGATGCCATCAATAAATGTCTGCACCGCAAACTTTACTCGAAATCTCCTGGTGCTTCATGATAGGCCAGTCTAATCAGTCTGTCGATACTTGCTTCAAACTCTTGAAGACTCTCCCAGGAACGTTGTCGTCTTGTTCTCAACTGACCGTAGTACACATCTCGCAAATGTTTATAATTTCATCTCGCACCATAAAATAATTCTAGAGCTTTAATCAATTCGTCATAGACGTTCTGGCTGTCAGGTGGCACTTTCTGTAGTAGCTCTGCCGCAGGTCCTTTTAAAGCGAGAACGAGTGAAACTGCCTTCTCTTTATCTGTCCAATTATTTTCCCATGCGGCAGCTTCAAATTTTCTAAGATACGTTGCCCAGTGCGTGCTTCCGTCAAATGTTGGTGGCTTGACATACATAGAACACTTTTTAGTATAGAATTTCGGTGTGTGTGTGTGTGTGTGTGTGTGTGTGTGTGTGTGTGTGTGTGTGTGTGTGTGTGTGTGTGTGTGTGTGTGTGTGTGTGTGTGTGTGTGTGTGTGTGTGTGTGTGTGTGTGTGTGTGTGTGTGTGTGTGTGTGTGTGTGTGTGTGTGTGTGTGTGTGTGTGTGTGTGTGTGTGTGTGTGTGTGTGTGTGTGTGTGTGTGTGTGTGTGTGTGTGTGTGTGTGTGTGTGTGTGTGTGTGTGTGTGTGTGTGTGTGTGTGTGTGTGTGTGTGTGTGTGTGTGTGTGTGTGTGTGTGTGTGTGTGTGTGTGTGTTTAGGAATGCATTTTATTTTTCTCTTTGCAAACAGCTTAGCTTTCTCTGTACAGATTCACTCATATTTAATCATATAAATCTACAAAACGTAAATTAAAAAGTAGTAGAAGTTAAGAGCTATCGTAAGTATGCTAAGTTTGACCACTCATTTAGCGGATTTAATACATAACAATATGTCAATAACAGTGTCAATAATAATTTTGTCAGTAATATACGTATGTAATACTATATTACAAATATTGTATTGTATCATATTCATTAATTGAAGCTGAACACGAACAAAATCATATGTTGTTCAGGATATCAAAACTTATATCATTAAACTTATATGATTAAAATCAAACTAAAAAAAAACAGGTCTTCAAATTGATGTGTGCACACGAGAAGAAAGGAATAGTATGATGGAAAAAGAATCTTTACGGTCATTGAGTTAACAAGACACAGAACGTTAGAAGCAGGCAAACAAAACAAGGTCTATCGTTATATGCATCGTTTTCACGTAATTGTGCGGAACGAAACTGGAAGTGGAGAAAATTGCAGATCATTTCTAAGTACACAATGACAAATATACTTAGGAAGTATACAAATATACTAACTATATTCCTAAGTATACAAATGTTGATATACGATTACTTTTTGCCAGTTTCATAAGTCCCCTACTTACTTAAAAAATTCTCATCTGATTTGATACTAATTTTATTACCTTATAGGGATGTCGTATGTAGACTACTACAACGCAATGAACACCAGTGTTGCCATTCAGTGGTGTGTCAACAGATAGTCCGCAACTATCCGGACGGTATAATTAAAGTAAACACAGAGATCAAACTAAATCAAACTAAAATCAAACTTGTACAGAGACTGAGGATATGTGAACGGGATTACCAAATGACCTGAAACATTTCTTTAAATATATATTTTGAGAAGCTTAAAAGTGAACGTAAAATTATTAGTGCTTTCCTTAATACTGACTTTACAGAAACTTCATCATCATCAACGTCACCACTCCGACGATTAAGCCCTAGACCTGTTCCGGAACCCATCTCCTCCTTGGTCTACCCACATCTCTTTTCCCAGTAGGGTGATAACCCTAGGCAGCCACGAGTAGACGGATATCAGGCATAAAGTTCAAGTGTTCTCACCATCTCCGTCTGTGGTCTTCAGTCTCTGGTGCAGTGATACAATGATTAATTTGCGTCTAATATCCTCGTTCCTTTTCCGATCCAGGAGAGAACAACCTTGCGTCCCTCTTAGAAATTTCATTTCAGCTGCCTGGATCCTCTGTACGTCTCTTTTACCAAGAGTCCATGTCTAACTAGCATCCAGGAATGTGGAAACTGCCACAGTTTTGAAAAAATTTCATTCGTGTATCCTTCCGTGTTTTATTTTTCAGGTAGGCCTTCCTATGAATCGATCCACAGATGCATCTAAGTTTCGTTTACAGAAACTTAAACCAATTAATTTTAAGTCGATAAGTTGTAACAGTCACCAAATACAGATTCAACGATGACTTCACAAAATCAACAGGAATACACGATAACAGTAACTACTGAAATTACAGTTCAGGATGTTTCTAGGCTATATTTTTGTCAGTTAGAATAAATGTGAACATTTTTTATCTTAGTGTTATGATTCATAAATTTCTCAATAAGGAAGTTTATAGACAGCATCACAGTTTATATGGTAACATGTTCCAAAGTATTATTGGCCCCAATTATTTTTCTTACAAATTGGCATGTACTATCTGCAATGGCGAGCGCTTCCGATTTCAGACCATGTTGTGATCAGAAACTGACAAAAAAGATTCTGACCTATTATTTCGCGTTAGTGACATACAAACAAATTTGTATAACTCTACCCCCATCAGTATGCCAACATTGTTTATGAAAGAAGATTTAAGAGAGCGCGTAGGTACACTCTCAACTAACGAAGTTCTGAACGGTTGCAACATCTTAACCAAGTAGATGACTACCGCGTCCTCAAACAACTAATGAAGTATAAGCAGAAAGGAAGGAGTGGTGTGGGAGTCCGAAGAAACGTTGGATCAGCTCTTGTCTGCTTGAAACCGGAACAAACCGTTTTTGGTTTAATCGTGTTGAAGATGATGTCTGTTTAGTAGTTCACCCGTAATAATATAATAACATTTACGTGTTTCTTTTAAAATATTCGTACTTCCAAGTTAGCATCTTCCTATAATACAAAAAAATAATAAATAGCTTAGAAATATTATTGTAACGAGGGCTTAAATGCCTGTCATGTACAGTGTAGTTACACCTGATGAGTGTAACGGAAATTACAGCAATTAGTCAAACTAACCAATAAAAATAAAAGTATATCTGTTAGTACGAATCACCTCTTTTGCCTACTGACCAGCTAAAGAATTAATTTAATATACAACACTTCATGAAACGTCAATAAACAGAAGTTAGTACCCGAAAAATAAGGTAAACAGCTGGATGCAATGCTGAACACCCGTCTACTTCAGATTTCTACTTAAGTAATGGGTACATAAGATACGTACATAATTCTAAAGTTTATTCAAAGAACTTCATGAAATTGTTTTTATTTGAAAGTTTTTCATAACTAAGAGTTCCTGGAATATATTTAGCATTATTACAATTTATAGCATTTGTGTTTAGAGTAGACTATATAATAACGTCTTTTAAATATCAATTACATGTTGTATTAAAAAAGACAGAGTACACATTATCGCATCGAAGTCTCTGCATTAACGTAAGAACAAACAGTTTCTTAGTCTATGTTCTTATGATGATCGTAAGCAGTTTAAAAAGTATTCCTGTGGCAGGACGTTCTTAGACCCTCGGGAATACCGAGGACTTCGGGCCCTCGGAGTTGTCCCTAGGTAGTATCTATAAGGAAATCTTTCTTTGTTGTTAAATTGAAGACCGTTAAAAATAAAACAAATAACTTCTCTTTGATATTCTGCTTGTGCTATCACATAAAGGCTTAGTTTATATGTTCATTTTTATCGTCCTCATGTAATCCAGCACATCGAGACAATGCACAATTGAGTTGAAGTTGCACATCTGTCATGTAGTAAAGCATCCAGTTCGTAAATAATGACAGCATTATTCATTCATACGCAGTTATTATTTTAACTTAAATTAGCGGTTAAATAAATTATTCTCCACTAAATAAGATTATAATTTTAAATTAAATAATACAAGTTTAATTAACTCTTAAATTAATTGGTTAATTATGATATAACATGAAGGGAATAATATGAAATTTAATTAATAGTATTGCAATAAGTTAGGTGTTTTACAATAATTACTGTTTTATATCAACTATACTTCTTAGCGCGCGGTCACGTGTGGAGAGGATTCTGGAGAGAAGCCTTCTGTGGCATATGACAGTAGTAAGGTTAAATAACAACAAGAGTGTTTTCACGTGTCAGTGATAGATATTCTAAACGGCATGCAAACGTCGCCCTCGTAATAACAATTGTTTAGAAATCATTAATTTGTGACGATATACTGAACAAGCAAAGTTAGTTCTCACCTTTCATTTGACCGTTTGTCATATGCCTGTCTGTATATCCGTTTGTAAAATGCCTCACAATAACTTATGAACGCATTAACCGCATTAAAACTTTGGCAACCGTATCCATATTTTTACATTACGTGTTTTTGAGATTTTTATACTACCCCCAAACAATGAAGGGGTGGGAGGCAAAAAAGGAATCAAAAATTAGAAAAATTGTAAAAATCCAGCTGCGTGTCTTACTATAGGGAATTTTTACACAAATCCGATTGTTTAAAAATTTAGCGTTTATTGTATGATTACTCTACAATTGTCACTTTACTAAACAAAAAATAGTAGGGTAATCTGAATTTTCTTACTTAGTTTCTCCGATAACTGAAAAATTATCTAATATCAAAAATTATCCAAAATTAACTTTACAGTAGAGTTCCGATTTTTGATTTTCGGATTATCCGACGTACTTTTTTTATTTTTATTTTGTGAACTGAACTGAGAAACTGTCATCGAATTTCGACAAACATTTTAAAATTTTTAGAAGAAGAAAGATGATACATCCCGCATCAGATTTATAATTGTGACGAAAGCGGGTTGAACTTTACAATGTTATCATCTAAAACTTTCGCCTCAAGAAAAGGAAAAGCTACTCCAAGGTGTAAAAGTTCCAAAGACAGAATCACTGTTCTTCTATGCGCCTAAGTTTCAGGTCAACACATATTATAACTTATGTGTGTAGGGAAGTCGGCTAAGACTGAAACATTGTGTGATTTATCGGCCTTACTTGTATACTAGATTAATCAAAGAAGTGCGTGGATGGATACAAATCTGTTCAAGAAATGATTTTCTGATAAATTTTTATTCCTATAGTAAACTTATAACGTAAAAATTAAATGCTATCAAATTTTACTCTAGTTTTATATAGAAAACATGATTACTAAATGTATATTAGAATAATAAATGCAAGTAATGTGACTTGATGTACTGTTGTAAACCAGCGTGGCGGTGTTTTTCAAAGCACACACACCCTAGTCTAGGCGACAGTATGTCGAGGCGAAAGTTATTCAGCAAGTCATGTACAGGGTGTAAAAGCATAAAATGTATTGTGTTAAAAAAAGGCAATAAAGTTAAGTGAAGTCGAGGGAGAATTGAGTGCTCGGACAATACGTACCGCTAGGTTTTAGACAGAGTAGGTGAGAGAGAAAACTCGAAGTAGCGTCATGTTTTGCTTTCGCGGTAAAAGTTGCCACGCGCTGTTTTTTGACGAATGAAAGAAAGCGTCACTTTTAAGCGGGCGAAATTAGCTAGTTGGGTTGGTGGAATTCGAATATCGCGGTATATGAAACCAATGGGAACGCGATTTGTAAATAGTGAGTATGGGAAATGTTTGAGGGGGTATAAAAAATGTAGTTGGAAATTTTGTCAGGGCAGTCTACGGCGAACATTACAACTATGCAGACTCGTTAGCACGTATTAACATTTTATAACTAAAACTTGCAATAAGTAAGAAGTACAGTATTCATGTCGTGCGTTTAAATAGTATTAAACCCGGTAGTACGGTAAACGACATATGCCAGATTAAAGTAATTATTAGACTGAATAACTTGGTGGTAATTACCGAACTTCAGAGTATCGAGAATCGAACGCGTGCATTTGGAAGTTGCGGATCGTGGGAGTGTTTTCGGGATATATCATTGATAGTGCGAGCACTCAGTTTAATCACGTAGTTACTAAGGTGTCAAAAATTGATTAGTATACACTAGTTACACGCTGAATCAGTGAGTAGGTGTGAACTGTGATAATTAAAGTGTAACCGAAATAATTAAGTGGTTAGTGTCACCGAGCGTCATCAACAGGATCATCCGAATCGCCGACAACGCAATCTCCAAGATCGCAGACTCCGAGGGAAAGACTCACCAACCAAAAGGAATTCAACTTAACAAGTAAACCAAATTGAACATTAAACTCAATTTAATTCAATCTTTTTGTAACTCTATTACTATTGGCAATTCAGTTGGTCTATGAACCTACTTTCAATAATAATTGATGAGAGGTATAAATCTAATAATTGTTAACCATGAAGATTGTATGCTAATTGTAACATGTTAATGAAATTGCTCATTAAAATTAGCAGTCCTTCAAGTTAACTGTGTTAGTAATCATTTCTTTGATAACCTGAGATGATTTTAAGAGTCGCCATCAAGCAGAGTTAAGAGTTCAGTATTAGTAAATTACACATATCTTTTCTAGCTTTAAACTGCGAGGGTGGTATGTGGCGCCCATAACCGTGGAGCTTATAAAGACCAAATCCTACACTAGGTAGTATTTGGAGCCTATTGCAAGGTTTAATTTGTAAGCTAAACAGACAATTGAATTGCGAATAGAGTATAAGAAAAGTAGAATAAGAAACGTAGAGAATAAGAATAATTTTGTATGATCACACGAAGCAAAAGTAGGCAAACGAAATACATACAGAACAACACAAACAAAATAAACAACAAAATGAATACGGAAACATGGACAACTCAGAGTTACGAAGGGGAGTTAAATATTAACAACCAATTAGGGGATCAACATACACTCGCCCAACTAACTACGGTGGACCCAGAGTCAAGGACGCGGGGACAGAACCACGAAGAAGTAGAAACACCACAAATAACACAAGAAATACAACACGAGGGAAGACCGGGACTAGCGCAAGAAACAACAACAGAAACACTTAAAGAACCGAATATGTATGTATTACTACAACAATTATCACAACAAATGACACAGCAAACAGAAGTATTACAAAAACAATTACAAGAACAGAAGTTAGAACAATCACAACAGATAAAACAATTATCACAACAGATTACACAACGAAACCAGGTCTTAAGAGACGAAATAGCTACACAACTCAGTGAATTTAAAAAGGAAAACAAGAAAATTTTGCAACAATTTAAAGTAGACACCAAAACTATGATAGATGAAGAGATTAGTATTATTAAGAATGAAATTAATGATAAGTTTAGTGATAATGAAAAATTATTGAAGGAAATAGACGATAAGCATAGTAGTGACATTAAAGTTATAAACAAAAAGGTAATAGCGATTAATAAACGTTGTGACAAAAGTATTGTTGCTCACCAAATAGGGGCAGATAAATTAAAAGAATTAGAGAACACAATGGATAACCATTCGGGCGAAACGAACCTCAAGCTGCAGCAATTACAAAGCGACGTGCGAATGAAGATGGCATTGATAAACGCGTCACCTGTCACCCGAAGCGTTGTCAACGAACAGATTAAAGAAGTCAAGTTTAATGGATCCAGCGATTTCCCGATGGAATTCATCAAAGAACTAACTGAGATATACCACGAACATTATCACGACATCAACAACATCGCATGGGTATCGAGACGTCTGGAAGGAGAGGCTGCAATTTGGTGGCGGTTAGTCAAAGACAGTATTAATAATTTTGCGGGTTTTACCGAAGCTTTTAGTAATAAGTACTGGAATGACGTGATCCAGGAACGGGTGCGAGACCAGTTGGAATTCGGACTGTACCACTCAGAAACCGGGATGTCTACAATCCAATACTTGGAGAGAAAATTGTTGGAGAATAGGCATTTGATTCCGCCTATCTCAGATAGACATTTAATCAGGAAATTGGCAAGACATTACCCGCATGAGATTGAGGTAGCTGTTATCACTCGAGGGGTTAATACGATAACGGAATTTGAACAAGTGTTGCTAGAGTTTAACCATTTACGAAACGGTAGTAGGTCGATGAACCAGAGACCCGCTGACAGCCGGTTTGAGAGAAATTATAGTAAACACAACGGAGAAGGGAGAGGGAAAGTGAGCGAGCGAGACGGCTTTACCGAGGAGAGAACGCAGTATAATAGACCGACTAAATGGAAGAACCAGTTTAAGAGCGAAACTAACAGTGTCCCAAAAACAAGTACTGCAGGTAGCAAGGTTGAACCAGCAAAGCCAAAAAACTAGAGAAGGCCTGTAAATATGTCGTAGATTTAAGTAATAAAATTAAATATGTAAATACAACTTTCTTAGACATTAGGGATGATTTGATAAGTAATGATAATAAATCTGTTAGATTAAGAAGCAATAAATGTCCAGAACTTCAAATAATGTTGAACGGCGTATCGATTCGCGCATTGGTGGACACAGGTAGCCAAATTAATGCGATTTCGGAACGTTGGTTTAGCAGTAATAAAAAGGATCTGGGAAAAATAGAGATGCTAAAACTGTCTAACACTATAATTAAAGGGGCCACGGGCGGTAAATCTAAAAGAATTACACGGCAGGTATTGCTAAATATACAGATTAAAGACTTACAGTTTGAAAGTGTTTTGTAGTCGTGCCGGACCTGGTGAGAGAATGTATTTTGGGTGTGGACATGTTGGTGGAGAGTGGGTGCGTGATAGACCTTAATAATAAACAACTAATGATTAAGGGAAATCCTACCCATGGAGAGACGACCATAGCAGAAATATTACAGATGGAGCTGGCAACAGAAGAAGAAGGCATCAAAGAAGTTATCAACCAAAAAATCCAGGAAATTACCGAGTTAACCAACGGCGAAAAGGAGGAACTACTGAAGATATTAGCAAATAACAAAACCGTATTTCGTGAGACACCAGGGCGGATTACTACGTATTGCCACAAATTTGAAGTGACCAACAAAACACCATATTGTCAGAAAGGTTGGCCGATTCCAATGAGATATCAAGATGCGGTGAGAACGGAAATTCGGAGAATGGAGGAGCACGGAGTGATTGAAAGGGCACAAAGTTCCTACATAAACCCGATGGTAACCGTGATAAAAAAGGATCAGTCAGTTAGGTTATGTTTGGACGCTCGGAAGATTAATTCAGTCACTATGCCAGATTATGAAGGTGCAATCCCAATAAATGAAGTGCTGACCAAGTGTGGAAATATAACAGTAATGTCTACTATTGATCTATGAAGCGCATTTTGGCAGATTCCATTACACCCGGATTGTAGGGATTACACCGGATTTTTATATGAGGGCAAGTGTTACCGATATACAGTAACTCCATTCGGCCTAAAGACCAGTTTAGCCAGTTTGACACGCGGGTTGGACCAAGTATTATCGGACGAGGTGAAGAGTTTCACTATCCTGTACGTGGACGACTGTTTATGTATTTCAGCCAGTGTGGAAGAGCATTTGAGACACCTACAACTATTATTCCGAGATTTGAAACAGGCAAACATTACAGTAAACTTTAAGAAGTCCCAGTTTTTTCGCAAAGAAATCAATTATTTAGGGTACTGTCTGACGACACAGGGGATAACAGCTGATCCAGATAAAGTGAGAGCTATACGAGAATTCCCTAGGCCTAAAAACCAAAAACAACTTAAGGGATTTCTGGGGTTAACTAACTTTTATAGCCGATTTACGAATAGATATGCCGAAGCTACACAACCGCTATTGGATTTGCTGAAGAAAAATTCAAAATTCAAGTGGACTCAGGAAATAGACCGACAGTTTCAAAGGGTTAAGGAGTTGTTTATTGACACAGTAATGCTCAACTCCCTGACCTAAGTAAGCGTTTCTACTTGCAGACGGACGCCAGTAAATATGCCATCGAAGGACAACTTTATCAGCTGGATGAAAACAATGAAATCGGCGTGGTCGCGTTCACCAGTGGCGTGTTGCGAGGCGCGGAACTGAACTATTTCACCACGGAATTAGAGTTGTTGAGTGTTGTCCATTGTCTGCAAAAGTTTCGCACATATGTATTTGGGAGACCATTAACTATCATTACTGATAATAAGGCTTTAATATTTATCAAGAAGTGCCACCTGAACAATTCACGAATTACCAGGTGGATTCTGGCAATTCAAGATTATGATTTCGATATAGTCCATTGCAAGGGGCGAGAGAACGTGGTCGCCGACGTCCTTAGTAGATATCCTGAGGACATGGACTCTGTGAAAGCAATGGATCATACCGAAGAATTCGAAATCAACAGTATCACTATCCGCATTAATAAAGAGGTAAAGAATAAATTAAAAAATATAACATTTCATCAACTAGCAGATAAGAAATTGAAGTCAATTATAGAGACTGTGCAAACCAACCCAAATCACCAGATGAATGACAAATACGCTTGGTACAAAAACAAGCTTTACAGGAAGGACAGAGGGGCGTGGAAACTTATGTTGACCGCAGAGCTGAGCAGAACGTTGATCTACGAGCTACACAACGCATATAGTCACATAGGGAACCGACGTACTTACCAGTTGTTCAAAGAGTATTTTACGGGAGACTCCATTAACAAGATTACACAACATATTATAAAAACCTGCCAGACCTGTCAGAAGAGTAAGGACTATTATCAACGGATGCAGGGAGAGACCCAACCCGTCATTCCTAAATCGAAGGAGAGTTAGTTAGCATCGACTATTATGGTCCTTTACCAACCTCAACGGGCGGTGTCAAATACATACTAATTATGGTGGATAATTTCACAAAATTCGTGAAACTATACCAATTAAAAAGGGCTACCACCACAGTCACCATAAATAAAATAAAACTGTACTGCGAAGAAATCGGAAAACCAGTCGCCATATTGTCCGATAATGGAACGCAATTTACCAGTCAGAATGGATGACCACCTTACAGGAACTACACATTAAACCGAAATTTACTGCCGTACGAAATCCTTGTACCAACTTGGCAGAGCGAATCAATCGACAGTTAGGAAACATGTTTCGGGCACTAACGTCAGAAAGACACAGTAAGTGGGCTAGATATTTAGGTCTAATTGAAGCGTGTATCAATCAGACGTATCACGAGACTATTGAAACAACGCCGTACGAAGCTCAATGGGGAAGGAGACCAGAGCGAGATTGGACCAAGTACGTAGATAAGGAAATGATACCAACAGATCAGCCAATTGCTTACAAAAAAATTTATTTAAGAATTAAGGAGAAGGGTAGAAAACGGACAGAACAGATCAATTCAGCCAATAAAATTATGAAATTTCAAGAAGGTGACAAAGTGTTGTTACGAGCATACCCAACGTCAGACTTAAATAAACGGGTAATTGGAAAATTTTGCAATATTTTCGAAGGTCCGTATAAGATCTGTAAGGAAGTTGGAATAGCGACGTACCAACTCGAAGACATTCAACAGCCCGGAAAGATTCGAGGAAAGTTTAATATCAGACAACTCAAACCATATTACGAAGTTTAACACACACTACACTCAAAGAACAATGAAATAATAAATAAACAGATTGTAAGAACACAACTTTACAGATGTATGTGTAATAATTTATAAGTAAAATTGTAATAAGACTAAGTTGACAAAATGTCGAGAGGATAAATAGTTTTGTATTATAAACATTGTATTGTAGATGTAGAATAAATTCTAAATAGATTATGGGTACAAGACGTTATGTAATGTTAAGGGAAAGTAGTTGTTTGTAACGAGGGCAGTTGTAGCGGGACGCGAGAACCGTTGCGGTCTGTAGTGTTGACAAGCAGGTAGCAAAAACCAGTTTAGAGTTCTGTTTGTAAACAAACTGTGGCCTACTGCCAATGTCAACAGCTGATGGAGGTAAAGGGTGGAGAATGGAGTAATGAAAAAAAAATATTTTTTTACAAAATGTGCTGTAGTATAAGCAATTAAATTTCATTTGTAGATATATGATTAATATAATATGAATGTAATAGGTGTAAGAATTTTGAACAAAAAAAAAACATTGTAAAGGAGTTAACAACTAAATGAAATAAAATCCATTTGAAGGACGCAGCAATAGAATCGTCACCAATTTTATAGCAAAAATCTTATACGATTCTCTTGGGGAACGATATAACGTAAAAATTGAATGCTATCAAATTTTACCCTAGTTTTATATAGAAAACATGATTACTAAATGTATATTAGAATAATAAATGCTAGTAATGTGACTTGATGTACTGTTGTAAACCAGCGTGGCGGTGTTTTTCAAAGCACACACACCCTAGTCTAGGCACAGTATGTCGGGGCGAAAGTTATTCACCAAGTCATGTACAGGGTGTAAAAGCATAAAATGTATTGTGTTAAAAAAAGGCAATAAAGTTAAGTGAAGTCGAGGGAGAATTGAGTGCTCGGACAATACGTACCGCTAGGTTTTAGACAGAGTAGGTGAGAGAGAAAACTCGAAGTGGCGTCATGTTTTGCTTTCGCGGTAAAAGTTGCCACGCACTGTTTTTTGACGAATGAAAGAAAGCGTCACTTTTAAGCGGGCGAAATTAGCTAGTTGGGTTGGTGGAATTCGAATATCGCGGTATATGAAACCAATGGGAACGCGATTTGTAAATAGTGAGTATGGGAAATGTTTGAGGGGGTATAAAAAATGTAGTTGGAAATTTTGTCAGGGCAGTCTACGGCGAACATTACAACTATTCAGACTCGTTAGCACGTATTAAAATTTTATAACTAAAACTTGCAATAAGTAAGAAGTACAGTATTCATGTCGTGCGTTTAAATAGTATTAAACCCGGTAGTACGGTAAACGACATATGCCAGATTAAAGTAATTATTAGACTGAATAACTTGGTGGTAATTACCGAACTTCAGAGTATCGAGAATCGAACGCGTGCATTTGGAAGTTGCGGATCGTGGGAGTGTTTTCGGGATATATCATTTATAGTGCGAGCACTCAGTTTAATCACGTAGTTACTAAGGTGTCAAAAATTGATTAGTATACACTAGTTACACGCTGAATCAGTGAGTAGGTGTGAACTGTGATAATTAAAGTGTAACCGAAATAATTAAGTGGTTAGTGTCACCGAGTGTCATCAACAGGATCATCCGAATCGCCGACAACGCAATCTCCAAGATCGCAGACTCCGAGGGAAGGACTCACCAACCAAAAGGAATTCAACTTAACAAGTAAACCAAATTGAACATTAAACTCAATTTAATTCAATCTTTTTGTAACTCTATTACTATTGGCAATTCAATTGGTCTATGAACCTACTTTCAATAATAATTGATGAGAGGTATAAATCTAATAATTGTTAACCATGAAGATTGTATGCTAATTGTAACATGTTAATGAAATTGCTCATTAAAATTAGCAGTCCTTCAAGTTAACTGTGTTAGTAATCATTTCTTTGATAACCTGAGATGATTTTAAGAGTCGCCATCAAGCAGAGTTAAGAGTTCAGTATTAGTAAATTACACATATCTTTTCTAGCTTTAAACTGCGAGGGTGGTATGTGGCGCCCATAACCGTGGAGCTTATAAAGACCAAATCCTACACTAGGTAGTATTTGGAGCCTATTGCAAGGTTTAATTTGTAAGCTAAACAGACAATTGAATTGCGAATAGAGTATAAGAAAAGTAGAATAAGAAACGTAGAGAATAAGAATAATTTTGTATGATCACACGAAGCAAAAGTAGGCAAACGAAATACATACAGAACAACACAAACAAAATAAACAACAAAATGAATACGGAAACATGGACAACTCAGAGTTACGAAGGGGAGTTAAATATTAACAACCAATTAGGGGATCAACATACACTCGCCCAACTAACTACGGTGGACCCAGAGTCAAGGACGCGGGGACAGAACCACGAAGAAGTAGAAACACCACAAATAACACAAG
Source organism: Magicicada septendecula (assembly GCA_034769895.1). Lineage (NCBI taxonomy): Eukaryota > Metazoa > Arthropoda > Insecta > Hemiptera > Cicadidae > Magicicada > Magicicada septendecula. The sequence continues at coordinate 880,288,786 of CM068367.1, read as the reverse complement.
AAATACAACACGAGGGAAGACCGGGATTAGCGCAAGAAACAACAACAGAAACACCTAAAGAACCGAATATGTATGTATTACTACAACAATTATCACAACAAATGACACAGCAAACAGAAGTATTACAAAAACAATTACAAGAACAGAAGTTAGAACAATCACAACAGATAAAACAATTATCACAACAGATTACACAACGAAACCAGGTCTTAAGAGACGAAATAGCTACACAACTCAGTGAATTTAAAAAGGAAAACAAAAAAATTTTGCAACAATTTAAAGTAGACACCAAAACTATGATAGATGAAGAGATTAGTATTATTAAGAATGAAATTAATGATAAGTTTAGTGATAATGAAAAATTATTGAAGGAAATAGACGATAAGCATAGTAGTGACATTAAAGTTATAAACAAAAAGGTAATAGCGATTAATAAACGTTGTGACAAAAGTATTGTTGCTCACCAAATAGGGGCAGATAAATTAAAAGAATTAGAGAACACAATGGATAACCATTCGGGCGAAACGAACCTCAAGCTGCAGCAATTACAAAGCGACGTGCGAATGAAGATGGCATTGATAAACGCGTCACCTGTCACCCGAAGCGTTGTCAACGAACAGATTAAAGAAGTCAAGTTTAATGGATCCAGCGATTTCCCGATGGAATTCATCAAAGAACTAACTGAGATATACCACGAACATTATCACGACATCAACAACATCGCATGGGTATCGAGACATCTGGAAGGAGAGGCTGCAATTTGGTGGCGGTTAGTCAAAGACAGTATTAATAATTTTGCGGGTTTTACCGAAGCTTTTAGTAATAAGTACTGGAATGACGTGATCCAGGAACGGGTGCGAGACCAGTTGGAATTCGGACTGTACCACTCAGAAACCGGGATGTCTACAATCCAATACTTGGAGAGAAAATTGTTGGAGAATAGGCATTTGATTCCGCCTATCTCAGATAGACATTTAATCAGGAAATTGGCAAGACATTACCCGCATGAGATTGAGGTAGCTGTTATCACTCGAGGGGTTAATACGATAACGGAATTTGAACAAGTGTTGCTAGAGTTTAACCATTTACGAAACGGTAGTAGGTCGATGAACCAGAGACCCGCTGACAGCCGGTTTGAGAGAAATTATAGTAAACACAACGGAGAAGGGAGAGGGAAAGTGAGCGAGCGAGACGGCTTTACCGAGGAGAGAACGCAGTATAATAGACCGACTAAATGGAAGAACCAGTTTAAGAGCGAAACTAACAGTGTCCCAAAAACAAGTACTGCAGGTAGCAAGGTTGAACCAGCAAAGCCAAAAAACTAGAGAAGGCCTGTAAATATGTCGTAGATTTAAGTAATAAAATTAAATATGTAAATACAACTTTCTTAGACATTAGGGATGATTTGATAAGTAATGATAATAAATCTGTTAGATTAAGAAGCAATAAATGTCCAGAACTTCAAATAATGTTGAACGGCGTATCGATTCGCGCATTGGTGGACACAGGTAGCCAAATTAATGCGATTTCGGAACGTTGGTTTAGCAGTAATAAAAAGGATCTGGGAAAAATAGAGATGCTAAAACTGTCTAACACTATAATTAAAGGGGCCACGGGCGGTAAATCTAAAAGAATTACACGGCAGGTATTGCTAAATATACAGATTAAAGACTTACAGTTTGAAAGTGTTTTGTAGTCGTGCCGGACCTGGTGAGAGAATGTATTTTGGGTGTGGACATGTTGGTGGAGAGTGGGTGCGTGATAGACCTTAATAATAAACAACTAATGATTAAGGGAAATCCTACCCATGGAGAGACGACCATAGCAGAAATATTACAGATGGAGCTGGCAACAGAAGAAGAAGGCATCAAAGAAGTTATCAACCAAAAAATCCAGGAAATTACCGAGTTAACCAACGGCGAAAAGGAGGAACTACTGAAGATATTAGCAAATAACAAAACCGTATTTCGTGAGACACCAGGGCGGATTACTACGTATTGCCACAAATTTGAAGTGACCAACAAAACACCATATTGTCAGAAAGGTTGGCCGATTCCAATGAGATATCAAGATGCGGTGAGAACGGAAATTCGGAGAATGAAGGAGCACGGAGTGATTGAAAGGGCACAAAGTTCCTACATAAACCCGATGGTAACCGTGATAAAAAAGGATCAGTCAGTTAGGTTATGTTTGGACGCTCGGAAGATTAATTCAGTCACTATGCCAGATTATGAAGGTGCAATCCCAATAAATGAAGTGCTGACCAAGTGTGGAAATATAACAGTAATGTCTACTATTGATCTATGAAGCGCATTTTGGCAGATTCCATTACACCCGGATTGTAGGGATTACACCGGATTTTTATATGAGGGCAAGTGTTACCGATATACAGTAACTCCATTCGGCCTAAAGACCAGTTTAGCCAGTTTGACACGCGGGTTGGACCAAGTATTATCGGACGAGGTGAAGAGTTTCACTATCCTGTACGTGGACGACTGTTTATGTATTTCAGCCAGTGTGGAAGAGCATTTGAGACACCTACAACTATTATTCCGAGATTTGAAACAGGCAAACATTACAGTAAACTTTAAGAAGTCCCAGTTTTTTCGCAAAGAAATCAATTATTTAGGGTACTGTCTGACGACACAGGGGATAACAGCTGATCCAGATAAAGTGAGAGCTATACGAGAATTCCCTAGGCCTAAAAACCAAAAACAACTTAAGGGATTTCTGGGGTTAACTAACTTTTATAGCCGATTTACGAATAGATATGCCGAAGCTACACAACCGCTATTGGATTTGCTGAAGAAAAATTCAAAATTCAAGTGGACTCAGGAAATAGACCGACAGTTTCAAAGGGTTAAGGAGTTGTTTATTGACACAGTAATGCTCAACTCCCTGACCTAAGTAAGCGTTTCTACTTGCAGACGGACGCCAGTAAATATGCCATCGAAGGACAACTTTATCAGCTGGATGAAAACAATGAAATCGGCGTGGTCGCGTTCACCAGTGGCGTGTTGCGAGGCGCGGAACTGAACTATTTCACCACGGAATTAGAGTTGTTGAGTGTTGCCCATTGTCTGCAAAAGTTTCGCACATATGTATTTGGGAGACCATTAACTATCATTACTGATAATAAGGCTTTAATATTTATCAAGAAGTGCCACCTGAACAATTCACGAATTACCAGGTGGATTCTGGCAATTCAAGATTATGATTTCGATATAGTCCATTGCAAGGGGCGAGAGAACGTGGTCGCCGACGTCCTTAGTAGATATCCTGAGGACATGGACTCTGAGAAAGCAGTGGATCATACCGAAGAATTCGAAATCAACAGTATCACTATCCGCATTAATAAAGAGGTAAAGAATAAATTAAAAAATATAACATTTCATCAACTAGCAGATAAGAAATTGAAGTCAATTATAGAGACTGTGCAAACCAACCCAAATCACCAGATGAATGACAAATACGCTTGGTACAAAAACAAGCTTTACAGGAAGGACAGAGGGGCGTGGAAACTTATGTTGACCGCAGAGCTGAGCAGAACGTTGATCTACGAGCTACACAACGCATATAGTCACATAGGGAACCGACGTACTTACCAGTTGTTCAAAGAGTATTTTACGGGAGACTCCATTAACAAGATTACACAACATATTATAAAAACCTGCCAGACCTGTCAGAAGAGTAAGGACTATTATCAACGGATGCAGGGAGAGACCCAACCCGTCATTCCTAAATCGAAGGAGAGTTAGTTAGCATCGACTATTATGGTCCTTTACCAACCTCAACGGGCGGTGTCAAATACATACTAATTATGGTGGATAATTTCACAAAATTCGTGAAACTATACCAATTAAAAAGGGCTACCACCACAGTCACCATAAATAAAATAAAACTGTACTGCGAAGAAATCGGAAAACCAGTCGCCATATTGTCCGATAATGGAACGCAATTTACCAGTCAGAATGGATGACCACCTTACAGGAACTACACATTAAACCGAAATTTACTGCCGTACGAAATCCTTGTACCAACTTGGCAGAGCGAATCAATCGACAGTTAGGAAACATGTTTCGGGCACTAACGTCAGAAAGACACAGTAAGTGGGCTAGATATTTAGGTCTAATTGAAGCGTGTATCAATCAGACGTATCACGAGACTATTGAAACAACGCCGTACGAAGCTCAATGGGGAAGGAGACCAGAGCGAGATTGGACCAAGTACGTAGATAAGGAAATGATACCAACAGATCAGCCAATTGCTTACAAAAAAATTTATTTAAGAATTAAGGAGAAGGGTAGAAAACGGACAGAACAGATCAATTCAGCCAATAAAATTATGAAATTTCAAGAAGGTGACAAAGTGTTGTTACGAGCATACCCAACGTCAGACTTAAATAAACGGGTAATTGGAAAATTTTGCAATATTTTCGAAGGTCCGTATAAGATCTGTAAGGAAGTTGGAATAGCGACGTACCAACTCGAAGACATTCAACAGCCCGGAAAGATTCGAGGAAAGTTTAATATCAGACAACTCAAACCATATTACGAAGTTTAACACACACTACACTCAAAGAACAATGAAATAATAAATAAACAGATTGTAAGAACACAACTTTACAGATGTATGTGTAATAATTTAAAAGTAAAATTGTAATAAGACTAAGTTGACAAAATGTCGAGAGGATAAATAGTTTTGTATTATAAACATTGTATTGTAGATGTAGAATAAATTCTAAATAGATTATGGGTACAAGACGTTATGTAATGTTAAGGGAAAGTAGTTGTTTGTAACGAGGGCAGTTGTAGCGGGACGCGAGAACCGTTGCGGTCTGTAGTGTTGACAAGCAGGTAGCAAAAACCAGTTTAGAGTTCTGTTTGTAAACAAACTGTGGCCTACTGCCAATGTCAACAGCTGATGGAGGTAAAGGGTGGAGAATGGAGTAATGAAAAAAAAATATTTTTTTACAAAATGTGCTGTAGTATAAGCAATTAAATTTCATTTGTAGATATATGATTAATATAATATGAATGTAATAGGTGTAAGAATTTTTAACAAAAAAAAAACATTGTAAAGGGGTTAACAACTAAATGAAATAAAATCCATTTGAAGGACGCAGCAATAGAATCGTCACCAATTTTATAGCAAAAATCTTATACGATTCTCTTGGGGAACGATATAACGTAAAAATTGAATGCTATCAAATTTTACCCTAGTTTTATATAGAAAACATGATTACTAAATGTATATTAGAATAATAAATGCTAGTAATGTGACTTGATGTACTGTTGTAAACCAGCGTGGCGGTGTTTTTCAAAGCACACACACCCTAGTCTAGGCACAGTATGTCGGGGCGAAAGTTATTCACCAAGTCATGTACAGGGTGTAAAAGCATAAAATGTATTGTGTTAAAAAAAGGCAATAAAGTTAAGTGAAGTCGAGGGAGAATTGAGTGCTCGGACAATACGTACCGCTAGGTTTTAGACAGAGTAGGTTAGAGAGAAAACTCGAAGTGGCGTCATGTTTTGCTTTCGCGGTAAAAGTTGCCACGCACTGTTTTTTGACGAATGAAAGAAAGCGTCACTTTTAAGCGGGCGAAATTAGCTAGTTGGGTTGGTGGAATTCGAATATCGCGGTATATGAAACCAATGGGAACGCGATTTGTAAATAGTGAGTATGGGAAATGTTTGAGGGGGTATAAAAAATGTAGTTGGAAATTTTGTCAGGGCAGTCTACGGCGAACATTACAACTATTCAGACTCGTTAGCACGTATTAAAATTTTATAACTAAAACTTGCAATAAGTAAGAAGTACAGTATTCATGTCGTGCGTTTAAATAGTATTAAACCCGGTAGTACGGTAAACGACATATGCCAGATTAAAGTAATTATTAGACTGAATAACTTGGTGGTAATTACCGAACTTCAGAGTATCGAGAATCGAACGCGTGCATTTGGAAGTTGCGGATCGTGGGAGTGTTTTCGGGATATATCATTTATAGTGCGAGCACTCAGTTTAATCACGTAGTTACTAAGGTGTCAAAAATTGATTAGTATACACTAGTTACACGCTGAATCAGTGAGTAGGTGTGAACTGTGATAATTAAAGTGTAACCGAAATAATTAAGTGGTTAGTGTCACCGAGTGTCATCAACAGGATCATCCGAATCGCCGACAACGCAATCTCCAAGATCGCAGACTCCGAGGGAAGGACTCACCAACCAAAAGGAATTCAACTTAACAAGTAAACCAAATTGAACATTAAACTCAATTTAATTCAATCTTTTTGTAACTCTATTACTATTGGCAATTCAATTGGTCTATGAACCTACTTTCAATAATAATTGATGAGAGGTATAAATCTAATAATTGTTAACCATGAAGATTGTATGCTAATTGTAACATGTTAATGAAATTGCTCATTAAAATTAGCAGTCCTTCAAGTTAACTGTGTTAGTAATCATTTCTTTGATAACCTGAGATGATTTTAAGAGTCGCCATCAAGCAGAGTTAAGAGTTCAGTATTAGTAAATTACACATATCTTTTCTAGCTTTAAACTGCGAGGGTGGTATGTGGCGCCCATAACCGTGGAGCTTATAAAGACCAAATCCTACACTAGGTAGTATTTGGAGCCTATTGCAAGGTTTAATTTGTAAGCTAAACAGACAATTGAATTGCGAATAGAGTATAAGAAAAGTAGAATAAGAAACGTAGAGAATAAGAATAATTTTGTATGATCACACGAAGCAAAAGTAGGCAAACGAAATACATACAGAACAACACAAACAAAATAAACAACAAAATGAATACGGAAACATGGACAACTCAGAGTTACGAAGGGGAGTTAAATATTAACAACCAATTAGGGGATCAACATACACTCGCCCAACTAACTACGGTGGACCCAGAGTCAAGGACGCGGGGACAGAACCACGAAGAAGTAGAAACACCACAAATAACACAAGAAATACAACACGAGGGAAGACCGGGATTAGCGCAAGAAACAACAACAGAAACACCTAAAGAACCGAATATGTATGTATTACTACAACAATTATCACAACAAATGACACAGCAAACAGAAGTATTACAAAAACAATTACAAGAACAGAAGTTAGAACAATCACAACAGATAAAACAATTATCACAACAGATTACACAACGAAACCAGGTCTTAAGAGACGAAATAGCTACACAACTCAGTGAATTTAAAAAGGAAAACAAAAAAATTTTGCAACAATTTAAAGTAGACACCAAAACTATGATAGATGAAGAGATTAGTATTATTAAGAATGAAATTAATGATAAGTTTAGTGATAATGAAAAATTATTGAAGGAAATAGACGATAAGCATAGTAGTGACATTAAAGTTATAAACAAAAAGGTAATAGCGATTAATAAACGTTGTGACAAAAGTATTGTTGCTCACCAAATAGGGGCAGATAAATTAAAAGAATTAGAGAACACAATGGATAACCATTCGGGCGAAACGAACCTCAAGCTGCAGCAATTACAAAGCGACGTGCGAATGAAGATGGCATTGATAAACGCGTCACCTGTCACCCGAAGCGTTGTCAACGAACAGATTAAAGAAGTCAAGTTTAATGGATCCAGCGATTTCCCGATGGAATTCATCAAAGAACTAACTGAGATATACCACGAACATTATCACGACATCAACAACATCGCATGGGTATCGAGACATCTGGAAGGAGAGGCTGCAATTTGGTGGCGGTTAGTCAAAGACAGTATTAATAATTTTGCGGGTTTTACCGAAGCTTTTAGTAATAAGTACTGGAATGACGTGATCCAGGAACGGGTGCGAGACCAGTTGGAATTCGGACTGTACCACTCAGAAACCGGGATGTCTACAATCCAATACTTGGAGAGAAAATTGTTGGAGAATAGGCATTTGATTCCGCCTATCTCAGATAGACATTTAATCAGGAAATTGGCAAGACATTACCCGCATGAGATTGAGGTAGCTGTTATCACTCGAGGGGTTAATACGATAACGGAATTTGAACAAGTGTTGCTAGAGTTTAACCATTTACGAAACGGTAGTAGGTCGATGAACCAGAGACCCGCTGACAGCCGGTTTGAGAGAAATTATAGTAAACACAACGGAGAAGGGAGAGGGAAAGTGAGCGAGCGAGACGGCTTTACCGAGGAGAGAACGCAGTATAATAGACCGACTAAATGGAAGAACCAGTTTAAGAGCGAAACTAACAGTGTCCCAAAAACAAGTACTGCAGGTAGCAAGTTTGAACCAGCAAAGCCAAAAAACTAGAGAAGGCCTGTAAATATGTCGTAGATTTAAGTAATAAAATTAAATATGTAAATACAACTTTCTTAGACATTAGGGATGATTTGATAAGTAATGATAATAAATCTGTTAGATTAAGAAGCAATAAATGTCCAGAACTTCAAATAATGTTGAACGGCGTATCGATTCGCGCATTGGTGGACACAGGTAGCCAAATTAATGCGATTTCGGAACGTTGGTTTAGCAGTAATAAAAAGGATCTGGGAAAAATAGAGATGCTAAAACTGTCTAACACTATAATTAAAGGGGCCACGGGCGGTAAATCTAAAAGAATTACACGGCAGGTATTGCTAAATATACAGATTAAAGACTTACAGTTTGAAAGTGTTTTGTAGTCGTGCCGGACCTGGTGAGAGAATGTATTTTGGGTGTGGACATGTTGGTGGAGAGTGGGTGCGTGATAGACCTTAATAATAAACAACTAATGATTAAGGGAAATCCTACCCATGGAGAGACGACCATAGCAGAAATATTACAGATGGAGCTGGCAACAGAAGAAGAAGGCATCAAAGAAGTTATCAACCAAAAAATCCAGGAAATTACCGAGTTAACCAACGGCGAAAATGAGGAACTACTGAAGATATTAGCAAATAACAAAACCGTATTTCGTGAGACACCAGGGCGGATTACTACGTATTGCCACAAATTTGAAGTGACCAACAAAACACCATATTGTCAGAAAGGTTGGCCGATTCCAATGAGATATCAAGATGCGGTGAGAACGGAAATTCGGAGAATGAAGGAGCACGGAGTGATTGAAAGGGCACAAAGTTCCTACATAAACCCGATGGTAACCGTGATAAAAAAGGATCAGTCAGTTAGGTTATGTTTGGACGCTCGGAAGATTAATTCAGTCACTATGCCAGATTATGAAGGTGCAATCCCAATAAATGAAGTGCTGACCAAGTGTGGAAATATAACAGTAATGTCTACTATTGATCTATGAAGCGCATTTTGGCAGATTCCATTACACCCGGATTGTAGGGATTACACCGGATTTTTATATGAGGGCAAGTGTTACCGATATACAGTAACTCCATTCGGCCTAAAGACCAGTTTAGCCAGTTTGACACGCGGGTTGGACCAAGTATTATCGGACGAGGTGAAGAGTTTCACTATCCTGTACGTGGACGACTGTTTATGTATTTCAGCCAGTGTGGAAGAGCATTTGAGACACCTACAACTATTATTCCGAGATTTGAAACAGGCAAACATTACAGTAAACTTTAAGAAGTCCCAGTTTTTTCGCAAAGAAATCAATTATTTAGGGTACTGTCTGACGACACAGGGGATAACAGCTGATCCAGATAAAGTGAGAGCTATACGAGAATTCCCTAGGCCTAAAAACCAAAAACAACTTAAGGGATTTCTGGGGTTAACTAACTTTTATAGCCGATTTACGAATAGATATGCCGAAGCTACACAACCGCTATTGGATTTGCTGAAGAAAAATTCAAAATTCAAGTGGACTCAGGAAATAGACCGACAGTTTCAAAGGGTTAAGGAGTTGTTTATTGACACAGTAATGCTCAACTCCCTGACCTAAGTAAGCGTTTCTACTTGCAGACGGACGCCAGTAAATATGCCATCGAAGGACAACTTTATCAGCTGGATGAAAACAATGAAATCGGCGTGGTCGCGTTCACCAGTGGCGTGTTGCGAGGCGCGGAACTGAACTATTTCACCACGGAATTAGAGTTGTTGAGTGTTGCCCATTGTCTGCAAAAGTTTCGCACATATGTATTTGGGAGACCATTAACTATCATTACTGATAATAAGGCTTTAATATTTATCAAGAAGTGCCACCTGAACAATTCACGAATTACCAGGTGGATTCTGGCAATTCAAGATTATGATTTCGATATAGTCCATTGCAAGGGGCGAGAGAACGTGGTCGCCGACGTCCTTAGTAGATATCCTGAGGACATGGACTCTGAGAAAGCAGTGGATCATACCGAAGAATTCGAAATCAACAGTATCACTATCCGCATTAATAAAGAGGTAAAGAATAAATTAAAAAATATAACATTTCATCAACTAGCAGATAAGAAATTGAAGTCAATTATAGAGACTGTGCAAACCAACCCAAATCACCAGATGAATGACAAATACGCTTGGTACAAAAACAAGCTTTACAGGAAGGACAGAGGGGCGTGGAAACTTATGTTGACCGCAGAGCTGAGCAGAACGTTGATCTACGAGCTACACAACGCATATAGTCACATAGGGAACCGACGTACTTACCAGTTGTTCAAAGAGTATTTTACGGGAGACTCCATTAACAAGATTACACAACATATTATAAAAACCTGCCAGACCTGTCAGAAGAGTAAGGACTATTATCAACGGATGCAGGGAGAGACCCAACCCGTCATTCCTAAATCGAAGGAGAGTTAGTTAGCATCGACTATTATGGTCCTTTACCAACCTCAACGGGCGGTGTCAAATACATACTAATTATGGTGGATAATTTCACAAAATTCGTGAAACTATACCAATTAAAAAGGGCTACCACCACAGTCACCATAAATAAAATAAAACTGTACTGCGAAGAAATCGGAAAACCAGTCGCCATATTGTCCGATAATGGAACGCAATTTACCAGTCAGAATGGATGACCACCTTACAGGAACTACACATTAAACCGAAATTTACTGCCGTACGAAATCCTTGTACCAACTTGGCAGAGCGAATCAATCGACAGTTAGGAAACATGTTTCGGGCACTAACGTCAGAAAGACACAGTAAGTGGGCTAGATATTTAGGTCTAATTGAAGCGTGTATCAATCAGACGTATCACGAGACTATTGAAACAACGCCGTACGAAGCTCAATGGGGAAGGAGACCAGAGCGAGATTGGACCAAGTACGTAGATAAGGAAATGATACCAACAGATCAGCCAATTGCTTACAAAAAAATTTATTTAAGAATTAAGGAGAAGGGTAGAAAACGGACAGAACAGATCAATTCAGCCAATAAAATTATGAAATTTCAAGAAGGTGACAAAGTGTTGTTACGAGCATACCCAACGTCAGACTTAAATAAACGGGTAATTGGAAAATTTTGCAATATTTTCGAAGGTCCGTATAAGATCTGTAAGGAAGTTGGAATAGCGACGTACCAACTCGAAGACATTCAACAGCCCGGAAAGATTCGAGGAAAGTTTAATATCAGACAACTCAAACCATATTACGAAGTTTAACACACACTACACTCAAAGAACAATGAAATAATAAATAAACAGATTGTAAGAACACAACTTTACAGATGTATGTGTAATAATTTATAAGTAAAATTGTAATAAGACTAAGTTGACAAAATGTCGAGAGGATAAATAGTTTTGTATTATAAACATTGTATTGTAGATGTAGAATAAATTCTAAATAGATTATGGGTACAAGACGTTATGTAATGTTAAGGGAAAGTAGTTGTTTGTAACGAGGGCAGTTGTAGCGGGACGCGAGAACCGTTGCGGTCTGTAGTGTTGACAAGCAGGTAGCAAAAACCAGTTTAGAGTTCTGTTTGTAAACAAACTGTGGCCTACTGCCAATGTCAACAGCTGATGGAGGTAAAGGGTGGAGAATGGAGTAATGAAAAAAAAATATTTTTTTACAAAATGTGCTGTAGTATAAGCAATTAAATTTCATTTGTAGATATATGATTAATATAATATGAATGTAATAGGTGTAAGAATTTTTAACAAAAAAAAAACATTGTAAAGGGGTTAACAACTAAATGAAATAAAATCCATTTGAAGGACGCAGCAATAGAATCGTCACCAATTTTATAGCAAAAATCTTATACGATTCTCTTGGGGAACGATATAACGTAAAAATTGAATGCTATCAAATTTTACCCTAGTTTTATATAGAAAACATGATTACTAAATGTATATTAGAATAATAAATGCTAGTAATGTGACTTGATGTACTGTTGTAAACCAGCGTGGCGGTGTTTTTCAAAGCACACACACCCTAGTCTAGGCACAGTATGTCGGGGCGAAAGTTATTCACCAAGTCATGTACAGGGTGTAAAAGCATAAAATGTATTGTGTTAAAAAAAGGCAATAAAGTTAAGTGAAGTCGAGGGAGAATTGAGTGCTCGGACAATACGTACCGCTAGGTTTTAGACAGAGTAGGTGAGAGAGAAAACTCGAAGTGGCGTCATGTTTTGCTTTCGCGGTAAAAGTTGCCACGCACTGTTTTTTGACGAATGAAAGAAAGCGTCACTTTTAAGCGGGCGAAATTAGCTAGTTGGGTTGGTGGAATTCGAATATCGCGGTATATGAAACCAATGGGAACGCGATTTGTAAATAGTGAGTATGGGAAATGTTTGAGGGGGTATAAAAAATGTAGTTGGAAATTTTGTCAGGGCAGTCTACGGCGAACATTACAACTATTCAGACTCGTTAGCACGTATTAAAATTTTATAACTAAAACTTGCAATAAGTAAGAAGTACAGTATTCATGTCGTGCGTTTAAATAGTATTAAACCCGGTATTACGGTAAACGACATATGCCAGATTAAAGTAATTATTAGACTGAATAACTTGGTGGTAATTACCGAACTTCAGAGTATCGAGAATCGAACGCGTGCATTTGGAAGTTGCGGATCGTGGGAGTGTTTTCGGGATATATCATTGATAGTGCGAGCACTCAGTTTAATCACGTAGTTACTAAGGTGTCAAAAATTGATTAGTATACACTAGTTACACGCTGAATCAGTGAGTAGGTGTGAACTGTGATAATTAAAGTGTAACCGAAATAATTAAGTGGTTAGTGTCACCGAGTGTCATCAACAGGATCATCCGAATCGCCGACAACGCAATCTCCAAGATCGCAGACTCCGAGGGAAGGACTCACCAACCAAAAGGAATTCAACTTAACAAGTAAACCAAATTGAACATTAAACTCAATTTAATTCAATCTTTTTGTAACTCTATTACTATTGGCAATTCAATTGGTCTATGAACCTACTTTCAATAATAATTGATGAGAGGTATAAATCTAATAATTGTTAACCATGAAGATTGTATGCAAATTGTAACATGTTAATGAAAATGCTCATTAAAATTAGCAGTCCTTCAAGTTAACTGTGTTAGTAATCATTTCTTTGATAACCTGAGATAATTTTAAGAGTCGCCATCAAGCAGAGTTAAGAGTTCAGTATTAGTAAATTACACATATCTTTTCTAGCTTTAAACTGCGAGGGCGGTAAACTTTTGCCCTAAACAAATAATTGAAACAAAAAACATTTTATTCATGGATAGTATTCTTTCTCATCCACTTGCCAAGGAGCTGGTAACCTAACCCTTTAAAATCTTATTTTTACCGCTAAACATGGCCCCACTTGTTCAGTGCCTCGAACAAGTGAAACATTCAAGTCATATTATCGCCGACTTCTCTTGTCGTCCATTTGACAAAGCAGCGACGTAGGTGACACGCTCACCGTCACAAAACATTTAAAAAAGAATAAATTTTAAAGGCATTGTATATTGAACGGCTGTGCGTAGAATAATATTTTTTTTTTTCTAAAACCGTGTAACGTTCATGGAATAAACTGCCTGAAAAAATGAACACTTAAATCCAGCATAAATTGATGATGGTGAAAATACTGTCCCAACAAAACCGTACTAAATGATCCACAGGATTCCTGGATGTGAATATATCACAAAAGAGATATTGAAGAATTAACAATGAAGAAAGAAACGAATTTAGTGACTAAGAAACTGTTAAAGCAATTCGTGAAAAAAATTTGAATGCCAAAACAGAAGATTCATCTGATGAAAGAAAATCAATTTCCCGCGTTTTACATGCAGAAGAATTGGCTGTCTTGAAACTGGCGTTACAGTACGTAGAACAGCAAACCGAAACTCATGCATCCAACTTAATTTTTATGAAAACGTTTGAAAGTCATCGCAACGGTAAAACAGCAAATACTACTCAGAACCAGATAACTATCACAACCTTTTTGGAATAAAAATCTGATGTTTTCAGTCAGTTTATTACTGTATTCATATGCTTATACACAACTAAATTCTTTTTCATAGTAGCCTGTTTATCTGTTTACATTTATTTTAAACTGTAGGCCTACTAGTTTACGAAATTTCAAATGTATAGTATTTTATTGACCATTAAACATAGTAAACTATTTTTTCCAATTTTTCTTCATTTTCCTGGTTATTCAAATTTTCTATTCTGGTAATTATGGTCAACATTAGCTCGGATAATCAAGATCCGTTGTACTCGTTCAGGAAATGAGCAAGTTCTGTAGCCCAGGGTAAATATTTTAAGTAGTAATAAACACAATTTATAATTCATAACGTTTTAGTGGATGGTTAGTGAGGATCGGTCAATAATACAACTTTTAGTTATTTTGCGTCGACGTTTCGACAATATTTATTGTCATCTTCAGGACCTGTGTATGAAATACAATAGAAATATCAAACATAACGAAACAATTATGTTTAATTAATTAAAATAACATTATATTTAGTAATTTAAATTGTAATACTGTATAAATTAAGTTTTCTCATACTATAATTTGCTCGCTTTCTTAAAGATAATTTGAAGATGTAAACAAACTAACATAAGTCTTCACATAAAAAATGATACATACATACGCACGCACACACTCATCACATCACCAACACGTTCACCCAAATATTAATTGTTTCGTTATGTTTGATATTTCTATTGTATTTCATACACAGGTCCTGAAGATGACAATAAATATTGTCGAAACGTCGACGCAAAATAACTAAAAGTTGTATTATTGACCGATCCTCACTAACCATCCACTAAAACATTCACTGATTGACGGTCACTAAAAATTTAAGGATATAATTCATAACATTTGACAAAGATTGTAAGTATAATTAGAATTTACCATCTGATAAAACAAACGATGTTTTTTACTAAACCCTCTAAACGCTAATTAGGTTGCAGGAAATTATTTTAGTTTCATTTACTACCATTATATTCTAACCATTGTATTTAACATTTCCTGAATGTAAAATTATTACATCGAGGGAAAGCGGAATTGTGAACGTTTTGTGAACACGTGGATGCTTAACTACAGTGTCCCAGTCTAGTAACAAAGCCACTGTATACAATACAGACTTCATTGATACGTTTGTTTTCCTGCTTCTATTACTGATTGTTACTATTTTTATAATTTCCAAATTGGGTCACGTTTTGACTGGCTCTGTATCTATTGTACACAAATACGTAGTACTATGACAATAAGAGTAAATACGTTTTGGTATGTTTACAGATTCTAAAACCCCCCCACACACACGCACGCACGCACGCACACACACATTTCTCTAAGGATTAAGCAATAACGGTGGTGACTTAAACTTTTGATGACTGTCTAATTTTTACATAGTTTTATGGCTAAACAGACGGATATATACTACAAAACATAAAACAAAGCAGTACGTATCAGTAAATCGTAAGGACTAAGAAATAAACTTATAATGACATGAACAATTGTATAGCAAAAATGTTTTATTATAATTCATAGGTATGGATGTTATAGGTATAATTACAAGGTTATAATTCTGTGAAAACATAAGCTAATAATACAGCAGATATCAAAAATAACTTAATTTTAAAATTTTTTGTAAATTAAAATGTTTTGCTTGATAAGATAGTATAGAAAGAAGGAGGCGTTTTTAACTATATTTGCCTCTTAGCGGTACATCTTGAGGTTATCTGCGATTATATTGAGGTCAAATTCTCAGGATTTCTTACAAGATTTTGCTAAATTTGCCAAATAATGAAGTTTCAAAATCCTGAAAATCTTCATTGGCTGCAACTCGTTCAAAATAGTTTTGTTCATCTAAAGGCCAAGAAACATTTTCCAGTTTCAATTACTGCCATTGGTTCCACTCATTAAGTGTGGGAACGAACTGAAGCACTATAATTTGTCTAAATCGTTTCTTAAATCATTAACTTAATAAAATCTTTTTTGTAATGAAATTGCACTTATGCTTCTTTAAATATTGTTTTTTTTTTAATTCATGACGTTCTCTTTCCACGTTAGAGAAAAAGCTTTTGCACGAAACAAAGTTGAATCTGTGCTTGCACCAATCGTAATGGTCGCCAACCACTTAGGTGGTAAATTGTGTCTCACAGTACCTAAATGTTTCCTCTTTACTTCGTTCGTCCAGAACTACGTCACTAGACTGTAGCACCAGTATTCCAGGTAGATTTAAGATGCTGACAGACTACTCTTAAGATTTTTATTAGATCAAACAAACTCATCATTTTATAAACTAGTTTTTCTTTTTTCTTTAAAATATAATTTGATTTTAATATTTAGGTAAGAAAAATTTAACGGTCTTCCTATACGATTGAGCTGAAGTATATACCAAAAGATTTGTATACAAAAATTATATTAAAATAAGAGCCCTTAATACTGTCGCAGCTGGCATTAAAATAGGCGATAATCTGTTAATTTCACAAAACTATCGTTATTCAGATTCAGTGGCAGGCAGCGGGTAAACGAGTTTCATAGACCATAATATTTGGGACAGAAGCGCCAGTTGGTGCTACATCAATTTAGTAGGGTAGTACTGTGTAAGCTAATAAGAATCCGTCATCTACAGCGTAACGCAATCTGGGTTGTGTAATATTACCGCTTCAATATTTTACATCTAAAATTACTGATAAACATAAGTGAGTTAAGTTCTATACATTTACACAATGTAGGTGGACAGTATACATTGTTAACAGGGTATGCGGGAAGACGCTGTTGCTTTGTGCTAAATAAACGTAGGTTGTCGGTAAGTCTAGGTCGGTGGACTTCCTGAAGGAGGCAATTTCCCCTAAAACGGACATTCTGCAAACCAGTGTTACCGCACATCTCAGATGTTTCCTTTTCACGTTCTCAATTGGTTGTCTCGTAGAGTATTAATTTCCTTTGTATGTAACGCAACACAAAAATTATTAATTAAAAATTGTGGCATAATTACACATTTTAATAGTACGTAGATATTATGGCATAGCATGCATTAAAATTATATAGGCTAGTTCCACCAGCATATTTAGGTCTATCACTAGTGCAAGCGAATTAAAATAGCTTAAGTTTAATGTCTTAATGTCAGAACGGTAAAGCTTTTAAAAGCGAACAAATATTCTTTGTTCTACACGATATCAAATACGAGTTAACGAAAAACAACATTTTGTCGTTTTGTCGTTTAGCTTTTAAGTATTCTAAATAACCTTTGTTAGTAAGAAATGTTTCAGGTTTTGAAAGAAATTTTATAATTTTACTTCGCAACAGAAAGAAGAAATAAAATAAAATTTAAAGAAAATGTTCAGCTTCTGCTCTACTTTAAGAGGGAAACTAACCGAGTTTTGCCGTATTCACGTTGCTACAATATTTTGTTGCCCTTGGAGAGACACAATTTATTGCAAATAATTTATCAAGGCAGGAGGTAGAACTTGTGGTTACAGTACGTGCTACATGCTAAATTACTGCTTTATACGACTAAACGAGTTCAGTAACACTTTTAATAAAACCACAGTGTGATTCTTATTTGCCTGACTATTAAAGAAAAATAATTTTAAATTACCTACAAATTACTACTTTGCAACCATCATCCCGTGCCATGTGGTCCCGTGTGAATTCTAACTTGTATAGAATACAAATCAAGGTGGCTCAGTTGACATATGGCGCCTGGGTACTAATCTAGAAGTTTCCCGGGGAACACCATAAATCCAGGTCGACTCAGCCAGTGGAAAAAGTACTTAGAATAACACCCTGGAGTAACAAGAGGCGGCTGAAGCGTAGTCCTAGCCACATTACTTTGCTTGTATTCTTCACATTAGGCAGCCTACACTGCCAAACTTCGAAACTAGTTCATTCGTGTAGAAAGAAGACATTTACTGAATAAAATTATTATATTATTCATTATTAATATTTAAATTTATTTTTATGGAATAAATTTCAAAACTAAAATTACTAAAGTTAAAATAACAGTAAAGTTTAGTAACAGTAAAATTAAAATAACAGTAATTACAACACCCGGATTGTAATAATAAATATGAAATTAACAAAATTACACGCAAAATAAAGCTAAATACGATAACTGTTGCAGTCACAAAAGAGAGGTAGATGTATTAAGTTACGTTCTTTGGTAAACAGAAAATAATAAATAAATAAACGCTAAATAAACAGAAACGTGCACAAGGATAGTGTTAACAATAGAAGGCAGCTTATGTGTTGTGTTGTGACGAGTAACACATCCTTTCAACTGGCTACATATTAATTCAGTAGAATTCAGAATACAGTGATAATATGACAGGTAAACTAAAAGACAAACTTTTTGATCAAGGTAGAAAGGACGTCTACTTCGCACATTCAGATAATTTAAGTGAAGACTATATAAGAAAACAGTAAAATACGTACTTAGTGTGGCAGGGGGGGGGGTCAGACAACTTACTTAATTCCAGCGAACTCAGCCCAGTGGGGAATTTTGTAGGAATGAGACTGGACAAAAGGGTGACCCACGGAGAGAGTTTAAATAAAGAATAGAAAAGTTCAATCAGGACACAACAGGATACTCCCAGAAGTGTTAAGCAGACAGGGAGAATAGTCCAAAACCGATCCTGGGCAGGTATATTCTGTTTAATTCTATTACATTTTCTGTTATTGCATAAGTTATTACATATTCTGTTTGATTCTATAATATTCTATTAATATTTTGTTACAGAAGCATAAGTTCCCACATCAATGAAAATAGCCAGACTCGTTTTAATACCAAAAACAACAGCAAACCTATTGACAGCCCATTGGCGTGTAGGCCACATGCCTACTAAATACAATAACCAAAGGTGTACAAAGGACTGGTAAACAAAATAGGTAGCAGTATTGGAGAGTGTGCCGCAGTTCAGTCCTGACGCCGATCTTGTCAATGTCTTGTACAATAGAGTGTTGAGGGAACAGCTCGCCCAAAGAAATAATTCTATTATGAGTGAGAATGCTATTGACGTAAAGCCTAATGACGTTGGTTTAAAAATCAAAAAAAAATAAAGCTCCTAAAATAGCATGCCTACGGAATATTAATATACAGTAGGCAGCCTCCAACGTGTTCGTAACGGGTTTTTGTCAGTAAGCATCTGAAACTGGCTCAAGAGCAAACCGGTATCTTTGAAAATTTTCCCGTATTGTAAAAAATATATTTCACATGTAGTGTTAATAACTTAGTACCTTATTATAATTAAGCTTTATGAAGAAAATAATACATCAATTACTACTTTTACAAAATAAAATTAGTACAACAACACATTAAAATTACTGATTTATATAAATTAATAAACTCTGGTTAAAAGCATGGTCCGATTGAAATAATTACACATCGCACGGTTTCGTAATATAACGTATGTGTTTCTTAATTAATTTATTTTAACATTTAATTTCTTAATTAATTAATTTAGTTGAACAATGCTTTTTTTAAGATCTATGAAACCTGATGACGGTTTTAGGCCTACTGTAGTTAGACTATTTTTTCACTAGTCTTTTTTATAGATTGTTTAGTCCTCCGGAATAATGCTGTCTTTGATAGTATATAACAAGGAACACAAAAGTAAAAGATAGATGAAACACGGCAAAATGAAAGCCAATATGAGTGCAGGCAGAAAACAAGCAGTAGTAATATTTTATTCAAACTTTAATTTTAGCTTCAAACTTTAATTTTAACTTCAAACTTTAATTCAAACTTAAACCAGTTAACTAGTGAACACCTTAAACAGAATAAAACTTATCAGCAAAGAATAAAGATCCCCTTTCCTGCAATGACCACAAATTGATATGATGCTTAAAGGATATACATAAACCTCCCGACAAGCATACAGTTAGTATCGACGAAGTTTTAATTTTTGAATATGCGATACGCATATATTACAAAATGTAGATAGGTGTAGAGGCAAAATCCGTAAATGGAGATGACTATTGTAACAGTACAAACTGTCCCATAAAAATCAACTAACTAAGTAACCAGAAGTGATGATAACCAGTAGTAAATCTACTATCAGCATTTAATGACAATACAACATAACCAGACGATGTGACTAAGACATTGACTAAGACTAGTTCCCAAATGGATTAGTTAAGTGAGCATAAGAAACCATTAAACAAAGTCAAACACCATAAATAGAATTAAAGGTGAAAGAACTGATATTTACAACATGTATTAAAGTAGTATAAACAGCACATTATCTGAGTAATAATTTGAATAACAAATAAAAGGAAATATATTGTAGATAATTATGAATTATAGATGAATTATAATAAATGAACCATTAAAATAAGTTTAAAAGTATAATCACAATGTTAGATCAACCTTGAAAGAAAGGTATGCTAAGGCATAATGAATAATGATGATAGAATAATTAATGAAAGAACAAATTGTATATGTTCTAATAATAAATGATCTCAATGTAATCAACAATGTAAAAACTATATGTATTTAAAAATGTTACAAGATGGTAAATTTTGTAGAAAGATGTATTATCAGTTAAGGTGAACAAAACCTTATTATGAATTGTGTAGACTAAGAGAATGGCATAAGATGAGTTAAGATGACTCAATGAATTATAAATAATGTAATAAAAGCTCAAAATAATGACTCACAACAACTTATGTGGAGTCCATACTGAAGGAAGTAGAGTAATTCTAAACTTGAAATAATAGACAAACAAATGATGACAAAACAAATTATGAAAATAATAATCATGTATAATAAAGAGACCATACAGAGTATAGGAAAATAGAGATATAACAATTATGTAAAAGGTGTAAGTCACCAAACAATATCAAGTATAATAAGTGTAGGAAGTAAGAATAATTTTGAATCATTAATAATGAAGTAAGGAAGCCATTAAATAATAATAAACAAATATGTTATAAGGATTGTTAATGTTCCGCTGGATACAGCAAATTTAGATAAAAATATGTTAATTTCAAATAAGATAATTGCGTTCAAAATAGAGAAAAATTATGGTTTAATAAATGTTAAAAAATACAAAGATAGAATCTGCAAAGTGTAGTAGAAGACATTTGAAACAACACAGTATTTAAGATAGGCTATCATTAAGATAGAGTTTATTAATGAAAAATGTATCCAAACTGGCCGCTATTCATATCAAAATAACCAGAAAGGAACGAGCAATACGATGCTAGTAACTGAACCAAATTTGTTATTGGAATAACTGAAAAACTAACATAAATATGATAAATTTTGTGAATTTTGGAAGGGTACAGAAAAATACTAACAATAATAATAAACCCACCCTTAAAACAATTATGTAAGAGCTAAAAATAGAATGACCGCATCATGACGTCATTTTTAACCAATCAGGACATTACTTGAGAAATTAATTGTCGCTGCCTAGCGGAGTTTTCAGCGGACTATATACATGGACAATCACTCTTTACATGATCATTTGTATATAATTTGCACCTTAATTTTATTTTCCAAACATATTGTTCTTGACGGAATCGTGAACAGTCTACATACTCACAGAATACGGATGAATTTCCACATTTAGGTTAACATCACCCACCTAAAGACTAAACCTGTTAAAGGAAAGCAACAATGTCACTCTTTTGTTGCCTTTAAAAGAATCCAGCAGGACTGTATGTAAGTATCAAAATACGGTACTGAGAGGCTGTTACTTAATTTGAAAATTTAATAATGTAGTAATAATAATTAAAATACAGTGTTTTATGATCTTATAAACTTCACTTCAACCAATTTAAAAACTCCAGCGAAGATACAGAAATTACGAAGAAGCTTTCAATGTTAACATTCTGTTTCGACTAGACGTATTTGAGTTACCAGTTAACATCGTAATTTTGAATTGACCTACTAAGAGCACTAGCGCAATTGTGTATGACATCAACCGTTTAAGCATATTCACTCCAATATATGTTCTTATAGTTGCAAATTTGTCTTGTGGTCACATACATTCACAGCTCGTTGTTATGTTGGATTTAAGATTAATTTTCAAGATAATCGTTGAAACACTTTTTGAATAAAAATTTTAAAAAGTCACCATTTTAAATAAGTCACAATTGTCAGATAAAAAGTACTTACTATAAAATTAATATGTTTACCCTTTTCCTTCACAGAACCATTACTCCATGTTAGGTAGTGTGAATTGAAATCAAATTCACTGAGAATGAGATACGCGAATCAATTCATTACCAGAGTCTTCCGTATATCACAATTTATGAAACGCTTAGTAAACTTTATGCAGGGTAACTGGAGTTTTTTAGGGAACTTTTACTTTCAATATATTTGCTATTTGGTGTGTTCCAGTGTTAGGTAGTCTATATCTCATTTTTTCTTATTTACTTTTTATTTTATTTTATTTACTTTTCATAAAACAACAGCAGGCAAATATCCTAAATTTCTGTAACAAAGTCCGGTACACAAAAAGTTTGGTAACATCAAAGCCATCAGTCCCGTAGTAGCCTTCCATATTATGTTACCTTTGTATTCTGCAATTGATGTAGTACTGACTGTAGCGTTTTTCCGCTCATCTGTTTTAATGTATATATAATTTATTGTCATCACCATTTACGAAATAACTAATCCCTACCCCTTTACACTCTTTGTTGTATTTTTACAAAACGTTAAACGTTTTTTCATTAGTTTAATAGATGAATGTCTAGTTAAGTGAATTGCCATTGGTGTGTCATGCGTTGTACATGGAGAGATGTTTGAAGGTAATTTATTGTGTATGGATTCATCATTCAATTTATTTTGCAATTAAGGAACAAACTTTCTACACCTCGGCTAAAGACGTAGAACGGTCTTAACAGCTTTTGTTTAAAATAACTATTCTGTAAATACATGACAGCTGTATTGTTGGATAACAGCTTTTGTTTGAAATAATTCTGTAAATAGATGACAGCTGTACTGTTGGATAATCATTGTTTACAATCTAAAACAGTTAAATTATTAGTACATGCCTGAGAAATTTAAATTAACGAATTTCATGAACACTTCTACTACAAAAAACAAAAAATTATGTTTCCTTTCATAAAACGTTGTGCATGAAACAAAGTGTTACTACTATTCTAGTCCGTACTGTACCTCACTTTTTTTGTTATTTAATTCGTTTAGTACTATTGCTTTTTTTATTAAAATCTAACATATTCGCCTTTGTTTCGAATTAATTACACATAATTAAAAACAATCTTGTATTTCTTTCGTTTTACGTCCGACAATATTACCTCTCAGATAATTTCCATTATTTTTGTCTTTGTGCCTGTCTCACTTATACATTTGTCATCTTCCTAGTTTGTCAACTATATTAAAATCCTAATAATTATTTTTAAGAAGTGTTTGCAAGCAGACATACACATACCTGTTGCACATTACTACACGCGAGTAAAGGAAAATATTTTTTTGTTCTAAGTGTTAATGATTTCATAAAATCAAACGTTACTTAATTTCCGTTATGGTTTAGAAGTACGATACAAGCAGGAGCCTACCTTTGGTGAACGAATGCGATAACGTCTTCTATATGGAGCAAGTGAAAACGTGCACGGAAGCTGTAGTAAAAAGCAGAATTTAAATTTATAATTAAAAAGGAAGCACATTTTTTCCCCCACGTTCATCCCTTTTCATTGGTCCAGTTGTTCTGTTGAAACTTAACTAAAAATACAAATGCTGAAATATAAGGAAAAAGAAAAAACTCTGACAGTTTTCGTTATACAATTAGCAGCTTATTGAAGAACATCAGTAGCATCTTTTGAACATTACTATTGCATGTTGTTTGTTTAATGTTGTGTGTGTGTTTGTAAAAGAGTTTGAGTGCCCTAATCTGTATGCATAGTCTAAATAGCGTTTGCTTCTGTTGTTTTAGTACTTATTATTCCTATGTGCGCGCGCGCGCGCGCGCGCGTGTGTGTGTGTATGTGTGTGTGTGTGTGTGTGTGTGTGTGTGTGTGTGTGTGTGTGTGTGTGTGTGTGTGTGTGTGTGTGTGTGTGTGTGTGTGTGTGTGTGTGTGTGTGTGTGTGTGTGTGTGTGTGTGTGTGTGTGTGTGTGTGTGTGTGTGTGTGTGTGTGTGTGTGTGTGTGTGTGTGTGTGTGTGTGTGTGTGTGTGTGTGTGTGTGTGTGTGTGTGTGTGTGTGTGTGTGTGTGTGTGTGTGTGTGTGTGTGTGTTGAAATATAAAATTAAGTAACACCACGTTGTTGGGCCAATAATGAAATATAATGTTTTATCGATGCCCCACACATTTGCAGCAAGAGCAACAGACCAAATCCATGTCAAGTTCGACATATTCTACAACAAATGACACAGGTATGCAAATGGCTGTAGTTTTGACTATAGTTACCAGCAGTGAAATAATAACAACTTCAAATTCAATATAGAAATTTGTAATGATGTAGTCGCACGTCCAGGTAAGTGTCATTTGAAACGTACTGAGACTTATTGAAACTACTGATAAGACGTAAGACGTCCATCTTGTTCCTGTAAAAATCACTACTGTTCAACTGATCCCTTTATTATTTCCCCTCGTCTTCCTGATGGAATAGTACATTGGTCGTATTATACTATATAATAGTATATAAATCTGCGATTATCTTGTTCCCGTTTAAGAAACTGCAAGTTAATTTATACATTGTAGGTCGTCATTTTCGACATCAAGCTTTATTTTATTTTTACATAGACTACCTAACCTAATGGTATATTTAGTTATTCCTTATATATAGGTTATAGTCCTCCGCAGGTGAAATGGTCCTCCTTTTGGTTCTCCGGGCAGAGAAAAAATAGTTACGAAAATCCTCAATAATTCAGACAAATAGGATAGCTATATGGAGCGTGACTCCTTATTACAGTGTGACAAACTAGAAAATGTGAAACTATAAATGCAGAGAATGAATTATTGGAAATTCATGTACTACGAGTTTCCAAAATGCAATAGTGTTGAATTAAGCACGGGTGACTGTAAAGTCATATAATGGAGCAGTACAGATCCAACCTGGGGTTACAGGAGTCGGAATTGTTCTCAAGAAACATCTGGAGTTGAGAGTAAGGGACTATATTTACTATGATGAGAGAATAATTCTATTGAGAATGGAAACAAAACCCAGGCATACAATCATAGTTCACATATATATGCCAACAAATGGTCATGAAACAGACGAAACTCATAAGACTTATGATGATGACCTAGAAGAGATTGTAGGTAGAGCTAAGGACGGATTTTACCATATTGGGAGGATGTGGATACCATTGTAGCGAAGAGAAAGAAAATTGAGGTACTTGAGGAATTTGGATTGGGACAAAAATGGGAAAGGCGATAAGCTTATTGAATTTTGTCAAAGAAATAAACTTTGTATTACAAATAGGTTTTCCAACACCCATGATGGAAAGTAATTTAAATTCAAGAAAATTAAGAAAGCAAATAGATATAAATTGAAGTTTGCGAACCATAAAACAAGGAACTGTACCAACATACAACAGACGACAAAACAAATAAAAGGCATTGCAATGCAAATACAAAAAATTTGGTCGTTGATTAAAACTGGTATCTTAGCAGCAGCAGAAGAAATAATAGGCAAGAATCTGATGTTAGCTGGCCTATTAAATACGAATTAACATAGAATTCTTATAAAATCCTTGAAAAACAGGATCAACAGACAGGCGAGACAGGCGAGACATACCTTGAAAATATCTCAAAAATTGAAAAATTAAAAAACCATTTTAACAATAATGTTACATGTAAAACATGTATTCTTACACGGAAAACTAGATTCATCTGAGCTCAATTAGACCGTTATTGAAAAAGTCCCTGATCAATTAAACTATCACCAAAACATCTCACTCGAATGCCTTGAAAAATCCGAACTATTAAATTATTCAAAAAATGTACTAAACGTTGGTAATTGGAACTAAGAAATTGTAACACAGTATGTTATTATAATGTCTACGTTAGACTTGTCATGGTATTTGAACTTCATATTACTACACGTTGTCTAAAATGATTTCTAAATTTATGAAAGCCTGTAACGACGTATATAATTTTAGAGTGGGATTTTATGAGGCGAAATTGTACAGTAGTTCGTTTTACGAACATAGATATCTTTTAACAGTAATTTGTAACAATTAACAATCATGTATCAAACAGTAACGCTTGCATTACAGTGGAAGTGCCCCGGCTTAACATGCGGTTTAACCGGCACGTGTAACGCCAGCATTAACACTGCCCAGCACACACAGTCTGTACTGATAATGCACTATTGTAGCTGTCAGTAGGATACACGCTAGTTTACATTATGCATTTCAGTAAATGTTACTGAATCTTTAATATGTTATATTACAGCACACACAAGTCGCACAGCATCACTATCTGATGTAACACGGTGAAATGTATTTTTTTTTACTTCGTTTTCATTTAGTGCTTGCAAAACACAATCATTTAATACGGGCTTATACAGAAAACTATAAAAGTTAATCCTTTTTACTGGTAAGCAGATAAATACTGTAGCGACAGAAGTGTTAGGTGCATTTTACATGCTTTATTTAGAGATTTTCAAATAAGAATTAGAGGTTCATCCGTGTATCTGTCTTTAATATTGTACAATGTTTTGGTAAAAACATTTTTCAAATCTCAGGGCTTATTCCTAATAGATAAGCCTTCTTGTGAAGGGTAATTTTACCCAGTAAGAAACAACGTCCGCAGCGAATGTTGCCGTAACCACGGTGACGTCAGTATTCTTATATGAACGTCGATGTACACCCTTATCGTCGATGTTTTGTTGAAGAAAATGAACATTGACATAAAAAGTGTCATTTTGTTTTAATTCTATACGTATCTGCAGAAACATGTATGCAGATACCACGTATGAACTTTCCGAAGTCTAAAACTATCAAGCCATATAAGGAATTTATTGTTGTATTGGAGTGTTAGTGGTCTCAAATATTTCTACTAGTAATTTTATACAAACCACTATGTTGTCTTTGGTATTGACGAGCGCTTTCGGCAGTCAAGCCATCTTCAGGTCATTTACCAACCCAGTAGGTTGGTTAGGTAGGTTGGGTTACTGGGTTGGTAAATTACCTGTAGATGGCTTGACTGCCGAAAGCCCTCGTCAATACCAAAGACAACATATTGGTTTGTATAAAATTACTAGTAGACATATAAGGAATATTGATTATTTGAATCCCATATAAGGAATATTGACTATTTGAATCCCATAAAGACAGCGTTTGTTTAAAGCTCTTTCCATGTACAAACTGTGCACCTGTATCGTTAGAGTGACATTGCCGTGAGTATGCACTCACATTACCACGTAAAATTCTGAAGCTGTCTGCAAGCGAAACGTGAATGCAGGCTTTCATACGTGCTGGAGCAGCTGATATCATAAACGACAAAATGACTACACCAGTGCTACTACTGTACGAATATTCTGTATTAGTGCTTCTTTGAAAGTTTTATGTTCCATACAAAACTTTATACAGTACAAGTTTGGATACATGCAGTTACATACCGCTGGCATCTTATGCGTGTTAAAAAAAGTCAGATAAAACGATGTAAAGTAATTATTACGACTGAAAAAGATAGCTTAGTTAAACACATTTCTTCTACTGGACTTTGCTCTAACAACAAACCATCAGGGCGACGCAGGAAATATACTTAATAAAACCAATATTAAGGTCAAATGAGTTTGTTGATTGTGTGTGTAACAAATCACGATTCCTCGTTAAAAACAATAAGTAGCACTTTTCTGAATGTTTCAAAAAGGTCTACAATAATCGAAACACATCAATAGTCATTTGAGCCTATTGAGTAGATAGAATTCTGTATTCCTTACAGGAGTCACACCTTCTGCTAGCCACACCCAAAACTTGGAGCTCATTAGAATGGAGTTTAATAAAACATTAATACCTGTTATCGGATACCTAATCCATTAATTAAGTTTTCCTTGCACTTTTAAAATTATGTCGAAATTTAATGTAAACAAGTTCACTGAGAGTCTCTTATTTTAAGTTCAAAATTAACAACTAAAAATTAATGATTATTACAGTTCTTTTATTAAAGGAATCAATGAATCATACAGTTTTAAGAAACACATACGTATAAGGCATTAAGCACTTCAACTTACTATTTTCAATTAATTGACTGTTGTTATCATTATCAATGTACAAAATGTGGAATATTACTATGAATGTAAAAAATTATATACATATTATTTGAGTTATAAATATTACTAGACTTCAAAAAATTATAAAGTATTTTAACAAAGAATTTAAGAAAAGTTAATCTGATAAAATTAATAACATTTGTACTGATAAACTATCTATGAAAAATTAAGAGTGAAAAAGTTCAAATTATAAGTAGTAGGAATTTCATCATCATCAAAATTATAAAACATCGACTTATGCAAAACATGAGGTAAAAATTATGCTTAAAGAGTTTGAACTTTAAGTTTTATAAGATAGTTTTTTGTGACTAGTAGCTCACGATCTTATTTTTCAAAGCATTAAAATACTATTTTAATTTTCAAATTATTATACACGATGGGAACATATCTATTTTCAATACATTTATTAAATTTTCTAATTATTATTCATTATGAGAATTTATTTTTTCGTTTTTCATGCATTTTGTCTAATTATTGTTAATTATAGTCTATTTATATTTTCTTTGTTTTTATTTTATTTTATACTTTTTAGACTTGTTTCCTTCTTATAAAATTCTAAAATTTTGAAAAGTTCTCAAATTTATATAATAATTGTTATCAATAACATTTTATTAACTCAGTTAAATATGCACATTAAGAATTAATTGAAACGTTACATCAAAATTTATCATTATTTACAATATTTACAGAAATTTTCTTAAGCTGTTCTACAAGCTCTCATTCTACTTTTTTGTCCCAAAGCAGCATGTTATATAGTTTTTTCCAGTTAGTTTTGTGCAATCTAATTATTCGATTCGCAGTCCTCCTAACGACCATACTCTACTCGGAAGGACTCTACTAAGAATAGTGTACGCCTGGTCTTCTGCAAATATTTGTCGTCCAAGATAAATAAGTGCACAATCTACAGTGCCACCTTGTATTTTGTTGAGGCCCGTTATAATACCAAGGGTAGCATTCGTCTCTCTACAGTGCCGTAACTGTACTTTGTAGAAAATTGTATTGATTTTGGTTGAATAATATGTATTCCATTTGTCTCAAAATCAACATTGATGGCAAGTCTGTATCGTACATTTGTGCTCTACAAAAACGTGGCAGAACAATTTCAGTGATAAATCTTATTGTGCCTTTTACAAGTCCTTTATTTACATCTACTTTTGACCTTAACATTATTTCAGCACCCACGAATATTTTTAGTTCTTTTAGCTTTCCTCCTGTCTTATTTATAAGACACTTAAAAGAATATCATCTACATTTACATTATCAATCCTATGTGTTGCATCAACAATATGGTCTTGAGCCTTTATTTTAATTATTTCAGTTCCTTTTGATCTAAAGTGTTCAAGCACAATTTGATTGTGTCTGTTTACTTGTTCATTTGTTGGTTAAATTCACAGCGTTTTTCTATAGAAAAATCGCCAATTATTAATGGCGATTAACAGTGATTAATAATAAAAATAAAAATTATTAAAATTATTTATGTAGCATTCAATATATAAATGAATTCTGTGCTTCCTTGTTATCACATATTCTCTGTCAATTCTACTAAAGTAAACAATCGCCATAAATGTGTTGCGGGTGCTAAGTGACAGCTGGTATACAGAGTTAGTTTAGATGACTCCCTCTATCATCTATATACAGTGGAGCCGGTGACAGTAGTTAGTTGCTAGTTATTTCGTAGTATATAACTTGGAAATATTATTAGTATTAAGTGTTAATATGTTTAACTTTAGTTTTTTTAATCGTATCACTTTAGTGATAGTTACTGCATAGTACGTGGTGGATTATTGAATTTATGTAAAAGAGTTACATTATTGAATTAAGGGTAATTTTGATAAAAGACTTCACAAAACTTGTTTTTCAGATTCACACCATTGGACCTCACCAGGATGATAAGCAATATCTTTGCGTAATGTGAAGGTCTTTCCTGTACCAGCGTTTCCAGTTATTAATCTAATACGATTACTACTTCCATTAAAAATCTGATCTTGAAGGTTACGTGTAACATATAGAAACACTTTTTTCTGGCTCATATTCATTGCTTGCTGAGCTCTTTCCAATTGATTGTCTTCATCTTATTTCATCTTCTTCGTCAGAAGTCTTATAAAACGCCTCTTGATGCTACATCAGATCCATCAGTATATAAGACGTAATTATCTAAGTATCTTTCTTTTCAGGATGGTATAGGTGTAGATTATTATTAAACAACCGTTTCTAAATACTTAACTATAGAAGACAGAGTGGTAACTAAACCAAACGTAACATCTTTAAATCGATAACATTTATTTTTGTACATAAACACAGTGTATTTTCTACTGTCTTTATGTAGCCCTATCTGCCAAAAGCTACTAGCTAAGTCTAGTCGTGACATATATTTAATTCACTGACACATTCTAAATAGACTACCAGACGTAGGTACACAATCAAAGATTTTTTTTTTGCATAACACTATTTAAATTTATTATATCTAAACACAGTCTTATAATATCATTCTTTTTCTTCACACCCACTAACGAATTAATGAAGTTGCTCTCAGAGCGCACGATTATTTTATTTTCAAGCATCCTTTATATTTATATAACGTTGCTGAAAGTCCTTCAGGACCTGATACGTTCTCCGAACACAAACTTCGATTCATCTTGGACTATAACCTTATGCTCATAGACATTTGTGACAGATGGTGTTTCACCAAATATATCGCCATGTTTGTGCAATAATTTGTCTAATGTCGTCAATTGCTGTTGTTTAGTTAATTTAGTATTATGTAGAATATTATTATCGTCACAGTCTGGATTCTGGATGTTCATATTAGGTGACCTTGTGGAAGCAATCTCGTTTTTATTTATAGTATATTTGTTCATGGTTTCGTTTAGTAACTAGTATACTAAATCTATTACGTATTATCTTTTAACATTTACATACTTTGGTAATATTATTATTTTTCCTGATCATTATTATTATAAAGTCTCACAGTCAAAAAATAACTACTGTTAAACATAAACGTGGAATGTACTTTTCGTCCCATATATATTATTAAGTTTAATAGGACAAACTACAAATGTAATCTGCTTTGCATTTTTGTTTTTCCATCTACGTATTTTTGGAATGAAAAATTCTTGAGTTTGTTTTGTATTTTACTATGAGTTGTAATTTTTTTAGTGATAATTAAGGGCTTTGCTTAATTGACATTGTATTTTAATATTGTAACTGCCTTACATCTCACAGTAAGAGGACAAATAGATTAAATAAATAAAATGTCTTTTTAGTTACGATTGCGAATAGTCTTTATTGTGATTTATGGAAAATTGAATAAAATACTTACTTAGAAGAGGCACTGAATTAAGTATGGTTGGATGAAAATGTTTAATTAAAACTTCTGATTATCTAATGCCTCTAGAGCTGCATTGAGTGCTTTACTTCTGATGCATACACTATACTGAACAATTATTACTACACACTTAACAACTGCTCACGGGTCCTCCAGAAATCCAACCCTACACGCTACCTACAACGCCTTGGCCTCGTAGTGGCGGGCAACAGCTGTTACTCTTTAGCTGGCTAACAGGGCAATGGTAGGTTACTTCGACAAGGGCGTGTGTACTTCTCGAAAACACACAGTAAGCCAAGGGCACGGTACGCTCCACACCACAGGGCACGGTATAGCTCCAGCTCGCTATGTCCACGGTACAATGAAACCGATCGTGTCAATGGGCTCTACGTTAGTGAGTCACGAACGATGGACTCAGAGCAGCAATGCGCACCCTGTTATATTTAGTCCTAGCCGTGGTACTCGAGGGCTCTGCCGCGGTGTACTGTTACTTTCCCGGTACTCGTTGGAACAAAATTCAAAGTTTCCAACATAATTCTCGGGTTGAAGGGTTCCTTAAAAACCTTCGATCAGAAAAAGGCCTTCCTCAGAGGGTGAAGATAAGGAGAAATTTCTCCTCGGTTGATGCCGAAAGAATCGTGACCTCATCTGCCACTGTACCGGCGGTACTGAAGTATTTGATGGTAAACAGGTAGGAAGGTGACTTCGCAAAAGCGAGACCCTTCCTCATTGAAAAAGCTGTCACCGGTTGCCCCTGATCAGCCGCACAGGACATCAGAAAAGGCGCAGATGGACTATTTGTCGTGACCCTAAACGATCAACAGGGTTCGAGGTTACTGAAAATGCAGAAGACCGGGGACATAGAGGTAGAAGTAGTTCCTCATATCACCCTAAACACTCCAAAGTGTGCACTGCACAGAGGAAGAAATTGCGACTGAGCTCGCTCCACAAGGAGTCATCGCATGTCGGAGACAACGATGCGAAGGGATGGACAGACGCTCCCATCTGCGTCCCATGTCCTAACCTCCAACAGGACAACTTATCCGGAAAAGGTGAAAGCAGGCATTCATACCTGGGTGTGAGATCGTTCGTACCTCAGCCGATGCAATGTTTTCAGTGCTTGCGTTTCGGGCACACTGTATCAAGATGTGCTCGGGTCAAGACATGCTTCTGTGGGAAGTTGGCTCATGGTGAAGATTTCTGTGTTGAACCAATGAAATGTGTCAATTCCAGTGGTCAACATTCACCTATATCCCGCAATTGCGCCGTTTATAAGCAAGAGGTGACTATTCAGGAAGTACGTACCCTGAAAAACCTAAGCTACTTTGATGCGAAAAATCTGTAAGCCCAGCAAACCGGGGTAAAATCAGTTACACTCAGGCTGTAAAATCAACATCGTCACTAACCCCTGATGTAAGAGACATATTACCTGCAGTAACCAAGTTAACAGAGAGATGATTTTATGAAATGTACAAAGAATCAGAAATCCATAAAGATAGTGTGGCTGAAACGAACGCGCAAACGGTGCGAAAGGATAGTGTTGACGGGTCAACCAGCGATTCTTCGTCCGCCAAGAAGAGCGGGGGTAAACATTGTGGCTGCGAGATGGCGAGGGCATACCGCCCCATCCTCCCAAATATACAAGGGAGGACTTCTTAAAACCGAAATTCGTTATAAGACCTGTTCCCGATGACCAGGAGATGAGCTCCATATTGGAGTTCAGCTCGATTTCCGATACCAGCGATCTCACGGACCTCGGTGACCTGGCGAAACTCGGGAATCTTCAAAAAGATAAGAAGGAAGGATGGCCGAAAGGGAAGTCAAGGAAATAAGCACGGTCCTTATCGACTGATTCTTCAACTTCCAGCATGGATAAAATCCTTCAGTGCAATACCAACGGTTGCACTTCGCATTATTCCGAACTGAAAACTGTCCAGGCATACATCGATGTGTGTGTGCCGTATTTTTCTTCTTCTTCTTCTTCTTCTTCTTCTTCTTCTTCTTCTTCACTTCTTCTTCTTCTTTTGCTTCTTCTTCTTCTTCAAGGATTAGGTTATATAAACCTGTTCCGGCACCCATCTCATCCTCGGACGCCCTACGTCTCTTCTACCAGTAGCTTTATAGTTCAGTGCCGCTTTCCGCAATCGATCCTCTGTCATCCTTTGCAGATGATCCCACCATTGTCTTCTGTAAGTTGAAATAATTTCATTTATGTCCTTTACTTCGAGTTCTGCTCTGATATCCTCATTCCTTATTCTATCTTGCAATGTACGATTTAAAGTACTTTGAAGAAACTGCATTTTAGCACTCTGAATCTTGCCGCATTCCTTTTTTGTCATGACACACGCCTCACTCGCATATGTCAACGTGGGTATTGTAATTATCTTACAAAATGTAATCCTTGTGCTGTGTCTTGTTTTATTTCTATGATGTCTATGAATCGTACCACAAGTATTTCTATATTTATTTATCTCCTCTTTTATATCATATTCAGATTACTGCACAGCCGAGATATATAAAACGGCTCACTTGTTCTGAAGTGCTGTTGTTTATAACTATCTTAGTCCTCACTGGAATTTACCTTTAAAGGCCATAATTTTGGTCTGTCTCACTGAAATTGTCAGTTAGTACTCTCTTGTTACTTCTTGTAATTGAAACATTGCTCTTTATAAATCGATCTCATTTTCTTGGGTAAGTACTATGTCATCCGCTTATAGCAGAGAACCCACACAAATTGATTTATTAAGCTCTCTTTCCATAGTTACTCTGGATTTCCATGCTCTCAACATGTCGTCAATGTATATAGTAAACAAGGTTGGGGAAACACAGCATCCCTACCTACCTCCCTTATTTACTGGAATGTCACCTGAGAGCCTACCATTGAAATCCAGGACTACAGATAGTATACTTTTGTAAACGATCTTAAGTGAATTTATTAAATACTGTAGATATCCTCTTCTATCCATATTATTCCATAACTTTTTACGGTCTACATTATCAAATGCTTTTTCCAGATCAACAAGACGATCCAGATATGCGTTTCCTCGTTATACTCCCGCCTTTTCTCTATTATCTATCGTAATACAAACAAAGCATCCGCAGACGACCTACCCTTTCTAAAACCGATTTGCTCTTCAACAAGTAATGCATCTGTAATGACTGTTAATCTCTGATTGAGAGTTCTTGTATATATTGTGTACGTTGAGTCCAGAAAGCTTATTATTCTGTAATTATTTCTTACCAACACAATATTACTTAGCAACACATATCCCGCTAGACGTATTCTACGCATCTACAAGCAGTAGCAATCAGTTTATTTCAATCAAGTATGATGACGATCTGCTGCTTGTACTTACTATATTCTGAGTGGCGAACAAAAGATCTATAGGATCTGGTGCAGCTACCATCTCCATTACTACTTGTCGGGGACTTCAATCCCCACAGTCCCACTTGGGGTTGTCTTAGGACAAACAGCGCTGGATTAAGAACTAAGAATCTCTTGCTAAACAACGCGCTTGACTTTTGTTGATAATTCATGCGACCACTTCCCTGTGCTGGTAACAACGTAAAAACGCCAAACAGCGTTATACGCACGCCGAAAAAATGGCGCGTAGACAGGCTTGATGACTGCTTGTACACCTACGAACGTCTGTGGAAATATATGAGAAGACAGACTCAATTTCACAACTGCTCTAACCTCAGCATTACACAGCATATCACACGGACCTATAGTCGTTCGTCCAGACCACCGCTATCGTGGTGGAACAACGCTGTGAAAGGCGCAATAAGAGAAGCGACGAGCCCTAAACAGGTATAAACAAGCGCCTGTAAGACAATCGCATCGCACCATAAAATGTGTATAGACACGTTAGTAGAAAATGCTAACAACATAAGCTTTTCTTTTTCGGCAACAAAGACGACCTATATCCACTTCTGTCGAAAGCGCGGGAGGCACCCGGACTCCATTTTAACCATAAACGGTGTCCGGCTGCTCTATAGGCCCGTAATCAGATTACTGGGCCGACAGACAATTATTAACATAGAATGCACATGTGGACGACCTGGCTGCGAGGTGCAAATACTCGTTAAACACGATTAGGTGCATCTCCCATATAACATGGGAACCAGATACAGAAGGTGTTATCCAAAGTGGATTACGGATGCGCGGTGTGTTCTTCAGCTACGAGGTCGTGCTTGAAAAAACTGGATGCTGCTCACAATGCAGGGGTGCGCTACGCCACAGGGGCGTTCCGCACTAGCTGTGCACAAAACTTATATTGTTAAGCAGGAATGACATCCTTAGATCCTCGACGTCAACTGCTGTTGTTGAGATATGTGGCAAAAATATTAGCACTACCGAGCCACATAAACCACGTGTTGCTGGCGAACAACAGACTTGCTAGAGTGTACGACCGCCGTTCTACGTTCACCAGACCATTCGTGCGCTCGAAGTAGCCCGGCGTTACAACACCGAGGCGCCGATGATCCAAAACGTACGTTCTGTGCGAAGTGCCTCCCTGTGTACTTTGCAAACCAAATTACCGGTTGAATGTCGTCAGTAGAAACAAGAAATCGTGCCACCCAACAGGAATAACCTCCTGTTTAGATCAGTCCTGGAGGAATACGCCGAAGAACACACCATTGTGTACACTGATGGGTCGAAGACGGAGAGCGCCGTAGGTGGTGCGTTTGTCATCGAGGTCGCCTCCCAGGACACTGCCCAAGGCGGCAAGTGTATGCACCGCCTATCTGTATGCGGTGTGGCATGCTCTTCGTTTCTGTGAACATCGAGGTGAAAGGACATTTGTTATCTGTAAAGATTACTAAGTTTCTAACTGCCTTGGTCAATCCGGCTACAATGGATCCTTTATTACAGCAGATAATGACGTTATGCTACGCATTACAAAACCTGAGATAATCTTTTACTCTTGTTTGGTGTTCTGCTAATGTAGTTATTGAAGGCAACGAAGAAGCTGACGCTTCAAGAAGAAACGCTGCGGACAGCCCACGAGCCGATGCGATTGCCATACGATCTGACGACGCTAAACTAGCTGCCACAAGCACTATTATTAATGTGCGATAGCAAATGTGGAACACACGCCTGAGCAAACTTTTTGCCGTGAAGCAGAGCGTCCGTAAATGGCAAGTACCAGTTGATCGCAGTCGTCGTGGACATGTTTGCATCACCAGACCGCTCGTTGGGCACACGAACTTGACGTCTTCGTATCTCCTACAAGGACAAGTACAACCCGTCTGCACTTGTGGTGCAGCATTTACAGTGAAACAAATAGTGCATACAGTGAAAGACTGTAGTGCTCTTGCAGAACTCGGGCAGAGACACAGTGTAAACTGTAACTTAAAAGACGACCTCGGAAGCGAACAGTTAGCGGTAGGAGAACTCTCTCCTTCCTAAAAGCAGCCTTCTAGAATGTCCTTTTAGAAGTATTTTTAAAAATATAGGCTTCTAAAATGTCATTTTGCGTCTTAGTGTGTACGAATTTGCACTTTCTAAGACGCCGAACCCCCTAAAGGTCTTAGTTACCGAAATCCCAAAACATAAAAAAAATGCTCACGGACACTAACAGTCGTCAAACATGTGGCGGGAATAACGGATTTTGGCTCCAATTGTGCTTACTGAACATGACACAAGGACGCTTAATTTATATAAATTTGCTTTTCACTAAATCGGTTCTATTTAATAAGTATGGAGTCAATTGCCATTTTTTAAATTCCTGTTCTTTAAAAGAATTTTATTTAATGTAGAGTATGTTTAAAGTCTAGCTGTATTCCTTCGTTGCTTTTTATTTTTTTTAATAATTACTTTTTTTCACCTTTTATTCTTATTTTTCTTTCATCATTCTTCCCTCTTTGTAACAAATCTCGTTTTGCTACAGATTCTAAATGCATACAGCAGATACAAGAAAAACAAAGAATTGAAAACTTAGTAAATATATTGTAAGTAGCTTTCCTCTCTAATTCGCTTTGTCTCGCTGTTAATAACAGTCAACGTCTTGTTGTTCACATAAATAAAGTAAACATACTGACGCCTGTAACAATCTGAGAATAGTTATTTATGTTATCTTTAACGTTAGAACTTCAGCAATTCATTTCAAGCCAATCAGAAATAATTGGCACGTTTGACGTTGTACTCTATGTATGTGGGCTTATATAACTGAGTAAAAAATATACAGAGTACTTAATGCAATAGCAAATAATGTAAAGAATTAACGTGACATTGCAAATAATTTATTCCATTAAACTACATTTACATTTCTACACTTGTCAGTGTGTTTTATATAGAAATATAACAATAACTTACAGAGATCGTCTACAATATTAAATGTATACTCTGGTGAAGCACAGATCTAAAAAGATTAACATTTATTTTCATTGATATAAATAGTATAAATATAAATTTAATAATGACAATTGCAATTCCCTATAGTTGTGTTTCCCGTTCCCTCATTCTCTGCCTGTTTGTTCGCCCGCGCACGCACACTTGAAGTATTTTTTTTTTGTAAGAGAAAAATGTTTTACTAGGAAATAAAACAGTTGTAGCAGTTTAGGTAAGTGTGATACTTACAATTTATAGTAAGAACCAATATACGATATTTAGCATTGCACCATGGCACTCAGCGAGCAGTAAAATTCGTAATAGTAAAGAGAAATCATCGTAACATTGATGTGCTTTATAGCTTACTGTTTTATCAAAACCGGATTCGAAAGAGTAATAATAATGACTTCAGTATAAAACGGTCTAGTATCGCAAGATGAGTTGACGAGGCGAATAAACGAATTTATTACATAAACATATTTCAAATAATAATTCATAATACATGACTTTTAATATACGTAACAAGGTGGAAGAAATGTGTAGCTACTTTTAACGTTTAAAAGGGAATCATAAAGGATAACAAATCATCACTGCAAAGATTTGAAGGGTAGGGGTGAGATTTATAACATGGTAAAAGTTTATTAGATCCATTTCCAAGTTACTCATTAAACTTTAGTTTAGCTACTAACTAGTATAGAGTAAGCATTAATAGAATATTAGATTAACTGTAGGTATCAGGTGACGCTACAGGTGCAACTTTATCTGAAGTTGCAATTGTTCTAATTGCTAGAAAACTTATTGATTATTACAAACGATCAAATCACTGGGGAAATGAGTATGGCAAGCACCCCCTGATCACATACTAAATTCTTTCTTTCTACAGCCACACCGTCTATCTCATAAGCACAGTAAGATGGATTGGTCCTACAAGTGTATGTAGCTATTACAATTTTCTTATGTTTCAGTGGGCTGCAATTCCTCCGTGGCCAATCTACAGCATTATCTATGCATTGTTGAAGAGCAAGATGATGCTCCTTGTCACTGACGGAAAGTGAGATACTAATATAATGTGTAAAAATTTTGGCATCACAATTTAGGACGATTGTTGTGAAATGTAATCAAAAATAGTTTTATTACAACGGAAATAATAATAATAATAACAATGGATTCTTTTTGTACTAGGAAAGCAGTTTAGGAGGCAGAGTATGCTGCCTAGGTAGTCCGTTCGGCATACAAGCAAGATAGTGTGGCCAGAACTACGCTGCAGTCGCCTATTGTTATAACTATCTCGGGTACACGTTTGTACAATCTGAGTCGATCTGGGAGCTGAAAAACGGATATTGATTATATGGCGCCCCCGAGAATTCAACCCAGACCTCTAATCTACCAAGCCTCCAATCTACACACACACGCACACACTCACACACAATTTATATTATTTAAACTTACGATCAAGATGCATTAATTCATACGATAGACCTGTATGTTTTGGGCATACGTCATCACCATCATCATTATCACCGTAAACCACTGCTGGTGATTGCCTCCCAAGCTATTCTCAGCTGAGTGTTAATCAAGTAAATAAAGTTTAAATATAATAGCTTGTTTATACATAATAAAATCTTAATTATCAGAAATTTCTTATGAATCTGCTTATATTTTCAAAATTATTCACAGTTTCATTTTACGAGATATCAAACAGCATGATGTCATCCAAGAAGACACCAATTAGGTACACTGGTTGTTCATATCCTGCACATATCCTACTGGAGATTTTGTAACAAGCGTCGACTATTTTTAACAATTATGATATTAATCAATATTCTTAATGTACGTGTTGTTATAATGTAATAACCGAAGAGGCCATACATAAATATGTAATTACATCTCACTGCAATGTACTGAGATTATTTGGAAGTCAGTCGTTATAAATTACTTTAAAGTATCCGGCCACGACTATTATTGCATATTACAGGTCTATTAATATTCTACAATAAAAACGGGACAACGTATGTTTTCTTAATGTTATAATACGTTTATGATAACGATACGGATGTTTATGAAACGAAAGCAAAGGTGCCACAGAGAGGCTGTCATGTGGAGATAACAGCTGTTGGGAGTGAGTACTGCAACAAGAAATACACTTCATAATGATGATTGGCTTAAGTTAATTTAACAATGTGTAATTAGAACAGCTGATGTCAAGGAGCCGTTTACAATGCACTGCTGTCAGCGGTACAGTACATAGCACATTAATCTCTCTGTAAAAACGTGTAACAAAAGCAGAGGACAGTTTGTGATCATGCTGCAAACTTTGCATCCCTCTCAGCCTTGATCCGTCATTCGGCATGTTTATTTTAATGATGTGGGTCGGAGTAATAGCGCTAACACTTGAATAAATTAACAAGTTATAAGAAAGCAGTAATCAGAGTATTACTAAGCGATATTCGCGTACGTTGTTTGCGGGTTATTCTAGTAGTAAGACACAAATGTCTTATTCTATGGAGTCACAAATGTGATATTTTTAATGTGTAACGCATTAGAAACGTTTTTAATGCGGAATACATAAAACATCATTCAATGTGATGCTGACTGCTGCATGTCAGATTACCTGCCTGCAGTTGGGCATAGGCTATCTACAGCTGCAATAAAACTGTAACGTATACATTGGTATTAGAATGTACTTGTAAAGTTCGTGAAAAACAATTACACTTCTACGATTGCACAACAAATGTAATTGGACATGAATGTAATTCTGCAAGTTGAGGTTTCAGAGAAGAAACAGAGTAGATACTATTTTGGTTCAGATAAATATGTGTGAACATCCGAGATTGTGAAAGAGAACAGTTTAACTCTCTAAGTTGCAGTTTTATTCATTTCCTCCTTTTTCAGCAGAAAGTTAACTCGTTTTTAAGGTTATCTTTTTAAAGCGTTGTGCAAGCGATGTACGAACATTAAAAATAACCGGACAATTTTTAAATACAAATTTTTGGTGTAAAAACAAAATACAATTGGAATCATTTTGTATTCCAAATTATTCTATTGACTAATTAGCAGATATGTACAGAATACGTGTCTCTCCATGTCTCTCTCTCCCTCTCTCTCTCTCATTCTCTCTCTCTCTCTCTCTCTCTCTATCAATCTGTTTGTCAATCTATCTACCTCTCTTCCCTCAAACGCACACACACGTTCACATATGTTATCCCAAATGCGTTTTTCACAAACCTAAACAAACGTACACGGTATTTATGCGTGTATCTGCGGTTTTTACTTATACTGCTTAGTTGTATGCTGAAATACTTGAGAATACTGTAAAAGAAGTCTTTTTGAGAAGTCTTTTGCAAAAACTGTCGTCTATAACAAAATGTTACTATTTTAAGAAATATAAAAATTGTAATACTATTTTTTTATATTATATTTAAAATACTATATTAAAAATCGTTTGAAATGGATTAGTAATAAAATAACAATTATATGAAAACTTGAGGTTTTGCTTTAACGTCAAGTACCAGTTTTGAAGACAAAATATTTGGTACATTTAATAACGAACTGTTTAGCGTGTAAATCTGGAGCAGAAATATGGAGTTACAGGTTTATTATGTAAGTTTCAAATGATTACAAATGATAATGGTTACCGAATACTCTAATTTCATTAATGGACTTGATATTAACACATGCACGATCGTATAACGTTTCGCAAAATATAAAACACACATAGTATGTGTCCTACGTTACGGCAGTTATATTTATTTATATTCAGTACAGATCTACTAAAATGTAAGTACTTCTTTGGAAGGTGTAATATTAATAAAATTATTATTTAAAATAATTATAGTCTGGCATTTTCAACGTGGAATCTATGAGCTAACCTACGTTAATAATGTTCTCGTAAAAACATTATTGTCATTTACTCGTGTGTAACATTGGTTTCTGTTATACATATTTTGTGAATACCCAGTTTTATTTATCAAAGGATTTTTTTTTTTTTTTTTTGGAACGTATATTGTGTATCAAAACGTAAGTTAATAGTAGCACGGGACAAGAAAGATAAATTTTTTTTAAATTAATACAGCTGTAAAGAAGAGCGTGTTTTATAATTCTTTATAATAAACTACATAAGCTAGTAAACAGAGTTGCAAGTAACCGTGCGTTCTGTTTTTCGCTTTTGTTATTATTCCTAAATAATGAATGTTTATATTCTTACGACAGTTAAATGATTATGCTGAGACACGTAACTAAGTATTACAAGGAATAAATAGGGTTCTCAGAAGTTGTGTATAAATAATACTGAACATATGTGCAATTTTGTAGCCTACCAGAAAGCTATTAGTGTAGTGAAGACAAACTTATATTATTGTATCATGGAAAAATAAGTTTAAATAAAATAATTTGAGATATTACAAATTTGTATAAAGGCAACGTCAATAAAGTCAATTCTGGGTAGTGTATTCTTTATTCATAAGAACTACCTACACACATCAATTTATTTTCTGCAGTGCAAGTGTACACGATTTGGTAAGGAAATGGAAACACAGATTGAAATTCCGTTAAAACGTGTTAAAACATCGAGCCATTGTTACAGGCTGACGGACAGGTAACTAATTTGCAAAGGGCATTCGCTCTCACGGAAAGGAGAAAGACTAATTACAGCACGATCAACTGTGTTAGGAAAATGAAAGTAATAGCTACAAAAAAAGCCTCTCTGGGTAGTAGAGGAGAAATGAGAGTTTGAGACCACTTTCGCGCCATTCAAAAATTTGAGTTTTTGGAGTGGAGAGTGTGCGAAGCGTTCTAATTGGCTGCGTCAATTTGAATTTTAGTAGTAAATGTTCTTATTGGTCGGTACCAATCAGAATTGATTGGTTTTATCTCTGTACAGCTATGCCAACTAAAATTAAGAGATAAGAAACATTCGCAAATAGGGAATTTGTGGGAGAAAATGTATTAGTTGTATGGGGTGTAATGTGTAGTGTGGGAAGTAAAAATTCCCACACAATTTTTCGACGCCATATGTAATTTTCCACACTTTCACTTTCGCGCCATTCAAAAATTGAAATGTTGGGCCGCTGCCGTCATGATATTATGTCTAGCTGCTCCGTCGTGTTTTGTTGAGGTTATATCGGAAACTGCCATCTGGATATTAAACTCGACTGCAGCAGCCATGTTGATTCTGTTCCCGCCTTGTCGATCGTGTGTGTTACTTAGATTTTGTATACACATTTTTTTAGTAACAGTATGGTAAGTGTCATATAGGCCTACTTATTCATGTTTAACGTACCGAGTCACTATATGGTTAATATAATTAAATTACCTTTTCGGTCCACCTTAGTGACACTAGCTGCTGTCGGTTAATGACGCGTTTCGGGATAAAATCCCATCTTCAGATACACAACTATCAAACTTTAAATGTATACCACAATTTGTGGTTTGTCATAATTTTAAAATATTTAAAATCTTTTAAATAAAATATATATAAACAAAAACGTAACAACGGAATCGTTCAGAGCGTCCGCATGCATGCACGCTGTATTACGACATCCTCACGACTCTTGTATCACTGTGTCACGAGCATTGTGTGAGTCGTGAAGATGTCGTAATACAGCGTGCATGCATGCGGACGCTCTGAACGATTCCGTTGTTACGTTTTTGTTTATATATATTTTATTTAAAAAATTTTAAATATTTTAAAATTATGACAAACCACAAATTGTGGTATACATTTAAAGTTTGATAATTGTGTATCTGAAGATGGGATTTTATCCCGAAATGCGTCATTAACCGACAGCAGCTAGTGTCACTAAGGTGGACCGAAAAGGTAATTTAATTATATTAATATAGGCCTACGTTTGATATGATTGCAGTTGGAGCCATAAATACAACCAAAGTAGTGTGGAACGTTCATACAGAGTAAACGAAATGGCTGAGCGTCATATCACTGCTTGAATTAACATTAATTTTGAGAATAAACTTACTAATGCAGAGTCTGTTTACATATCAATTATGTAACCGAACATCGTATGTATGATGAAGTACGTGAGATTACAAGTCAGAGAATACGTAGACCTACTTATAACATTGCTAAACAAGTATGGTGGTAAACCGAGTTGCCTGTGAAGAGGACAGGAAAGGAAAAGAAAAGAAAATTTATTTGAAGATATTAAATTTTGTATACTTAAAATTTAAATAAACGTTATAACTCAGAAAGTACTGTGTTCTTCTTTTGATCACTTTTTATTTTCTTACGCTAAACACGTTCATTCATTTTTACTAA
Source organism: Magicicada septendecula (assembly GCA_034769895.1). Classification (NCBI taxonomy): domain Eukaryota; kingdom Metazoa; phylum Arthropoda; class Insecta; order Hemiptera; family Cicadidae; genus Magicicada; species Magicicada septendecula. The sequence goes on along the minus strand of CM068367.1, from coordinate 880,244,350 downwards.
TTACAATAAAAATATGTGTGTGCACATAAAGCCTGCCTAAACAAATTGTACTACAAATTTTGCTTCTACGTAACATTTTTTATTATAATTAAAGAAATAATAATAAAAAGGCCAAGGGACAGACAGTAAGCAATCAAACAACTAAGAAGTACTGATATATCAGAAAAAATAATTTAACTGAAGGTAGAAGATCGTAATACACAGGATGAAGTGTTTGATGGATTACAGATGAACAATATAGATGAATACATAATCGTTAGCATTGTGAATGACTTGAGACAATACCGATCAATATAGAGAACATACCAATGGGACACATTCCGAATGCGATACTGTGGCACTGAGGAAGAGTAAAGAATAGAGAAATGATTTTAAAATTCGTTTTAACATTCAGGGCAAAACAGACATTGTGACTAAACCATGAAAGTTGAGAAAAATAATAAGAAGAATCACAAATAGGCGCCATGTCATAATTCGTGAACTGTTTAACTCATAGTAGGGATCCACACCATATTGTCTAATATATAGTAGTTACTCAAAAATAAAATCCCCTTCGATTATACAACATTGTATTTTATAAAAACTTCTGTTTTAAAGCGAATTTTTAAAGGTTAAAAGGTTTCGTATGCTAATTTTATATTTTTAATATATAAATAATGTAAGTTTAAGTCTAGTACTAATTAAAAAAGAAATATATTGCAATTGTAGATATGTTGTTATTAGGAAATTATGTTAGCTGCACCTAACTGTTGGCTTGAATACTGTAATGCTATTATTTATGATTTGATACAAATTGTTTTAACAAATACCGGTAATCGAAACTCAGTTACACTCCTTGCCTTACTTATTGCTGTCGATATGTATTCGATTCTAAGACATTAAAATATAAGACTCTTCCAGATATTAGAGCAAAAATTTTATCAAAAAAAGAGTCCTGTTTTCCAGAAAATACGAAAGTTTTTAGTTGAAGACACAGAAGCAAAATTTTACACATGTCAAATTCTAAATATTTAAGCTGTAATAGAATTAAAAGTAAAAGCAGTACTTCTGTTGATGGTCATTGTTACTATATGAGTCGTGGCAAACACCGTCGCAATTGATATTATAATACTTTTCAAATAATTAAATTTGTAACGGCACAAAAAAGTTGTGCAGATTTGATTTTATTTCTTATGCCACCCCCCACGTTCATTAAACTCAAAAACAATTATCAGATTACTTTTAAAACTTCAAATTCCTACTTTGTATTCATTTTGATTGGTTAAATATATTTGTGTACATTAATTACAATTAGAATTAAGTTTTATGACATTAGTCCTTATGTCAGTGTGGCTCAAATTCTGTATTGAGTGTTATTTTGCAGAAAGCACTACTCACTACATTTTCAAACAAATGATATGATGTAGAATGCTTATAATGGGTTTTTAAAACTATACTAGCTCAATGTGACTTACGTATTACATGTAATAACTAAAATAAGATCTCGCATGCATAGTATTTTTAGTGGTAATATTAATTAATTATTTACCTATATAGCCTTTAGCTGGCGATGTGACCTGTTTGGAAGAAATATAAGTGCTTATTTTCTAGCCTCACTCGCCTCCCAGCAAATCACTGAGTACATACCATGCTGTGTGGATACTGTAAATAAGCACTTTTTCAACAAGTACTGTGCGAGTTGTTATTCATAAAGTATTCGAGGCCCTAATTTTTCTATTTCTGTTGTTACTGCCGTTGTTGTGTATGTAAGGGCATTTGAAACATCTCTTGTTACCTGGAGCTGGAATTGCAGGACACATAGCCTTGAAGACGATTACGTTCCTTCATATTACACTGCTAACTGTACTTTCTGCCGTGCTTAACTGTTTACACTGGCTTATGCAGTTATCGCTACAAACTTCCTCTCCACTACGATTGTTAGATTAAAACCAGTCAATCACTCATGTACCAGTCAGTACACGAGTTGCACATGTACATGGGTGAGGGAGAGAGAGAGAGAGAGAGAGAGAGAGAGAGAGAGAGAGAGAGAGAGAGAGAGAGAGAGAGAGAGAGAGAGAGAGAGAGAGAGAGAGAGAGAGAGAGGAAGAATAGAAATAAGAAGTTGGAAAGGGAATGACAGACAATTACTTACATAAAGAGATACTAGATAGATTACGAGGTAGTTGGAAAAGTGGAGAATACACTTAATTCTGTACCATAAGCTGCAGTATAGTGTCATTAACTAAACTCTACTTCAGCCCAGTTGTAATCATGTAAGTACGACTCTGTAATATGTAGCCTCATCTATACTTACTCAGTAATTTTTTCAGTTAGATATGTTGTGGGTATTACTCCTGTTTTAACTTTTCCATTTGACGCATTAATTCGGTTTTAAGAAGAATCAAATAAAATGGTATAAATGTTTGATAATTCAAGCACTGTTTTCATGCACACACACATACATGAGCATACTGAGCATATATGTGCGTGTGGGCATTGTTGCGACTTGAATAACCATTTTTTGCAATCTTAAACCAATTCAATTATTATTACATGCCTGAGAAATCGACATTAATGAATTTCATAAACACTTCTATGATAAAAAAAAACAAAAATTACGTTTCCTTTCATAAAACGTTGTGCATGAAACAGAGTGTTTCTACCACTCTAGTCCATACTGTATTCTCCAAGACAACACTGCACAGATCTCTCCATTTGGCCCATCTCATAGTCTTCGTATTGTATCCCGTACACCTCATTTTTGTTATTTAATTCGCTTTGAACTATTTGTTTTTAATAAAATCGGTTATACTCTACTTTGTTGCGAGTTAATTACATATTATTAAAAACAATCGTGTATTTCTTTCGTTTTCCGTCCCACAATTTTACCTCTCAGTTACTTTCCATTATTTTTGTATTTGTGCCTTTCTCCCTTATCCATTTCTTAACTTCCTAATTTGTCAACTATATTAAAATTAGAATAATTATTTTTTAGAAGTCTTTGCAAACACACATACCTGTTGCTCATTACTGCACGCGCCAAAAAGAAAATTTCTTTGTTCTGAATGATAATGATTTTAAAAAATGAAATATTATGGTTTATGGTTATTGTTTACAAACACGATACGAGCAGGAGGCCACCTTTGGTAACGTCTTCTATATGGAGCAAGTGAAAACGTCCACGGAAGCTGTAGTAAACAATCAGAGTTTAAATTTATAATTAAAAATTAAGCGTTTCTTCTCCCACGGTCATCCCTTTTCATTGGCCAACTTGTTCTGTTGAAACTTAAAAGAAAAGATAAAGCTCTAACAGTTTTTGTTATTCACTTAGCACAGATAGCGACTTACATCAGAACATTAGTATCATGTTTTGAATAATTCTAGCTTATGTTGTTGGTTTAATTTTGCGCGCGCGCGCGTGTGTGTGTGTGTGTGTGTGTCAGCGTGTGTGTTTGTTGAAGAGTTGAGTGCCAAAATCTGTGCACATAGCCTCAATGACATTTTGTTTTGTTTTTTTTTTAAGTACGTGTGTTTCGTATGTAGCCTACATGTAGGCATATGTTTATGAATCTGCAAGTAAAATGTATTTGTTAAAATACACTTAACAAAAAGAATTAAGTGAACTAAGTAGCTCAGTGTTAGGTATCCTTTTTTTACTCATACATTTTTTTGGCTTTGGATCATGATTAGAAGCCAAACTTTATTGTTAATCAAAATGATACGAGTAAAACAAAAGCAAGAGAAGCATTTGCAGCAGGACCAACACTAGCAACAGACCAAATCCATGTCAATTTCGACATATTCTACAAACAACATGACACAGGTATGGTAATGGGTGTAGTTGTGACTAAAGTTAACAGCAGTGAAATAATACTATAAATTCCATACTATAATATTATAGAGAAATGACAACTGTGAATTCAGTTATAATAGTAATAATCGATATATACATTTGTAACTCTGAAGGCTCACGTCCAGGTGAGTGTCATTTAAAACGAATCGTTACAATTGAAACCACTGATAAGACGTAAGAGCTCCATCTTATTTCTGCGGCAATCACTGCAGCTCAACTGATCCCTTTATCAAGAACCCCGCCTTGGTGATGGAACAGTATATTGCTCGAACGCTATTCGAAATACGGTGTAGGGAAAAAGCGGTATATAAATCTAGGTTATCCTGTCCCATTTAAGGAACTGGAACTTTATAGTTTGTAGCTCACACAATTTTCTACATCAAGCTATTTTTGCTTTTGTATAGGCTATTTATTCTTATGGTATATACAGTTTTCCGGTTACCCCGGAGGTGAAATAGTCCCTCTATCGGGTCTCCGGGTAGTGACAACAAAAGAGTTACGAAAACCCGAAATAATTCAGTTAAGTAGGATATCAACATGGAATGGTAACGCCCTTTCATACTGTAGTAAACTGGAACAATGGGTAACTAGAAAGGGAAAGAATTAGTAGTGATATATTAGTAGTTTCATAAATGAGATGCCCAACACTTGGTGACTTCTGTATGGATAAGTATAGTGGTATAGTGGTAAGTAAGTATGCATCGGACCACCAATCTGAGGTTTTAGAGGAGGGAGCGGAATTATTCTTAACAAACAACTAGGGTTGAGAGTAAGGGGATATCCTCAGTAGAATGACAGAATAATTTTTGTTTGAGTGGACACAAAACCCAGCGATACAATGATAGTCCAACTATATATATCAACAACTGATCATGGACAGGACGAAATTAATAAGATGTATGATGACCACGAAGTCATCAAACATTTTTATATTGGCAGATAAAAATTTTATCATATTGGGGGGATATGAATACAGTTGTTCGAGAGGAAGAGAAGAAAGAGGCAGTTGAGGGATCTGGATTGGGGACAAGGAATGGACGAGGAAATGAACTTGTAAACTTTACCAACGAAACAAACTTTAAGAGTACGTTTCCCAGCACCACACAATACGAAGATATATCTGGAGAGTGCCTGGAGATATTAACAGATATTATATTGACTTGATAATTATGAAACAGAAATTTAAATTCCAAGTCAAATATAATAGAACTTACCCAGGCAGTGATATACGAAGTGGCCACATTTTGATAATAATGAAAAGTAACTTAAAATTCAAGAAAATTAATTGAGGGACCTTCCTGCCATCAGACAGGAAGTAAATATAAATAGAATTTAGTTAACTTTAAAAAGGATACATTGGAATTGTACCAGCGTACAACAGACGGCAAAAAAGGGATCGTAATGCAGATAATTAACGATTGGTCGTTAATTGAAACATGTATCTTAAAAGCAGCAAAAGAAATAATAAGCAAGGAAAAGAAAGAGAAAAAATTATGAATTACTGCTAATCTGTTTCCAGTAATACAATGAATATGATGTTAGCTGACCTGTTGAGTGTGAATAAACACAGAAGAAAACTAAAAAATTCACACAACGCAAAAGATGAACAAACGTATAAAATCCTAAGCAACAGAATTAATAGAGAAGCGACACAAGCAAGAGAAATATAATACCTTAAAGATGTCTGTACCAAAGTTGAGGATAACATAAGAAAAGTGAACATAGATAAATCAGCAACACTTTTATATGTAGGGAAAAGGAATAAAAGTAGGAATACTGTTGGTGAAAATGGAAAAATGCTGAGTAATGATGAAGAAATTGTAATGAGAAAAGAAATCAAAACAATATGTAGCAGGCATAAACGGCCTAAAAACCATTAGAGAAGGAAACAGAAATAGATGTGAATAATGTGGGTGAGTCTATCTTGAATGGCACGTGTAACTTAACATTGAAAAAATTGAAAATTGATAATGATTAAAACACAACAATGTCTAAATACTGACAAGCAACAATATATATAGTCAACATTCTGGCTGAACGTCTTAAAGCAGTGGGAACAAATATGATGTGCTGTGTAAACATGTATGTATAATGTATGAACAATGGAAGCTCCTAACTGATTTCGTGAAAAGCATTGTGCTTTGTATTCCTAAAAAGACAAGTGCCATAAAATCATCGTACTTCAGTCTAGTTACGCACGCATCAAGCATCAACAATAACTACCAATATTGCCCTCTATCGCATAGGACGTAAAATAGAAGCTGTGCGCTGAGAAAAATCAGAGTGTTCCTCTGTGCTCTCATAAAGAACAGAGGGACCAGAGAAACAATATTGGCTCTAAAGTTAATAAAGAGACACAGTTAATCTTATAGACATATAAAAAGGTTTTCACAACGTAACATGTGACAAAATATTTGAGGCGCTGAAGAGTGTAGGAATAGACTATAGAGACCGACTGAAATCTTTCCAGGAACGAGACAGCTGTTATTGATGGAAGGACAAAACAAAAAAGGAAAGGATTCGAAAAGGCGTTTGACAAGGATGTGTATTTTTGCCCATTATCTTTATTCTATATATAGTAGAGACAATTAAAAATTCAGGGAAGAATCAATTCGTGATAAAAGACTAGATATGTTAAGATATGCTAACAACATTGCTGTCCTAACTAAAAGAAAAGAGGGACCTTTAGGCTCTGTTAATTTAGATGGACAAGATTATGGGGCAAGTATACGAGATCAAAAAGTATCTTCGTTGGTACTGTCAATGCTAAGTCACCTGACTTGGCTCCAAAAAAGCGACTCATATACTTTATACAGTATATTTTACTTTATACTAAACATTTTACTTTACAATATACTAAATACACAGTATAAATTTTATAATAAAGGCTAATCTGGTTTGTTTATTGTATTGTGTTTTAATCTCATTTGACGCATTTTTACTACGTCAGAAAAAAATTGATCAGAGAATTTATATCAGATTTTGTCAAAAAGTTGGTGAAACATGCAAGGATACATTTGAGAAGTTAAAACAGGTTATGGAGAAGCTTGTGTAAGTCGTACACAGGTTTATGAGTAGTTCAAGCGCTTTAAAGATGGGCGTGAAAATATTGAGAGTGGCGAGCGTTCAGTAAGGCCTTTAACCAGCAAGACTGTCCGCAATGTTGTGCTTGTGTGTGCTCCTGTGCAAGAAAACCGCCGAATCACCAATTGTGAGCTAGCAGATGATTTAAATATTAGTTTTGGGTTAGTTCAGTCTATTCATACTGATGAGTTGAGAATTAGACGTATTTATGCAAGTTTGTACCAAAAGTGCTCACAGCTGACCAAAAAGATGTCCGGGTGTTAGTCACTCAAGACCTGCTTGAATGTGCTAAAAACGATGAGTACTTTATTAATACGTTCGTAACGGATGATGAATTATGGATTCGTGGATACGATCTAGAACCTGAAGCCCAATCTTCAGAGTGGAAGGCGCCAAATTCTCCAAGACCAAAAAAGGTAAAACAGAGGCTAAGCAAAGTCAAGACCATGATCACAGTTTTATTTGATCACAAGGAGATTTTCATCATGAATGTGCTCCAACAGGCCAGACATTACAGGAGGGTTACTACGTTTCTGTTTTGACCCGGTTGAGGGATACAATTCGACCAAACAGGCCACAGTTGCAGCAGACTGGTGAATGGTGGCTTCAACGGGACAATCTACCTGCCCACACGTCACATGCTGTTCAGCATTTTCTTGCTAAACACGATACTCCACAGCTTCAGCGTCCTCCATATTCGCCAGATATGGCTCTCTGTGATTGTTTTCTCTTTCCGAAGATAAATAATCAATTGAAAGGGAGATTATTTGAAGACATAGACGAGATAAAACAAAATGCGACAAGAGTCCTTAAGGCTCTTACAGATGACTTTGGGACATGCTTCGAGCAGTTGGAAAATTGCTGGTAGAAGTGTGTAGGTGCAGAAAGGAATAATTTTGAAGGAGACAAATTTACAAATCTGTAACTCTTATATATTTTGGTAAATAAACTCAATCCTGATATTTTTTATCACGCCTCGTACAATATGAAAGAAGCTTACTACGAAGAAAGACGAGTTAAAATACGAATTAGACTAGGCAATGAACTACTTGAACAAGTGGATTTATTTAAGTATGTAACACAGAAGTAGGAAGTAAAATTGCCCAAGCAAAAAATCGTCTTCAACAAAAAGAAGAGGATCTTAAGGTCCAGAAGTAAGAGTCTTAAAATTAGGAAAAGATTTCTTAAACCATGGTTTGGAGTATAGACTACGTGGCTATGTGGTTGTGAGACGTCCACTCTGGGGGCTGAGGAAGAGAGGAAGCTGAAGTCATTTGAGATATGGTGCTACAGTCGCATGGTGAATGAGAGTTTACTGAGACATAAAAGACTCCTAAAACAATAATATAGGGACATGTGAATGGTAAAAGTATGGAGAGACCGCACTTATGAAAAGACGTATGGAAATGATTGTGAAAGATGTGAGGTGCAAGAGCTACGAAGAAATAAAAAGGAGTGTGGGAAAACGTGAAGAGTAGAGAACTGCTACCAAATAAGATGTTGCCAACCAATCTTTGGATTGATCAGCAGAGAAGAAGATGGTTATAGCAACATTAAGAATAGTACGATATGGATATTTACAATAACACATAATCCAGTTGGTAATTACAAGTGAATTAATATGATTTATTTTACTTTTAATTTATTAAATGTAACGTTTCAAATTAATTGTATTAGAGACAGCGTTAGACTGAAATTATGTTGATAATTTATAAAATTATAATAGTGTTACGACGGTTTAATGATCGTCGTATGGTACAGTGGAAAAAAAATAACAAGACACCAATTAAGTCACTAATCACCAGCTTTAATTATCACAGTTAAACAGTTTGTAATCAACAAGATAGTCTCTTACAACAAATCAAATAAAAATTGTTCACACGCAATAAAATGTCAACTAATATAAAACATAATTGTATTACAATTGTCCCGCACGATAATAAAACACCTAACACTTCGCCACAATACTTCGAACCGCACTAGGATATATCGCAATTCAAACCGAGTTGAGCGTCGCTGAGTACATGTATTTATACCCCGCCGAAATACCATAATATTCCATACTGCGCGTCAAGAACGCTACTAGAAAACACCAAAACGTAATTGACTGCGACCTTGCACACAGCACGCGCGGCCGCGCGACTTCTTCACAGTCTAGCTAACGCGTTGAGAATCACGTACACACACACACACATTACAGCCGGATTCCACTGGAACATTCGAGAAACACGTAGATTGTTCTGTAATGTCGTAACAATAGGTATTCCTTTGTAAGTTACTCGTTGAGTTTCCTAGACGTCTCCCATGTAACATTTTCAAAAAAATACACTGCAAGTGGGTTTATTTCACCAGACGTATGTTTCACAGAAATTATTCTGTGTCTTCAGAGGTTTGTTTGAATTGTAAGTGAATGTTTCACTTACAGTACATTAAGTGAAACATTCAGTTACTATTCAAACAAACCTCAGAAAATACAGAATATTTTCTGTGAAACGTGTGTCAGGTGAAAATAAAACTACTTGCAGTGTATTTATTTTAAAATATTAAATTATAATAGTTTTATGAAGTTATTTAATTATACAATTATTGAAACTCAATTCATTTTATAAATTAACAATTATGTCATTAACTTATTTTATGTTATCAAACTTAATTGCAGAACAAATATTGCTAAACTTATAAAATAATATAAAATGTAATTATATTTTATTATAATATAATTAAAAATATTATAATAATTAAAACGTTGTTATTTTTTACTGATTTGATCTTGATAGATGCTTTATTTTTTTTCATAGTGAACAAATTTAGCAGCCAAAATGTTCTAACACTGTTTTCTAGTTTCTTTAGGTCACCCACCGATACTGCTGCTACGATTGCATAACACTACTTTGAAATTGTCAATTAACAAGTGAATGTAAGTGGAATTGAGGTATTGTGTTAAATACTTTCTTTCTTCTAAAGCACGTATGTGCTTCGTACACTGAAATCTCTGTGAGGAATTTAGTATATACAATAAAACTGAGTATAAGCTTGTTAATAACAATCGGTCGATAAACTGATTTGATGTGTGTTGAGTTTAAACTATAATAGTTTTGTATAATTAAATGTGTGTGTGTGTGTGTGTGTGTGTGTGTGTGTGTGTGTGTGTGTGTGTGTGTGTCACAAAATAGTAGCTCTAAACTTTCAAAATCAAAATCTGAGTACATAATTATTTATAGCAGCAGCAGTACAAGTATAAATAATACAATGTTATCACTTGCATCTAACTACATTAGAAGAAATTAACAAATCATATTACGGCTCACGTTTACCAGAGGTCACAGGAACCCACACATAAAAACCTTAAAACGTAAATACTTACTTAGAATGAATATTATTAGAATGGATATAAATTGCATCATACAATTGGGGTGCCAGCAAACTCCAAAATGTAAAATATTACTACGGATGTAAAGAGTAATACATGTTCTTCAAAAAATTATAAAATATTTTAATAAAAAAACAACTGCAAGCTGATTTTCAGTAGTGACTAAATTTCTTAAAACATTACTTTCAGTAGTGTAAAATTACAATATGTTTCATTACAATAATCTGCACTTAATTACAGTTAAAAATTATTTTGTAAAATACAATAAGAAAATTTCCTAATTTTTTAAGAGAAAAACGTTTATTTTTGTATGTTTGTACATAAATATCTTTTCTTAGAATAAAATTGTCTACGTTTTAACTTCTTTGTACAAATTCAATTTATAAAAGTTAAAACAAACGGCAGTCTGATCACGATAAACAGTTTAGTTTGTAGTTGAGTTGATTTTTATGAATTCTCAGTAGTACAATGTTTTATCAAAACAAAATTCCCAATACCATTGAAAGCTCTTACAAATATTTTAAATGTGTATGAATACTGTACCGTGCAAACTCAGCCTTAAACTCGTTTTGGATCTCGTAGTTACTGTTAAAAACCTTTAGTAGCCTATCTGTGACCACAAAACCAACGGTCTCAACTAAATCTCCTAACGGCCATAGTGTCTTGAGATTCTTCCGTCACCTTCAACTTGGCTTTCATCTACGAAAAATATATACAGTGGAGCCGGCGACAGTAGTTAGTTGCTAGTTATTTCTTAGGATATAACTTGGAATTATAATTAGTATTAAGTGTTAATTTGTTTAACTTTGGTTTTGTAAATCGTATCACTTTAGTGATTGTTATTACATAGTACTCGGTGGATTATTGAATTTATGTAAAAGAATTATATTATTGAATTAAGACTTATTTATTGAAAGACTTCAAAAAACTTGTTATTCAGACTCAAAGCATTGGCGCTCACCAGGATGACGAGCACTATACCGCCCGTTTTTACCAGTCATTTTCTATTCACCGCATTTATCACACTGTTGTCACATATATTTCATGAAATGGTTTTGTTTATCTAATTTTCGTCTATGTAAATTCTGTTACTTGGACTCTTTGGGTTACCTTTCGTAGAAGTTTTAATCGTTATAAAGCGTGTAAGTACGTCTTCTCTATCAACGAGGAACTTTCCCTCGTCTCTATCATATGCAGGTCATTCTTTCCCGGTAACTAAACCCAACAATTTGTAAAAATCATTGAACTGAAGTTAAACTTCCAGCTTCTACAGATTCGCGACGATTTTTTGAAGTGGGAAAGTCACCATTACCATAGAATATAAGAACTGATGATCTTTCAAAGTTGCAGAGACTGACACGGCTACGTTTGTACTACCGGCAGATAAATACAGGCAACGCCTGTAAGCGACTTTAAACCTTCCGTCATGACGAGGATTCCGTAAATGCGACGGAGCCTGGTTTCGTGAAGCCAACAATTCATAACAATAAGTTTATAATAATAACAAATTGTTTTTCTATTACAGTTTGGGGTTCTTCAATGACTCTTTTTCGCGCACACGTGTTTGTGTGTTTATGTGTGTGTGTGTGCGCGCGCGCGGGCACGTAAGCTAAAGAATAAGAATTTACACTGAATAAATCTTTATAAAAAAATTTAGTTTTGTTTTTACTGTTGTAGAAATCGAGTTTTTTTGTATACCCCTAGTAGTAAACCAAGATGTGTATTGTTATTCGAATGAGCCAAGAACGGAAATGGACATGTAACTGAGGAGATAGCAATGGACTAGCCATGTTGTGAAAATTAATAATAGATGAATACCAAAAAGAGCCCTGATAGGAAACATGGAACTTAAAAGATTAAAGTGTCAAGTAAAAGATGAGAGGATGTTGTTGCAGATAATGGAAGTACGAGGACGTAAATCCTTCGTCAATGGTTGGGTGAGGTGGAGGGTCAATATATAGGATGCGAAGGGGTGACTTCAGGTTGTAGCACCTTTAGCGGAGGAAAAGGAGGATGGGGAGAAGTAACTGATCTACTATGGTTGACCTTGTGGAGTAATAAAGGAATAAAGCGAGAAAAAGATCGTCTCATTCTTTTAAAAACTACAAAAATATATTGTTTCATTCCCTATTCTTCTATTAACAGGATACATTATACCTCCTGTTAGTTACCTATGGAGTGACAGATTTTAATTCTATGTAGAGTACATGTGCAGTATGCTGCTGTATGGACTTAGTTCCTGCTTGCAGATTTTTATAATGTTACAAAAACAGCAGAGCACATATTTCCATATCACTTGAAACAACTACGGTGCCGTTAAAATTAAACTGTAAATAAATATTTTAGTTTAAATAAAATGAATTACTCTAAGTGAAAATAATATTAGTTTATCCAAAGCGCAAAGGAAAAAGAAATTAGATCCCGAGTCGCCAAGTATTAGTTAACAACGTTTTTAAACAATAATGGATTACTTGTGTATAAATTACATTGATAAACAAAACGAAGAGTTTTGTTTTTAAACAATAATGGATTACTTGTGTATAAATTACATTGATAAACAAAACGAAGAGTGGTCAGTTTATTTTCTTATGTTATGAACTGTGTATGTGAAGTACTTTTCTGGTAACAAATAGTTAACATATTGTTGTATTGGAGTGTTAGTTGTCTCAAATATTTCTACTTATAATTTTATACAAACCACTATGTTGTCTTTGGTATTGACGAGCGCTTTCGGCAGTCAGGCCATCTTCAGGTCATTTACCAACCCCAATTTTGGTTGGTAAATGACCTGAAGATGGCTTGACTGCCGAAAGCGTTCGTCAATACCAAAGACAACATAGTGGTTTGTACAAAATTACTAGTAGAAATAGTTAACAGTAACGGATAACAAATGGCTCTTGTTACTGATGTTAGTAATATGTAATAACATTAATAATAATAATAATAACAAGAATAATAGAAGTTAGAGTAACAGTATGAGTACGTAATATTGATTAAGGAAGAGTAGCAACTTGGAGCGGTGTAAGAATAGAAATAATTTCTGAAGAAGTGACATTTGAACGATGTTATGTTTCTGATTCAAACAACTGATAAGACGTAATACGTCCATTTTGTGTCTGCAGAGATTGCTGCTACTCAACTGATCCCTTTATCAATTCTCTCCGCCTTGCCGATGCAAGAGTATATTGCTCGACCTTTGCTCACCAGCGACGTATAAACCTAGGATTATACTGTTCCCGTTTAAGGAACAGAACTCGTTTATTTACACCTTGTAGCTTGTCATTCTCTGCATCATGCTATGTAAGCTTCATTTATTTTACGTTATTATGACATTTTTATACTTGATTACCTCATAGCGTGTGCTTAACTTTGCCCGATACTTGGTTTGTACTAATAAGTATAGGTAAGTTTACCGGACATGAGTCAACTGTTTTCGTGCCAACGGCGCATGTTATGCAATGCCCAGCGCGAGTAGAGAAATATTCCACAGTTTTCTCTAAGAAGCCTTGGAGGTTACTGTGTTCATACTTTTAAAAAATATAAGGCTTTTATAAAAAAAAAAAACGCAATGTTTAGAATTGTTTAGATTATTGCTTTATTTTCCTATTTATGCCCAGAAAAATATCAGAGAATGAAAATCAAAAATCATTAGACAATTTGGTAACTGTGCTATTCAATAAATTATTTTTGAATGCCAAGTTATAGAAGGAGAAAGACCATCATTAAAAGTTATTTTAAGAATTTTGAAAGAATGAATTAATTTTTATGACAGTGTATCCAGTATGGGGAACATTATTCGCCAAACTGGATTTCGATGGGAATGTGAGAAAAGCAGTAGAAAATCCCTACTAAAAAAACTTTGTTATTAGAAATACAGAGAAGAACGCTGGCCTAGAGTTTAAACAGACAATATGTGTTTCCACAGTTCAATGTCAGTTGCTAGAACGTGGATAGATGGACAGACAATGAAGAAATTAGCCTGAAAATCCCAATTAACAATGGACAGTGGGTAGCTGTAGTTCATGGGAGGTGAAAGTGGGTGTGTACCTAAAGGGCTTTTAATGTTTAAATCGGGTTCTATATAAAGCGATTATTGCAACGATTTTAATTTTGAAAATTACAATAAGTATGTCACTGACATGCTTATTCCGAACTTGAATCAGAACACTTTAATAGTAATATACAGCGTGATTCATAATTGCACGGCAATCTATCGGGACCTGATTCTATAGCTAAAAATAAGAAAAAAGTTCATATAAACGTAGGTCCGAAAATGGTTCGTTAGCGAGTTACGGCTCGCGAACCAGTTCGCCCTGATTTCTATTTCCATGGTAAAATGACGCCATACTGAAATTCTTGAAGTATTTAGTGAAGGGTAAATTTGATGGTTTCTGATCTGAAAAAGTGAATAAAAGTGGTCCCAGAGCTCTATCTCAATTATTTTTTAAGAAAAAGTGTGTAAAACACAAAATATTTGAGTCGAAAAACTCACATTTTTAGACTTAGGATAAAATAAATTCGTTAATTCGCCAATAAAGAAATAAAAATTTCTAACTAACTTTGTAAAGAATTTAATTCTGAGAAAAGGGATGTGTATAATGTCTATTTAAAATAAGTACAAATTTGAGAAATTTGACTTTAATTAAAAACAGAACAGGCCAAAATGCGCCAGAAAACTGTTACAATTTACAAGAAATGGCATTGTAAACTTTCAAAACACCCACAATCGGGCAGAAGAAAACCCACATGAGACTGCTACAAGACATGATTAACATAGTTTTTTATTTAATGTTTAGTGCGGTCTTCTTGGTGACACTCTCTTAGGTCCTTTTTTATTACCACCAAGGCTTAATGGAAGACAATACTTACATTTTTTCAAACGAATCTGATGGAACTGTTGGAAGATATTCCACTTGCAGATAGAGTGCAGATGTGGTTTTTCAGTCACAGAGTATCTGCTCACTACTGTCGTGATTTGATGAACCATTTAAATAATACATTCGGTAAGCGAACACTGGTCGAAACGAACCAGTAAAATGGCCACCTCGATCTCTCACGTCAGCAGACTGTTTCCTTTGGGGTTGGATGAAGTCGTTAGTTTATTCCGCTCGTATTGGCACACAAGAAGAACTCAGACATCGCATAATGGAATATGGAGGTACTGTTAAGAATAATCCTTATGCTATAAGACGTGCCCGGCTAGCATGGATTCGCCGAGCTGAATTTGCATTCAACAAAATGGCCACATTGAACAACTCCTTTGAAAGATCGTTTGCAGCTTTATCAATTTAACAATTTTGATATTTAATCATTTGAATAACAAATTCAATAATATAAGTTTTTTATTCGTTTACAATTACGTTTGTTGTGAAAACGTTTACGTAAACCTTTGTTCTGTTTATAATTGTAACACTTTTCTGGCGCATTTTGGTCTGTTTTGTTTTTAATTAAAGTCAAATTATTCAAATTTGTATTTATTTTTAATTGACTTTATACACATCACTTTTCTCAGACTTAAATTTCCTACAAATTTAGTTTAAATTTTTTTTTTTTTTTTATCGGTGAATAAAAAATTTATTTTATCCAAAATCTAAAAATGTGTTTTTCGACTCAAATTTTTTGTTTTACACAGTTTTTCTTAGAAACTAATTAAGATAGAGCTCTGGGGCTACTTTTATTCAATTTGTCAGATAAGAAACCATCAAATTTACCGTTCACTTTATACCCCAAGAATTTTAGTATTGCGTCATTTTACCGTGGAAGCAGAAATCAGGGTGAACTGGTTCGCGAGCCGTAACTCGCTAAAGAACCGTTTTCGTTCCTATGTTTATATAAACGTTTTTCTTATTTTTAGCTATAGAATCAGGTCCCGAGAGACTGCCGTGCAATTTTGAATCACCCTATATAAGGCCTCCTTCCAAAAATGTATTAGTACATTCACCTCCGTCATAAATAAAAAAAAAAAGGCAGATTAATTAGTTAGTCGACCATTGGTATTCCTTGTAGTCCCACCTGTGTTAAATCTTGAGCTGCATACATTAATTAAACAAAGTAAACCCGCAACATAGCCTAACCTTTAAAAACAAGATGCTATTTTGGCGAAACCTGGACATTCCACTTTACGACTTCTACCCTATCGCCCGAATCTTATTCCAGTATAAATGAGAAGAAACCTCTTAAAAAGAATAACGCGTTTTTCAGAGGACAGTGTTATGAACCTAGCAAAAACAGGAATTTCAGTGTATTTTACCTGCAAACTGATAGTACCTACCTGACTTTACCTGACTACCTGACCGATTATATCTGACTTTTATAGTATTACTGATAACCATGTAATCCTACGTTTTTCCTAAATCGTACTTAACATATACACAAAGCGGTACATACTCCAAAACACACAACGTTTCTCGATATTTGATTTCAGCTTAGTAGAAATATACTACGTTTACAGATACCACAGGCTTGTTATAGGCACAGAATTGCTAAGTCACTGTTTACAAAATAATTGCAGTACTACACATTTTATAACTCGATGGAATGTTTGTATTGTTCCTTGTCTGTTGTGTCTAATGTTTATTTCATTTTGTAAAACAATATGTACTGTATTTGGTCTTGTATGTAGTTACAGGTAGGGCCTACTGTACATAATTTACAATGTGTTCAGGTAGATCAAACGTTTTAAGTCCTATATATTACATTTTTATTAAAAATCACCATACTTAACTTGTATTTATGTTAAGCCCATAAATTCTGAGTTTTCTGGTTTTCTTAACGACTATTGTTGTGTAATGTTAGTCTCTTTTATCAGACATTTTGGTACGCTAACCAATTACAAACCCAAAAGTGACTCCCACACTGCAGTTTTGAACAAATATTGAATATATAGTTGCATGATTCATTTTAAATAATTTGAAATGGATTCTGAAAACGGTTTGAGTACTCCGCGCCAGTTGATTAACACCTGCTAAAAGTATAGTAATACCACAGGCAGCCCAAATATAAGTGAAGACAATCATTCAGGGAACAGGCAGCTCAATCATTCAGTGTTACAGACGACCCCTACTATTTCACGACTACTTCATGTTTTTTATTTGAACTATACAAGCGTAACGCTTGTTTGTAGGCCATCTCCTGTTAATGTGCTTTTATCACTTACTCCAGATGTTAATTTTATGGATAAGCAGATGTAGGGTTAATTATGAACAGTACTCCCAATTAGAAAATAGATGATACTAAATTACAAGAGATAATTTTGGAATTTAAACAAAATAAAATATTTAAAGCTATTTGAATAAATATTGAACTGTCTATGAACTGTCTACTATCACTTAAGAAATAAAAAACATCATCAATGTGCAAAATTTTAATAAACAATAGACTACAGTATCACAAGTAAGCAAATGAACTAAACATATTATCTAAGAAGAATTAGGTTTTGTTAAGAAGAAATTAAATCAATGTAATACATAAAAGTAAATAGTAAAAATAGATGACAGATGTGACAATAAGTAAAAGTAATAATAAGCAATAGATAAATGACAGACAATAAATAAGTAAGTAAAAGTAATAATAAATGACAGATGTTAATTTTAGTACGTAGGCTTTCACGGCCGGTGTCACTACAATTAATTAAAACTTCCGGGCTGAAAGGCCGTGGTCGAATGCTTGATGTAATATCGCTAGACGTTTCGGCCACACCACCGGTGGCCATCTTCAGTAGCAAAAAATGTTCGTAATAGATGTAATGCCGAACAATACGCCCAGTGAAATAGGACAAGCAACCAATTGTCCCATTTCACTGGGCGTATTGTTCGGCATTACATCTATTACGAACATTTTTTGCTACTGAAGATGGCCACCGGTGGTGTGGCCGAAACGTCTAGCGATATTACATCAAGCATTCGACCACGGCCTTTCAGCCGGAAGTTTTAATTAATTGTATTGACAGATGTTAAGTTACAGTTTATTTCAGTAGTCAAAGAGTCAAAGATGAGTGTAGTATTAGTATCTATATGATTACAGTATTCAGACACTACCCGTACTCTTGTTTACTGCACAAAACCTAAGTTAAAGGTCTAAATATAGATATAGTTAACAATTTATTACCTGTCGAGCTCCTAAAGTCCTGTCGTCATCACAGAGGAGTGATTTCCGTCCACAACGTGAGTTAATTACAAGACATCGGTTACGATGGGTAAGTAAGCGATCCCTTGCGATGATGTGTTCAACGCGCTCTCTGTTGGCAAGACGAAAAGAGTATTAAATTCCTGCTGTAGACAGAGTGAGAATTGTTATGGGTGAATAATTTCGGATTTTTGCAGAAACATGTCATTTAATCAATTCGAGTTAAGTACTAGTTTTACAATGGCGGGTCACAAGTTCTGAAATGGCTGGGATGACGCCCATTTTTCTCAAGGAAACCACTGGTGAACTGAAGCTGAGGTCTGACTCTTAAGTAGCTGCTACTTCGTTATGTGTTTCATGTGCCTACATTTTTCATATTACCAAACATACCTTGTGAAAGAACAGCCAACTAAACATTTATAATTTAGGCCTTCTTACGATTACCTGAATCTTAGATTTTTCAACATTTTTTATTTACTTAATCGCGTTTTTGATTGAAATCATACTTTACACTTTGATGCTCGTCAGTTTTTTAAATATAATTTTCTGCCAGTGAGGTGTGGAAGTCAGGTAATCAGCATTAAAAATAATCTTTTATTTACTTATTAATTTATCAGGGCGCTGTAACAACATCGGTCATTAGCGACCACACAAAAATTAATTTATAAATCATACAAAAATGCTCACACAGATGCAGTAAAATAACATATTAAACTAGAAGATGCTAATCAAAGATAAGCGTCTTCTAGTTAAATCTTTTTGTCATCTGGAACCACGGACAGGAAGAACTCGGCCGGTTCCTGTCACACCACAATAGTGTTCACCCACGCGGATTCAGTTCACCGTGGAAAGAGAAGCGGGCAATCAATTGGCCTTCCTTGACGTCTTTGTCCTTCGAGGGGCCGATGGCAGCCTGGGTCACAAAGTATACAGGAAACCAACACACACCGACAGATACCTCTACAAGCTGTCCAATTACCATCCGAGTCAGAAACTGGCAGTTTTGAAAACCTTGGTGTCCCGAACGAAGAGGATCTGTGAACTATCACATAGGCCTATGTGATTATTTGAAATAAGAATTAGAAATAAATGTTTTGTCACTAAAGTTAAAAATTAACATTAAAATAGTGTATAACAGAATGAATCTTGTATTCTGTAGAATTTTTTATTTTTACAATCTAGTTGTATTCCTTCCACACTGTTTTTTCATTTCTTAATTATTTTGTTTCCATTCATCATTTTTATTATTCTTTCTTTATTCTTCTCTCATTACTGCAATTCTCGTTCTACTACGGTTTCTAAATGCACACCATAGTACAAGAACAGCAAAGAATTGCAAACTTAGTAAATATTTAGTAAGAAACTTTCCTCTCTAATATCACTTCGTTTTTGTATCGCTGTAACAGTCAACTTTTTGGTGTGCACATAAATAATGTAAATAGACGGACGCCTGTAACAATCTTAGAGCAGGTACTTATTAATGTTACCTGTAACGCTAAAACCTCAGTAATTCATTTCTACTGTCATCTTACTAGTAATTGCTTCGACTAATCTATTTTTTTGGAACAATTAGTAATATTGAACGATATAATTTAACTCCACCTTCCTTCGTAAACAAACTTTCTTTAATACGAGTGTAAATTTTATTCGTAATTTGTTTAAAACTTTTAAGGCTATCTAAGAAATAAAATTGAATCACGTTACAATTTATTAGTTTCCCCTGGAGTGATTATATGAAGCTAATTTTAGTGTTTATTTTTATAAGATTTATTCACACATTTAGCCAGAATCAAAAGTGGCTTTATATATACACATTACGTACATATAAAAACTCAACACCTTCATTATATATACGTAATGTGTATATAAGACGTACTCTATTTACGTACATATTGCGTAAATAATGTACAGAGTACTTAATATAATTGCAAATAATGTAAAGCATTAACTCACCATTACAAATAAAAATTTCATTAACTCATCTATATAGATTGTTAAATTACATTTCTAATCTCGTCACTGTGTGTTATGTAAACAAAAAATAATAATATAATGATCTTCTATAACATTGAATATATACTTTGATGAAGCAGAGCTAGAAAGGTTTCCATTTATTTTTATTGGTATAAGTAGCATAAACATAAATTTACGAATGACAGTTTGCAATTCGCTTTAGTTGTGTTTCCCATTCCTTCACTTCATGACACACTGTCTTTCTGTATCAGACGCATATCCGCGCAAACACACACACATATATAATGCAAAGACACATATTTGCATATTTATATATTCGTCCAGAGTAATTTTTTTGTCTGTAATTATTAAATAATTTTTAAGCAGTATAAACGTGAATAGACAGGCAATAAACTATTCGTAAACTGTCGTTTGAACACTTTTCGACAGATAAAAACGTTAAGTTTTCAATACCTGACATGTCGATTTACACCAGACTATAAATACCTCGGACAATTTCGAATGAGGAACAGGCCTAATAATTTACTCACAGGGTCAGTATGATCCGCGACAAAGAATCGTCATCATCAAGCTGTAAATAGCCCATGTCATGACTAACGGAGGAGCCCCAGGACCATCATCATAATTATCATCTTGCGGTAGTGACAGACAACCAATAATCTACGTGGGAATCAGCACGTCATCATCATCATCATCATCATCATCATCAACATACAGCAACCTGAATACGCACACACGCAACAATAGCTTCTCAGCGCTATCACACCAGATACGCAGGTAAAAATTAACAATTATTTTAAAACAAAGAACTTATAAGAAACAGGATTATAATCTAACAAATAAAAACAAATACGCAAATGTAAATAGTGTAAATATTCAAATTGAAATAAGTAGCATGCAATCTTAAGATTTATTGCAAATAATTTTTTATTTAATTTAAAATAAATGTAAATAATAAATCTTTGAACTTGAAGTGAATATACAATTTTATTTTTATTAAACTTTTAATATTTAACATTTCAATTTGTTTAATAAATACAATAATACGTTCATATATGATTTGCTATGGTTAAAAAAAATTAGTGATTTAAATTTGATACTCTTGTCAGACACCCGAGCAATTTAAAAAGTTTAATAATTTTTTTTTATGTCTGTTTTCTGTTTTTGTGTTTGTATATTATTCTTGTGTGATGTACATAAGATGTATAATATGTCGTCATCGTAGCTTCTTACAAAAGGAAAACTCTAGATTCATTTTTTGACTTTTAAAATTTAATTGTTTTATATAGTAATTAGTAAATTTATGATTTATTTTTTAATATTTAATTTGTTATTTTATGCCACCAAAGTTCTACTACTCTATACAAAAATAAACAAAGTTTATTGTCCAACAATTATGCCACAAAATCCTACGACATAGTCTGTGGTTTAAACAATACAGTTGCTCTCTCTATATATAGGTGTGTGTTATGTAAACGTTTTTGCAAGGGATAAATGTTTTGGTACTATAACAGTTACAGCAGTTTCAGTAACTGTGATACTTACAATTTACAGTAAGTAGGCCTACCAATTTACGAGCACCAAGCGAGCAGTAAAATTTGTAATAATAAAGAGTAATCATCGTAACATTGAGGTGCTTTATACAGTTTTATTAAAATTGGATTTAAAAGAGTAATAAAAATGATTTCAATATAAAACGGTCTAGTATCGCAAGATCAGTTGACGAGGCGAATGAACCAATTTTTATATAAATATTTCAAAGTGTAGCTACGTTTAACGTTTTAAGTGGAACCAGAGAAAATAACAAATCATCACTGTAAACATTTGAAGGGTAGGGTTCAGCAGGTGTATAACACGGAAAAAAGTTTATTAGATTCATTTCAAACTTAGTAATTTAACTGTAGTTTACCTACTAACGAGTATGCAGTGAGCATTAACATAATATAAAATTATCAAATTGACCGTACGTATCAGGTGACGCTACAGGTGTAACTTTGTCTGTAATTGCAATTGTTCTAATTGCTAGAAAACTACTGATTATTATAAACGATTTTATTATTTTCACATTCTGAGGAAAGAAGTATGGAAATGTTAATAATCTCTAGATTTCTTTTTTCTATACAAGATCATTTTTAATACTTTGACATACTGAATGTTACCGTACTGAAGTGTCGAAATGTTTCATATACGCGGAGGTTGAGGTATGCGTAAATGTGTACTCAAATGGGAGGGGAGGAGGAGACAGAGACACAGAGAGAGAGAGAGAGACACACACGCACACAGATAGGCAGATAGACAGAGCGGCAGGCAGGCAGGCAGAGACAGACAGACAGAGATCAACAACGAATACGACAGCTTTGCGCTAGTATCACTTGATTACGCGCAACATGATGTTAATTGGAACCGATAGCACCTGCTGTAAAAGAGATGTTTATTGACGTCGCCATTTTACCAAATTTCACTAATAACGACCGACATAGCAGACAATCGTTTGGTAACGACAGCCATGTTGCCATCACACACGCAGAAATAATGTCTTAATCTCACTTGCTATGGCTGTACGATACGCTGCATAAGTTTTTCACATGCTATTAATACATTTTTGCATACTTGGAATAACCTATTGTAAGTAGTTTTACTTTCGGGCATTTCGGGCAACGAAGTCTGCAATAACTGAATGTACTTTTTCTTTACTGGAAACCGAATCTAAAAATTACGGTTTGTGTTCATTACATTTACAGTACTTTAGAAAAAGAAAGATAGGTTTTAACTAAATGCCTTAAACCTCCAGAGTAAAAAGTTCAGTTCAGATATAACTTGTGAGAAAGTACTATAAATAATAAGAAGCGATTATATCCTGAACTTACTTTGACAATAAACAGATAAGACGAATGTAAGAAATATTTTCAGAAGTTAAGTAAAGTATGCTTTCTTCTTAAAACCACCAAATAAATAAATTATAGTCCTATATATATATATATATAATATTTAAAATTTGTATTTACTTTACCTCAAGATGTTATTTTTCTCTTATTTGGGGATAAATGAATATAAGGGATAAATGAAACCAGGGATTCCCTGGTTTTTGTGAATTAAAAAACCATACAAGGTAAAAACGTACTGTAAAAAAAAAACGAAAAGTGACCAAATAAGGGAAAAATAACATCTTGAGGTAAAGTAAATACAAATTTTAAATATTTTATATACATCAGGAAACGAACTGTAGCAGAAAGTGATTGAATATATATATAGCCTATATATATATTTCTTTTTTTTTGCAGGGCTCCCACACACTTCTACACCCTTCCGATCCACCACAGGAACAGAAGTATAACCAGTAGAGGAATAAGGAATAAGGGACAAGTATAATAAAACGGTTCAGTATAACGTTGGTATATCACACTTGAAAAAGACATAAACTTGAAGGATTTAGTGTGACAAATAAGAAAAGCACTGTGACAAGAAAGAACAGAAGACATAGTATTTACTATTTTTTTTAAGTATTATTACGCGTATAACAAGCCACGCCACAAAATTAATATATCAGGTTAAACAAATGCAGTCCCTCACTACCCGTCGAAACTTTCTTTTTGTCACTAAAGTCGACGACGTCAACATAGAGGTTGGCAACTTCATCCATGCCCGCCAATAAACTGTAGTAACCTTCAAACCATTGGTCATAGACAGTCTAGTAAGTCCAAGAAGAACTCAATGAAAGACAACAGGATCATGCATGCCCGCCAATAAACTGTAGGAACCTTCAAACCATTGGTCATAGACAGTCTAGTGAGTCCAAGAAGGAGATCTCAATGAAAGACAACAGATCTTGTGATTTTTTCTAGTCAAGAGTTACAGAAGACCAAGGACTTTCGTGGCCTCCACACTACGAAACAATCAGGGAAAGATCATCCAGTGCACGAAGTTTCTCCAAACTCCCTCAAAGAAGTTAGATGTGTTCTCATGGTTCCTGTTCCATAAGACTGAAGCATATCCTAATGGATTCGGACCAAAGGTAAAAAGAGTCACACAGGATACCGTACTCTTAAAGAAGCTTCCTGTCCATTCGATAAGGCCTACATTTCTACGGGCTTTATAGACAACACTTTCAACGAGTTGAAGGGAGAGAAGCATCGAATCCATAAGAGCCCCCAGATCTGATACTAAATCCTTTCTTTCTACAGTCACACCGTCTGTCTCATGAGCACAGTAAGACGGATTGGTCCAAGTATATGTAGCTATTACAGTTTTATTATGATTTAGTCAGCTGCGATTTCTCCGTACCCACTCTACAGCATTATCTATGCATAGGTGATGAGCAAGATGAGCCTCCTTGCCTCTGATGGGAAGTGAGATCTTAATTCGTCTGCAAGAATTTGGACATCACAATGTAGGACGGATGTTATGCATAATAATAATAATAATAAGAAGAAATTATTATTATTATTATTATTATTATTATTATTATTATTATTATTATTGTTATTATTACAACGGAGATAATAACAATAACTTTATGCAACGATGGCAGGTGGAAAAATTAGCTTCACAAATGTACGGAGGGGGTCCACACTTCCCGGGTCTGTCGGTTTCAATATTATAACCGACTCACTAAAAAGCCACCTTCCTTTCCTCTTCTAGGACACTAATCTGGAACTGTTCGACACACTACTTCGGGCTACGCCTATTGTTCATCACCCCTAGGCGTCACATCTAACTTATTAGCCTTCTATGTTGTATTATCCAAATCTATCTTCTTCGCCCAAAAAATCTCTTCTGAGAAGCGTGCCACATAGTTCCAGGTGTCCTCCCTCGAAACATCCATCGCTTCAACGATGTTATCCGGGGAGATCTCCTGCCTAATATCATCTTGCAACGATCTTTTATGTTGTTCTCACCTGTCCCAGACGAAGAATGTGGCTCGCATCGTCCGCAGCTCCAAGGCAGTACAGGCACCCTGGTGACTCGGCCTTTCCAACTTTCTTCAGGTAAGATCGAAAACACCCGTATCCAATGAACAAAACAGCTAATTAGTAAATAAAGATTAAAACAATCGATAAGTAAATCAGCTCGATCATTTCTTTTATATTAAATTCTATTATCCGTTATTTTTATATTGAAATCGAATCAATTTAATTGTTTGTTTATTTACCAGTTATAAATCTCTGATGATATGATTTGATCAGTGGAACGTGCGTAAGGTAACAATATAATATAATTTTACTTGCAGAAATAGTTAATATTTTGAAGAACTATTCATAAATTTGTATTAGAATGTACTTGTTAAGTTCGTGACAATGAATTACACTTCTACGATTGCACAATAAAGGAACACGAATGTAATTCTGAAAGTTGAGGTTTCAGAGAAGAAGCAGAATAGATAGATACTTTTTGGTTCAGATAAATAAGTGTGAAAATTTGAGGTTGCGAAAGAGGACAGTTTAACTTTTTTTAATTGCAGTTTTATTCCTTTTCTTCTTTTTCAGTAGAATGTCGACTGATTTTTAAGGTTATCTATTTAAAGCGTTTTGCAAGCATTGTATGCATATTAAAAATAATCAGACAAATTTTAAATACATATTTTTGGAGTAAAAACCAAATATAATAGGAATCATCTTGTATTACAAATTATTCTATTTACTAATTAGCAGATAAGTACAGAATACGTCTCTCTTCATGTCTCTCTCTCTCTCTCTCTCTCTCTCTCTCTCTCTCTCTCTCTCTCTCTCTCTCTCTCTCTCTCTCTCTCTCTCTCTATCTATCAATTTGTTTGTCTATCTATCAACTTCTCTCCCCTCACAGACACACACACACACGTTCACGTATCTTATCCCATGTGCGTTCTTCACAAACATAAATAAACGTACACGATATAGGTGCGTGTCTGTGCAGTTTTTACTTGCAATATTTAGTTATATGCTGAAATACTTGAGAATTTCAGTCATAGTGTTTTGAAAAAACTTTCAAATAGAACAAAACCTAACTATTTTACAAACTATTTTCGTTTGAAAAGGATTAGTGATAAAATAACAATTATTATCTGAAAATTTGTTGAACGCCAAGTACCAGTGTTAAAGACAAAACAGTTGCTAGATTTAATAACGATCTGTTTAGCGTGTAAACTTGGTACAGAAATACATAGTAACAGGTTTATTAAGTAAGTTTCAAATTGTTACAAATGATAACGGTTACTCAACACTGCTTTCATTAATGGACTTTATATTAATACTAGCTGGATACTCGTGCTTCGCTACGGTGATTATAAGAAAAAAGTAGAATGTAAAATCAGAAAATAAAAATACGTTATTTGTGAAGCTCAAATACCGGTATTTTTAAACTAAGAGAAACTATTTAAGCTATTTAAGCTCGATCAATTTGAAGATGATCAAGCTTGAAGATGATAAATAGTATAGGTTTTGCTACGCGCCTGCTGATCTATTTTTAGTAGTCTCCTTTAGCCTACTAAAAATGTCGGTGTAAACGGTCTTCATTCATTATTTAATTACAGAATTATCAAGTGATTTACCTTTTTTGAGAGTTATGACAGAATTTACGATAACGTCAACAGTGATTCTGTCGTTATTGGCTGTTATAAGACGACGTCGCAAACAGAAACTACAGTGACAGTGGTCTATATATCCAATAATTGGTGTATACAGTACCTTATAAATGTAAGTTCAGAATCGTACACGAAGAGCTTAAAAAATTACCTGACGGCTTTTTATTATTACCTAAGTTCTATAAATTAATTTCAGTATTCCCTGTCTAAAGTACGTGACAAACGCGCTGAGACACCAATATGCGAGATAGTTTATTGTAGCTGAAGAAAAATTATCAGTTACATTGAGTTGAGAGATATTCATATAAAATAATAAACAGTAGGCTATACTGTAATGTAAACTTAGCGATTTTTTATTTATAAATAAAGAGCATTTACATTAATGATGTATTTTATTAATGGAAACAAAATTACTGAAAAATCGTAAAAAATTGTTATTATTAAATGTCAAAAATTACAATCCAGATTCTTTTTAATCGTTTGATTGATTGATAATGGTATAGGATGGTGTTACGCATGATGATTGCACAGAGTGCTTGGGGTCAGTTTCAGATAGTGAGGGCGATGTTTGGATATTAGATTGTGAGGTACTAGGTTGATCATAATTTTAGGTCAATCATAAATTATAGTTTAAATTTAGTTTACAATCGAATTTATCACGTTTGTTTAATTCATTAAATCTTGGCAATAACGATAAGAGAAACATTCTCCCAGGATTATCCAGATCAACTTTTGTGAGTGGTACTTTTTCCTACAATAGAGTTTTCTTTCAAAATTATCTTTATCTTCCTTCGCTTTGTTTTGGCCGTTGAATGTGCATGGATAACTGTATACGGTAATTGTAAATTTGAAGTTTCATTTAATTGTGATGCATTTTCTTCTTGCGAAGTTGACCCTGAGTGTGTTTCGTCCATGTTATCGGAAGTTCTCAAACATAAATTATTAAGTAAAACAAATCGCAGCTGAAACACAAGTAGCGTTGTATTGTATATAACACACGTGGCTTTAACATATAGGCCTACGTGTACCTGACTCTTTTACTTGTTTTATAAGAGTATAACCGTTTACAAAATATTTTTATCCAAACAGTTTTAACATTTCGAACATTGTAAATCTCTATACAATAAATATACTACCCAAAGTTAAAGTGCTTGTGAAATAAACTGAAATTACATTTAATATTAGATATAATAACAATATTATATTTTCCAAGTACAATTTTGGAAATACCATTCAGGATATTTTTAATAAAGCTAAATCCTTTTCCAAAGCGCACGACGTATTATGTTATGATGCTTTGTATAACAAATGCTTTTTAATTTCATCACACTTTAAGTCATTGACAATTGGAAACTAAGCAAGAATTAATTTTAAACGTTGTAAATAATAATCGCTATTCTTTTCAGATACTTAACCACTGCATGTTCTTTTCGGTCTTTGTACTTCGAACATCTTATTGGACGTCAGACGATAACAGGTATTGTTAAAAATACATGTGAACCAATTTGGAAAAAATTCTGGCTGAAATGCATGAAACCACCGACAAATGAAGATTTGATGGACATCAGCAATCGGTTTGAAGAAAAAGGGATAATTTTTCACACTGTGTGAGTGCGATAGATGGTAAACACATTAGAACAGTTCAGCTATCACACAGCCGTAGTAATTGTTTCATTTATAAAAAGTATTTTTTTAGTGTTAGTGGCAGTAGCGGATGAAGATTATTGTTTTATCTACATGATGCATTTGATGATTCAAATTTACTAGAAGGTAGTAACATAGAGCAAAAACCCGTACCACACCTGGTAGAAAATGAATCCCATCCAACTCCTTATGTTTCTGTAGCGGATGAAGCTCTTGCGCTCTACCAAATTTTAATGGCACCTTGTCAAAAAAAAAAAAAAAAAATCAAAAATCTTCAATTATCGGCTTAGCAGAGCTCGAAGATTTATCGGATGTGCTTTCGGTATATTAGCCAAAAAATGGCGAATTCTTCACCGTCCTCTTGACGTTAATGTGAGGTTCGCCTATTTCATAATGAAAACATGTTATTTGTAGTAAAATTTAGTCAGAAAACGTGATGGATTCATATTCAAAGATGCACTATTGTGTTCTTTAGAAACTAAACCTCCACCAAGAATTAAGAGAAGTCCAAGTACAGGATAGTTTGCGGCTTATTTGTGTTCAAGTCACGGATCACTTTCGTGGCAGAGTGACCACCTATTAATATTGGAACTGAATAACTTTTTCTACAAAATAATATTATGTAAATTTTGTTGAAAAAATTTTGTAATTATTTGTGTTTATTTTGTAATATTGTTTTCATTAATCACGTTGTTAGTTCTCAAAAGTACTTCATATTCTAGAGTTCAATATTACTTTCAGCAAAATTAATTAACCTTATGTATTATTAGTCTGCATAAATAATGAAGTAACATAACGTGCTCACCTATTTTATACTTTAATTTATAATAACATCATATTAATAAATTTATAATACTACTGTTCTAATTAAAATAATACTACAAAGTTTACTTATTTCACTTAATTTTTCTCCCTCCATATTTCCCCATCGATCTCCTACATCTATTTTACACATCTTTATCCATGTATCTAGTTTTTCGTAAGATTTTTATAGTCAGTGTCACCGATATCATATATTAATAATAGACACTTCTGCTTCTCAATTTTCAATATTAAAATTTCATTTTACATGCCATTTTGACATAGGTTAATGTGATTGTCAGTCGTAAACAGCATTAATTAACTTACGTGTAGCTGGTAACATTTCGTCATTTAACGAAAGTCGAATGATACATTCGTCTGGGAATGACCTTAAGAATAAATTTGTGCTTTGAAATTATGCGACAATTCAGTAAAATCTAGTTACTTCCTATTTCACACTACTGTATGCAGATTTTTTGCGTTAGTTACCGAAAAAATGTTACGTTAAAAAACGTCTGTCAAGCTGAAGCCTAAGGCAAGGTGCAAGGAGTAGACTCCTGTGGATACCACTTCACCGCTTTACAAGCAAGGAAGAATGTGATTGCTAATGGCTTCATTTTCTAGGGCAATCG
Organism: Magicicada septendecula; assembly: GCA_034769895.1. NCBI lineage: Eukaryota > Metazoa > Arthropoda > Insecta > Hemiptera > Cicadidae > Magicicada > Magicicada septendecula. The sequence goes on along the minus strand of CM068367.1, from coordinate 880,214,333 downwards.
ATCTCAATCACAGTTGATATACCGACAGTCGATCCTGTGGCCTACTCGAGATTTACCACCAAGTGCTTGTAGCAGGTATTGCCATTGAAATTATTCTTTGTACAAAAATTATGAACGCCTATGTTATTATAATTACAAAACTGTATTGCAGCCAGTAGTACTGTATGCTTCAGAAGCCTGGGCCGTGACCTCAGACCAAGAAAATATGATCAGAAGATGGGAAAGAAAGATTTTGAGGACGATATATGGAGGAGTACTAGATACTGGAATGAGGACGAACGCTGAATTGTACGATCTATAAAAGGAACCGGACATCGTCACAGCAATAAAACAAGGCAGAATTAGGTAGGCAGGTCACGTACAAAGAATGACAGAGGAAATAGCAGTGAAAAAAGTATTAATTGGAGGATCAGGAGGAAGAAGAGCAAGAGGGAAACCAAGAAGAAGATGGGTGGACGATATAGATGAAGATATGTGAAGACTGGTGGTCAGAAGGTGGCGAAGAATCACACAGCATAGAGAAGAGTAAGGCACGTCATTCTGGAGGCCAGGGCTCTTCATGAGCTGTAACGGCGTGGAGTAGTAGTAGTATGTTTTATAATCAGAAGCGAATATTAAAGACAAGTTCTGAACGTTGGCGAAAAGACAACTTTCTTCTGCAAGAAAAGGAAAAACCTATCTCTTGAAATTAAAATTTAGCTTCCTGAAAATAAAACACTTATTATGTGCTAATGTTTATAAAGACTTTTATTTATTTATATTTCCGTCTTAAACTTCCGTTTGTCTATTTTTTTACTTTTCATAACACTAGAGTTTGTTACCTTCAATGCTGCTCTTTATTAAGCTTTAGTTTTGTATGTACACCACTTCTGTTTACTTCACGTAAATAGAAGGCTGTAAATTACATGTACCCGAAGGCTGCAAATTACACACACGGAGTATGCCATATTTCTTTGCGGTATGACCTATGTATCTCGCAACTGACATAAAATGGATCAAAAGTGCAACTCTTTTAAATGCAAGGATATACAGCGCTTGCTGTGACCATTTAAACAGTGCTCAGGTTCCAATGGATGTGTAGTAAATACCAATTGTAATTGTGTGACAGGTACACATTGGTGTCACATCTACTCTACACTATGTACTTTTATTAATAGTCTCATTACTAGGTTCCGACTCGCAAATTACTATGTGTCTAGCATATATTCTGTTGGTTAAAGTCGTTTGTCTTGTAGATTCTTAGTATACTTTATCATAATGTTTACTAAAATATGCTTTCATATAAAGACTACAAATTATGAATTCGACATTAAACATTTAGTACAGGACTCAAAATATGTCACTTCTCTCTTACACGACTAAGTAGTCAACTAAGACATTTATCTCAGCTTTAGGTGCTTTAATATTTGTTCACTGCATACTTACTGTGGTTATAAATCCTTGCAGTTTAAAGGAGTTGCACTTCTAATACATTTTATATCAGTTGGTTCGTAGCTATATAACCAATTTAGAGAAACGAATCATTTGATAAGAGGGCGGCTGAAGATAGCCAGTGACAAAATGAAAACGTGGTATGATATTGAGGAGCAATAGTCTGGATTTCGAAGAAAGAGACCAGGTTTGGCTGTATAACCCAAAGGGCTGTAGTCGCTCCCCGAAACTTCAAACAAACTAGGACGACCTAGTGAAAAGAGAGTCAGTGATGTTGTGTATCGGATAATCGGATAATACAAAGACAGTGGAAATTCAAAGTCGTTCACCTAGAACGCCTGGCAAAGTATTACTGCAGAGACAGTTTGTCAGTTCGGGACGAAAGAAAAGTGCGTACATGACTCATGGCACGCGGCAGTAAACGCGGCAGAATTACGTAACGCCTTAAGCAATTCCAGACGCTCGAGATGCCCCGTCCAAACGCTACTCGACTATTCTACCGGCATCAAAGCCCGCAATGTCACTACAATGCAAGGCGGCGTACTGCATTCGAAGCGGCCAAGTTCAGTTTCAGACCACCGACATTAGATTGACGTTCGAAGAGTTTGTTATTGTTATGATTAATGTAATGATTAATGTTGCGTCAATTAGTACGAAACTGTGATAGGTGACATTTATTGTTGTGTATTGAACAAATTTAATTTGAGGTATTGCATAGGAGTGCGTTTGTTGATTTCTAACTGTTGTTTGTGTCTAATTAAAATTTGTAATTAGTGACTTGATTGGTGTCAGTTATTCTGTCCACTGTAAACACGACAGTCTGTGTGACCGTCATAACAATATGAAAACAAAACGTAGATTAAAAATTAGTAGATACTGGCAGCTACTGTAAGTTTGTTATGTTTATCCATTGATTTAGTAGATGCTGGCAGCTACTGTAAGTTTGTTATGTTTATCCATTGAATTAGTAGATACTGGCAGCTACTGTAAGTTTGTTATGTTTATCCATTGAGTTAGTAGATACTGGCAGCTACTGTAAGTTTGTTATGTTTATGCATTGAGTTAGTAGATACTGGCAGCTACTGTAATTTGTTATGTTTATCCATTGAGTTAGTAGATACTGGCATCTACTGTAAGTTTGTTATGTTTATCCATTGAGTTAGTAGATACTGGCAGGTACTGTAAGTTTGTTATATTTACCCATTGATTTAGAGGATTGCAACAGTGCCAGAAATAATTTTGTCACTAAATGTACGTATACAATACTACATTAACAAAAATACTGTAATGCCGATTAAGTCAGGTCGCCACAGTGATACTTAAATGTAGTTATATACAGAGAAAAGTAACCAAGAAGAAAGGAATATTATAATTGAAATAGAATCTTTACGGCCATTGAGTTAAGCGAATCAGACATTAGAAGCAGGCAAAAAAAGTTTTAAATATCATTACAACTGTTACAGAGGTCTATCGTTAAACACGTCGTTTTCACTTAATTGTGCGGAACGAAACTGAAAGTGGAAAACATGTTAGCATCATTCTTTACTACAGGAAACAACAACCGTTGAATCACATACGATTGTTGTGTCAGTCAGTGTCATAAGTCAATGTGCGACTTACTTAACAAAAATCTGACCTGATTGGTATTAATTCCCTTGATGTTGTATTTTCTAGTGCTAACATACTATCCCTCGTTTGAATTTCAGAATAAATTACCACAGCATCAGATGTATATGTGAAACGGTATTAATCCGATTTCATCTGGATTTGTGGAAGGTAAGTAGTAAAAATAAAAATAATTAAGTGTAAAGTGTGTTCAACGTGCCAAACACACACACAGGCACGCAAATGCAAATGCAATCTTACCTTACTTTTTATTACTTTGCCGTCTGTGTAAACATGTTACCTACACTCATAATGACAAAGTTTAGAATAAATACGTGTCTGGTATTACCTATTTTATCCTGACCGAACAGGATACCGCCATAAGCTTTAAGCACGCAGTTCCCAAACTAACCCTGGGCATTGTACATGTTCTGTTACAGAAGCATGAGTTCCCATATCATGAAATGTAGCCCACTGGCGTGTAGACGATGTATCTACTAAAGAAGCTTTACAAAGGACTCGTAAACAAAATAGACTGGTAGCAGAATTGGAGAGAGTACCGCAGTTCATTCCTGATGCCGAACTTCTCAATGTCTTTACGATAGAGTCCTGAGGGGACGAAGGAGATAAATTCAATTATGAGTGGGCATACTATTATGAATAATAGTTATATTCGTTGGTCAAAAAACGAAAAAATCAAAACTGTTGAATGGCGTGGCTACTCAGTATTACTGTAGGAAGCGTCAGTAGTACGTCACATTGAAGCTGAGTGGTCATAAGACTTTCAAGGTATCTAAATAAGCAATTAGATGTCTACGTGGACACATCTGCGCAGATATGATTTAGCTGAGTATAAATTTTTCCACTGTCCAAGGTGAGCGATTTACAGAATGAAGAATACGTTCGAAAAAATCTAAGAAAGAAGGCAATAGGAGGGTTTATGTAAATGCACACAGTAGACCACATGCAAGGTGTGAATAGGAGGGTTTTAGTCAGTAAACATGTGACATAATTGGCAGAAAAGCATACCAGTATCTTATAAAATTTTGACGTACTGTAAAAACTGTATTTAACATGGTGTTCTTTATAATTAGTGCCTTAAAGTAATTAAGCTTTATATAGAAAATAATAAATCAATAATCACTACTTTCATTAAATAAAAGTAGTATGAAAAAATTTAAATGATTGATTTATATAATTATATGTTTAATATTGTTATATTACGAGTTCTACCCGTTTATTATCTCTTTTTATTTAGTTTATTAATGTGTAATGAGAAATCTGACGACGTTGGTGAGCTGGTTCCCTCGCAGGTGCACGCGGATAGGCGTAGTCCGCCGCAGATTCTAATGTGGCTGAAATAAACACAAGTTATGTATTTACTGTATTCGGCGTTCTAGTTTGTTAACAAATTCGTTAATGAGCGAATAGGTAACTCGATTCTCATCTAATAGAGTCACACGGTACCACCTGGGGAAGTATCAATGGTAATCTAATTCGTAACAGTACTGTCTATTCAATAAAAGTCGTCAACTCTTTTTCGGTTACACAATTTGAATTTATTAACATTTTAAATGAAAATTGGATATTGTTGCTTTATATTTAGCACTGGCTGTTTGCCTCATTAGTCACTGACTTTATTACTATTTAGCTCTTAATCTCAGGGTAAAAATTAAAAAAAATATTTTCGATTTAACATTACTTTTAAACATAACCTTGAACTTTGGTCAATTAGGTTGACAAATTCTCAGTGGTTCCTTTGAGACTACAAGATACAAAAACAGAAAATGTCTGAACTACTGTTTAACATGAGTAGTCAGAATTAATTATTAGAAATAACAATTGTATTAAAGGTTTTCTCAAATCGTCGACATCGGATTATATCTTCGATTATTGTCAACATTACATTTACTTTATGCATATAGAATTTATAAGTTATAACAAAATGACATGAAAAGTTTTTAAAATTATTAACCTATGGTTATGGGTTTGACTATTGTCAACATTAAATTAAATTCTGGCATTACTGAATTAGTATTCAGAAACAAAACAATGTTAAAAGTTTTTACAATTATTAATCTATGGTTATAAAATTGGCTGTTGTCAATATGAAAACAATTTCAAGCATACTGAATTACTACAAAGTATTAACTATTCAAAATTCAGATAACTCCTTAACCTATACACAAGAAAATACATAAGTGATCACAATTATAAGTTCATTAAAGTTCATTATTAATTATCATGTCCATTGCATGCTGTACTCTAACCAGGTAAATAATTATGACCTGTTGCTTGAATAGTTTCATCAAAATTCCTTGATTATTAGGTACTGTTACACTGGAAATAATAAGTTTAGATATCCTAAACTTTGACTTTTAGAATATTTGTCAAAAAAAATGTATTGTTTAAAAAAAATTATTCATATAAGGTTTAATAATGTTCGTGAATGACGGTTAATTACTTTAGTCATTCACTTTTAACCTCTGTTAAATGTCATGGTTACTTCCATGTCTAAAATGAAACAATCGTAAAATTTCTGTTTTTTAGTTAATATTCATTGATTATTATGTAACACCATACTTCCTGTTATTTCACTTTATTGCAGCTTTATTGTGCACTCTGCAAATATAATTCGTTATGATATAAGCGTTTTTCGATGCACTCGACACTTTAAAAAATTTGTAGGTTAGGTCAAGGCCACACTATACTACTGGCCGGAGTCACCCCCTCCACTCCACGTGCCACGTCACAGTAGGCGCCGGACCGTTTCGCGCCACCAGCCCAATGCTTTTTAGTCAGTATACACTTACACACGTGTTTCTATTCGTATACGAAGTTTTGCTGCAACTGTTTTTCATTCCGTACATTTGTGATAATAATATTAAAACATGCCAACTTCATGCTGCGTACCAGGATGCAAAAGCAATTATAACACAGATAGTTCAGTGACTGTTTTTAGCGTAAAACACATGTACAAGGGAGTTAAATTTAATGACGAAAACTTTAAACCAATCCAGTCTGTAACAGATACTAATTTTGTTTTTTTGAAGTCTTTTAGTAAATGGTTAGTTAAATGGGATGAACTTGTTGTTCAAGGGGAGGAGTTGACAAAAGCTAAAAGGAGAGGAAAATTAACCAATGAAACACATGTAGGATTGGTACATACTGTTAACACTTTAATGGAGATTATTTCGTTTCTCTTAGGAGACATGAAATTGTCATATGTTTTACTTGGCAAATTTCAGACCGATCCGTTAGAGGCCAGATTTAGCCAGTATAGACAGATGAGAGGTGCATGTACCCATGTATCAGTCAAGCAGGTTTTGGAATCAGAAAAAAATAAATAAAAACTTTGAGTTTGATTGATATTTACTCCTCTAGACACAGTAAAGTATGTATCAAAGATTTATTTATTTCTACAGCAGACTGTGAAGAAAGCGATAGTAATGATATGCATGACAACAGTAATCAAATTTTTGATGACCTGCAGGTAGACATAACTGACGTTACCTTATCAGAAAATGACACTTTAGGCCTTGTTTATATTGGTGGTTACTTGGTACACAGTATTTTAAAAAATAACTCTTGCACTGGGTGTACAGATTTACTACAACAAATACCGAGTCTACTGTTATACCACAAAAGGACAATTACTATTTTAATGTTATTAATAGAGGATCTTTAAAATACCCTTCAGATTATGTGATGGAAGTACTAAATTTAGCTTTCAAAGTGTTTACATTATTGTATCTGACAGATACGAAATACAGTTTTTATTGTCCACTAATCAGAGAGTAGCGCTAAAATCCACTGTTTTAGGTTTTATTGACATCCATCATCCACAGAGAAATTGTAATATATGTAAAATTAATTTTAATAAACTTATCGATAAATGTTTATTTTCCTTTTGTAACATCTTATTAAACAATTATTCAAAATCTCGTAATGACAAATTCAATAAAAAAAAAGGAAAGATGCTGAGAATGATGTCAAATCGAACAAAAAGAGAAAAATACACAAATTTTAGCCAAGTTCAGCGTTAACTTAGATAAATGTTAGACACAGAATGTTAAGTTAGTCTAAATAACTTTATTGTAAGTAGATTTTAAATTACATGTAAATATGTTAGACGTAAGGCAATACGAGATTGTAATGCATCATCTTCAAATGATCAAATATTGTAAATAAATACTGAGCAGTTAGTAATCGGTTATTTCTTTAATTTTCCTGCTTACCCCGCTTCTGGTACTACTTATCATACATGATATAAAATCTTGTACAATACGAAAGTTTGGCTGTTTATCTACATAAAGAAACTTGAAAAGTTATTTCCCCGATAAGCTGTCAATTACCTTGATTCACAGCTTTTTTACATCCTTCGTGTAAATTGCACTTTCTCAAATGCTAAATATAACTGTTGTTGTTCACAAAACTCTACATTTTTTCATACCAAGGTCTTTGTTAGTTCATACAGATTACAACCATATAGGACATGTTCAGGTAAACCATTGCAGGTGTGTGTAGGAAAGGTTATTTGAGCACGCGACACAGTAAACAGCATTAGCGGCTGTGTTTCGTTTCGGCGTCTAGTGTGACGTCACGTTTCCAGCACTCCGGCCTGTAGTATAGTGTGGCCTTGGTTAGGTCGATCACCTGTGTTTACTTTCAGACGCGCACAGCTGATTTGGCTTGAATACGATTACTTTCGCACACGGAAATGGCCGTCGTCTTGCTTCGCTAGTCTGAGATGAGTGTATGTAAATTTGTTCCTCTTCGCTGTTCCAATTTTAGGAGCACATACCCCCCGGTCGATTTTGATCGACTTCATTGGTTTAAAAATGCTGCCATTCCATATAGCGAGGTCACTCCCTTCGCGGATTAATTAATTTGCAGAAAATTGTTAATGACTTTGGGGTTGAGAGTATCATTGTATCATTACGCCCTCGTTTTTGTCCAAAATAAATAGAATATCTTTAAAATTTGTTTAACGTCCTTGTTATATGAGTAATACTTAATATAGCCACACCATGTTATTACAATTGTTTTGTTCTTTAAAATAAGACCTCACAAGACATGTGTGAGTGTTATAATTAAAAAGTTAATATTTTGTACTTACGACTATCACATATTTCTTACGATTTTACATGATTAATTATTGAAATTGAACAAATGGTGATTACATTCCAACCATATGGTTTCTCTCAAGTCTTTTTATGATAATTTCTAATACAATAATTGTTTAAAATTAATAAAATCACAATAATTTATCTATGCTTTCTTTGGCCTACAGCATGGTTAATTTGATTCACTCTATTTATTGACATAATTTGTTCTGTTCACTTTTTTGCAGTGATACAGTCATCCTGAACTGTCCATTACAACTTTTGTACATCTCAGTTTTTTTTCTCAGATGTAATTAGTTTCTTGTTTTTAGTCTTATTTATTATTCATAGTCTTAGTATGCCATGTGTCATTATGATTTGATTCCTGATTAATGATATACCCAATTTTAAGTAGTTCTTTTATTTACAAATGGTCCTTATAATCTAAAGATTGTTTTATAATGGTTGGCCTCCTATTATTATTATATGTTTTATTGAGCATAATTCACTAATACTTCTTGCATCTAGTGTAGTCAGACAGTTACCTTAATTTTTCTTAATTGTGGTTAAATTAACATTTCAGTATAATTATTTGATACTATAATAGTAGTTTACATATTATATTGCACATTTATGTCGCTGTTCTTTTCTGGTTCACAATATTATGGGAATTATGAGTGTGTTTATTGAGTACATCTTTTTGTCCAATTTCAGTCTGTGTAATTACATTAAACATCACACATATCACTTTTAATTAATAAATCGTATCACTAGGTTTGTCTTTATAATGTCTATTTTCATTATTGTATAACTTACACTAGTTTTACATTGTTTTATTATTAATTTATTCTAATTACAAGTTGATTTGTACCAGAATTGAGGTTACCTGGGCCCTCTTGTCTGACAACAATGGTCTATGCTATCCTCCCTGCTCTCAATGTTTTAGAGGTTATTATTTTACACTTTTACTCTGGTTAACTATTATTTATTATTTTTCCGTTATCTTTTCATGTCTACTGGTGATTACTAGTTTTTCTTTTATTTATTTTAATTGGATTTGCCTGTATTAAAAGCATACATGGTATTCTATTCTTACTGTGATAACTAATTCATTCTTATATTTCATTATCTTATTTCCTTTTGTTTATTTGTTTATTTACAAATGGTTCTTATAATCTGAAGATTGTTTTATAATAGTTGGCCTCCTATTATTATATGTTTTATTGAGCATAATTCACTAATACTTCTTGCATCTAGTGTAGTCAGACAGTTACCTTAATTTTTCTTAATTCTGGTTAAATTAACATTTCATTATAATTATTTGATACTATAATAGTAGTATCTCATCTCCGAATAAAGAGTTTTTTCGTGGTTTGTCTTTAGTAATAGTTTGTCTATGTCTGTGTCTCTTTACTGTTTCTTACTTCTATAGATTCCTTGTTTTCTTGGTTTCATTCTCTATTGGTACACATTATTGGCACATTGTACGATATATTTGTTAATTCTTCTTCGCTTATGACTCTACTTGTTTTTATTTATTGTATCTTCAGTCTCTTGTTAGGGCTGGTTGTCATTATAATTCGTTTTTGTCCTCTCACTTACCATATCTATTGGGTCATTTGGTTAATCATATTATTATGTTGTCTTCTATATTTTCTTCTTCGTCACTATTTATTATTCTTCAATTGCTGATTTAATTATTTTAATTGCTTTAATTAGTTCGTGGACGGGATATTACATTTAGTACACAGTTATTCATTTATCATTCCTCTCTTAGGTTTTCTTGTGTTAGTTAATGAGTGTTTCATTCTTTATTTTTGTTGTTAATTGTACGGTGAAGATATGTACTGTTACAATATTTATAATAACGTTACTTCAAGATATTTTTCCCTTATTTGGAATATTAAATATATTATATATGCATCAAGAAATAGACTGTAGCAAAAAGTGTTTGAATTAATTATATATTTATATAAATCGTGAACTGGTCCGATTGAGCTAATTACACATTGCACGTTCTAGTAATATAACGTATTAATTTTTTAATCAGTTTATTTATATAGTTGTACAATGCTGTTTTAACGTCTCTGCAACCTGATGACGGCAAAAGTTAGTGGTATTTTTTCTAATGTTAGTGGTATTCTACCATGCTAGTTTTTAAACCAGTCTTTTGTATAGTTTGTTTAGTCGTACGGAATGGTACTGTCTTTGATAGTACATAAAAAAAAACCCCAAAAGTATAAGACAGATAACAGAAGATGAAACAGTAAAGAGAGGATAAGTAAAAGCTAATGTAAGTGCAGATAACTAGCAGTTGTAAAACTTTACTGAAACTTCTAGTCGCCTAGTTGTCATCTTAAAAAGAATAAAAGTTTATCAGCAAAGAATAAAGATCTCCTTTTTTCCTTTATTCCTTTATTTACAATTTTATATGATGCTTAGTGGATACATAAACGTCCCTACGAGCACACACACGGTTAATATTGGATAGATTTTTAATTTTTGAATATGCAATAGGCTTATATCATGAAATGTACATAGGTGTAGGGGCAAAATCCGCAATCGGAGATGAATATGTCAACAGGAGGCAATGTACCAGTTCACCAAGATTTCAAAAAGTTTCCTATACAGTGTTTCAAAATACAAGGTTTCCTATTACTTGTAATTTTAGGAAACAGAATCAGTTTTTTATTACAGTCAGTACTAATTCCCCAGTACAGGATATACCCAATGTTGGCAGATAATGAACGTAATAGTCGACAGGAGACGTAACAACGGAGTTAACTATAAAATTGTAACTGTTCTATTAAAAACACATTTTAGTTATGATTATGTACACGATACTGTTAGATGTTTATTATACACGTGTAAATGTCTCAAGTTAAAATTAATAATTATTAATGGTACATACGAGCGCACACAGTACAGTCCTCTTGTACACCAGGGAGTCGATGTATTAACGAGCATAATGAGTCGTAATTTTACTTCTTTGAATATTCCTAATTGTTCTGTAAGGAAATCATGGAAACTATTTTAACATCTATTTTAAGATTCTCCTGAAAATTTAATTATTTTTATACAGTGAATCTATTTTGAATTTTTGAGATCGAGGGCCGGAACAACATATTCGCCACGCCTACAACAGGCATCACTCGCTTATTGCGTAGCTACATATTGCGAGTAGCTTACACACTAACTGCATTACACGAGTACAGTGTTTGCGTTGCAACATGATTAGCAGTCAACGTGTATTCCAATTCGTATGACCCTGCCTGTATGTCTTACCGCGTAGACCTGGCCAGACAGAAGCGCCGGACGAGCAGCAGATGGTCGGCACTGCGTTTTTGCCCTACGCCTATCGAAAAGTTCCTCGAGAGGCGTGGGGTGCATGAGGTTTACTTGTCGACACAGAAAATTCAATGTCTGCGACCGGTTAAGGACGCCAGGGATAATCTGTCCTCTTGCGGAGTGTACAGAGTACCGTGCTCGTGAGGTATGGTGTATACGCATCGGTGAGCACAAGCGACACTGTCATCTGGGCCAGTATGAGAAATCTACCGTTGCCGAACACGCCTTGTCCAACAAAGACCGTAATATCTTGTTTGATAAGACCTAAGTGTTGTCCTCGACTCGGTGGTACTTTGCTCGCTTGCAGAGGGAGGTGATTAAAAGCCATCGCTGTGGAGATCGTAGAATGGATAAAAGAGGGTCCATCAGGTCTGAGAGCATGAGCATCTATGAGACGTCCTCTTTGGATACATATACCGAGCTAGCGATAGGAGCTCCTGCCATGTGGACCGGTCCAGGATGGAATGTTGATTTGTTGGGGTCGTTAATAACGACATGCTCGTACTAGTTCGCATTTGTATAGTATTTTCCGAGGCAGTTTCCAAGAATCGCCTGGCCGTACACAGTACCTGCTACGGTCGGTTATAATGGAATTGTTCTGGGTCCTTGCTGCTCGAACGTAAAATTTACATACAAGTAGCCCCACTGTGTCATCGAAGGAGCGAATACCGAGTCCACTTCTCAACAGACGAAAAGGGAACTGACAGGGAACACCCTGTCGAGAACGCTTGACAGCTTTCTTTTATAAACAGCGGCAAGATATCGCAGACCGGGGCAGCGTAGGTGATGGTCGGTAACAGATACGCGTTGACGATCAATTTACCTAGCTTACGGGTCAAAGCCTTGTTGACAAGTATTGGAAACAGAGAGCCCAGACGTGCTGACGCTCTAGTTTTGACTGTCTGGGCATGGGTTCGCCAGGTGAGCCGACGATCTACGTGGGGACACCGAGGTACTTCTGTAGACCAGGGCAGGTATGTCCTGTTGATTCTTACTCGGCTTCGCGGTTCCTTCCCGCGCTAACAGAATAGCACAGCAGCGGAGCTCTTGGTCTCGGTGACGGCAACTTTCCAGTTATCAATCGAGGCCGCAAACGCATCGAGTGCGCGCTAAAGTCGTCCGATCGCCGTCAGCTTTTGTTTCGGCTTATATGCCGCCGTGTCGTTGGCAAACAGAGATATATTGACTCCAGGCTCTCTGGGTACGTCGTTAGCGTAGACGGAAAACAGTAAAGGTCCTAAGACGCTACCGTAAGGTGCCCAGGCTATAGTAAGTCTCTCGGAAGAGACATGGTCGTCTCAGAAGGTCCACTCCGTCAAAAAGCTAGCAATGAAGTGAATGTAGCAGTCTGGGAGCTGGATTTTCCGGGGCTTGAATAGGAGCCCGTCGTGCCAGACATTGTCAAAGGCCTTTTCCACATCTAGAAAACAACCTACGGTCTGCTCTTTCTGACACCCGGCGTCCGAGATTTAATCCGCCAGTCTCATCAGCTGACAATGTTTCTTGGAAAAACTATAGAGAAACTAAACTTTCAAACTGCTTTCAAATTACTATACTGGGCACAAAATAATGGCTCTAAATTTTCAGAATAAAAATCTGAATAATTTTTTCTCGCAACGTCAGAACGAATATCAATAATAAAAGGTTATTACTTGGATCTAAATAAATTTGAAGAAGAAGAAAAAATTAGATCACGGCTTACGTTTGCCAGCGGCTCACATGGAACCCACACACAAAAACCTTAAAAGGTGAATGCTTATATAGAATGAATATTATTATATGATATGCATTATGCAAGTGATATGCCAGCGAATAATTAATCTGTAACACTTGCGAATGCCTTTGTAAGGTCATAAGTAGAATTACTGAGCAATAATATACGAATCAGCATACCAACTACCTTAAATTCCTTGAGCGTATACATAGGTCTATATCCGGCCTTCGCGAAGCCATAGGTCCATTTAAAACTAGTCCGATTAACAGCATCCTAGCCGAACGCCGAGAAACACCGCTAAAAAGAAAAACAAACTGAGTATGCCATTTGCCAAAAAATCAGTATCTACTAAGCAGCATTTGGATACCTTAATGTGTTCTCTAACAGGAACAGCAACAAAGGATGCCCAACCATACCTAAACCATTCTATGAAAGCATTAATAACAAATAAGCCATCTACCAACTGCCATAGGAAATTAAATACTCATTTCCCTACTATTTCCACTCAGAAACTTCCACAAGATCCTCCCTGGTTCCGCCCCCTCTCAAATTTCATAACTCACCCTCACGATGACAAAATTACATTACTATTACATATCCTTTTGTTTCCATGTCTAAATTCTACAAAATACTTGTCAAATACAAGGACACCCATGTGTCCACACATAAATTTTGCTCACATAAAAATAATGGATGTGCAATTCTATTCCCTGGGCGAGAGTACTTGTTTAGGTTGAACACGGTCTGCTCAGTATTCTTCTGTAAAGTATCTGCAATCCGTTCAGCACTGGGCAGAGTAAAAAATTCCAGTAGCTCCAGGTATATTAGGTTGTCAGGTTCTTGACGGGTTTTAGTTTGGAGTAAGATATTATCAACAAATCCATTACTCAAGACATACGTAATGTAACTCTTGATATTACAACTAGACAGTGCAAAGAAATTATTTTTATTCTGATATCATTATACTACGGAATCAAAGGCAACGAAGCTGCAAAAAATGCAACCATCATTTATTATCAACTTTATCCTATATTCCCATAAAACCTTACACAATGTTTAAAAAAAATTCTTCATCTGAAAAGTTTAGAATACTGAAACGAATCCTAGCTTAAGTCACCGCCCACTAAGCTATTACTAGTGAGGACAAAACATTTACGAACAGCCCTCGTTTACAACGTGGTCCAGAAGACATTAAGTGGTTATAACAAGTCTATGTATTGGCTACAAGCTGCTGACACACAAACACATTAACGTCCTGCAAGATGCATTCACTGTGGCGTGGCCATTACAGCACTTCGCCGTGTTTCAGAATTCCCCGTTTTCCACCATCTACGCATAAATATAACATTCCTTCGGACGTCAGAACAACAAGATGGCTACAGATGGAATACTTCTACCCATAACAAGACAATTGTTCTAGTTTGTGCTACTTCTTTTATTTATATAGTTATTTGTTTATATATTTATTGTATATTTATATTAATTGTATTTAGTCTTATGAACAAAAGGTACAGTGGAACCTCAGTAATTCGTCTCCCACTAAAGCTTTTTTCTTTTCTTTATTAACAAGCGAGTAACGTATATGTTACGCTCTAATCAAATTTCTAGGTAAACCAGAAACGTGCTGATTGTAGCCGAGGTTCTAATAATAGCCAGGAAAACGGATTGCGGAAGGTAATGGTTCCGAGAATGGATATTTCGTACATATTTGCATGGCACATTAAGTGTTCTGTTGTGATGTTACAGCGTTAACAGTTTCCGAAAATTCAGTTTAGTCGAGGCCTCGTGCTGATTCCAAGAATTTTGTTTGTGTATGTTTCTGATCAGATTTCAAGGTCAGTCATGTCTACTAAACGTACTCATTTACCAAAAAAATACGAAATTCTCCAGCGCCTTTGGAAAGATGGAAGTGCGACTAGACTGTCGGAAATTTATAGTGTTCTACGTACCATAATAAATGACATTAAAAAAAATGGTGACGGAATTGAAGATTGTATGTGCAAAACCGAAGCTGCAGAAGGGAATGTGTTGAAACAAAAATGATTAACAACCTCTCTAGAAAAATTGGATGAAGCCATCCATGTTCATATTGTTCACTCAGCAGCGCTCCCAAGGAATTTCATTAAGTGGACCAATTATCACTGAAAAAGCTGTCCAAATCAATAAAACACTTAATGGTGACCCAAATTTTAAAGCAAGTCAAGGTTGGCTCTGTAGGTTCAAGCAGAGAAATTCGACAGACACAAATCGAAGGGGAGAAGCTCAGTGTAAACAGTGAAATAGTGTCACGATATCGGAAAAAATCTGACATTAATAAGCTGGGTTTGTGCGCGGACCAAGTGTATAACTGTGATGAGACGGGATTGTACTGGAAAGCTCTCCCACAAAAAAAAACGCTGGCATCTGGCTCAAAATATTCAGCCCCTGGATATAAAATGAGAGAAGACCGCATTACAATTCTTGTTTGTTCCATTGCTAGTGGGAACCATAAAACACCGTTAGCTGTCATCGGCAAGGCAAAAAAACTACGAGCTTTTAAAACATCAGTTGTAATTTACTGCCCGTGAAATATGCCCTAAATAATGCATGGATGAACAAAGAAATTTTTCAGCAATGGCTGAAAGAAGAATTTCGTCCTAGGTACTGTTTTGCTTTAAAAAAGTCTGCCAGAAAAGGTTCTATTAATCTTGGATAATGCTCCCGCCCATCTTTGAACATTCATCCTCTTGATAATTTAGAAGAATGTTCATCTGATTCAAACGGCATCCAATGTATGTTTCTTCCCGCCAGCACAACAAGCTTACTACAACCAATGGACCAAGGCGTCATTGAGTGTTTTAAGAGGCGGTACAGAAAACGCTTTTTGCAAAATTTGGCATTTGTGAAAACTATGTGGACAATGAACAATTTTGGAAGGCGTACACTATAAAGGATGCAATATATAATGCAGCTGATGCATGGCAAAATATTCCAGAAAACACTCTAAAATCTGTCTGTAATATGTTACGGTCATCTGAATTATAACCAGCGTCAACAGAACCAGAAGGCCTTGACCCCATATCGGAATTGTTAGATATCTGCCAGTCCCTACCAGCGTTTAACAGTTTGAACGAAAACGACGTCAAAAATTGGTGTGAAATAGACTTATCGGATGTAGGCTACGAAATGTTTAATGATGATGAAATTGTTACATACGTATCCACAGAACCTACAGAAGCTAATGATGAAGAAGATGACTAGCGAATAAAACCTGCAATCTAGCATAAGCAGGCCATTCAATCACTGACTACAGCAATCAAGTGGTACGAAGGCGAAGATGAAGCAGAACTGTCTAAAATAAATTCACTGCGCCAAATACATAATTTGGCTCTTGAAAAGTACGATCTGCAGAAAAAACAAAAGAAAATTACAGACTTTTTTTCACAATCGCTAAACATTTTTTTTTTGCAATTACAGTGCCTAACTTGTTTGAGTTTGCAGATTTCCAGAAATAGGCCTAAATATGTTCTATGAAGAAATTTGTGTTAGTGGTTGAAATCACAAGCAGAATGATCACTGTTGCACACCACTATATAAAAATGTAGCCTGTTCCGATCTGACGATGAGCTGTGAAGCTTGAAAGCGCTAATCGGGATAATTTTTATATAGTGGTGTGCAACAGTGATCATTCTGCTTGTAAATATGTTCTGGTTATTTATAATACAGTATTAGTACAATACATTGCTAGTGTTGTGATAAATCCTTTTATATTGTCTGTAATGGGTATTTACTCCCTCACTAATTCGTTATTTCACTAATTCGTCATTTCGTCACCCTTAGGTCGCATAGATGACGAATTACTAAGGTTCTACTGTATCTTCAAACAATAATTTGTAACAATAACGGGAATACACTAGTTACAAAGGAAATGTGCCGATTTATGCAGTATTTGTAACGCCAGCATTAACACTGCCCAGCGCATGTTGCGCTCATCGATGGTTGCGCTACGCTCTATTGTGGCTGCTGTCAGTCGGATAAACCCTAATCCATATTATGGTACAACAGTAAATGTCACTGTTCTTAATTGTTATATTACGGCATATACAAGTCACAAAATTTTACTATTTGATGCAACATGTTCAAATGTAGGCCTATCGTGCTACAAACACATTCCTTACTTCGTTCGAAAAAATGAAATGTGCAGCTTGAAAGTACAAACATTTAATTCGAGTTTATGCAGAAAAATTGGAAATATAATTCTCTCTTACATGTAAGAAATGGAAAGATAAAGTAACAAAAGCTGTTTTCAGATGCATTTTGTGTGCTTTATTTAGAGCAGACTTTTAAATAACTATTAAAGGTTTATTCCTGTGCGTGTAATATGATACAAATCATATTACATTCTCAAATAATACACATTCTGGTATCCATTTCTCAAATCTCAGGACACATTCCTAGTAGAGAACCCTTCTTCCTGAGAACAGTTTCATTTAGCGAGAAACACAACGTGCGCAGCGAATGCTAGCGTAACTACGTAGACGTCAGTATTCTTACTTCAACAACAATGTACAGCTTCAGTGTCTCCATTTTGTTGAATAAAATTAAGATTGAAAGAAAAATATATCATTTTGTAGTACGTACATACATAGCTACAAAAACATGTGAGCAGATACCACGTACCAACGATCCGAAGAAGAAATATCAAGCCATATAAAGGAAACTGTTAGAACGCCGTAAAGACAGAATCTGTCTAAAGCTGTTTCCATGTACAGTCTGCTGGTGAGACATTATCGCGCGCGCGTGCGCGTGTGTGTGTGTGTGTGTGTGCACTCACATTACCACGTAACATTCTGTGCATGCGAAACGTGAATGCAGACTTTCATACGTGTGGGATCGGCTGCTGTCATAAACGACTAAATGGTTATACCACTGGTACTTCTGTACGAGTGTCTGTATTATCGTTTCTTTTAGAGTTCCATGTTTGATACAAAACTATATCCAGTACAAGTATGGATGCGTGCAGTTACACATCGCTGGCGCCTCAAACGTGTAAAAAAAGTCAGATAAACGTAATGACTGACAAAGGTAGCTTAGTTAAGCACATCTCTTATACCGTAGGCCTACTTAACAAACCGTCACGGCACGGCGACGTGGAACGACTACTGCCGTCCAATGAGATTGTTCATTGTATAATAAATTATGATTTCTCGGCAAACAACAATAATATAAAGTGTCCCATCACTTTTCAAAATATTCCAAAAACGCCTACAATAATCGAATCACATCTATAACTTTTTGCATGTTCAGTTGAGTCCATAACATAATCCTTACGCATTTCTTATGGGATTCCTACTTTTACTAGCCGCACTCCGATATAGAATGGAGTTGAATGAAACATCAATTTGGCGCAAATGTATACTTTTTGCATTTGTTTTCATTTACTTTCTAGAATTTGCCGAAATTCGATTTTAATAGGCTTACTGTAGGCGCTTTTCTTTAAATTTAAAAGTAATTAAAAGTCAATGACAGTTCTGTCATTAAAGGAGTCAGATAATAATAAATGCTTCAGACATTACGATTTTCAATGTATTCTGTATTGTTACTGCTGTCAGTGCACTGAATACCTAATATTCCTTTGGATGTAAAAAGTAATAACCTTTCTTCAAAAACATTTAAAGTATCTGAACAAGAAAAAACTACTGCACCCTAATTCTCAGACTATCTACATCAAATTGTAATAGGCAATTACTTTTTGAAGAGAAACAATTATTATTTTATTCTTTGTGCTTAAATCTCGCATCTGAAGAAAAAAATGCCCTATATTTTTAACTTTAACTTTTTTTAACATTAAAAATTTGTCAAAAAAGTTCGGAAAACGCACGATAGGCATCGCTGATTTAAATTTTTCAGCGCAATATTTCAGCCCCTCTATAGATCGAAAGCCTTATTCACAAAGTCAATTTTAAAACATGAAAATATAACTTACATAACCACTGATATATGACTACAGTAACGGATATCACATGGCTACAACAGTTACATGAGCTGCTAAACACCACAATTTAACTGAATAAATAAGTAGAGTACTCTCATCGGAAACAGGAGACGACAACGCCTATTTCGAGTGGGCCGACAATTGGAGAGTTGCCGTCAACGCTGCTAAGAGCGCAGCAGTAATGTTCTCGCGACGCCTAAATCGGCTCGTCTGCTAACCGTAGGCTAGTCGAATTGCCCTGGACCAGGTCATATCCTTTTGCCCTGAAAGAGTGTTAAGTACCTCGGGCTCCACCTAGACTCGAGATTCATCTGGCTAACTCATACATTGAAATTCAACGCATTTTGGCACAACTCCGAAGGTTATGGCCTGCAAATCCTACCGGCCCGAGTTACCCAAAACCCCTTGATTACCGGACTCAACAAGTACACTACAAACCCAGGTGAGTCTTGGAATCAACCCTGTTAGTTAGCCACGGCGGAGTGATCCACCAATCAAGGGAAGCTTCACGTCCCCATCCTCACTTAATCAAGATTAAATACATAACACTTGCAGGAGTCCAAATTGAGACTTGGGACACTGCACATCTCTCGTCTCATCCCTCGCGCGAGCCGCCAACCCCCAGTAAAGTGGAAAACAGGAAACATCCGGACACAGTGAACAACAAACACAAGTGCTTATCTTTCTTTTCTGTTTGTTATGAACTGTGTGTGTTAATGTGTTTTTCTTATAACAAATAGCTAATATTAACACACAACAAACGGATCCTGTTATTGGTGACAAAATATGTACTAAAATTAATAATAATAAAATAATTATAACAAGAATAGTAAAGTAATACAGTAATATTGATTTAGGAATAGTATCAACTTGGAACGCCGTAAGAAGAGAAGTGATTTAGGAAGAAGTGACACTTCAACGATTTTGTGTTTCTGATTGAAACTACTGATACGTCCATTTTGTGTCTGCAAAGATCACTGCTTCTCAACTGATTCCTTTATCAATTCTCTCCGTCTTGTCGATGCAGTAGTGTATTGCTCGACCTCTGCTCACCAGCGACGTATAAATCTAGGATTATACTGTTCCCGTTGAAGGATCTGTGCTCGTTTGTTATAGCTTGTAGCTTGCCATTTTCTGTATTATACAATTGTAAGCTGTATTGATTTTACCGTATTATTGTCATTTTGTTTACTTATATACCTGATGGTGTGTGTTTAGGTTTGCCCGATTTTTTGTTTGCACTAATAAGTAGCTTATGCCATCTAATTTATTAAATTTTGGTTTAAAGCAATAATAATGAGTGTTTTATTAACTTAACGAATACATTGATTAAATGCATAATCTTATTTATAATCAATATCCAGATATTTTAAGTTCATTTTTTGGTGTTTGCGTGAACAAAATAGAAATAAATTAAATTGCACATATAAATTATAATACAAATGTCTAAAAAGTAAATACTCAAGTTCAAAATACATATTGTCTAACTGGGAACACAAGTGTGTTATGTCGTATTCTTGATCAAAACTGTTTCTGTTTTTATCATTAAGAGACAACAGTAAACAGTATACTGAACTGAAATATCTGTAAACAACAATCTGCTTCAAAGTCTTTAAATTATTATGTCTGTTGTGTACGAACTGTTTGATTCTAAATCTGACATTCGTAATTCCAAAATCAGTATTGTTCAATTGCTAATCGTAGTTAAATATTTTACCATAGCGTATCAGTGGTATATTTAAAAAATGTCAACTATTGTTTGTAGTTATTAAACAACACACCGTTATATCCTTTTGTGTAAGCTTCGGATACACACTCTCACGCCCATGTATGGTACATGGAAGCAAATATAGAAATATATTTTTACTATTTAAATATAAACAGTAACAAGTTACTATTCTATAAATCGCATATTTTGTTATAAAATAATAATAACAATAATAATAAAATAAAATAACCAATCATTATAAATAACCACTGTCATTATTATCAAACATCATCATCATTATTCCTGCATCTCCTAAGTGGAGCATAGGGCATCAATGAACTTCCGCCACCGGACTCTGTTCCGCGCCATCGTCTTGATCTCGGACCAGGTCTTCCCTCCTTTCTCCATCCCTTCCGCTATTACACTCCTCCTCCATGTGTTCCTTGGTCTGCCTCTTCTCCTGCTACCTTGTGGGTTCCATTCCAGGGCTTGTCTTGCTATGTTGTCTCCATCTCGTCGTAATGTATGCCCAATCCACTTCCATTTCCTACGATGCATCTCAATGTCAATGGGTGTTTGATGGGTTCTTCTCCACAGCTCTTCATTGGAGATAACTTGTGGCCACCATATCCTCAGGATATTCCGCAAACTTCTGTTCACGAATGTTTGGAGTCTGCTAATCAGTTGTTTGTTAGTCTTCCAAGTTTCACACCCATAGAGCAGTACCGACTTGACATTTGTATTGAAGATGCGTAGTTTGGTATTGGTGTTAAGTTCCCTTGATTTCCAGATTGGTCTCAGCATTGCAAATGCTCCTTTAGCCTTATTTATTCTATTTCCTATATCCTGTATGGTTCCTCCCTCCGTGGTGACCATACTTCCCAGGTAACAATATGCATTTGCTTATTTTACTGTTTTCACGTAGTTTTAAACACTGAATACCCTTTCATAGACAAAAAATAAATAAAAAGGACGTTTGAGTATTTATAGATTAAAAATGACTGGAGAGTTGTTAACAAACAATAGTAGGTGAGTCAGCTTATAATCTTACATAGTCTTACAGTCAAAGTACAGTTCGGTACTCAAGACAGATTACACGGAAGGAAGAGCGAGCTGAGCAATTCGCGTTCTCTTTATGTCTAATTAATAGGTAACCTGTAAACGTTAATATTTATCCTAACATTGTTACATACAGAAACAATACACACTCATTGTTCAGGTGATATCTGTAATAATCGAATAAAGTGGCATGCGCATACACTGTTATCACTTTACCCCTTCCCAAACCAGGACCTGTAACTTCTCACGAATCCATAATCTACAGTCTCAAGACAGTATTCACTTTGAAATGTTAAGCAGTCATTCAAGATACAATCAAAAAACGGCAAGATAAACGGCGACTAAGGTTCTTTCGTTGGTCAACCACTGGCAACTACTAAACGTTCATATTCGCCATCTGCTGTTGGTATTACAAGGAACGTTACAAACGAATGTTGTTCTGCATTATTTGTATGCGCATCCCAGGTTTCAAGTGCATTGTCGATCAAGAAATTATACCTATTTTCCATGAGAAGCAAGTTTCTTTATTTTTAAGACGTTTAATAAACAAGTACGAGTACAATAGACAAAAGTACAACAAACAAGTACTTTTCGTTAGGTAGTTGATTAGTAGCATACCTATAATTATTGGTATGCGTTACTTTTACTTTCATTAGTAATAAAACTTTGCCTTGCTTAAATCTTTCAAATTAATAGTGTGTGTAATTTCATGTTTCAAAATATCATACTCACTATTAAAAATATTTAACGGACAATTTATGAATAAAACGTAATCTTACTTGTGTTCACTGTAGGCAAAAAAAAAATCAACACTTACTTGATTTGTAACCACGTTGGACTCTACTTATTACATCAATGTATGCAGGTTTACGTGTGATACTATCTACACTACATACTACCCATCGTATCATGTACTCACTGTCAACCAATCTCAGTTTCAAACCAACATTTTAAAGTAAACAAACAGTAATTACAAACAGAATTATCACTGTTGCACACCACTATAGAAAAATTATTCCGATTAGAGCTGTCAAGCTCTCAGCTCATCGTCAGATCGAAATAACAACAACAACAACAACAACAACAGAATAAAACAAACTCTTCACACCCCCACTCATTTAGTTTTAGTATAGAATACTAAAACTAAATTTGATAATGAAGAAATATTTTATAATATAATTAAGAAGTGAAAGGTAGAGGACGGATAGATAACATTAAGAATTAAATTGCATATAAATTGGAAATATAATTTAATTGTTTATATTAAATTATATAACTATTATATATGTTAGTAAGTATTAAAATAAAAACAATTATGAAATTAACTATACTACTAGGTAACGCTAGATTTGCAACTTTATTTGTAGTTAAACTTTTTCTAATTGCTAAGAAAACTTAATGATTATATTTACAAATTAGCAAACCACATGATGTCATCCGAAAAAGTCCCATCTAGGTGGGCCTATACTGGTTGCACCTGCTTATATTCTATTAGACATTTTGTAACAACTATCGAATAATACGCTAAAAACAATTGCGATATTAATCAACATTCTTAATGTTCGGAATTGTGATAACCGATAATGTTTCATATTTCGTTTTGAAACATATTATCCTGTTTGTCAAATATTTAGAACGTTTGTTTATGTGTTCATAGTCTGGAAAGTTATAATAGGTTTATAGAGATTATTGTAAAGTAAGTCGTTAATAAGTACCTTAAAATATTGACTATTATTGTATATTGTAAGTTAATCAATATGCTACAATAAAAGCGAGACAACGTGTGTTTGTTTTCGCGCTATATTACGTTCATGATACGATAAAACGAGAGCAAGGGTGGCACAGAGAGGCTGTCATGTAGAGATAACCACTGTAGGGATTGTATTTCACAGCAACAAGAAATACACTTTTTCCTGCAACGATGATGATCGACACAAATTAATTTAACAATGTGTAATTAGAGAAGCTGATGTCAAGGAGCAGTTTACAATGCACTGCTGACAACGGTACACAGTAATTAATCTCTCTCTAAAAACGTATAACAAAAGCAGAGGACAGTTTGTGATTATGCTGCAAACTTTGCATCGCGCTGTCAGCCTTGACCCGCCGTTCGGCATGTTTATTTTAATTATGTGGGTCGAAGTAATGACGCTAACACTTTAAAAAATTAACAAGTCAAAAGAAATCAGTAATCAGAATATTAATAGGCGACAGTCCCTTGAATTATTATACTAGTAATAAAACGATATTATGCAGTCACAAATCGTATACATGTAATTTTTTTATGTTTAATATATTATATATGTCGGCTTAATTAATCCATTTCTCACTCCCCAAAATGTTACTTTACAGTTACCTGGTGAGTTATAAAAGTAATACAAGTATTATACGAAAAGGTGCAACTCACCTTGTTTTCATACAGCCCCGTGTTTGTTGTTTCCTATAGGGCAGGCAGGTCCCTAAGGGGAAAAAGTTCGGAAGGATATAGGGTTTACTTCAATCATACAGTTACGATAATCGGCAATCCTGCGAGCAGTGAATTCATTTACTTAAGATACTAAAACTCTGAGGCCATGCGATGTTTAAGAGTCAATACCTACCGGATTCACTGCTCTAATGTGACTGAATCGAGAAAACAGCCAAAAGTTTCTGACAGATCGTGCGAATCAATCTTACATTTTCGACAATCGAAATCGATTCACGCGAACCAAAATACCGAACATACGATATAACATAAAACATCATGCAGTGGGATGCTAACTGCTGTACATCAGATTACGCTACCGCAAGACTGTAGCTGCAATACTTAACTATAACGTATACGTTGCAATTAGGCTGAACATGTACAGTTCGTGACAATGAATTATACGTGAACGATTTCATAAAAACGAGACGCGAATAAAATTTTGCAAGTTGAGGTTCCACAGAAGAAGCAAATTAGATACTACTTTTGGTATAGATAAATATATGTGAAGATTCAAGGCTGGAAAGAGAACAGATTAACTTTTCTTACTTGCAGTTTTGTTTGTTACCTTCTTTTTCAGTAGAATGTTGATTCGTTTTTAAGGTAACCTACTATCATCAAACATCATAATCAGACAATAATTAAGTCTCAAACAATTACTAACTATAATGATTACTGACCACTCTGCTTACATTAATGGACTTTTATATATGAATACACGTTCATACAGCGTTTCTTTAAAAATAAAACACACACACACACAAACACATAGTACATATTGTCCTGAATTGTACGTTACTATAATTAATAGTATGATACTGTACAAACCCATTAATATGCAAAATTAAAGTTTTAATAATAATTGAGTTATTATTTGAAAATAATTATAGGCTTCCGTTTTTAATGTAGAATCCATGAGCATTACCCAGACACGTGCGTAATTATCAATGTATTTTCCGCAACGGTAATGTACACAATTTTGTAAAGAGATTGACACCTGAAACAGATTGAAATTGCCGCTAAGACATATATTGCATCGGTACTCTTGTAGGCTGACGGGCAGGTAACTAAGAGTAGAAGAATAAGACTGTACAAATAGCATTCGATGTCATGGAAAGGAGAAAGACGAATCACAGCACCATTAAGTGTGTTAAGAAAATGGAAGTAATAGTTTCAAAAAAACCCTCTATAATCGTAAGTGATGATGTTCGTTATAGCTTCGACGCACTTGTCTATACCAGAATCTTAGGTTAGTAAAACATAAGTAGTCTGAAATCACAAGGTTACAGCCTGCAAACAAGAAGACCGTTTCAAAGACAGTCGGTAATACAGTCGGAACCAAATGAATTCTCTACCTCTGAAATCTGTTAATATTAGTTAATATTGGTAAAGCATCTTAAGAAAAATGTTACCCAGCAGCAGGTGGGCGACTCGGGACAATAGGACGGAAAGAATGACGTGGTAATCAAATAGCTGTTATCAGCTAAGGTATGTAAGACAAAAAAATGAAACTTTCTTCTTAGTTTGCGTCTGGTAAGATATTTCTTTTAGGGGAAATTTGTTAGGAAACGAGGGTTTAATACTCTTAATCTTCATACTCTGCAACTTACTTCATAAACGTACGTAATTGACTGATACATCAGTCTTTATACAAGACGCTCTTCACAGAACGCATGCATTCGCTGCTGTAAATGAACCAAGGAAACGTAACAGATTTAAAGTTTTGTGTTGAATTTTTTCATTCTTTTTAAATATTTAAAGTCTATTTTTATTAAATTTTATAAACATTAGCTTATTTATTTTTTTCATTTTACGTTATGTATCAGTATGCTTTAAATTTTGCATTTTGGAAATTATTGTGTTGGAGAATCCTTTAGACTACGCTCCAAACTATTTTAAAATAGTTCAAAACTACTACTAGACCGACACTAGTTTCAAAATCTTAGTTTAGTACTTTAGTGCTCGTAGTGATCTAACCAAATCTACAGCTGTAAACGTGTATCCAACCCTTCCGTTTTTTCCCCGGGCGTTTAGAGCCGTAGTGTTTTGTAGCTGTATCACTGTCATTAGTATTTCGACAGTGCAAGAGTAGTATTTCCTTCCTATATACATTAAAACCGATAATTTAAATAGCAATAAATTTGTCACATTTTCTATGGATGTCACGTGCACAATTACGTTAAAAAATTATTACTCAAGCATAAATCTGTTAAAGCAATTTGGTCTCGGTAAACATACGAACTTGTAAAAACACATCCGTAGTAAAAACTCTGTGAATGTTTTATATATAGGCCTAGAGCAAGCGTTTCATGACTACAAGAAGTTAGTCAACACTAAATAACTAAATGTTTGACAAACTGTTGCAAATTATAAAAACTGGGTGTGAAAATGATCAAATTGTTTCACAGTACGTCTTTGTTAATGGTAGCATTAAAGATTAATACAAAATTTTCAATCTACAATTAAATAGATCTTAATACACATTCAATAGTTTTAAAGGTTAATCTGAAATCACATGAAAACCTTTTTGCAGAATGTTTTATTTTTTGTTATAACCTATATCAGACAATGTATTTGCAAGTTAAAAACGGGATAAAAATTATTTTCTAAGCAGTTGCGTTATTAATATAATAATTACGTTGCAAAGTAGCGTAATAATATAAAGGGGTATGCCTGCTTAGTACGCGGCATGACTGCCTTGAGCATTCACTTCCAACAAACATCACAGTAAGATGTGGTAAACGCATAACCTATGCTCTTACACAATGTGAACTATATAAACTCGTACATAGAACATTAGATACCATATTTATTGAATCAACCGAGAATACATTAGAAAATTATCAAAAATCTTCGTAAACACTGTCGCTTATTTGCTCTACTTATCTATTTAAACTGCCACAAATTGGAACCTGGACTATTAATAAGAAATGAAATATGAAAAATTGGGGGGGGGGTTGCTTAGGAGATATATTAACATGTTACAAACCAAATTATTATTTTTTTTTTTTTACTGATTGAGAATCAATTGATTCATTTTTACAGAAATGATAACACGGAGTGGGTAAAAATAGCTGGAAGAAATAATTTGCATGTTTTTAAAAGTTAATATTATTAACGTATACTGGTAAGTTATGACAAAGAGTGCGACGTGTGAATAGACTTCTATACACTTCACTTGTCCGCTTTGCGAGTATAGAAGATACTTAATTATTAGTTATTCATTTTCTACTTAACAGGCATCAATCGCAATTATATACCAACAGCCGAGCCTGGGGCCGACTCGAGATTGACCAAGTGCACGCATGCATGCATTACATGCGTCTTCGGTGAAATTATTTATTTTACAAAATTATGAACGCCTGCGGTGTCATAAGCGGAAGCGAACTTTAAAGCTAATGTTTTGAACTTTGGCCAAAAGAAGATTCTGCATTGCAAGGAAAGATAAAAGGTACGCCATAAAATTAAAAAGTAGCTTCCTAAGAAATAAACATTCTTTGTATGGTACTGTTTATTAACTCTTTGGTTTTTATTTCTTTTTTCGTTTTAAGTCCTATTTATTTATAGGACCGGATTTTATTACCTCCTGTACTTTTTTTCTATTAAGTCTTAGTTTCGTATGGATAGGACTTCTGTTTCGTTCATGTGCATGCTTCGGGTTGTAAATAAAACACAGAGTA
Organism: Magicicada septendecula; assembly: GCA_034769895.1. Taxonomy (NCBI): domain Eukaryota; kingdom Metazoa; phylum Arthropoda; class Insecta; order Hemiptera; family Cicadidae; genus Magicicada; species Magicicada septendecula. The sequence goes on along the minus strand of CM068367.1, from coordinate 880,186,245 downwards.
TGCGATAACACAGAGTTCCTTGCTTTATAACTCCACTGTAACTGATATAAAATGGATTAAAAGAACAACTCTTTGAAATTGCTAGGATTTATTTTTGCAGTAAGTGTGCACTGAACAAATAAAATTAAAGCTCCTAAAGATGGTTGTCTCAGCTGGGTACAAGAGATCAACAACTCATTTTGTTTACTACCTTGTTATTGTTCTATTCATGACTTTTATTTCATGAAACAATTTATATCGATCAATCGTTTCATTGGAAATTATAATGAAGTATAATACCATTCTACAAATAAAGTGGGTGTAACTAACAGAATACAATACAGGTAGTAGCAATTTGTGCGTCAGAACTTAATAAGTGATATGGAATATTAGTAAAAATGTATAATGTAGAGTAGATGTGTTGCCTCCTGTTACGACTGTACATAATAACGTAGAGGTGTCTCACAATCTTAACACTCTGTTCACTGTGTACCTGAATCCCCAACTCGGGTTTTCAAAATTGTATAAATCCATCTTTATTTCTATTACGACGTTATTAAGCTCTTAGTCATGTTATGATATAAAAGAGAATTTAGGTATATTTTTTTAAAAATTGTATGCATTATTTCGTGCGGTAGCCTACGTGAAGATTAAAAATTAATCAAATAGTGAGGTCAAGTTGAACTAATATTAAATAAAAGTGGGACGAGCTAATGTACTTGGACAAATGAACAGATTACGGTATTCATTAAGAACTTAACGTTACCATTGTTAAGTAGTAGCAAACAAACTGAAAAGGAAAATAAACCTATAACGTATTTGGTCACTTTTCTTATTAGTAACTAAACGTTTAACGGAACACATGGTAATTTCCTATTAAAATAATTAACGCGTGAAATAAAACATAAGGTCCAGTAAATAAATATAGTACAACAATTTATGAATAGGTGAATAAAAGCTGGATGACTTGTACGTTACGTATACTGAAAAAGTTAGATCTATCAGTGTTAATAACTTGGGACAGTGATCCAAAACTACACCAAATTTTAAACGTATACGTTGGGTGTTTCCTGTCGTTTACGTTTATGCTGTCATTTGAGCCTCATACCAGATGACAAAAGCAAAAGAGAATGAGAGAACAATATCTGGCAATGTTAAAGATGTGTAAAATTGAAATAATGTTAGTCATATCTTTGGACAACGGTGCTTCTTAAAGAGTTTTGTAAAACAAGTATATTAGGCCTATATTCATAAGTAAGAACATACGCTCACTACCGTACACCTCGTGCTCCTGTGGCAGTAAATGACTCAACACGTCACGAAATAGCTGAAACGAAAACCAGTGTTGCCGGGTCAGTCAAACCGCTTTTCCCTACATAGCTACCTAAAATTTCCCCGCTGCCACATGTATGTGTGCTTTAAGCGGAGCGGAATATTTTAAAGAATGTGGTCATATTCTAAACGATTAAACGTTATTACAAGAATAACTTAAATATTAAAAATAATTTTATTCTTTAATTAATCTGTTTGTCGTTTGATCACATCTGATGACAAAATGTTTGGTATTTACTTCAGGGCCGTCAACAGAGCGCAGCACTATAGTCATTTCTTTCATCATAGTGTACCACTTTGGATTAGTGTTAACTTTAGGTCTGCCACCAGAGAGTAGCACTGATTACACAATAAACTTAATTAAAACAATAATCTTTTTAATTTTTCGTAATAAATTGAATTAGTATACTGCGCATATCACATTCTACTTTTCAACTAAATATTGAGTAAATCATACCGTTACATTCAAAAATTAATTGTTACATATTGTTTGAGTGTGTGTGTGTGTGTGTGTGTGTGTACGTGTGTGTGCGCGCTCTCTGAAATAATACCTCTTGTGATATGAGTCTACTTATGTTCATTGTAAATATCAATTTCTTGTAATAAAATACATATAAACATTCCTATGCCCTCGTCTCATTTAATTATCCGTTCATCATTATTTGAATTTTAATTCTTTATAGCAAAATCTCTATTACTCCAAATACATATGAGCAATCTTTTACACGTTGTATCAGTTCATTTGCCACTCGACACTGAAGTTCTCAAATCTGGCATGTATCCCACGACACACCCTTTTTTTTTTTTTAACAATCCATAATTGCCAGATTTCATTTTATTCTGCGGTCTGTCGTGAGAGAGAAAATACGGAATGCTAGTGTCTGACTAACAACTGACAAAAGTTGTGCATAGTCTGATTACCGTAGTTATTAGTGTTATTTTAATGTGTGTATATCCATGTTACATATTCATATAAACATACAATAACGATGACAAATAACTTTATCCTAATATATGAATAAGACACCCAGAGGACAGCATTCTAGTTTACGTAATAACATACCTCAAAGTGTTATTACCTCTAATCATCATTCCTAAAAATTAGTATGTACTTACCACTATCTGCAATGGTAATTATGGCAAGTGCTTTCAATGAACACTACCTTCTGGTCAGAATTCGACGAAGAAAAATCTGTCATACTATTCTCACTTTTTTTCCACTCACACGAACTTTTATAACTCTACCACTTCTCCCCAACAGCACGTTGTTTATGAACGAAGATCTTATAGTAACGCGTACGAGTGCTTTGTCAAATAACTAGATTCTGCTTCCTGGTAAGTTGTCAAGTAGAGCAGAGGCGTAGTTAGGGGGGGGCCAACCGCCCCGGGCGGCACAGCCAGGAGGGCGGCAAAGTGAGCATAGACTTGAAACAATTGTTTTCAGTTTATAAAAGTAACTTGTTTCTTTGATATGACTATTCCTTTCATAAAAGAAACATAACCAGCCAGCTTGTCTGTTGTCATACCTTGCGTGATAGGCAGTATTAGTCTATTCATACTCATGAATCGTAATTACGGTTCATTATGCTCTTTGTCCCTTTCTGTACAATACAGTATTTCATTCTCCGTGTTCATTATGCCTTAGTTGGCGATGTTTAGTCTATGCGGTTTCTTATCTTGGTGTTTTTAAACAGTGCATGCTGTTTTAAATGAGTTTTGTTATCTTGTATGCGAGTGATGAGTAGACTTTTAGTCAATACGGTTTTTTATCAGTGTTCATGCTCTTTGTATTCACTTGCTGTCTCCAATATTTTTTGCGACTTTGTAGTGAGTTGTTGTGCCACAAAGGAAAACTGATAATAATCATACAGTATTAGTTTTGTATAGATATTCTTAATTGTTATTCGTATACAGACGAATATATTACTGTATTTATAAACGTACAAAAAGAACGTTACGTGGGCTACGTATGTGCAGTTCTTCCCGGTTCGACGCAGCGAACGTGTTGATTATATCAGTTGTTTATGAGTACTGTATCTTGAGTGTGCGGTTTGTTTTTGGTTTGTATCTTATGGATATATCTACAATACTTCACGTGATATATCTACAATACTTCACTAATACTTTTATTGAAAATCAATTTTTTTGAACTTCATTTGAAGCTGATATGAAACGAAGTAAACTCAGTGGCGCCCAGTTTCGGAAGAGGAGGGAAGAAAGATTAAGAGCTACAACAAGTTCCAAAAAGTTTATGAAGTCTTTTATTCAAGGCAAATCGAACCATGAGTGTCAAAATATTACAATTAACAAGGAATCAACTTGCGATCATAAAATGGATGTTGTTAGCGACGAGGCTGTTGATAAATACAGTGAAGTTAATGACGTGAATACTTCAAACAAACTGTGAAACTGTGTCAAAGTACAGTTACAAGATTCAGTTGATTCTAGTACCATGGTTGATGTTGCATCGTACAGTCTTGAAATTACAGGCGATGAAGGACAGAACATTACTAACAACAATGTAGACCGTGTTCTCGGTGCTGCTCTACAAGATATGGGAGTTTGGCCAAGCGAGATATCTCAGTCCTTCCGAGATATAATGGTGAATAGAGGAACATCTCAGTTGAAGAACAAGGACAGCCATTTTCCTGAAGATGAAGATGGACTATCCTTAAACAAGTACCGGTACTGGTTTGATAAAAACTTGCAAAATGGCGAAAAGGTAAATCGCATTTGGATGTGTTTTTCTCCAACTAAAATATCCCTATTTTGTTTTTGTTGCACTTTATTTTCACAAAAAAACTATCAAAGAAGCCAGTTCAATAGTGAAAATGGGTTTTCGTCGTGGCGAAAGTTAAATCCCCGTATTCAGGATCATGAAAATAGTCCTGCTCATCGGTCTGTGTTTTTGGAATGGAAGGAATTGGAACGTTCTTTAAACAAAGAGGGATTTATTGATGATCTACTTCAGGAACAAATGAGTAAAGCAGCTAAGACATGGAAAGAAATCCGTGAACGGGTCATTTCCACAGTACAAACTCTTGCACAACAGAATATACCACTGAGAGGACATCGAGAGTCAATTACTAACGATCCTAATTCTGGAAACTTTCTGGCTTTGTTAAAATTGCTAAATTTGACCCTGTCATGAGATCACATTTGGATTCAGTCTCTCGTAAATCTGAGTGTATATCGTACCTTTCGCCAACTATTCAAAATGAAATAATAAGCCTATTAGGCGAAAGAGTGCGCATCAGATGCTGCACATGTAGAACAAATGTCTCAGATTATAAGATTTGTTGATATTAAACGCAATTTTGTTGATACCAAGGAAGCCTTTATAGATTTTATTCCTTTAGAAGTAAAAACAGCGGAGGGGATCAAAGAAGCTGTTACAAGTAAACTTGAGAGACATGGATTGAATCTTAGCAGAGGTCAGTCGTATGACAATCAAGCAACAATGGCTGGTATCATTCAGGAGTTCAGAAGAGAATATTGGATTTGAATCTACTAGCTGTGTTTGTTCCCTGTAACAACCATTCACGTAACTTGGTTGGAGTGCATGCAGCTCATGTAAATGTTAAGGCAGTGGCATTTTTTGAGACAATAGATCTTATTCTAGTCTATTCACCTTCTGTTTCTCTTCCACTCATAGATGGAGTGTGTTTTAAGGCTTCGTAAATATTACACTAAAAATACATTTTAATACCAGGTGGAGCTCAAAATCAGATGCAGTGAAAGCAATATCCACTCAGCTGGATAAAGTGATTGCTGCACTGGAGAAACTGAGGGATACACCGATTGAAATAATCGATACGAGGGATCGATCGATTATGCTGCATCGAGTAAGATGCAGAATTGATAATTAATGCGATAGGAAACTTTAATTTTGTGATCTTTATCTTTTTCTGGACAGATATTCTTTCTTCTATGGACAAAATCCAGAAAATCTTGCAGACCAAAGGAATAAGCTTTGTTCAAGCATTGACACTTTTGGAGACACTAACGGACAAATTAAAAGTTTGGAGGAATGATCTGTGTGACAATGTCATTTCTAAGGCAGAGCAGGTATGTAATGAATGGGGTGTCAGTATCACAAAAAGGACAAGAAACAATCGCACGATGCCAGGGGAATATACAGACGACTCTGCATTAACCGTTCAGAAAGAAAAGCAACGGTCTCTAATAGAAATTTTGGACAAACTGTCAGTTGAAATTTCAAGCCGTTTCTCTAACATACAAGAGTTAGAAAAATTCTTTGGGCTCCTCTGTAAATTTGAGGAGTACGTAAATGATGGGGATATACATTTTAAGAAACAGCTTTTCCAAATCAATATTTAGTGCACAGTGCTTGCAAAACTGTAGCCACATGACCTAAACAGTGAAGAATTGTTCAGTGACTTGAAAGACGTCATACTTTTATTAAAAAGGGCAAACGTTAATGAGAACAAATGGACTTCACACCTCAGGGACTGCTACAATACATTTCTTCAGTGGGTTTAGAAGCCTACAAAACAAGAGCAACAGCTTTAAAAAATTGTTTACTTAACCAGTGTCTGTGTCTTCTTGTGAAAGATAGTTTAATAAACTTAAATTGATTAAATCGTACCTACGATCAACAATATCTCAAGATAGATTATCAAATCTAGCGATACTTTCAACTGAAAACGACATTGCTCGTCTTTAGATTATAGTGATTTAATAACCGACTTTGGAGCAATTAAGAACAGAAAAGTTACATTTTAGAACGTCTCGTTTTAAATATTTATTAAATATTAAAAATAAATATTAAGTGTTTATTAATAGAAGACGGGGCCATTAACCTGTGATGGTAAGTGATTTATTTTATTACTTTTAATGTAGTTCTTTGTTTAACTTTATGTTGCTTTAGGATGTTGGTTTGACGATGCGCTTTTGACCTACAAGGAATTTGCATATTTATTAGAACATTTTTATGTTATAAATTTGTTATAGTACTACATTTTGTATAGTTTACATTTGTTACTAATAAATGTATACAAACTGAATACCGGTAATATTAAACTTATAATATGTAATTTCTTAATTTTGACTTAACTGGACGTTTCTGACTGACTTAATTTCTTAATATTCTTAAGACGTTTTCTGGACGTGCTTTCATATAAAATTCTACACATTTGCACTTATTAAGTACTTTGTTCACTGGATGGGCCATAATTTTTACTCTTTTGTCCCCTTTTAATTGTGAAGGCGAGGCGGCCGACGATCTTTTTCCCCCGGGCGCCAAAGAGCCTAGCTACGCCACTGAAGTAGAGTACTGCCACTCAGTGATTTTCAAACCTATTGGTGGTCATATCTCTTGTGTCTTGTTCTTACCTCGTAACTCCTCTTCTATTTATTCCTGCTGACATTTTACAATAACTAATGAAACATTTTTCATAATCAACTAAAGGTTTATATACATCAGTTATTTTTAATTAAGTAACCGGAATTTTAATAAATATACTTCCTATCTTAATTTTTCTAATAGAGAAACCTATATAGTTATTTTTAAACTTATGCATTACTGTCAAATGGATAGTGTGGTTTTTAGATGTAAAACGTACCAAAGAAATACTCTGTAACTAAATTATTTAATCCGTAATGAATATATAAATTTGTGTCATTTTTTAACAAAAACCTTCGTCACAGTAGATTTCAATATGTTATTTAAAAAATTAATAATAAAATAGGTATAACAAGTACTGGTTCAGATTTAATAAAATTAAATGTTAAGGCAGTATTGTAAGGATTTCAAATAGTTCCTGTAAAGATTCCTGATTTTGGGAAAATTATTTGTTGTGTTCCACAAGACAGTTGTGGGTCTATTATCATTTTTACGTCATTTAAAGAGTATAACTTATAATTATGATAGTATATTTCAATAATAATGAATGTATTTCCAATTTGCCTATTGTTATATCATTAAAAAGGAACACTCATACTGTCGATGACCAGCTGAGTTCCAATTGCAGACGGAGAAAGCTACATTATAGTCCATCAGACGAAAGCATACACAGTTTAACATAATACTGGCCTTGATGCTTAACAGTAAAAATCGTTTGGCAACAATTACGCCATGTGTGAAAGTTTAGTGTCGTTGTCGACTTACGTACACGGAAGTTAAATTTCGTGGGTTGATTTTATATAAAACATGCCGTGATGAGATTGTTTGTCCAACGGATATTAAACGCTATTTAATTTTAGCAGGGTCAACTGTCAAAAAGGTTTTATCTTGTCTAGAGAGGTTTTAGTTACTAGTGAATATGATTTCATGTAACACCCCTTTCCTTTATTTAAGGAACGGAAATTTGATTAGTACTGACAACTGACGATGTTTGATATTGTTATGGAGTGTACCACAGAGTATGGATTTTTTTTTTTTATAATACGGTAAAAACATTTTACGGTATTACATTATTTCTACTCATGGGCGTATCCAGGGGGGAAAGGGAGGGCAGCTGCCCCCCTTCCAACAAACGGGAAAAAAATTTAAAAAACAAATTTGTAAATAATTTATTAACAGACTGGTTGTTAATATTTCAAAACTTTTAAAGAAACTAATTACGAAATAGAGACACCATTGCAGGTGCGACATCCAGTCCTCGCGGGAAAAATTTGTGTGAATGATTAAATCTTAGATCTTAGGTAATTATACTTATCGCATATTAGCTACATGTTATAATCATTTTATACATAAAAGTCATAATATGAATAAAGCTAACTAAAAATTGAAAATATCATGCAGTTATAATTAGGTTGTTTTCTTTCGAATTTAGCTTTTAGGCTCACTTTGGCGTGGAATGGCTGTATAGTATAATTTAAGTTTCATGGTCTTGTCACCATCATGATATACCAGGAGCACGAAGACAAGCCAACGAGTGCTCGGTGCTCGGTTTATGACCGAACCATTTCTTGAGAGCTTCAGTTGATCTTTCGATCCTCGCCCACCATTAATGCCCTAAATGTGAAATCGAAAACAATGTTAACAGTGGGCGGGGATCAAAAGGTCAACTGAAAGTTAAATTATACTATACTGTCTTGTATATTTTCATATAGAATTATTAAAAAATTGATAATGTGATGGGAAAAATTGCCAAATGTTTAGTAATTTTTAAAAATTGATAATGTGATAGCAAAAAGCACACATTATTATTGATAATGTGATAAGTTGCCAAAGGTACAGTAATTGTTAAATTATTCTATATGAAAATTTACAAGTCAGTGCTAATAATATGATGGGAAAAATTGCCAAAGGTATAGCTACCCTCCCATTCCCAAAGTACCTTGGTAGACTTAACTACCTTTCCCTTATCTATCAACTCTAGTTACGCCTGATTCCACACGTGAACTTTAACTGCGCTTTAAATACTGTATAGGAAGGGATGGAATGGTATACTCAATACTCACTATACCTTGGTCTTATGCCGCGACCATACAAACGTTTGGTAAAAAATAATAATTTTTTTTCAGTGAATTTAAAACGAAAGAAAAGTACCAGTAGCAGCAGCGATGAGGACAAGGAAGTAAAACCACCCTCTGCTTCCGACCCTGCGACTGCGGGGCTTTCTAATGGTTATCATGAAGATGATATTGGAAAATTCATCGGCTTGGCTACCACTATGACGGTTGATAAGAAAAACATCTTCTGGAAAATGGATGGGTACCTTCGAAGAATTACGATTTTGTGGCAGATGCCAAACATCTCAAGAGGAAATTCAATCACCAATGGCTGGAAACATGAATATAACTTACTCAAAGCGACTGAAAGGTGCTTTCTGTAAATATTGTGTGTTGTTTCCGCCGTCAGCCAGCATGGTGAGAGGCGGTTGGGGTTCTTTCATAATCAGACCCTTCACTAAGTATAAGGACGTGCACGATCATTGCAAAGCACATGTACAGAGCAAAGGACACCAGGCTGCAATGGAATCTGCAAAATCATTCATGGAGACCATTCTAGTGGACATCTTAATTCACCAGTATTCACAAAATTAGTGGAAGAAAACAAACAAGTACTATCCCTCAATTGTTTCCTGTGTCATTTTTTCTGGCACACATGATTTACCTCTCAGAGGCAAAAATCTGGATGAAGGTGTACTTGTAGACTTATGCCGCTTACGCATCGAAGCAGGTGATTCACAATTAAAACACCATTTTGAGCATGGACCAAAAACGCGTCATACCGATCACCTATCATCCAAAATGAAATAATTGATCTCTGTGGTGCTATAATCAGGGAACAAATCATCACAAGGGTTAAAGAAGCTTGCGCTTACAGCATTCTAGCTGACGAAACTGTCTATTGGATTACGTTTCTTTGATGAAAAGGCCAACGAAATCAAAGAGGAATTTTTAGGCTTTGTAGAGCTTGAAGGACTTGATGCCAGAAGTATTGCCAAAGCTATTGATGATTTAGTTACAAACTTAAATATAGACCCTGATAAGTGTGTGGGATTAGGTTTCGACGGATGTTCCACCATGTCTGGCAAAGAAGGGGGGGTGCAGGCAATCTTGAGGCAAAAGTACAAAAAAGCCTTATACTTCCATTGCTCCTCGCACAAGCTAAACCTGGTCGTGAACGACTTAAACCTTATCCCAGAAATTCGAAACTGCGTTTGAACTATCAAGGAGATAATCACATTTTTTCGCGAGTCCGTTTTACGACGCAAGCTTATTGCAAACATTCCTGAATTGTGTGAGACTAGATGGTCAGAAAAGTACAAGAGCATTCATGTTTTTAAGGATAACTTCGTCAATATTGTTGAAGCATTAGAGACATTAGCTGAAGAGGGAAATGTAGCAACCAGAAATAAAGCATATAAAATGCATGCATCGGCATGCAGATCTTCATTTATTGTCTCAGTAGCATTAATTGCGAAGTATTTCACTATACTGCAACCCATAGCAAATACACTTCAATTGAAGACACTTGACATACTCAAAGCCAACCACCACATTCAAACTATTCTCGACATGCTAAGAGATCATCGGAAAGATGCAGAGAGCATCACAGATGACGTTTTGAAAGAAGCATATGACATTTCAAAGCATTTGAATATTGATATAACCGCCACTCGCGTTTCTGGCCGACAAAAGCATAGAAGTAATCCTCCTGCCGAAAATCTATCCGAATTTTGGAGAAGGTCTCTAATAATTCCTTACTTGGATTCCATCATATCATCTTTAGAAGTTAGATTTTCTTCAGACAAATCGCCTGCATTTTCATTGACACATTTCCATCCGAGTAACATGAGAGATGCTTCATTGGAGGAATGGAAAGAAAGTACTTCATCTTGTGCAACATTTTACAATTTGGAAGGCATCAACGGGGAAAGGGAACTGTGGTTTAAAATGTGGAATGAGGTACAAGAAGCACCAGACATCATTGAAGTTTTAAAAAAGAGAGAATTGTTTTTCCCGGCCATTAGAAAGGCGCTACTGATATTGCTCTCACCGCCCTGCACAACAAGCACTATAGAGCGTTCATTCAGTTCTCTTCGCCGAATTAAAACATGGCTAAGAAGTACTATTGGTGAAAATAGATTAAATGGATTAGCCATGCTAAGCATTCACTGTGAATGGGTTTTAGTAAACAAGGAGCGATTAATGGAAGCAGTAATTCGAAAATTTGCAACTAATCCTCGCAAGCTATTTTTCAAGAATTAATTTCTTTTAATAAATGGTGTTCTTCCTTTTATTATTGTTATTAAAACATGGTTAAGAATAAGTATTGGTAAAAATAAGTTAAATGCTTAGCCATGCTAAGCATTCATCGTCAACGAGTTTTAGCAAAAAAGGAACAAGGAGCTGTAGTTAGAAAATTTGTAACTAATCCTTAAAAACTATTGTTTAAAAAAATTTTTTTAATAAATGTTATTCTTCCTTATGTTATTGTTTATTATATAGTATGGCACTATGGACCCTCCCCCCCGCCATCAAAGAGATTGATTTTCGAAAACTGCCCCCCCTTCCGTTTTGAGCTGGATACGCCCATGTTTCTACTATGTTGTACCGATACGTCATACATAATATACTCAACAGACAATTGCAGTCAATAAGTTAAAAAATAACAATATCCTAGTTATAACAAGTACTTTTAACATTTGCATTAACATTGCACGTAATCGCTGGATGTATCATTATTAAAATAGGCAATATTATAACGTTGTTTAAAGAACAACAAAATCTGTATTCAAAAGAAACAGTAGATATTAGCTTATACAAGTCTACGAACTTCAGTTTGTTCTTCTGCATTAATTGTGTTTTTCAGTTCGGTTGTAGAACTATAATTTCACATAGATTATGGACCCATAATTTCACAACCCACTCTCCTTATTCTGTCCTAATTTTTCTTATGATAGTTAGGAAGAGTTTAAAAGTCGCCCTGATGAGACACATAATATTTAGCCGATGTTCTTCTTTATTGGTTAAATGGAAGACAGTAAAAAATATGTAAATACACGACTTTTATTTAATGTCTTCCATATGTCATCGAATTAAGGCTTGGTTTTATAAGTTAATTTATACTGCGCTGATCTAATTACCATCATCGTATAAGGAGCTGTTGATTTATATTTGAACTATGCATCATCAGCTGGTGATGACTTGTCATCAAGTTGAAATCGCACTCTATCACGATGTAAAGCATCTAGCCTGCGCATAATACAATATTTATTAACTTATATACTGTTATATTTCAACTTAAAAGGACACCTAAATAAGTTAGATTTAATTACATAAGTTCATACTTTTAAAATTACAATTAAATAATAAAATTTTAATCAACTGTTAAATTGTTGGGTTTAATTAATAAAATAAGATGAACTACATAATATGAACTTTTAGGCGTATTGCAATAAGTTTGTTGGTTCACAGTAATAATTATTTCGTGTGAACTATACTTGTTAGCTACCTGGTAATATCGGAGAGGTTTCTGGAGAAAAGCCTTACTTGCCTATGATAGTGGTAATTAAAAACACGAGTGTTTATATGTGTCAGTGATACGTCATTCGATCATGATTATTTTATAAATAATTATGTGCAGATTTTCTTAACAGACACTTATAATTTATTTTAATTTGTAATAAATATTTCACATCTGTTACGTAATAGATTCACACACTGTCACTATGCAGTATACAAAGTGGAATAAAATGTAATTAGTATGTATCATAATGTATTATTTGTATCATAGTGTAGTGTACAGTGTTTGTAATGTGTGCCTGTGACCCACAACAATACATGCATGATATTGTTACGACATCACAGAACAATCTACGTGTTTCTCGAACGATCCATTGGAATCCGGCTGAATGTTGTGGCGTACGTGATTTCAACATGCGCTCGAGAGACTTTTCTGGAAGCCGCCAGCCACACGGACTGTGTCAAGGCCGCAATTAATTACGTCGTCGTTTAGAGCTAACGCGAAGTATGGAATAATCTAGTATTTCGGGGGGGGTATAAAAACCAGTACTCAACGACATTCAGTTTCAATTATAGTTGCGATGTATTACAGTGCGGTTCGAGTTATTTGTCGGGCGATACTGTGTGCGTTCAAGTGGTTATTAATGATGAAATGTTCTGTTTTATAATCGGGCGGTATAATTGTAATACAATTGTGTCTTATATTAGTTGACATTTTATTGCGTGTGAATAATTTTTATTTGATTTGTTGTAAGAGTCTGTGTTGTTAATTACGAACTGTTTAACTGTGAAAATTAAAGCTGGTGATTAGTGACTTAATTGGTGTCTTGTATTTTGTTTTCCACTGTACATACGACGATCAAGTAGACCATCGTAACAATATGCATGAATATGAGATAAAACACATCTCGAAACGTCGCGTCGCATAAAAACTGCATTTTTATTAGACCGAAACTCGATATCAACTAGAAACCATAATTAATACGGTCGATAAATAATATTCTTATTATATATTGTACTGCTGTAAAATACACCACTACATTATTAAGGCCTAAATCTGAGTAAAATTGAAAAATTTATAATTTACAAAATAACATTGTCAGCCGTATTAAATGTATGTTAAAAGCCTAGGACTAAGCTTAGGCTGGGTATAAACATTTTATGTGTAAAAACGAATTAAATTCCCAAAATTGTTGTAAATATTTATAAAACTCATTAATAAGTTGAAATTAATCAAAAATTGTTTTAAATAATATGGGATTTTTAGTTGCAAATTGTGTTTTGATAGAATGTCATAAAATAAATGGAACCTCTTTGTAAATAACTAATGAAATTTACCTACAGTTTACGAACAAATTTTGTATTATAACAAATTAATAAATCACTCAATGTGTGGAAATTAAAAGTAAAAGGACTATAACTATGTAAAATATAGTAAGATTAAGTACATTTTGTAAATCCAGGACCATAATAATTGCCAAATGTGCGTAATTATAAAAGTGATTGTTGGTAAGAAAAACGTAAAGCTTTCTGTTTCTGGACGCTGAATTAGACGTGTTGGTGTAGAAGGCGTCACTCTTGTTTTGACCCTCACTCAGTTCAGAAATTTCGTCAAGAAGTGAAATAATTTAAGTGTTCGGTAACCTAAACCCAAATAAAGGGTGCACGAGTAAAATCAAAATTAACTAGTTAACTAAAGAAAAATAATATAATAACGGAAAAGAGAAATAAAGAACCAAAATTAAATTTACAGTGAATGAAAGTGGTACTCATCTGGTACTCACCGACCAGGTAATATTATGTGTTAATAATACCAATAATACTAAAGAAAACATTAATAATGTTCACAGTTTAAACGAAAGTGGAATTAAGCATACAAACTCACAGGTTAACCCACATCTTGTGTACAATAGTAATAAACGATTTTAACGAATAAGATACATACTAATACAGACTTGTAACTTATAAAATATTATTTATGTGTAAAGAATTCACTAATAGTAAACGAACATTGTATATTTAACAGTTCAGTTTATTCACTAACTAGCGCTTCAGGCGAGTGAGTGAGGAATTATATTTCCTTTTGTAAATCTATTGCCAGTGCTGCGCTCTGGTAGGCAAACTTGGAAACTGTAATAAATTATAGAGAATGAATTTTTTTCTTCTTTTTATAAATTGTATAAAAAACAATATATTCATTAATAAATAACTTGGTCCTGAGACTCTGTATATTTTTTATTTTATGTACTGCAACCCTGAGATATGAGTCAATAATTCATGCTATAGAATAAAAAAAAAAAATAAAGATATAACGGACCCGGATCTGAAAAAGATCAGTACAATATATATTATATAACGTTACATAAAGTAACCCATCTATAAGGAAGAAATTACCATTTAATAGAAAATTGAGTTACAACATTGAAGGAATAAAGAAAGTCAAAGTATGAAAGAATTAATGAACAAGAATATTAAAATATAGCACAATGATGACAAAAAAAAAACTAGATAAAGACTGAGACGATGACAAAACCCAAGTGATTGGCAGAGGAAAAAATAAAAATAAATAACTTTATGACCATATCACAACCCTTTTTCAACCAATAATAAAATAGTAGATGTCATAATGAAAGTACAAAGCTATAACTAAAAGTATAAATAGCTCCATGTAAAACTACCAATACATAAATGGAGTTTGAGTAATGTTAAATAATATTGTTATTAGAATATGAAGGGAATAAACCCCTTATATAATAAATACTTAATGTTAATGATAAGGTGAGTGGTGTGGTTAGATCAAAGTGAAGAAAAAAAAGAAAAACAGTGAGTAATAATACTAAAGTGCATAACAGAACCAAGAAAATTATACTAACTGAAAGTCAGCAGTAGTAATAATGTATAAAATGAATGATAAATAATGTTTGAGTAAAAAATGATGAATGTATACTGTGAAAAATCTGAGGCATAATAGGCCTATACAAGTAAAATATGTAGAATTAATGGTCATGTTTTAAAATAAGAAAATAATAGTTAAGTAATAGTTATAGTTATCTGTTTGTGTTAAAAAGAATATATATAATGGTAAAAAAGCATGTTTAATGAATAATAGTTAATGAGAGTAGGAATGTAGGCCATGTATTAAAGAATAGCATGTGTATAGCATGTTAGAAGGAATAGCATTATGTTTTAAAAATGGTTAGGAATCATCAAATGTTGTAAGTTAATTTATGGTAGTTATGTTTAAAATAGTTCAGTTTCACGAAACTCAAGAAATATGTTATAATAACTGTATAAAGGAAATCAGGTGATCTAGATATAAGGAGCCTGTAGTGAAAAACAGTAATTTGTAAAATTTAATATTATAGCAGTAGTAAGTAAGGACAAAATGTAGGTAATACTATTAGAGTTGATAATATAAATTTAAGGACAGATAATGTATATCAAAAGGACCAGTTATAAAATAATTAATATAAAAACAAAATTGTTAAAATAGTAACTTAGTAAATACTGAACAGAAACTATTCATGTTTGGTTTCTAATTAAATTATAAAAGAAATGCAATGCAATAATGTTATTATCTTAGGAATTCAAAGTAGTATAAGAAGATTATACTAATTTAAAAATATTTGTTAATTTTGTAAAAATTCAGTAGCAAAATCTAACAATGTAAACAATTTTTTCAACCAATAGGAGTATGAGGCTCGCTCCCTTGACAACCAAACATTAACAGAAAAAATCGTTAGTCCATTATTAGATTCAGAGAAGAGCAGATCAAAAAATTCAGGCAGCTCAATATAATAATATAAAAGTAATAAATCAACAAGAAATGAAATTGTAATGAACCAAAATGAGATAATGAATAATAATAGTATGACAAGAAGAAATTTAATAACCAGAATTATTTGAAATTGAAATAAAAAATATACTTAATAAATTATAAAAGAAAAACGAACTCAGAGAGACAAATCAGATTTAAAGGAATGTGATAAGTATAAATTAACTTAAAAAACTAAAATGAAAAAAGACTAGTCTACACTGTGACACTTTTTCACTCATTAATAAACTTTATATAAACACTCACTTAAGGAATAAACTAGTGACAATCAGTTTATATCTTTATTCACTTGTTAATTTATGGTAATCAAACTATTGGACATTGGAATCTTCTTTTAAAACGAACTAATAACCTATTCACCAACTTTAATTCAACACATGTAACATAACCTAAGAAGTAATTTATTAAGAAACTGTATAATAGTTAAGTAGGTTTTATGTGAAGTTTTGTACTTTCTAAAGATCTTTTGTTAATTTTCCTGCAATCACAAGAACTGATTTAAAATAATTAAAATAAAACATAGCATTTTAATCAGCCAGACCCGGAATACTAAGTGAACACTATTACCAACCGCTGAGCGAGTAAAAAACAAGAGCTGGAGCAACCTATATATTATAAAAATATTTCATTTTGTTTAAAAAGAAAGTAATAAAAAACACTAAAGAAATAATACCATATTGACTATTATCAATTGTGTCTTTAATTTATGTTAATATTACGGACAATTTATTCCTTAATATAGCCAAGGTGGAATTTTTTTCCAAAAATAGAGGTTGGTAACCTCTATTTTTTTAAGGAATGAAATTCAAATCGACTGCAAGACAAAGGTGAGTTGAATTAAATAAAAATAAGAGAAAAGGAGAATTAGATAAGAAGAATCATTTTAATTGTTTTGGAAATAAAACAATTTGGCGCCTTAAATCGGGAAACAAACAAAATACAACATATCAGTAAAATAAAGTAAGGTAATAGACTGCAAAGCAGGGTGAGGCTTCAACGGGTACGACATAGACGGTAGAATTATAATACAACAACAACTTACAACAAGTACAACATATATATACAATATATATATTGTAGCATTGTAACCCCTCATTCCCTTTATGTCTTTTTTTTTATGAGTATAAAAACAACTTAATTTATTTTAATATTTTTTTTTTGAAAGAGAAGCCACAAGTTAATTAGGACTAGGCAGAAGCCTAGAGAAGCAAAATTATGCTGGGTCCAGTATGAAGGGACTTGCAATAAAACTCAGCCGTAACAGAACGATAACAATTTATTTTATTTCAGGCCCTGCTTTAATATTATTAACCTAGAACAACATGTGTGCCCAATCACAAGTATAAATAAAAGTAAAACATGACAAGTGTGTATAAATCTTAAGCATAACAAATGTGTATAAATATGAAACATCACAAGTGTGTATAAATCTTAAGCATAACAAATGTGTATAAATGTGAAACATCACAAGTGTGTATAAATCTTAAGCATAACAAATGTGTATAATTATTAAGTACAACAAGTGTATATAAATCAGTGAACACATGCATATATAATTATAGAATTTTCTCCCATCTCGTGGCTAGCTAGACACATAACAACACACACAGAACATAAGGTACACAAACTCACAACCACATTAATTTTAACACGCACGCCCCTGGAATGCACCCACCTACCAGGTAGAGTAACTACAATCTTATAACCCAGCACTGATAAAATATACGCCCGTCGGCAACCCGTTCAGTAGAATTACATAAAAGCCAAAACCCCAGGAAGGATAATAATAATTCATGACGCGTAAATAAAACCAGACCGCCCATTTGTCTAGCATTCCACTTATCAATGACCCATCGTGAGCGTATGACCCTTAAGTTCCTTTCACAGCATTAAATAAAATTGACAGGATTACATCACCTAATTTCAAACAGTGGTTACAGAATTCTAACCAGTTATTTGACTTCACAAATTCCAAAGGAATTTAAAAAAATCTTTATGTACCTTAGTAGTCAGAAATTAATTACTCAAGGCTTTACAATTTCAGAAAATCTTGACAATATATGGTTTATCAAAAAAAATAATGAATACATGTTTTACAGTTAAAGAAAATTAAACAACAAATACTACAAGTGGAAGTCAATCCATGTGTGTTTGTCAGTTAAGAAAACAATCAGTATAGCCCTTGTGCAAGGGGCAAAATCAACTAAAATATTTCCAGAAAAACAATAAATTATTTCTATTAGCCCCAAATGACTATATAAAATAATTAAAAGAAAAGAATACAATAAGGTGGTTGTGCTCTAGCATCTGTGGGAGCGCGCCCACGTGTAGTAGACAAAATTTGACAGGCATTCAACCTGTCTGAGGTAGCACCAGCGTGTGTCAGAGAAAAACTAAGTCCCCTTTTGTAACCCCCGAAAAGTCCCAAAAAAAAACCCCAGGAAAGTCCCCAGCCCTTAAATGTGAAACCCATAGTCAAATTAAAACGTATACACTGCTGTTCCAGCCGGAACAGAGCTACTGAGCTGTAACATAATTTTGTAAAGAGTTAAATGCAAATGAGATGCAACCGTAAAATGGTACAAGAGTAAAATATCTCTGGCGCGCTCCCCCAGTGCAGCACACACTTACAGGCATAGCATTTAGTGTTATATAAATGAGTTATAAAAAAAGTTTATGAATTTAAGTTATAGTGTTCAGAGTCATGATCACAGCTCAACTTCCCGGTAGACAGTCTGGACACGTGGTCCCATGGCTTCTAGGCTATTTACAGTAAACGGGCACACTGCCGGGCCGGCCCCAAAAAATGAAATAAATGCATGAATATCACCTTATAAGTGCTGGCGAGTGCAACATAGAAAATCAGTCTCCATCTCCCACTTCGTATAAGATCTAGTACATGGTTCACAGCTTAGGCAGGTGTACAGCCATCAGCAAGCCAGGAAACCGGCTTAGTTCGAGAACCCGGGAGTCGATTTACGCCTTAGCCAACCATAAGTTATAGAAACTGCGTCATACAATACGTAGAGGGAGACAGATAATTCTCTGAGCGAAGCGGAGCGTAGACTGCACACACAGGCACAGATAAGTGACTGCACACAGGCGAGTTGCGCACGCAACCGCACACTCTGCCGTTCCCCTCACACCGCCGAACAAAGGTCGCCTCGGCACCCTCAGCTTCGCGTTATGTTACACTTAAACGAAACTTTTCTAAAATTTTTGTAACGGCCGGCTTCACACCGGCACACCCCCACCCCGAAAGGGCAACCCGGTTGCCCCACTCAAAAACTCGGGAAAGTACCCTGCAGTGTACCCCCTTCTTAAATACTCCGGTGGACATCGTGGTTAAGGTGGCCCGACAGACTCGCTCCCAGGAGAACAGAAATCCCCATGCGACCCTCTCCGCTATGCCAACCCCACGGGACCGGCCCAACACGTCACCCTCTCCGGTGACCATCACCTACTCCCACCGGTCCCACTCACATATTCGTCCTAAGACCCAACAAGGCATCTCACACCCTGATATGTGAGCGACCGTGCTACCTCTCGTCCATCTCTCGGACCGACCAGCCACATGCACCCACAAGGCATCTCCATCCTCGCCATATGGCTGGCCCACTTCCCTACACAAGGGCGGACGGCCCCGCACAGCCAGGCAGAGAGGACCGCACCAGGGGCACACGAACATTAGTCCCATCATTTACTCATTCAAATACACCATAACTAGAGGGGGTTTACTTTTCTACCGCACCTACTGCACAACTTTCTCAACAAAAGAACGCCAGGAAAACCGGAGAATGCGGCATGGCTCGGACCCCATAATGAACAACATCAACCTCAAGAACTATGAACACACCATCACTCCATCTAACCTTTAAACAGGGGAAACTGACGATCTCAAAGACCACGACCATCTCGAGGACCACAATCTACTCACTTCCTTATCAATAGGTTTTTTTTTTTTTTTTTTACTAAGGGCAGGGGTAGGAAAATCGGGAAGATGAAACGGGCCAAGGATCATTAAAGGGTCAATAGTTAGGACTAAGGGTAAGGACCTGGTTCCCTCCGAAAATAAGGATGAATGGAGGAAACCAAGGCTCGCGTGGGCAGGGGCGCAACCCTGAAATAGATGAACACCACTGGGAGTGTGGGGAACATCTACCCGCTACCCGTTAACCTCTTCTTCTGACCTTTCTATGACGAACTTTGGGTACCCGTTCCTTTCGGACACCACTCTCTAAGAAATTATTTCGTGTTGAAATGTACTGGCTGGTTCCTTCGGGATCAGAATCAAGGCAACTTACCTCACTACTTTCACTCCGCTTTGGATTATGCTCATCGTCTAACTCCCCTGCTACAATTTCTTCCTTTTCTACAATTTCCCCTTCTTCGTCCACATAATCCAAATCAACCTCCTGACACCGCACCTCCTCAGCATCTTCCCGTTGCTCCTCTGATCCCTCTTCAACCACCTGTTCACGCAGCTCTTCACCAATTTCTTCATTAACTTCTTCTCCAATTTCATTTTCCTCAATACGTTCATCACCAACGTCATCGCCATCACTTCCACTACCACCATCTGAACACTGCACTTCCTCATCCTCCTCTAGTTGCTCACCTGGTCCACCTGAAACTTCCTCCCGTTCCTCGGAATCCTCAACACTACTTACAGAAGGCGTCTGCACCTCTTCACACACTACCTCACTCTCACTCACAAACTCTACAACGCTGCCACCAAATTTCTCCTCAACTTCTACCTCACTTGCGGCATGGACATCCCCTTGTCCATCCACAACCTCAGAAACACTCGCAGCCCGGACATCCCTGTGTCCATCTGCAACTTCAGACTCTACAGTCTCCCTAACACCTACAACTATACTCACCTGCGCAGCATCTGCAGACCGCTCTTCTGACTCTTCTGTCGATTCCACTCCTTGACCACCTTCAGCAACTAGAACGTCCTCAACATCTTCCACCCTAGAATCCAGCTGTCCAGGTTCATGTGCAATGACTAAATTAACTTCTACTGGCGATGGTAAAGCGACACTCTCAAGTGACTTCTCATATCCCTGCGTAGACGATGACGATATTACCGCATCTGGATCCGTCACGAACCGAGATGTAAATACCGGAACAAATTCTGCGGCCTCTGGATTCAACCATGACGTCCTCTTCGAGTCCTGCAACTCCGTCTTAACTGACGTGTCCTTGTCCACTTGTATTGATCCCACGAAGCAGTTCCGCTCTTCTACTTCTGCTTCACTCTCTTCATTCACCACTCTATCAGGCACTTGTACTTCCTCTGGAATCTTTAACCTCTCACTCTTCTGCAAATAAGAATAACGCCTAACTACAGGCTCCCTACTTGCCGATGTTTGTTCCCTAATATAATTTCTTTTTCCCCTGTTAATTTCATGTTTCTTTGTTTTCTGTGCTGTAGCTGTTGTTACCGTCTTCACCCTTGCCACCCCCTTGTAGCCTCCATCACTTCCGGAATATTCAGGCTTTCTAAGCGTCTCTTGGGTTCTCCTCCAACCACCATGTTTGTCCCTTTTGGCTCTTCCTGATGAACCGCTGGAGTATTGGACATCGGTAGCCTCTTTTCCCCGGGACTCGTCAACCTCCTTGACCGTTCCTGAAAGCACACACAGTCGCTCAAGGTCCGCAAAACAACGTGGACGGTCCGCCAATGCCAAACGAGATCTCTCCTGGGCAGTCAGTCCTTCCAGAATCGCTTGTATCACTTCTGTCTCGGGCAACCCCAATCTTAACACCTGGGAAGCTTTCCGTATATCGCGCACGAAGTCTCCTAACGCCTCTCCGTAGGCCTGTGGGCGATAGAATCTTTCCAACTCAAGCTTGACGCGTCGTCGAATGGGTATGAGGAATTTCAACACCTCCCCATGGAAAGCATCAACACTGTCACCCCGACGCAGAGCCTTGGTGACCAGATCAGCCAACGTACTCCGGCAATACGGGTATATAAGATACAAGACCTCCCCATCGGACACCCCTGGGAAATCTGCCACCTGCAGGACCAGGTCCAAGAAAACCAACAGCTGGTCCTCATCAAATCCATTCACCACCGGAAATTTCTGGAGAACGCCTGTAAGAGGGTGGGGCAATTTCTCGTCGCATATCGCCGCCAGAATTGCACAATTCAAAACAAACAATCATAAAATAAATCCCCACTAAACACCTAACACAAACATAACCTACAAAACATTTTAACAAAAATCGGAAAAACTCAAGTACTGTCCTTCCTTTGAGTAGACCCCCGGGTTCTCTAGCGCTGCGGAAACCTGGCCTATCCTGAACCATGCATCCACGACGGAAGGAGACAAGAGACAAGCAACAATACTAAACACGCATAACATCACACATGCCGTACCAACACATAAATCACAACAATCAACTGAAAATCCTAATTCGGGAATTAAAAATACTTCGCCATCAACCGGACACAAGTCGGTTCCGGTACCGATTTCCGATCGGGCCATACCGCATCCCGTCAATATACCACGCTAAACACCGACCCTAATTAACATTCCATCTTCCAGGCCACGCTTGAGACTCCCCGGCCGTACAAGCTATCAACAATTTTTTAAACACCATTAACCGCCTCAGTGGTGCGACCCGACTCACAAATTAAACAACTTATAACTAGCCTACACGGGCTATATCAACTATGTCACAACAATCGCATTATATTTCCGAGTCTGCAAGCCCCGTCACACACCAGGACCCAAGGGTTCAAGCCTAGAATGAACCACGCTCTGAGCTACCATTTGTGGTAGCAGCCTTTATAAACCACGCTCTGCGGTACCATTTGTAACCCCTCTTCCCTTTATGTCTTTTTTTTTATGAGTATAAAAACAACTTAATTTATTTTAATATTTTTTTTTTGAAAGAGAAGCCACAAGTTAATTAGGACTAGGCAGAAGCCTAGAGAAGCAAAATTATGCTGGGTCCAGTATGACGGGACTTGCAATAAAACTCAGCCGTAACAGAACGATAACAATTTATTTTATTTCAGGCCCTGCTTTAATATTATTAACCTAGAACAACATGTGTGCCCAATCACAAGTATGAATAAAGGTAAAACATGACAAGTGTGTATAAATCTTAAGCATAACAAATGTGTATAAATATGAAACATCACAAGTGTGTATAAATCTTAAGCATAACAAATGTGTATAAATCTTAAGCATAACAAATGTGTATAATTATTAAGTACAACAAGTGTATATAAATCAGTGAACACATGCATATATAATTATAGAATTTTCTCCCATCTCGTGGCTAGCTAGACACATAACAACACACACAGAACATAAGGTACACAAACTCACAACCACATTAATTTTAACACGCACGCCCCTGGAATGCACCCACCTACCAGGTAGAGTAACTACAATCTTATAACCCAGCACTGATAAAATATACGCCCGTCGGCAACCCGTTCAGTAGAATTACATAAAAGCCAAAACCCCAGGAAGGATAATAATAATTCATGACGCGTAAATAAAACCAGACCGCCCATTTGTCTAGCATTCCACTTATCAATGACCCATCGTGAGCGTATGACCCTTAAGTTCCTTTCACAGCATTAAATAAAATTGACAGGATTACATCACCTAATTTCAAACAGTGGTTACAGAATTCTAACCAGTTATTTTACTTCACAAATTCCAAAGGAATTAAAAAAAATCTTTATGTACCTTAGTAGTCAGAAATTAATTACTCAAGGCTTTACAATTTCAGAAAATCTTGACAATATATGGTTTATCAAAAAAAATAATGAATACATGTTTTACAGTTAAAGAAAATTAAACAACAAATACTACAAGTGGAAGTCAATCCATGTGTGTTTGTCAGTTAAGAAAACAATCAGTATAGCCCTTGTGCAAGGGGCAAAATCAACTAAAATATTTCCAGAAAAACAGTAAATTATTTCTATTAGCCCCAAATGACTATATAAAATAATTAAAAGAAAAGAATACAATAAGGTGGTTGTGCTCTGGCATCTGTGGGAGCGCGCCCACGTGTAGTAGACAAAATTTGACAGGCATTCAACCTGTCTGAGGTAGCACCAGCGTGTGTCAGAGAAAAACTAAGTCCCCTTTTGTAACCCCTGAAAAGTCCCAAAAAAAAACCCCAGGAAAGTCCCCAGCCCTTAAATGTGAAACCCATAGTCAAATTAAAACGTATACACTGCTGTTCCAGCCGGAACAGAGCTACTGAGCTGTAACATAATTTTGTAAAGAGTTAAATGCAAATGAGATGCAACCGTAAAATGGTACAAGAGTAAAATATCTCTGGCGCGCTCCCCCAGTGCAGCACACACTTACAGGCATAGCATTTAGTGTTATATAAATGAGTTATAAAAAAGTTTATGAATTTAAGTTATAGTGTTCAGAGTCATGATCACAGCTCAACTTCCCGGTAGACAGTCTGGACACGTGGTCCCATGGCTTCTAGGCTATTTACAGTAAACGGGCACACTGCCGGGCCGGCCCCAAAAAATGAAATAAATGCATGAATATCACCTTATAAGTGCTGGCGAGTGCAACATAGAAAATCAGTCTCCATCTCCCTCTTCGTATAAGATCTTGTACATGGTTCACAGCTTAGGCAGGTGTACAGCCATCAGCAAGCCAGGAAACCGGCTTAGTTCGAGAACCCGGGAGTCGATTTACGCCTTAGCCAACCATAAGTTATAGAAACTGCGTCATACAATACGTAGAGGGAGACAGATAATTCTCTGAGCGAAGCGGAGCGTAGACTGCACACACAGGCACAGATAAGTGACTGCACACAGGCGAGTTGCGCACGCAACCGCACACTCTGCCGTTCCCCTCACACCGCCGAACAAAGGTCGCCTCGGCACCCTCAGCTTCGCGTTATGTTACACTTAAACGAAACTTTTCTAAAATTTTTGTAACGGCCGGCTTCACACCGGCACAGCATGACAGATAATCCACTTAAATAGATTACCATATGATCATTAGTAAAAATCAAGTATATGGAATATCCAGAAAAATCCAAATGAAAACCAAATAAAAATCACAATAAATTACCACCATAACAAGAAAAGGTAAATATAAAGAAAAAACTCTGCAACAAAAATAAATGTACAACAAAATAAAACCCCAAAAAACTAAAATTAAAATAAGAATAATACCCAGGTAGGATAGGAGTAGGTAAGGAAGCTACCCAGACCAAATAAACAAACAAGAATAAATAATAATGAAGAAACCAAGAATGAAGAAGGAAGATATCCAGAACAAATCAATATACCTAATGAATAGGGACAAGTTTGAAGATAACATGTAATAGAGGAAGTAGAACACGACCAATAACCAAAAGGAAACTCAATAGGGAGAAACCAAAAACCCCAAAAGAAAGTAAATGTCACTAAAGAAAACACCCCAAAAAACCAGAGACTCATGTAAAATAAATAAAAACAAAAGTGTTTAAAGTGCTAAGTAGAAGTGCACCCAAGAAAGTTATTGTATAATTAATAAAGACAAATCTTAACAGTTCCCCCATGATTAAACAATTTGATATTATAAAACTATGAAAGGACTAGTGATAGTATCAAGAAATAACAAGGGACAAGTGCAAGTTATTAGATTATCATAAATAAACTTTGAGAAAGTACATTAAATACTGTACCTTTAAATAACTTTAAGTGTTTAATATAGTATCATGAGTGATATTTAATCAAATAGTATGGTGAAAGAGCAATGACTACTCTTTCTAATAAAATGCCACTGTTTATATGAGAACATTCAATGGAGTGAATAATATAAATAGAGAACTTGGAGTTAATACATAAAGTGACGAGGGATATATCCCTAAAGTTAAGGAAAACAGATAAGACTGTACCCAAATAGTTTAAGTAAGTGTTAAAAATTTAATGGAACAGAAATGTTAGCTTCCAATTACCATATATGAACTCTATGCATAAGGTTTGGAAATAGAGATTAATTCTTATATTTATAAAATGTTATTGTGTTTAGTAGTTTGAATTAGGAATGCAATATCTGAATGTGGATACCATTCTTATATAATAAAATGTTTTTTAGGAGTTACTGTAAGTAATCAGTACAAAAAAGGGTATGAATTTAAATACCATATTTAATGTCAAATAATTGTTATGTTTTAATTGTTTAAAGTCAATACTAAATGTTATAGTAGTAAAAGAAGGAATTATTAATGAATATTATATTAGAATAGAAGGTCAGAAAAGGGTATAAACTAAGTGTATTATTAAAAACTTTGTAGGTAACAACAGATAAAATCTAGGCCAAATAGTAAATCTAACTTACATTATAATTGACAAATCTAGTCCTATAAACCAACTAAACTGATGAAATTTATGCAAGATAAACCCATCACATAGTAATACCATGTAATTTATACTTTAAAAAGATATTGTCAGAAGACAGGTAAAATTATGAATAAAAATTAAATGTATTAACTAAAATTTCAGAGGAGGAGTCATAGATAAATGAATTATATTTAAAAACAATAATTAATGGACAAAATTGCAAGAAATTAAGTAAAGATAAACAATTATATCAATCTGAGATTCAGTATAATAATAATTATATCAGATAAAATGGCTATTATTTGGACAAGGACAGGAAACAAAAATTTAAGCCTACTTTTCCAAAATGAAAGAAATATAACTTTTTTAAATAAAAACTTTGTAAAACTATATTAATTAGTATCAAAATAAGCAAAATAGATTAAAGAAACCGAATACGTATTTAGTATTTCATACAATTAAATAATAACGAAAATATTTTCAGTGATATAATGTATTAAATAAAAATGTATCGGAAGCCAAGGTAATTTGAAACAATGTATGATGTATATTAAATTGGCTAAGAATTTCAGGAGACGAAGGAAATGAGAACAGTTAATTATTATCCGTTGAAGCGAACACTTGAACGAGGTTTTGCTCCGTATAACCTATGTTAATGGCGTGCGATACATAAATCGAGTTCAGTGAAATTTTATAACTTTTTTAATTTTGACTTTTAACTTGAGAAGCAGTGAACACAAACAATAAAAACATTAAACTACAATAAAACAGAACCACATACGCCTAAATTATTGAACTAACACCAACACAAATAATTATTACGGACGAAACAAAAAGGGTTAAGTACGATATATTTAACCAAAGTGAAATAGACATAATCACACACATTTAAACCAAGTGAACTAAGAAACACTGCACCAGGAACACTCAAATAACTCCATAACGAATATCCACAATTACTGAGACGAGGAAACGGTGAACAGGCATCTTTGCATCTTTATTGCAAGAAATATTTGTCGAGGTGACGGACATTAATCTACGCAGTCCTCCGTCGGCCATTTTGGTTTTCCCATCATCCTATGCGAAGTGGCACAAATGAACATCGAGTCTTCACTGGTTCGAATATTATAATATATAAACTTTCAATATTGATTAATAACCTTGTAATTGTTAGTTTTAAGTATTTTAATTGTAAGTGTTATACTTTCATGGCCCTACCCTTCTCTGGCTATTTATAAAATAACCGTTAAAAGAACAAAATATTATATACACTATTCATGTAAATTTTTTATCGACCGGCCCTGAGTAACGAGTCGATACTGTTGTCAACAATCGATTAACCATCGATTTTTCTAATAAATTGTTAATAAATAATATAATTCTGCAAATTGGTTGAAATTTAATTTAAATATAATTAAAAAATAAGTTAATTCAAGATTACGGACTAACCGAAAGGCGGTATTTACAAAAATAAGGAGCATATTGAAGAAGAAGAAGAACCGTCTATCGACTAGTACCGGAGTTAACAATATTAACGCAGGAGTTATTCAGAGAAAGTGACACCACAACATAAACAACCATAAAATAATTAAAATTTTTACACAATACAGTTACGAAAATTATTTCTTAATTACATACCACAAAAAACACGAAAACAAATATTTTTCAGAAAACAAAATTTTTTATTTGAATTGAAAAATTTTTTTTATTTTCAAATTTTAATATTATTATTATTTTGTACAATATATCAATTTTGTTACAATTGATTATATATATATATATTGTACAATATCAGTAACAACAAGTACAAGTATTGTACAAGTATCAGTATTGCAACGTTACAAGTATTATACACAATTACACAAATACATTACCATGTACTCAACGCAACTATAAAGTGTATTACACCGGCCAGGTCGCAGGATTTTTTTCTCGTTGCGTCAAGTATATGTAGTTGCACAATAATTAAATAATTTTTAAAGAGGAGTGAGATGCTGACATGAAATAATCAATTTAAAACCGTTTCAAAATAATCATACTATGGTTTATTAATTAATATAAAAATATTCAAATATTAAAGTTTGAAATATTAGACAAATAAATATTCACTTTTATAAGCTTCACAAATATAATGTAAACTGCTATGCTATTCATAACATAAAAAAAATAAACAACCATATAATCTTACTAGCTAAACAAACATGTTAAACAAGTGTTTAAATCCTTTTTATTTTTGTGTGTCTGAAATTAACTCAAATTTTAAATAATAATAGCAACTCATTTACAAACAAAATAATATTAAGACTCAAGAATAAAATTTTTTGTTGCTATAAACAAAATAAAATAATATAACATTTACTTCCAATCTATTATTTATTTCTACTGACACACCCAAAAATACAACAAAAGATTAGTATTTCTTTTCTAGATTTTCTTGTTAAACTAAATTCTCTTATTTAACTACTAGTTAACTTTCTAACTTTAATTATTTACTGTTCATAGTTACGTTCTTTTCGAGTGCTCTTTTCACAACAACAAAAATATATATTTTTTCTATCACCTGCATACATCTGTCGTTACCGTTGCGTGTGTGTGCGTGTGTGTGTCCAGAATTCTGAGAGTTTGATGATAATGATGCTGTGTTCGTTGTCTCTACGAGTTGTTGTTGGTGATGTTCCGGAGTTCCTCCATACGTCTTGGTGAGTGTGGTAAAGTGTGTGTGTCCTGATCGATCTGCAAACCGGCAGCGTGACGTTGTGTAAAGATTTCTTAAGTCTGAGTACGTGACCGCCCAAAATTGCCAGTGGTATTTATACTTGACAGCGATCTGACAGGTCCAGGCCTGTTTTCGACATGTTAGAGATTGTCAGTTCGCGCAAAGCATCGTTTTAATATAAATCACTTTTTATTTCCATTGAGGCTTTTGTTCTTATTTTGTTTTTCTTGTTGCATATTATTAATTGCGTTACCTAAAATCCACCTAATAATGATATATACAACCTTTACTTATTACGGAAATAAACTCAAAAACTAAGTTAAATATTTAAAGACACGAATTTAAAAGTATAACACAGATAATATAGATTTTAATCAAATAAAACCTAAAACTAAATCAAATATTCGTAGTAAAAATCGAATATACAAAATAGAATGTCCAGATTGCAATAAATTTTGCTTCGGCCAGACAAATAAAAAACTACTCGATAGATTTCTTCAGTACTGCAATGCATTTTTAAAAACAATTATTTACTAATCTAATTTAACCACGCATTGTCTAAATAATAATCATAAATTTCCAGATATTCAAAATATGAAGTTAATTAAAAACATACAAAAATTAATATTTGGAAAAATCTTAACACTTACAAACACAATAACAATAATTGACTAATTAAATAAAATTTCAAATAAAACATAACAAGACGATTTATTTAAAATTATAAATTTATTAAAATAATACATATAAACATTACAACAATCGATAGTTATATTCAAATTAAATCGATTATTCGTTATTTTATATGAAAATAAAAATATTAAAATAGAAACCGGAAGTTCATGTCCATCAACACGTGGTCGATTTTCTAGTACAGTAAAATCTAAAACGTTTTAACATGTAAAAATGACGTCATGTGCGTATAAAAGAACGGGTGAGCCGTGAGTTAGGTAGTCTTTCATATGGCAGTCTCTTGCAGTCTCTAATAAGGAGTCTCTCATAGTCTGTGGGAAGTCGGTGTGGATCGTCGAGGGAGCGGCTAAATTAGACCACGGCGTTCGAGATCTTCAACGACCGATAGCTGTCAACGAGGACTAAATCAGGAGCAACTTGATCAGACCGAACGCCAACTAGGAAACCATGAGATCAACATCCCACCTTAGGAGGACAACGACCAGTGTGGAAGCAGGAGCAGGCCGCGAGATCGTCTGAACCTATGCAACTTAATCCCAGCTAATCCAGAAAAGTGAAATTACAATAACTTTTTATAAAATATACAACGAGTAAAGACTCTTTTAATTTTCTAACTGTCAAATATTTCAAAATTTATATATTTTACAAACTTATAATATTCCGATAAAATTGTATATGTTTTATATAAAAAAGAATAACCAATATATGTAATATTCATCCAATCAAAATTTATTTCTGCAAGTCCAGTTAGTTTCAAACCTGTTACCTTAAACCTATTAAGTTATAAATTACTTGTAACTCATAACAAACCTATTAATCTGTAACTGTAACCTACGTTCACATATTACAATTACTCTAGCAATTATTTTGGCTTCAGTACTGCTAATTTTCGTTTACACAAAGCACAAGATTTCGGACAATAGTCGTTTTAAAATAATCATATTTCGAACGAAACAATTTTTTTCGTAATATTTTATAACAGATGAAAATTTCTTCCCAAAGACTAAAAAAAAACTGTGACTGGCCGCTTTAAGCATTCTCTGTATATAACCCAGTAACATAATAGCAGCATTTTCTGTAACATACGCGCGCGCGAGAGAGAGAGAGAGAGAGAGAGAGAGAGAGAGAGAGAGAGAGAGAGAGAGAGAGAGAGAGAGAGAGAGAGAGAGAGAGAGAGAGAGAGAGAGTGTGTGTGTGTGTGTGTGTGTGTGTGTGTGTGTGTGTGTGTGTGTGTGTGTGTGTGTGTGTGTGTGTGTGTGTGTGTGTGTGTGTGTGTGTGTGTGTGTGTGTGTGTGTGTGTGTGTGTGTGTGTGTGTGTGTGTGTGTGTGTGTGTGTGTGTGTGTGTGTGTGTGTGTGTGTGTGTGTGTGTGTGTGTGTGTGTGTGTGTGTGTGTGTGTGTGTGCAAAGGTATATATGACAACTGTTCACTGTAATAGAAGAAGATGACACCAATTGTATTTTATATTTAAACAAATATTTCGTAATTAAGTCTATTATTCTTTTGACTTGTTAACTTATTCAAGAGCTAGCACCATTACCCCGTCCCACATCATTAAAATAAACATGCCGAACGGCGGGTCAAGGCTGACAGCGCGATGCAAAGTTTGCAGCATAATCACAAACTGTCCTCTGCTTTTGTTATACGTTTTTAGAGAGAGATTAATTACCGCGTACCGGTGACAGCGGTGCATTGTAGACTGCTCCTTGGCATCAGTTGCTATAATTACGCGTTGTTACATTATTTTAAGCCGATCATCATCGCTGCGGGATGAAGTTAATTTCTTGTTGCTGTACACGCTGACAACAGCGGTTATATCCACACGACAACCATTCTTTGCCGCCTTTGTTTTCGTTTTGCAAAAATCTCAATAAACCTATTAAAACCTTCAACTTTCACACCTTAGTAAACATTCGAATTACTTGATGCAAAAGTCAGTTTATTTCAGAATGAGATATGAAGCAATTTTGGCAATTACAATACAACAAAATTTATTGATATCATAGTTTCTAAAATTTATCAATACTTGTTCCAAATTTCAATTAGGGCATACGCAGGTGTAACTGCTGTACCTAGATGGCGCTTCCTCGTATAACATCATGCTATTTGCTAACTGGAAAAAGAAATTGGATTTCTAAAACAGGTGATTTACAACACACACACACACACACACAAACACAGACGGAGTGCAAATTAAAATAAATTTGTAAACCTTTTATTTTGTTTTATGTAAACAACCTAAAACAGAAACATTATGTTGACTCTGTCCAGTACGACTCAGAAGCAATCACTCAGCAGTGCTTTATAATATGAATACGTAATATGAATTACACAAATATTTTTATCAATTTATCAAATATATTTATCAATAATTTATAGAATTAATTTTATATACGTAATGTGATGTCTGCCTGTACGTGTGTGCGTGTGTGAGAGGGAGAGACATATACGCACACACACACACTTCTATCTACAGTCCTTCTCTAGGAACATACCAACAACCAACCTGGACACAAATATTCCACAAGCTTAAAACCTAAGATGGCTGAGGATGGGGAAACTATCTGATGCCCGAAATACGTTTTAAGAAAGGAAAACAATATATTTTGAATGAAAACTAGTAGTAAATATTAAATATTCAATGCGATGTGTAAGGGTCCCGTAGAATAAGTAGTCAAGATACATGTTATTAGAATGAAACAGGTCTATTAATGATGATATTAATTATCTGACAATTTACTGTGCTTTTAATATTAATCTGTCTCTGTACAAGAAAGTAACATACAGAACAATTTATGTTCAAAAAACTTGAAATATTTTACTACCGTTATTACAATTTACCGGGTTTTTAGGCCGTGGTCTAAGTTGTTCATGGTTTTCGCCATCGTATATGTCCATCAACGTAATGGACAAAACGTCTGGTGAAAGACATGAACAACTTAGACCACGGCCTAACCTAACAACCCGGACAATTGTGATATGTAAACACCGGCCGTGAAATTTTATGGGTTATAAAACCTTGTTACTTAAAAAACGCATACATTCAGTTACTAATTTTTAAAATAACTACTGTTGTCAGGCAAATATGACGAGGGTTTTGATGTAAACCTCATCTCTAAATTCCCCATATCTCGATAGTTATTCAAATTAATGTGTTTTTTAGGAAAACCTATAATTACATACCCTTGCACACGCGGCTAAGTATCCTTATGCACCATTTCATTGCAATTAAAGTTATTTTACAAGTCTAAAAATATTTAAAACTAACATTTTTCACAATGTTCGTTATCAGCTAATTTACAATAGTCAAACTACAATCTCTACTTGTTCATATACGGCTTTATATGCTATCATATGCTTTATTACATCATAGGATAATAACGGGTGACTGGAATGTAGTGCTAGCTACACTACCTTACGGAATATTTAGGAAGCCTTATCATTCCTCTCGAGAACTACTTCGGTAGTACAAAAAGGTATATGTGTTGTTGTTCCTATATTATTATTATTATTATTTGGTTGGCCTTTTCTGTTACAGAAAACAAAGATAGTTAACGTAAATTCTGACGTATTTATTTCTCATATCTACTTTATTTGTAAACTTCTAGACTAATTTTAGGACACAGTTGCCTCTTAGTTTTACAGAATTTCTTCATAATAATATATTATTAAACATAATTTTTTCCTCCTCCGAGTTTAACTCATTTGTTTATTTAATGCAACCACCACAGTCTTCTACTGTCCTTCTTGTTTGGTTCCCGCTAATATATCTGATTGCCGAAAGAAGTAGGTAAATACGTTCGTTAATCTCGACTTTATGATGAATTGAATTCGTTTCAGTTATTACAGACTTTGTTGAGATCCCGGAAGTAAAATATTAATGACAATAGGTGACTTCAAGTATACAAAAATGTGTTTTGGCAATTTGTAGTAGCATGTAATGAACTACGCAGAGTATCGTAAACCTAGAACAGGTGAGATTAAAACGTTATTTCTGCGTATGTGTGGTAACATACCTGTCGTCACCAAATAATTGTCTGTTATGTCGGTCGTCATTAGTGCAATATGGTAAAACTCGATGTCAACAACCCTCTCTTTACAGCAGACACGATCGGTTGCAATTAACATGTTGAAATGTCATCAAATGATACCAACGGAAGATTACATTATAAACCTGTCATATTGGTTGTTGATCTCTCTCTCTCTCTCCCCTCCTCTCTCTCGCAACCGAAAATATGACCCACGCATAACTCAACCTGTGCAAAATATAAAACATTCTGACACTTTTGTTCTAATAACATTATAACATTCAGTATCTCAATTTCTTAAAAATTACCTCATTGAAAAAGTAGAGATACTGAAGTAAATTTTATTATTATTTTAATCGAATTTTAAAACCGATTTGACTAAACATTAAAATTACTTATTAACGGCAGGATGGTTTATCCCTGTCACTAAGAACTATACTGCTCGTTTTGCCACGGTGCAATATTAAATATCCTGAATATTGGTAGACCCTACTACTGTATACTGTAAGTACACAAAATTACTAAAACTGTTATCAGTATTTTAGTACCTCGTAAAAAATTTACATCGAATATAAATTTGCGCGCGCGCCTGTGTGTGTGTGTGTGTGTGTGTGTGTGTGTGTGTGTGTGTGTGTGTGTGCGTGCGTGCGTGCGTGCGCGTGTGTGTGTGTGTGTGTGTGTGTGTGTGTGTGTGTGTGTGTGTGTGTGTGTGTGTGTGTGTGTGTGTGTGTGTGTGTGTGTGTGTGTGTGTGTGTGTGTGTGTGTGTGTGTGTGTGTGTGTGTGTGTGTGTGTGTGTGTGTGTGCATATATTATGATATTATGAGAGGAGGAAGCGGAAAACATGACTATAGAGAACTGAAACTCCTATTCTTAAATTAATACTCAAGAAATGTATTAACTTTTAAGCTGTACTTCTTAAAATTATAAATGAATACCTGGAGTATGTCTTGTATCCATAGTACATGAGTCGATACTAAGCCATTTTGTTGAATCTGAGTAGATTTTTAACTAACATTATAAATAAGTCACCAAAACAGCTTTATATATTTGTTAAAGAAACAACTAATAAATTTTAATTTGCTTTCATTGCCACATTCTAGGTCACATAAACGTCTGACCACATTATTAATAAAATTTACATACTTTTTACCTAACTAGTAAGGCAAGTTTAAGTTACAGTTAAAATATATCGTTCGATATTAACTAACCGTTCCAGTATTATTCATTAGTCAAAGCAATTTCTAGTAAGGTGACAATGGTTGCGTCAAACGTACAATTATTTCTGATTGGCTGGAAATGAACTACTGAGGCTTCAATATTAAAAATAATTATAATGAGCTCTCTTAGTTTGTTACATGCGTCTGTCTGTTACATCATTTCTCCGCATATCAAGACGTTGACTTATTTACAAGCGATACTAAAACAAAATCACGTGCGAGCGTGTCTGTGTGTGTGTGTGTGTGTGTGTGCGTGTGTGTGTGTGCGTGTGCGTGTGCGTGTGCGTGTTATACAAGAACATTACTTACAGGTATTTAGGGATTTTTCGATTTTTATTATTCCTATATCTGTTGTACGCATTTAAAACTTTTTGCAAAAAGATATTTGCAACAATGGGAGACGAAAAAGAAAAAACTAAAAACTAACAATGAGGAGAAATAAATTAAAAAATAAAAGAAAAAACGAAAGAATACAGATACACTCTAAATATACTCTATATCATGTAAAACTAATTCTGCTATAGACAATTGGAATGGAACTTTTAGTTGCGTTTACAAAAATGTATTTTCTAATAACTGTTTACAGATAATCGCAATTATTTTGTAATAATACTAATACAATTTTTAAAGAACATGAATTTAAAAACTGAATGACAATTGGTCCCATATAATAAGTTATATGGAACCAAATTACAAAATAGCAAATTGAGTGATGAAATTAAGTGTTCTGGTATAATACGCACAAATAAAGGAATCAAAACATATCAGCAACCGATTGGCATCGTTAGTTTCCGTTAACATGTATAACGATCTTTTGAAGTAAAAAGTTAACGCAGTATTTTCATCGACCAGGGGCTGCGTAAGCTGACGGGCTAGCCCGTAGCTCGCGATTGCAGTGCGTCCAGTCCTTCAGATGAGCTCCCGACTCAGGGACAGGAATGAAAATCGTTGTAGTTTCAGTTGTGGCCTGCTACCGGCCGAAGACGTTCAATTAAACTAAGTCTAATTCAAGATGAGCGTTCACTGTGCCGGGTCCACAAATGAATCTTGACCGAGTGTGCTCATGGGCGGGTTGCGCTGAAAACGGACGCAGCGATGGTACAACTTCGGGAAAAGCGTCCATACAGTGGCGTTCAGGAATGGGCATCGATGTTAGTGCGGATGGTCTACTTAGAGTTAAGGTAGTGAGCTATGTTATGGCCTAGTGTAATACACTATATATGAGAGACTGGAGCTTTCGCTGATGGGATTTAGCCAAGTGAACCCACATACGTTGTAACGATGACTTTACCCAGACGGCGGGTTATGGTGGTGTGCAGAGTAGGAGACGGAGTTGATAGAGACGATGTGCGATTTTGCGGACTACTTCCTCGGAATGCGCCACCAGGTGAGACTTCTGTCAAAGTGAAGGTCTAGATACGTCACACCGGAAGACCATGGAAGTCGGGTATTGCCTGCTTTCTGCGTCTGAGCAAGGCCATATAGGCCTATGTGTTCTAGGTGGCGTTAATGGAGACCCTCCGCTTGAACGTATGAGTTCAGCAGATCCTGTAGCCAAATTACGGACATCGAGAACAACAGTCAGTTCCTGTGAGCAGCCGATTTCGGGAACCGTCTCCACGGCAGCTGATTAAGCCGTCTCCACGTCCCCCGTAAAAGGCGAATTGCTCGGGGATCAGGACGTCGAAGAGATTTAAGTGGTCCTGTGTGGTCCTGTTCTCGCAGTTGTACCAAGACTTCGAAAACACTCGACGTGACTGACAGCAGACTGATAGGCCGGAAGTTTCCGACAAGCTTGTAGTCTTTATCCGTCTTCGGGATCGTCGTGACAGTCGTCTTGCGCGATTTCAGAGGAACGTAGGTAAACAGAAAGCAGGCATTGAACAGGTTGAACAGGAAGAGTTCCCTATCTGAAAGTCTGTGTACTGCGGCGTTCGTAACGCCGTGTAATCCAGGCGAAGTCGAAGTTTTGGAAGTCGATCCAAAACCTCTTCCACTGCAGTGTGCTCATGGCTGGCGGTGATTAGTCTGCCGACGTAATCAATTCTTAGTCTAGTCTTCTAGCCCCTCCTCGGAGTCAGAGTTCGGCGCAGACTACTGCTACAAACGCTCCATCAAAAACTTGGATTTATATTCCGGCTTGGCAACGGGTTGTCCCCGAGTTCTATTGATGGCATCTCCAGAGCAGTCGCTGTCAAGCTCATACTGTCTAGACTGGTTTCTGCGCCGTCTTACGATATTCAGTAGCTCTGCGACTGTGTGCCTTGCCTTTATTGCTCAGCCGTTCTACAATATCTGATTTCTTTGTTTTGATGGTAGGTATTTTTCCTTACCTAGTGGCAGACTGCATTGTGCATAACAACGATACAGATCTTCTTTAGTGCTTTGGGCATGCCTACCAACTCTACAAACTTTATGCTTCATTTCTGAATGGTTATTGTGTGTGTCTCTTTTGGAA
Source organism: Magicicada septendecula (assembly GCA_034769895.1). NCBI lineage: Eukaryota > Metazoa > Arthropoda > Insecta > Hemiptera > Cicadidae > Magicicada > Magicicada septendecula. Next base: position 880,148,710 of record CM068367.1, on the reverse strand, counting down.
GATTACTGAGCTTCTTTCAAAATGCCGTGTCGTGCTGAACCAGCATGACAGATTATCAATCTAGAGCCCTTGCCAACTAGAACACGAAACCATCTTTGATCATGGAATCCTGGCATAATTTTTTTTAGTTGTCTTGATTGTTCATCATCTTTTTTGACAGCACTACACTTTATTAATAATGAAACTTTCAACTTGTGAACTTACTTGTCTTTTCTTGTCGAACGCGTTTCGGTGTGGTGTTCTAGAACTAAAAAAAACTTTTTTTATAGTTCTAGATGATCCATGTATTATCTAATTAAATATTGGCCACTGAAAGTATTTTTCCCTCAAACTATAGATTTTTTGAAGGAATATTACTCTCTCCCCTATTATTTTTCTTCAACAGTGTTACTTCGGTAATGTAAAATTATTTGCCGTCATTACATTGTAAACTTAAATTCGATTTGCTTCAAAATCTCCAGGTAGAATCACGTACTGTGGAAAATCTATTTTTTTCTTTCAACTAATAATTATTTTTTTACATGTGGAATGTATACCGCGATTACAAAATTCTTATATAAGCCTACCTTACGTCGCATAACATTCTTATTAGAATCATCTAAATCCGTGCTCTACTTTTGTGAGCTTTCTTTTTCTGTGGGGACAATATTGTTGTTTATCTCCTTCTGTCCTTATTAGATGAACATTTCGAAGAAAGAAAGGGCTGATGTTTTTTGAATGTAGGTATACACTTCACTTATGGTAGCGTTTGGCCGGTCCATTACAAGGTTCTTAAGATAACTGTATACATTAAAATCTATTTTTTCACTGATTTCTAGTAATTGCCATTTTAAACGAGTCACAATTTTAAGCATTAAAATAAAAATAATAAAAAACAACACTGTCTGATCCAAACTATCTAAATTAGTCACGTAATATTTTGACACGAGATGAATAATATGAGCAGTCATGAAACAGACCAGCTTGGCGAGGTAGGCAGCGTCAGGAAGTGGGATAAATTATGCTTGGCTGCGCGAGACTACATCAGCAGTAACATGTTTGTTATGGGTATGTGTGGGGGGGTGAATCAGCGGCAGCTTATCAGGGAAGGCAGTGGAGGGTAAGCCTCCACTGTAAAATTTAAGAAAATTATTAAAAAATAAACTGAACCTGAAACCAATCTGTAATCACAATTCGGCATTTTAAATTATCTACACAACATTTTTTAAATCGCGCTTTATCAGACAAAGGCAGGCATCTGAGTAGTCGGCTTAGTACTGGTACAACTACGTGAGAATTGTGCCCGGCAAGTGGTTAGGGGACGCTATAGTGCATATGTAACCGTGCCTGGGAGGCAGTGACTGATTTAGCCTCTCGGCACCGTTTAATGTGGTTTGTGTTAGTTTTACGCAGTCTTTACGTTTTCGTGCTCCTTGTGCGTGTGTATTATTACCATTCTAGGCGTATATTTGTGATATCTACCACGAGGATAAAATTGATTTAACAGAAGAAAGTGAAAGTGATATTGCAGTGTAGAACACTACTGGAAAAACCATTTTCCCGGTTGAGTGATATTGAGAGGAGTGAAATGCTGAAACGTGGTCGACGTACCCTAAAATTTTTATTTCTGAAAAGACACAAAAACCAATCTAGAACTTTTCAGTCGTCATGGCATGGCATGATGATGTTCAGAAAAGTCGACCGACATGGCATGGTGATGTCACCGACAATTTTGAGAATAAGAAATGAATTTGCTGTAGGCCTACAAGTAAATTCATCGTAGCTTTCAAAATATATTTCTACTCACAAGTTTACTTCTCTAATAAAACAACAGTAAGTTAATCTTTGGTTTATCTTGTTAAAAATACGGGTATATTTCTAATTAGACGTGTATGCTGTTAAAATCAGATAGCTCTACCATAATTAATAGTCAAATAACGAGTTTCGAGGAGGGGTTGCTATGACTGAGCGCGGCTCAGGTGATGCCTCGTAGCCTCTCCATCCTCAGACCTTACCGGCCGCCACTGGGGGGGGGGGACGTGTGGCTGTCATGTGCACTTCTCGATGTGAAAGTATATTAAGTTAGTAAGTATTTTGTCGTTAGTTATATACTTGTATTTTTAATACTATGACTATTTTGTCTTTTATTTTTTATGCAAACTTTTTCCTACAATCTGTGTCGTTATTATGGCGTTAAATATCCTAATTATTTTCCGTGTGTATTTATGCTATTATAAACCTGACGATAGAAATTGAACAGTGGCTTAAAGATGTGCACTGGACAAACAGCTCGTTACGTGGACAAACACCTCATTTATCTCGCACATGCGCACAACAGTCTTTCATAGTGTGAACATCGGCTGCAACAAGACTGGCGAGAACAATGGAAGCGTGTGTGAGACAGAGAGGAAGATAATATGGAAGTGAGACAGTGAAATTTTATCGCGTCGTCTCCCTTCTCAACACTCTAGACAACTTATAGTAGCTATATTATTTAAATGGGGGGTAATTCATTCCCTGAGTCGGCGCAGCTCAGCATCCAAGATACACTGTGAGTTTTCGTCACAGAATTCTGTGAGTTTCACGTATAACTGCAATTTAACAGCACCGTGTCTGTTTGCATCCCATTTTCTGATTTAACGTACTTATTCAGAAGTGTCTGCATTGTACAAATCTAACATTTAAATTCTTTATACCTAATGAATACACATTTCAGGATATTTAATTTTCCTTACATTTAATTTTAGATAGGCTACTTAATTTCGAATACACCTGTTATACGTTTATTGTATATCTCATTCTGTCAGTGATTTTAAACTGTCTGATTTGTATCCTATTTTTTCTGTGCTATTAAAATGTTATTCTACTATTTCAATTTACGAGTATAATAAGTCTTTGAACGAGTATGTTTATAACTTTGTATAGTTTATAGCCACATATGTACAAATCGGAATTTAAAATTAGACGAAAGTAGAATTTTAGGACCCTCCATTACAGAATGACAGAAACATACCAATGGATCCATTTGAAAAATACCATTTTTTTTCTACATTAAGTATTCATTATTACATATTAGTACAATTAAGTGACATTTCTATTAAATTCTGTAGTTACTAATAAACCGTATACAGACAATTGTGTATAATAAGCTATCTTTACTTTTCAGAAAAGTGAAATATGAGAATCTACTTTTTTAACAAACACTAATATACAAAACAAGCAATTAATAAACAATTGAATACGCTACTTTCAAAAGTAGTCAAACTTACGCTGTTACGTTTATCCAAACACATGTAATATTTAAGACTTAATTAATGTCCCGGTTTTCGTTGGCTAAATATCTTAAATTAATATTAAATTTAAAACAAACTTGGTGGTTTCACCAAAATTAATTTTATTAACAAACGCTGACAGTTGTTTCAGCCAGTGAGGCTATTTTCAAATGCTCAAATATTTTCCTTTGGAAACAGCCTCTCTGGCCACAATAATTATCAGAATTTGTTTAAAAAATAATAATAATTGTTAATTACAAAGTGTAGTTTTATTTCTTACTAACATATTGTTACGATGCTCTCCTTGATCGACGTATGGTACAGTGGAAATCAAAATACAGGTCTTGATCACACCTGTTGACTTTTTCTTCGGCCCATCCCCCTTGCTTGATCGAATGGTTGGCGGACCCTATCCTTTTAGCCATGCAAAGCTTTATCTTCTCTTGACCAACACTCAGAACATTCTCTTTCTTAAGTCCACAACAAATCCATAGGCATTCATAATCTCCGTGCCAAGAATCCCTTCATCGACAATGTCCGCAACGAGCACTTTGTGGTTAAACTCGAGGAGACCCAGGCGTACACGTACGTCTACCTTTCCTAACACTTTGACCCGGCTTCCAGTCAAAGTCTGTATTGTAAAAGAGCTAATTTGAGGCTGGCGGTTGCTGACTAAGTCAGGGCGCACAATAGACATTGTTGCGCCCGTGTCAACTATAAATGTTGTTGGTTCACCTTCCGCAAATCCACTAACGATCAAGTTTCCACTGGTCTTATGTAGCGTGGAAACTGTGTGTTGTTCTGGGGCTTTACTTCTCCAATTTGCTGCGATCACTCTCTTCTTTCGGTATTTTCTTCTCCCAATAGTCTACCTGTAGATTCACGTTTCCCACAGTTGTAACACTTCGGTCTTCTGTCTTTTTCCTATCGTTCAAATCGTTGTGTCGCTCTTGAACTTTTGAATTGTTTGTCCGACAACAGTGTTTTTCTGCACCCATCGTAACGCAATGTGATACGGGGATCTGCTGACTACAGTGTGATGCCATAAACCCAATAATGCAGCGGGACGCTGACTTGGCAGCTTTAAACTCGAGGGCGTGAACAATGGCCTCTGAGCTATTTCGTTGTCTCACCATTCGTAACACTTGCTGAAGTTAACAATCTCCGACGCCATCAATAAATGTATAAGGTCTGCACCGCAAACCTCATTCGAAAAGCGTCTGGTGCTTTAGGTTAGGCCAGTCTAATCAGTCTGTCGATGCCTGTTTCAAACTCTTGAAGACTCTCCTCGAAATTTTGTCCTGTTCTCAACTGAGCGTAGTACACATTTCGCAAATGTTTATCATCATACCGTAATTCTAGACCTTTTATCAATATAGGCATAGCTGTTCTGGCTGTCAGGTGGTACTTTCTGTAGTAGTTCTGCCGCAAGTCCTTTTAATGCAAGAACGAGTGAAACTGCCTTGCCTTTCTCTGTCCAATTATTTGCGCATGCAGCAGCGTCAATTTGGCAAAGATACGTCGCCCAGTGACTGCTTTCGTCAAAGGTTAGAGCTTTGACATGAACTACTACAAGCTCCAGGCGAAGTAGTTTTTAGTCTTATTTTCCGTGTTTTTTTTTTTTCTATCTTTACGCATGGCTGTATTTTCATTAGCTCCTCTACTTCACTCTTAATCTGCTCTTTGATATTTGCAATCGAATCTTTTATAGTTGCTATATCCTCCTCTACTTCAGACATTTTATTAGACATCGGTTCTTCTACGTCAGATATTCTAGTAATTTTGTTATTAAGCTCACCTTGTAAAACACCCAACTCTGCAGCGGTTTGTCCTTGCATCTGCTTTTGCTCCTGTATTAATGCGTTGATGCCTTTTGTTTCACGCTTCCGTTCCTCTGACTCCTGCTTATGTTCGTCTTTTTGTCGTCCTTCAGATTCCAAAATTAGTGTTTCTGCCGTTCTTGTGTTTCCAGCAGGAGGGTTTTCTGTCTCTCTTCCGCTTTCTCATCTTGTTGTTTTTCTGCTTCTTCTCTTTCCCGTCGCTGTTCTTCTTTTGTCTCTTCCGTCTCTTGTTGTCGTTGTAATTTTTGTTGTTCTTGTGTCTGCCGCAGCAGCGCTTGGAAAGCTTCCATCGTCTGACTAGTATCCATATTTACAGATTAATTACGAATTACACTAGTCTTGTACAAAGTTTCCACTGTTAACGGTTCTGTCCCATTTCTGACACCACTGTTACGACGGTCTCCTTAATCGTCGTACGGTACAGTGGAAAATAAAACACAAGACACCAACGAAATCACTAATAACCAGCTTTAATTATCACAATTAATCATTTGTAATCAACAAGAGCGTCTCTTACAACAATTTAAGTATAAAAATTGTCCACACGTGATAATAATGTTCAACCAATAGAGTCCCGCACAATTATAAAACACATAACACTTCGCCACAATACTTCGAACCTCACAGGAGTAAATCGCCACTTAAACTGAAACTAAGCGGCAGGTATGGGCTATTTATAGTCTGCAAGGGTTCCATAATATGCGTCCTTAACAAACACTTGAAAATTCTAGAGGATATTTCATCGCGGCCTTGGCAGAAACACACACCGGCGGGGCTAGTCGGGAAGCTGTAGAACGCACGAGAACGTTCCGCATTACGTAACACTGCCTCGCATACTAAGTGTCACGTATGCACACAAACACTACAGCTGCACTCTGCTGGGATAGCCGAGAAACATCTAGAAAGTTCTATAATGGCGTAACAATTTGATATTTTCTACGTGTAGAGAATATTAAATGTTACACATCAAATTGAAAGGCAGCGATAAGATAAGAAAAAGTCAAGTCTGGATAGAAAATAAAACCTACCCGAAATAAGAAATTATCAGATACTCGAAACAATATAGTTTTACTTACAATTGTTTTTCCCCTATCTAGATAGAATAAATAAATGAAATAATAGAGTAATAAGTAGTCAAAGTGGATAAAATTGTTAATAAGTACTGTAGAACTAGTTACACACACAAAAATATACCGTATATATTTATCACACTAACTTAGCACCAAAATGTAAAGTATATTGTCCAATAAAAAATTCAATTAACTAAATCAAAAAATTGAAAAAATAAATTACAGGTAATAACAGAAAAGCGAGAATTATAAAATTGAAGACTGTTTATTTTGTTGTTCTTTCTCAAGATATGTTCAGTATCATGAAATAAACAAAATTTCATTATCATTCAAAATTTCACTAGAACGCGTTGAACACACCATCGTAAGGGATCGCTTACTTACCCATCGTAACCGATGTCTTGTAATTAACTCACGTTGCGGACGTAAATCACCGCTCTGAAATGACGACAGAATTTTAGGAGCTCGACAGGTAATAAATTGTTAACTAAGTCTATATACTGTAGTTGACGTTCAACTTAGCTTATGTGCAGTAAACAAGACTATTTACTTATCCGGATACTGTAACCATACTAAATACTAATAGTATAGTCTCTCTGACTACTGAAATACATATCACTTGTTCAGATATTTTAGAATTTCTTGAAGTACATGTATTACTTTTTTACATAAATAGTAATATTCCACACTCTTTGCATTGATAGTGATAACAATACTGAATATATTGAATATTGTAGTGTTTAAAGCACATATTTTTTATTTGACACCTTAGTACAGAAGTACAGAACTATAATTCACCATTCATTTTTTATTATTTTTAAATTTAAAGGAAAGCGCTTACAGTTTACCATAGCAAAATTAAATTTGATTAAGTTAATGTTCGTACGGAGCGATAGAGAAACATATGTTTTCAGCGCGCTTAGTAGAACAGAGACTCCAATATGGAATAGATAAGAAATATGCCATGGAACCAACTCAACATGCAACTGGTTATAGGCGTGTCTCTGTTATTGTATATTTGTTGGAATGTTATGGAAGCTGTTATACATTGTTGTTTGTAGAGAAATCACGAATTGTTACACAGTCAGTCTCATTCGACGTTAATACGTAGACCTATACTTCCTTCACGCCATGACGGTATGTTCTTAGAGTAAACTACAGCATACGAGATGTGCTGAACTAAGCTATCTTTTTCAGTCACAACAATACGTCACTTCGTTTTATCTGTCTCTTGTTTAACATGTCGCTTGTACTTGAGGCGCCAGCGATGTGTAACTGCGCGCGTCCATACTTGTACTAAATAAAGCACGGTATCAGACAGAAATCTTTGAAGGAAGCAATAATACAGAGAACACTCGTACAGTAGTAGCAATAGTATAATCACTCTTTTATGATAGCAGCTGATCCCGCACGTATGAAAGTCTTTATTCACGTTTCACCTGCACACAACTTGAGAATGTTACGTGATAATGTGACTGCATACATACACCAATAGAAGTGAGTAGCTGTACTTGGAAAACAGCTTTGCACCCGTTGTCTTTACAGCGCTCCAAACAGTCAGTTTGCACTTGATGTCATCTTCCGAACGTTCATTCGTCGTACCTACGCACACGTTTCTGCAGATACCTATATACATATTACAAATAGACAGCTTTTTATTTCAACGTTAATTTTCTTCAATACAATAAAACTGTAAAACTTGTACATTGATATTCAAATAAGAATAATGATGTTTCCGTAGTTACGTTAACATCCCCTGCGGATGTTGTTTCTGATTAGTTAAAATTGTCCTAAGCAAGTGGGATTGTCTATTAGGTATAGGTATGTGTCCTGCGGTCCTCGCTGCTGTGTTACTATATTTGTCCATTTCATTTGTCCACTTCTTAAAAGCAAAAAAGGGCTAATTTTCTAATTTTTTTTGCATAACTTCGAATTAAGTAGGTAATTGTACTTTCAAGCTGTAAATTACATTTTCTACAACGTAATGAATATTTAAGCGGCATGGTGCGTTTTACTAGAGTTACATCAAATAGTAATATGTGATTTCTATATTTCTATATAACGTTAAAGAGTCAGTGACATTCACTGAAACGTCATAACGTAAATTAGCGTTTCTCCGACTGACAGCCATAGTACTGCTTTAGTCCTACAGACTTTGTGCTGGGCAGTGTTAGTGCTGGCGTTATACGTGCCGCATAAACCGCATGTTGTAATAAACTAAAAATTGCCAAGTATTACTAATTTATGTTTATTAATTTGAAACTGAGTTGTAAAATATTTAACCGTTGTAATAGTTGAAAATTGAAAGTTACTAATTTTATAAAGTAATTAAAATGTAGCATTAGATGTTATTAAAAGTGTGTTTACAATTGCAAAAATTATAAGTGTCTGAAAAGAACTCTTTTAGATAAAAAATAAGATAATTGCATTAATATTATTTGAACAATAACGTTGCTTAAATTTCAAAATAAAGTGTACTAGCTGGTCGCTTGATGATGGTGACCGTCGTGTTGATACTAGCAGCGAAACTCCTCCTCCAGGTTGACAGTTGTCTAAGTACGTAAAGTCTAGTAACGTCTGGACAATAAAATTAATAAAATACACTTCCACGTACCTGTTCGTGATTCTGGAAGTTCAGAAGTTCAATAAATCAATAAGCTGCCAAGACGGTTTACAAAACCAGCTTACTTTATCTACAAGGTTAGGTTACCTTTTTTAATAATGGGCGCCACACAGGTTTATTTCGGGAAAATCCCGTGGAAAACCCATTAATAGAATCAAATAATAATTTTAAAAAACTGAAATCGTGTTTATTGCCCTTATGGCAATTCAATTCAACAATATATGATCACAACAAAAAGTTGTTTTGATTATTCTGAATGAATTATTTATCTACTTTTTAGAAATAAATCAAGTCAAGTTATGCTGCTAATAACTGGGTTTTATTTGTACCCTTGATAATGAATTCAGACAAATATAATTAAGAGAATACATTGATATACAATTGCAAATATTTTGTTACATACCCTATATGACTGGCTCAGAGCATAAACAATAATTCTGGTTAAGTCCAGATACTCTTTACTTTAAACATTAATATTATTTATATCTCAGGTGTAAGTTCTTTGAAACACAAGAAAGAATGCTCATGCCTACACAATGACTAATTATTTTATAATACAATATCGACTAGTAATGCCCTTTTAGTTTACTAATAAAAAATCGAACCTAGTTTATAGGTTAGGCGTTCGTCACGCTTGCTTAATTATTCACAAAGTTATATGGTGAGATCACTTATGACTAACATCATTCTTAAATAGGATTGACAAATCCATTAAATAAATTCAAACATGGTGTAATACAGAAAATGTTTCAGTGTTATGCGTCAGTACAGATTTGTTTACCAAAACATATAGGTTAGTGCACTCAGTGTAATGGAATAAATTGTCACACAGTTACCTTTGTGTTTTAATCTTTCGATTAAAATTCAATTAAACACTTCAATGGTCGGATTGTAATGACCATTGATATTCACTACACACGCACTTGTGTAAGAGAATATTGGTCCGCTTCTGACTAAAAAGGACCTTATATGGTACTATTTAATTATTTCTCCTGTTCGATATGTTCCCGCACTAAATAAAATAATGCTTCACTTCGATGCACTGATTCTATGTAGAGTATCATGTAGTTACTTTTTGTTGTTGCCGAAATAATTCAATAGATGCACTATTACAATGAAGCTATCAGTTAATAAAAATTTTGATGAGACGAGCGTACCTTCCGCTCCGGATGAACGTTAAAAGTGTCTAACGGCAATTAGCTGCGCTTCTTTATATACCCTCTGTTTTGATCGGGCTTAGGCAATTGTTTTATTTATTAAGCTATTTTCTGATTGGCTTAGCCAGGCGTTACGAAAGTGACGTATTGTCTTTCCAACTGTCACTAACGGTTTTTTAACCGACTCGTCGCCAGAATGAATGACAGCCGTCGTTGTTGTTAGTGTTGATAAACAGATTTCTTATTTATTATGTACAAATGATGCTAACGCCTGTCACGCACTTATTATAGTTGCGATCGGGGTCGTATCGCTATCAAATTAAAGGATATTTTTTCCTCTTCAATTTCATATAGTTTGACACTGGTTTATTTACACTTTCACTGACATTTTTTAATTAATAATGTTCAGGTATATGGCTTCGCGCTGTCGTCTGCTAATCAAAGCCGGCGATTACTCTCTCTTATCAATACATTGTTTGTGTTCCACATCGCATTTTTCACTTAAACGTCTATGTTAGAGCACTATTATATCCGTCCTGATATTTATTTATTAAATATTATGATTAAACCTTAACTTATACATTGCTATGAACTATACTTACTCACTATGACATTTTGTTTCACATTACTTTGCTCCATGCTATTAATTAACAATTGAACTATTACTTGTCTAACGTATTAACAATGCTTATCGCTATGTTTGGCACAAAGATTGTTCAGTGTATGTGATTTACACTCATAGTACTTTCTACTAATCACCTTACTGATTATTGTTTGTTTTAGGCATTGCCGAGGCATACCGTTTGTATCGGATTTATGCCTTAATAATGTTTATTAGTTTACATTTCGGTACCTTGATGAGGTAGCTTATTTATATAAGGTTCCTTCTTACAAACATTTTTACTTGTCATAAGCACATTTGAGACTGTAATACAGCTTCAATCTTATATTGTGGCCATAGCTAATCTTAGTCCTTGGCATTAATAGTTACTAGTCATAGTTGATTTATTCTCAGCCAAATGCTGATGCTGATGATATCACATTATTCGGATTCTTATTTAATTGTTTTTATTTATTAACATGTCAAATTCCATTTAAGTTATTCACTGACTCGCTTGACAGCTTAAAGTGAATTTACTTTGTCCATTAGTTTGTGTCAGTTATAGTATGGGTTGTAGTGTCAAGCAGTGTTTAGGTTTACTGCTTCTTGTGGCACTTCTTCTTTCTTCTTCAATGGTTCCTCTCTTCTTTGCTACTCTTATCATTATATTATCTACTTACATTACCGTCATGTATTTATTAAATCTAAGGGCATATGTCTAGGTTATGTAACACCTGGTCATGTTACATATACTCCCCTCTCAAAATTGATAATTTGAGAGAAAATTTGATTTTTGATAAAATTATCATTTCATTTCAGTTTTTTAGTATATTACTACTGCTTTTTGTCTTGTACTCTTTACATTGACCTTTAACATACTATTAGTGTGCTACACTAGTTTGAGTTCTTGGCTAGTGATATAATTCTTAGCTTACTAGTATTTTTCCGAGTTTCTCATATTCTAAGTTATTTAATTACAATAGATTTCACTTCTTAAATTAACAATTTCCTGTTCTACAATAATACATTTTTCTTTCTCATTACATATCTTTATTTTTGTGATAATCTCAATGGTTCTTTCATTTTTTACCTCACAGATTCTTTATTAATAGTCCTTGATACATTACTATATAATTCCCTAACATTTGTAGTGGGTTCGGAATCAGAGTGGCTCACTGTGGCATACATTCTCCGCCGTTCCTCATTACACATACTCAGAATCAGAGGCATCCTCATCTCTGTCTGAGACAAAATAAAAATTGCACATAGCAATAGTTACACTATCACAACACATAAAATATAACATATCATTCATTTTTCCATAATATAACATATTCAATATAACATTCAAGGTATTAGAGGTTTTCATTTGTATCACATTTCATTCTTTTATACTTTCTAACATACTTCCTTTTCACAGGTAATCATTTCTTTTCAGACTTGACATTCTCGGCCATGCTTTTTATTAGCCGTGTTGTTACCCTTTTATACTAGTTGACAATTTGTTTTGGTTTATTTGAGTATTCTTAAAATTACACACTTACATTGATCATCATATAATTATGCAGTTGTTTCTTACATATAGAGTTTACAATATTTCATTCTTACAATAGTTTACAAGTTTTTCTCTCGTCAATAATTTACACTTATCCTGAATTATCAGGGTTTACAGTATTCATATACTAAATGTTTTTGTTAGATGTTCTCTGACATATCTTGTTACATACAATATTTGGTAATTAAATAACATTTTTCTTTCTCTTCATTCCACAATAATAATAGCCATCTTTATAATTAACTCTCTTTGGTATTCTGCCTCTCTACTCCTTCAAGTGTCTGATAATTTACACTTATTCTGGATGATTTTATATAATATCTTAGTTTTGTGAGAGGTATACAATATTTGACATTTAAATACAATATAACGATACAATTACAACACATTAGTAGTTAATACTTTTTCTCTTTTCCCCTTTAAATATAGCATAATAATTTTAGTTATAAAATAGTAGTATTTCCTCTTTAAATTAATCTAACATAGGAGTATTAGAGTAATTTTATGTCACTCTTTTAGGTATATTTTTGTTATATGCTACCTTTGGTTCTATATGATATAATAGATATCTTTCTTCTCATTAAATTATTGGGTTTACTATACACATTTTTCTACCATTTAGTATGATAGATCTGGCTCTTATTTCATAGGCAACAAATAGTTTGGCCTATACACTAATACTACACACTTTTTATAACACAATATGGCAAATAGGTTTGCTATAGGCAATTAGTCACTTTCAATACCTTGGGCATAATACATGATCCTTCTAATCACTAATTGAATCCGTTTATGGTAGCTACTTTTAAAATTTCTTATACACTAAATATTCCGGTGGTAAATGTTGTATACCACTATAATTTATCTGTTTTTAACAATAATCACATTTATGGTCTACATATTTGGGGTTATATTGTGCTTTTCCATTCTATTGGGTTCATTGTTTGGGACAATTACGTTTCACAGGTACCCTTTTTCATAGCTGTCTCTAGTACTACATGTTTGTGGTATTTGGCACCCTATCCCTATCATGCGGTTCTTCCACTTGGCGGCTACCAGATAGTCATTGGCTTCCCGTTTTCTTGCCTTCTTCTCCTCATCATCTTTGGTATCCATGTGTCCAGTGTACTCCTGGTCTTTGTTATTATTGACGTCCAGTACCTCTTCTAATTCGGGTTGACCGTCATTAGTTTCCTGGTTGGATTTTTCCATTGATTGGTCCCTCTCCTTCCGCAATTCCTTTATTTTTTGGGCATACCCTTCAATGATCCGGTCCAGTTGTTCTTGATACCCTTTTCTTTTCTTGGAATATCTTCTTTTCCTTTTAGAAATATCTGCTTTAAGTATTTTATTGGTTATAGTCTTCTTTGTGGTAGCACATTTCTTCTCTTCGTTCATCTTCATGAAGCTCCTTCGGTACTCCTTCCTATAGACTCCTTCTTTACGGTTGATGACTGGGAAATAAATCATATTAATTAGACCACTTCGAGTCATTTCGATTAATTCCTTTATTACCCTAGTCTTCTTTGGACGTATTATTCTTCTTTCTTCCTTTTTCTTAATAATTTTGTTCCTTTCTTCATGAATTTTAATTTGCGAATTCACTTGTTCGGTGTTTTTATTTCCGGGTAATTCTTTTGTCTCCACTTGATCATCACACATGGGCAGATTATTTTGTTCTAAGTCTTCATTCTCGGCTACTAACTCTTCCGCTTCTTTAATTACCTGAGTCTCCTTTATACTTTCGGCGTCGATCTCCTTGTCGTGAATATCTTCCTCGTTTCTGTCAAGCTCATTTTCAGATAATAATGTACTTGCGTCTTGTTGCTTTTCTGCTGGTTCACCGTCGTCCTTGGACTGTAGACTTAATGCTTCCATGGGTTCCTCATTGGGTACCTCTTCTGTCGTCGGTTTGTCATTGTCCTTTCTTTCTTCATTATCCTCAGGCTCTGGACTCACTTGTTCCATGTCTTTGTTTTCGGGTATCTTCCATTTTTCTCTCCACTTCCGGTTATCCTCATTTATTGACTCGAGCTTTTTATTTATTGATTCCAAATTTTTATTGAATAATTCATTATTTTCCTTGATCGCCCTCATGGTTTCTTGTAGACTTATGTCCCCTGACTGTGCGGGTCTCTCAGGTTGTCTGGGTTGGTTGTTGATCCTCACTTCCACTTCCGGTTCTACATAGGGTGTTTCTTCAGGTCGAGTTTCTATGTTATTGATGGTAATGACTTCCATCTCGTGCGTGGGTTGTGTCTCATATGTCTCTGTATCTGGTTGTACCTCTCCTACTCGGCTGTCCTTGTATCTTGTGTCGTACTGATGTGTGTGTGGCATGTTTATTCTTTTGTGTCTGCCGGGCTGATTATAAACATAAAAAATATTTTTATCTAATATTTTTTCAGCCTCACGTTGCTGGTCGCCAATTTGTAATAAACTACAAATTTGACTAGTATTACCATATTTATGTTTATTAATTTGAAACTGAGTTGTAAAATATTTAACCGTTGTAATAGTTGAAAATTGAAAGTTACTAATTTTATAAAGTAATTAAAATGTAGCATTAGATGTTATTAAAAGTGTGTTTACAATTGCAAAAATTATAAGTGTCTGAAAAGAACTCTTTTAGATAAAAAATAAGATAATTGCATTAATATTATTTGAACAATAACGTTGCTTAAATTTCAAAATAATGTGTACTAGCTGGTCGCTTGATGATGGTGACCGTCGTGTTGATACTAGCAGCGAAACTCCTCCTCCAGGTTGACAGTTGTCTAAGTACGTAAAGTCTAGTAACGTCTCGACAATAAAATTAATAAAATACACTTCCACGTACCTGTTCGTGATTCTGGAAGTTCAGAAGTTCAATAAATCAATAAGCTGCCAAGACGGTTTACAAAACCAGCTTACTTTATCTACAAGGTTAGGTTACCTTTTTTAATAATGGGCGCCACACAGGTTTATTTCGGGAAAATCCCGTGGAAAACCCATTAATAGAATCAAATAATAATTTTAAAAAACTGAAATCGTGTTTATTGCCCTTATGGCAATTCAATTCAACAATATATGATCGCAACAAAAAGTTGTTTTGATTATTCTGAATGAATTATTTATCTACTTTTTAGAAATAAATCAAGTCAAGTTATGCTGCTAATAACTGGGTTTTATTTGTACCCTTGATAATGAATTCAGACAAATATAATTAAGAGATAGGTTAGGCGTTCGTCACGCTTGCTTAATTATTCACAAAGTTATATGGTGAGATCACTTATGACTAACATCATTCTTAAATAGGATTGACAAATCCATTAAATAAATTCAAACATGGTGTAATACAGAAAATGTTTCAGTGTTATGCGTCAGTACAGATTTGTTTACCAAAACATATAGGTTAGTGCACTCAGTGTAATGGAATAAATTGTCACACAGTTACCTTTGTGTTTTAATCTTTCGATTAAAATTCAATTAAACACTTCAATGGTCGGATTGTAATGACCATTGATATTCACTACACACGCACTTGTGTAAGAGAATATTGGTCCGCTTCTGACTAAAAAGGACCTTATATGGTACTATTTAATTATTTCTCCTGTTCGATATGTTCCCGCACTAAATAAAATAATGCTTCACTTCGATGCACTGATTCTATGTAGAGTATCATGTAGTTACTTTTTGTTGTTGCCGAAATAATTCAATAGATGCATTATTACAATGAAGCTATCAGTTAATAAAAATTTTGATGAGACGAGCGTACCTTCCGCTCCGGATGAACGTTAAAAGTGTCTAACGGCAATTAGCTGCGCTTCTTTATATACCCTCTGTTTTGATCGGGCTTAGGCAATTGTTTTATTTATTAAGCTATTTTCTGATTGGCTTAGCCAGGCGTTACGAAAGTGACGTATTGTCTTTCCAACTGTCACTAACGGTTTTTTAACCGACTCGTCGCCAGAATGAATGACAGCCGTCGTTGTTGTTAGTGTTGATAAACAGATTTCTTATTTATTATGTACAAATGATGCTAACGCCTGTCACGCACTTATTATAGTTGCGATCGGGGTCGTATCGCTATCAAATTAAAGGATATTTTTTCCTCTTCAATTTCATATAGTTTGACACTGGTTTATTTACACTTTCACTGACATTTTTTAATTAATAATGTTCAGGTATATGGCTTCGCGCTGTCGTCTGCTAATCAAAGCCGGCGATTACTCTCTCTTATCAATACATTGTTTGTGTTCCACATCGCATTTTTCACTTAAACGTCTATGTTAGAGCACTATTATATCCGTCCTGATATTTATTTATTAAATATTATGATTAAACCTTAACTTATACATTGCTATGAACTATACTTACTCACTATGACATTTTGTTTCACATTACTTTGCTCCATGCTATTAATTAACAATTGAACTATTACTTGTCTAACGTATTAACAATGCTTATCGCTATGTTTGGCACAAAGATTGTTCAGTGTATGTGATTTACACTCATAGTACTTTCTACTAATCACCTTACTGATTATTGTTTGTTTTAGGCATTGCCGAGGCATACCGTTTGTATCGGATTTATGCCTTAATAATGTTTATTAGTTTACATTTCGGTACCTTGATGAGGTAGCTTATTTATATAAGGTTCCTTCTTACAAACATTTTTACTTGTCATAAGCACATTTGAGACTGTAATACAGCTTCAATCTTATATTGTGGCCATAGCTAATCTTAGTCCTTGGCATTAATAGTTACTAGTCATAGTTGATTTATTCTCAGCCAAATGCTGATGCTGATGATATCACATTATTCGGATTCTTATTTAATTGTTTTTATTTATTAACATGTCAAATTCCATTTAAGTTATTCACTGACTCGCTTGACAGCTTAAAGTGAATTTACTTTGTCCATTAGTTTGTGTCAGTTATAGTATGGGTTGTAGTGTCAAGCAGTGTTTAGGTTTACTGCTTCTTGTGGCACTTCTTCTTTCTTCTTCAATGGTTCCTCTCTTCTTTGCTACTCTTATCATTATATTATCTACTTACATTACCGTCATGTATTTATTAAATCTAAGGGCATATGTCTAGGTTATGTAACACCTGGTCATGTTACATATACTCCCCTCTCAAAATTGATAATTTGAGAGAAAATTTGATTTTTGATAAAATTATCATTTCATTTCAGTTTTTTAGTATATTACTACTGCTTTTTGTCTTGTACTCTTTACATTGACCTTTAACATACTATTAGTGTGCTACACTAGTTTGAGTTCTTGGCTAGTGATATAATTCTTAGCTTACTAGTATTTTTCCGAGTTTCTCATATTCTAAGTTATTTAATTACAATAGATTTCACTTCTTAAATTAACAATTTCGTGTTCTACAATAATACATTTTTCTTTCTCATTACATATCTTTATTTTTGTGATAATCTCAATGGTTCTTTCATTTTTTACCTCACAGATTCTTTATTAATAGTCCTTGATACATTACTATATAATTCCCTAACATTTGTAGTGGGTTCGGAATCAGAGTGGCTCACTGTGGCATACATTCTCCGCCGTTCCTCATTACACATACTCAGAATCAGAGGCATCCTCATCTCTGTCTGAGACAAAATAAAAATTGCACATAGCAATAGTTACACTATCACAACACATAAAATATAACATATCATTCATTTTTCCATAATATAACATATTCAATATAACATTCAAGGTATTAGAGGTTTTCATTTGTATCACATTTCATTCTTTTATACTTTCTAACATACTTCCTTTTCACAGGTAATCATTTCTTTTCAGACTTGACATTCTCGGCCATGCTTTTTATTAGCCGTGTTGTTACCCTTTTATACTAGTTGACAATTTGTTTTGGTTTATTTGAGTATTCTTAAAATTACACACTTACATTGATCATCATATAATTATGCAGTTGTTTCTTACATATAGAGTTTACAATATTTCATTCTTACAATAGTTTACAAGTTTTTCTCTCGTCAATAATTTACACTTATCCTGAATTATCAGGGTTTACAGTATTCATATACTAAATGTTTTTGTTAGATGTTCTCTGACATATCTTGTTACATACAATATTTGGTAATTAAATAACATTTTTCTTTCTCTTCATTCCACAATAATAATAGCCATCTTTATAATTAACTCTCTTTGGTATTCTGCCTCTCTACTCCTTCAAGTGTCTGATAATTTACACTTATTCTGGATGATTTTATATAATATCTTAGTTTTGTGAGAGGTATACAATATTTGACATTTAAATACAATATAACGATACAATTACAACACATTAGTAGTTAATACTTTTTCTCTTTTCCCCTTTAAATATAGCATAATAATTTTAGTTATAAAATAGTAGTATTTCCTCTTTAAATTAATCTAACATAGGAGTATTAGAGTAATTTTATGTCACTCTTTTAGGTATATTTTTGTTATATGCTACCTTTGGTTCTATATGATATAATAGATATCTTTCTTCTCATTAAATTATTGGGTTTACTATACACATTTTTCTACCATTTAGTATGATAGATCTGGCTCTTATTTCATAGGCAACAAATAGTTTGGCCTATACACTAATACTACACACTTTTTATAACACAATATGGCAAATAGGTTTGCTATAGGCAATTAGTCACTTTCAATACCTTGGGCATAATACATGATCCTTCTAATCACTAATTGAATCCGTTTATGGTAGCTACTTTTAAAATTTCTTATACACTAAATATTCCGGTGGTAAATGTTGTATACCACTATAATTTATCTGTTTTTAACAATAATCACATTTATGGTCTACATATTTGGGGTTATATTGTGCTTTTCCATTCTATTGGGTTCATTGTTTGGGACAATTACGTTTCACAGGTACCCTTTTTCATAGCTGTCTCTAGTACTACATGTTTGTGGTATTTGGCACCCTATCCCTATCATGCGGTTCTTCCACTTGGCGGCTACCAGATAGTCATTGGCTTCCCGTTTTCTTGCCTTCTTCTCCTCATCATCTTTGGTATCCATGTGTCCAGTGTACTCCTGGTCTTTGTTATTATTGACGTCCAGTACCTCTTCTAATTCGGGTTGACCGTCATTAGTTTCCTGGTTGGATTTTTCCATTGATTGGTCCCTCTCCTTCCGCAATTCCTTTATTTTTTGGGCATACCCTTCAATGATCCGGTCCAGTTGTTCTTGATACCCTTTTCTTTTCTTGGAATATCTTCTTTTCCTTTTAGAAATATCTGCTTTAAGTATTTTATTGGTTATAGTCTTCTTTGTGGTAGCACATTTCTTCTCTTCGTTCATCTTCATGAAGCTCCTTCGGTACTCCTTCCTATAGACTCCTTCTTTACGGTTGATGACTGGGAAATAAATCATATTAATTAGACCACTTCGAGTCATTTCGATTAATTCCTTTATTACCCTAGTCTTCTTTGGACGTATTATTCTTCTTTCTTCCTTTTTCTTAATAATTTTGTTCCTTTCTTCATGAATTTTAATTTGCGAATTCACTTGTTCGGTGTTTTTATTTCCGGGTAATTCTTTTGTCTCCACTTGATCATCACACATGGGCAGATTATTTTGTTCTAAGTCTTCATTCTCGGCTACTAACTCTTCCGCTTCTTTAATTACCTGAGTCTCCTTTATACTTTCGGCGTCGATCTCCTTGTCGTGAATATCTTCCTCGTTTCTGTCAAGCTCATTTTCAGATAATAATGTACTTGCGTCTTGTTGCTTTTCTGCTGGTTCACCGTCGTCCTTGGACTGTAGACTTAATGCTTCCATGGGTTCCTCATTGGGTACCTCTTCTGTCGTCGGTTTGTCATTGTCCTTTCTTTCTTCATTATCCTCAGGCTCTGGACTCACTTGTTCCATGTCTTTGTTTTCGGGTATCTTCCATTTTTCTCTCCACTTCCGGTTATCCTCATTTATTGACTCGAGCTTTTTATTTATTGATTCCAAATTTTTATTGAATAATTCATTATTTTCCTTGATCGCCCTCATGGTTTCTTGTAGACTTATGTCCCCTGACTGTGCGGGTCTCTCAGGTTGTCTGGGTTGGTTGTTGATCCTCACTTCCACTTCCGGTTCTACATAGGGTGTTTCTTCAGGTCGAGTTTCTATGTTATTGATGGTAATGACTTCCATCTCGTGCGTGGGTTGTGTCTCATATGTCTCTGTATCTGGTTGTACCTCTCCTACTCGGCTGTCCTTGTATCTTGTGTCGTACTGATGTGTGTGTGGCATGTTTATTCTTTTGTGTCTGCCGGGCTGATTATAAACATAAAAAATATTTTTATCTAATATTTTTTCAGCCTCACGTTGCTGGTCGCCAATTTGTAATAAACTACAAATTTGACTAGTATTACCATATTTATGTTTATTAATTTGAAACTGAGTTGTAAAATATTTAACCGTTGTAATAGTTGAAAATTGAAAGTTACTAATTTTATAAAGTAATTAAAATGTAGCATTAGATGTTATTAAAAGTGTGTTTACAATTGCAAAAATTATAAGTGTCTGAAAAGAACTCTTTTAGATAAAAAATAAGATAATTGCATTAATATTATTTGAACAATAACGTTGCTTAAATTTCAAAATAATGTGTACTAGCTGGTCGCTTGATGATGGTGACCGTCGTGTTGATACTAGCAGCGAAACTCCTCCTCCAGGTTGACAGTTGTCTAAGTACGTAAAGTCTAGTAACGTCTCGACAATAAAATTAATAAAATACACTTCCACGTACCTGTTCGTGATTCTGGAAGTTCAGAAGTTCAATAAATCAATAAGCTGCCAAGACGGTTTACAAAACCAGCTTACTTTATCTACAAGGTTAGGTTACCTTTTTTAATAATGGGCGCCACACAGGTTTATTTCGGGAAAATCCCGTGGAAAACCCATTAATAGAATCAAATAATAATTTTAAAAAACTGAAATCGTGTTTATTGCCCTTATGGCAATTCAATTCAACAATATATGATCGCAACAAAAAGTTGTTTTGATTATTCTGAATGAATTATTTATCTACTTTTTAGAAATAAATCAAGTCAAGTTATGCTGCTAATAACTGGGTTTTATTTGTACCCTTGATAATGAATTCAGACAAATATAATTAAGAGAATACATTGATATACAATTGCAAATATTTTGTTACATACCCTATATGACTGGCTCAGAGCATAAACAATAATTCTGGTTAAGTCCAGATACTCTTTACTTTAAACATTAATATTATTTATATCTCAGGTGTAAGTTCTTTGAAACACAAGAAAGAATGCTCATGCCTACACAATGACTAATTATTTTATAATACAATATCGACTAGTAATGCCCTTTTAGTTTACTAATAAAAAAGTGTTATGCGTCAGTACAGATTTGTTTACCAAAACATATATGTTAGTGCACTCAGTGTAATGGAATAAATTGTCACACAGTTACCTTTGTGTTTTAATCTTTCGATTAAAATTCAATTAAACACTTCAATGGTCGGATTGTAATGACCATTGATATTCACTACACACGCACTTGTGTAAGAGAATATTGGTCCGCTTCTGACTAAAAAGGACCTTATGGTACTATTTAATTATTTCTCCTGTTCGATATGTTCCCGCACTAAATAAAATAATGCTTCACTTCGATGCACTGATTCTATGTAGAGTATCATGTAGTTACTTTTTGTTGTTGCCGAAATAATTCAGTAGATGCACTATTACAATGAAGCTATCAGATAATAAAAATTTTGATGAGACGAGCGTACCTTCCGCTCCGGATGAACGTTAAAAGTGTCTAACGGCAATTAGCCGCGCTTCTTTATATACCCTCTGTTTTGATCGGGCTTAGGCAATTGTTTTATTTATTAAGCTATTTTCTGATTGGCTTAGCCAGGCGTTACGAAAGTGACGTATTGTCTTTCCAACTGTCACTAACGGTTTTTTAACCGACTCGTCGCCAGAATGATTGACAGCCGTCGTTTTTGTTAGTGTTGATAAACAGATTTCTTATTTATTATGTACAAATGATGCTAACGCCTGTCACGCACTTATTATAGTTGCGATCGGGGGTCGTATCGCTATCAAATTAAAGGATATTTTTTCCTCTTCAATTTCATATAGTTTGACACTGGTTTATTTACACTTTCACTGACATTTTTTAATTAATAATGTTCAGGTATATGGCTTCGCGCTGTCGTCTGCTAATCAAAGCCGGCGATTACTCTCTCTTATCAATACATTGTTTGTGTTCCACATCGCATTTTTCACTTAAACGTCTATGTTAGAGCACTATTATATCCGTCCTGATATTTATTTATTAAATATTATGATTAAACCTTAACTTATACATTGCTATGAACTATACTTACTCACTATGACATTTTGTTTCACATTACTTTGCTCCATGCTATTAATTAACAATTGAACTATTACTTGTCTAACGTATTAACAATGCTTATCGCTATGTTTGGCACAAAGATTGTTCAGTGTATGTGATTTACACTCATAGTACTTTCTACTAATCACCTTACTGATTATTGTTTGTTTTAGGCATTGCCGAGGCACACCGTTTGTATCGGATTTATGCCTTAATAATGTTTATTAGTTTACATTTCGGTACCTTGATGAGGTAGCTTATTTATATAAGGTTCCCTCTTACAAACATTTTTACTTGTCATAAGCACATTTGAGACTGTAATACAGCTTCAATCTTATATTGTGGCCATAGCTAATCTTAGTCTTTGGCATTAATAGTTACTAGTCATAGTTGATTTATTCTCAGCCAAATGCTGATGCTGATATCACATTATTCGGATTCTTATTTAATTGTTTTTATTTATTAACATGTCAAATTCCATTTAAGTTATTCACTGACTCGCTTGACAGCTTAAAGTGAATTTACTTTGTCCATTAGTTTGTGTCAGTTATAGTATGGGTTGTAGTGTCAAGCAGTGTTTAGGTTTACTGCTTCTTGTGGCACTTCTTCTTCTTTCTTCTTCAATGGTTCCTCTCTTCTTTGCTACTCTTATCATTATATTATCTACTTACATTACCGTCATGTATTTATTAAATCTAAGGGCATATGTCTAGGTTATGTAACACCTGGTCATGTTACAATGTTAATTCGGCACATGATTACCGGCACATATTGCTTGTGGCTCGAAGCATGTCTCAAGGAAGAGGAAATGGCTTAATGGTATATGGTGTAAAATAATGTAGTAACAAGTTATATTAATCAAACTCACGCATACAAAATTTTTAATGTGAAAACTATTATAGTTTCAACTCAACGCACGTGAAATTTAAAGACTAATTGTTATTAGCAAGTTTTGCACTCAGTTTTCTTGTTGTATAAATCATTGACAGAGACCTGAGTGTCCCAAGCACATATGTGCTTTAGCCAAAGAAAAAGTACTCGATTCTCTACCTCAATTCTACTCACATCCACTTGTTTAATCGAGAGTTCAAGGCGATCGTATACAGTATAGCAGCATTATCGGTGTGTGGTCTAACGAAACTAGGAAGTCGTGTTAAAGCGTTTTAGCAACTTAATTTGTTCAGTCTCACAAAACAATAAAGAATCAGTGAAGATCATATCATTAAAAATATTACTAGACACTCTATAATTAATAGGCCTATCATAATTGTCAGTCTAGCAACATAACAATACGTAATTACACAGCAATTCTCTAAGCTTTGTAACATCTATTTTCACATTCGCATGCGGAAGCACGGTAACAGGAAATGTTTAAATATGATAGTAATAAGAAACTGGCATTTATGATTTTGTATTTGGTACAATTCATTTGAAATGTTATATTTAATAAACTAAAGGACATACTAAATCTGATTATGTACTTGTAATTGCAATCTGGATCATATAGGCTATTTATTATTATAAACCTCCATACTGTTGCATTCTCAATATTACTCTCAATGTTTACTGTAACCAATAATTGTACAAAACATGAGCTTAAATAGCCTAAGTACGTAAAATAGAGTATGGTGTAAAAAATGACGAGCTGAAAACTACAAAAAAAACATGCAGTTCCTTAAACGGGAACAGGATAATCCTAGATTTATATACCGCTGGTGAATGGAGGTCAAACAAGATACTGTTCCATCAGCAAGGCGGGGAGAATTGATAAAGGCATCAGTTGAGCAAGCAGTGATTTCCGCAGAAACAAGATGGACGTCTCATATCTTATCAGTGGTTTCAATCGGTAAGGATAAGTTTCAAGTAATACTCACCCGGACGTGGAGACTCACAATTTGCCGTATCAACTTATTCTGTTATCATTGAATTTATATAGTAATTGTTATTATTTCGCTGCTGTTTGCTTTTAGTCACAACTACGGTCATTACTACACCTGTGTCTATTCGTTCGTAGAATGTGTTCTACTTGGTATGGATTTGATCTGTTCCTGCTGTAAACGCTTAACTTGCTGCTGCTTCATTATTTCCATTTTGATTGGTAATATAGTTTTCCTTCCAAACGTGACCCCAAGCCAAAAATCTGTACTGTATGAGTAAAGAAATTAAAGGAATAGGCCTATCATAGAACTACTTAATTTTATTAGTGTAGTTGGTTTAATGATTATTATATACATTTTCATAAGACATTTTACATTATAGAATACACATAATTTTACATGAAGTAAAAAACGTACATATGAAACATATATTACAGTTTATTCTTTCTTTCGTACGTAAAACAACAGAAACAATCATTAGTTAGACTGTGTGTACGGTTTTAAGCACAGAAACTTTCATATGAAAAAACACACATTCACACAAGCGCACACACACACACACACACACACACACACACACGAACAAATACAGACCCTTATTACTGTTGAATAACAAACATTTTTTAATCTTAAAATTATGATCATCAACGTTTATTTATCAACGAAGTATACAATACAGAATTCACAATTATATATATATTCCCAAAAATGAATAAACTAACGCTCGCTCGAGCGCGCGCTCACACAAGCACAATGACGCCATCAACTTACAGTAGTATGGAAAACTGTTATATCGAATTCAGTATCAACTGAATATCGAAAACTGTTATAACTTTTACCTTTTTTTATGTCTCATCACAACGAGTAGCCCAATGAAAACAGTGAGTGTGAGGAAAGAAATGTGCTTCATTTTTAATTATAAATTTAAACTCAGCTTTGGTTTACCACAAATTCTATGCAGGTTTACTTAGGCTACTCCATTAGAAGAGGTAATTGAATCTGCTCACCACAAAAAGGCCCGCTAGTATCGCATTTCTAAACCCTAATGGAAGTTAAGACTCGTTTTTTTTTAATCATTTACACTTATAACAAAGAAATATTTTACTTCAGCAGCATGGAGTAGAGTTCAAGAGATATGCGTGTGTTTGCAAATACTTCTCAGAAACAGTTATTAGGATTGTAATAAGGTTGACAAAATTATGCAAATAATTAAGAAAATAGACAAGTGAGATAAGCACAATGAGAAAATAAAGGTAATAATAGTTGTGGGACGAAAAATGAAAGAAATACAGGACCTGTATTATGTTTTTAATAATAGCCTATGCATTATGTTTTTAATAATATATAATTAAGGTCCCAACGAGGGAGAGGAAAACTAAATTATTAAAAAAAACAATAGTATGAAAGGAATTCTAATACAGTAATAAAAAATTAAACGTACGTGGTACAATTAGAAGACTCTGGAAGCCATGTTAATAAGACATTTTACATTATAGAGTTCACGTAATTTTACATGAAGTAAAAAAAAACGTACATATGAAAATATATATGTCGTTATCCATGCAAAACTAGATACACACATCCATACGAAAATATACACGTGTGTGTGTGTGTGTGTGTGTGTGTCCAAACCTTAACCACGATAGCATTAGCAAGAACCGTGCTTGATTTATCATACGGTACGCCGATAAGATAGAGAACTGTTTGGCTGCGTGACGCCTTGCACGCGCTGTGTGAGCGGCAGAATTTGCAGCGCTCCCGATCTTTTCAGACGCACATTCCAAACGTTGGTCTCGATTATTCTACCAGCACCGAGGCCACTTCTACAACATATATCCAGTGTTTAAATGCAGGATTTAGAAGCGGAGTTCAGTTTTGTTTGGATTTGCGATTTGGTGTGCGCTATAGGAGCTGTTGTAGTGACTTGTGAATTACTGTGTGCTGACATCTGTAATTCGTGACTCGTATTATCGTGTGCTGGTAACCGTAATGTTAAGAATTATTGTATACGAGTGTTTATTCATTTTTAAGTTGTAATTAAAGTCGTATTTAGCGATTTCATCTAGTGCCAGTTAGTCTGTTTCCCCTGTTCAATCATGACGATCCGTGCGGCCGTCGTAATCATAACGTTTAATTCGATTCTTCTTAAAACCGAATCACTGGGTAATATGAAAAAAGTAAAGCAGAATAATAAAAGTAAGCATAAACGGGGCTTTCCATTACATAGTATATAATGTAGCTTGTGACAAACAATCAAGTGTAGGCTACTATACACTTTCCGCAACTACCGGGGTAATCTATCTAGTATCTGTTTATGTATGTACTTGCCTCTTATTCAATTTCCAACATTTTTATTTCTACTCTTCCTCTTCCCCCTCTCTGTCTGTCTGTCGGTCCCCTTCTCTTCCTTTTTCTCTTTTTCACCGCTTCCTTTATTCTTCACTTACATCTTTTCACTCGTATGTTTTCTATGTTTCTATTTAAGCATCCCTAAATACATTCTAGGCAGTGTTGTTCATTTTTTAAAAGATTATTTGTGTCAGACAAGCAAAGAAATTAATATAATATATAATCTAGTGTCTATTAACACAAAAGAATAAAAAAACAAAGAACATATGCAAAGTGCAACGCGCCTACTTTCAGTCTGTTAGAAACTAGAACAGAATTTTTATAATGCTAATTCAAAGTCACTCTTGAATGTTCACTGCTAGTGGTAATTCAAAGAAAGTAGAAACGTAATTTCCACTGTAATAAGTGTTTACTACACATAACATGTAATTTAATAAAATATCCAGTTCTCACTTTTGCACATCGTTTAATAACTTTTGCTATTTCGTTCAATTTGGTTTACATGAATATCTTTCATATATAAACTATAGGCTAATTCAGCGGAGTTACTGACATTACGAAATAATATTTACGAGATAAAATTTATGAAAGTGCGTAATAACTAAACAGAAAGAAAGAGTTTTAAGTCCTGATTAAGTAAATTCTAGACGAGGATTCCCCGAAAGTTAGTGAAAAGTTAATCCAGGGTTATCTGTGACTTATAACTTAAATTAGTTACAGCTGGCATTGAATGGAGTCTTATAATTGGTGAGAATAAATTATTTCTGTTAACTCAAATTACAATCTTATCCATCTAAATTAGCAAGAAGTCAAACTGATAATCGTTTTTAAAAAGTGTAAGCCAGTGTAAACAGTTAAGCGCGGCAGACAATAAAGTCAGCAATGTAATGTAAAGATATTAAATAATTTTCAAGAATATGTTTTCCGCATGTGCAGCTCACCGCCACAGGTAAAAAAATTGTTACAAATGTCCTTATATGCAATCATTGTCATAACAAAATAACAAAGATAGTAATACTAACAAAAGATAATAATAACAAAGATAGTAATAATATTGTTGCAGTACCTTATTTGTGTGTTACTTACAGAGTCAGTCAAAACATAACCTACATTTGCAAATTCAGAAAAAGTAACAATCAGTAACAACCGCACGACAGTAGAGGTATAAAGTTTATTGTATTCAATGCCTTTGTTGTGCATCCACGAACGATATGATATAATTGTGCATCCACGTGTTCACAAAGCGTGTGCCATTTCGCTCTCCCTCGAGGTAACTATTTACATTCTGTAAATGGTATATAGAAAATAATGCTAGTAAATGAGGACACAAAATTTTTCTCGTAACCTAATTACCATTGTGTTTACAAAAATAAGCAAAGTTTTTTATAAAATTCTCAATTCTTCAAACATTTCAAATACTTACCAAATGTTTATTATGGATTAAAATAAACAATAACTGGTTGTTGAAAAAACGCGTCACAACTTGAATAGTTTTAAAACAGTCGTTCTTACGAGAAGCAACGTTTGCGTGACATTAGGAATACCTATCACTGACACGCGCAAACACCCTTGTAATTAATTACTACTGTCATAGGCCACGTAGAGCTTGTCTCCAGAATCCCCAACACATATGGCCGGCTGCTAAGACATATAGATCATATGGAATAGGCTACTTGTTATTGTAAAACATCATAACTTATTGCAATATCACTAATAGTTCATATTAACCCGTTTATTTTCTTTCATAAATTGATGAACTTGTATTACTTAATTGTAATTTAAAGTTATAAAATTATTTAACGATAGATTATTTATTTAATCCCTAAGTTAAAATAATAACTGAGTGTAAATGAATAATATTGTCATTATGTATACAATGGATGTTTTAAAACATGACAGACGTAAGACTTCAACTCGATTATGCATACTCTCGATTGTTGAATTACATCAGGACAATATATATTGATTCATAAACCAAATCTTTATGGCGTAATACATGCAGAAAATCAAATAAAAATTGTTTTTTACAGTCTTCCATTTAACCAACAAAGAAAGACTTCGGACAGGTATTTCGTAGAGACAACTCTGAGGGTCTAGAGGTGGGTCTGCTTACAACGCTTTTAAGCTGCTTACGGCCATCATAAAAACAATTCTAAAAGAATATCGAAACTAGGATACTGAACTGAAGGTCCGTAACTACTGACCAATTGTAAATCAAGATGTATATAGACTAAAAAGTTCATAGAGGACGTAGACATATAGACTGGAAATTCATTAGATGTTAATCTATATGACAGTGCCTACTGCCTCTTTTCAATGTAAATATCTAAGTACGTTATAAGCGTATACATACTAATTACAAATGCTTTACATTGTAATGATCTTATCTAATCCATTCCAAGAATTCTTAGTTATGGAAAATCCTCAAATAAAACAAATTTTAATGACAACCTTTTTAAAAATTTTGTAATTATGTGATAGTGCATACTCACCTCATAGACGTATTACTTTAATAGAGGATGCTGAAATATACGGACGTTTCTTTGCATCCAACTGTCTGCCTAATTTTTTAGATACTGACTTCTGTTCATTAAAATTGCATGAAATTCTGTATATTCAAATAAATCTTCAACTAGTCCGTAGGCAAAGGAGGTTATTCGACCACACTATGAGGGCTTGACTTTGATGAATACGTATAAATGCACGCGCGCGCGCGCGCGTGTGTGTGATTAACGTGATAAGGCGAAACATGGACGCAACATGAATCACTTCTACAAATATTCAGTCCGCGTAGGCCATTCTACAGTAATCCCAAAGCGTGTCTGCAGATATCTAGGCATCACGCTTGACTCCCAGCTTACCTGGCGACCACATATCAAACGAACCTCAACCCTAGCCCGCCAACGAATTCGATCTCTTCAAGTGCTCAGGAGCAACGACCGTTGCTCCAGCGAGTTACTCAGCCGTATCTACACAGCCTGTCTCCGTCCTATCATGACTTACGCTCATCCCAACCTTCTAACTGCCGATCATGCCCGCTTCAATCTCTACAGAATCACTGAACGGCGAACCCTTCGACTGATCTACCGTAGACCTCCTAAAAACAAAACCAGCAACAACGATCTGTATGCCTTCAACAAACTCTTTCCCAACCTAGACTCCTTCCTATATAAATTAAACTGGAAATAGGAAATAGGAGGCTGCGCGCTTCCTTCCAATTCATTGCGGCTTCCATCAATAGAACTATCCGGAACTCCCGCAGACCTTCCTTCCTCATTAACCGTCTTCTTACTATTGCCGATGGGCCTCCTCGCCAACAGAGAAATACCTAAATCCACCCTGCATACACACTCCTCCTTGCATGTTTCTTGATCTCATAATTCCTTAATTTTCCCTATCTGCTCAGCATATCTTCACCCCTCTCCATTGTGTCCCCCGCCTATAGCTTGACGACATTCTGACGCTTCCCTCCATCTATTGCGTCCTGCGCTACACGACCCCGTCTTGGCTGTCATTTTAAAATTTTTATTTTCACACTTCTATCAGCCCTCCTCCAACACCATATTGGCTCTGCACACTACACTAACACACAAATACACATCCACGCACCACTCTTTCTCCTGAGTGGCTCCACTTTCTCCGCCTCCGGTTCTCTCTGGCTTGCGACGCCTCTCATTTTCCCATACGGCTGAAGGGGGATTGCCCCAGATCAGCCTGAGACTTGTCCTTCGGGAAAAGCCTCAATCTTCTCGAAGAAAAAAAGGCGAAACTTTAAAATTATTTGTTGAAGCAGCAGCAGCTCAAGGTAGAAGACGTTTAAGAATCTACTCCGCATTTTTAGTAGCTGAGCAAGTCTAGATTCTGAACGGGGTCGTTGAAAGCTGGCAATAACAATGGATTGGAAAATTCTTAGAAAAATGTACGGTTTGTTTACGGCAATTAAAGACAAGTAATCACTGATTACTAAGTATAATCGACGTTGTCTCCACACCACCACAAGAAAAGTAAGAGTAATCGACGTGATAAGGAATGTGTACAAACAACTACGATTGCGCAAAAAGAAAAGCAATGACGGATATAAAAATGGCGTGTCATTGGAAAGCGTTAAGCTCGTGTACATACCTAATTAGGAAACTATTTCCACTGGTTGACAGTCTCCACTGGTACCACCTGTAATGAGACTAATAGGTCGATATGGGTCTTCATGGGCGCGTTGGGCGTAAAGCCAACAGATAAATCAAACTGATGTCCAGCCCCAAGGCTTGTTTCCTTTTACTGAATTTTCAGTTTTTCAGAGGTCTTGTGGTCCAACCCTATCTGACCAGTCATGGGCCTTCGTCCAAATTTTCTTTGCGTGTTAGTTGTATAAAACGCTAGCCAGTCATGCACCAAACTGGTGTTAGCGCTGCTTACATGACAGCCAGGGGCGGAAACAGCTAGTAATTTTTATTTTGGATGGGGGAGGTTTAACTTTTGTAAGGGAGGGAATATTTTGTGAAAAGTTGGACCATTACGTCTAAAGTATAAATGACAGGAATGAGTGAAGATACAAACAGTGTTACTATCAACATAAAAAAGCTTATTAATGTACGAGTGTAAAATCGTATCTGTGTTTGTCAGTTCATTGTTCTTTTAATAATGTTCACTTTACAGTTTAAAATACACACTGCTCATTTAAGTTATGTATCAAACAAAAATTAAAATGGTAGTAAGGTACAGTTACACTTTAAAGTAAAACTTTGAATTTACATAACGTGATATGAATTTTATACACTACAGTATTCACAGTCACAAAACCACAAGACAACGAAAAACATTTCGTCTGATACGACCATTTAGGGTTGGGGGAAATTTCCCCCATTTCCTTACCGTGGATCCGCGCTTGATTACAGCAGTACGTAACTTTTGTGAGGCGTGTGTCAGTACTGTTAACGTTGGGAATAAGCTGTCCAAGACTTTGCAGCAGAAGGATAGCCTGTCTGGGACACACAATGAAGATGGAACATCACTAAAATCGAAGAAGAATTCTAGAATGAAAACCAGTAGGTAGAAGATCAAGAGAAAGGCCCGAGGAAGAGATGGATCTAGGATTTTGAGGAGGATCTGAGGAATATGGGGGTAAGAAGATAGAGAAGGCTATCTAATGAGAGGGTTGAATGGCGAAAAATCGTTGAAGAGGCTGAAACCCAAACTGTGCAATAACAAGAGGTTTAAGGTAAGGGTGTCACATAGAACCTATTTGGTTCAAAATTTATATTAAACCAGATTTAAATAGGTTTTGAGACAGGGATGCGAAATACCTTTAACATTCTTCAACATTTTTTAAGAGTGTTATTCAGGACACTATTTTTTAATGAATGACGATTACCTTTACACGCTTGTCTTCGCGGATGAACAAGTTGTGGTAGCACTGGACGAACAGGACTCCAATTACATGACCGAAAATTCCATGAAAAATACAGATTTTGGAGCTTCAATAAAAATTTTGGATAACTACAAAGCTATCCAAGCATTTATTGGTGGTGAAGATTTAGTAGGACAGTGGGTTCCCACGTTATAAAGGACAGTGGATTTTTCAGGTATCTTTAAGAGACACCATCAAAACATGGTAAAAGTGATAAAGGTATCAACTCCAAAATAAAACAAGGTAAAGTGGAGATAAGGCGGCCGAATTCTGTGCTTTGCAGTGGGAAAGTAACTCACAAAACCAGAAAGACGACTTACTCTATCATCGTAGAAACTATAGCCACCTGTGGATCTGAAACTGGGTAGATATATCAAAGAAACTCCCGAAGTCTCCAAGCAGTGGAAATGGTCTTGTGGTGTGTCCAGGCTCCAGTGTATTAGAAGTGAGGATATCAGGAGGCAACATGATGTTGACAAGTTAATTTTAGACACCAAAGCGTCTCGTATGGTACGGCTCGTGTAGAACGGATGTCTCAGGATCGTTGACCCAAAAAGTTGCTAGACTGGATTCCATCTTGACGACTGAAAAGGGGTAGGTCCAGGAGCCAATGGAAAGAGGACTCGGGAAAAGGATGAGTGGGTGAAACGAGACTTACAACGTTGGTAACAGACCCTTTGGTGTGCAGTATGTGAGAGAAGGCAGTAGCTGTAGAAGATTCGTATAACGCCTGCTCTTCCAGTTGCTCGAGATTTCTCACGAAGGAGATTCGCATGTTCTCACGTTGTTTAATGCTTCTTGGAAACATCTTTTTTAGTAAATTTATACTATCTTTCTTTTTGTTTTGTAATAACCCGTAATAATCTGTAAATCAAACACTATTTTATTGCTGATTCAAGTGTCCCGACCGAATTACCTAATTACATCAGTCTCAATACACAATGCCAAACATACAAATATCCATAAGCGTTAAATACACAGCTGAACAACAATAACTCCAGGACGGCAATCCCCTCCCCGAAATCCAGCGATGTACGACGTACGGGGGGTGATTACACCACCGCCCTTGACATTACACGCCAGCACTTCGCCTTATGTGGTTTCCGGATGTGACGAAAAATAACAACACCGGACATGGACTTCATATGTCAACAGTAAGTTCAGTACTTTAAACAGTACAATACTATACTATCAAACAATAAACTATTTGAATAAACTGAAGAGTGTTATCAAAATATTAATTCTTTGTACTCGTGGAATAACTCTGAATTTTCCAGGGAATGTATCTCCTAAATATCATTTCATTCAATGTCGTTTTATTGTGTTTCAGGCTGTGACAATATTGGCACCATCAGACTTTGACGAAACTATCAACTATCTGTGGAAGAATCAATAAGGCACACCATTGTTTTTACTCATTTGTCTTAATTAGAAGTTCAAAAACAGAAAATAAACAAAATTCGCTGTACTGTTGTTAGTTTATTTGTATTTTTTAGGAATCCAAAAAGATAGGGAATATATTATGAAAAATGCTATTAATGATTTCGAGTGTGGATTTAAGTTGGAGATAGGATATTTAATAATGTAAGGTGTAATCTGAAAAATAATAGAAATAGTGTTAAGATCAGTCAACTGTGGTAGAGATTACAGTTTTTGAAGTTGAATCACTTTAAGACACGAGTCGTGATAACCGATTATCGCACTTATAATTCAGACAGGAATTCAGGTTCAGCCTTCATCAGTCAGACAGGATACATGAAGTGTAAACAGTATATATATTTGAATTCATTTCATTAAAATTTATATATTTTATATATTTGGATTCACTAATGTCTTACAGCTGAAACTGCACTGCGTAATTAAAAGAGTATTCATTTTTTATGTTAAGAATTTAACAAAAGAATATTTAAATAACTCTATTCAATTTCAGTAGTAGACAAAGCTGACCAAATTGGTGACACTATTGTGGCCATTGAAATAGCTAATTGTCTGAAGATTTTTGAAGTAATGAAGGTTTAACTTGCAATACAAGAAAACGTTGTCATATAATAAAAGTGTACATGGAAACAACATATGCTTTGTATAAAATAAAGAAATACTTGGCACTGTATTCATTAAAAAAACAAATTTAGTTAATCGTGATGCGTGAGTTTAGTATAAAGGAAGCCGGGTTTTTCATTGGTTACATAGGAAGGATAACGACATCGAGAGAAAGTTGAATAAATTTAGTTATACCTGTGTAACAATTAGACGACTGTTGAAGAATAAAACGCAGAGGGAGACACAGCTAAAGTTCTATAAGGTCGTGGCTGTGCCGACTTTAATGTATGGATGTAAAACATGGACTCTCCTGCAAAAATGTATTTCAAAAATACAGGCCTCGGAAATGAAATTTTTTAAGAGTAGTTAAGGGATGTAGTTTGAGAGATCATCTACGAAACAATTACATAAGGAAAGACCTAAAGTTACGGTCGGTTCTGGAGAGAATAAAGAAATACAGGCAGAATTGGAAGTATCATGTGGAACGCATGGTAGACACGCGTATTCCTAAACAAGCGTTTGAATATACGCCAGTGGGGACGAGAGTTCGTGGAAGAGACGGGAAAAAATGGTCAGATACTCTGTAAAGTTGGAACGGGCTATAGCCCAAGCCATGTAGTGAAGAAGAAGAAGAAGAATAAGAAGGAAGAAGAGATAAAAAAATGATAATAATTTTTTTTTACGAGGTAGACTGTGGATAACCTAATGTTAGCCGCAGGAGGGTCCGCACTCCTACTGTGTGTGGAACTCGCACCCATCAAAAGCACAACCCTTTTGCCCACGGGATGGATCCATCTCGGGACTCAGCTTTCGCAATACTTTATACATCAAGGTGGTGAGATTTGTTCTTCGTTCTGTGGATATTTATTTGCTTTAAACCTTCAGCGGGTCCACGTTACCTGTTTTCTGCTATTCTGTAGCGGTCCTAGCAAGATCATTTTCTGCTTCCTTCTTTTGCCTTAGTACCTTTTCTATGTAGGCTGTTACCTGATTTCAGTAGTGTTCGCTCTGCAGCATTAGTCAGATGATATTTTCGGGCGAGATCTGTCCCACTGTCCCACTACATTTTCCAGGGTTCGCCTCACCTCTTTCCATGTGTCACAGGTGAAAAACGTGTGGTGGACATCGTCTGTTGCTGTTTTTCAGAAAATGCAGTCTGCTCTGTCTACTTTTCCCATCATTGGTAAGGCCGGAACACGATGCGACCAGTTAGAAATTGCGTTATGAAATAATTAATCTCTCCATTTTTGGGATCAGTCCACTCAGCTAACTGCTTTATGAGCCTAGCGGTCCATCTTATTTTCGTGTCACTGGTCCATCTTTCCTGCCACGGAGCCATAGTATGGGCCCTGGCCTCCCTGTGAGCTTGTACTTTATCTACTTTGGCCTTCCCGCCGTAGATTGGAATTATTCCCACGACGACAAGAACCGCGGACTCCGAAACCGTGCGGTAGGAGTAAGCCACTCTAAGCGCACCACTTCAAAGCATGCACTGCTGACTAGCGTCTTCTGTATTTCTTGAGTTTGAGTGGATCAGCCCAGATCTCTGCACCATAAAGTAGTACTGAGTGCGTAACTGACATGAGTAATCGTCGCTTGGAAGGTTTCGGCCCGCTGGTGTTAGCCATAATTCTACTCAGCGCCGTGGTCACAGTTGCAGCCTTATCAGCCGCCCGTTTTATTTGAGCCGAAAACGTGGGCTTTGTATCCAGAAGTATCCCCAGATACTTAATCACGGCTTTTGTCTGCACAGTTTCTTCCCCGACCAGCATTAGCAAGATATTGGGCAGATGCCAGTTCTAAACCGTGATCTGTCATCCAGGAACTGACTTGTCGCATAACACGCCTTAATCTGATCTGAGTCAGCTCTAAATCTCGTGCTATAATAACCGCTGCAATATCATCAGCGTACCCCACTCCGAATGTATTTTCAGGCGTGTCCATCCATAGAATGCCTTTATATGAAGTGTTCCACAGGCCATGAATTGACAAGGATCCCTGCGCTGCTCCTGCTATGACATCTTTATTCTGGCATCCTGCTGCAGTGTCACTTAGGTATTACTTTAGCATCCTGCTAAAGTAATGTCCTATCACTTAGGTAATCTCTAATCAACCGCAACAGATATTTGAACATCCGAAACGTGTGCTCCAAAGCGTCAAGCACATCACTCCACTGTGCTGAGATAATCGCGTTTTTGACGTCCAGCGTGACCAAGAAGCATATTGGCCGCGAGAAATGGTTTCCTCGTTCGGTTATCCTTGCTGCTTCAACTATTATACTAATTGTGTCTACTGTAAAACCTGCCCTTCCGGAAACCATACTGTCTGTCGGTTAAATCTCCGGAGACCTTTATAGCCTGCAAAAGACGAGGCTTTATCAAGTGTCCAGCATGCACAAAGGCCTGTAAGACGATAAGGACCAGCCTTGCCCCTTTCCAACGTGTACAGAAAACTCCTGCTCTGAGACCAACGTTAAACATGTGCAGCAACAGTTGAGGGTGAATCCGCATCACTACCTTCAGCATCATTACTGGTATGCCGTCTGGCGCTGGTGCCTTTTTAGTTTGTAGTGAGTCTACTGATAGTATCAATTCATCTTCGTTGAATATCGGGATCTCTATGGGCTCTTTCTTTCTACTCTGTTTTTCTCACCAGGTGAGATGGGCAAAGGGCATCTACAATGTTTTGAATTCTCTCCGCATCCTGCGGCCCTTCCAACGATAAGGTCCGAGCTTGCGGGTTAGAAGACATCTTTGCCAAATCCATTCTCGCCGTATTCTATCAACGTGGCCTGTTTGTTATATTTCTTCCTATCTGCCTTTCCTGACAATGCTGTAAGTTATATACTGATGGTCACTCGCTGTACAATCCTCTATAATGCATGACGCACCACTGCCGTATCCTTAGTGCTAGACGTTCTGATGCTAGAGAGATATCTAAAATAGTTTCCCTATATCCAGGTTACGTGAATGTCGACATCCTCCCAGTATTAAGCACTACCAGATCAGCCTGGATAACATCTCAACCATTCGCTTTCCTCTACAGTCGGCTTCAGGCATGTGCCACTCCAAAGCCCTACATTGAAATCGCCAGCCACAATCACGTCTCCTTCCATTTCTTGTATAGCATCCTCCAGTCCGTCCATCTTAGCTCTAAAAATGTCGATCCGCTCATTTTACTTTACTTTGGTGTAAAGTAGCAGCTTACGTATTTACTCCTGAACAGATAAAATGAGGAACAGACTACTGGAAAAGATCTTGTAGATATTCAGGCTCCAGTGCGTCAGATATGAAGATATCAGGAGTCAACTTCTTGTTTTGCACTAGCTGTAGAAGACTCGAAATGGAAGCATGAATTGAAAAAGTAGGAAAAAGAGGAAAACTAAAAGTTATGGGTGTGACAAACTTCCCTATAGTATTCTGTATTCCTCTGGTTAATTCTGCAAATTTGTTAGTAATTAAGTTATGCAAAACATAGGATATTTCTTTTATCTTTTTATGAGTTTAGTAGTTCAAATAATAACATTTCGGAATATAATTTTTCTTCCGAATAGAATACACTGTTATAAAAGTTCACGGGTGTGAAAATTAAGATTTTTCAATAGAATTTCAATTGTTTTGTTATTGTTTTTCCATATATATGAAAATATAACCGAGGTTAAGAATTAAAAAATGCATTTCCACTTGTCCTGGAATGGAGTATAGTAATATAAATAAATAGGGTTTAGGCCTATATAGAATATAGTTTTTTATTTATGGGATAATTTGAGATCCCTATAGGCCGCATTCTCGGCTGGTGAATTGGGAGGCGGTGTTTTTAACACCTCCTGCGAACCATCAGGCAACACTTTTGCACTTACATTAGTGGATTAGGGACTACTTATTTACCAATCTTCTTATTTGTAAAACTCGTTGTTAAACTCGAAATAGTTCTGTTGTAGTAGTTTGGTTAATGTGTTTTTAAATTTTTTGGTTAAATTTTCTTGGATTTTGTTTGTTATGAGGTTTATTGCTGACAGGCATGTTTGTGTACATATTTGTTATGTCAAATGATGCAAATCTAGTGTCTTAGTTTATTTTAATGTCTTTTATTTTGTCAATTAGTTGTGTGGTGTGTTTTATATTATATTAATTTCTTGTGTGATTTCGTTTTTTAATGTTCCGTCCATGTGTTTTGTTTTGTAATCTGGTGCTGATTTGAATTGATGGGTGGTCTTATGGGGTATCCTGTTTTTTGTCTTTATAATTCCTTTAATTGATGGGGCTTTAGGGTTGTTGATGAATTCGGTTGTTCTTTTGTTAAGTGTTGTTTTGTTTTCTTACTTAGTTTATGTATTTGATTTTGGTTTTTGTGTTGGGTTGTATTCTAGTTTTGTGCATTTGTTTTTGGTTATAAAGTTTTTGTTTTATTCATATATTTGTTTGTTCTTATAGCAGTTAATGCGTTGTTTTAGTCCGTGTTTGCTATTGTTAAGTAGTTGTATTTTATTTTATTCTGTATGTTTCTTATTGTGCCGAGGCAATTCTAAAAATTTAAATTGCCCGGCCATATTTCGCGCCGACACGGCTGGCTAAATTTCGGACTCTGTGTTGTTGGGAGACAAGAGCGGCTTTCACCCGTATTCAGCGACAGCGCGGGGCGACGTAATCGGGCTGGCAGCGGTCTCGCTGGTCAACGTTAGCGGCGATGCAATATGGCAGGCAGTTTTAACCTTGCAACTAACTCCTCGCAGCTGATCGCGGTTCGACAATTTGTAACAAGTTTTTCTGGACCGTCCTGAGTTCATGGAACGTGTGATCAGGTCTCATTTTTCTTCTATCCGCTGACGTGGTGAGTTGGTCCGACGGTTTGGAAACAGACTTCTAGACTTCTAACATGCGCGAGTAAAAAGTAAAGGTGTCAGGGTCCCCGCCCCAGTCGAGAGAAAGATTCGTGGATGGCGACTACAACACCTGCCACCTCTGCAGACCTATGCTAACATGCTCCCCCAACGCCGTCGGATCCAACCCAGGAACACCAAGGAATGCCCAGGAATACGCATATATACTCAACCACTACCATGAGCGAGAACTTCATGTGAAGAAGTGAGCAGACTCCTCTACTGACCAGGACCACACCAGCATCCATCACATATATCACAGGACTGAGTAAATTTTACAAACCCAGGTGGGAGAATTCCAGTTTCTAAATTTCACACAACAACACTATAATGAGTTCAAGGAAGAAACGGACATATATATAATATATATAAACAGTTTTTTTAAATATTGCTAGTGAGCAACATTTTGTCAAAACCTGTCCTGTGTATACATATTTGCTATTTTATTATTAACTGTTAAAAGAACATCCATTTAGCATATTATTTGATTACTTCTCATTGTGGATAGTATTAGTAATGCTGATTAATGAACGCTGATAAATGAACATATTTTACATATGAGGAGTGTGCGGGAAGAACGATGAAGGTGCTCAAAACGTGAAACTGAGAAAACGCAAATTTAAACTTTAAAACAAAATAGTTTCAAAACCTTCACAATAACTATAAAAATTTTTTTTTATTTCAAGGTTGTAGGTTCTAGTGTATGCATTTTATAAGTTTTAATAATCAATTTGTTATTATATTAGGTAGTTATAAAAAAAAATGTGTATATATGTACCATTATTCTGGGGAAAAACGGTGAATGTATGTGATTTGAGGAAACAACGATGATCGTTATGTCATCGTGTTTCCTTAAAATGCCTATAAGGTGTTGTTATCATAAATAGCGAAAGATTTTAGACAGCTCTATCTAATAAGCAGCAATTTAATTAATGTGTTATTGGTTTAAATATGATTTAAACAAAATTTGGCACAGTTTAGATTTTTGTGCGTTTGCAAAATTTTCTTAAACAAACACGAACTACCCATTGTTTTGAACTTAGAACATTTATTTTACAAAACAATATTATATAAATCATGATATATAATGTTTTACATAAAAAGGTATGAATGTATTAACTATCTTCTTTGACCAATTACTTAGTCTTCGTCTGGAGCATCAGTGTGTGGCAGTTGCCGGTAGAACTCCTTTGCCTCTTCGGATTGTAAAAAAGGTGTCAAATCCTGAAACCAGAGAAGCTGGTTTTTTATTTTTTATAAAAATGAAAAAACTCGCCCATCAAAACCTTCCTTTTTTTAAGACAGGGTATCTAGTTTACCACAGACACACACACATACACACACGCGCGTGAACAAACACCCAAAGACTTACTAGAACATTTTACAAATATATTTTAAAAACAATATTAAAGTTACCTGTAAATCTTTCCATTTAGCACGTGGAACTGGAATACGTCCTTGGTAAGCTTCATCTGGGTAGAAAAATTCTCCTGGCTGCAGTCCTTGTGAAGATTCTCTTTCAGTAATAACACTTGATTGCCAATGTCCATTGTAAGTAGTGCGAAGAGATATTGTTCTAGGATGTATCTCTTCAATCTTCAGCTCCTTTATTGGCCTTATTGGTACAGGTAGTTTTTTCTTGTAATACCCAACTGTGTTAAAAAATTTGGTCCAGTCTTTAAACATTGATTGTTCACACTCGATCACCATGAATGGACTCGGTTTAGCTCTTGCACCTCTTATGGCTTCATACCAATCTTGTGGCAACTCAGCAGCCTTTCTCTTGGGAATAAGAGCCATATTTCTGTCACATTCCATGTAGGAATGTCCACGTTCGGGGAATGTGACAGTGATGGAATAAAGACGTTTGATTTTATGCACAACATAGTGCAGGTATCTTATAAGCGTGTTGTTCTTGTTCTGTCCTCCACAAGAGTCACAGAATACATACAAGAACTTTACTTCAGGAGACAAAAAGTTTAATATATATTCATGAAGCATGGAAGTAACATCATTTGCACCCTTTTTGGCAACTGTTTGGTCATAACTAAAGAAATATGAATCACCAGTACTTAAAACATGAATATTAAACAATTGAACAGTGAGCTGGCGCTTGTAATATACTACATTTGTTGAAATATTCGGTACTGGTAAATTTTTCTGATAGTCCATTGTAACGGCTTCATGATCTACCTTTTTGGAGCATAACTGGCGACAAGAACGCTTACGCTCATAAAATGTTGCAGCTTTTCTTTGATGAAACTCGAGTTCAGTTTCCAAGGTTTTGAGTTGTTTACCTAACTCTTGTAACTTCTCAGGAGTTGAAGTTTTTGACAACTCAAGACTCAAAATTTGTTTCTTTGCCTTAAATTCATCACACTTACTGCACGTGTCCGAACGTGGGTAACCAAATCCAAAGTTATATTCGCTTTCAAATATTTTTAGAAAACTATGGTAAGATACAGGATTTTCAGGATTTTTTTGCGTGTAAAGTTCATGTAGTTTTTTTACATTGAGCTCCTCTGGCAAGTAAATTTTGTCTGATTTTCCTAATGAATAATGTGATTTCCTCCCCCTGAGAGATTGCAGATATTCGTGTATTTTACTTTTTGTATTATCAGTCAATGCATGTGGCCTATTTGAATGTTTTCCTCGTAGGTCAGGTAACACCTTACCATGATGAGCGAGTTGCTCTTGAATTGTTTGAAGTCGCCTACCCGTTATGCCATGTAAGGCTAAAAACGCTTTGTAGCAAACTTGTTGTTCGTGCAAATGATCATTGCGAGTTACTCTTACTTTATATTTATAACAATACGAATGCAGCCTTGAGTCCTCATTTTCGTTTCTTTTGTATCTTTGCTTAACTAGACTGCTCTCAATCAAACCACTCAGATGTAAATTTTGAGTGTCTCTATCAGGAAGATTGTTAAAGTGTGAAATTATTTGCCATCTCTCACATTGGGTAATATTACTAAAACATTTGAGTTTGGAACACTTACAGTTATCTCCTGTTTCATGGGCTTGGGCCCTCATTTTCTTTGATGCATCACTTATGCGTCCGTAACACTTTCTTTTCTTTGAACTCTTTCCTTGCTCAGAAACTACACTCACATCACTCTCCATTTCAATTAATTGTTAAACATAATCACAAAAACACTAAAACAGTAAGAGTTCACTCCCATGAAAAACTAAACAATGCACCAACTCATAATAAAATTACAAGGCAGCGCTAAAATGTAGGAACAGTCTAGATCGCGTATAGATTTAGAACTAAACAATATTATTGAAGAACAAAGGCAAGAGTAGAGCAAGTGTGGACATGAAAACATAGTAGGAAATGGCTGTAGCAGCCATGGGGGGAATTGGTTACTACAGATTCAGCGTTACTCCCGCTAAAGTCGATCACCTTCATCATTCTTTGCGCAAAGCCTATATCTGTTTTATTCATTTTCTCAGGAGTCTTACCGTTATTCCCTAAAACAAATATACTACAAAATAATATTGGATTTAATGCATCAAGTGACACTGTCAGTTGAAAATAGTCAAAAAATTGACCTCATCGTTTTTCCCGCACACTCTTCATATGTATGTACTTCTATTTGTCTATGAAATGAACGATAGAAACTGTTAGTGTAAACATTACACAATTCAATTGTCTGTATACTGATGAAACACTAATAAAAAAGAAAGTTGTTATCGTTGAATAAGCGTTTTATTGCAAGTCCTGTCACAATGGGCTCCAGCACATTTTTCTTCCGTCTAGGTTAAACGCCTAGTTTTAAAATTTAATGTAACGGTCGTATTTTGCTGTTATTATTACTTTCAAGGAGAATTATCACTGTTGCACACCACTATATAAAAATTATTCCGATTAGCGCTTTCAAGCTTCACAGCTCATCGTCAGATCGGAAATGAACAAATAACCTGAAAACAAACCCTTCACCCCACCCCACCCCACCATACTCACACATAACAAGCTATAATTCAAATGTCCCTTCTCCAACCTCTGAGCCCTGTCCCTCCATCTGGACAGTCACATATTTTTCTAGCAAATTCCTTGTGTTTCAGTGTTGTGTGTGTGTGTGCGCGCGCGCGCGCGTGCATTCCTTTTAAACCTAACCGTCTTTCTCATTCACACATGTGAGCCAGTCACACACCCTTATTTTAAAAACATCCACTTAGTCCTATGTAATTTAATTCTTAATCTTATCTGTCTGTCCTCTATCATTTACTTCTTTATTATGTTATAAAATATTTCTTCATTATCAAATTTAATTTTAGTATTAATTAAATTATCTAACCCTTTTCTCTTTCTTTCAATATATCTAACTCCTCCCTAAGCTTCCTTTCAACTGTGTTATTTACTACTTTTACAATTTCGTAGTCTTCCAAAGGATTAACAAATGGATAAACTATAAGTTTGTTAATCCTTTGGAAGACTACGAAATTGTAAAAGTAGTAAATAACACAGTTGAAAAGAAGCTTACGGAGGAGTTAGAAATATTGAAAGAAAGAGAAAAAGGGTTAGACAATTTAATTAATACTAAAATTAAATTTTATAATAAAGAAATATTTTATAACATAATTAAGAAGTAAATGATATAGGACAGATAGATAAGATTAAGAATTAAATTGCATAGGACTAAGTGGATGTTTTTAAAATAAGGGTGTGTGACTGGCCCATATGTGTGGATGAGAAAGACGGTTAGGTTTAAAAGGAATGTACACACACACACACACACACACACACACACAACACTGAAACACAAGGAATTTGCTAGAAAAATATGTAACTGTCCAGGTGGAGGGTCAGGGCTCAGAGGGTGGGGAAGGGACATTTGAATTATAGCTTGTTATGTGTGAGTATGGTGGGGTGGGGTGGGGGTGAAAGGTTTGTTTTCAGGTTATTTGTTCATTTCCGATCTGACGATGAGCTGTGAAGCTTGAAAGCGCTAATCGGAATAATTTTTATATAGTGGTGTGCAACAGTGATAATTCTGCTTGTGATTTTAACCACTAACACAACTTTCTTCATTAAACTTCTATTATTACTTTGTTTTTTATTACTTTTTTCTGT
The DNA here is from genome assembly GCA_034769895.1 of Magicicada septendecula. Classification (NCBI taxonomy): domain Eukaryota; kingdom Metazoa; phylum Arthropoda; class Insecta; order Hemiptera; family Cicadidae; genus Magicicada; species Magicicada septendecula. Next base: position 880,104,612 of record CM068367.1, on the reverse strand, counting down.
TATTTGGTTTATTTTATTTGCAAAGCTATACACACTATACACTTTCCTTCAAGTAATGCTTATTTGTATTTATTAAATAATCTATTTCTATCTAGTAATCCTATATAACCTTGAAGTACGGTTCCTTCGAGGTATCCGTTACTAGATTCTTTATTCCCGTAACAAAGAAGTAGTAGTAGTAGTAGTAGTAGTAGTAGTAGTAGTAGTAGTAGTAGTAGTAGTAGTAGTAGTAGTAGTAGTAGAAGCAGCAGTAACTGACACTAACGAAATTTACCGTGAGCACGAATCAACTATTGTGAAAGTGTGCGTGTATTTTAAATGCTAAGTCAATACTTAAACGTTTCCCTGAAAAGTCAACGCTTAACGCTATTCAGCACCTCACGAATCCGTAATACAGAATACAGATATTAAGAAATAAAACATACTTGTGTTCATCGAGTTCTAATATACATGACATGCTTATATCATGTTTACAAATATTATTAGTATCAGAAAAGATCAGAATTGTTTTATGTAAGTCGCACATTGACTTACGAAACTAACAAAAACAATCGTATTTCAACAGTTGTTGTTCCCTGTACTTACGAATGATGTTCCAATATTCTCCACTACCAGTTTCGTTCCGCGCAATTACGTGAAAACGATGCGTATAACGATAGACCTGTTGTAATGATATTTTCCAACTTTTTTGCTTGCTTCTAATGTCGGGTCCTCTTAACTCGATGGCCGTAAAGATTTTATTTCCATCATTTTATTTCTACTCCTTTCGTCTTGGTTGCTTTTCTCTATAGCTATCTACGTTTTATGGAATATTTAGTTTAATGAACACAATATGGAACAACGTATGATTTTGTTCATGTTTTATCTCAAGCGGTGAATATGATACATTACAATCTTTGTTACATAGCATTACATACATACATTTAGCAAGAAAATTGTTATTGACACTGTGTAATACGCTGAATTAATAGATAAACATAGCAAATTTACAATAGCTGCCAAACCCTACAACATTGTAATTTACGTTTTGTTGTCATATGATTGAATGTGTACAGAAAAACCTCAGCTGTTTGCAAAGAGGTATATTAAATCATGCAGACTTAAACACACACACATAGAAATACTATAGGCAACCCAAAAACTATCGAAACCTACTATCTCTCTTAACATTGGATATAAAGTCTTATATAAATGAATTACCATAACATTATCTACTACCGTATGTTTCGTGTGCAGTTTGCTGCAAAGCTTTGCCAGTTGTTATTAAAAAATTGTAGTAAGACGTGCTTCCGCGTAACATGATCATTTGATAATTTATTTTGGTTGTCTTATAGAAGAAATGTAATACAGTATTTTTACAAAACTCATTTTAAAGTAGAATCATTTTACAAAACAGGTTAAAATACTAAGAAAGGATACACGACTTCATATTTACATAGTCTAGCAATAATGATAGCACGGACGTTAACAATACTGTCTGGCGTGAATTAGGTTCATGATAACTAACCTTAACATCGAGTGTTATTTTTGTTAATACTGATAGATAACATTAATATAGATTATGAGTTATCTATTTTTCTTTTAGATTGACTTTATTATTTATTGCGTTTTACATTTTGTTTTGTGTGTCTACTTTTTGATCGCAAATCCCCCGTCGGATCCGGTCCCTTAAAATTTATAATGCATCGTACGCGGCCAAATACAATAAATCTACCTTCCCTCGTTTTCCTAACTTATTACAAATACGGCTAAAGTTAAGTTGTTAACTAATATCGTCATGTACTTATTTGTCTGAAGGTACATTAACTCCTGTCATTCTTTAACATTAGTGTGGTACAACTTGCACTCAGTATTTTTTTAACTTCTCGTAATCACACGAAATTATGAACAAAATGTCTAGCAATATACGTAAATTATTTTATGTTATAACGTCGCTAACAGTTTAACAACCTCGAAGTAGAAATAAAGATTGAATTGTGCATTCTTGATTCGCATTCTTGTGACTGTGATATTGTGATCACTGTGATAAGATTGTGAGACACTGTAGAATATGTTTGCACAACATAAACTAGTGGTGGACTGTGGCCGTTTAGACCGCGCTTAGATACCAATGAATGTGTTGTAAATACCAATGGTAACGGCATTACTTACAGTCGTTACACAAATTACCACCGTCTTTAGTATATTCTGTTAGTTAAAAGCAATTGAATTGGATACAGAATCTTGTATACTTGATCATAATTAATTTTTTACTGAAATGAGTGATCGACATAAATCGTTTCGTAAACAAAGTGTGTTATTTCTCTCTTACAAGACTAGATACAACTAAGATATTGTATGTATCTCAGCTTCAAGCGTTTTAATTTTTTTTATTGTATAGTTAATGTGGCCATAAATCCTTACATTTTAAATGAGTTATACTTTTAATCCGTTTTATATCAATTACACTACCGTGTTTTTCTTTACGATCTAAAGCATACACATAATGGAAACAGAAGTGATGTACATACGTAACTAAGTCTTAATTAAGAACAGTACTGAAAGTAACCAAAATCAAGCACTGTGCATTAGTAAAACGGATACCGAAATTTTAAACGTATGCGTAAAACGGAAAAAGAAATGAAAACATGAGCGGGGAATGTATCGGAGCCACGGCCCTTTCGACGTAGAATATTTCACGTGGTGTTGGGTGGGTGTATAAATGAGTGACAGCTAAGAGTTTAGGTTTAGAGAGATTTATTTTATATTTTTCTGTTTGCAGAAATCTTGTGCAGACAGTAATGTGTTTTTCAGAAAACGGCTTACTTATTCTAGGCTGAAAATTGTCTTATTGACGGTGGGCCGATGGCTCATGTATGGCATGAAATCGACACAGATGTTTCTTGCGAAAGTCACGTCGTCGTACGTGTTGCCTAGCACGGTTGGCGACTGCGTCGACACAAAATCTAAGCGTGTAGAATCTCTTCATGAAATCGAGAGCGTGTAGATTCGTTTGAGTGATGATGTTAAAGTCTCTCGTCATTATTATCGGTAACTCTGTGTCCACAATCATATTCTTGCAAATTTTCTTGGCATACTTGATCATCATTGCAATGAGAAACATTTTAAGGACCGAGATGAAGGTATTCAGGTGAATGTAAACGCATCCGAGAATGAAGCGTCAACGATCGGACATGCCGGCTGGTCAGGTAAACGTAGAACGGCGGTCGTATATTCTAGCAAGTTTGATGTTTGCCAGCAACACGTTGGTTATATGGCTCGGTTGTGCTAATATTTTTGCCACATATCTCAGTAACAGCAGTTGACGTCGCAGATGTAAAGACGTCATTCCTGCTTCACAATATAAGCTTAGTGCAGGCTAGTGCGGAACGCCCCTGTGGCCTAGCGCACCCCTGCGTTGTGCACAGGATCCATCTTTTTCAAGCACGACCTCCTGGCTGAAGAGTACACCACGCATCCGTAATTCATTTTGGATAACACCAGCGCGGTATACAGGCGGAGTCAACAAAATACGATAAGCTATTTTTTCATTAACAAATAAAGGTGTATTCTTCTTTATTTTTTAGATATATTAGAAAACTTATATTAATATGTAATTAGTTTTTCAACTGCATTGGATTCTAAAGATGTAGAATATCCAATATCTTCCTGTACGGTAGGTACTTTGCAAAATGTCAGAATTTAATTTCGCCACGTGCCTGTCTGTCAACTGAATTTATTGAGTTGATCTTCAGTAACAATTTCTACATTGTTATCTACAACATTTATTTCCTCTTATTTTATTAGTATTTATATACGACAATGTCAGATTTATTACAAGGTATTACGGACGAGAAAAATAAGTAAACAAATAAAAAGTCATGAATGGTGTTTATTGTAAAAAGTGTTGGCGCTGTAAAGAAGCAATGTGATGGGAGGCATGTGAGCTGCTTGTTAAGAGAAATCGGATAGTAACAAGTCCTCATCTACAGTGATACACATTCGATACAATCTCGCTTAGCTAATGTTTACTTCTTCCCCGATTATCGTATTACTGTCCCCTTTGTATTGGAATTATTGATAAATATAAATAAGTTACGTTATGGAATTGTATATATTTACGTAAATGTAGTTGGACAGTACGCATTGTTAATAATGTATGCGAATAAAGCTGTACTACCGGAGTGCTAAGTAAACGTAGGTTGTCGGTAAGTTTAGGTTGATTCATTACTAAAAGTCAGTGGACTTCCTGAAGGTCACAGTTTCCTCTAAACCCGACCTTCTGCAAATCATTGTTACCGCTCAGTTTAGATATTTCCTTTCCAGATTCTCAGTTAGTTGTGTAGTAAAGCGTTAATTTCCTTTGTACATAAAAATATTATTTATTAATAACTGTGGCATAATTATACATTCTAACAGATGGAACATTACGTATAAAAATAATATATTTGCAACAGAATATGTCTCACTAATGTAATCGAATCCAAACCACTTAAACTTAGTAACTTTCTTCTTAATTGCAAAGTGGTAAAGCTGTTAAGTTATGCCTACTGTTATATCTCTTACACAATACCAAATGGTGAACAAATACTACACATAAATAATTTTTAAATATTATAGTATCTTTGGTAGTTATAAATGCTTCATTAGTACTGCAATTGTATAATGAGTTACGATAGAAAGAAACAATAAAAACAAATTTAGAGAAAATGTTCTTGCTTCTGTTCTACTTTAAGGGAGAGACTAACCGAGTATTGCAGTATACACGTTGTTAAAATATTTTGTTGCCCTAGGAGAGACACCACTTACTGTAAATAATTCATAATCGCAGCAGGTAGAGCGTGTCCTTCAAGTACGTGCTGCATGCTAAATTACTGTTTTATGCAACCAAACGAATTCAGTAATACGTAAATAGGACCAGAGTCCCATCCTTATTTTCGAGACTATAATAAAAACAATTTTAAATTATCTATAAATTACTACATGCAGCCAACAGTGTGGCATGTGGCCCGGCGTAACAATTGAATTGTATCCAGAAAAAGGAAACTAATAAAGTTAAAGTAACAATAAGCAAAGACAGCTATGTGTTTGTAGTAACTTAATATATTAGAAACAATGACGTCTACATCGATGGTGCTAAACAGGAGATTAGCAAGTTATACAAAAATAAAATCTAGAATACCGAATCTATTTACGCACTCAAAAATATTAATTTCTTCTTTTAACAAAAAAATAATGGAAACTTCGACCACTTAGTAAAAACTTTATTCGCCATTTTTCACGCCTGTTTATTTTTTACCTTCAACGTGTGTCACGGTTTATTCATTTTCATGTATTTTTCTTACACTGATATTTCTGACACACGTTAGTTAAAACCGACTTTAGTGCATATAAATTTTGTAACAAATTGTCGGTTTAACAACTCTAAACATCTTGGATAGAAAAATTCCAGTTGACAGGCTACTGTACTTGTCACGACGCCCATTAGCAGCCTATTCGCTTTCTACGTAAGTGTAAGGGTAAGATGATAACAACTAGAAAAATTAGTTTGGAGATATAAAATTTAAGGTAATAAAATGATATTTTTTCGTTAACTATTGAATTACTCTTACTTTATACAAAAAAAATCTATTAAGGATATAGGAGTGTATCTGATAAATATAAAATTAAGGTAATAATGAGACATTTTGCTTGATAAGATAGAACAGAAAGAGAGAAGCATATTTAACCTTCTCTCACAAGTGTGTCTGTATATGTCACTTAGGCAGTATTTGTTATAGGTTTAGCTAAATTTACCAAATAGAAAGAGTTAAAAAGTTCTTTTGGCTACGTTACTCTACGTTGTAAAAATTAACATACTTAAGAATTCTGCCACGCTTTGTATACATATCTGTTCAGCGTCCATATAAAAGTGTCTGGCATTTCGTAAAATCTACGACTGAATTAAATTAAATAGTGATAACGATCGACTAGATTGTGGGGTAAATATATTGAGAAAGCTAAAAAATTTAAGAAAGCTAAAAATTTTCAAAAAACGTTCAAGCTAAACTGAAAACTCGCTTCGCTCGTTCAATTATATTGGACCATATCACATATTTATTTGATTACATAACTAGGCTGTTATACCCACAGCGCTTACAATTGGTTCCTACGTAGTCTGGGCGGACAATGAATATTAAAATAATAAACCGAAACAAATTTGTGTTAGTTAATTTTTCCTTTTAAATCTGTTGGTGATCATAAGCAGTAGCCGGTAAGCGTCTCTCAAATACTAATGTTTAAATTCACCTGCACCAAAATGTGTTTAGAGAACTCGATTCAACATAAATATTTTTCGATAAAATTTCATTGTTTGTCCGATTACAACTCATAAATTGTTCTCGTTTATCCAACGAAGTGTGTATAGAATAATTACATACTTGTGTGTTTTATGACATTGTAATTTCTTTTGACCATTGTGTGTGTGTGTGTGTGTGTGTGTGTGTGTGTGTGTGTGTGTGTGTGTGTGTGTGTGTGTGTGTGTGTGTGTGTGTGTGTGTGTGTGTGTGTGTGTGTGTGTGTGTGTGTGTGTGTGTGTGTGTGTGTGTGTGTGTGTGTGTGTGTGTGTGTGTGTGTGTGTGTGTGTGTGTGTGTGTGTGACAGCGAGAGAGAGGAGGTCTCGACGCAACACTGTGATGCGTGTTACCGAGTCGTAATAACGACACTGACGTTTGCAGATCGAGGAGAAAAATTGGAAGAATTAGTGGCCTGTAGTCTGGTGTTCCATTCCTGTCAAAAATTGTTTAAACAGTCCTGGCCCTGTCAAGGATTTTTAAGACTTATTTGGCATCACTTTGAACATTTTGGAAATTATTCCCGTTTAGACATTCTCCGGTTTGGATAATTATGAACACAGTTACGTACAACCCAATAGTTGCAACAGAACTATAACGTTTTGCACTATGTCTACTCTGTAATTAATTTACTCTGTTATTTTATTTATACACAAGTTTGCACAACCGCGAATCTGTAAGAAAAATCTGTGCTGCCAGCTCGTATTTTCGTGTTTGTATCGCACTGCTCAGTTTTAAACGTTCTGCTGAACCATATAGATTTTTCTGATGTCCCATTTCCTCTCAGTCCAGGCCACGCACACACACAAAATAAACGCATCAATATACACTAGAATTAAACAGTAGATTAACGACGTTCTTGTACATGTTGCTAACTGAATAATAAAAATATTACAAAATTTATCTTCTTTACTTCTGAACAAAAAGATCGGACCACTTGAAAGCAGATGTACGGGGAATGAAACATTCTTTTATTTTTAATTATAAATTTAAACTCCTCTTAACCACACCTTCCAAACTTGTGTTTTTTCACTTAGGCCTATTCCATGTACAAGAGGTTATCGAATTCGATCACCGTAGCTTCCGTTCTCGTATGGTATTTTTAAACTATAACAGAAATCGAAAAATGTTTGTGTTTTTAAAGTCATTAACACTTAGAGCAAAGAAATATTTTCCTTTAGCTTTAATAGCTGTAGCAGTAATGAGGAAAGGTATACACGTTAGTTAATTGGTGTCCTGTTAATTGGAGGACAGGAATATATTGGCTTATTTTATAATAAGTTTTGCTACTTTAGTTAGTTCTATTAAATACACGCACAACACAGGTTCGTCCCAATACTGCTGACAAAGTATAGAGATAAATATCAAATGGATAATACACATAACTGCACAAATACTGAAGTAAGGGAAAGTATCTGAGATCAATATTGTAGAACGAAAAACAGGATTGTTTTTAATAATATACAATTTACATTGGAAAAAGAAAGCATAAACCACATTAAATTTTATTAAAACAATAGTAAAATTGTAAAATGAAAGTTCTGATAAAAATGAGGTTTACAAGATAAAGTGAGAAGACTCATATGGTCTACATCGGCAAAATGGGGAGATCAGTAGAGTGTTGTCTCCGTGAGTATAAGAGAGGCGAGACACTTCGTTGCACGCGTAACGTTTTGCGAAGGAAAACAACATTTTTGTTTATGTGTTTTTATATTAATGTTTTAATTAAATGTGCTGTTGATTGACATTGGTTTTACAGGCTTAAATAATAATCGCGCTGTTCTAAGAAATTCGCTACCTAGAGAAACTCAATTTAATATAAGACTTTTATTATTTTACTTTTTTAAACTGTTATGTTACTTTGTTTGTTTGTTGGAATACATATATTCCAGAATAGTCACACATATTATTGATTTATTCTGCAAATTAATTTTATTTTGTCTTATGCACACTTCAGAGAGTAAATCTGTATCATCAGAGTCCTATAGAGAGAAATTATAAATGCAAGAAATATTGAAATAAATAAGCATACACACGCGCCCATGCGTATTATTGATCTGGAAACTCCACCACCTAAGGAGACCGGTCCCACGGATTCTACTGTTGCTAATAAGTACGTCCGATTTGGATATGAGTTCTAGTACCAGAACCAGCATCAAACAGAACCAGATTAATCAGCTCCAGTGTACTTGAGTACTTCAGTGTACTAAAAGAGTACTGAAGGCGATGTGCGTTGCTGAGCAAAAGAACACAAATACGACCATTAAAATGTTACCCAAGTGATACTCAATGGGCTGGAAGCTTGTAAAGTTAGAGGAAGAGATTTAAAAATCTAAGGGACTTACAACGCAGTGAAGCACAACTTGCAGCACACACAAGAATACCTAGTCCATCATAACACTCGAGCACTACAGAACAAGAGACAAGACTTAAGATAAAGAGAAAGACCAGAGAAGAGAAGAAAAGCAATCAGAGTCAAATGAGGGACTCTGAATTCAAGTTCGTAACAGGAAAAAAAAGGCATTGAAGAGATAGCTGCGACATCAGAGATAGAACGACCTGCATACGGATAACAAAAGAAAAAGAAAAACATTAACAGACAACGCCCAACGTTCATAATTATTAAACCCGCGGAAGGCAATATGTATCCAGACATACTTCAGAAACTGCGGCAGAAAGAAGACAGAAGAGGAAGAGTTGATTTAGAGTGGGTCTAACAAACAAAAAAGGGTTCGGTCGTTTGGACATTGAACGTCCAGAGGATTTTGAGAAGCAATAAAAGAGGCAATCGAGAAGAACTCCACTCTACAGCATTCGGTGCTAACTGAGACAGCATAATCCGAGGCTTAGACTCAATTAAAGAAGCGGAGGATGTACACAATGCCTTAAACCTTGCTTTTCCTGGTGGTAAAGAGAACGGACAAGCCTTTGTTACCCACGCTAACACTGCTTACAAAGCAATAGTTGTCCTCAGCGATAGTGAAGCGAGCAATATTCTAATACAACACGAATTAAAATTGTATGGATAAACTATAGAGTCCGAAAATCAGTTACAGTATAGCGTTTCTTTATGTGTCTTGACTTCGGACGCCTTGAAGGTATATGTAAAGGAAAAGGCAGGAAATGCGTTTGCTTTAAGTGCGGCACAAGAGAACACAAGGCAAAAGAACGCCTTGCTGACCCACATTGTATGTTATAGAAGATCTAAAGCATACTCCTCTTTTAAGAAAGTGTTTGTGTTTTGGAGAAGAAATATTGTAACATAATTAAAAATTTCCATTTCTCTAGGCAAACATAAACTGAAGCAAACTAGCCTACGATTTACTTCGGCCAATTAACTTTGAAAAACAGGCACATCTGATTATTATCAGCGCCTCTATATGGCCTTAATATACACGGTTTTCAGATACTCTGCAAACAAGATCTATTTGGGTAGCAGATGTGCAAGATTCCATAGAAAACCATGTTCGCTTATCGCATCGTTTCCCATTCTGTAATATTGATAATTGCATGGTGTACGATCCTCATTCACCTGCTGGAAGAAGATAAAATACAGCACCGACAAGGCCAGAATAAAAAGAACAGCAAGAACGGTAACACAGCAGAAGTGGCAAGAGCGATGGTCAAAGGGGACCATAGGCAATCATCAATGAAAACGTGGATAAATTGAAAACGTGGGAAGACTGAATTTTATTTAACACAATTCGTTAGAGGACAGTTACAATTTCAGTTTAACCTTCACAATCTGGATCGGCTGCTACACCAAATTGCCCACACTGTGGATATGACAAAGAAGACGCATACCATTCATTTCTTGTATGCAACAAATGGATAGAAAAGAGACATCTCCTAAAAGGCATAATGGGAGCCATTACCCCAAACAACATCGTCGAAAAGATGCTAATTAAGATGGAAAACTGGACTAAAGTAGCACTTTACCTAGAGGTCCTACGAAATAAAAAACAAATTGAGACCAACTGGCCTAAGTCAAGTGATTATGGAATTTCACTGAAATGTTTAATAGCTCTGAGGGAGTTGATGCGTCTGAGCACCCGTAGTTATGCCACTGCTACTAACACAATATCGTACTGTCACCTTACTGTGTTTTGTTTTATACACAGTTTATGTTTCAAACACCAGCAATCCTTTGAACATATAAGCCTACTGTGCATTCACAATATGAAAAACATAAATCAATATGTTACGCTTATTAGGATTGTAGCAAACAATGTCACTATCATTGTATTAATATTATTATTTTTTTATTGCTGTTGTTGTTACCCTGTTTTTTTTAGTTAGTGCTATTGTACTATTAGACTATCAATATCGTCACCATTATCTTTAACATCACATCATCATCATTTTATTATTATTATTATTATTATTATTATTATTATTATTATTATTATTATTATTATATCTCGTTTTCTTCATTGTAATCAGCACCATCATCATTATTATTGTTATTATCATTATTACTTCATGTATAATTTCTGCAATAAAAAGATTCAGTATTTCATTCACAATGTTTATGATAAACGTTAGTTACTAATATTTAAATTGCTGTACAAAATTATGCAATTGGCTCTTGGTCTCTGAGATGAAAAGAATAAATACCTGGAAAAGTAGGGAATACGAGCAATTGAAAATTTAGAAGATATATTTTTTAATACAAATAATGCAAATATACTTAAATAAACCACAGATGCCTTTGACTTAAAATGAGTCTCCAGATCACCTACACTTTGGTATACTGATGAGATACGAACCAAAGCTTCGCGATGTGTATTATGTTTATAACATATTGTTCTTTAAAAGAGGTTATGAGTGGACATGCTTTAAGTTGCGTAACTGACGACCCTCATTTTGCCTTGCCCTAAGTACTTAAACACCATAAACTGTATTTCCTTAACAATTACAACCCATCAATTGACAATAGTTTTCTTACAGACAAGTTATAGACATCGGGTACCTTACAGATTAAAAGAAAATCATTATTTTCAGATAATATCTCTATTAATATAACACTTTAAATTTACGTTTTCATGGATTCGTACAGTACCGGTAATTATTATTATAACGTACATTGTGTGTGTTGTGTTTCGTATTTTGCAAACATTACATTACCAATCATTGTTTTATGAACATAAATACGAACATAATTAAGGAGTCCATTAATGATACCACACTGGTCAGTGACCATTAACGTTAGTTATTATTTGTAACTTTACATAACAAACCTATTACACTGTAATTCTAATGATCTACACTTAGATACTTATTACTATTATTATATCTATTAATTACTTTGTCTTCAGTAATGTTACTTTGCGTTTAAACAAAACCCAAATTTGAATAGCAGATATATAACAATAATCCTGAACCAAATAAAAACAAAAGGATTTTTAAAATAGGAATGTTTGTACTGGATAAATGTTTCTTGCTAAAGATTAAAAATATCCCTGACTGATCACTTTAAGCGCTTTCTTTGGATCCAGTAACGTGTCAGAACTTCACATACTCAAACAAGTTCTGTGTGTGTGTGCGTGTGTGCGTGTGTGCGTGTGTGCGTGTATGCGTGCGTTCTGCCTGCCTACACTTGGTTTATGCTGCAAGTGAAGTATGTCTCTGTCTACATAATTATTTCCTTGGTATGAATGAACTGCGGTTCAGACGGGTATAAAGACGAACAATTAAATATGTTTTTGTTTAATAAAATTCGCATACCGGTATTACAAATTACGTATAGCGAATCAAGTAATGTCATTGCGTGACTTACGTGATACTCTCTATAAAAAATACGTTTAGAAGAAACGGCCACAAGTTCGCGAATTCGCCACATTGAACGTCGCCGATCTGGAAGAGATAATCCCTGAATTACGTTAATATTATAAACAAGTGCAGTTTTAACCGCAGTGCTTTTGTTTTAGTGGAAGACACTTGAAGCGTAATGGATTTGGTGTAATTCCAATACACCACGGCTGTAGCGAGTTCGTGCCCAATAACAACCCGATAACGACTCTGGGTGATTGCAGCATCTACATTATTACGGACATAATTCACGGATATCGGAGACCATCAGGTCGCCGGGCACCCGCTGGGGACATCGTTCTTCAGTCTACATTCAAGGGAACTCGAAATTATAATAATTTAATATTGTCATTAAAATTACAAACACTTACAAACTTTTACAAAATTCTAAAACTGTTTAAAAAGGAACTACAGTAATACAAGGCAATTAATATTAATTACTTTGGTGTTGGTCAGCAGACCAATTTGTAAAGTAAACCAGCACTAAGAACTTTTAAATTACAAGCATTGTTCAATTAATTAATTTTTAATAAACCGTCATTCCATATGTTTGTCTTGGTAATATTAATTTATCTATGCTTATCCATAACAACGCCGAGTGTGTGTGTGCGTGCGCGCGCGTGTGTGGCTTAGAAAATAAAACAGTATAACGCTTGACTCGTAGCATAAAAATCCTGACTTAATTCACGAGCGGCATCATAAAATGAAAATGCGTTTTTCAGCCTTCAGATCGACTCAACCTGTAGAAAGAAGTACCTGGGAACATCTTAGGATAAGGACATCATCATTATCGTTGTCGTCGTCTTCGTCGTTGTTGTATCATCATCATCAACAGCATTATTATTATTATTATTATCATTGTTAAAGTAATCGACGGCTTTCGCTATTGCAGAAAATGAAGAGATATTTTGCATAACCTCTGAATTGTTTCTCACATTTTCTTTATTTGTTAACTTTTAGACTAACTTCTGGTCATAAAATTGCTTCTTAACCTTTATAGTACTTTCTCATAATACTTCACTGAAGGAAATTTCTTACTCTGAGTTTAACACAGTTAGTAGAAACTTGCATACGTATTTAATTCAGTCACTGCAGTCTGCTACTGTATTTATTTTTTATTTATTTTTTTGTTTCCACTAACACATTTCCTTTACGAAAGAAATAGGTAAATACGTAGGCCTACGTTAATTTCCACGTTATGGTGAATTGAATGAGTTTCAATTGTTGAGATCCCCGAAAGTAATACACTACTTACAATGGGTAATTTCACGTATAGGCCTACAATGGGTAGAAGTTTTCATAGCATGTAATGATAAGAGTAATACAGATTATCATAAAACCAGAACAGGTAAGATTAAAACTTTACTTCTGCGTATGTATTAGCAACATGCGTGTTGTTACCAAATGATTGTCTGCTATGTCGGTCGTCATTAGTGAAATCTGATAGAATGACGATGTCAATGAACGTCTCGTTACAGCAGACATGGTCGGTTTTCGGTTTCAATTAACACCGTGCCGCAGTGTCATCGAATGATACCAACGAAACGTTACATTGTAAAGCTGTCAATTGGTTGTTTATCTCTCTCTCTCTCTCTCTCTCTCTCTCTCTCTCTCTCTCTTTCTCTCTATCTATCTATCTATCTATCTATGTCTCTCTCTCAAACCCTAAATATGACGCCTATTTTTGTTCAAATTCGTGCATATCTCAACCTGTGCAAATATAAATCATTTTTACACTTCAGTATGGATAACATTCAGTACGTCAAAATCTTAAAAATTATCTCACATAGGATTAAGAAATCTAGGGATTACTGAAATTCTCATACTCACTTCCTCAGAGCGTATAAGTCACATACTCGTTTATAACAATCAATAAGTTTTCCTAGAAATTAGAAAAATTCTAGTTACATCTAAAGTTAGCAACCGTTGACACTATGTGAAGTCACTTTTATTATTCTTTTAAATCAAATTTTAATTCCGGTTTTAATAAAACAATAGACCAATTTCATTAACAATATGATTGTTTATATTTGTCATTACGATCTTGCTGCTAGTTTTGCCATCGTGCAATACTAAGTATCGTGAATGTTAGTGACCTACTGTTAAATGTAAGTATAGACATTCCGCTTACTGAAACTGCTATCGACTATTAAATTTGTATTCTTGAATTTATATTTATGATAATTTTTTATCACTTTAATACTTAATATAAGTAAATATAAACTTTTAGGCTGTTCTTCGTCATACTATGTATTTAACAATGTAGAAAACTGTTTACAATACTTATTTTTATATAAAATACACTGATCACGTTAAAAACGTAACTTATGCATTACAAGTGTTAATAGAAATAATTGTTTGCAACAATTAATTAAATATACTCTTGTACATTATTTACGCAATTATTTATGTACAGCACTTATACATATCTGGAGTAGGTCTTGCGTAAATAGTTCATGTCTATAAGGATACTAAGCCATTTTTATAAATCTGGCGAAATTTTTAATAAACCTTATAAATAAATCACTAAAGTAGCGTCATATAATTACTCCAGAAACAACTAGTAAACTGTAATATACTTTAATTGCACTTTTAGGAAACATTAAATTTTTGAACAAATTGTAAATAAAATTGGCACAGTTGTCACATAATTAATAAAGAAAGTTTGTTTAATTGCAATTAAATATACATAACTGTTCCAGTAAAATTCATTAGGCAAAGGAATTGTTCGTAATATGACAGCGATGACAGTAATATGACCCTTTTATAGGGTTTCCACTCACAGTTTGTGTGGTACAACAGCTAAATTGAGGCTGGCAGTGGCTGACGAAGTTAGGGTGCACAGTGGATACTGTAGCGCCAGTGTCAACTTTAAAAGCTGCAAGTTTGTCTTTAATTAATCTTTCGGGGTTACCTGTGGTTTTATGAAGCATGAAGACCGTGTGCAGTTCCGTATCTTTACATCTCCAATTGGTGCATTCACGCTCTTCTCTCCGATTTTTCGTCTGCCAACAATCTGCTTGAAGATTGCCACTTTTTCCCTTTCTTCAAAACATCGTTGTGGCGCTATTAATGTCTTTAATTGGTTGTCTTGAATCGTCTCTGTATTCTGTCCTAATGAAGATACTATGGTATTGAATCCGCTGCACACGTGTTATTAATGTAGGTCGCCCACATGACAGCTTTAAACTCGAGGATGTAAGCAAGACCTTCTGAGTTATTTCGGTGTCTTGACCATTCGTAACACATGCTGAAGTTCACAATCCCTGACACCATCAATAACAGTCTGCATTGAAAACCTTATTCGAACATTTTCAAGAGAAGCCAGTCTAATTAGTCTGTCGATACTTGCTTCAAACTCTTGAAGACTCTCCCTGGAACGTTGTCACCTTGCTCTCACCTGTGTGTTGTATACATCGTGCAAATGTTTATCATCTACCGTATTTGTAGAGCTTTTATCAACTCGGCATAGGTGTTCTGGCTGTCAGGTGTCACGTTCTGTAGCAGCTCTGCCGCAGGTTCTTTTGAAGCCAGAACAAGTGAAACTGCTTTGTCTTTCTCCGTCCGATATTTGCGCATGCAGCGGCTTTAAAATGACGAAGATACGTCGTCCAGTGAGTACGTCCATTCCTTAACATAAACTGCCCCAACTACAAGCAGTCTTACTCCAGGCAATTTTCTCTTATTGTCTTATTTTCTACGTCTTTTTCTGTCTTTACCATTGGTATTGTCTGTCAAAAAATTTATTTAAACGCATGACTGAACTTTCATTAATTGTTCCACTTATGTTTTTATCTGTTGTTTTATATTTGCAGTTGACTCTTTTATAGTTGAAACTGAACTTTTGCAATTGCTACAGACTACTTCAGATATTTTATTTCACATGGATTTTTCTATGACTGATATTTTTCTAGACATCGATTCTTCTACGTCAGATATTCTAGTAATTTGGTTATTAAGCTCACCTCGTAATAGACCCAGCTCTGCAACGGTTTGTTCTTGCATCTGCTTTTACTCCTGTGTCAACACTTTGATGTCACCTGTTCACGCTTACGTTCCTCTGGTTCCTGCTTACGTTTTTCTTCGCGTCGTTCTTGCATTAGCGCTTTCTGTCATTTCTCTGCGCCTTCCCTTTCATACCTGCGTTTCTCATCCTGTCGTCTCACTGCTTCCTTTGCTTCCCGTCTGTGTTCTACTTATCGTTGCTCCTGTGTTTGCAGTGGTAGCGCTTGAAAATCTTCCATCATCTGACTGGTATCCATGTTGCAGATTAATTACCAGGTGCACTGCTGCAACCAGTGCTATTTCACGAACACGAACATTACCGCGATTTCGTGTTGTACACTGGAAACAGAATAACTGACACCACTGAAGTCACTTTAATTAGACACAAACAGCAGTCATAAACAACAAAGCACTCTTACACAATAACTCAAGTTAAATTTGTCCAACAATAAATGTCACCTTATTACCTCATTTGGACTAGTTAACACAATGATCACTTCCCACTAAACCGCCACAATAATTAACACTTCGCACTCTAATATCGCCAAGTCTAAACTAAATTTCTAAGCCAGCCGCTGACGCTTATACTGTATATATCCCGCAGAGGCTCTAGAATAATCTTCCATTCTCCGATCGGCACGGCGAAGATAATTTGCGTAGTTACAGGAGCTAGAACAACCTAGAGACTAGGTCAAAGCCGGACTTTGAACGCAAGGTGCCAGCTGCATGTGCTAGGTAGTCGAGAAGAAAGGCGAGAAATTAATTAAGGGATGAAAGGAAAAGCAACGAAAGAATACAGCTAGATTCTAAATATCCATGTGATATTAATTCTGCTATAGGCAATTTCAATCTAAATTTTAGTTTTAGTGAAAAAATGTATTTTCAAATAACTGTTTACAGATAATCACAAATGTTTTGTAAGAAATATAACAAATATTTTAAAGAACACCAAGTTATATGGAACTAATTTAGAAAACAGTAAACTGATGAATTTGAATGTTTGAATATAGGCTAATAAGCAAAATTAAAGGGACAAAAACATTATCACATGACTAGTTTCCACCAACAGTCGTTAACGTGTACAACTAACTTTTGAGGTAAAAACTTGACTCAGTACTGGAAATCGAAAGCTTTTTAAATAATATTTTCGTCCAAATTAGGCTACAATTAAGTCAACAATTCCTCTAAGTAAGTATGAGCACTTAAGTATGCCCTATTCACAATAAACAAAAAAATATCACGAAAAGACATAAATTATGAATAGCTACAAATAACAAACACACATCATACCAGTTAGCACTGACTTTATATATACAAGAATACAAGTCGTAATACAAGTCACTCTTTATCTGCCTTTTAATTTGTTTGCTTTGTAATAGCGGAGAATCTTTACGCCCGTGGCTTAGTTACAGCTTCTTGGCCGTGCCCAATTACTCCCAAAGAAAAACTATACTGGTCATCAAGGCAGGTTCCTAGAACTTGATAGGATGACGCAAACGTGATTATTCACTAGTGATCATCTAGTAGTCACTAGATGGTCCTGAAATTTGGACTTAATATCGAGGCACTGCCTCTGTTGCTGATTCGGACAGCAGGTGCCCCCCATCTCAGACACAGTAAGCAGACGCCTTGAGGCGTCGATCGGTCTCCGCGAGGCAGATTGTTACATTGCTGGTAACAATGGTAGTCAGCATTAAGCAGAGTATTCAAATAGGCTTGGGGATGGATTTCCCTGAGAAGATAGGGGAATGCTAAGACGATTGTGAAGCTAGAACTAGAAGGAGTAATAGACGATACTTTATGTGGTTTGCCTAGAATCAACCAAGGACGCTTGACCCGAATCTGTGATGGAGGTTCTGATGTGCTAATAATTCCAGGTAGGGGAAGAAAGAAATCGCAGGGGAAGCAAAAAGAGTTTTAGCCAGCAGCCGGACGAAGCAGGAAGAGTAGGAACTCGAAGACCGCCGCAAATTACGTCATTTCTGAAAACTATGGAGATCCCGGCAAGGAACTGAGGATTTTGGATTGGAATTGTTCCAACTTTCACTTGTTGGAGGTCGACAAGAGTGACCACCAAGTGGAAGACATATAGATAGTATCGATGTAGGAAACAGAGGATAGATAGTAACTTTTGTGCAGAGTCAAAGCGTGGTTGCGACACGAAAGCCTAAAAAACAGTTTGACTGGGGCGCCGCGAGCGTTGTTGAGGATTTCACTTTGGCTTTGCCAAATGCATAGTACTTCACCGTCTCTTTCCAGACGACAAGCCTCTCTTCTACAGTCAAGGGCTGGCATAGGGAAGTGAATTTACAAATCAAGAAAATCACCTCGTTTTTTTCGTGTTAATAGCTACCCACCACTTCCTTAACCAGTCCGGAAGAAAGTTTAACTGAAGTATTCGGACTTCTAGATACATTGGCGGCTTTTCGGATTAGGATCCAGACCATGATCCCAAAACCGTGATGGTGGCTGTTTTCCACAAGCGGGGAAAATCATATAACCGGAGACAAGAGTGGAACAGGTCAAGGACGAATTTACCACTTGAAGCCGGAACGTATTGTAATGCAGTGGCTTCTATCTGGTCAGGACCGGGGTCGCAACGGCGGAGGAGATATAGTACGAATTATGAAGTCCAGAAGAATTAGCTGGTTAGGTCATGGGAAGAGACTGGATATAGAATCTGGGAAGAGACAACCAAATAGAATCCCGTATGATGAAGTGGGAGGAGTAAGTCGGGTAGGAAGACAGAGAAGGCGATAGCTGCAGGAGTTGGAAACAGATTTTGGGAAGGACAGGAAAAGGAATTGGAGACGCCTGGCAGGAGAAAGAATTAACTGGAGACTATATTGAAGGAAACCAATGTCAATAATGCAGAGCTGTAGCGCTTTGGAAGTAAAAATGTATTGAAAATAGTAGAAAATTATATTTTCTAAACTGACAAGCTTCAAAGTGTAAAATATGATTTCCAATTTTTTTTAATTCTATTAACTAAATAAAATTGTCGAAAAAGAAAATTACAAGTGGCTGGGGGAATGCGTGGGCTATAGAAATAAGAAATGTATATTTTGTCTCTTTCCACAAGATGTGTTTGATAGCATTCATCTTCATTAAAAATATAGGCTCATTAAAAACATAATGAACTAGCAGTTGCTTAAGAGTTAAAAACTTTTCACCTCGGCCTGAATTCGCCTTTTATTTCTAGAGCCAACGACCGCCATCCCAACCATTTCTGAACATATATCCGCCACTTCTAAAACGGTAACGTGAATCAGTCACACATGTAGGGAATAAGAAATTTAAATTCCTTAAATTTCATTGCAGCATCTAACACTAAGGTCGAATCGTTTAAATAACATGTTCACGTTTCTGCAGGAAAATTTAAATTTTCATGCATAATAATTCGCACTCCGTTTCAAAGCAGGAATTTAATACTCTTTCCGTCTTGTGAACAGAGAGCGCGTTGAACCCATCATCGTAAGGGATCGGTTACTTACCCATCGTAACCGATGTCCTGTAATTAACTCACGTTGTGGACGTAAATCACTCCTCTGAGATGACGATATGGAGTTAAGGAGCCCGACAGGTAATAAATTGTTAACTGTATCTATATATTTAGCCTTCAACTTAGCTTGTGTGCAGTAAACAAGACTGCTTATGAGAACGGGTAGTGTCCGGATGTAATCATACTAAATACTAATACTATAGTCATCTCTGACTACCGAAATAAACTGTAACTTAACAACTATCATTTAATATGAAACTGCAACTTTTTATTATTTTATATATTTCATTAATCAGCTTTCTTAATAGTGCGTCATTTTTCACAAATGTATTTAGTTCTTTATTTTCTTCTCTATGATACTGTATCTTTTAGATTATAATCTTGTGCATTAATGGCATTTTTTATTATTGGATGTTGCAAGAGAATTCAGTACGTACTCAAATATTTTTAAATATAATCTGTTTTAGTACAATGCGATATTGTCTGTTGTAGCTTTACCATCTTCTAGCGTGCAAACAACACATATCAAATGAGACGGACTGACTTCACGTCTTATTGATTTATTTTCTTCATTACGTTTTTCCATAATACCAAAAGGCAAAGAAAAGTTACTAAATTTAAACTAGGAAAGTAGAATGTACTGTAGGTGTAGAATGTAGTATTTTGGTAATTCGGATGTAGAACGTATTGCTCCAATGTTGAAGGATCGGGTGTATTAAACATGTTTAGATGTGTACCAGAATGTTTTAACATGATAATGTTTTTAGGCTGGGGGTCATTCCACAAAAATGTAACGTCATCGAAAAATGTAACGCTTCCACACTTTCGATTCCCCACAGTCTAGAAATCTTCGGTCTCTGTCGTTTTAACATGATAATGTTTGTTATATAATAAATATATTTGTTATATAGTAAATATTTGTATTATATAGTAAATATTAAAAACATTATCATGCTTCGATGTTTCGGTTTCGTCGAAATTCTTTCTTTTTTTTTACGGAATTTTAGTTTATTTACGTGACTTTAGTAATTTAATGATTGTAAAGGGCGTGGTCTACTACCTAAGCATACAGCAACATATTATGAGTAGCCTATTGACGAAATTTAAACGTGGACTATTGACATCTCACAAATATGCCCTTACATCACTCTGCACCCTCACACTCTCTATCTCTCTCTCTCTCACTCACTCACTCACTCGCTCACACACACACACACACACACACACACACACACACACACAAATCTCTCTCTTTCTCGCTCTCTCTCTCTCTCACTCACTCACACACACACACACATCTCTCTCTCTCTCTCAATATATATATATTGTAAAAATATTGCCACTGTTGAATTTATGTATTGTAATGTTTGTGTAATTGGAATTTTTATCGAACGTAAATTGTGTCGTTCGGAAGCGTCTAGTAGCCTGCGTGCCTTACCTGTCCCTTCTCGCACTTTTGTAACTCCCGATAGGCGCCAAATTGTTTTACGAGAAAACAATTAAAAGTTTTTACCTGTATGGTTTGACAGTACACTAGTGTAAATTTGAATCGTTCGCCGACTGGCATGAAACCGATTCTCGTTTGAGTGGGGGAAAACGTGTTGCCAACTTGAATAATGTTGGTTATGTTGACTCACTGCTATTAAACAAAACATACATAATATTCCCTATAAATAAATACTGGACAGTTATTCTCGGTACGCACTTTTTTTATTTAGGCTCTGAATTATTAGTTCTTGTTAACGCTTTATACAAAATAATAATTGATATAATAATTTTAGCCTCGGCAAAATATAGTCGCTCAATCAGCGGATTGCTGGGTTGGCAGTACAATGTTTCTGTTAGATGCAAGACAGCGTTGGTTATTATTTACAAAATTAAATCTGCCTATAGAGTCCTTTTAAGTACGATACAGAAGTTTTTACAACAAGATAACAAATTAGAACATATCATTTAAAGTTTGTGATCATTAAAATTACACAAGGTTTGCTATAAATTAAATATTGTGGTGTTGAAGTGTGACAGTGTCGTTGTGTAACATAGGTTATCATGTGTTCATTCAATGTTTACAAAGTTGTTTCTTTATTTTATCAATACTTGAAAATATATTCAGTGATAGTGAGAGTTTTATTATATAGTTAGAATTTTTGAAAGAGAATTTGTTTTATAATAATCAAATAAATTCAGCAATACTCAACGTTAGTAGATATGATGGGTATTGTCAGTCGTCCATGTAAAGTAATGGGCCGATGTTGATTCTTCCTACTTCAGTCTTGGGCTCAAAAATTGGTTGTCATCTTCTTCAAGTCGAATTACAGGTATTTTCCGGTCATCTGGATTAATTCCGAGCTGGTCCTTGGTGTAGATTAGTTGTAATGGCCTCTCATCTGTTGTCCTGGTACTCCTTCTCAAAATTGTGGGCACTTATACTGTTTTTCTGTTGAAAATTTGGGCCTTCCACGGCATGGCGTCTATCCAGTTTAGCGTCACTACATCAAGTATTGTTCCTAACTGAAATTAGTCAATATTCGGTTGTTGTCATGGTTACTCAAAATTTTTGATTGGCTGAAATTGGCTAAAGAGTATTGTTAGGGTATTTGAATTTTTATTTAAACTGGTTACAGATCTTCTAAATGTAATTAATCTTCAGTACTCCCTTTTTAGTAGTAAATATTATCACCACTGTTCATAATTTGGCTCAAGGATTAATTTGACATCCAATATTATAGTGTTCACTTAGGTATCAACATTTTGACAGTTTTGTGAATTTTATTTAATTATACTGTTTTCTTAATTTACATTATTATCATAATATTTCTGCCTTAACATGATTGTCTATTTGTATTTCATAGTTTATGTGGTTTAGTCTTCATAATGTCAGTGTTTAATTCTATAAATTGAAGTTTTTTGTAGTTGACAGTTGGGAATTTGCTTAGGCTTAAACAGCAATTGACTATTTTTCTTTAATTACTGATATTACATTTTATTCTCCTTGTAATGGGTCCTGATTGTTTTAATACAAGATTCTGTTCATTTGTTCAATGTTTAAGTCGGTTCTTGTAGTTGTGTGTAATTTTATTGTTTCCCTATATTAATTTGTCTACTGTCATAATTCATTTTTAGTGTCATCGTATCTGAATGTATTGTTTGTTTCTTGTTTACTGGTTTCTGTTGGTTTTAAAATCTTATTTCTTACAACATATAACATAACACCTAATGGTTTTAACAATTCCCATAACTATAATTCTTATCATTTAAACATAATTATTTGGAACATAAACCTTAGTCATTAAAACATAATTCTTATTCATTTAACACATACTTATTTGAAATATATTATCCTCTCATACTCTTCAGTGAGTAATAATTACTTTATAGTGTCATCAAAGGAAAACAAACATATAAACATTGATTAATCTTTTAGATTGTAATAGAAAATCCTTACCACTGAACTTATTTGACCTTGTGTCATTAATTATGTAACCTTATCCTATTTCACTATCTCTTACTAAATCATATAATGGTTATTAATTGTTTTTTTATAATTTAATCTTATAGAAACTCTCTATATGGTGATTTAACACACTAATAGTCTATGTTTCTTAACTTTCCTAAAACTATGAATTGTCCCTTAGGCCTACAATATTAATTAGCACACATTTAAAAACCATAGTAATTAGTGATTACTAATACTAACTTAAGTTTAATAATATTAGTTTGTGTAGTTACATTTTGGGTGTCCACTCATATTGGCATTTCCACTATCACAGTCCTTCCTGTGTTTGGCCAATATTAGATTTCCCTCACACATAACTTATCACTTATAATTTAGTTTATTCACTTATAAACTTTGGACACTGCTTTATCAGTGTTTTTATCACTTTTTAATGGGGTTTTATTCTCACTTTGGGGTATTAACACTAACACCTTACACTCAATCTTCTTTTAGTGTTACTGGTGGGTTAATATTATTGTATTGCTTACTAAAAAATTCTCTTTCTTACATCTATTTAGAAAATGTTCACCATCATTACAATTTACTACTCTCATACTGTTGTGTTTTATTGTACCACTGATATGTTAGTATCGTGCTAATGTGATTTGTCCTAGTTTACTCTATCTGTTTGGGTTATTGTGCCCTTCTATATCTTAAGTACTTAATAATTAGTATTTCTAACTTGTCTGTCCTTACAATTATTAATATTATATACAGTTTTCATTAATGAGTCTATTTCTTTGGTTTAACACAAGTTTTGTATTCCTTCTTGGTTCACTTTATTTTGTCATACTTTATACGTCACTTCCTTAGTGTTGTGGCTGATTGTATCATTACACTTCCATGTTAATTGTTTGTTAGTCACTATTCTTCTTATTTACACACTATGTTGGTGCGGTGGCTAGTTCTAGTCCATTTGAAGTTGTCATTATTTATGTTATTATTGGTCCTTTGGGGCTAGTTCTACTCTCTCACTTACCATCTATTGGGCTATTCAGGTTAAATCGCCTTATTTCTGTATTTACCATTATGGTTTGTTTGTTTGTTACTACATTATTAATATGAATTACTGTTCTGACTACCTTGATATGTCTGATCGTTTTATTATTCTGATTCACCCATTCTTCAATTCTAATTCATCCCTTTTTATTCTAGTATTAATGATTAAATAATTTATCTTGTCATGTTCTCTTCATTATGGTTAGGTGAAGATATGTACCATTACATATTGGCCTGCCACTAAAATTGATTATTTCAACAAATATCCTTCAGTTTTTTGATTGGAGTTATCAATCATTATTTCATTTTATTTTCTCAATCACTGATTATTTTAGAGCAATAGGTTCTTTTTATTTTTGAGTGTCAATATTCTTCTTGATCTTTGTATCGTATTTTAGTTTAATGTTCTTATCCCTTTGATATCTAATTCCCTAACATTTTTCCCTATCATTATATTGAATCGGATCGGAGGGGTACTTTTGACTCCATTGCTCCGCCGTAAAATACACATTTGATTGCTGGACTTATCTACAGTCAATCATTATAAAATTATACAAGTAGTCTTAGTGCGACTATTAAATAAATATAATTTGTAGGATTCTTCACATTATTATTATTTAGTTTATACAATACATTATTTCAAATTATATTCTTTTTCTTTTATTCACACTCTCTAGCTCTTCGTGATTCGATATTATTAGTGGGTATGGTATACATGATCTTTTTATTATTATTTGTTTTGTTTATTTTTCCTACTGTTTAACACTAGTTATTTATTAATTGGTATCGGGATGTTTTTTTTTTCGTTTTTAATAATATTTTTTCATAGAGGTTTGGTTAAATGTCCCCTTTCTTCTTTGTGTTTTTGGGTCTACGATCTCATATGTATTATTTTGGTTGTCTTTGCTGACTATGTAGGATCCTGTGTACAGTAACAATAGCTTCTTGGCTATCCCTTCCATGGTGCTTGGTAATCCTCTGTTTTTGAGTAATATTTGCTCTCCAATCTGATATTGTATGGGCTTCGGTTGCATTTGCTTATATTTTTATCTGATTTTGTCAGTCTTTTCTAATATTTTATTGTGAAATTGAACTTCATCGAATTGATATTCTTCGTCATTCGGAAATTGGATTAGGGAAGTAATTTCTCTTGGTGGTGGTCTTTGGAACATTGCAGTATATGGTGTTGTTTCAATAAATTGGTGGTGCGATAAGTTTATAAAATTTTCGGCTGCTGGTATGTATTTAGACCATTCATTGTGTTGCTCATAACAATATGTACGGAGAATTCTCCCCACTTCTCTCAAGACTCGCTCTGCAGGGTTGCTGCTGGGATGGTACACTGATGTCTTGTACGTTTTTATTCCATGATTTAGTAAAGTGTTCTTCCATCTATTTCCCTTGAATTGCGTTCCATAGAATTTTTTCAGGATCTCATCTATTTCTCCTGGGGATGTACGATCATTTATTATGTACTTATTGATCTCACGGGCGTCTAGACATATTCTCACCTTCCCGTGTTTCTTTGGAACTGCAAGGATAGGGCTGGTGTAGGGTGAGTAGCTTGGTTCAATTATGTCTTCAGCTACTAATCGATTGATTTCTGCTCTCACCGCCTCCTTTAATGAGAATGCGATCGGGTAAGATTTTTTTATCAAGTTGACAGGCTCTCGGAATTGAATCTCGCACTGATAATCTCTGACCTTTCGAGGTGTATTTGAAAATACGTGCTTGTAACGCTTATATACTTCGATCAGTTGTTCAGCTTGTTGAGCTGTTAATTGAGCGCTCGTTTTCTCTCTCTGGAAAGTTCGGATTTCTTCGAGTTTTTCTTGCCATAGTTCTTCATTGTCGGTCTCGTCATAAATCCCATTATTTAGTACATGTTCTCCAGTATTTCTGTACTTTTGGATATGGTACATTGTTTCATGTGGCTGTATTTCTTCACTATTGGTCAGTTCAGCTACCCATTGTATGTCCTTCTTCTTCAAAATAAGTTTGTATTTGCTCAGGTCAATTATGGCTGAGTACTGGCGCAGCATATCGCAACCAATTAGCATCCGGAATGCCAATCCACTGGCTACTAAAAACGTCATTGTTACGGTTTGTCCGTTGCTTGTTAGTTCGAGTTGCACTTGTTTTCGGACGGTTCTGTTTTGTCGTCCGGTCGCTCCTACAAGGACAATGTTGCTGATGGGTAGCGTAAGTATGACTGTTTTACTTGCTTCTTGAATTTTCTGAAGCTCAATACTGTCGATTAATGAGATATTGGATCCAGTGTCTATCATAATTTGTGCTGGTACTCCGTTGACTTGCGTTGAAATATAAGCAATCTCGTTATGTTTACCATCAAATTGGTTGCTACCTTCTTCGAGGAGTTCCTCTATAATATTCTTCAGATAATTATTGCGCACGATAGTAATTTTGCGTTCGCCGTTGGTTTGAGTAACCATGCGATTTAACCCAATAGAATGGTTCAGTGAGGGTACAAGTAGTTTTTTCACTGCCGCTCCTAGTTTAACGTCATCTCGGACTGATTGTTACGATCGTCTTGCTGATTTGTTGGCGGACTTCCGCTCGTTGACGGTTGGGGTTCAGGCTGGTTGTGATCCTCTTCGTACCGGTCACGCCTGTACACTTCTTGGCTTCGACTCCGGCCCGTGTTGGTTCTGGTGTCACGTCCGTAATTACGATCACTGTATCGGTGTCCGTACGCATTCCGGTCGGCAGTTCGTCGTCCTTGATAGTATGACCTATTTCTACCGTCACTTTCGGCCCTCACGTAATGCACTTGACGATAGTTGCGATCGTTATTATTTCGATTTCTATTGTCACTCGGGTTGTTATTGTAATTTGGCCGGTTGTAATTAGTGTTATTCGGCCTATAGGGTTGATGCGTATTATTTGGCCGGTTGTATGGATTGTTTGTGTTGTTTGGCCTATTATTATTGTTATAATTGTTATTTTGTTGGCTAGCCGGATTATTGTTATTTCTATTCTGCGGCTCGTTAGGCGGGTTATTCACTTGGTTACGGTTATTATAATTAAAACGGTAATCGTTGTTATTGTTCGGGTAACCGTTGTTAAAATTTTTGTTCTCGCCCCTGTCGTCCCGCTGTCGGCTCCTACGATAATAACGTTCTCGCTCGTAATCTTCCAACAGGGCTGCCATGGACTGTATAGTTTTTATTTGGCTTCCTAGCCGCGCTCTAGATACACCCTCTTCGTAATGGAAAGCAAGCTTCGTTACCAAACTTTCTTCTGGGATCTTCGGTTCTAAGTTTCTTGCTAGGCATACTTTACCGAGGAAATATGCAGTAAAAATTGTCCCTCTGGTGGCGTCGTATCTTCCGAAACATATACTGTCCCGCACTATGTTCTGTGTGGCCTCCGACCAGTACTTCCTCTTGAATACCTCTTTAAACTGTTCATAATCCGTCAGGTCGTGTCTTGTGGCCGTCCACCAATTATCGTTGATATCTCGAAAATATTCGTCTAAGTAGCCTCGGATAATTGTCCACCTGTTCTCCCGAATTTTGGCCAACTGCTCGTCTACTCTTTCCAGAAACTCCATTGGGTTCCGCCGGTACTGTTTAAAGTTTATCACTTCCCGGTTGTCCACGTGTTGGTACTGCGTCATTATTGGTGGTCTGTTATTAATTATTTCTAACTCCTCCCTGATTTTAGCAATCTCCCGTTTCTGGATTTCTTCGATTTTATTTTTATTTTGCTGGCCTTGTCCGCGAACCTCGCTCACGGCTGTGTCGATCTCCCGGCACTTCTCGCAAAAATCTGTTCGTACTTGTTTTATGTTTTGGTCGGTTGCAGTTTTTATCGACTCTATCCGGATCTGGCTGTCTTCTTCCAGGTTGGTCATCCGTTCTCTGAAATCTTCCTTCGTTCGTTGTATTTCACGGCTCGTGTCTTCCCATTTCCCGTGCATCTCGGACATTTCCTCCTCGATCTTCTTATTGATTCGCTCATTATTATTTTCGATGGTTCTGCTCAATTCTTCCTTCCACTTTTCCATGTTTACTGCCATTTCTTTATTATTTTCGGCCATTTGCTGGCTGTTCTGGTCAAATTTCTCATTAATTTCCTCCTTTAATTCCTCCTTATTTTTGTCCAATTTTTCATTTAATGATGCTATACTTTCGTTCTTTTTTCCATTTTCTCTTCCATCTTCTTCTGGTTATCTTCCATCAGTATTTTCATCATTTCCATGAAATTTACATCTCCTGGCTGTGTGGGTTTCTCTGGTTGATTTTCTGGCTGCACAGGTTTGACTGGTTCCATTGGAGGTAACATTTGTTCGGCGTCTTCTACCGAAGTCACTTCCTTCTCTTCCGCTCGAACTTCCTTTTCGGCCTCCTTCGTCCGCCTTAATGATGATGCTCTCTTCATCTTGTTGACCTTCTGACGTACCTGCCGCTAGATATTCTATCGTAATTCTAGCCTCACTAGTTGGTGCGCCACTTTGTAAAAACGTTGCCACTGTTGTATTTATGCATTGTAATGTTATTAATAATGTATTGTAATGTTATGAAAAATTCATTTAACATTTCTATACGGTAACAAGTATACTGTAAAATAATTGATAACATTATCAGTATACAACCCTTCTTGTCTAACCGAACTATTTTAATTTGTTTTGACATTCTTAGTACACTATTGCAATTAGCCCTACATTTGCCTACTCATAAAATTAACGTCTGAAATAAATGACGGAAACACCTTACCGGAGTACAAGCAAGCGTGATTAAGATACAATCAACGTGGCCAACATATTGTTACGACGGTCTAACTGATCGTTGTATGGTACAGTGGAAAACAAAAATACAAGACACAATGAAGTAACTAAAAAAAAAAACTAGCTTTAGTTATCACAATTAACAGTTTGTAATCAACTTACAAGATTATACTCGTACAATAATTCAAGTTAATCTGTCCACACAAATAATAATGTCAACTATAAAGAATTCCGCACTATAATCACTTTTCACTAACCACTTGAGACGCGCTGTGTAAATAGCCCGACATAAAACTCGAACCTCACTTGAATAAATCGCCACTTAAACTGAAACTGATCGTCGCTGAATCCTTATATTTATACCCCGCTGAGATTCCAGAATAATCCATAATACCCGTCAACGCTAATAGAAAACACTAGAGCGTAATTTCTTGCGGCCTTGAATACAGTGCGCGAGGACCGGTGAAGTCTGGAACAGCCTCGTTAACCCATGTTAAGAGTCACGTACGCACACAACATTACAGGTGGTTCTGCTGGGATAGCCGAGAAACATGTAGAACATTCTGTAATAACGTACCAATATAAACAGCCTTTTTGAAGTACACGAACGTAGTAGTTTAATACAAACGATATAATTACTCTTTCTGTATTCTAAAATGTTACTAGGTAGATTGAAACTGAGTACACGATACGATGAGTAGGTAATGTGGATAATATCACACGTAACCATTCGTTACTTCACACATTGACTTAATAAGTGGAGTTATAGTGGTTACAAATCAGAGTTGAATTTTTTGCTTATAGTGGAACTGAGTTAATATAAGCTTTAATACACTTTTCGTTAAATATTTTTTTAAAGTAAATATCGTCAATTAAAACATAACATTTTTATGCATATTAATTTGAAAGAATCAATCAAGGTTAAGATTTTAGTGATAAAAAAGTACAGACAGACAAATAACTATTGGCATGTCACTAATTAACTAACTGACAAGAGGTACCTGATTCGGAACACAAACGTAGGCTGAATTCGTATTTAAACATCTTAACAATAATACGCATCAAATTCTTCTCATACAAAATAAGTACAATTTCTTGATAGACAAACACTTCTAGGCTGTGGCGCGCGTGAAAATAAAGTAGGACAAGATTCGTTTATAACGTTCCTTCTAATACAAGCAGCAGATAGTTTCGTAGTTACCAGTACTTAACAGAGGAAAGAACTTTATTCGCTTATTTTAGTTTTTTTTTGGGGGGGGGTGTACTCTCGTGAATAACGCGCTGTATTTACAACGGAATACTTATTGTATTCTTAACGTTTCGAAATAACTGCTGTCGTTAATATCATCTAAAATAAAATGACAAAAAATTAATTATTGTTGAGTTAGTTATTGTACAATCCAATTCATATAATACGTGTTGTATTATATCATACTGTGTTATTGCAAAACAGGTTTGTTGAAGAATAAGACATGACATTCTTATGTTTCCAATCAAGCAACATTGAATCTCTCATGACGCATGAGTCTCTGTATGATAATTCGTCAGTATGATTTCTTTATCCGCATTTTAAAACCATCGCAAAATATATTTAAATGAACTTGATAATAACTATACATCGTTCATAGATCCATCTGATTTTTAAGCTACTTCATCCATCCATATATCCATCCATTTGACATGTTAAATCTACTTCATAAAGTTATGTTAATTTAATAAATTAATAGTATTGCAATAAACCAAATTTTGCAAATTAGATATCTTACGATACTTATAAGAACAAATAATCGACCACAGTAAACACACAGAAAACAACATAAAGTAAACAAGTCTAAGATAAAATCAGTAGACAGCTACCATAGCACGATGGAGAAATGACAAGCTACAAGATATAAAATAAACAAGCAGCATAGTTCCTCAAACGGGAACAGGATAATCCCAGACTTATATGTCGCTGGTGAGCAGAGGTCGAACAATATACTACTGCATCGGAAAGGTGGAGAGAATTGATAAATGAATCAGTTGAGTAGCAGTGGAGCTCTGCAGAAACAAAATGGACGTATTACGTCGTATCAGTGGTTTCAATCAGAAACATAATCTCGTTGAAGTATCACTTCTTCATAAATTAGTTCTATTCATGAATCGCTGCAAGTTGCTACTATTCCTATTTCCTATTACGTACTTCTGCCGTTACTCTTACTGCTATTATTCTTGTTATTATTTTATTATTAATATTATTATTGCATACTATTGACATCAATGAAAAGATCCATTTGTTGTCCCTGTCAACTATTTATTATCAGAAACAGCACATTCACACACAGTTACATAACAAACAGAAAATAATTTTTTTCTTTTCAAATATACGACTTATGAACAAAAACCTTTTATAAATAATTGTATAATGACTAAGTACAGATCATTAAAGTTAAATTATATTCATCAAATTAATTATATTTATTTTTAGTCACGACTAAAAATTAGTGTACAGTAGTTTTTTTTTTGTTCAGATATTTTATAAATTTTTGAAAAATATGTATTACTTTTCTTTACATCTACAGTATTAGACATTTTGTGCATTGATAGCACTAACAATACTGAATATATTTTTATTTTATTCTTTTAATGAAAGAACTGTAAAACGTAATTTTTTTTAATTGTTTTTAAATTTACGCGTAAATAAAAGATGTTAACACTTAACGTATCAACATTAAATTTTATAACCTCTGAAAAGTAAATGAAAACAACTGAGTTAATTAGAAAAGTATATAACTTATTCGCGCCAGACGGATGTTTTATGCAACGTATATTTGCAACGAAATGTAAGCAAATATTCTGAGCGCGGCTAGTAGAAGTGGGAGTCCCCTGAGTAACATGTTATGGACTCAAATTGCAAATGGTTTTGGACATGTCTCGATTATTGCATATGTTGTTGGAATATTCTGAAAAATTATATATATGTTTGTTTGATGAGACATCATAATTTGTTGTACAATCAACAATCTCATTTGACGATACTAGTAATTGTTTACACTCACGTCGCGTCGCCGTGACGGTATGTACTCAGAGCAAACTACAGTATACTAGGTGTTCTGAACTAAGCTACTTTGTTCAGTCACAGTAGGCTACTATCTGACTTTTGTTTTACATGCATGAGACGCCAGCAACGTGTATGTCTAAATTCATCCAGCCATACGTGTACTGCATACAGTTTCGTACCAAACATAAAACTATAAAAGAAGCGATAATACAGACACTCGTACAGAAGTAGCAGTGGTATAGCCATTTAGTCGTTTATGATAGCAGCCGGTCCCGCACACATGGAAGCCTGCATTCACGTTCGCATACACAGAATGTTACTTGGTAATGTGAGTGTATACACTAGTTGTCTTTGTGGCTTTCTAACAGTTTCCTTTATATGACTTGATATTTCTTCTTCGGATCGTTTGTACGTGGTATCTGCAGACACGTCTCTGTATATATCTATATACATACAACAAAATTATATATTTTTGTTTTAACGTTAATTATCTAAAATAAAACAAAGCCTCTAAAACTGTATATTGTGTTCAAATAACAATAATGATGTCTCCTTCGCTGCGGAGTTTGTTTCTTATTTTCCTCACCAAGAAGGGTTGACTTTTAGAAATGGTTCCCGCGATTTGGTAAGCGGTTTATCAGAACGTTGTACCGTATTACTCACTCACTGTTAAACCTATAATTGTTATTTGGAAATATCTAAATAAACCATATAAAATTAAATGGTTGTATTTGTAAGTTGTAAATGACACTTTCGCGTACGAAATAAAGAATATATTTTTTTATGATATATTTTATATCAAATAATAATGTTGTGTGACCTGTAGACCTATGTGTCGTAATATAAAATATGCAAAGTCCAGTAACATTCACCGAAACGTCATAATGTGGATTAGCGTTTATCCGACAAGCAGCCACAATAGTGCATTATCCCTATGTGTTCTGGACAGTGTTAATGCTGGCCTTACTCCTGCAGCATAAACCGCATGTTAAAGCCCGGCACATTTCCTCTGTAATGTATGTATTCCTGATCGAGACGTTATTGTTACAAATGTTACTGTTAAAAGATATCTATGTTCATAAGGCTAAATACTGATCAAATTTTGCCTCATAAAATTCAGTACTAAAATTGTAAACGTCATTACCGTTTTTCACAAACTTACAAAGCAGTATGGACAACGTGTAATAACGTGAGATACGAATGCCATAACAAGTCTATATTACAACATTATAGGCCTAATGTGTCACAATTGCTTAGTTGCAATCATTAACATAGTAGGAACATTTAGTTCGTTTACTGAATGATTTAGTACTTTGGACGTTTAACGGACATTCGAGTGATTTGTTTCGGTAATAGTTTAAATGGTCGATGACTTATTTCCGCTCAAATTACCTAGTTTTTTAGGTAATGAGGTAAATTCTCAGATTGAAAACACACGCAACGAAAGTAATTATGAAAGTGCATACAGTCATCTTTCACCGATGCAGGCAAAGCGTAGACGAAATGGTATAATACGCCTCTAACTCAACTCACTCCCAACATCTGTTTTTGTTTGTTTGTTTTTTTTAATCAAAACTTCACAAAGAGGAGTACTACACAAGATGCTCCAAAAATAAATCTCCACTACACTCTCCCTGGAGTCTCTAAGCCTGTGAAATACAGTTAGTCGATAGAACAAAGTCTTAACGTGAGATTACACCTAAATTTACGTGATGTTAACGTTAAATAAATAAAGAATGTGACTCAAAGACTCCAAAATGTATATACTTTTGAGTAGTGCGCAATATCTGTACACAAAATTATACATTCTATCAGAGGAAAGTTGGCCTAATGGGGCAGAGCAATAGCGATATGTCTCTTACGCTACTAACATATAATTTCAACTAGCAAAGAAAAGAAATTCTAATTCATACATCAGCAACAATAGGTAATGTGTAGGCGGATTATTTCGGTATGCAGCATTCCAGTAAATATCTGTAGTTTATATTATTTTGAATGTTATATTATTATACGCCTGTTTTGTTGTATATGTCTATGTCTTTGTTTGTGCCGTTAATGTGTCTTTTGATGGTATTTTTGGTTCTGTATGCTATTTTGTAATTGTGTTTTCCGAATGTGTTGGCAATTCTCTGTGTGTTAGAGTTGTAGTATGTGAGTGTGATGTATTTGTTTTGTTGTGTGTTGTTTGTATTTTCTGTTGTTTTGTTGTTTTTGTATAGGATTTGTCTATGTAATTTGTTTATTAAATCAGGGTTGTTACCCGTTTTTTAGTGCTATGTATTTTATTGTGTTAAGTTCTTCATTATAATCTTGCTTATTTAGTGGTATTTTGTGAGTCTTTGTAGCATATGGTTGAAGGCTGCATGTTTATGTTGTGTTGGATGATTTGATGTGTTGTGGATGACCATGTCAGTTGTGGTTGGTTTTCTGTAGATTTTATATGTGTGCGTATTGTTTGTTTTGTTGATTGTTAGGTCTAGAAAGTTTATACTGTTGTTTGTTTCCATTTCTATGGTGAATTTGAGTTTGGAGTGTATCGTGTTTATGTATTTGTGAAAATTTTCTACTTGTCTTGTATTGCCATTGTATAATAATAATATGTCGTCTACGTATCTGTGCCAATATATGATTTTGTTGGTATATTTGTTGTTATGTGTTATATGTTCTTGTTCTATGTGGTGTATAAATATTTCAGCTAGTATACCCGATATGGGGGAGTCCGTCTGTTTGAGTGTATATCTTGTTATTGTACGTGAAGTAATTTTGATCTGTGATTATTTTAGTGAGTGTGATGATTTCTTGTATGTGTGTTTTTGTGTGTTGTTTTATCTGAGTAAATGTTCAAGTGTTTTTATGGTGTCTTTGACGGGTAAATTGGTGTATAAATTCGTTATGTCAAATGATGCTAATGTTGAGTTGTGTGGTATATGGATGTGTTCTAATTTTTTTACAAGTTCTATGTTGTTTTTAACAGAAGTGTTGTTAGTTAGATTTATGTGTTTTATGATTAGTTTATCTAGGTGTTTGGCGATTTTGTGGGATGGTGCTTGTGTGTTATTTACACACAACTCGTCGCAACAATAAAAACGGAGAGGAAATAACATCCCAATATACAAATTACAGCTAACACTTTCATAAAATAATATTGAGCTATAGAAGCCATGTAACAACTTCATACCTTTCCATATTTTATGTTTCCCAAATCCATGTTACCTTTACAATAATATAGTAACTCCTTTACACATCTTATTTATATTAAAAATTTGTTATATTGCTACAAAATTAATAATAAATTAATAATAACATAAAATTTCTTAACCTGAATGTAATCTATTTTAATTGAATATTCGAATTTTAATCAGAATTTAACAAACCCAAGGCAATTGCCTATATTTTTCTATCGTCGTCACGCTTCTGTTACGTACGTTTTTGTTTTTTGTAGTGTTGAATGTTCTCTATAAAATTATATAGACACTATTTTGTAGTGTTGAATGTTCTCTATATAATTATATAGACACTATTTTGTAGTGTTGAATGTTCTCTATATAATTATATAGACACTATTTTTGTAGTGTTGAATGTTCTCTATATAATTATATAGACACTATTTTGTAGTGTTGAATGTTCTCTATATAATTATATAGACACTATTTAGTAGTGTTGAATGTTCTCTATATAATTATATAGACACCATTTTGTAGTGTTGAATGTTCTCTATATAATTATATAGACACTATTTTTTATATACGCGCGTTTCCTGGACTACTTTTATCGCACGTAACCTGCAATGTGAAGAGCTTGTGAAACGTCCAAATAAAACTAACTAACTGCATCTAGCTCTCGTTAGCCGCAATTTTAAATAAACATGTCAAACGAGTAATACGCCCAAAACTATTCATACTGGATCCGCCGGCTCATAATTGTGGATTTACTTCAAGTAAAATAACAAGAGTTCACGTGATAAAACCTACTTAACAGGTAGTTGTTAACAAAAGTATTTTCAAAAATCAAGGACCCATTATATAAAACGTACGTACTAGACATAAAAATTAGTAAACTTCTTTAAAGTGAATAAATTAAAAAAGGAATGAAACGTCCTAAGTCATTTCAGAGTTTAATTTTTATACTAAATTTTTAAAAAAATAGTTAATGTCGATTTATAAATTTTTTGTAATCCCTTAATTTAATAAATTATTTTTGGACCTCTGTGTCGAAGAAGACACAAGGACTGTCTTCTTCTTATCTTCCTACTAGAAAGACACAATTTTTCCATTGAAATTTTTACAAAAATACACACTCGTAATCAGCACAATTTTACATTACTTTTCCTAGGGAGATGACTTGTTCTGGAAAATATTCGAAAATGCAAAAATGCACTTTTTGTAACTGCTACTGTTACACGACTCGCTGAAACGTCTGCTACGTTTGTTTTCTCGCGCTCTTTTCTCCCTATTGACTTGCAGAACATCGTATTTATCGGATCGCCTAGACCCTAGTCTGTTTTCCACTTCTGCGCACAGTCCACGCTAAAACGTCTTATCTATACATGTATCGTTACCTTAGATGAATAAAATAAACCACTGAATGCCAGAGAAGACATTCTTTACAATTATTTCTGTTTTACAACCTCCAAAAACACACTCGTATTTTATTAATTCTTCTTTATTATCCAGTATTCTCTGACGCAAATAACAACTGTCACAGTATCGTTGGTAAGGTAATAAATGACAATGCCTCAACTCAGTTAAACAATATCGTGTACAGTTAAACACTTCATACTTGCACTACAGTTTGTCTCAGATAATCTGGCATTCAGCAAACAAACAGAGAACTGAACGTAGAGCAATCCACTAAAGTGAGAACGTAACTTAGTAATTTTCACTATAGACGAACAGGAGATTGTTTACAGTATAGCTCCTGAGACATAACTCTACGCTTACGTAGATGTCTATGTTTACGGCGGCTATCAACTAATATGAGACAATGTATATTACTATTTTACTGCACTGTATACAGTATTTTACAGTCACTGAAGCCGAAAAATTAGAAATTGCAAAGTAAGTGGCTTCTACGAGATTTTTTGCATAGGGCTAGATAAAAAGGTAAGAAAGAATTTTTAAAAATGTTTACAAAAATTCAGTCGCGGGTTTTCGAAAAAAGGGAGGGGAGAGGTACAACAAATTCATTTTTCGTGATTATCTTAAAAAATATTAAATTTATGAGAAAAATACAAATTACCAAAAAGAAAGAGCATAAACGTCTGCATAAAAAAGGTTATTAACATTTTTTTGTCAGGGCGATAATTTTAGTAGAAAAATTAATTAAAATTTGGCCAAATTTTTCACAAGGTGGATTTTCACATAAAATACATGTTTATTTAATAGACATGCAATTTTTTCAGGAATATAAGTTTAAAAACTCATTATTATTCATTTATGTATATATTATTATGTATAATTTTTTACTTATTTATTACGCATTATAGTAAAAATGTTATTAAATAATGCACTTTCTAAATATGTTCAAAAATAGTTTTTCTTCCAATCATTGAAGATTTTTACAATAATAACTTTTAAAACACATTTTTTATTTATACAAATTATAAATTATTTACTTATAACTTATTATGATTTACAAAATTATTAAAATATCGTTTTTTTCTTCAATTTTTCGGAATTTTTCACAATTTTCAAGGTGGAAAATAACTTTTTAGTACATTTATTATTTATTTATAAAATTTAATTATAACAATTATTTTTATAATGATAAATATATTTAAAAATCGATTTCTTCTCCAATTTCTTGAAAAGATTCAGAAGTCAAGTCTTCTATTTCTATTTCTCCCTCATCATACACATTATTTCAAAAATTTGTGCACAAATTAAATTCACAGTTGCCACAAGCCGATGAACAGTACAATCCACTTTTTCTGCAACTGCATAATTTTCCACAATCTTTTTTGCAATTACAGAAGATCATTTGCGCTACAACCTCACCAAATTATAAAATATCAAAATTACTAACACAAATCTTAAAACATAATATTGAACTTCCAGCAAAAATACAATATAAAAAATAGTATCGAACTCACGGAACATTCAATATCGAACTGCGTTAATTCAATATCTGTATGGCGCATGTACCAGCTGTCCTCGCTCTCCCTAAAATTCTTCAACTTTCAGGGTCTGTTCTTTTTATGCCCATGCACGGATATAAATTCTCACTATGTAGAAGAGAAACCTCAAATATTGTAGTTTTACGTACAATAGTTATATTTTAATACTTTTTTTTAGTTTTTAACTATTAATATTAATACGCGCAATGGACATATTTTTACATGTATTAATAAAAGTTACATTTATTTAAATTCAACTATATTTTAACAATTCTTTACACCGCAGTCTTATAGAAGACACTTTGATCAATAGGTGTTCATAATTTTGTTAAAAAATATTTATTTTGAAAATTTCTGTAGAAATGTTAAGTTAAGAAAATTATGTATACTTGCGAACGCAAAAAAATTTTAAAATTTAAAACTCGCTTATTTTATGCCAATAAATCAATACTAATTTTTATTATTTTTTTCAAAGACCTATATATGTAAAGTTCATATTGTGAAGTTTTTTTTTAAATTTAAATACATTTGTAATAAATTGTTAATATGTTTATGCATTAGTTGAAAAAAATAAAAAACAAAAAAGTTATTACTTTATTTTAAGTATTTATTAATACTTCAATTATTTTCTTTTCATTTTATGTAAAAGTACAAACATTTATCTTTAAAATGCTTTTTGATTTTTGTCTCTACGACTATTATAACAGATTTTATTAAAATTTGTATGTTGCAATATCAGAACAAATTAGCCTTCCCGCTCATCGTGGCGGACTCCGACAATCAATTTTTTTCTAATATTTCAATTCCATTTTTCTGACAAAGTATTGGCCTGACAAAAAACATGATAAATAGCTTTTTTGTAGAGAAGGTAATGCTCTTTAATTTTTGTAATTTGTTTTTTTTCGTAAATTTGTTATTTTTTAAGATAATCACGAAAAATGAATTTTTTTGTACCTTCCCCCTCCCTTTTTTCGAAAACCCGCGACTGAATTTCTGTAAACTTTTTTTTAAATTGTTTCTCATCCTTTTATCTAGCCTTATGGAAAAAATCTCATAGAAGCCACTTAATTTGAATTTTGTTCCTTTAGTGACTGTACTAATAGCTTGCATAACAATCCACAGAACTTACTGACTCATTTCATCGTTACCTGTGTTTATATAACCCAGTCAAGATCATCTGTGCTGTAGCAAAGACTGGAAATGTAATCCAGATGTTTTACAGAAACAGAGGGGGGTTTCAGGAATGTGCGAGCGCGTGGTCGTTTTTACCGACTATACTTGCAATTGCTTTACTTATTGGCCCAGCGCTACGTCACTACTTGTATGCATAAGGCTAGGTTAAGCTCATTGACACATGGACAGACCATATGTCGACCAATAAAAGTTCTTTCAACGTTTAAAAGCTTAAGCTTAGCCAGTAAAAAGTACACATTTTTATTATTACACTCTTTTATAATTTTTAGGTAGACCTACATTATAAAACGTTAAGCTGTTAAATACCGTAGTAGAAGAAATATTGCCTAAAACGACAAAACCAATTTGTGGCACCTGGATATTGCACGCAAAAAACAAAACTTGTGTTTGATGTATTTATTATTATTATTTATATTTACTTGTTATTATCCGACAACCGTCGCAATAATAAAAACGGAGAGTAAATAATTAATATACCAATATACAAAGTGCAGCTAACACTTACATAATATAATATTGAGATATTGAGACCGGTAGGCAAAGCTGTCAACAACTTCCTTTATGAGTTAAACAAACAGTTTTACGTATCAAACATATACCCTAAAAGTACTCTAAGTCAGTGGTTCCCAAACTTCTCAGTCCCCCCTCAAAAATTAAAACTTTCACGGACCCTGTCAGAGTTCTGAAGTAAAACAAACAGTAAATATGATACAAACTCTCATATTTTAATTAAAATGTATTAGAATCAAAATTCTCCTAACTTGCAGAATTATAATATTAATGATATCAAATATAGTTTAAAGTGAACAATGAAGCGGATTTTGAACAATTAGTTCTGCAACACTGACAATTTCAGTATTAAGTCACTGTCGACATCAGGTTTATTTCTTAACTTTGACTCTTTGACTTCAAGTACGTGATCTGGGAGAATGCGGTTTCACACAGATAAGTAGAGGGAAGGAAATACAGCTGAACATACATAGCTTTCTTTTTGTGAGTTCAGGATAGTCAGTCATTACATATAACCAGAAGTCAGCTAGATGTAATTGCAAAAATTGTAATTTTAATGAACTGTCCTTTGAAAGTTCTGCCAATGAATCTTCTTCTTGTAGTGTAAGAGACAAGTTAGTTGACAGCCTATCAGCAAATGGATTCCTTATCCACATGTCACTATCATCCCTCACTGGAAAATATTCCCTTAGATGCAAGTGCAATTGCTCCAAATGAGATTTAATAACGTTAAGGATCTCCTTTGGAACACTTTCTCCTTACATCTGGACAAAATCTGCCATGGAAGGGAATTGTTCGAAGATTTCAGAGTCTAATCTCTGAATCCACAGCTTCAATTTTTTGTCATCCCCTCGGTTTTATCTCGAACCTGGAAAATAGTGATGCTAGATTCCTGCATCCCTGAAAGTGAGTCCATTCAGATAACTGAAGGTATCAGCAAGGTATGATAGCTTCAAAATCCAGTCAAAATCCAGTCATGGAACCTGTCTTTAAGGTCGAAGTTGGAATCAAACAAAAAGAGCTTTACTTCATCCCTCAGTTCAAATAATCTGTTCAATACACTTCCACGCGAAAGCCATCGTACTTCACAGAGGATCAAAAATTGATTGTGACCACTCGCCATTTCTTCACATATTATACCATATAATCGAGAATTCAAAGGGCGCGATTTAATATAATTCACAATCCGATCTACCTCATCAAGGCAACTCTTCAGTTCTGATGGCATCTTCTTTGTTGCTAACGTTTCTCTGTGGATACAACAATGAACCCACTCAACATGTGGTCCTACAGTTTTTGTCATTGTAATCAGTCCACTCTTTCTTCCACACATCGATCTTGCTCCGTCATTGCTAACATGCACACATTTATTCCAATTAATACCGATGTCAACCATGAACTTATTCACAATCGTAAATAATTCTGCTGAAGTTGTATGTGATGGTAGATGTTTATTAAAAAAGAAAAACCTCGTGTAATTTATTCTCATAATCATAGTGGATGAAAGCAATTAAATTTCCGTTATACACAATGTCAGTACTTTGTTGACCAGCGTTGTCAACCTCGGCTCCATCTTTCCAGCCACACGTAAAACCCAGCGTCTTAGGCGTAAAACAAGCTACACGGAAAAACGTTTTACTTAGATACAGTGCTTATACGTGGACTAAAACACGTTCGTGATCAGTCTGCGTTGATGCGGCGCTCTAGTCGATTCGGCTGACAACAGATCTGCTGCACGACATGATTTAAAGACATTATTAAAGCCATTAGTTTGAAATTACTTTTACAATTATAACTAGTTTGAACAAAAACAAATACTGGAATCTTCTTCTAATTGTTTTAAGATTCAAAAATTTAGATTTTAGAGTATAAAAAAATCGGAGAAAATTATAGTATATCCTATTTTTTCTTAAAAGTGTTCGCGGAACCCCTGAAACATTGTCGTGGACTCCACTTTGGGAACCACTGCTCTAAGTCATATAGAATAAGTCATACAAAATCCAAAATAACTCGTTTTACAGGCATACAAAGTAACTCAGGCACTTTATTTCTCTGTCATGAAGATGGGATTTAATTTTTTCGTCAAAATTATATTAACTGAAATTTTTAGGCTTGTTCTCTGAATATCTTAGATATTTGTTTAGACAATAGCCCGTCAGAAGCTCCGACTTCAGTAACAGATTTTATTTTGTATGAGCTATCTTGAGATATTTGTCTATTATTCTTACTTTAACTCTAACTGCGTAGGTTAATAGGAATCGAATCATTCGGATATGGTAACAATTTGCATTGAATGAATCATTTATTGTAGGCATAGCTAACAGAATTATTTGTTATAACTAAACGAATCTACAGTCTGTGTGGATTCTGAAAATCTTGAATCATTAGGTGTTTTTTTACAATTTTTCGATCCGTTTTGCTGGAGATTTCAATCTCAAAGTCGATGAAATGAACTTTAGATGTACTTGTTAATTTTAGGTAAAATTATGGCATGATTATGTATGCGTTGAAACTCAAAGTTCATGCCACAAGTTTTAGTTTATATATACATTTAGACATAACTGACAAATTTATCGGGATGTGAGGAAAACACAAAAGACCAAAAACAAACAGAATCGGGGTACGTCGTGAAAATTCCATTAACACCATTCAGTATAATTTGCTGTGTGGTATGGACTTACAGCTTAGCATTTTGAACACATTCTACACTGCCATTATTAGACTTTTTGTTGAAAATATAGTTCTATCGATAATTTTTTATGTAATATCTAACTCATATCTGGTATACTAAACACGTAAAAGTACATAATATTTAGTAACTATTGTATAGTTAAGAATTTATTATGCTAATATAGATAAAACCCTCAGGTGATGAAACATAAAATAGAATATATGTTGCTTGATAAATCGGCATTTGAAGCGTTTGATAGTATTAACTGAAGAAACGCCAATTTAAGTTCACACAATAATAGTACTTCACTTTTTGAAATCATGTACAAAACAAATTCTTGACAAAAATCCTGAGAGACCTGA
Source organism: Magicicada septendecula (assembly GCA_034769895.1). Taxonomy (NCBI): domain Eukaryota; kingdom Metazoa; phylum Arthropoda; class Insecta; order Hemiptera; family Cicadidae; genus Magicicada; species Magicicada septendecula. The sequence continues at coordinate 880,061,846 of CM068367.1, read as the reverse complement.
TTTGAAATTGTAATGATAAGCAGTACCAGCTGAAACTCTGCTTCTTTCTGATCGCCAAAGACTGGTACCTGCGTTCAGTGTGAACACCTGTCCGGCCGCTTTAGTGTCGGTCACGTCAAAATTGGCGTAAGTTCCAGCTTTGTTTACGTAACTAAGTCCTGCTCCGATAGCTCTGGCAATAATGCGTAGTCCGTTTAGAACGTACTGAAAATGACCAGCTGCTTCAATTTTTTCCTGTTTGTTTTCAAACAGTGGAAATCCAAATCTTCCCGAGCCTGCTAAATGTCCTTTATCATTTACAGTGCTGCTTAACTGTAACTGCAAAATGTTATTGAGTTTATTATTTTTAATACTAATTTTTAGTATGACAAAATTAATTATAGGTCTAGGCATATTTATTCTTGCGAGCATCAACTACCCATGTATCTCTAATATATGATGTCAGATTCTTATTTGTGTATAGAATTTAGTGTTTACATTAGAACCTTTATTTTTAGTAGTAGCTATGAATCTATCAAGTGATTTTCAGTTAACTGGATACATTTTAAAAATACCTCTGTCCACGTTTCGACAAAGTGTGTTGTCATTTCAGAAGAATGTACACGAAATCCGAAATTTTATGAAATCCGAATCGAGTGTCAATTAGGGTATAGATACCTGAATGTAGGGTTGAAGACACCTTGCCTACAACTCTCTTGAAGATGAGTATAAATTTTGTATGAATATCGACATAGATATTTAAAAACTGTGTCCACTTAATTATCTTACCTTCACTAAAATAGTCTCGACAACTCTTGGAAATGTGCTAAAGCAAATGTCACTACCTTAATAATTTAGAAACTAAAAATATAAATATTACATGTATGTTACACAGTAGTATATCACTTTATATGCTTCACATGTTTTATGTAATGAAATTTAGGTGCTGCTTTGTTTTTCTCAACATTCAAAATAATGTTCAAAATAATGTTTGCTTATATCTTTTGCTCACCAAGACTAACTTCTCAGAAATAGTAGAAGGAGCACGGATAAGCTGTAGTCCATATATACAGTAGGTGCTGCGAAACATGAAACCGCCTAAATGTTATGAGAGGTGGAATGGTTGTCTAATAGCAGGAGATGACCGTGGCAAACACTGATCTCACAAATTAATCTGTAAAGTCAAGAACAACTAGTAATTCACAAGAAAGGGTGCAAAAACTGTTTAGGGTCTTGGTTCAAATTATAACCAAATACGTTTTCTGAATTTATTTATAGTATTCGTGCTGTGAATGAATATTCTTTTTCCACTTTCTATAGCCTATCTTTCAAAGCTCTTTTTATACAATATCATTCTCTCGGATAAGTTATTTTTGTGTTTTTTACATAACTTTTGAAATGAGAATTTCATATATGGCACTGTGGTGCCCAGCTCACTCCCGTACACCTCGCGCTCCTAGGGCAGTAAAGATTCAATGCGTCACGAAATAACTGAAACGAAAAAGCAGTGTTGCCAGGTTGATCAAACCTCTTTTCCCCACATAGCTATCAAAAATTTTCCCACTGTCACAATTAGCCTATGTGAGCTTCAAACAAAGCATAATATTATAAGAATGTGAGCATATTCTAAATGTCTAAATACTATTACAATATTAAAAATAATTGATTCTATAATGTGCTTGGTGTTTGGTCTCATCTGATGACAAAACGTTTGGCGCTTACTTCAGGGCCGCCTACTTCAGGGCCGCCACCAAAGCGCAGCACTACAGTCATTTCTTTCCTCATAGTACACGTTACATTAGCGCTAACTTCAGATCCGCCACCAGAGAGCAGACCAAACAAGATTTGGTGATTACGAAGTCAACTTAATTACAGCAATAATCTATTTAATTTACTGTAAAAAATGAATTATTATACTGCACATACCACATTCTACTTTTCAACTAAATATTGCGTAAATCATAATGTTACAATTGAAAACATTATTTCTTACATATTGTACACAGAAAATAATACGACGTGTGATATGATTCTATTTATGTTCATTGTCAATATCGGTTTCTTATAATAAAGTACATATAAACAATATTATGCTCTCGTCTCATTTAATTATCCGTTCACTCTTATTTGAATCTTAATTCTTTATATCACAATCTCTCTTACTCCATACACATTCGAGGAACCTTTTACACGTGAATCCGTTCACTCGCCACTCGACACTTAAGTTCTCACTAGTGGCGTGTGTCCGACGACAGTTCCATTTTTTCGTTACGTTCAAGTTACAAAAAAAAAATAAAACACGAAAATTCATTTATTTTACAATATTTTAAAGTAAGTATTATATTTTTGTCGGACAAACACATTTTAAACGGTGCTTTCTATTTTTTACTTAATTATCATCTATCAAGTTTATAAGAATACTTGAGGAAACCACAAGCTGTAGAACAGACGACGGTGGGTAACGATTAAGAACGATTAGGTTTTCCCGTTACATTTCCAGCCAGTTAATGCCTGAGCACAACGCTAGTACAGAGCAGAAGTAATTTTTGTTGGTGTTTCTCAAAAGTCTGACCAATTCTGATTGTCCTTGGATATTTAACAAAAATCATGGATTAACAAAAACATAAATATTCGCGTTTCTGAATCTTTTCCAACTACATACCTGTTGAGCATTAATGAAACACACACAAAAGCCACTTAAACAACCGAGAAGTAACATTGTTTTTTGTTACACAACTTCTTAATACATAATACAGTTCATATCTTCTTTAGACAGAAAGCATGGTTCGTATCTCCTACAGAAGTATATTGACATAACGAATCGCATCGCACTGTCAATAAAAGCTAATCAATGCACATAAACAATTAAATTAATATTAGTGACTATTACTGCAAATTACTATTTGAATGCATATGTTATCGTTGTGTCAATATTATTCTACTATATATTTCGGTGCAAGTAATAATTAATTTATCTGAATAAATTATTGCAAAAGGCTGTCAGTTCATTACGCCTATAATTTAACTTTGAAATATGCGTTCATCTGAAATTTGGTTGGTTGCAGTGCAATATTCAGTATTTCCATACGTGCGTCCGTGCGTGCATGTGTATGTGTGTGGCATGCACCATATCAGCACAAAATTGGGTAATACAGCAAAGCATTTGACGAGTGCAACAACTGTTATGCTAAACGTATTATTTTAATTACATGGGTAACTAGTAAATACTATTTTTATAATATCTTACGTAACCCTACCTGTGGTCCTTTTTAAAATAATTTTTGTTTGTCTTTATTTTATTTATTAGCCAGATTCACTGTTATGCTACCGTGGTTTTCTCGGTCGTCCTAAGCTTCTGTGTTCATGTGGTTTGTATACGTAAATCTTCAAAGACTGTTACATGAAACCAGTGGCGTCCCATGGGGGGTGGGTGAGACAACCTCTTCGTTTTCCTTACTACAAATGAGAAATTGAGGATTCTTAACATATAATTTTTATAAGTGTTTGTGTCTTAAAATTTTGAGTAAACCAACGTGAAGTATAAGGGCTGAAAAAATATGCAGAAATCCTAATATCAAAATATTCAATCTTCATTAACGGTTATTCAAATTAAAGGTGATGAATCTCATGTGATTAGGAATCATTATAATTCTATTTTGATTAATAAATCTTGTGAAAATGAGTCTTTCTGAAAATGTTTTAGAAACTCCAGTTTTACTATCCCTTTGCACTTTAATTTAAGGATGTTGTCCCAAGAATGTTTTAAGTAACTTATAGTTCATGTTAAAGAAGGCTACATTATTTTTTTATGTAAAATATAGCAATAAAATCTTCTCATTTTTCTGAATTAAAGCCAAGAAACTGTTAGTTTACCTGTGTAACGACGACGGTTCAAACCACGGTCATGACACAGACAACACTATAAGGGGAAGTGTGTCTGGGCGATAAGATAAAGGCAGATTGTATAACAGCAGTCTAGTAATAATGAAAATTAATTTGTCTTAGTTTTCTACCCCGGCGTAATTGTGTTTTTAATTCTACAAATACGCACGTTATTTACCAAATCTTGAGTGATTGTCGTTATTAAAGAGGCTCTATTTTATTAATTTACAAATAGTGTAATTCCTTTTAGTTCTTTAATTAATTTTAAGCCTTATTTTAACACACGTAACAGGTTTACAATAAGCATACGTTAAGTGATTATTGAATTTCGCTTAAATTTTTAATAGCCCTCGGGGGGGGGGTATTGATACCCCTGACCCCGTAATTACGCCACTTTATTAAAATATAGTAACATTAAAAGTTATAGTAAATTATAGTATATAATTTTGTAACGTACATTTAGTTTAATTCATTCCTATGTTGGGGTGACTTCTAATAACCAGTTGGTATATTGTAACTGTAACTGACTACTTTATATTCAAGGTTGTTGCATGTTTCAAATCCTCATAAAGACCCTTACAGCTCTTATTACGTGTACATGAAAAGATTCTCTTCATGAAAGAATCTTCCACTGCGGTATCTAAGAATCCTCCATAAAAATGGTATTTCTCGATTGACATTCTGTCGATTAAATTCCTTGCTTTTCATGATTTACGGCAATACATCAATACAGCAATACATCAGCTATCTTTTTTATACGCAAGAAACATCACGTTTTTGTATGCGACAACTTTTTTTGATGTTACAGTTTCACCAAAATTCCTGATGAGCTTATCATGTGCTTTGCACGAGTTGCTTTCTGTCTATAGTATGTTGTTTCTCTCCGGTATGGCAATTAATGTACTTAAATAGGTATCTTTTTTTTTACTTCAAAGTCAGCTCAGTTTTAAAATTTCATATTTTCATTACTTTCATTTTTTATTTTTGTCTTCTCCTACAGCACCTTGTGCTCAGCTTTTTTGGTCTCACTTTTTATATATGGTTTCGATGCTTTCAGTTCAACGTCAGTTACGGTTTCAGTTCTTGCAACACTCTTTCAGTCTTCTCTGGAATAAATGTCACACTTCATCAGTCTCCTTCAGATGCCTCAATTTTACTCTGACTAACAAAAAATTGCATCCTCCTTGCGGAAACGTAATTACAAAGTTACATTTAAAACTTCCAATATTTACAAAACATAATCATAAACGACAATAAATACTCACTCTCTGGTGTTTACAATCTCGCTTGCAATGACTGTTCCAATTACTATACCGGACAGACAGCCCGGAACCTCCACACACATTATATTGAACACGTCAAGGCATTAAAAACATGCATCCAATTTCTAGTTTTGACATTTATACAAAAAAAACACAACACACATATCCAGACATTAACATAAATTTACAAGATCCTACACATTACGAATAAGATCAAAAAACTAAATGCAGCAGGGCAATTCAAAATATACAGAAATTACATGAACAACCTCACCTAATTTTAAACGATGAAACACATTTCCAATCTAACATCCTATTTGAAAACCTCAACACAACATCAGTACACCTACCACCAGCACCAGGAACACAACAATCATCAGGACCAGTTTCACACTGACGAATGTAACAAAATGCGTCTAAGAGTACGTTAAAACCTTTCTACTTGTCAAGGTTCTAGTATATAATAGAAATAGGAAACAGATTAACTGCAGGTACAGTAGTGTTGGGAAACTGATTGTGACGTATTTGCATATCTGTGCTGGCTAAAAAGAATGAAGTTCATTTTATGTACTGCTGAGATAGAATAAACAAATTATTAAGTTTTGGAGAATTAGTACATCAGGCTGGATATGGTGTCTGGTTACTAAGCTACAGGTCCCGGATTCAATTCTCGGGTGTACCATAAAATCAAGATGCGTTTTACAGTCCCCACGTCGACTAAGTCTATAGAAATGAGTACCTGGTATAATGGCCCTGGGGTAATAACGATCGGTATGCTTGACCATATAACCTTTCTTGTGAACCGTACGGCTTATTAGGAACTCTGGCTCTCCTAAACAACTTCGGGAACCATATTCAAATAAAGGCACCAGCTTTTTTATTATTATTATTATTATTATTATTTCCCCCCAGGGGATCACGGCTTTTGAGTACGGGTGCGACAATCCCGGGTTACTTGAGCTGGACCCTCACTTTGTTTCAACTTGGGTAGGGTTCCATTCTTTCATCTGTCCTGTCGGTCATCCTTGACCAACTCTTGTTTTTCTGACCACGACGTTATTAGTGTGATTCGATGCCTACGTTTCTTTATTTTCTAACTACTTCCTTCTTACCTGTCTGAGAATGGGTTAGAATACTTCCAGGGTATGGCCTACCTTAAATGGATATGGGAAGGAGACCCAGAAGAAGAAACTCACCATGGACGTTTTAATAGAAATCCTCTTACGGTACAAGGGGTCGGATCCCCAATGTCGGCGGCCAACGGGGGTGGGCGAGTGGACCCCGGGTCGTCGTTATCATTCGACTGGAATGCGACGGAGGTGATACACGTGGCTTCTTTAGCAGATAATGAGACAAGTGCAGAGAAAGGTAATGTTCTTTTTAAGAGAAGCTTATTAAGAGCGAGGTCGCCGCCCTCGGGCAGTTAGGCTTCAGTAAATGCGTCTAGCATTACCAGAAACAATAACTCGAAAGGAACAGAGCCCCAGTCTCCAACAACGTCAACGGAGAAAACGTGGGCGATGGAACATTTTACAAAATTGATAGACGCGTTACGAGCTCAGATTGAAGAGCTCCAAACAGAAGAAGAGGATTTTTTGTTGGACTACTTATAAGACATTATGGCTATGTCAGCGTCAGTGGAGAGGCAACCTAACGTAAACTCTGTAGTGAAAAAGGCCTTTTGAGACTACGAGAATGCCTGGAAGATATGGTTTACTGCTCTGGTAGCCGAGGAAGACTTCAAAGTTCACCTGCTGCAATAAAGAAACGGTCATCGAAGCGGAGTAGTGAAAGCCTTTCTAGCCCAAAATTGACCAACAGCAAGCCGACTCCTGCTGAATAAAAAAGGATGAAGGAAGGCAAAAATATAAGTAATGTAAAGAACAGGAAAAAGGAAAGACGAAGAAAACAAAATACGGTGAAGAGGACACCAGATAGATGGAAAAAGGTGCGGAAAAAATGAGAAGGTCACCCAACAAAGAAAGGCAGAAGGAAGGGAGTGGTAGGCAGGTGTCAAAACAGCACAAGGGCACCAGCTCAAGAAGGCAAGACTACTAAAGTCCCGATTGGATGCGGTTCTTATAAAGCCTGTAGACAGGAAATCTTATATAGATGTCCTCAAAAGTATCCCCAGCGCGGTCAAAACAGAGAATACACAAAATGAGGTAAAGTCAGTGAGGAGGACCAGGGCAAATAATGTAATGATGGAGTTTGCAAATAACACAGCAAACAAGTTAGCTTTGAAACCACCCTGGGCGAAAACGCCACAGTCCGACATCTCGAGCCGAAGGCTGCAATTGAGATTCGAGACATAGATATCCTCACAACTGTTGAGGAAGTGGATATGTGATTTTAAAAAAATCTTTGAATACGCTGGAGATTTCTAAGTGTCGCTTACTCAGACAAAGTGCAGGAAACTCAAGATGGCTATTGTCCAGCTGACTGTTCGGGGCGTAGCGTAACTCATAAAGGATCATCGTATATCAAAATTGGCTCGGTGAATTGTAGGATCCGTCAAAGAGTGGTTGTAGCACGATGTTTTAGGTCCCTCAGATATGACCACGTGACCACAAACTGTAAAAGCCCAGATAGGAGCAATATTTGCTTCAAGCGTGGAAATCTGATCTCAAAGAAAAAGCTGTGAGGCACCAAAGGAGTGCTTTCTGTGCACTGAAAAGAGTTCTAAGACGGACAATCACATTTCTGGCTCAAAAGGGTATAGAGTATTCCGGAAGAGCACTAGAAGAAGTTGAGACGCTTATATAATATGATCCAGGTCTTTCCAGCTAACTTACATTGGAACAAAGTAGCAAATGACCTTGTCTATCACATTGCTGGGGAAAAAGAAGAAAACCTACTGCTGATTAGTAAGCAGTATCGCAACCGAGAGTCACCGCTGTGTTCGCTGATCACTTTGGTACGGCTGTCATCTGGGTGCTAGAACCAGGGAAGTTGCGACGCCAGAGGCATGGAAGCGGCCGGTTGCTTCGTTTGCAGGGGGACTAATTTTTTTTTAGTTGCTATCTCACATATAAGATGGGTATCCGTGAATTTCAAAGCAGATAAACCGCCTGGATGATGAAATCTTGACCAAACAAGCTTTAATCGTGATAGCTGGGGATTTTAACGTGAAGGCCGTGAAGTATTATGGCTTTTGAGGCATCTATGGCTTACAGGCTATCCTGCTATGAGAAGCAGCCAACATATTAGTGAACTTCAGAAATTGCAGAGCTTTGATGAAAGTGTCTTAAGCTTAGTGTAGGGACAGCTTAAACAAGAAATCGGGAAGATGAAAGTATGAAATCGGTTGAACATCAGATCTCCTGCAAACACTTAGGACGAGCGATAAATAAGATAAAATCAAATATATTGCAACTCACAGTCTGCGGCTTTTTGAAACAACGTCTTCACTATAAAGTTGACATGTTTCAGGACACTTGTCCCATCCTCAGAACTTAAAATATTCGTGTATCATTTAACGTTGATACAGTTGTCAAATAATTAAAATATTAAAATCCAATATAAATGTTTAAAAACGAGCTCCACGGTTAAACGATGTACATTGTACGGTGACTGACCGCGCACTGAATTACGTCTGGCTCTCGCCACAACAATAACGCATGGCAGTGTCGTACAATACATTCGACTTGAAAAGCAGTTGATCATTTAAAACACGCGGCTTGGTATCAGTATTATTATACGCTTTATAAATTTCGTATTCTTCAAGGGCGTTCATATATCGCCCTTTCTTACATATGTGAATAGGTATCAAGTTAGTTTTAAAATTAGTGTAATTATGATTCTCGGAAATGAGGTGTTCTGCAAATTTTGACTTGATATTGTCCAAGCTGTGAAGGTGTGTAGGCGGCCTATGTTCTGTAAATCTTTTTAAAAAACCACGACCTGTCTGGCCCACAATCGTCACATATCAATTTGTAAACACCAGTTTTGTGTTCAAGGCTGGTAGTTCTGCGGACACGAAGATTATTGATAATATTATTAGTGGTTTTGTAAGTGACCTTTATATTGCTGTTTTTATTAAAAATTGACCCAAAAATCTTAGGCATAAGGTGTGTGTACGGTGTTGCAATGTACTTGCGTGTTGTATTCTCGTGAGTTTTATGTCCGTTAATGTTTCTATGCTTTTTCTTATGTTTTCGAAGGATGTTGTTCACCATATCGACATCATAACCATTAGTAACTGCAATGTATTTAATGGTGTCTAATTCCTCATGGTATTCTTTATCACCGAGGGGCAAAGATAAAAGTCTATAAATCATACTATGGAAGGCAGCCAATTTCTGGGATATAGGATGAAAGGACTTAGCATGTATTACGATATCAGTCGTTGTGGGTTTTCTATAGATGTTAAATTGTAGTTTTTTATTTATGTCCTTGGCAACAGTTAAGTCCAAAAAATATTATTCAAATAACTATTGTAACAATATTGTTTGTTAACTTGCTCGAGTTTATCTTTGTTTATGCCCCACTGTTGTGAGCGTCAATTTTGTATCAAAATAAAAATTTTGTTTATTTTTAAAAATATTATTTTTAATATTTATTTATTTATAAATTTTATTAATTAATTTGTGTATCGTATTAGTGTAAATTTTATTTCTTTTATGATTGTTTTTGTCAAAATATATCACTTTGTGTAATTAGAATTATATTTCTTCGTTAAATAGATTGTCTCCAGTAACAATCGATTAGCGATCTTTCGTTGTACTCAGTGTGTCCTCCTTTAAAGTTGTTATTTCCTGCTTTTCTTGTAGTTATGTATCAAATATTAATTAAGATTCTTCTAATTATATTATTTCAAATAAATAGAAGCAACAATTATGACATTAAATGATTTTTATTAATTAAATATAAAATAATCGATTTAGAATCGACTAAATAATCGACTCGTTCTAAGGGCTAGTGAATTTATCATACAAATTATTAATATTAATTCACAGGTTCTGTGAGCTGTTATTTTAGAATAGTCAGAGAAAGGGCAAAGTCTGGAAAGTATAACACTTACAATTAAAAGTTTATTGATCTAAAAATACAAAGATATTCTTTAATATATAATGATTAGTAATGTAAATTGTTTCGAACCAATCTCGTTCTGATGACGAAGCTGGCAGTAGCTTGCATAGAATTGTGGGAAGTCAAAATGGCCTCTCTGTGCTGCATATGTTGTCGGCTGCCGGCTAAACGGAATCCTCTTCAAATAAATGTTGCTTTTCCAAGGTTTCTTCGTCCCAGCAGTAGTGGTTAATTCCTCTGGTGATAGTGTAGTTGTCCTGGATCAGTGGTCTGTGATTCGTTTCAATAATCTGTGTTGAATAGTGCTTTTATTTCACCTTAGTCCATAAGGTCGATAATGGCAACTTTTATCTTGGTATTCAGAATTATCGTTTATATGTGTTAAAATAGTTATCACACTTATTACTGTTCAGTATTGATTTTCATTACTAGTTAAACTGGTTTGTTTCACTGAATCTATTGTTTATTTAATTTTTTTCAAAAATCGCGAGTTTAAATTTAATAGATTTGGTTTCTGTCAACCATCCTTTTCTGCTCTCGTTATATGTTAATTAATTGCAGGAGCTATCTCTGATGTGTCCTATTCAACGTATAACAATCAACTGAACTCTTTCCTTCTTCATCCGAAACGTCCTGGCCAAACTAATATTAAAATGACATTTTTTTAAATCTCTGGCATTTCCGCTTACATAATTGATTTTTACATTATATGATTGAATACATTTTTACTATTATTTAATTTATTAAATACCTAATACATAATCTTTTTCTTTAGTTAATTCTGCGTGATTTAATACCAAATATGATACTTTTACAATGTTTTCCATCTCAAAATGCCCTATTTACAGTATTTTTACATGTAGGCCTAAAATTTTACTTCCTGTCACATTAAATGGTTTACCATCTTTATGAAGTTATAATTATTATTGAACAAGATTCCTGATTGAAATAAAATGTTTATTTTTCCTTAATTCCTTGTAATATTATTATTTGGTTAACTTATTTAAATATTTTCTTTAATTTAAATCTTCCCCTTAGGTTCCAGTGTTATTACAAGTGCATTTTTTCTAATAATCTTTTATACATTTCTTCAATATCTTTATAAAGTATTGGTACAGTTAGAATACACTGTGATTGATTTACATTATATAAATTTCATCAATTTACTTAATTTATTTAACTTATTTCTTAATTATAAGGTTGTTGAGATTTACCATTTGTCCAGATTTTACTTTTGTTCACATATAATGTTTTATGACTATTACAGCTTGCTTATACCCCTTCTGACATTCTATTCTTATACAATCTTAATTAAAATTCCCTTACTTAACTTATTTAACATTTAGCATTGATTAAATACTATTAACACATAACAAATATTATATTAACAAAAGAATTGTACTCAAACTCAGACATTTCAGCCTTGAGTTCATTGACTTAATATAAACAAAACACATCTGTCCTTTCATTATTTAAATTATTTCTTAAAACTAATTTTTGTGCAGTCTTGGCTGTTTTTGTTTTATTGAACTTAATATAAACAAAACACATCTGTCCTTTCATTATTTAAATTATTTCTTAAAACTAATTTTTGTGCAGTCTTGGCTGTTTTTGTTTTATTGAACTTAATATAAACAAAACACATCTGTCCTTTCATTATTTAAATTATTTCTTAAAACTAATTTTTGTGCAGTCTTGGCTGTTTTTTTTTTTTTTTTTATTTTGGATGTATTTTTGGTCACTTCACTTGTTTATTGCCTGCTCTTAGGTTATCTTTAGTCATTTTAATAAATGTTGTTAGATAAAGAGTGGCACTCACTTAGAAACATTTTTAGTCTATTTTCATAATAATATTCTACACAATATTACTTCTGAATTCAATCCAATAAACTATAAAGTTGTGTAAAGACACAAATGTACTTAGTTTAAGTATTTAATAACCATTGACACCTGAAGTTTTTTTTTTATTCTTCCTGATAGTTTTTGTTATCTGAGGTTTATTATTATCATTATATTTATCCTTTCCTTAAACTTGTGCTTTATCTATGGGATATTCATTCCCTAACATTCCCTAACACGTGAGCTGGGGCAGTCCAGAGAGGCACTTGTGGCTACATATACTCTGCTGGCCATACTACACTTCTAATTGAGATCAGAGGAACTTCATCTCTGCTCAAAACATAATGCTGCTGGAATTATCTACAGACAGTCATTAAATAAAAATTATATAAGAATAGTCTATTTTTCGACTAATAAAAACATCCTTGGATACCTCACTTCGTAGTTTCTCAGATTTGCTCATATTTTCTATCTCAGTTATTCTTCTTTTTAGTTATTCTTCTTATTATTTCTTCTTCTAACATTTTAGCTCTGCTGATATATTTATTCTTATCATGGTTGGAAGCTCTGTTAATATATTTATTACTAGTTATTGGGTGTAATTTTTTCATCTGAATTCTCTTTAATTCTTCTATTGTTCACACAATCTTCTTTTGGTTATTAATATTAATAGCATATACAGGGCCCGCCAGTGAAGCGGGAAAATTAAAAGTACCCAATTTTTTCATGAAACATTTATTATCAGAATTTTTTTTACAGATTTGAGTTGAGTAAAGTATGCCATTATTTTACTTTTTAAAAATAACGCCGCTCAAGTGAGAGCCATTTCTGTGTAAACATTCTTCTAATCTTGACCGAAAATTTTCCATCACTCGACGAAGCAGGTCAGGTTGAATCCGTGCAATTTCTTGTCTGATATTCGTTTTTAATTCCGGTATGGTGTGCAGTCTATCAATGTGCACCCTGCTCTTCAGAAATCCCCAAAGAAAAAAGTCGCATGCGGACAAATCTGGGGATCTTGCAGGCCACGAGATGTCGCCATATCTGGATATGAGTCCGTCCGGGAAGAGTTCTCTTAAAGCAACCATGGACACACGAGCAGTATGACTTGTGGCCCCATCCTGCTGGAAAAAATTAATTTCCGGAAACCTAGGAAGCTGTTGCATCAAAAATGTTCTGACCATGTGTGTGTAGCGGTCTGCATTGACAGTTGTGGTGTTTCTTCTATCGTCTTGGAAAATATGGCCCAGTAATGCACTGCACACCACACCGTAACTTTCGGACTATGTAATGGCTTTTCATGCAACTCACCTGGGTTTTCACCATTCCAATATCGACTATTTTGTTTGTTTACATATCCATTCAAATGAAAATGTGCTTCATCTGACATAAACATGCAGTGAATAAAGTTTTCATCATCATTTACACGTCGCAATATTTCTTCGCTGAAAATCCTGCGAGCCAGCATATCGCCATCTTTCAACTCCTGGATTACTCGAATTTTGTGAGGATGAAAAGATAAGTCTTTATGCAAAATTCGTCGTAACGATGTGTCACTAATGTTTAGTGCGGATGCATGTTTCATTGCAGAACGTTGTGGACTACGCGTCAATGCTATTCGAACTCTTTCAATGTTTTCCTCTGTTCTTACAGACCTTGTTGCTCCTCTATGCTTTAAGTTTAATGTGGAACCAGTTTCTTCAAACTTTTTCACCCATCACATAATTGCATGAGCGGACGGCACTCTTCCATGTCGTGGAATATTGAAATGATTACGAAACAATCGTTGTACAGAAGTCACACAGTCATCATTCTTATAAAACGATTTTACGCAGAAAGCACGCTGTGCACCGGACCGCTGCTCCATGTTTAACAAATGCCATTAAATTTAAAACAACAGTCGAAAACCTCCACGCCCTCTCGTGAGCAGAAAATGAACTATTGGACTTTCAAAATTTCCCGCTTCACTGGCGGACCCTGTATATATTTTTTGTTTCTTAGTTCTTATTAATTGTTCTACTGGTTTCATGTTATTACCGTTATTCTTCCAATTGTTTTCATTATAATTGAAATTCATGTTGTGATCATAATCATATTATATATATATATTATTTTTTTTTCAAAAATCTATTATTCCGCTCTGGGTTTCATCCAAATTATTTCCTTAACATTATATTATTCATATGGTCTTTATTTCTTTTTGCATTTCATAAATGTTTTATTATTTTCTTTCCAAAACTAGTTTATTCATATTATCGGTATACTTTGTTCTTATTTATATTTTTCTTTAGAACTTAGTAATATGATAATCATTTTTCTTTACAATTTGTTTCCTTAATTGTTTGTTCGAATAATTCTTGTAAGTTGTTCTTACTATTTTTTTAATTTTGTGGTTTTATAATAACAAATTCTTCAATTCCAAATTATTTTATAAATAATTATTTGTAAGTTGATCTTACTATTTTTTAAATTTTGATGATTTTATAATAACAAATTCTTCAATTCCTAATTATTTCCTTCAAATCATTTATGTAAGTTAGTCTTACTTATTTTTTGAATTTAGTGATTTTTATTATGTCGCTCAGTTGTTCATATCTTCCTTTGTAAGGTTCAGTTTCTTAAATAATCTTCTTTCTTAAATCTCTGTTTTGTTTCTTTGTACTTTATTCATATTATTCTTCCGCAATCATACTTATTTCTCGTCTCCTTTAAATGGGTTTTTGGCCGTAGTCGGTTAGCATAACATCCGTCCCTTTTCTTGATGGTGTGTGGTATTTGATTTAGCCGTGGTCCATCATCTCAGTTGACCTTATTGTCCGTACTACCATTGTCTTTTTAATTATTACGGTACTTGTGACATCTCTTGCTTCTACCTTGTCCTTCATTTTTCCTGCTGTTATTCTTTCATTTGCTGCAAAGCTTATTCGACTCACCCTATCATATTGTTTCTTACACCAATATGTCACTGGTCCATCAATGACTAATGATATCATTGATATTTTCCCACGTATTTTTATCTCTGGTATTTCCCATTTACCTCTGGTCTTTTCCAAGTTGTAAACTGTAGTTTTATGGTAAGTCATTATTGAAATTACTTTTAATCTCCTCCTATAATCTCTGACATTCATGATTTCTTTATTACTGGTAATTGGGATATTCAGTACATTAATTAACCCCTTGTTCATCAGCTCAACTTCTTCCTTTGTTTTTATTAAGTTCCTTGGATACATTCTTCTCATTTTCTTTGATTTCATTTCCCTGTGTTTAATATTTTCTTTTTTTATGTTATGTTTAATTTCTGATAATAATGCTACTTGTTCCTTTTGTTTATCGTTTGGTATTTCTTCTATTCCCGGTTTGCTATCATTTTTAATTCTTTGGTCCTATAATTTCTTAATTCTTCCCTCCACAGTTTGCTATCATTTTTAATTCTTTGGTCCTATCATTTCTTAATTCTTCCCTCCACAGTTTGCTATCATTTTTTATTTCAATGACCATATCATCCATTTTCTTACCCAATTCTTCTTTGAACCGTTTGTTATCATTTCTTATATCACCCATTTTTTCCATCATAGACTTGTGGTGCTCCTTCATTTCCTTCCTTTCCTCGTCCATTTTCTCCATCATTAGCCTGAACATCTCCATTATCTTTTCCATTTTCGTATCTTCTTTTTGTGTTGGTTCTGGCATTTTTATTACTTTCCCTGACTTTATAACAGCTGCCAAGCTAAAATTAGGAATTGGGCAAATTCTTCTTATTTCATATGGCCTATCAATCACTAATTAAAGCCCCTTCAGTTGGATGCCAATTTGTAACAATATTGTTTGTCTTGGCTGTTTTTGTTTATTGAACTTAATATAAACAAAACACATCTGTCCTTTCATTATTTAAATTATTTCTTAAAACTAATTTTTGTGCAGTCTTGGCTGTTTTTTTTTTTTTTGTTTTATTTTGGATGTATTTTTGGTCACTTCACTTGTTTATTGCCTGCTCGTAGTTTATCTTTAGTCATTTTAATAAATGTTGTTAGATAAAGAGTTATCACTTAGAAACATTTTTAGTCTATTTTCATAATAATATTCTACACAATATTACTTTGAATTCAATCCATTAAACTTTAAAGTTGTGTAAAGACACAAATGTACTTAGTTTAAGTATTTAACCATTGACACATGAAGTTTATTTAACATAATAAAATAACTTGCACTGGCACTTTTTTAATTATCCTTCTAGACACTTTTCCTTATATGTACTTTACATTAGTCTTTATTTTATGTGTTATACTTTTTTAGTGACATTTAATCTCTTTTGGGGTTTTATTACTTGGTTTCCTTTTGGGTATTTCCCTAATTTATCTTATCCTACTACTTGGTTTCTTCCAATAGCAGTCCTTTTATTATGGATTTCGGTTTGTTCTGGGTATTTCCTTACTTACTCCTATCCTACCTGGGTTTTTCCTTACTTACTCCTATCCTACCTGGGTATTTCCTTACTTTATCTTAGCTTTTTATATTATTTTTTATCACTCATCATATATTGCATAGTTGGTTTTAATTGAGATTCTTTCTTCAGACTATGAATGGCACTTTACGGTGGTTCTTAATTAATTTTTAATGTAGTTTTCTTTTATTTAATTTTATTTTTAATTTATTTATTATCATTTTTCATTCAGAACAATGTGGATTATCTGTCATGCTACACTATGTAAACTATCAATTTGCCTTTGTGTGCCTTTGTATATTAAAAAGGTGTCATCAACCTACCTGCCGTAAAATATTATATTATTCTTGTGTCTGTTATTAGTGAAAATGAATGAATTTTCGAAATTATTTAGGTATATATCCGCAAGAAGGCCTGAAAGCGGAGAACCCATTGCTAACCCATCTTGTTGGCTGAAAAATTGATTGTTGTGGGTAAAATAGTTTTGATCAAGAACCAACTCTAAAATATACATCAATTCGTTTATACTATCAATATCTAGTTTATTAGTTTTAATAAGGTTAATCTTAAGTATACGCAGGGTCTGAGCTACTGGTATATTCATATATAAGTTCACAATATCAAAGGAAACAAGATTGTAAGACGGTTCAACTATTAAGTTTTTAACCTTATTCACAAAGTCAACACTATTAATTAAACTATGATCATTAATTATTTGTATATTGTGCTTTATTATGTTGACTAGTTTTTTAGCTGTTTTATACCCCGGAGCAGTGGTGAAATTTACTAATGGTCTCAAGGGGATACCATCCTTGTGGAGTTTGGGTAATCCCGTCAAAACGGGTGCTTTTGAATTTATAGGTTTCAAAGATCTTCTTGTTTCCTCATCAAACAAATGCGTGCATCTGTTTATACACTGATTTAATCGTTTTACATAATTTTCAGTTGGGTCAGAATTCAGTATAATAATGTTGTTGTTAACAATGAAATTTTGTATCTTATTGTCATAATCTTCTCTGTCCATAATAACCACAGTGTTATCTTTGTCAGCTTTAGTGACGAGGGCTTTATTGTCAGATAATTTTTGTTTTAATCCTATTAAAATTTTCCGTTCTTTATTATAATTAATATTTGTTAAAGGAATAGAGGAATGAACATTATTATACCGATTTTTAATGATTTTATTGAATTTTTCGTTTATTAAGAATCGTGTCTCGTCTCAATCTTTTTGGTCAACCGTTGCTTTAACGACAGTCTCTGCATTGCTAATTTCAGCAATGATGTGCTTATGATTGAAACTCGATTTGTGTATGGGAAGATTATATTTCAGACCTTTGCTCAATAAATCAGTTTCATCAGTATTTAAAACAAGGGAAGTTAAATTCTGCAATCGCGTATAAAATTTGTGTTTACACTTGATATTGCTGGATATCGGTAACTGACCATTTAATAACCTTTGGAGTTTATCCGATTGCTTTATACGCATTTGATAAACTACTCGTCTGACGTCATTGTTTATAAAATCCAGATAATGATTCAGTACGACTGGATGCGTGCTATCTAATAATTGTAAACGTAATTTGTATAATGTATAATTTAGATTTGACTTTTTAATGTATAGAGACTTAATTTCTTCTTTAACTCTGTAAATTTCTGCATGTTTTTTGGTTTTTGATTCAGCAATAGACGAACCTTTAAGTCTTATGATAGCATAATTCGGTATAACATTGTTCTTCAAACAAGATTTGTTGAACTTAATATGTAAAATAGTTTTGTGTAGTTGTACTTTAACATTTTGAAATTTTCGTACTAAGTTTGCACGACTTGCAGTATTCATGTTTAAAAGGAATAAATCCCAATTTTATTCCCAATTTTAAAAGGAATAAATCCCAATGATGTCGATATGGTGAACAACATCCTTCGAAAACATAAGAAAAAGCATAGAAACATTAACGGACATAAAACTCACGAGAATGCAACACACAAATACATTGCAACACCGTACACACACCTTATGCCTAAGATTTTTGGGTCAATTTTTAATAAAAACAGCAATATAAAGGTCACTTACAAAACCACTAATAATATTATCAATAATCTTCGTGTCCGCAGAACTACCAGCCTTGAACACAAAACTGGTGTTTACAAATTGATATGTGACGATTGTGGGCCAGACTTTTATGTGGGCCAGACAGGTCGTGGTTTTTTAAAAAGATTTACAGAACATAGGCCGCCTACACACCTTCACAGCTTGGACAATATCAAGTCAAAATTTGCAGAACACCTCATTTCCGAGAATCATAATTACACTAATTTTAAAACTAACTTGATACCTATTCACATATGTAAGAAAGGGCGATATATGAACGCCCTTGAAGAATACGAAATTTATAAAGCGTATAATAATACTGATACCAAGCCGCGTGTTTTAAATGATCAACTGCTTTTCAAGTCGAATGTATTGTACGACACTGCCATGCGTTATTGTTGTGGTGAGAGCCAGACGTAATTCAGTGCGCGGTCAGTCACCGTACGATGTACATCGTTTAACCGTGGCGCTCGTTTTTAAACATTTATATTGGATTTTAATATTTTAATTATTTGACAACTGTATCAACGTTAAATGATACACGAATATTTTAAGTTCTGAGGATGGGACAAGTGTCCTGAAACATGTCAACTTTATAGTGAAGACATTGTTTCAAAAAGCCGCAGACGGTGAGTTGCAATATATTTGATTGAACAACACGTGGCTTGGTACTAAAATTGGGATTTATTCCTTTTAAACATAAATAAGATAAAGCTAGCAGATTGATCTGCTAGCAGGTTTGGTTAAGGAGATGAGTCACCTATGGGGACTGACCTACAAGATTGTTACGCATAAGCTTGGGGTCCTTAGATCGCCTTGCGTCATGGATGCGGCCACCATCCATTCCCGCAAATCCGATGATAGGGAGGCCGGCTTGATGAAGTAAGAGGTAATCCTTTCTTTAGTGAAGAGGTATTATGCCTGGCTGTGAAATTCCTGCGGAATAAGAAAGCGCCGGATCCTGATGGTATTTATGGCAAAGTACTAAACGCAGTGATAAGATAGAGCCATCGCATTGTGCTGTGGATGTCTAGTGCATACCTCACAGCTGGGGATTTCTACTCCCCCTGGAAACAGCGCGCCTTGTCCCAATTAGTAAGGGCAAGGAGAAAAAGTAACATGTCACTGCTGTTGTGCCTGTTAATAGCTTTTATTTCAGTTTATCCACATTCTTGTTAATTGTGTACGGATACTAGAGATATACTACAATATTAAGTCTCAACTACGTAATTAACGTTGTGAAACCATCTCAACTACCAGCAGTGTAAGGATTCAGAGTTTATAGAAAACATTTTTAATTTGAGAATTTTCAACATTTATTTCTGAAAACGAACAACATCAGTTAATACTGAAATTCAATAAATGTACAAATGCAATTACAATAAATTATTATCACAAAGTATGTTGGTATACAATTTGCTACGCTGTTCCCTTGAAGAACGCCTACCAGTTAATCAGTCTTCTGTATTGTCAAGAGTATCCTGGTGCAGCGCAGTATCGTCCGCGCAGTCTACGTTGTCGTCCGTGATACCAAAGTCTTCTTCTGCCTGCAGAATTACAAGGTGTTGAATCATCATATTGACTGATAAAATAAAATACACTACTTTCACTTAGTCATAACATACAAAATGTATGAACGATGGCCCTGCTCTGGCGATTTTTTTTGTAGTAAAACAGATAATACAAAAACGAGTATCATTTAACCTAGGGATACATCTAGCCTTCGTTGATTATGAGAAAGCGTTTGATATAATTAATCAAGGAAATTTGTGACAAATGATGATGAATTTTTATACATGATGATAAAATGATGTGATATTATTTGATATACATATATGAGTGTGTGTGTGTGTGTGTGTGTGTGTGTGTGTGTGTGTGTGTGTGTGTGTGTGTGTGTGTGTGTGTGTGTGTGTCGAGGTGGATGTGGGTGGAGAGAGAGAGAGAGAGAGAGAGAGAGAGAGAGAGAGAGAGAGAGAGAGAGAGAGAGAGAGAGAGAGAGAGAGAGAGAGAGAGAGAGAGAGAGAGAGAGAGAGAGAGAGGTGATTTGATTAAGAAATGGAGAGATGTTGTGCATGAGGAGATGAGAGGATAAAGTTAAGTGAGTATGTTTCTGTGAATACTCTCCCCTTCGCAGGTTATCAAATTATACTGCAAGCAAAAGAAGATGAATATATTTCTTTTGCACCTAATAAGCCAGGAGTACAACATAGAAATTTTCCTGCCGAAAACCGAAGTGATGACATTCCGTGGCTGTTACTCGGTGCAGACGAACGTTGTGTGTACTGTTTGGAGCAGGTTCGGGATTTCCAGTGTTTGGCATGTAATATTTCGTGGGGTCTAGACAGAGATGTGAAGAATAAATTGAGTAGATTTAGATCCATCTGTGGGACAATTCAAAGAACATTAAAAAATAAAGTTAGACCGGAACCAAAACTAAATTTTATAAGGTATGGTAGTGCCTACTCTGCTGTATGGTGCAGAGCCGCGGATTCTGCTAAACCATCATCATCATCAGCGGTGCAACAACCCAATAACATTACTAAGTGAAGGCCTCCTTTAACAGCCTCCGCCAGTTGTCCCGGAGTAGAGGGAAAGTGAGTGTTAGAAAACAATGGCGATGACGTCACAGAGAGGCACTGGTAGCTGGCTTCCGCGGTGTGAAAACAATTGGTTGGGGAACCCCCAGTTGAAAACACTACCGGGTTCCAGTTCATGACGTCATAGAGGCACTGGCAGCTGGTGTCCGAGCTGTCCATGTGACGTCACTGTTTTGTGTGTGTGTGTGTGTGTATGTGTGTGTATGTGTGACTGAAACACTTCCGTGTTCCAGTTCATGACGTCATACAGAGGCTCAAGTCGCTGGCGTCCGCATGGCTAAAACCTGTTTCAAGACGTCACGGAGGCCGTGGTTTCTGCATGTCCGCAATTTGGTAGCCGAAAACAATGTGTAGCGGATGGGGGTACCCGGAATTCGGCGGTTGCCCGCAGAGGCGATGTCATCGGGTACCGTTACTCGAAATTTTGGGGGTATCGGGTACCGTTACCCGAAATGTTTAAATCAACGGATGGGGGTACCCGAAATTTGTGGGTACGCCCTAACCGGGTTCCAGTTCATGACAGAGGCCCTGGCAGCTGGTGTCCGAATGTTAAAACACTTCCGCGTTCTGGTTTATTTTGATGTAACAAAATAATCGTTCTCTCTCGAAATTTTTAATGTCAGAATTTTGGTACCCCTAAATGATTAAAACAACGGATGGGGGTACCTGAAATTTGTGGGTACGCCCACATGACGACGACGTAGAGGGCGTGATGTCTGAAATGTTTAAATCAACGGATGGGGGTACCCGAAATTTTCGGTGTCTGAAATTTAGTACCCGAAATGTTTAAATCAACGGATGGGGTTACCCGAAATTTTTGGTGTCCGAATTTTGACACCCGAAATGTTTAAATCAACGGATGGGGGGTACACCCTAAAACAAGTCCTGTATGTCTAAACTCTGGACGGGGAGGAGAAACCGTTACGAGAAATTGATCGGTTAAAATTTGGGACAATAGGTACCTGACGGGTTCTGAAATTTGGTGATTAATGACATCCCGACGCGGTTCCTCCGGTACTCAAAACCGGATATTGTATTATTATAATGTTTATATTGTGTTAATATAAAACAGATGCATCGATTTGAATACTGTTTAGAAAACATATATTCTTATTATGCGTTACTAAAATTATTAACTGAATAAATATATTTACTCCTGTGACGATTCGCCTGTAAACCAGTCAAACAGCATCTAAGCTGGTACAAGCGGTGTGTGTGTGTGAAACACTACCACGTTCCGTTAATGTATTCAAAGAGGAACTGATAGCTGGCGTCCGTGTTTTATAAAGCTGTGTGTGTGTTTGTGTGTGTGTGTGTGTGTGTGTGTGTGTGTGTGTGTGTGTGTGTGTGTGTGTGTGTGTGTGTGTGTGTGTGTGTGTGTGTGTGTGTGTGTGTGTGTGTGTGTGTGTGTGTGTGTGTGTGTGTGTGTGTGTGTGTGTGTGTGTGTGTGTGTGTGTGTGTGTGTGTGTGTGTGTGTGTGTGTGTGTGTGAGGTTGACGTAGAGCTGGCTCAGGCAAGCTGTTGTAACTTGCAGCGCTCTTTCTCTACTATAAAAACCGGTTTCTTTGCTGTTACATTCCATGTGAGAGACATACATCTCTACTGCTTTTGCGATTATTCAAGTATGATAGGAATAATTGTTTTGTATAAGGGGTATAATAATAAAAATAACATAGGTTATGGTTTATATGTATATATAATTTTTAATAATATCAAAAGCTTTTACAATCAAATCATAAGCTATAAGTTTTTTCTCTCTCTACACACACATGTTCTATATTCACAAGACAATTATAATTGAGCAAAACATACGCCCTCTCTCTATATACATAACTAAACAAAATAGACACTTTATCTATATATATATATATTTACATAATTATACAAAATAATCTTTTTTCTCTCTCGCTTTCTCTCACTTTTGCAGCCTTGTAGGTTCTCTCTCTCTCTCTCTCTCTCTCTATATATATATATATATATATATATATATGTATATATACACACATACACACACACACATATAATTAACAAAATAATAATTACATTTACTACAACCAAAACAAGCCTTATATGTCTAACAATAATAATAATAATTAATAACATACAATATTACAATGTTGATGTGTAATATATTAATAATAACATACTGAATGTAGACACACATCAAATGATAATTAATATGGTGTTAACTACATGTGTAAAATGGTACACCAAAACCTTGAATTCAACTCTTTTTAGTATTTTAGATAATAACAGTGGTAACAACGCTTATAAAGCGCACATCCAGTGGAATTATGCCTTAACCAATTATATTTTTTCGTCAAAATAATTTTTTAAAACAATTGTTCTTCAGAGTGTAAATTCTCTCCACTCACAAGCACTCAGAATGTTACAGTGGTCACCATATGGTGGTGAACGACATACATCTCCCTCGCATTCGCACAAACACATAACATCGAAACAAGGTTTCTGTAACTATGAAAGAAATCTTTTAAAATATTTAATTACACATAAAAATTTAATTAACACTTTAATGATTGTTTATCTCAACTTTTTATGTTATAAACCACATACGTTTTTTAATAATTAAAAACAGAATATAATTTCCTACAATTAATAATACTTGATCAAATACAAAAGAATGTAGACACATCAAATGATAGTTAGTGTGGTATTAAAAAAAACATGTATTCTGAATTAAAGTCATTTTGATATCTTAGATAACAACAGACGCGACAACGGTTACGAAGCGGACATCCGCTAGAGTCATGCCTTGACCACTCATATTTTTTTACTAGCGAGGTATACGCTGTACCAGTAAAATTATACATCATATAGTATATCTGATTAACCAGCTTTGTTTTAGCAATTAGCAAATCTTTTATTTGAAGATATTCAATATTATGGTTGTTACAATAACTAATTGATGTTTTGAAGAGTTTGAAAAACTCATTACGAATAAATACTTTCATTCTGTAAATATTCTTTTCGTTTCGTATTGATATCCATCTACTCAGTGTCTTACGATTATTTCTAAAATTATAATCGAATTTAATCATGTTGCATTGACAATATAATCTATTATTACCATTTATTTCTCTGTTTAAAAGTTTTTCTACAATATTAGATCCAAGCAACACCTTGTTCTTTCTCTGAAAATGAACAGTTAACATTAAAAAACGACAAAAAAATAGAGAAGTCTACTTCATCATTTAAAAACATTTTACTATTAATGTTATTATTACTATTATTATTATAATAAATCAATCCTGTTCTCGTTTATTTGGTCTGGAAAAAAAGAGAAAAAATTAATACATAACCACTTCTGTATAAGTAATTATTAGTGGTACTGAAATATCATACTCACATAATCAATATCCAACTGCACGCTCACTTTCTCGTTCGCCAGCGGAGTGTGTGAGGTTACGCATAGTGATAGGACACAAGGCTTCACAGCTTTCAATTGCTCCTCTGTAAATACGTCACACCATCTTTTAGGTAGGTATACATAGAAAAGTTTATCCTCCGGCTGAGGGCAGGCTCCGGTATCTTCCAAATCTACCACAACTGACTCCCCGAATTTCGTTTTCACAAATTTCATGTGAATTATATGATACTTTACTCCTAAAGAAAGACTTGACAAGTCTCGTTTTGGTAAAAAATTTTCAACTGTCTTCGCGTTCGCAACGATTCCTTCCATGGCGAGTACTGATGACTGCACAGGGAAACACTGGCGTATTTATTCTGTTTCCCCCGACCACGTTCCTTCCTTCTAAAGCGTCATCTCCTTCGGTCACGACACCCTACCCCGCACCTCCCCGCAACGGTAACGGCTATAATTTTGCTTCCTACCCCACCCCGCGTCGTCACGGGCCACCATCTACTTTCGGTCACGACCGGACGATGACATCCTACCCCGCACCCCCACACCGCACCCAGAGCCTCACCACCACCCCGCACCTCGCCTACATATTTTGTTCAATTACTTTGTCTGTCGCTCCGCAACGACCGGGTTTACCCCCCCCCGCACCCCAATCGAGTCCGTCGGCGACAACCTAGCTTCCTACCCCACCTCGCGTCGTCTCGGGCCACCATCTGCTTTCGGTCACGACCGGTCGTACAACCCAGCCCCCCCGTACCCGCACCCAACATCCCGCGGGAGGCGATTCAACGAGCGCGCTTCGGTCAAGGTCGCCGGCATCCTGTACCCCGCACCTCGCCTACCTCTCGGTCACGGACACCGGCTGCAACCTAGCTCCCTACCCCGCACCACCATCCCACACCTTTACCCCGCACCGCATCGGTCACGGACGTCGGCTTCCTACACCGCTCTCCCCACCCCACCCAGCCCTCCGCAACGCGCGTCATCGGTCACGACCGGACGATGACATCCTAGCCCGCACCCCCACCCCGCACCTCCAGCACACACCGCATCGGTCACGACAACCCCGCACCTCGCCCCGCGCAGCAGCTCCTCGCGAGCGGAGCGCGGCGACAGCGTTACCGGTCACCGGACTGTCTATATAGGGAACCGACGACGCGAAGCCGGCCTCACTCCTTTCACAATGACCGACAGCAGCAGCAGCAGCGGCAGCAACAGCGAACACCGTGCTATCAATGGTAATGTAATTACTATAAAATTTATGATACTTGACAATACACTAAACACACAAACAGTATTATTAGATTACAAACACACGGTTATTGATAAGATTTGTAGCGAAGCCGTTGCATTAAATAATTATATAAAGTGGTATTTAGCAGTTCGTGTATCTTTTAAAAAATTAATAAACACCGAAAATATTTATTGTAATGCGGTATTTAGATCACGTACAGAACTTAAGTCACAGTATGACGATATCGATGAACAGTATTCGATAGCTAGCGAGAAAATAATGGAATCCGTTGACAAATTCACGCGTGACGGAAGCGGGTGGGTCGAAAATGGTGTCGAGTCGGTGGAAACAAATATTACAAAATACAATCCTCTTGTGGGGTCGAGCTTTCTACCTACACCATCGAAATTGTCACACAGTAAGAAAGGAATTATTAATGTGAAAAATTTAGAAGATGAAAAGTGTTTCTTGTGGTCTGTGCTCGCCGGTATACACCCGATCGCGTGTAACCCGCATCGCGTTAGCCATTACCTTCCGTACGAAGAAGAAATAAACATGAAGGACATACCTTATCCCGTCGCAGTCAATAAGATAAAACGGTTCGAAAAATTAAACGAAAACATATCCGTTAACGTTTTTGGCTACGAAGGCGAGGTATATCCTTTACGTATCACTGAACACCGCGGTCGAAAGTACCACGTAAACCTACTGCTGCTGTCCGACGCGAACACTACTCACTACTGCCTCATACGGAACCTTTCGCATATGCTTTCATCGTTGACAAAACGAAAGGGCACTTCGTTTTATTGCAACTACTGTCTACACAGATTTGCGGACAATAAAGATACTAACGCGGCGCGAAAACGAGTTGAAGAACACGAACGCAACTGTTCTCAGCACGGAGTACAGAAAGTAAAACTTCCTGACGAGGACGAAAAGTGGATGTATTTTAAAAACTTTTCACTTTGTCACCGCGTACCTTATACGGTATACGCTGACTTCGAATCGTTTATTGTTCCGACCACCGGTAAAAACGTGGCACATCATATACCAGCCAGTTTCTGCTATGTGATAGTTGACTGGATGGGAAACGCCGTCAAGGAACCTGTAATATACCGCGGTAAAGACGTGGTGGACACGTTCCTTCGTGTGCTTTTAGCCGACGTTCAACGACTCGATAGAAAG
Organism: Magicicada septendecula; assembly: GCA_034769895.1. Classification (NCBI taxonomy): domain Eukaryota; kingdom Metazoa; phylum Arthropoda; class Insecta; order Hemiptera; family Cicadidae; genus Magicicada; species Magicicada septendecula. The sequence goes on along the minus strand of CM068367.1, from coordinate 880,034,925 downwards.
TTTAATAAACCGATCCAAATGACAGCGGCCGATGAACGGTCATTCCGAAACGCCACTCACTGTCATCTGTGCAAGCAGCCGTTAACGGACGACACGGTTCGAAATCATTGCCACATAACGGGTAACTATTTAGGCGCTGCTCACAATGCGTGTAATATAAATTACAAAATACCAACACACGTTCCGGTTTTTTTCCATAATTTAAGTGGCTATGACTCGCATCATTTGATGCAAGGTTTCGGAAAGTATAAGGAAGATGAAATAACGTGTATCGCTACTACAAGCGAACGTTACATCTCCGTTACACTCGGACAGCTCCGGTTTCTCGATTCTCTGCGGTTCATGAACGCGTCACTTGAAAAACTCGTCTCCAACTTATCCGCGGATAAATTTAAAATCCTTAATCAATTTTACACGCGTAATGTTGATTTACTGTTGCGTAAAGGCGTGTACCCTTACGAATACGTTACGGACGATTCAAAATTTGACGAGAGGCAGTTACCGGACCGCGTACATTTTTACAACGGGTTGACAGAGTCGGATATAGACGAAGAAGATTACGCGCACGCTCGAGCGGTTTGGTCGGCTTTCGACATGCAAACGTTCGGTGATTATCATGACCTTTATTTAAAAACGGATGTACTACTGCTTGCTGATGTATTTGAAAACTTTCGAAACATGAGCCTACAGTACTACGAACTCGATCCGTGTAACGTTTTTACCACCGCCGGTTTAGCGTGGAACGCGATGCTGAAAATGACAGGAGTTAGGTTAGAGTTACTCCGCGATATAGACGTACACCTGTACATCGAAAGAGGTATCCGTGGCGGCTTAGCAGCAATTTCTAATAGGTACGCCAAGGCCAACAACCCGTACATTCCCGATTATGACGCAAGCAAGCCGCATAACTATTTACTTTACCTCGATTGTACCAACCTGTACGGAACGGCTATGACACAGCCTTTACCACTGTCCGGTTTTTGATGGTTGGAACGTACAGTGATCGATACGTTGAACGTGCACACGTTACGCGACGATGGTGACACCGATTATATCCTGGAAGTCGATCTGGGGTATCCACATTACCTACACGACTTACACAGTGACTACCCTTTAGCACCTGAAAAGCGTACTATTACGGACAGTATGCTTTCACCGTACTGCTATCGCATGAAGCTGTTAAAAGACTTTGTGTGTAGTAACGGTAAGGTAGAGAAACTGATAACGTCCCTCGAGGACAAGACAAAATACATTGTTCATTACAGAACATTGAAACTCTACCTCGAACTAGGAATGGAGTTGAAAGCGATTCACCGTGTGTTAGCATTCACACAGTGCGTATGGTTGAAACCTTTCATCGATTTTAATACGGAGCGACGAAAGGAAGCCAGAAACACCTTTGAAAAAGACTTTTTTAAGTTAATGAATAACGCACCGTACGGAAAATCGTTGGAAAACGTACGGAAGCGAATCGATTTCAAGTTAGTTCCAAACGAGAAGAAACTTCACAAACTAACCGCTAACCCCAGGCTACAACATTTTTTCATCTATAACGAGGACCTGGTAGGTCTCACGATGAAAAAAATATCCATTACACTGAACCGACCTTTGTACGTTGGGTTCAGTGTATTGGATATTAGTAAGCTGATTATGTATCGGTTCCATTACGGATTCACGATGAATACGTACGGGTCACGTGCACGTCTATGTATGACGGACACTGACTCTCTGTTGTACGACATTCGCACCGACGATGTGTACAAAGACATGGAGGAGCATCTCGAACTCTTTGACACGTCGGAGTACCCTAAGGCACATCCGTGCTATAGTGAAACAAACAAGAAAAAGTTGGGTACTTTTAAAGACGAAACAAATGGAATACCGATACTTGAATTTGTCGGGTTGCGCGCAAAATGTTATTCATTCGTTACGGCAAACGATAAAGAGAAAAAGGTAGCGAAAGGTGTGCCACGTTCCGCGATAGCTACACAGTTGAAACATCAACTTTATAAACAATGTGTAAAGACCACTTCTCAAACTTATACTACGGCGCAGACTATCCAAAGCAAAAAACATAACATATACACAAGAAAGCTTACAAAATTATCGCTGTCACCATACGATGACAAACGATATGTCTTGGATGACGGTGAAACAACACTGGCGTACGGTCATTATAAACTCTGTCAACCCAGACGCGAGATAATTCAGCAAGCGAGAAAATCCGTTATAAATTATGCGTTCGATATACGTTGATATAAGACTCGCTTGCAGGAGCAACACACTGTCAGTAACGACGATGAAGTCGGTGAGGTTCAGTGAAAACGTAACGGTATATCTCGTACCAAAATTTTGCGATTCGCGTTTCGGGTGGCGATATGGAAAACGTACGCAAAACTATTGCAAAGGAATTGCACAGACCGGTGAGAAGGAACTTTCCCAGACGTGCGGTGGAGGTGAAGGGGTTACACGATCTCTACCAAGCGGATTTGGTGGAAATGATACCGCATGCCAAGTTGAACAAGGGGTACAAATATCTAATGACGGTAATAAACGCATTTAGCAAGTATGCATATGCGATTCCCTTAAAAACTAAATCGGGTGTTGAAGTAGCACATGCTCTCGAACCAATAATTGTAAAAAATAAAATGAAATACCTGCAAACGGATAAGGGGAAAGAGTACTTTAACACTACCGTACAAGCTTTACTAAAGAGATTCAACGTCAAACACTATTCAACGTATAGCGAGAAGAAAGCGTCCATCGTAGAGCGATTTAATCGTACGTTGAAAACGAACATGTACCGCGCGTTCAGCGAGCAAGGCCATTATCGGTGGTTGTCGCTTTTGCCTAAACTGGTGATGGAATACAACGACAGAGTGCATAGAACTATAGAGATGAAGCCGCGACAAGTCGACAAGAGCAACGAGCAAATTGTGTTGGAACGAATAAGAAAAAATATCGTACCGCGGAAAGTGAGCAAGAAACATAAGTTTAAAATAGGCGATCGAGTGCGTATCAGTAAATACAAAATCACATTCGCTAAAGGTTATACACCAAACTGGACGAACGAGATATATACAGTGCACAGAGTTCAGCCAACCGTACCGGTTACGTACTTGTTGAAAGATCACACGGGTGACGTTGTGGAAGGAGGGTTTTATGAACAAGAATTGAGTAAAACCAGCGTTGGTGATGTGTATCTCGTTGAAAAAATATTACAACGTAAAGGTGATCGGGTGCGAGTGCGCTGGCTCGGCTTTGACGGTAAACACGATTCGTGGATACATAAAAAAGATCTGATATAATAACATTACCACAGTATTTAACCGAACGTAAACGAGTTAAGATGAAGATTGAACAACAATCGTTAAAGTTAAATGTTAAGAACGTAGACTCTGCTAAGTACAACGGTGAAGTTGCATATAATAAACACAGTCCACTGTTTCCAAACACAGTTCGATGTATCGTGTGCGGCGGGTCATGTAGCGGGAAGTCAAACGTTGCCTTTAACATGTTATTCGATTCAAACGGACTGCGATTTCAGAACCTGTACGTGTTCTCCAAATCGTTATTTCAACCAAAATATCGTATGTTGGAAGACGTTTTTAATGCTCTCGCTGACGAAGGAATGATGTACTTCACATACAGTAAAAACGATGAAGTACCACCTCCGCACGAAATTGTACCTAATTCAATCATGTTGTTCGATGATGTGGTATGTGAACGGCAGAATAACATACGAAAATATTTCGCTATGGGACGGCATAGCGGTGTGGACACTTTGTACCTTTGTCAGACGTACAGTCTGGTGCCAAAGCAACTGGTGCGTGATAATGCCAATTTCTTGGTTTTGTTCAGACAAGATGATCTCAATTTACGTCACGTTTACAACGATCACGTTAACACAAATATGAAATACGAAGAGTTCAAAGCGATGTGCGCCGAAGCGTGGAAGGATCGTTACGGATTCATAGTCATCAACAAGGACTCACCGATAAACGCGGGTAGATACAGAGTGGGTTTCGATCGTTTTATACATAAATAGAATAGTTTGTGCGAGAAAGTCATCAGTGTCAAGATGGATGACAAGCAATTGACACATGAAATCGATGCAATTAGCGATAACATAAGACAAAAGTATCGCGCGTTGAAACATGACATCAGAGAGAGCGATGAAGCGTTAACGAGAAAGTACAAACCTCTTTTGGAACCGTTAACCCAGATTTCGGAAAAGTTGAATGTCTCCGGTGATAAAATTAAAAAAATAAATGTTGAAGATGAAGATACGAAGACAGCTGTCGAGATGACACCACCACCATCACAACCTCGATTCCTTAGAACGGAAGTGTTGGCACAAACTCCTGATGTCGAAACATCGAACGTGACTCTTGAAGAGTTTTTAGCAACACCCGAAGGTCGACACGAAGCACAAGAATACGTTGAACAGTCTGTCGAAGGTCCGCTCGCGAGGAAATACTTACTACTCGCTTTATCTGATGATCGAGAAAAAAAGATGGATCATACGTACGGTATCCGTAACGTTGCAGACAAATGGATGGTGGGAAATTCGGTGTTGGAGATCAATCAAGACAACAGCTTCTACATAGCTGGAAAACGATACAGGGGTACACCGGGTCTCTACGAACTTATGTTTATGAAAGAACCCAACAAGAGCGTCTATGATAAAAACGATTTAGCAGCGTACAAATCTATACTGTCGGACACTAACGCACATAAACATTATCATTTACCCGGTGCTAAAATAAATACAAACAAAGGTGTAAAGTACAGAGAGATAATCGCCCGATTGTTCCCACCGCGCAGCGGACGTGGTATCGACTACGTACACTGGAACGATCCCAACAAACTGGTTGAACGGTTGAGACTGCTGGTAAGTTCAAAACGCGCCGGTCACACCGGACACGACAACGAAATCATCTCCGTTGTGGAGGAATTACGTGAAGCCAACATTATCGTATAAATTTTATGAACGTCGGTGTAACAACTCATTGACGTCAACACTGTCAACATGTGCGGGTTAGATTTGACACCTGACTTTGAAGTCGAAAACGAAAGACAGAAAACCTTTACATCATGGCCTGTGCATTTCATCAGTCCAACCGCTATGGTTGCCGCAGGCTTTCATTACACAAATGAAATTGACAGGGTTCGATGTTCATTTTGCGGTATAGAAATCTTTCGTTGGAAAGAGGGTGACGATCCGATTGTGTTACACACGCGATGGTCACCACAGTGTCGTTACTTAAAACGGTTAGCACATCATTTGTAGCGTGCAGTCGTACAATGGTTGTGGACAAGTTCGGGAGACATCAAAGCGCCGTGAGCGTGCGACGAGAAACAAAAAGACAATTACGCGATACTGTAGGATTTAAGATTACGAATGATGGGCATATAGATGTTGAAAACAAAAAGATCCGCAATCTGAACGAACCGGATGCAGCAAAGGATGCTGTATCTCTGACTTATATGCAAACACATTGTCTGCTACTCGATGATGAACGTAAAAGCGTGGACGTTAAAGGGTGTAGATTGAAAAATGTTGATACTCCTGTAGACGTTAAAGACGTAGTCAACAAATATTACGTTGATGACAACTGTATACAACACTCGAGTCAAGAGAGAGGTGAGGTCATCGATGCACGAGATCGATGGGTAATCAACGTTCGAAGTCCGGAACAAGCGACCGATGCGGTTAACAAAAACTATGTAGACTCGAACGTCATTAAAAAAGTATAGAACAGCTATTTGTTTGGGCAGAGCTGGTTGTCGAGAGTGAGTTCACCGATTTTTGGAGATGACGCGGTTAACGTAAAATACATGTTGCAGAACACCGTTAGCTTGGGCGAAGATGGTGTTTTCAAAGCAGCGGAAAAGAGAATAACAGACGTAGCGGATGGTTTTGCGGAGAGCGATGCTGTTAACTTACAACAATTAAATGACGTGAGACGATACGTAAAGAGCGAGATGTATAAAGTCGTTAAAACATTTCAGTATCAACTGGATTACTACTTATTGAAATTGTCTAAGCCACGTAGTTCAGAAGACGAGTGGACACTCGACACGAAGGAAATAAGAAGGTTAATAGATGAATACGATAAAAACATAGAAGAGAAAGACTGGAGATCGGTTTACGATGTACAACAACGTTAAGAGGAAAAAGGGGTGGGGCGTCGGAAACGTGCTTAAAAACGTTGTACCGTCCGTTGTTTCGTCAGTTATCAATCGAGCGGTGGACGCACTACCTGTCGAATTACATCTGCCGGGTTACAGATTCTGTGGACCGGGCACGAAACTCGAAGAAAGATTAGCGCGTGGTGATCGTGGAATCAATCAACTAGACGAAGCCTGTCGCGAACACGATATCGCTTACGCTCAATACAAAGACAACGAAAATAGACGTATTGCAGATCGTAAACTCGCGGAAAAAGCGTGGGGACGGGTAAAGGCTTTGGATTCGGGTATCAGCGAACGAGCTTATGCGACAGCAGTTGCAGCGGCCATGAAAGCAAAATCAGCAATAGGAAGCGGTCGACGTCGTAAAAATAAAAAGAATGTGAGTAGTCGTGGTCGTGGTGCTGGTGGTGGGATGAAGAAGAGGAGGAAGAGAACTGTCCGAACCGCTAGGAAAAAGAAGAGAACTGCGTCCGGATTGTATCTACGTCCGTACCGAAAAAACTAATTCACATACCGCTCCGCCCGTTGTCCGAAGATGAATTACGTGTATACGCAAAAAAGCTAAACATACCGTATTTTAGAGGTGTTTACATGCGTAACGCATTACCGGATACAGCGCCGTGGAAGAACGAAAGCGTCATCGTAAATTTGGACGACGAGAGCGGACCGGGAACCCACTGGGTATGTTACAAGAAGCGTGGAAATCGAGTACACTATTTTGACGGGTTCGGTAATTTACGTCCACCTCTCGAGCTGATGCAATATTTTGGTGATACAGCCGACGTTCGTTACAACTATGAACGGAAGAAACCTCCTAACACGGTCATCTGCGGTCATTTATGTTTAGACTTTTTATCGTCTTCTGATCAGTAAACTTCAGCATGTCGTCGCTAACGGTCACCGTGACGGGTACCGACGCTGCGAATCTCGTGTGTAACTTTTTCCCACCTCTCGAGTTATACGGTGAATGGTACGTTGGACTATTGGATTTTACATCGTATAATTCAATACCAAACGTTACTGAAGGAAAAAATAATGCATTTCCAGTAAAAATTTCCAAGGATCAGTGGTCCGTCATCAAGTTGCCTACCGGCACCTACGAAATCAGTGATATCGAAACGTATCTGCAGAAACAGTTAGGCGAGAGAACAATCAGTTTACGTCCAAACAACAACACATTAAAGTGTGAAATTTACTGTAAGCATGTCATCGACTTTTCGCATACACCGAATACCATTGCAAGTATGTTAGGATTCAAGGAGAATCAGCAGCTGGAAGCGTATATAACACACGAGTCGAACGTACCCGTTGCCATAATCAAAGTTAACACCGTTCACGTACGGAGTAATATCGTACAGGGTGCGTACAAGGACGGCCAGGACCAGCACACGTTGCATTCGTTTTATCCGACCGTGGCACCAGGTTTCAAAATAGTTGAAACACCGACAAACGTAATATACTTACCGGTAAACGTACAACGTGTAGACAACATAATTTTGTCTCTCGTTGATCAGGACGGGGATTTAGTCGATTTTCGCGGTGAAGTTATCACGATACGACTGCATCTGAAAATATGGGATTGTATTTCGGACAAACGTCACCTGTAAAAAGGGAGTGTGTACGAAAGAAACATGGTAGTCGGTGTTCAACGTTGAAGCGATTGACATCAAGGAACAAGCGTTCCTTACTTTCACTTGGATTCAAATTATACGATTAAAATAATGTCGGGTGAAATTCTAGCTATCGAACGAGGAGCGGCTTTCGATAACAGAATCGTTGAGTTCGAATATCGTACGCACGCACCGTATGCTTCCACCCGATACGGTAACAACGATGAAATACGTATACCCATCCAACAACAGGATGTTTTCACTTTACCGGCGGAGAGTTTTCTGTACATCGAAGGAACATTGACCAAGGTTAACGCTACCGACACAGCGTTGAACGTGAAATTAATCAACAATGCAATGGCTTTCTTGTTTGAGGAGATCCGTTACGAAGTGTGCGGTGTGGAAGTGGATCGTACAAAAAACGTTGGAATTACGAGCACTGTGAAATTGTTACTATCGAGCAATGAGCATGAAAGAAAGCATCTAATCAATGCAGGATGGGTGACGACAACCGACGAGTCGTTGACAGTACACGAGAGTACCGGTGATTTTACGTTTTGTCTTCCGTTGAAAATGCTACTCGGTTTCAACGAAGACTATACACGCATCATGCTGAACGTTAAGCAAGAATTGATTCTGTTGCGTACCTCTACCGATCAGAACGCAATGGTGCTAAAAGAATCGGGTGAAACTGCAAACGGTAATCTCGTAATAAACAAAGTACACTGGAAGATGCCCTATGTGCGCGTGTCAAACAAGTACCGAATACCGCTATTGGAGCACATCGAGGAGGATCATGAACTAGTGATGCCGTTCCGCAGTTGGGAATTGCACGAGTATCCCGTTCTACCGACGACAAATCGACATTCGTGGACCTTGAAGACATCGTCACAGTTGGAAAAACCTCGGTATGTAATATTAATATTTCAGACGGATAGGAAGAACAATATAGCGAAAAACGCGTCGGAATTTGATCACTGCAATTTAACGAATGTCAAGCTTTTTCTGAACGATAAATACTATCCGTACGATAACCTGAACCAGGATATCGATAAAAAACGTTACGCCCTGTTCTACGACATGTATACACGTTTCCAAACATCATACTACGACCGTCGCAACAGAGCGCCTCTTTTGACACCTAATGAATTTATAACGAAAGCACCGTTGTTTGTCATCGATTGTTCCAGACAAGAAGAACCAATCAAGTCGTCTGCCGTTGATGTGCGTTTAGAATTTGAATCAAGTAACAATTTTCCAGATAAAACCACCGCTTACGCTTTGATTATACACGATAGGATAGTACAGTACACAGCGTTGTCGAATACTGTTCATCGTTTGTCATAAAAAAACTTGTTCTCCCCTCTACTAGTTTATAAAGATAGGTATTAGTGATCTCTACATAACAACAACCTCAGTCCTTTTCAACGATGGAAGGTGACTGTGACAGCAGCAGCAGCAGCAGCCATTGTGAGTATAACGTTTACTTGTCTCTTGCATATCCAATCAACTCGTACTCTAAGTTCGTTACCGTCGGACTGTATAAAGAACTCAACTATGAACCGGGTGTTTTGTTTACAAACGGAAAAAAGTAACGTATATTACGTGACTTTTCTTAGTGGAATTACTTGTTGATCTTTCGTGAACAGTACTATCCAGTATGTTATTGTACGAAGAAGGTGAAAACCGTGAAAAGAAGAAGAGTGTGATGATCAGTCGTAACTTTGGGAAAACGTTTGTTCGGATTAAAGGTAGTAAGACCGAAAAATTTGTTTTCACAGAACCCGAGTGGATCCGTTTTGGTTGTTTATTAACAGTACTAAAGAAATATCTTGTTCGCTTGTTTTATGATCAAGATCACTTCAAGTCGTACATTAATCAGGTAGTAGCCAAGGGGTGTTATGTACCACCATCCTTCTTTTTCCCCTCGTTTTTTCGATTGGAAAGCAGTCGTCACGACCAACAGCTAACATTTGATCGTCTTTACGATGAACTGGTATTGGAAGGAAAAGTAGAGGGGGAATTTGAAAAAATTAACGTACTCGATGCGGACATGTGTCACTCGGAAAAATGAACTTGAATAGGACGGTTATTGCCGAGTTTGAAGCGTTTCGCGGTGACAAAAATGAATATGTAATCAAAGAGTTCGTTACAGTTGATATAACAACCGGACGTTTTGTTATCGTGTTGTTCGCTCCACCATACGAAAGTGCACGACTGCACCAGAAATTCCGAAAAATCAATGACTGGTTGGAAACACATTATCACAGGATACGATGGAACGATGGTAATGTACCGTACAAGAATATGGTACGCATCGTTGCAGACATTTTTTCAGATTATCCTGTTGTCTATACAAAAGGGTTTGAGAAGGCAAATTTCTTACGACAGTTGTATCACGATGGTGAGGTGATTGACTTAAACGATATTCAAGCACCTGTAGTTCCTAGATCCTTTGTACCCATCATACAATGTCCTGTTCCTCATCGTCAACCCGTTACCACTCCCCCCTTACACTGTGCATTACGCAAAGCTTTGTTTTATGCAGAATGGTTGCGGCAACGAAATAAAATATAGTCGGTTGTGAACATGTTTTCATCATGGTGTTAGTGTGAATGCTACGTGACAGAAATGTCCATAAACGTAGAATTAGGTACCGTAGTGTGTGCGTGAGTGTTAACCTTGACTACGTCACTGTCGCGGTAGAAATACTCATAAACGTAGTCCTGGTAGTTCGAGACGGGTCACTGGCACGGTAGATATACCTGTAAACTCGTCAAGAACCAGTATGGGTGTGAAAATTACTCATTACGGTACAACAAATGTGAATACGCATCATGTATGAACAACATATTCACCCGATTAAAAAAATAAAAAAATAAATAAAAAAGTAAATAAAAAAATATGTACTGCTTTTACACATTGGCTTAGCATTGCATAATGTATCTTTATTATTATCTACCACTGTACTAGTCAATAGTACAGCGATAGATAACGTGGAGTAGGCCTGCTTTACGAATCTGTAAAGTTGGGGAAACCACGTTAAAAAAAGCGTAGCAGGCTCTCATTCGCCTCCCTCAGGCTGCTAGGAAGAGGATGAGAGGTAAAAAAATAAAAGTATAACGAAATGTTTATTTATTTAATAATAAATAAACTTATATTGTGCTTTTATGATTTTACACATAGGACGACAGTAGATATCACTCGTCCACCTCATGGTTACAAGTAAGAGATGAGAAGTATAAGTACAGAAATAATTACAGTTAAGCGATAACGGCCCCTTGGTGAAGTGGATGCACGCCGGTTTGGTGTACCGGAGGTCCCGGGTTCAAATCCCGGAGGGGCCGTAATTTATTTTTATGTAAAAATTAATATCCAATGACATACCATTGTTACAGTTGAACACATGCGTCATGTGGTCGTACATTCCGGTGTTAAAATTTCGGACACCAAAAATTTCGGGTAACCCCATCCGTTGATTTAAACATTTCGGGTACTAAATTTCAGACACCGAAAATTTCGGGTACCCCCATCCGTTGATTTAAACATTTCAGACATCACGCCCTCTACGTCGTCGTCATGTGGGCGTACCCACAAATTTCGGGTACCCCCATCCGTTGTTTTAATCATTTAGGGTACCAAAATTCTGACATTAAAAATTTCGAGAGAGAACGATTATTTTGTTACATCAAAATAAACCAGAACGCGGAAGTGTTTTAACATTCGGACACCAGCTGCCAGGGCCTCTGTCGTGAACTGGAACCCGGTTAGGGCGTACCCACAAATTTCGGGTACCCCCATCCGTTGATTTAAACATTTCGGGTAACGGTACCCGATACCCCCAAAATTTCGAGTAACGGTACCCGATGACATCGCCTCTGCGGGCAACCGCCGAATTCCGGGTACCCCAATCCGCTACACATTGTTTTCGGCTACCAAATTGCGGACATGCAGAAACCACGGCCTCCGTGACGTCTTGAAACAGGTTTTAGCCATGCGGACGCCAGCGACTTGAGCCTCTGTATGACGTCATGAACTGGAACGCGGAAGTGTTTCAGTCACACATACACACACATACACACACACACACACACACACACACACACACACACAAAACAGTGACGTCACATGGACAGCTCGGACACCAGCTGCCAGTGCCTCTATGACGTCATGAACTGGAACCCGGTAGTGTTTTCAACTGGGGGTTCCCCAACCAATTGTTTTCACACCGCGGAAGCCAGCTACCAGTGCCTCTCTGTGACGTCATCGCCATTGTTTTCTAACACTCACTTTCCCTCTACTTCCCGGTCAAGTGCAGCTGCTCTCCAGTTCCGGGTCCCAAGGATGTGGCGCGCATCATAGCTCACACCGTCTTCCCAACGTAGTTTGGGTCTACCAACTAGGATTCTGCTAAAGGTGGGTGTAAATAAATCACCGCGGCAGAATTAATTTTTCTAAAAACGGTCAAAGGATGCTCACGATTAGTTATGCTTCTCAATGACGATATACGAAGGTGTCCCCATTGTTTTCAAAAGTTGACTAATTATAAGAACAGATGGGGAAAACAGGTTCTTCGCATAGAAAAGCCCTCTATGTTAAAGGCTGCATATTTTTTTCCTCCGAAGGGTAGTCGTTATGCAGAAAGGGTCAGGAAACGATGGTCTGATTTTTAATTCAACTTAAAATGTTTGTAAATAATAACAATTTAAATTCACAATTTATATAAGGTTTATGAAACCTGAATGTTCACACCAACTCCAGGCTTGAAGAAAAAGAAGAAGCTTATAGGCCCGTAAGCAGGGCATGGGTACTTGGGAACACGAGTAGTGACTACACAGGAAAACTGAAATTAGGCTACATGTAGAACTAACTTGTGACATTACGATTTTCGACTGAAGACGTCTGAACAGAAAACTGGACAGCCAGAAGATGCTATATGCTGTTATTCCTGTAAACGTTATTACTGTAAAAATATCGAATAAAAGTCGACAATCCAGTGTTTTCAGAAACACGTCTGTGAACTCAAACATTTTTAGGTCAAATTCATTTACAGAAAGCCGAAGTGTTCATTAAATTGAGCCGCGGAAGCGATACTTTTTTCAATCACAAGAGAATTGGAGCGTAATTCTTACAGACAACGAGAATACGGAGAGGTAGGAGTCAGAAGTAGGACACGAAGAAGTGTGTGATCTTGTAAAATATACTGTATATTGATTTAACAGGCAAATGATTTTCAGTTGGTTTCTCTGTATTGTTCAAAGTGTACTTAATTAAAACATTTCTTTATATTCTTGAAGTTATGCGTAGTCATTGGAGAATTTGAACATGATTATGTACAAATTCATGTCACTGACTGATTGATTCGCCTGATTGCTTCAGATCGTTCATTAAACATGTCAGGTTTAATCACGGCCATACAGGATTCAGTATTATAACATATTACGTAATTATTATTATTATTATTATATTAATTTTGTACAAATTATATAAACTTTTTACTGATGTAACCAATATTACAATACTGCATATTTTTTTAAATTCTTTGTCTCACTGGAGTGTTTTATGTCTTTTTAACATTGAAAATGTTTATAAGGACGTGTCGCACATTTGCGGCCGATCGCTGGTGCGTGATCGAAAATGGTAACCGGTGAGTTTCCATAGAAACTACTTCTTTGTTGTCAATAACGAAGTACACATATAAAACTTCGCTTATGAATGCGACTACATTTAACTTATAATCTGTACATTGGTAAATGAAGAATTAATTCATTGATTGGTGAATGAACATAAATATATATATATATATATATATATATATATATATATATATATATTAGATTTATTGAAGCATTTTCAATGCCCTTTTCTGTGTATTGCATTTGTGCAATGCCTGTAAATTTTTGTATATCTACTAATCGTAATAATCGTAATGTATCGAGCTAAAAATTGCTTACTATTTTCCAACTTTAATTTTTAAAGTTAAATAACTTATGGCTATGTAACTATTATAAAGACGGTTTGTTTATGTTATTAACTGCTCTAACATACGAGTCATATTTTCCAGTAGAGTTTCATGAAGGAATTCAAGTCGATTCATGTAGCCTATACTAAGCAACTATATAACACAAATGTAGGAAATATCCATATCATAATTCCAGTTACCTGGGATGGATTTCTTTTCTCAAGATATCAGTTAGTTTCCTTGAGTGCTTTTGTAATTTTTTTTATTATATGTAAAATTTACTACAAATGTTATAGTAACCAAATGAATGCCCATCGAAGGGTATTTAGTAGGCCTACGTACAAATGTTACGTACGTACGTCGCCGAATGTTACTGTCAAATGTTAACTTGAGAAACTCTTATTGGTGAATATCAGTTTAAATAATACTTACTGCTGAGTTTTTAAGTGCTTCCAGTTTTTCTTTTCCGCTTCGTTTGAAAAATCCGGCCTAAACAAACAAGTAACATTTATGTATCAAAAACATGTTTGTAAGAGCACTGTCTAATTTTCAAACTTTGTAGATACTACGTATCAACTATTTGACCATCTCAACAACATTGAATGTTATCTTAACATGCTTTGATGATTAGGTCAACAGTGGAACTACAAACAATAATTTATACTGCTGGAAAATGTCTTAAATCATAAAACAGCCGTTTCCTCTAGACGTCTGACTTACGATTACATAAATCATAGTCTTTATAAATACTTCACGAAATACATATATTTTTAAAGAAACGACAGTAAACATCCTTTGTTTTTTTGTATTAAACCGAAACTAACATTCTTAAAACAAAATAGTGAACTACAAAAACAAAAACTAATAGAACGTAGAACTTTACAGATTCACATTCTCTCAAATTCGATCAACGAAACCATCCGTTTACATACCTTCATAAGTGACTTTGTAAGAACCATTAACAACAGTATTCCTGCTGCTATTGATACAGGTAGAATCCATGACGATAATTCTTCGCCAGTTACTTGGCCTAGGAAGTTTGTGTGAACAGTCGCAACGTTTGGCCTAAAAAGAAAAAATTATAATTTACGACTGAAAACAAACAAATTTTATAGGGACAGAAATTCCAAAAATATATTCATATGAATACGAGAGTGCGACACAGTAGACATGACGAAGGCTGCTGTAGTGTATCGGTCCCATGTGCAAACTCGTAATCACCCGGAATACAAAACGATGATTTGACATATACTTACAACCTTTTTATACTCCAGTGAAACTCATTCGATTTTTTTTTGTAACATCACAGCCACTCGCTTAACCTATATTTTAATCATAGGGTTAGTCACCCAAATATTTTATATTCTGTTTTGTAGAGAGACTTTCACAAGAAATTTTATTTTACAAAACTTTGACAAAAACTTTGACAAAACTTTGATTTATTATTAATACTCATTTTATTTTTTATTAATATGTTTACATATTGTAACAATATTATTATCTTCAATAACGTATTTATTAGTTCTTTACTATAGACTTTCTATTAGTTTTCCTTTCACAGGAACACTAAATTTACTTTGTGCAATATAACACTTTGAATAATAATAGTAATAATCATTTCTGTGCAAGTTTAAATTTATTGAAGATAAAATATTAAGAAACAAATTATAAACTTCAATTCAGTTAACATTTCAATTATATTGTTATAATAATATTGAAAATTATTATTGAGAATTCAGCCGATTCTCAATTATATCTCAATTATATGCTTCTATATACCAACTTTAACCAGTCTTGTTTCCACCGTGCAAGTCTTGTATTTGTATAAAATAATAGTGTACAATAAATTGAATTCTTCATTAAACACAAACAAGGTTTAATTGAATGATACCTTTCCCTATGCTGTCTGTGTGAATGTCACATTGAGGACAGTTACGTGAGCATTGTGGGTAAAATATTGTGATAACCCGAAATTACAATGTAAACACTGCTATACGCCTCGTTACTGAGATATCGATATCCTGTTCTAGATGTAGCTAGTGACTTTCAGCATAATCACCCAGTTTATCTTTTTCAGTTTTATTCAGAAAAGTGTAATGACAAAGACTTAGCCTACATTCAAAACCCAGCAAAATAATATTTATTTATAACAACGTTTGGCCTTCATGATGTTGTAGATGAACCTAAGTCCATAATAGGCATATAAACTAAAATAGTGGACATACCCATAAACTGGATACTTTTGAATACACATAGGTGTGTGTGTGTGTGTGTGTGTGTGTGTGTGTGTGTGTGTGTGTGTGTGTGTGTGTGTGTGTGTGTGTGTGTGTGTGTGTGTGTGTGTGTGTGTGTGTGTGTGTGTGTGTGTGTGTGTGTGTGTGTGTGTGTGTGTGTGTGTGTGTGTGTGTGTTAAGTACAACATACAAACCATTTAAACATACAAACCATTCTTCCTCTAAACAATAGCTAATAGTTGTTAGGAAATTAAAATATCTAAATGGTATCTATACGTTTACTGGCCCAAAAAATGTAGGCCAGTGTACTGGCTACACTAGACCTTATTTGAGAATTTTCCTGAATTAGAAAGCTGGATTCAGCTACCTTATTGCCATGAGGTGGTACTAACAGAGTAGCCTTTGTTTATAAAATAAAGGAGCTTCTGTTTACTGACCCCATTACATACTCAGGAGCTATATCATTTACTATATATTCTAAATATTTTATAAATTCCAAATTGTAAAAGGCAATCAATTTACAAATGTCCTCAATTTGTTTAAGAATCAATAGTTTAAGAAATGTTTTTAAAAAATTGAAAGACAGTAATTTATTCTGCTCTAAGTACATTCATTGTTCTCGTGAGTCTTGTTGCAGCCGATGTTCACACTACGAAACACTGTACAAGACTGTTGTGCGCATGTGCGAAATGACTGAAAACTTTGTTAGCCTCGCAACGAAGTGTTTTTAGACTGCGCACCCCTAACCCACTGTTCAGTTTCTTCCATCAGGTTTCTACACGCTACGAAAGCAGATTTTACCTACTCGAATAGGTCGTGAGGCCGCTATATCTTGCGTCTCACGACAGGTAGATGGTCCCATGACAGACCGCCTGTCCATCATAGAAATTCGCAACCTAACTCCTTGGGCGGAACAAACAATCTCGTTGTACCGTATACATCGGGCTCCGACCAGAAGAAGGCAAACAAACCAGGGCGCAAGACGCCCCGAGCAACTTTTATCTGTCTGTCTACATGACGCAGCGGCGTGACGTAGCACGTATCGAGTATAAAAGTGGGCTAAAGTCTGTACCAAACAGAATTTTAAACGTAGTTAAATTTAAAATGGTTGTTGCCACAATTTGCATCTTTGCAGGCATTTAAGTCGTGATATGCTGCTACTACACAAGCGGAAATAAAAGGTTCCGACAAGAGCTACTGGATATTGTCAGGTTATGTTTGCTAGATGGTTGTATTCGAATGTATGTTTATTTTTATCTCAATTCACTTTTGCCAGTAGCCAATTTTCCTTAGCTCTGGTTGCATTCTTGTAGCTACAGGCAATTTGATATAACGCGTTACTTGTCCGTTACATCAAAACACAGCCATGTTCACAGTCAGTGATGTTTTAATATAATGGTTTTAATGTGTGGGTAGGTACAGACCCAAATTTTTTTCTGAGGGAGGTGCAAAAGTGAGCCATAAATGGTGAGGAATGTAACTAACATTGTCATGGATTTACAGCCAACCCAGAGAAAATTGATACAACTTTAAAAGAGCTAGATAAAACCTAATTTAATTTTTTATAATTCCGTATTACAAATTAAAAACCTGATTATATATCGTATTTATCCACTGGTAGTAAACGATGAGGTCTAAACTATCAAAATTATTATCAGTGATCAAATCGTGAAGTATGAATCGACCATTAGCAGATGGGGGCGGTAAAACCCTTGTGCCCACAGCACAATGGTTTACCTAATCCGGCCATGTTCATAGTACACGTGTAACACTTTTACTATTTATTCGTGTGGCCTGCTAAATGATAACGTTAATAAAGGAATATAATGTTTTGCCTATCACAGAATTCAGTCCAATATAGAAAAGTTTGCATTTCCTCTTCTTACCTTTCACAGATAATAATAGGGAGAATACTTCTTACAGCTCCGTTACATAACGGCTGTTAAAATCGTTGGTTGACGAGAGGTTTTTTGAGCCGTTAAGTAACTATCGACCCTTAAAACAACGATAGCTAACCTTAAAATACTCTTGGGCGTCAATGTTGTTCTTTGTGAAGTAGTAATTCGTATATTTTAACTACGAAAGCTTTACTCTGAAAGCTTTTGAGAGATGCCGGTACTAACTAGAGACACTTTTTAAAACGTTGATTCATGGTCATTATTATACTACGGATTCATGGTCATTATTATACTACGGATTCTTGGTCATTATTATACTACGGGTTCTTGGTCATTATTATACTACGGATTCATGGTCATTATTATACTACGGATTTATGGTCATTATTATACTACGGATTTAAATAAAATACGTATGAGAAAACGTATACGTATCATACGTATACTTTTGATCAGTTTCTGTGTAAAATTTAGTTATTATTTAGTGTTATATTCAGTATTGATGTTAGTAATATTTAGGCTAGCAATAAATAATAAAATAATCTTATAGGAATTTAAAAAAATTAGATGACAGTCCATGACGCAATTTTATTTTGTTTTTTAATTAAGTCTAAATTTTAATAATCTTTAGTGTGTGAAAATACATAAAGCGGTGATGAGAAACAGGACAGTAGAATATAATAAGTGAAGTGTCGCGCACCTTTCAGACCAGTAGTCTAGAGAAATATTTAGATTGTGACACTGACGAGCTTCATGAAAGTCTGGCGTCATTGCCTCAACACATCTACAATTATGTACAAACAATGATAATAAATAAGACTGAAATGTAAGTAACTTTGTAGCTAGTTGAATTAACAAGGAGCTGAGTGCTAAAGAGTACGAGGAACCTCAAAACATTCTGCCGCTCCATGACCTTAAGAAATAATTAATGTAACTCAGCGTGCTCCGCGCTGGAAAGGTAATAGTAAATAAGTGTGCAGAGGAAGAACGTTATTTTTACGACATTTTAAGACTGAAAGTTTTAATATTCTTTGCTCGCCTTTCCGATGCCTGCCTTATCTTCATCTCGCTCTCGTATCCACCCTTCGGAGATGAGGTAGGCATGTTTATTTCAAAATCTGGTTACTTAACAATTTCCAGATTGTAACGTCACAGAACGTTCCATAAAAGGAAATCATTTATATAGTAAGTTAGCATAAGAGGAAAGTGAGGTGAACAGTATCGAACCCAAGTAGTCCCAAAAAATTGTGTAATTTTGTATAATAATTATTTCTATCAACTTGAAAAAACGACCAAACTATGACTAAGACAAAACCCCATATATATTATTAAAGTGAATAAGAGTGAAAAAACCATAATGTCAGAATCAACCAAAATAAAGTCAATAATTATTAAGTTTTATAACTATGAATAAAGTATTAAAAACTATTTTTTGTGAATGAATGGACATGATCCATTATTATATTATGTGATGTAAATAAAATAAATGTATTAAATGACTTAAATACATTTTTAGAAAGAATCTAAGTTAAAATAAAAATGATATATTTGTTATGACAAAAAATATTAATGTGTTGGATTTGAGACCATACACCAAGATTTCATGAAAAAATTAATTATTATCAGATTTAAATACAAACTATATGTAATTGTCAAGCAGACAATAGTGAACAATTTATCTTAAATAAAGGAAGCTGTCAAATGAATAAAAAGCAGTCAAAATAGCCAAAAACAGTGTTAACTAAAAACATGTAATAGGCATCTAATATTGTATAATTTATGAATTTAATGTTGCCAAAATGCAACCAAACTGTATTAGAAAGCAGTAATATGATATAAAGCAACTATACTAATATACCTGATCAACTTTAACATTGTAATAGTCAAGTTAGCAAAATATTTACTTATACCATGTATGGCTGGAACCAATCATCCAGTACAAAAATAATCATATCTGGCTAAATACTTACATAATACTAACAAAAATAAGATAGAAAGGTACAATACATCAGTATACCTTAATAAGAAACAAACTCAGTTGAAAGTAAAGTCAATTCTAAAAGAATTTAACTAATTAGAGTGAGATTTGTCACGCCATAAAAAAGGACATCTCAAGACCAATCAATGATGCTATGTCATCTTGTGATAAATATAATATATGTACAGAGTAACCAGGTATCACAAAAGATAGACAAAATAATAAACTCTGTGTGTACAGTAGTGAAACAATACATATATTAAAGAAAAAGACTAATCATTGTATTAGAAAACTGACAAGAATCTAGGCCATGAGCAGAGGCCATATAAAATTGTATTTATTTGTGTTTTATTTATGTTAAAATTTGTTTATTTTGTTGTAGGAAGGTAGTAGTATTAGATGTTCAGCTTGTGGAAGGAACTTAGTAACTCCACAACAATTTTTGTTATAAAAAATGAGTTTTCAATGACAACAACTCAAGGTGAGGGTTGTATATTGTATTGTTTATTAGACTTAAGTTAATTAGAAACCAATCATATTTAGTATCGCTAGATTCAGTTAAAAACAGGGAATCTAAATGTATTAATGGCATACAAATTGTGAGTACTAATGTAAAACTGTTTGATAAATACCAGTGTAATTTTTGAAATATCCTTTGTATGAAGAATAAGAAATTCGTTCTAAAAGCTTCTACGGAAGTGAAAATTGTTCCATGACATTCCATTTCGTTTATACTCGAACAATCTAGAAAGAATTTTTACACAAATATACCGGAAGTCGATGAAAACAGTCATCCTGAATTAGTATAAAAGAGAGACCAAATTCGACCCAAAAACACTTGAAACTTGAACTCCAGAACTGATGCATCTCACACAACACTGATCAACGCAGCTAAGGCGAAACCGAAGAGGCGAGAAATCGACAAGACACGGCAGGAAGGCTTTTCCCGTACGTAGACATACCGACTGACTTAACCTCAACGAGAATCTTCGCCAAATGTATCGCTGAAATAGAGCAGCGATACGGCAAATTTTAATAGAAATCACGCAGCCAGAACGTCGACGGCCCAGGAGGGACCAAAAATTTAAATAGAGAACGAATTCTGCTGTGTTCGCATTGACTGACTAACGTGACAATAATTCCCCCTAACGTAAACATACAATACACAAAACCTTCCTCAACACCAATGTAACTAGAATATAAGGTAGGCCACTCCGGCCAATTACGCTCCCATTGGTTGCTTCGCTGTGACGTGAACTGGTGGAAGAAATACGCGCGAGTCTTGATTTACCATGCAATCTTACCTGAGACAATGTCCTACTTAGCATCTCTCTGCTGTTTACACGAAATATTAACAATAATTGTAATGAGCTATTCATATAGAAAAAGGATTAAACAACAAGATTAAATGGTTTGCGGCAAAAAATAATGGTAAAATTTATTTCTACATTTAATAGAAAAGTAAGCAAGTCTGTCCACATATAACATTGACAAAATGGCACAAGATGTAAAATTAAGTCGGAAAGGAGGCGATATTCCTTTCCGAATATAATCATTTTTTATTATTCGTTAATTTTATATTAATAGAATTATTTCGATTGTTATTAATTTACTTAGAAACCTCTGATGATACTGATATTTTTCAGTGAAACGTGCGTCAGGTGTTAAAAAGAATATACGAAATTATACTACTTGCAGAAGAAACAAATTGAAAACATCACAAATTTTATATATATATATATTGTCACCGGACAAAAGGCTTGCCGCATGACAACTGGCGCCAATCGTACACACTATCGTTTTTGGTGGCCCTAAAAAGGACCTTGTGGCGAGAAAGCTGATGTTGGTCGTGCCGCGCTGAGATGTTCGGCGGCTGCGCCCGCTGATCGTGGCGTACTGCAGTCCTCCTCTTCTTTCGGCACCGGTTGTAGAGTCGGCTGCCGGCCCAGCGAAATCCATCGCTGGCGCGGAACGGGAGTGCGAAGACGCAAGAACGGCGGCGGTTCTATTCTTCGGCTGTTCCTTCCGGCTGACTCCGCCCCGATGTCGTCCGAGAGAGGAGAGGAGATGAAGTGTAGCATGTAGCACTGTAGTAGCGGGGCGTCTTTGCACCCGGTGCATGACTGCAGCATCTGGGACGAGCCCAATGGCTGCCTGTGGATAGACATAGTTCTGGTTCATTCGACAGGTAACCTAGAATAAAATAGGAATGGACAACCGCCAACCAGTTAACTGAGAAGGCGGGGGAGAAAGGTTTGCAATTTTTATTTATTTTAAATATTACAGCAATCAGCAATCAGTGGGCACAGCCGCAAGGACGGGTTCAGGCGACAGATGTCGCGCGTTCCCAGTCCTGCGTGCAGACGCCGTGAGGCGTCGGTCGCTCCCCGCGAGGCAGAGAGCCTCCGTGCCAGTGATAGCGCGTAGCAGCGGCATTCAGCGCGGTCGGCATACTAGGAAGGGAGGAAGGAAACAGCTTTGCAGGTAAATTCTGGGGCATGGGCAGATGGTGAGTATACAAAGTGAGGTTTAAGCAGTTTACTTAAACTTATGGCGGGTCATCGAGAATCGCCCGAGGGCGTTTGACCCGGACAGGGGGAGGTGGTTGCGTGGTGCTGATGGTTCTGAGGTAAGGGAAGGAAGAGGTCTCAGCTGCGGCAAAGAGAGTCGCAGCTAATGACCAGACAAAGGCTGAGAGAGCAGGAACTCGTAGACCTCCTCGAATTACACTGTTTCTAACAAACCAAGGAGATCCCGACAAGGAACGGAGGGTTCTGGATTGGAAACTTTCCAGCCTACGCCTGTTGGTGGCGGAGGCAAGTGACCACCATACAGGTGCCGCATAGGTCAATACAGACCGGAGAAACAACAGATAGAGGGTAACTTTCGTGCGCAGCGCCAGGGGGCTGCGGCACGCGAGGTATGGGTAAAGTTTGGCTCGGACGCCGCGAGCCTTGGCAAGGGTGTCCGTCACGTGGGCGTTGAAGCATAGGCGACGATCTAGCCGAACGCCTAGATACTTCACCGACTCTTTGTAGGCGATAGGCCTCCCTTCAAGGGAGAGGGGCTGGCATCGGGAGATGGACTTACGAGTGAAACAGATCGCCTCGGATTTCTCCGTGTTGATCGTCACCCACCATTTCCGTAGCCAGTCCGGAAGCTGGTCCAACTGACGCTGCAACTGTGTACTCGCAAAACGCGGGGACACAGAGCTGTAATGATACATTGCATCGTCAGCGAACAAAGACAACGTGACTCCGGGCAAAACAGGCAGGTCGTTCGTGTACACGAGGTACAGAACGGGGCCGAGGACAGATCCCTGGGGTACGCCAGCGGCGACAGGACGAACTGCAGAGCAGGTTCCGTCGACGCTAACCCTGAAGGTTCGGTCGCTGAGATACGACCGGAGGAAAAACACTATGGACGATGGTAAGGGGGAGTTAGCAAGTTTGAAGAGAAGACCTTCGTGCCAGACTTTGTCGAAGGCCTTGCTCACGTCCAGCAGTGCGGCGGCCGTAGCCGCTCGCCTGTTGGTGGCGTCAGAGAGTTGCGTTACCACGCGGACTAGTTGAAGCGTGGTCGAGTGCTCTCTGCGAAACCCGAACTGTTCGTTGCGGATAAAATTATCCAACAACGGCGAGATGCGGGCCAGCAGGAGCCGCTCGAACACCTTCGAGATAACTGGCAAGAGAGATATTGGCCGATAGCTTTCAGGAAGCATGCGCGGCTTGCGGGGTTTAGGAATCATAACGATGTTGGCATTTTTCCACAGGCGGGGAAAGTACTGTAGCCGGAGACAAGAGTTGAACAGCTCGAGAACGAGGTCAACGCCTGAGGCCGGGAGATATTGTAATGCAGCGGCCCCGATCCGGTCAGGACCGGGGGCGCGACGGCGGTTTAGTCGACAGACAGACGAAACGAGTTCGTCCCTGTCGAACGGGAGGTCTGGGCCAGCGGGAGGGCGAGAAAAATAACCAGATAGGAAGTCCCGGACGTCTGCCGAGTGGGCAGGGTCCGAAACGCCTCGATGAACGGTAAATTGCGACTCCATGCAGTCGGCGAAGACCTCAGCCTTGCCTTCTGATGAAGACACAACCCCGTTCGGGGTTTCCAGCGGGTTGCGAGTTCTCTTCTCGCGGGTCAGTCTACTCACCGCTCTCCAGACGGAGGCGTGGTCGACTTCAAGAGACTCAAGGTATGAGTCCCATCGATCAGAGTTTACGTCCCGCAGTAGCTGCTGAACGTAAAGGGACTGTTGTTGAAATCGTCGCTTAACGACTGGGTCTCGGGTTCTTTGCCATCTGCGGCGGAGCTGGCGCCGTAGCCAGATGGCGTGGAGTACTTCCGCAGGTAAGGCCGATTTACGATGATTCACCTCGAGTGCGTAGGTGTGTCGATCCATGACACCTTGGACCAATTCCTGAAGATTTGTGGCGCGGAGATCCAGATCGTCACGAGTGACGATTGGGTCCGCCGGGAGAGATGGTAACCTTCGAGAGAGCTCGTCATGATAGGATCGCCAGTTGACTCTCCTAACAATCTGAGCGGGAAGTCGGGGTGACGCCGACAGCTCTCGAACAGTTATAACAAGGGGATTGTGATCGGACGAAAGGTCCGACACAGACGAGACCTCGATGTTGCGGGCAACGTTCTTGACAACTACTATGTCAAGAACGTCCGGCCGATGGCCGTGAAAGGGGAAGTAGGTAGGGTCTTCAGGGCCGATGACATTAAGTGCCGGGTCGCCAGAGACGAACCGGAACAGAGAATTTCCATAGGCGTTGACAACGCGGCTGTTCCATGAAGGGTGTTTGGCGTTTAAGTCGCCGGCTACAATGGTTGAGAGGGGGTGGTCGAGGAGGGCGTCCCACTCCTCGGGCGGTGGCGGAGTTCGCCGGCCAGGCCGGAGGTACGCAGAAACAACGCGCAGCTCCGAACCGCCAGCGTCCACCGCCACCGCGCAGCCTTCAATAATAGATGTATCTAGAGGAGGCAAAAGCCTGTGGGATATCCGCCTGTGGACTAAAACAGCTGTGCCCCCCGAGGGGGGACAGCGAGGCCGTAGGGGACGATCCTGACGATAACAGGCATAGGCAGGAAGGGAAAACGAGTGGTAATGAGCCAGATGAGTCTCGGAAAGAAGTATGATATCAACATCATACTCCGTTACGAAAGTCATCAGTTCAGATCGCCTGGGGAGTAGCCCGAAGGCGTTCCACGCAACGATCCTCAGGCTATTAGCCATTTAGGGGGAGTAGAGGAAAGAGGGCAGCTAATGATTGGAACACCAGGGCAAGCACAGTGGTAGTGTCGCGAGCAGTCCTGATGGATGCAACAAGATTATCTGCCCAGGCAGTCAGGGGATCCGCCGAAGCCCGGGAAGATTCCCGGGATTCAGGAGGACAAGCCTGACTGGCCTCGACAGGGGTAGCAGATGGCGCTGGGCTGGTGGACTGAGCTGCAGACTGCTCGCTGGGAGGTTGAGGTCGATGACTGGGGGCGGGTCGAGCCCGCGGAGAGGGTACAGGTGGAACCTGTGACGATGTAGGTCGGCCGGCGGAGTTCCGGCGACGACGAGAGCGCTTAGATTTGCCCGATCGGGCTGAAGGCGGGGCTGATTTAGCGGCCATGGCCGCGTAGGAAGGTGCGGGCGCTCCGGTAGGCGCCGGGATTGAGGCCGCTGCAGGCGGCGCCGAAGCGACGACTGCAGGCGAGACAGCGGCACCGGAAGCAACCGGAGTTGCTGCCGGGACCTGGGCAGATGAACCGGTGAGAGGCGGGAAAGCCGCTCGCCGGTTAGGGCCAGGACCAGCTACACGGCCTGCCTGCGCGCCAGGGCGCACAGGAGGTCGCTGCGGTTTCATGGCAGCGATAAAGTTAGGGCAGCCTCGGTAATTAGCCGGATGGGCTCCTTTGCAGTTACAGCATTTAGCTGTGTACCCCGTCGTAGGCTTATCACAGCCACGATGAGGTTCAGCACAACGCACGCAACGCGGGGGCTGATGACAAAAAAGACTGCTGTGGCCGAACCTCTGGCAGTTAAAACACTGCGAGGGGCCGGGCCGCGGGTCAAATGTGCGGACTTGCACCCGTAGGTGCAGAAGATGCTGGAGAGTGTAAATCTCCTCGAAGGGGCCTACTTTCAGTAATTTACAAAGAAAGCTGTTGACAGGACGGCGGTCATCACCTTTGCCAACATGCAGGACGCTTACCGCGGTCGGCGCATAGCCGAGCGCAGCAAGTTCCTGCCTGATGGCATCAGGTTCAGTAAAGGATGGGATTCCCGACAGAACGACCTTGATTTCTCGCTCTGACGGGAGGGCGAAAGTATGAAATGATATCTTACGCTCTGTCAGGAATGACTGGACAGAGCGGAAGTCCGGGATTGTAGCGGTCGTCAGCTTTAGCGAGGCGCCTTGGCACCTCGCCTCTACCTTGACCGAAGGAAGAGCTAGGGTTAGAGAACGCAGCAACTGAGAGTAATTCCTATTATCAGGAATTACAATCGGTGGAATGCGTGGGGAAGACACAGTTTGGGTTCCAGTTGAATACTCACGCTCGCGCTGAGTGCCGCTGTTACCGTGACTAGACGACTGATCTGCAGCTGAGGCGGGCGGCGGAGTTTGGGCCAGTTTTCGCTTGCGTTTGGCAGACTTGCCCTCCACAAGCGAGAACTGTCCGTCCCCCGACCCAACACTGCACATATCGACCGCACTTTGATCACTTTCACTATCACTTTCACTGTCGTGAGGAAGTGGAGTGGAACGGAAGCCGGTTGAGCATGTTTCCATTAAGGAAACAAGCGGCGCCGGCAGAGGATTCGGGGGCGTAATCGACGCCATTTCGGACAAGCCGAAATGAACGTCTACGCAGGTCTAGGATTGAGGGATCACCAGACACTGAAAACTATTCACAGGCACAATTGAACTCGACACAGACCGCACAGCACTCGGATACAAAAACACTCCCGCACAGATTAAATAAGACTGTTGAGCACTGGACTGTTGGTGAATCTTGTAGTGTAGATGATGAAGAATATGATGATGATGAAATAAATGATGAATATTCAAGATTTCCGCTAAATTACACAAAATTTTGCAGAGCAAAAATCGACACAGCCTACCCGGGCAAATGCTCTAGGTAGACTTCGAGATGAAGTGCGTTCGATGGCGTGGCGATGAAGTGTGCGCAAAATTTTCTGCCGGCCCGGGTTTTATTGACTAACCGGGATCGCTGATTGGCTCGCTCCGAGCACGTTGTTTGATTGGCTCGCTGTGTCCACCGCTGGTACTGGAGAGCAGATGTTCGCATATCGCTACCGTCACAATATATATATATATATATATATATATAATATGCCTGCGTGGGTGGGTGCGCGTACGTGCACACGCGTGCGCGCATGAGTGCGTGTATAAACATTTCTATGTAGTATAATATATTTGAAACAAGCTTCCAATTATTATAATTATAATCAATATCATAATCATTTTCTTTATCTACATTTTCATTGTTATTTCATTGTTACTAGTTTCAGTTAAAAACTGAAGCTAGTACGTTTAGTTGTAAACATAAATACTTTTATCAACGAAATGAAAATGGTTATTTAGTTGATACATACCATCATAGGTGACTTAAATTTTTGAAGACGAAGCTACCCAGAGCCGACTCTTTGTTGCTGCATACTTTTCAAGTGACTTGAGTTTGAGCTGTTTGTTCAGATGGCGGATTCTGATGAATGTTCTTGTCCTGACGTACAGACTTTCTCGTCCACCTCTGGAAATTTAGATTTGAGTAAGGTGGCCAAATAAGAGATAACTTTCACTTGTTTTGATACTGTACGTCCGTGGAAAGAAGTAAAAACTATCTCAAACTGAATCAGTTTTTGTAACCACTCGTCTGACGGATGGGTAAGTCATCAATCGATGACTGGATATCGATTATATCAAAGGGGGGGGCCCTTTGATATAATCGATATCCAGTCATGACTATGTTCCCCGGAAAGACACAATGTTTCGCCTCTCACACCTAGACTTTCATCAATGAAGCGGCACTTGAATGCGATGTACCCGGCCAGATATTTTAAGGCATCTTGAGGAACATCGTTGTCACTTGCAGACAGGGCCAAGTCCTCTGTTTTTAACAATTCTGCTTCGTCGGTGTCATTATTCGGAGAACTTGGTATTAACGTATGTTCAACTATGTCTATGCATAGTTCATTGGTAACAAACTGGATGAAATCCTCGTCAGAGTCATTTGATTCCATAACTTCGGTGGAATGAATGCTACCATCCTCAGGCACAGACGCACTTCCAGATAACGGTATATCGTCCGTGTTACCCGTTAAAAGTAAGAGCCGAATTCTGTTGCGCACTTCAAAGGGAGTGGGATTATTATAAAAGACGCCTAATCCCCGAATTCGTGAAAAAAAGTTTTCAAGGCAATCTTGATTGAATCTAGCGGTCAAAATGTACGTCACCCCATGAATCATTGTCCTTTGTTCATAAAGGCCGAACAATGAATTTAAAGATATAACGAAACCTTTCTGAAAAGGTAGTAAACTTTTTTTACTTGCTACTCGCATTTTAGTTATTACTTCCAAAAACCTTTTTATAGTATTTTCTTGGCTCCTTAAATTCATGCCGTACCCACTTCTGAGGGGCGTTTTCTGGTCTTTTGGAAGTCTTGAGTTTAAAACAGCAAATGCATCGTTTACCAGTTCGATGAAGCTTCTTTCGCGCTCTTTATTTGCAACATACTTCAGCGCCTTTGCTGTACGATTAGAAAACAACTGTGCAGCAAATCTTACATTTTGACGAGATCGACCAGTTACGTTAAGGTGTATCTGACTAATATTGGGTAAAATCGTCAATTCTCCTTTCTGTTCTGTAACAGATTTTCGATTGTATCTTTTTTAAGCTCAGTGCCGTCGCAAAGTAACAACCCATGGTCTAGAAAATGATTTCTAAGCAGCTTCAAAAGATGAGGTACGTCACAGAAAACCCACACCTTATCGTTTGTAGTCGGGTTAATGAAGAAATTTTTTTTCTGTGTTTACATCTAATTACTTCCAGACTTTTGAATTCTTTCCCCCCATATCACACGTCACAGCCGCTACATGAATATTACTGCTCTCAACGGCACTGATAATGCTTTTAAGCAATACATCTGTCATGGTCACATCAAAATCATAATAAATGGGTTGCTTCCACTTGGCAAACAGACCTCTAATTCATCAGAATCCGCCATCTGAACAAACAGCTCAAACTCAAGTCACTTGAAAAGTATGCAGCAACAAAGAGTCGGCTCTGGGTAGCTTCGTCTTCAAAAATTTAAGTCACCTATGATGGTATGTATCAACTAAATAACCATTTTCATTTCGTTGATAAAAGTATTTATGTTTACAACTAAACGTACTAGCTTCAGTTTTTAACTGAAACTAGTAACAATGAAATAACAATGAAAATGTAGATAAAGAAAATGATTATAATTATAATAATTGGAAGCTTGTTTCAAATATATTATACTACATAGAAATGTTTATACACGCACTGATGCGCGCACGCGTGTGCACGTACGCGCACCCACCCACGCAGGCATATTATATATATATATATATAAAATTTGTGATGTTTTCAATTTGTTTCTTCTGCAAGTAGTATAATTTCGTATATTCTTTTTAACACCTGACGCACGTTTCACTGAAAAATATCAGTATCATCAGAGGTTTCTAAGTAAATTAATAACAATCGAAATAATTCTATTAATATAAAATTAACGAATAATAAAAAATGATTATATTCGGAAAGGAATATCGCCTCCTTTCCGACTTAATTTTACATCTTGTGCCATTTTGTCAATGTTATATATGGACAGACTTGCTTACTTTTCTATTAAATGTAGAAATAAATTTTACCATTATTTTTTGCCGCAAACCATTTAATCTTGTTGTTTAATCCTTTTTCTATATGAATAGCTCATTACAATTATTGTTAATATTTCGTGTAAACAGCAGAGAGATGCTAAGTAGGACATTGTCTCAGGTAAGATTGCATGGTAAATCAAGACTCGCGCGTATTTCTTCCACCAGTTCACGTCACGCGGCAAAAACAGCTGATCGCTAGGTTAGCGCGGGAAGCCGGAATGGCCCCCCCTGCCTCAACACTGCATGGGAATCAGCGCTGCGGTGGCCGATTTCTGAATTAACGCTAAACAGATGATTCGTAGCGGCGGCGTTTGAACGATATTCTACTGCCAAACATTTTTACAAAAGTGCGGAAAAAGTAAACGATCGCAAAATTTGACTTTAAATAGATTCAGTGTACACCCGAAGAGGCGAGATTGAGAAACTACCCGAAAGGAGTGTCCAGTGCGAGAATAAATAACTATTGGAACGTGAGTTACCAAAATTAAAGTCATTTGTTACCTGGTTACATTTTATCACGCAGTTGTACTTCACACGCCACACATACACCTTCAAATCACTTAGTTTTTTTTCTTGTAAGGCATCTAATTGATATGTCTTGGTAGTTCAAAGGAGTCACGTCCTGAGAGTAAAGATTTTTCACGTATTAAACTCATGCTCTTCAACTGAGTCAAAATCTGAAATATACTAGCCGATACTTGATTGGATATATATATAAAAAATTGTCAATAATAATAACTTGTAAAATTTTTTCTCTGCAATTTTATAATTTTTTTCTACGAATGTTAGTCCTTCAGACGATTTGTTTGTTTTTAAAGAATCATTAAACTTAACTGATTTTTCCAAGCTAAACTGACTTGTTTAAATTTTTTCGTAGATCTAAAAATTTTATCAATCACATTTTTTTCTTGGAACAAACGTTTCCAAGTGGCGCCCACAAAAAGCATAGTATTAAGTTGTGTTACAGGACTACATCACTGCAGAGGATCCAGTCAACAGAGTAAGTAACAAAAGTGCGCGGAGGTAACGCCCGACATTTTACAACACAAACATTTACACAACAACGCACACTATTTCTTTTTGTTATAAATTGGCAGCCCAACTAGTGAGGCTTGAAAAAGACGGAACAAGCCCGGCAACTACCAACAGATCAAAATGCCGCAACCTAAGGGAAAAAAGGTGAAGAAGACTGTGGAACCCGAGTTAAGTGTGGAAGACGGAGAGGCAGTACAAGTGGAGGAAACGGAATTAGAACCGCCCAGACTAGAAATGGAAAGACCGGTACAAACGGCAGACGAATTAGAAGAACAAACGGGAGAAGAACCCATACAAATGGTAGAACAAACAGAGAAACCCGAACCAGAAAAAATAACAGGGAGCGTTGACACAAATATAATGATGATGATGGCGATGCTCCAAGAAATGAATAAAAACAGACAGGAGGATAAGGAGGAGAATAAAAAAAGTAATGAGCAAATGTTCCAAAAAATGGAAGAAACAAACAAAAATAATAATGAGAAAATGTTCCAAAAAATGGAAGAAATGAACAAAAATACAGAATCCCTGAAAGAGGATATGAATAAAAATAGACAGGAAGATAAGGAGGAGAATAATAAAAATATGGGGAAATTAGACAAAAACATAGAATCTTTAAGGGAGGATATAACCGAGAAAATAAATGATAATGGGAAAAAACTGGAGATATTTCAGGAGGAGAACAAAAAAAGCATAGAGTCCCTGAAAAAGGAAATTAGCATAAAGTACGAAACAGTAACCAAAAAGATCGATGATAATAAAATCGATAATGACAGGAAGGTCGAAAACATGGAGAAACAATTGGAAAGATTACAGGAGGGAAATAATACACGTTTCGAAAGTATAGAGGAGCAAACAGTAGAGACCAAACAAGATGTTAGAAATCTCGAAAACAAGGTAAGGCAGAACCAAGACGCCATCATGCAGGAGGTGGGAGAAGTACAGAAAGACGTTAGCGAGAGGATGCAGAAAACAGATGACATCGCTAACAGGCTGGATGAACAGATAAAAACTAACAAAAATAGTATACTGGAAATAGACCAGAGAGAGAAAAACCTGCAGGAAAGATTAGAGGCGCTGAGAGACGCACCAATACTAAACACTCATACGTGTCATGGTGAAAACAGGGAAGTAATCAACTTCCAGGACTATCGACGAAACCCAATGGAATTTTTGGAAAGAATGGAGGAGTTTATTGGGAGAAATAGAGAAACAAGGTGGGACAGGATAAGAGAGATGCTTGACGAGACGTTTAAAAATACTAAGGATAACTGGTGGATAGCGGTACGACCCGAAATAACGAATTTAGCAGAGTTTAAATGCCAGTTTAAGGAAAAGTATTGGTCAGAGACCGCACAAAACAGGGTAAGAATGGACATTTTCTATGGCAAATACGACGCGTCCTATGGACAGTCCCCGACGTCTTATTTCCTGGGAAAGGTATGTTTAGCACGGAAGTTGATACCGCCGATCCCAGAAGAATGTTTGGTAAGGCAGTTAGCTGGACATTACAGCTATGGGATCAAGGATGCCCAATTATACGAACAGATTAGCAAAATAGCCGATCTGGCCAAATTATTGGAAAATTGCGAATCCACAGGAAGGTTCCAGGATTACCAACCCCCCAATCGTAAGGTAGAGTACAACAACAATAATAACGGACCAAACCGGAATGGAGGTGGGAACGGTAATAATCCAAACACCAATAATCAGAATAATAATATCCCACCAAATGGCCGAAATGATAACACTCAGGGCCCAATTAACCGCAACTATCCGGGACCAAACAGAGGTAATTACACCGGGAATAACTACGGTAGGAACTTCCACCAGGGAAACGGTTATCGCGGGAATAATTATAGAGGAAGTAATTATGGTCAACGTAATGGTTATCGCAACGGGGGAAACCAAGGAGGAGGCGATAGGAGAAACCAAAATGAATATAGGCCCCAGGTAAATTATACAATGGCCAATAACCGACGGCCATATCCACCTAATGTACCCACTTACATGTTTTACCCACAACAGGCGCCAGGTAGCCAGGGTAACACGGCGAATAGCCAACCTATTAACGGTAATCCCGAGGTCAGGCAGGAAACACCGACGGGTCAGCAACCCAATGTTCCGGGAGACCGGGCCAATGAGACAGTGGCTCATTTAAACTAAACGCGGCAGTGAAAACGGAAAACCGCCCTTCACTGAACCAATATTATGGGGTGACACATGACGAACATAGACAGGACAAAGACGGGACTAGGATAAGAATAAATAATTACCTTAAGGATATTAGAGAGGAGTTATTAGAAGAAGGTGATAATATTATTAAAAATAGTAACCAAGGGAATAATAGTATCGTGCAGATTAAAGCATATATCAATGGCATAGAAGCGATACTACTCATTGACACGGGGTCAAATGTGTCACTTATCGATAGCATTGAGTTAGAGCGGATTAAACAAAATAGTAATTTACCAATACCCACTCTACCGATAAATAACATTATTTTAGTCGGAGCAACGGGGAGGCAAAATAAGTCAATAAAGAAACAGGTGTCATTAGAGATGACTAGTAATGGGGTAACAATACCAATAGGGTTATTAGTGGCGAGTAATTTACCCATGAGTATACTAATAGGCTGCGATATACTTAGGCCATACAATGCTGTAATAGATTTGGAAAGTAAGGTGATAACTTTTAAGACTAACAAGGGGATTTGGACCAATAATTTAATCAATGTCCAAGGAAGTGGTACAGACAATACACCTTATCAAGCGATAGTGAACCATTATTATTGTACCGATCGTCCAATCAATATGCCATTATATCAGGAGGAAAACCCAGAGTTGTGGTTAGAAAAGTTAGAAGAAATACGGGATTTCCAAAGGACGAAAGCAAGGGGTCTGATCAGCGAAAAACAGGCGGAACAATTAATCGAGGTATACAACCATTATAAGCACATATTCTCGAACGCTCCAGGTAAAGCCAGAGATTATCAGTGCACCATAAAATTCAAAACTCCGGTGGAATTTAACAGGAAATCGTACCCGATCGCATACTCGCTAAAGAACGAAGTCAGGGAAGAATTGAACAGGATGATAGAGGACGACATAATCGAGTATAGTCATTCGCCCTTTACCAGCCCAATCATAGCGGTGCCAAAGAAGAACGGAAAGGTACGTATATGTCTCGATGCTAGGGAGATTAACAAAATGATTGTTAACGACCGCACATCACCTGGGGAGATAGAGGAGATATTAAAAAAGTTCCACGGAATCAGATATATAAGCTCATGGGATACGGTATGCGGTTACTGGCAGATAGAACTCCACCCTGATAGTAGGAAATATATGGCATTCATATTCGAGGGCAGAAACTATCAGTTTAAGCGGTTACCTTTTGGCTTAATAAATTCTGTGGCGGTGTTTGTAAAGATAATGGACAGAATATTGGGGCAGGAAGTACTGAAGTTTACGACAGTGTACGTCGACGACCTACTGGTGACTTCAGCGAATTGGGACGACCATTGTAATAGGGTTGAACAGGTGCTACAGAAATTATCAGAGAATAATATCACCCTCAAATTAGACAAGTCCCAATTCATTGCAAATGAGGTGAAATTTTTAGGATTTAATTTAACAGAACAAGGGATTACTCCATCCAAGGAAAAGGTAGAGGCCATACAGAAGTTCCCCACCCCAAAGAATAGGAAACAGCTGCAGTCATTTTTAGGAATCTGCAACTATTACAGAAAGTTTCGGTCCAATTACTCAGAACTAACTGCCAGGTTCCAAAAGCAGTTATCAGCTAAAAACAAATGGACTTGGGGACCAGAGCAAGATGGAGTGCTCAATATAATAAAGGAAAAGTTTTTAGAAACCGTAATGTTGCATCATCCCGACTTTACAAAACCATTTTTTCTAAACTGCGATGCCAGTAACGTGAGTTTAGGTGCAGCCCTCTATCAGGAAGATCAGGACGGTAACCATTTAGTAATTAGCTTTGCTAGCCGCGTGCTGAACAGTTGCGAACGAAACTACAATACTACCGAAAAAGAACTGTTGAGTGTAGTTTTCGCATGCGGTAAATTTAGGACATATATATTAGGGTACCCCATAACAGTTAGAAGCGACCACAAATCTATATCATTTTTAAAGCATTGTAAACTGAACCACGGAAGGCTGACTAGATGGGTTTTGGCCTTGCAAGAGTACAATATCACATGGGAATATATACCCGGCAAACAGAACGTAGCCGCCGACGTCTTATCTCGCGTCAATATACCAGACCAAACCTTTGACGGCGAAAAAGAACAATTGGCCAAGGAGGAACATTATTAAGAGCAGGGAGGATTTAAAAGATATTTTGCAAGAAATAAAGTCACAACAAGAGGCCGATCCGAAATTAGGAGATATTAGAAAAAGGGTACAGGAAGGCGATGAGGTCATAAACAGATTTTATTGTATACACGACGACACTTTGTTTATTAGGAATACCCCGCAACAAGAGAATTGGAAATTGGTGATTCCACCAGCGATAGAGAGACCGCTAATAATCGACTATCACGATAGGTACGGACATATGGGTGCCCTCAAAGTAAGGAAGGCATTGGAAGAGCAAACATACATCAAAGGGATGAATAAGAAGGTGCAACTGGCGATACGGTCGTGCGATATTTGTCAAAAAGTAAAGTGTGATAACGAGAGGAAGGAAGGGGTAATGATACCCATATTATCTACCGAAAAATTGGAAAAGGTATTTCTCGATATCTGCGGACCCTTTCCACGCAGCGCTGGGAGACACCGATATAAATTTATCGTAATCATTTTCGACCACTTTAGCAAGTATACAAAGCTATACCCAATAACTAGGGCAACGACCAGGAAAATAATAGACATAATAATCAAACGTTATATAATGGAAGTGGGCCGACCGTATTCTATAATTACGGACCACGGTACTCAGTTTAGGGGAAAACTTTGGAAGGAAAGCTTGGGAGAACACGGAATAAAAACGTACAAGACGTCCGTATATCACCCGAATAGTAACCCAGCCGAGAGAGTGTTAAGGGAGGTAGGACGGTTACTAAGAACATACTGCCATAACGAGCAGAAAAGATGGCATGAATATGTAGCCTCTACCGAGGATTTTCTCAATTTCTCGCATCACAATACCATCGAGATGTCGCCATAC
The DNA here is from genome assembly GCA_034769895.1 of Magicicada septendecula. Taxonomy (NCBI): domain Eukaryota; kingdom Metazoa; phylum Arthropoda; class Insecta; order Hemiptera; family Cicadidae; genus Magicicada; species Magicicada septendecula. Next base: position 879,998,898 of record CM068367.1, on the reverse strand, counting down.
ACGGTTATGTTCGAAAGACCCCCACCACGAGAGATAAAATAAATTATTAATTTTCCCGACGAACCCGCATACCAATTTGAAGGGGCAAAATTCTATAATAAGGTGTTAGAAAAAACGGAACAGCAGCGGAAAAAATATATCAAATCACAGCCTAAGGCAATTAAATATGTGGTAGGTGAAAAGGTGTTAGTTAAAAATAGAGAATTGCCCAGTGCTATACAAGGCATAACGAGGAAATTGCTACTCTTATATACAGGGCCTTTCACGATAACCAGAGACAATAAAAACAATACCTACGAGGTAACTGACACAATTAGGAACAAGGTAAAAGGTACGTATAACCAGACTTCATTAAAAAAGTACCATGATTAAAAAAATCCCAAGTCGAATACTCAATCAGTGACCAAGTACCATGACCAAAAACCAAAGTCAAATACAGCATCATAGAGAAGGTACCTTGACTAAACATGTTAACGTGAATTTTTTAACTTAGCCATAATTAGAAAGGAGGTAGAGATTATTAAATAAATATAAATATTATTGTATAGAGATTATTATTAAATAAATATTACGAGAAGGACACCTTACACCAAAGGCATAATGATATATATATAAAATATAGATTTATTTCCAATAGCCATGTCAACGTATATTTACCAGCTTACCCGTACTTAGAGAAGGAGAGAGATTGTTATTAATAAATATTACGAGAAGGACACCTTATACCAAAGGCATAATGATATATATATAAAATATAGATTTATTTCCAATAGCCAAGTCAACGTATATTTACCAGCTTACCCGTACTTAGAGAAGGAGAGAGATTATTATTATGAATAAATATTACGAGGACACATTCCACTATAGGCAAGATTTATTTCCAATAGCCATGTCAACGTATATTTACCAGCTTACCCGTACTTAGAGAAGGAGAGAGATTATAATAAATGAACATTACGAGATGGACACTTAGTAAAGGAGAAAAGAAGGAGAAATGCTGTCATATATTTGATACTAAATGGAAATGATAAATGAAAAATAAAAAAAAATAAAAAGGGAGAACAGTGTGTTACATAAGGAGGTAATGATGAATATGAATATAGCTATTAACATTGAATGATTTTAAACGATAATTTTAACCTGCGGAGAACGATATATTAATATAATTGTGAATTAATCAGAAGAGTTTAAGAAAGGGAATTTATGTGTAGGAGCCTATGATCTTTGAATATTGTATATTTTTTTTTATTATTATTATTATTTGTTGCAAAGGTGCAATTATTATTTTCTGAACAGGGATGTGTTGCCTCTGATTTCAGTAGTTATAGACAGGAAGTATAACATCTTCTCCTGTGTTATAACTTAGGGAACCCGCAATAATTGGTTCTGCCAATTATTCAGGCTGCCTTACTTGTGACGAGCTGAAAATTAATCAGAACAACAAACAATAAATATACAAGGATTCAGGGAAGGGGAGACTGTTGATTTATGCACTCAGTATAGTATGTACTCCTGATGACATCTCTTTATTACATATTGTATTATTTTCTCTACTTAAAATTCTCGACACATATGCTTCAATAGCTTACAGTTTACATTATGATTATATTTTATTCTTTACAAGGCCCCTTAAAATAAGATGTACATGAATTTAATTAATTCTCCGGATCCGGGATTTCCTCTAATACGTTAAGAATGGTTACCTCGCCATATAAAGCTTTCAAAATTTTGCCATTTGAAGAATGGTCTTTATTAATCTTTTAAACGATAAGGCTTTACAGTTTAGAGCTATAACTCTTTTACTAGGGATAAGTATACAAGTTATGAGTATACAATTACTGTTATACAATTACTTAAAATGTCTTAATGTGGTTAAATTAATTGTCTTTTGTTGAATATAATATTTAGTATTTCATAAGCACGGAAGGCTTGCCTCCGTGTCACCTTTTTTTGATGTCTTCCAGCTCTGCGTTATTCCAGTCGTAGGTCCTCGGTTGCAGCATGTTTGAAGTAGGTCAGGTGTCTCTCATTATCTTCGTATCCGGGAATGGTGTAGTCCTGAAGTCTTTTAGATCATGGTGTCTCCTGGTTCTCAGCTCTTGGCTAACTGATAGTAATAGCTCGTTGATCTGAATGATTAACACAAAGTTTCATTCACCTGTATCCACTTCACATGATAGTTTGATTGTAGCACTTCACTTCATGGGATTACCACAGTTTAAATTACATAAGTATTATATTTTAAGATTTTTGAAGAGATGTCACCGGCGCTAAATTTTAGTTATTCATCCTCACTCGTTTACACCATATTTATATGAGTCGCCGTTCAACTACATTAACGCAACACATTGTTTAATAGTAAAAAGAATGCGTCAGTGTCTTAACTGACGGATTAATTACATTTTGTAATAAACTATTTTTAACGTTGCACATATCGGCAGTACACAGCTTACTGTTTGACCGCTCCCTAGCAAGTGGGCGAAAATAGTTAGGGGTGAGAGTATTAATCTCGCGACGGTTCAACTCAACATAAAAATAGTTCCAAGTTTCTTTTTTATTTAAAGGACTAAAATTAGATTAAATAATTAAGTAGAGAGATTCTTAGTTACAATTGCTATCAAAGTACATTATAGTAGTCTAGTTTAATTATTTAAATAATAATCAATTTACAATTATTTTTAGTTAGTTAAGGGGTTGGAAAACAAGTTGATTCTGGTTAGCGCCTGTTTCTGCAGGATTAATTAACAAGCTTTACCCTTTCTGTACTCTCGTATTCCATTTAATATATTATTAGACTTTCATTTAAATATTATTATTATTTAATGATTACAATAAGCTTTAGGTAAAAAATTGTGAGATTTTATTAAACACTTAAAATTTATCAACCTATACACTATCAACTTAATTAATTAATTTATTTTTATTAATAAAATCGTCACATACTCCGCCTCTTAACAAATACAGACTCCTGACAAGTTGGTTAGCAATGTACCGGGAGTATGCTTGGGGAGTACCGTGTGTAATTTCTCTATTATTATTATTTATTATTAGTAGTACACGGTTTGTTTTTTTTTTCTAATTCTTTTTTAAATGATCTAGTTCTCATTTAAATATTCGCCTTCGTGAAATTCCCTTTATCTCACTTCTTACAGTACTAACTTATAATACTAATTTCCCTAATTACAGTAACTCACAATATCGTGGCCCGACTGACATCAGCTTACTCTAACTCTACACGTTAGCTTTCAGCATTCATAAATGAACTCTTGGCACCTTTTTGCCTCATCATTATCCTTTTCAGCCGGCGCCGTTGTGACTAGTTACTTTACATGTATATAATTCTATCTTGATTATATACCATAGACTTACTTCTAAAATAATCTAAAGAAGATCCCATACTCCACTCTAGATTATAGTTACTTGAGAGAAGCGGAATCTCACGATGGTAATTCTTATTATCTCTTTAACCATAACTAGACAACTTTGCGGAAGGGGAGAGACTTTACACAATTCATTGTATTTCACGCGCGGTGGTATTCATTGTTTAGGGAGGCAACGGTTTATCACAATAGGGAGAGTGTGGCTGCTTACTACAATTTCTTAACACGCTTTATTGTTCTCTTACTGGCCACAACTGGTTGTTGACTATTCAACTATACTTTTATTATTATTTACCTTTCTCTTATTTACTGCTACACGTTACACAAATTTAGTTTAACTTAAGATTTATTCAGCCTTATTATTACTTCGGGGGGTTTAAAACTACCTAGAATTATTTCCTACACTTTAATACATGGTAAACATTTATTAACAGTTATTATTAAACATTTGCATTAGTTACGATACAACGTTATCTTTTTTTTTTTTACACACAAATATAAAAATATAAATCAATCGTATTCTTACTCTTTCATTAATAAACAATCAAAATGAGATGACAAGCTTTGTCATTTTACATTGGTAGAGAGAGAGAAATCTCACACAGGTTTAAATATGCGTACGGCAAAAGATTCCCCCTTCGGCAACTACACACAGGAAGGGACACGCTTCTTATAACAATAGAACTAACAAAGAGGGTGTCGTTGTAGTTTAACTCAACTATGGGGGGAGGTTCACTATGACAGTTTACACACACACAGGCGCAGACAAGAATTCAACTGGTCTGATATTGTTTACAAACCGACAGGTTGATGAATGAATTTTTGACAAGCACGTACCTGCTGTTATATCGTATTCTTGGCGCGTTTTTAGTTAACATTATGTTCATTCCTATATCTAAATAATATTTAAATTACTTATTTATTATACTATTATAATAACTATTATCGTTTAATTTTTATTTAATATTTTAGACACATTTTAAAGTACATGAGTGAATAAATCAACAGCTTTGGTGTGTGGGTTTATCGGGACACAATTACTTCTTAAATAACACAAGTCACAAAATTTTTTACAAAGGAGTCGCAAAATTTAAGCAAATTAGCAGAGTGGCGCAATTTATAACATCTTCTCCTGTGTTATAACTTAGGGAACCCGCAATAATTGGTTCTGCCAATTATTCAGGCTGCCTTACTTGTGACGAGCTGAAAATTAATCAGAACAACAAACAATAAATATACAAGGATTCAGGGAAGGGGAGACTGTTGATTTATGCACTCAGTATAGTATGTACTCCTGATGACATCTCTTTATTACATATTGTATTATTTTCTCTACTTAAAATTCTCGACACATATGCTTCAATAGCTTACAGTTTACATTATGATTATATTTTATTCTTTACAAGGCCCCTTAAAATAAGATGTACATGAATTTAATTAATTCTCCGGATCCGGGATTTCCTCTAATACGTTAAGAATGGTTACCTCGCCATATAAAGCTTTCAAAATTTTGCCATTTGAAGAATGGTCTTTATTAATCTTTTAAACGATAAGGCTTTACAGTTTAGAGCTATAACTCTTTTACTAGGGATAAGTATACAAGTTATGAGTATACAATTACTGTTATACAATTACTTAAAATGTCTTAATGTGGTTAAATTAATTGTCTTTTGTTGAATATAATATTTAGTATTTCATAAGCACGGAAGGCTTGCCTCCGTGTCACCTTTTTTTGATGTCTTCCAGCTCTGCGTTATTCCAGTCGTAGGTCCTCGGTTGCAGCATGTTTGAAGTAGGTCAGGTGTCTCTCATTATCTTCGTATCCGGGAATGGTGTAGTCCTGAAGTCTTTTAGATCATGGTGTCTCCTGGTTCTCAGCTCTTGGCTAACTGATAGTAATAGCTCGTTGATCTGAATGATTAACACAAAGTTTCATTCACCTGTATCCACTTCACATGATAGTTTGATTGTAGCACTTCACTTCATGGGATTACCACAGTTTAAATTACATAAGTATTATATTTTAAGATTTTTGAAGAGATGTCACCGGCGCTAAATTTTAGTTATTCATCCTCACTCGTTTACACCATATTTATATGAGTCGCCGTTCAACTACATTAACGCAACACATTGTTTAATAGTAAAAAGAATGCGTCAGTGTCTTAACTGACGGATTAATTACATTTTGTAATAAACTATTTTTAACGTTGCACATATCGGCAGTACACAGCTTACTGTTTGACCGCTCCCTAGCAAGTGGGCGAAAATAGTTAGGGGTGAGAGTATTAATCTCGCGACGGTTCAACTCAACATAAAAATAGTTCCAAGTTTCTTTTTTATTTAAAGGACTAAAATTAGATTAAATAATTAAGTAGAGAGATTCTTAGTTACAATTGCTATCAAAGTACATTATAGTAGTCTAGTTTAATTATTTAAATAATAATCAATTTACAATTATTTTTAGTTAGTTAAGGGGTTGGAAAACAAGTTGATTCTGGTTAGCGCCTGTTTCTGCAGGATTAATTAACAAGCTTTACCCTTTCTGTACTCTCGTATTCCATTTAATATATTATTAGACTTTCATTTAAATATTATTATTATTTAATGATTACAATAAGCTTTAGGTAAAAAATTGTGAGATTTTATTAAACACTTAAAATTTATCAACCTATACACTATCAACTTAATTAATTAATTTATTTTTATTAATAAAATCGTCACAGAAGGGACAGAGAATGTATGCCATAGCGAGCCACTCTGACTCCCAACCCTCTATGTAAGTTAGGGAATTGATAGGGAATTATATCAAAGATTAATTATAAAACATCAAGGTAAAAAGGAAAGGAATAGGTGATACGACAAAGAACGAAATAGGAATATTGAGTTGGATTAATATATTAAAGGAGTAGTACAGGAATTTAATTATAAGATAAAAGAGTGAAATAAAAAGAAGCTAATAATAAAGGGTTATTATAGAGATGATAATTTCATCAAAACCAAAGATATGTTTTTCCAAAATTATCAACTTTAACGGAGAGGCATATGTAACGTCACAGAACGTTCCATAAAAGGAAATCATTTATATAGTAAGTTAGCATAAGAGGAAAGTGAGGTGAACAGTATCGAACACAAGTAGTCCCAAAAAATTGTGTAATTTTGTATAATAATTATTTCTATCAACTTGAAAAAACGACCAAACTATGACTAAGACAAAACCCCATATATATTATTAAAGTGAATAAGAGTGAAAAAACCATAATGTCAGAATCAACCAAAATAAAGTCAATAATTATTAAGTTTTATAACTATGAATAGAGTATTAAAAACTATTTTTTGTGAATGAATGGACATGATCCATTATTATATTATGTGATGTAAATAAAATAAATGTATTAAATGACTTAAATACATTTTTAGAAAGAATCTAAGTTAAAATAAAAATGATATATTTGTTATGACAAAAAATATTAATGTGTTGGGTTTGAGACCATACACCAAGATTTCATGAAAAAATTAATTATTATCAGATTTAAATAAAAACTATATGTAATTGTCAAGCAGACAATAGTGAACAATTTATCTTAAATAAAGGAAGCTGTCAAATGAATAAAAAGCAGTCAAAATAGCCAAAAACAGTGTTAACTAAAAACATGTAATAGGCATCTAATATTGTATAATTTATGAATTTAATGTTGCCAAAATGCAACCAAACTGTATTAGAAAGCTGTAATATGATATGAAGCAACTATACTAATATACCTGACCAACTTTAACATTGTAATAGTCAAGTTAGCAAAATATTTACTTATACCATGTATGGCTGGAACCAATCATCCAGTACAAAAATAATCATATCTGGCTAAATACTTACATAATACTAACAAAAATAAGATAGAAAGGTACAATACATCAGTATACCTTAATAAGAAACAAACTCAGTTGAAAGTAAAGTCAATTCTAAAAGAATTTAACTAATTAGAGTGAGATTTGTCACGCCATAAAAAAGGACATCTCAAGACCAATCAATGATGCTGTGTCATCTTGTGATAAATACAATATATGTACAGAGTAACCAGGTATCACAAAAGATAGACAAAATAATAAACTCTGTGTGTACAGTAGTGAAATAATACATATATTAAAGAAAAAGACTAATCATTGTATTAGAAAACTGACAAGAATCTAGGCCATGAGCAGAGGCCATATAAAATTGTATTTATTTGTGTTTTATTTATGTTAAAATTTGTTTATTTTGTTGTAGGAAGGTAGTAGTATTAGATGTTCAGCTTGTGGAAGGAACTTAGTAACTCCACAACAATTTTTGTTATAAAAAATGAGTTTTCAATGACAACAACTCAAGGTGAGGGTTGTATATTGTATTGTTTATTAGACTTAAGTTAATTAGAAACCAATCATATTTAGTATCGCTAGATTCAGTTAAAAACAGGGAATCTAAATGTATTAATGGCATACAAATTGTGAGTACTAATGTAAAACTGTTTGATAAATACCAGTGTAATTTTTGAAATATCCTTTGTATGAAGAATAAGAAATTCGTTCTAAAAGCTTCTACGGAAGTGAAAATTGTTCCATGACATTCCATTTCGTTTATTCTCGAACATTCTAGAAAGAATTTTTACACAAATATACCGGAAGTCGATGAAAACAGTCATCCTGAATTAGTATAAAAGAGAGACCAAATTCGACCCAAAAACACTTGAAACTTGAACTCCAGAACTGATGCATCTCACACAACACTGATCAACGCAGCTAAGGCGAAACCGAAGAGGCGAGAAATCGACAAGACACGGCAGGAAGACTTTTCCCGTACGTAGACATACCGACTGACTTAACCTCAACGAGAATCTTCGCCAAATGTATCGCTGAAATAGAGCAGCGATACGGCAAATTTTAATAGAAATCACGCAGCCAGAACGTCGACGGCCCAGGAGGGACCAAAAATTTAAATAGAGAACGAATTCTGCTGTGTTCGCATTGACTGACTAACGTGACAATAATTCCCCCTAACGTAAACATACAATACACAAAACCTTCCTCAACACTGCATGGGAATCAGCGCTGCGGTGGCCGATTTCTGAATTAACGCTAAACAGATGATTCGTAGCGGCGGCGTTTGAACGATATTCTACTGCCAAACATTTTTACAAAAGTGCGGAAAAAGTAAACGATCGCAAAATTTGACTTTAAATAGATTCAGTGTACACCCGAAGAGGCGAGATTGAGAAACTACCCGAAAGGAGTGTCCAGTGCGAGAATAAATAACCATTGGAACGTGAGTTACCAAAATTAAAGTCATTTGTTACCTGGTTACATTTTATCACGCAGTTGTACTTCACACGCCACACATACACCTTCAAATCACTTAGTTTTTTTTCTTGTAAGGCATCTAATTGATATGTCTTGGTAGTTCAAAGGAGTCACGTCCTGAGAGTAAAGATTTTTCACGTATTAAACTCATGCTCTTCAACTGAGTCAAAATCTGAAATATACTAGCCGATACTTGATTGGATATATATATAAAAAATTGTCAATAATAATAATAACTTGTAAAATTTTTTCTCTGCAATTTTATAATTTTTTTCTACGAATGTTAGTCCTTCAGACGATTTGTTTGTTTTTAAAGAATCATTAAACTTAACTGATTTTTCCAAACTAAACTGACTTGTTTAAATTTTTTCGTAGATCTAAAAATTTTATCAATCACATTTTTTTCTTGGAACAAACGTTTCCAAGTGGCGCCCACAAAAAGAATAGTATTAAGTTGTGTTACAGGACTACATCACTGCAGAGGATCCAGTCAACAGAGTAAGTAACAAAAGTGCGCGGAGGTAACGCCCGACATTTTACAACACAAACATTTACACAACACCCAAATTCTTTTTGTTATAAGATTAACATAATACATAGGTAGAGTTTCTAAATTGAACTTTGGTTGTAAGTGTATATTCTAGTGTTTATTTGAGTCTATAGGCCTACTACATGCAGTGTGTACTCTATTGTATGAGAAACCTCAAAACATTCTAGTTGAAGTCTTGTTAGCTTAGTAGTAAAACATCCATTTTTAAAGCACATCCCTGGATTGCAAATCCGTAATGGAGACCACACTCAGCAGATAAGAAATCAAAAGTTGTCTACACCCAGTATTGGTTACATTTTTACTTTCGTAAAGGGCACCTATACTACTTCAACTTTTATATTCAATATGTCGACTTCCGGAAATGTTTTTTGTTTATAACTTCTTGATTTGCTTTCAACTTGAAGCAAATTAGGTCCACTTGATCATCCAATTCCATATAAGTAAAAATAATGTTCAAATATAAAAACTTTTTCCAGCGTCATTAAAAAAAAAACTTTTAAACACTAACTAGCTTAAAATAATTCCATTACAACAATCGATGAATCGCTCACAGATTACGTAGACTTCTGAGTTTCAGTACTGTTTGTTTTAGCGCATACTATAGAAAACGAGTTACAAGAAATGTTATTTCAACACATTAGTACAAGTAGACATTTTTCTCAGAATTTGTGCATACAGTTAAACATTTTGGAAGCGATTGGAAAACAGTTGTGTACGTCAAAGACAGATTACGTTTTCTTACCTGTCATAAGGAAGTACTATATAGTTTTCAGCATTTGTTATAGACACCCTTCCAACAGTCGTAAGTTTTATCATGTCTTTCCCTTTCATTAACAATTCTGAAACAAAACAGAAAGCATAATAAACATTAAACGTTTTAAACTGTTGTAGATTTTTACCTTTCAGAATAAAAATATTTATTTCGTTTGTACGAAAAGAGGCGACAACACTGATTTTATTTCACGTTTAATTCTCAGATTCTCGGTCTGTAGTTAGAAAGTTACATAAATATTTAATTTTTTTTTTTGTTGCCAATCATTAGCTGTGTTTCATTGTTCACTATTGTATAGTCGTATAGTCAGAGAATAAAATAAAATGTTAATTAAATTGTTTGAATTCTGAAACAATACGTCCAAACATAATTAACATTTTACCTGTTCTCGTCATTATTAATACTAACAAAACTGGCAAAGTGCTTTTTAATAAATTATTCCAAAACTGAATAAATTCATCGATTTTCTTTTATTTTCACAATATCGCATATCATAAGAGCGGTGTTTACTAAATTTTATGTACAGTTTGACACTATTTTATGTTTACATTCTATCAAAATTTAAATGGCGTAAATAAATATATGCGTATTATATATATATTGCAACGTTACAACAATTATACAAATATATTACCATGTACTCAACGCAACTAAATATGTATTACACCGGCCAGGTCGCAGGATTTGTTTCTCTCGTTGCGTTAATTATATGTAGTTGCACAATAATTAAATAGTTTTTAAAGAGGAGTGAGACGTTGTTGACATGAAATAAATCATTTAAAATCGTTTCAAATAATCATTCTAAAATTTATTAATTAACAAAAAAAATATTTCAATATTAAAATTTCAAACATTAGACACATAAATATTTACCTTTATAAGTGTTACAAAAATACTGTAACCTGCAATGCTATTCATAACATACCACAAAAAAATAAACACCCATATAATCTTATTGATTAAACAACATGTTAAAAAAGTTATTTAAATTCTTTTATTTCTGTGTGTCTGAAATTAACTCAACTTTTAAATACTGATAGCAACTCAGTTACAAACAATATAAGATTAAGTTTCAAGAATGAATTTATTGTTGCTATAAACAAAAATAAAATACTCTACCATTTACTTCCAATCTATTATGGACTTATACTGACACACCCAAAAAATACGACAAAAGATTATTATTTCTTTACTAGATTTGCTTGTTAACTTACTCGCTTATCTAAGTATTATTTAATCTTAAAACTCTAATTATTATATTCATATTTAAGTTCTTTTTCGAGAGCTCTCTTCACAATAAAATATAATTGTTTTTTTTATCACCTGCGTTTATCTGCCGTTACCGTTCAGTTTGTTCAGTTTTATTTGTTTATTGTTCAGTTTTTAATTAACAATTAATCAAAATGAACAACACATAAATAATAACAACAACAAATGGGCCACATTCACATACATAAATAATAAAACGACAAAGCTAACAAAATTATTTAAAAACACAGATATCAAAATAGCACACAAAACTAATAAAAATAATTAACAAAAACTAAATAACCCACACAACAAAGATAATACAACTACTAACGGTATATACAAAATTGAATGCCAAGATTGCAATAAATGTTACATAGGACAAACAAAAATCAGCCGAAAAAACGTTATTTTGAACATCTAAATGCATACAAAAAACCAGAAATATATAAATCCAATTCAGCCACACATGCAATAAACACGGGACATGAATACTAAGACATAACTAATATGACACTAATAAAACACATACTACACAAAGGGACCATAATGAACATTTGGGAAAATTTACAAATATACAAACATAAAACACAAAACAAACTAATACCCGAACAAATACAAATCAATACAAAACAAGACACTATTTTCAAAGCACTCAACATCGAAAATACACAAAATACTAATACATACACCACAATCACACACAAACTACCACTTTGTGATACCAGAAACCAACAGGAGACCACAATGACGACAGACCAACACATTCACTAGATGCAGAATCGCGAAGTCTGATGATGAGAGCACAATAGCTCTCGAAACATGTTCCTAGTAAGGAAAATAAAATATCTTGAGGTAATTTCAGTATAAATAATAAATAGATTATATAAATCAAGAAATGGACTGTAGCAAAAAGAGTTTGTATTGTGCCAATACAAGCATAGGCTGTAATGCGCATATATAATATAAAATAAATATTTAATTTAATTTTAATAATATATAATAGACGAGCAGGTGTGAAATTGGAAGCTGGCTTGCAAACAGGAGTCAACACGCAGGATCACGTGATTACCGCTGCATGTGTGTATACAAGTAAATAGTGTGTGTGCGTGAAGCCTGTTTGTTCCTGAAAGTTTGCAACCTCACCCCAAGTCAATGCTAAATTAAGAATATATTTAATATTTAGCAAACCATAAATGTTAGCGAGAAGGTAAAAACTTCTAAAAATGTGTAAAAATCAGACACAAGTGGAGTGCGAATTTTACGTAATTCGGACAATCAGTGCGAATCCAGTGCGTTTTTAAAGCATTATAATTACACTAGTGGTGCGAGCATCACGATAATTGCACATCACATAGGTCATTAAATTAGACAATATTTTATCGCCGTGAAATAAGCGTTAAACAGTGCGATTGGCGAAAAAGTGCAATTATGTGAAATAGGACGAGAGTGGGGGCTATCAAGCCATGGTTCAACTGTCGACAGGCTAATTCCTGAATCGAAAGCTGCAGTTTTCTTGGTGTATATAAATAGAAGCCCAGGAGAGCTAATCTCTCTCTTCTAACAGTGTTCATTTGTGGCGGAACGCTATGTCCGTCAGAGACGCGAAATTTTAATTACTTTGGACAGAGTTAGACAATATGTCTAACACCAATAAGACTTTTGTTAATCGTAACTTGTAAAGTAATACGATAAATATTTCGATTTAACATAATAATGGAAAACAGTAATTAAAAAGTAACGTAACAACCAAATCGTCAGAGGTCTGCAAGTGATCTACATCTAGGAGCACTACTCCAGACCGAGGACGAGAGCACTACATGGCATAATTTCCAGTCGTAAAGGACGAGTCATCGAACTTCCGAGAAGACCCGGAGGACGAGGAACGGATCCAGGGGTTCCGAGAGGACCCGGAGGACGAGGAAAGGATCCAGGACTTCCGAGAGGACCCAGAGGACGAGGAGAGGATCCAGGACTTCAAGACTACGCAGGATTCACAACATCAGGGACTCAGGACCAGGACAGGGTATGCTGAGGAACCGCTACAATTAAGGTGAAAGAAAGCCATGTATTCCTCATAACAAAAGACTTAATCAAAGATTGATAAACATTGTCAAAAGAAAGACAATAATTTCAAAAAGTGTAATTTATAACTTATAGATGTAAATGTCTTGTATAAAAATTATAGCATAATTTTTGCAGTAATAATTTATTGAAAATACGTAAATTTAAATTGTAGAGTAATTATGAAAGCATTGTAGAGAAATTATGAAAGCATAATTTTTGCAGTAATAATTTATAAAAAATATTTAAATTTAAAATTTTAGAGAAATTATGAAAGCATAATTTTTAAATTGATAATGATTGAAAATATTTCAATATACATGTGAAAGAATCAATTAGATTTGTTCAAATAATGAACAAATAGTTAACTTAGTTAAATATTTTTATATTGAAAGCACACATTCAGACTGAGTAGTCCAGACAGTATAACATAATGAAGAAATGTTTTTTTTTTTTATTAAAATTAATAATATTATGTCTATGATATAAGCTTTATGTTGGTGATGAGATTACAGCAAATTAAGAAACTTTGAAACCATGTATAATGAATATCGTATGACGAAGTAATCATTATTTGTATAGTATTATTTCTTGATATGTTTGTTTAAATTAATAAATGAAAGCATTTTGAATTTCCTAAAAAGGCTACCATTATTATAATTACACCTGAACACCTGAACGTACACGTTGTTAGAAATGCTATTTATCGTTGTATAATTTATCGCTCAAGAGCGTGCGCTCGACACACTTACATTTAATAACGTTGTATCGTTGTATAAAATTGGCGCTCCAAGATCGTGGGGCTCCACAAATTTAAATTATATTAAATTTGCAACAACGTTTATATCGTTGTAATATATATATATTGCAACGATACGGTTAGCATAAGTATATGTATCAACCCCTGACTGAGGTATGATAAAGTGCTTTCGTATATAAGTATGAAATATGTAAGATGTACATAATAAAAATGATATAATAAAGATACGTTAGGTATAAGAAATAATGTAATAAATATAAGTAGTATTTTTTTTTAATAAATCAAATATTGTAAGTAACCATGTATATGTAAACATATGGCTTAGTTGGTTTCAAAATGTAACGAAGGGGAGCAATTGACACGCGCTAACTCGCAGAGGTGACGTCTGAACGACATGCGGCCGCCTGTGTATCATTCTGCGTGTGTGTGTGTATGTGTACATGTGTAAATAACAGACAGGTTAAATTATGCAAACGAGGGTGGAAGATTTCACACAGTTTTTTAAGTACTGTACGTGAACCATAAGTCACACGAATCAGCTACATATGTAAAAACATAGCTGACGCCTGGCGCTTCAATTTGGCGTTAAGTGGTCATTAATCGTGGGAACGGTTCGGACACCATGTGAAATTTTGCCATCACTGCCATAATTTACACACCGTAACATTCAAAATTTGCATAAATAAGGTTTAATATTATACCGAACGATTGGTGTAATAATATTTATAAAAAAGTGTGCGCTTCATAGAAAGACGCGTAGGTTGAAACTAACGATTAAACCGACGCGCCGGCCTGTTCAATGTTGTCAGAACAGTTTCCAACAGGAATTCCAACGAGGCAGTAGTATAAAACCCCAGCGAGCGACAGACTCTTTCTCAGATCAAGTTTATTTAGTACGAGGAATCCACGCATCTCGACACCGTAAATTTTACAAAGTTTTATAATGTTTTTAAACGGTAGTATATAAATTGAAGTGCGATGAAACCGGCAGTACATCGGTGCAGTTATTAAAGAACTCGTGTGATTTGAAACAGACTATATAAATGAATCTACGAGAGTTGTAACTACATAGAACTTCTAGATAGCTACGAGGGACAAGAAAGAAGAGGACGAGGAACTAGACAAGTAGACGAGAGGACGCAGGGACAGCACATGCAGCTACATCCAGCCGTATAGCATCACGACTAGAGGTCCACGTCAGAACTCAGCATCCAGGAGACGGAGCGAGGAATTCAACGACGCAGAGACAGAGGAGCTGATACCGAAGAGGATCAACAAACTCGATAGTCCAGATGACGGTAACAACAAAGTTAAATGGGTGCAGAAAAATGCAGGTGAAGTCGAACATTTATTTAATATTATAAATGACCCTGAGGTCTATCGCCAAAAGCTCTAGTTTCCATTATCAAGTTTACAAGAACGTTAATATATTTTTAGATTTGAATAATGAATAAATAATTGTTCAAAATATAATTGAGTATAACTGTAGTAATCTCTTAAATAAATGGTCAAACAAGAACCATATTATTTTATTATATTTTGTAATTGATTAAATGAGTAATTTTAAATATGAGAATTACATAATTAGAAGATTGTTAATTAATTGAGACATTAAAAATAGAATCAATTAACGTAATAAATGTTCTCTATTAATATCTTGATAAATATTTTAATTAATTGAAAGTTTTATTTAAGTGGTATATATTGAAAACCACGCTTGTAAAGACAAGATTAATATTTAAATGTTATACGTATTAATCACGTTCCTATAATATTTATATGTGTTATATGTATATGTCTGTGTACTATTTCAGGTCATTATGAGTACATTAGATTCAGATTGAATATAAGGGTTCATATAATAAGTAACCCGCATTAAACATTTAAATAACATGAGAATTTGAATTTAATTTTTGAAGAAATCAAATGAATATACTTTTCTTAAAACAGTCGTACTAATTTCACAACCAGTACTAAATCCTCTGTACTCTTTACTTGTAAATTAAAACTTATAACGTTATCCACGTGCTTATCCACACTCAACCAACGACCAAAGCCTGCGACCCAGCCGGGGAACATCAAGGTAAATACTGCTGAAGAAGAGTATACCTCCGAGACGTGGGTAAGTACGCGCATATGAGTAAGAGCGTATGTGTAAAAGTAAGTGTATAAAAATAACGTTGTAATATATACTTCCAACGTTCATTACATTATAACGTCAAGTCTTCATTCACACTGGTTCATGCACTCTCAACTCTCAAGTATTCATTGTTATGGTTTTACTGTTTACCTTGGCATTTTCAATAACTATTTTTATAGATTTTAAAATATATATCTTTCTGCTAATAATTTTTAGAACACATCATTATTTGTTAGCAATTATTTCATCCAGTAGTATGATTCTGTCCCTTCAAATGTAATTTATGATTCAACCTTCAAAATTAATGTTTCTGTACATAACTTTGAGAGAACAGATATTTGTTATTTGTTTTGGAGACATGATGAAATGCTTCAGTAAAGTAGAATTACCTGCATGTTTGATTTGAGCATTATTTGAAAAGCATTACTGTACAAAATTATTTGATTGGGTAGTTCATTACCAACCAGAGTTTGTTACTTTCCAGTTTTTAGCACTAACATAAACACCACAGTAATTTGATGTTGCCGAATGAGAACCAGCATGCGATTGGTGTGAGTACCGCCATAACCATAACATTACTGAATCCGCTTTTTATACATTTCAATTAATCCACAAAGGAAGTATAGAAAGTGAAGAACATAACAATAGGTCATAAACTTATTTTCAGTTTATATGAGCTCTTTCGTCAAAAAGCTCTTAAATATTTCAAACAACGATAACATATCGTATCGTTTTTGAATTAGTTGTTTTATAGCGTGCTTTTAGCAAACAATTTTCATTGAAATAAAGGTTTCAAATCTACTTTTTAATTCTAAACTTTTTGTATAAAATGCGAAATCGATTAGCTGTAAAACTATTTATGTAGTTCCACTCCTGACTTTGGAAAAAATTAATCGTCTTACCTTTGATACTAATGTTAACGTTTTACATTAAATTTAGGTCGCCATTTGTAAAGTGAATTAAAAATCATTGACAGTATACATTAAATTATTTTTTTATAAATCAGTTGTTTCAGCAATCATTGTAACAGCAGGTCTAACGCTGTTAGCATAGTCTTTTTATTTCATAAAATATTAAAAACTTGACTGAAAATATTACTCTGATTTCAGGTGCCAAATACACATCCCAATTTGATAAGTGCCCATCGATTAGAATTTTGACCCTGTGGAGATCGTATGTAAATGACCAATATTTTGTATGATGGATTAGAGACTTGCGGTGACTTGATTACGTTCGCAACGTTAGCTTTAGGGTCAACTTAAAACTGTACGTGCAAATAAAATTATTTTTCCCTTAAATAAATAAATTGGTAGACATCAAAGCCTAGTTATTCGTGACAAATAATTATACTTCACTTTCATACCTAAAGGGGGGAGCAATTTTAGTAATTAAACAATTATTAAATTACGGTGACGTTTAAATATTCAGCAGAGATACATTATCTGCTCAGATTTTAATTGTATTACTAAATTAATACTAATCAAAATTTACCAAAATGGATACCAACCTAGTACTTTAAGTTTTACGTTCATTTTAATGTTGATGTGAGCTGAATCTAGAGGTGTGATGAGGGGGCCGGCTTTACATGTCACCTGGAGGCACAGAGAGGCTGAGTCCCTACCTGTGCAGTTGATAAACATTGTACGATTCGATGGAATATCTATGGTTGTATTTCTACTCAACTGCCACCCGTCGTAGTCCAAAATGCTCCTCCGCCGCCTGCGTCTAACGCCGAACTCATCGTCGATGTCTGTGTCGCCTTTTTGGTTTCCGTCTTGAGGGTCGTCGTCTGGTACCAACGGATCTATGTACGGCAAATATTTCCCATCGACAACGCAAGGAAATTGCTGCTGGTCTTCTAGAACGACCTTTGAAAGATAAAAAGGTTTACCATTTACAGTATTTTAAGAACATATTGCTCATTTTCATATTATTAATGATGTTTTATGAATTCACAATATATTACTATGAGCAATCATAATTAACAAATTATGTTTACTATAATTCTAAACTGATAAACTTAGAATATGGTAACAACAAAATTTTTAACGAATAATTCAGTTCAGTTCTTATTTAGTATAAGTCATGTTCTTATTCAATGTTCTCATTCAAGCTCTTTATAAATCATGTCTTTTATATTAAAAATATACATTATATTTAAAAATTTATTCTTCAATACGTCTTCATTTATAAAATTGTTCTTCAGAACAACTGTAATAAAATGTTTACGCTTACATATGATTTTGTAAAATAAACATTATAACTAGGAAATTTTATTAAAAAATGTACTTTAGAACGTACGTTTATTATTCAATACAATTAAAGAAACCCTAATTGTATAGCTAAAGATATCGCAAGAAAGCATAATAAATCTAAAACATTTACAATACATTCTAACAAGTATAAGATGACTAAAAATAAATTATCAGTCATTTAACTGTGCACGAGAGAAGAACGTAAAGTTAGTAGTCATAATAGCAAAGCGAACATCCTCAGCTAAAATGTATAGCTTTGTGGAAGGAGAAAGTAGTGAAAGGTGGATATTACTGCCTCACAGTCCTAAACACATATATCTCTTCAGCGGGGAAGGAGAAACTTAATTTATGTAAATGTTGTGTGGCTTGCTAACTTTGTAAACAGGTTCAAGTTATACTTCATTTTACTTCTTGTAAAACCACTTAAAAACTTGACTCGCTTTATTTACAACTCCAGTAACTCCAGCAGTATCAGTTTGTTATTCAGACTCTGTTACAATTGAGTCTAGACGCCTTTGTCGAGCCAAACTTACATAATAAGTAAGTTTTGTATTAATGATGATAAATTATTTGCTAAAAATAACTTTATAATTATTTGTTATTATATTTGTTCTTATTATTTGTTATAATAATTTGTTATTATTACATTCATTTAATATTGTTGTTATAGGGATTTTATTCTACCTCATACCTGTTTTTTATAAGTAAATAAGTGTTGCTTCTATGTGCTTGAGAATAAAAGTTTTCTTCGAATTTAGAAGTAATGTTTATAAACTCATAAAAATATTTTAAACTTTTCATGGCCAATTTAAGCAAAATGTAGAAAACAACAAAAAATAAATTATCGTTCAAGTTGTTTATTCATAACCACTTATTGACCACTTATTTCATAACTTAGTTTGTGTTAATGACACTTTCTAGTTTGGGACTGGCTGACACAACCTAGCTAACTAATGTAACTAGATGGCGCCAATAACCACCTGAGTACCTTACTTTGTCATTCTATTCTTAGAAGACTGTCTTGCCTCAGCCACTGAGTACTACTTTCTCCAGTTTGTTCCTGACCTCAAATTCCCCTAGAGTTAGAACCCAGTCTTTATCCAGGTTGCTTACTGTTAACGATTCCATTGCTAGAAGGTGGTGTAGAGTTGAGAACACAGAAGCAATGCGTTCCAAGGGGAAAAGAAATGCTTTCAAGAAACCAATGTGTTTTTTTAAGGAAAAGAACTACTTTAAGGGAAAGCGGGTTATTGTGCTATCCATTCCCCATAATGGGACTGAGGAGATCAATAAATTACCAACAGGAAAGAAAAGACTACAGCAACATACAGATCAATAAAGTCGCTCTCAGCACTGTTGGAGAGTGCGTTCAGATTATTAAAATGAAAAAACAGGGGAAATAATAGATGAAATGCATTTTAAAAGCTGAGATTCGCAGACACTGTATTATTGTTTAGTGAAAATACAGTTGAAAGAATAAAACTTCTTAACAAGTTCAACTAAAAAAAGTGTAAAGTTGGTCTGAGAATGAATACTGACAAGACAAACAAGTTAATAAACAGCTGAGCAGATGACAGTTGATGGCAAGGTTCCGACTGCAACGAACGAAATTAAACATTTAATTACAACATAGTAACAAACAAGGGTGACGCAAAGCCAAAAATAATACCAAGTTGGATCCTTTGTAAATAATGTGAGGAACAAGAACTCTGTTTAAAAACAAAACTTTTAATCAGTGTATGCTTTTTAGAATTATTTACATGAACATAGACAATGGACACGAAAATGATTCAAAAACTTAGGAATCTACCGAGAAGCATGAAAGCGACTTCGCTAGGAATAAGAAATAAGAAACAAGAAAACGATTAATCAAAATACGCAAATAAATTAGAATAGATCATTTGAAAAAATAATGGAATTGGGGAGAACATTTGACTAAGTGATAAGACGGCAAATAATCGTGAAGGTTGCTGGAACGGAGTCCAGGGAGTGTAAAAAGAACACAATAAAAGCTGTTTGCAAGCTGGGAAAGTGATTTTGATATATTCTGTAGTACAGTGAATTAAGTAAGGTATCCTCTAAAAAGAAGTCACTGTAGAACGATTCGGGACGTATCCACTCAGTAAGGACAAGAAAAGCATAAAACCTATTTCATACACTAAAGAAAATGGAGTATTCAGGAATTACTTCTACAAAAACTAAAATTAGAGTTTTTAACTGCAGTATACAGTCTTATTATTATAGTCTTATTATTATAGTCTTATTAACCCGTATTATTGTATGGATTGGAAAATTGGAACTATACGATATTACCTAGACGAGTGTGTTCTTAATAAATGTTTTTTGAATCTGTTGGCTGTAAAGAATATCAAATAATGAACTGTGGAGGAGAATAAATCACGACCAGTTCTTAAATTAATAAGGAGAAGAAAATGGAGGAGGTTCCGCCATACGCTCCAGAAACCTCAATAAGACATAACAAGACAATCACCTGACTGGAATTCAGGTGGATAAAGAGAGACAGGAAGACCAATCAAACGTGACGTTGGAGTGTCTTGGGGGAAGTGAAACAACGGGGCTGTAGCAGATCAAGGCTGAGCCTGAAAATCGAGTTAGATGGAAGCTTGTAGCGGAAGCCCTATAATCCAGTGGGAACGAAGAGGATCAAAATAATATTATAATTTAATTAATGTTACAATATTATTTTTATTTCTTACTGAAATGTGCAGTCTCTGTGTGTGCGCTCGCGTTGTATAGTTTCTTCAGGCGATAAAGAAAGACTATGTTGACTACAGTGTAGGATTGTATTGCAGAAGATGCCACAGCCAACAGTCCGTGGTTCCAAAATGCTAACGAGTTTTTCATAATTTGAAAACTAAAATACAACTAGAATAGACTATGCCTATAATTCTCTTTTTACACCTAAAATTGAAAACAGTACAATATTTCCATTTGACAAATCGTGGAATGTTGGAGTTTCGTAGGAGTGAATATAAAACAAGAAGTACAATTAAAAGTAATCAGCTTTTCGAACGCTTGTGTTTTCTATCAAACAAACTTTACTAACCGAAGATTGGAACAACTGTGAAAAAATTATATTCTCCGAGTTTTGTTCAACACCAACAGGAATTCTAAATTCTATATCCACTTGTTCTACACGACTTGGTCCATAATTTGTTACCTGGAAAAATAAATAATAATCAGTCGATTACACTAAGTACTTAAACTCTTCAAAGGAATACTGTTTGAGCAGCCAAACAATAAAACTTACTTCGTAACTGTGAAATATATCCAGTTGCGTATTCTCTGTGTTTGTTACAAATATTTGTTCCTTACTCGTTCTCCTGGAAAACACAAAGATTAAATTTAATCAAAGTTAAGTTACTAAGCAAATAAGGCCTAGAAGTGCGCATGTGTCGGGTATGTTGACCGGGCGCGTTGTTAGTTTGAACTTTAAGCATCCAATATACCTAACTTATAGCAAGTATAAGTTATCGCTATGGCAAACTTTATTACAGTACGTAGGCATGTGTAGTCAACACATAGCGTTAACATTAACAACACAAGTTCGACAACATTAAGTCCAAATATATACGTTTCGAGTGATGTATTTTATTTAACGTTGGTAGCGCTGAGAACGTGGATGCTTAACTCTCAACTTACTTTGTCTACTATTTAGTTGACAAAATAGGATTTAATAGTGCTTGTATTTAATGAGACTTTAATGCTTTTGTTCCTACAAAGATAGATCAATAATAAACCAGCAAACTATAAATTACTGTTATTTTATAACTAAATCAATCTAGTTTTGACATCGGAGTTGAAAACTATCTCATTTTCAACTCAAAATAAAAATTAAAAGAACGGTTGACAAAATTAGCGTACCATAAAGAATTTCTTTTCCCACAAAAATGGTTTCCTCTTAGAATATGGTTGTTAAAAAACATTGTTTACTTATCATTTTGAAAATGATAAATTGAATTATTTATAATTTTAATTAGGAAATAAAATTAAGTACTAACAAAAACAGTATTTTCAACACATTTATCTAATTGTAGACAGTGTGATACACTTGATAACTAACCAGCATGTTTAGAGTGAAGTGTGTTAATAAGAGATATTCAAGCAGTAATTAGGAAGCAATTTTGCATTAAGACGGGGGGCTGTACATGAGACTAATGTAACTGTTATGTATATTCGTAGGTAGTGACTACTGTCAACCCTCGTTCTCGTATAACAATGCACAATGCAGTCATTTCTTGTTACATTATTTTACACTTTTCAGTAAAGCATCCACAATAACTATTCTATATTTCTTGTGTTTACGTAATCAGTACACTGAAATTATATATTGAATTCAATTTCACTTTTACTTGCATTCTACTACGAGCAAATGCTTATCACAACTGGATATATTCTCAATTTTCAACTAGTATAATCAAATGAAATTGTCGGACATGGTGCAATTTGTGCAAAATCCCATCGGTTTTAAATAAACAATTTCTCAAGTCTTTTAGAGAAAAGCTATACAAAAGCTATGAAAAAATGCAAGATCATATATAAAGCAACTGAAAATTTTCTTGCAGTTCTTTAAATTTTAATAAAATTCGTATTTAAAAAATTTACTTAATAAATCCATTTTGGCAATCAAATATCTTAAACCATATTGTATACAATTAAAAATAATTAAATTTTTGAATGGTTATTTTGGACTAAACAATTTTTTAAAACGATGAGGAAATATAACTAATTCCGCGGAACCTCAAAACTTTCCTACGGAATTTATAATGACCAGATATTTGTTACATAAGCATCAATTATTGTTTTCCGATTCATAATGCACTTAAACATTGAGCAGATCCATATCTCACAAATTACACCATTTAATGCGTATTCTAAAGTAGCGTAAATAAAAAGTAACATATTATTTAGGTAATGAATACTTGAAAAAGCATTAGCACTTTACACAACATAACCAACATACAAAATTTTTTATCCAACCCCCCTCTCACACTGTATGTTTTAAGAAACAGAATCGATGTTGAAAAGAGTCAGTGTCACAAAAACCGCCATAGTACTCAACAAGAGAGTATAAACTGAATAATATTGTATTTAGTATATTCAGCTACATTTATTTAAAGTACTAAATTTTTAATGTTTACTAAAAATATTAAGAACACAAAAACTCTCAGTAAATACAGAGGAACTTTACTGAGGAGGAGATCAATGTTTTTATTTAGTTTTAAGGTATAGAGAAAGAGTCAACAAAACTTTAAGGCCATCCATCTAGACAAATTGCAGAAGTATTACCAGTCACTATTTGACAGATTGGAACAAACGTGATAGAAGATAAGGGAAGATACAGGTGACGAAGAAAACAGAATTAAAACCGTAGAAAGTAATACCGACTAAAAAAGGTTTAGCGTGATGGTGATCGCGTAAAAGAACATGATAACGCATCGGTTATTAATTTTAATGTGTAATTACATGCATTACCACATTAAGGAAGGCGCTGTAGAATGAACAAGAGGATTCTGATGACACTCAGATTATTTGTTCATCTTTTCGAATTTTGATCTTGACCTCGTTGTTAAGCTAAACTCAACATGTCTTGCTTAGAGCAATTAGTTCGGTGACGTGATTCGTACAAAATGATATTAAACATCTATTAATTTTTAACTGAGATATAGTAAATTTAATAACTGTATTGACTGTTATTATTTAGTGTGAATAGTACGTATTGGATCACTGTATTTACACAGGCAAATTACTGAATTATGAGTGATTTGTGAAAAGCCATTCAACTAAACAAAAATACGCCTAAATAACATAGGCCTAATAATATGTGCTTATATGCGTATTAAACGTAACAGTATCAAACATTACTTATCGTTACAATAATGCAACGTGTATGCGTGCGCGCGCGCGTGTGTGTTGACCTGGTTTTACTGATTCGGTCAGTGCTCGATGTATTTCTCACTCACCGATTGATTAGTAGATGGGATGCACTATTCAGTTTGGCGTATAACTTCACCACAAGCAGGCGACATGTGGTCACCGAGCGGATTCTGCGATCAGTTTCAAAGGGGGAAACTTGAAACCCGACGTGACGACACAGCACTCTGTTACACGCGCTCTACCACCGCACACACTGGCAATTATCCGTCCTTGCTTGTTACTAGATTTGTTGAATGCACTAAAATCAGTCCACTCCAAGACGTTACTGCTTTAACAGTAAACTAGTATGAAATATGTACTGTTAACGCAGATGACGTTAGCAATCAAAACATGAACCAAATCATTTCTCGAGTAATACGAAAAAGACTGGAGTTCCTCAATGTCGCCTCATAAATATAAATTTAAAATTTCAGGATCAAGTTTTTCATTGACTTTCAACAGTGCAAGTGTAAACAAAGTAATATCATAGTTTTATAAATGTACCAATACTGCTTAGTGAGTGTTTCATTAGCCTGTCAATTATAGGTCTATCATGATCAGCTCATTGGGGCATGAACCACTTACGGAAACTACAACATGTACCCAATGTGTTAATATTATATACTACAATATAGAACTACAAGACGCACTCTTACATTTCATGAAATTTAGGGCTTTTCGACGACTCGATTTGGCAGCGAGAAGACTATATCGTGCTACATTTACTTGCGCAAAATTGAGGCAACTGTTCATATATACACGAGAGGTCCTTTATCCCTAAACGTGTGAAGTTAATATGGTTTTTGCTATAACCGACGTAAGTTTTTTTTATTTTAATGAAGCTTTCAAAAAGGCCTTTATTGTCTTTCGAATTTGTAATGTTAGCAGTATTCAGTATCTTCGCAATACTGAACACTGGTTTGACATCTTCTGTGTATAAATCCGAACGAGTGTTTATGAAGGAAAAAGTACAATCGCGATCTCTAGTTTATTATTTTTAAGTAAACTAAAAGAACGCAGGCTACAAAAAGCTGAATCCCTTTTATAAGAGCACGCCATTTCTCTGTGCACAGTTCATAAGCCTGTGTTACATGTCTGTTCGGAATCTACTACAAATTGAATGTCGTTTTATGTTGCATTACTTGATCAGCTAATTGTCGCTATAGGTGAGTTACATTAGAGTTTTTTTAGGTGTTGTTTTACTTATTGTACATAATAATAATACTGTATTGCATACTTAGAATTTCGTCATAGTATACCATGTATTAGCCTAAAACTAAACTATATCTGTTGCTGACAAAAAAAGGTGTAAGTTAGGAAATGTGTTAAATAGTGGTCGTTGCTGAGTATAACACAAACCAATACGCGTCAAAGACACTGACATGGTATACACTTACCCAGTGATGGTAACGTCTGCCGCCAGTTGCACAGGAAGACGCAAGAGTAAAACGTTATCTTCGTTATTCACTTCTTCACTTGCACTGCTTACTGACATATTAAACGTTAGTTCCTTTGTCCGTGTGTTTATCATTGTCATGTCAATATCAAAATCTATAATATTCTGAAACATTCAAAATATAATACGTTCGTCATAACACATTAATAACATAGTCGTAGGTCGTAATTTAAACTTATAACGACGATCTATTAATAACTGAAATATAGCAATTTTCTATGTAAATTAGGTAATTAATACGCGTTAAAATGTAACTCTTTAACTATTCAGTTTTCTGAGCGAAAATAAAAATGAACAAGCATTCGATATCACTACAAAGGTTATAAAATTACAATACTTAAAACCTTAAATTCGTAGTGACCGTCAACCAATGAATTTTTCGATGAAGTTAAAAATAAGTTAAAATTTGTATTAAATTTTTGACCGATCCTCATAAACCCTTCACCGAAAAATACTTAAAACATTTAAATGTTATTAAATATCAAATACGATTATTAGTAAATTTTACCTTCGTCTGAGCTACCTTTTGCTTTTTATGAGTGTCATCAGGAGTGGCCGTTAGGAGCGTAGGCAGTAGCGTAATTATTTGAAATAGTTATCAGATCTTTCCTTCGTCTGTCTTGTGTGATGTGTTTAAAGACTATATGTGATTTAAACTGTGTCTGTTCATTTAGGATGTCGTTTCAGTATGTTTTTGTGTCTTTATATGTCTACTTGTCCGAGCGAATCTAATTTTCGACCCTTTGTGTTTAAGTGTGCAACCTTTTATTTTGTTGTTGATGTTAGTGCATGTGTCATCTGTTTCAATGAGGTGGCTTGCAGAAGTGCATTCACTGACGGGTATACATGTAGTGCCTTCATGTGTTCACTGTATCTCTGTTTACAGCTTCGCTCTGTGCAACGATGAATTTGTTGCACTGTGAGCACTTTAAGAGCTCCATAAGTGACAGCGCTTCTAGCAGCCATAGCCACCTCTGACGAAATTTACAAAAAGCAAAAGCTAACTCAGACCAAAGACAACAGAGAAAGTCACTTCGCCTGCAGCTGGAGCAGTCCATGTCAAAGCTCCAACCTTTAACGGAAGCAGTCACTGGACAACGTACCTACGCCAATTTGAAGCTGCTACATGCGCAAATAATTGGACAGAGAAAGACAAGGAGACCACCGTAAACTACGGTTGGATGAATTCCATTGAGACTGGAACAGGCTACTAGCCTATCGAAAGTTTAGTCGGAAGGAGTGCATTACGTAGGCTTATTAGATTATATTCAAGACACATCATGGACAACAAAATTCAAGAATCAAATAGGAGTTGAAACTTTTTTGTTACTCTGAAACAAACACCTTGAATGAGAACTGACAAAATGTCAATTCTGAAATAACAAAGAGGTTTATATGGTGAATCTTAACTATAGAAATACACAATTTTAATTGTTTTTACTTAGTGAAAATATTTATTTTTTAATAATAGAAGGAAAATAAATAATCACGAGACACGCAATACAAGTGTTTAGATTTGGTTGACAATGCCAAGCGTATTGTCTTTTGTCGTAGAAATTTTCACGGATCAATGAAATTATAAGTAGGCTATTAAGTTTATAGTGATCGAAATTATAAAGACTTCTAATTTCTCGATCAAGTGGCACGCTCACACACTCGAGTTGACGGACACAAGCCCGGGTCGTAAATAATGACGAATTAGGGACACGTCAGACCCGACGCCAGTGCGAAGACAATGAAAAAACGTCTGTGTACACGCCACAATAAGAGTCTAAGGAACGTCGTTGACAGCTCAAAGTTTGTTACAATTTACAGCATCTAACAGACGTAGACAAAAGGCTTAGTCCAGCTGCCTGGTTACGCAGAAATGAAATGGAACACATGCTGTGGGGGTGTGTTGTATCAAGCACACATAAGAACATTACAGTCAGCAACAAAGGGTGCAGAGAAATCTCGACAAATATGTAAACAATAGAACGGACACTCAGTGAATACTGGAAGTACGCACAACCCAGCATGAAAACAAACCCTGACAGCTTGCTAAATTTACAACTAGAAAGCGTGAGATTCGTCCAGGGATGTCACCAACGGAGAGTTGATAATCGGCGGAACGAGCGAAGGGTAAATTGAACAATTGACCAAGACACTGCAGACTCTTAACAAAAGCTAAGTCAGAGTGCCTCGACAACGTCGAAACAAAGGTTGACAGACAGGCGAGAGAACTGCTCTAGTTTCTGAGAATTAGCACAACGTTCGTCGCTGGAATATTCCGGGGATGTCGGTGACCAACCAGCGTTGGGCATCTTCCTAAAGAACTCGTGGAGAGAGTAAGAAGGACTCGAACGACGAATCGGGAAGCCGATGACAAGATCTACAGGGTAGTAGGAATTTAAAGGAACCTATCACCAGTCCGAAAGGGCGTGGAAATATAGAATTTGGCCTTCTGGGTAGTATGTTTGATAAAAACTGTTTACGAGGACGCGAAGGGCAGTAAGACAGTTAATAAGACAGCAAGACAGTTAATAAGACAGTAAGACAGTTAGTAAGGCTGTAATACAGTTAGTAACACGGTAGTTATGGTAGTAATACGGTAGAAGACGAGTAATAGTAGTTACAATAGTTATGTAACAAGACGGAATAATATAGTAGTAGTTGGAGCGGTAATAACGGTAGTAATTGAAATAGTCTACGCGACTTACCGAACTTTTAACTCAGTGAAATCGTAACGAAGTCGCGGTCATAAGTGAACTTAGACATTCAATACAATCTCAATTACACAAAAGTCTGTTCGACAGTTATCTGAGTTCCGATAATCAACAGTGCGTATAGACATAACTATCATTAAATATCAGTGCGTACGTGACTCTAAACTACGACCGACACGCAACATAATAATACAAGGGAGTAACATTCTGAGAGTATAACAGTGGGTGACAATTCAAACACTATTCCACCATAATGATTCGCTATATTGAACATTTGAACTGAATGAACCAAACCGAACACTATTACGCACATAGCATACACTACGTCCAAGATAGATGAAATAGTTAATTATATGAACACGCACACAGCAAACTCTAAGAGTAAATCATCTTAATGACGATATTGACATCTTAACACTTGAACTCAAAAACACTTGACACCAGCGGGGAGTCCAACACCACACTACACATAACGAGAGTGGAAATCATTGAAGTGAAGTGAAGTGTTCTTCAATTAACAGTGATTAGGATGTACGACGAGTCCACCAGCGGATGTCATCTTACGCCGATGGAATTTTGGATAAACCCTTTTGCAAGATAAGCCTTTATGTTTATTAAATCCTAGTGATACATATACTACTGCACTGTCTCATCTTTTCAAAGAGCTACTCCCGAGAGAGATTTCGTAAAGTTATATAAATCATAAATCTTATAAAGTTAATATTAAAGTAATTCATCTGAGCATAATGAACGCATTTAGCTAGGGATAAAATATATTTGATTGTTTATTGTTTGTATATGTATATCATTGTGTTATATTTGAATGTACTGTATGTCTTGTTTTCAGGAAACAACGAACGAATATTATTGTAATTTTGTTATCATGTGTTTTAATTATGTATTTGCAGGACATAGTAATTTACTTAAGCAACAATATAATAAATAATAATTATTATCTATATACTTAAATCTTGCGTTCATTATTGCAAAATTAACCTTGACAATTAATTTATCACATTCCAAGCATTTTCATAAAGAGTCTCAGAGTTATGCTAATTATCAATGGACACAACCAAATCGACCATTGAAATGTCCGATTAACAGGCTCATACAAATCATATTGATTTGATAACTATATTGAGTCTAATCCGACTAATATAAGTTACTTTCATATGTGTGTTAAATATTAATGTCAATTACAACTCTGTTTGATTACATAATTAGTATACGAAGTTAATTAGACCCAATTTACCAATTTATAATTGGATAATTCAATAATAATAATAATAATTAGCATAATTACACTAAATATAATGGTATGGCAAACATAATTAGTCAATTAATTGCCAATTCCATTTATATACACTAAATATAAATGGCTCCAAAAGAACGTGGGGCAGAACAAATTTAATTAGAGTCAAATTTGTTAAATATAAATGGCGCCCATCGCATGGCAAAAGAGAGCAGGCAGTAGTATTTAGATTAATTAAAATAGTATAATACAATAAGATATTTATAGTGTAAGGTTAGCTTGACTGGTAACTGAATGATAACGCGAAGTAAAGCTAAAATGGCTAGCGGTAGTTCAGACAGCATGGACTTTGACGTTAACAACCAGTTAGGCGTACCCAACAACGGAGAAGAAAACTCATCGGTCGAACCAAATATGACTGAGGAGACGTCAGAGGTCAGAGCGCGGGGACAGGAGTCCCAACAACCACAAGAGGAAGTGACACTGCGCTCGCTGATGGATTTCATGCGTGAAGTTAGAAGAGAACAGAACGAGAAATTCGAGAAACAGAACGAAAAATTAGAAGAAAACAAGAGGGAACAGAACAAAAATATTGCTGTAATTAAGGAAAATTTAGACAAAATGAACGAAAAATTAGATAATCACAAAGAAGAAGTCAAGCGACAGATGGCCGAACAGCTCGCGCAAATACAAGCGGAAATGCGAGACTACAAGACCAGTTGTGACGACAAAATACGTGAAGTCCTGAAGAAACAGGAGGACGCTACAAAAGAATTGAAGGATGACACCACTAAGAGGTTTGATGAAGTGTGGGAAACCCGAGAGTCGGATCGTCAAGAAGTCAAGAACCTTGCACAGAACACACAAACCAGTATAAAAAAGGTCCACAATAAGTTAGAATCACATATCAACAATAACCAGAAGAAACAAGAAGAACTAAAAACCGAAATATACCACACGCTCAGACAGCAGCAACAAGAAATAGGAGAAACCAACAACACACTACAACAAAAAATCGAAGAAGTAGACGGCCGACAAAAGACGACTGAACAGAAACTTGACGAAAACGTCAAGGAGAAGACAACCCACATTCAAGAACTGAGGTGTCAATTAGAAAGACTGCGGCGACAGATAACCGAAGGGGAGTCTGGGCCAAACAGAACAGTCAACGGGCAAGTACAGGTGGAACTTAAGTACGACGGAACCGACAGATTCCCGATGGAGTTCCTGAAAGAATTGTCGGAGTTCCAAGAATTGTATTACCCAGATAATGACATCAAATGGATCGGTAAGCACTTAGAGAAGGACGCGAGTATATGGTGGCGCGTAATCCGGGACCAAATAACCACATTTGAAGAGTTCAAGGAGGCGTTCACGTTGAAGTATTGGGGATTAGAGCGATAAGACATCATTCGTGACATCCTCGAATACGGAAAATTTGAAAGTGCACGGACCGGTTACGGCTATCCAATATATTGAAAGAATCCTTTTAGAAAGCCGACAATTAACTCCCGCATTGACCGACAGACAACTGATAAGGAAAATTTCTAGGCACTTTGGGAGAGATCTGCAGATCGCTGTTATCACACGCGGGATCACCACAATACCAAAATTTGAAGCCTTAATCACTGAGTATACAAGTATTCAGTCAAACAGTACAAGCAACAGGCGGACGCAATATCGGTCAACTAATGAAAGGGAAAGAGGAACTAACGACCGACTCGGAGGGAGCTTTGTAAATAAAAACGAGGGTGACAGAAAACAAGTTTGGCAGGGGAGGCCACACGGTAACCGTTACGGAGACAAACAGTACAGTGGGATGAACACTGTTGAGTTCATTAACTCCAAGCCGAGCACGAGCCAGGCGACTAACGACAATAACTCAAGGTCGAATACCGACCAGAATGGCAAAAAAAAACACCCCTGAACAGCGAACGACTTAGTTTTTGTCAACAAAAACAACCTCACCAATAATGTCAACATTTTATTACCAGACCTGAGGGATGACCTGCTACAAGAATACGACGAGGACATTAATAAACAAATATTAAAATGTCCCGAAGTAATCATTAAATTCAACAATGACATTAAGGTTTCGGCACTTATCGACACCGGCTCTGTTATTAACGGGTTATCAGAAGAGTGGTTCAACGTAAATAAAAAGGACATTGAACCATATGAAATTTTACCTATGACGAATTCTCTCTTCATTAGTGCTGTTGGGAATAAGTCCAAATTAATCAGAAAGCAGATACTGTGCGACATTGAAATTGACGGGATCAAGAATGAATGTGTTTTCTTAGTTATACCTGACCTTATTAAGCAATGTATATTAGGAATAAGTTTTTTACAGGAGGTGGGATGTCGCATCGACATCGGTAATAAAAAGATAGAGTTAATGAATGCAGCTGATGAAGAGGTGCGCGCCGTACCCATCTTGAACATAGAACTACTAAATAATGGAGAAGAAGAAGAAATCGTGAGGAACATCGACGAGAAGATAGCAAGCATGGATTGTCAAGACGAAGAAATATTGGAACGGTTGAGGGAAATAATTATAGAGAATAGAAGAGTGTTCAGGGAATGCCCGGGGAGGATAGAAGGATACGAGCATGAATTTCAAGTTACGGACAGGACGCCCTACTTTCAACGGAGTTGGCCTGTACCACTTGCATATAAAGCAAAGGTAAAGGACGAGATTGATAGGATGCTGCGGTACGGAGTGATTGAACGATGCACGAGTCCGTTCATAAATCCACTCGTCACAGTCATCAAAAGAGATGGAAGGGTCCGTTTATGCCTAGATGCAAGAAAGATAAACGGCGTTACGATTCCCGATTATGAAGGCGTTTACCCAATCAACGAAATTTTGGCAAGATGTAGTGAGAAGCGCTACCTATCTACCGTCGATTTGTCCAGCAGCTTTTGGCAAGTGCCATTGAAGGAAGAGTGCAGAAAGTATACCGCGTTCATGTATGAGGGAAGGTGCTACCAATTCACCGTCACACCATTCGGCCTTACAACCAGTTCGGCGGCACTGACACGCGGATTGGATACAGTTTTGGATGAAGGTGTCAAAAGAAACACGCTAATATACGTTGACGATTGCTTATGTTATTCTAACGATGTTCAGACGCACCTAGCACATTTAGAGGCACTGTAAAGAATCTCAACAAAACAAACTTGACCGTCAACCTCAATAAATCGCAGTTCTTCAGAAAGGAAATATCGTATCTTGGATACCAACTGACTACACGCGGCATCCAAGCTACGGAAGAGAAAGTGAAAGCTATTATGGATTTCCCGAACCCCAAGAATCAGAAACAGTTAAAAGGTTTCTTAGGCCTCACTAATTTCTATAACCGCTTCACAAGTAAATATGCGGAGACCACGCAACCCCTCCATGAATTATTGAAAAAAGATCACAAGTTTTTATGGACGGCTGAATTAGACGATTGCTTTGTCAGAGTCAAGAACTTATTTGTGGATGCTGTAGTTTTAAGATTTCCCCGCCCAGACCAGAGGTATTACATACAATGTGATGCTAGTGATTACGCATAAGGAGGACAACTTTATCAGCTTGGGAGATTGGCGTGATTGCCTTCACGAGTAAAACATTCAAGGGTGCCGAGCGGAACTACTACACTACAGAAAAGGAGCTCTTAAGTATCGTTAGATGCATAGAAAAATTCCGCATATATGTTCTCGGACAACCGTTGACGATAATAACTGACAACAAGGCGTTGACATTCCTAAACAAATGCCATTTTGAATAATTCAAGGATTACGCGATGGATTCTCGCTGTGCAAGAATATAAGTTCGATATTATCCATTGCAAGGGCAAGGACAACATCGTAGCCGACATCTTAAGCAGGTACCCACACGATACGAAATTAGATGAAGTTCAAGACAATACGCATGAATATTTAGTCAATCACTTCACCGTTAAGATGAAACTCGAAGTACGGAAATTAATCCAAAATATTGGAAAACACCATATAGAAGATGACTAGCTTAAAACAATCATTAATAAAATTAAGGAGGGAAGTTTAGACCCAAATCTAAATAAATTTTATAAATATGTTAATGACAAATTATATAGGCGGCAGCGGAATGAATGGAAGCTATATGTTCCTAACAACATATCTGGGGACATAATCGCTGAAATCCACCAAATGTTCGGACATTTAGGGACGAAGAAGTGTATGAAAATGCTCCAGGAACATTTCACGTTCGACCGGATGTTAAAGAAGGTCAAAACTTATATACAAACATGTGACGTTTGCCAGAAGTGCAAAGACACCAACAACAAAGAGCTATTTGGTGGCACACGCGCTGTGATACCTACAGCAAGAGGAGATCTGGTAAGCGCAGACTATTATGGACCCCTACCGACAGGAACGGGTGGTGTTAAATATTTACTAGTAATAGTGGATAATTTCACAAAATACGTTAAATTATTCACCCTTCGAAGAGCAACAACCACTACGACGTTGCGGAGAATAAAAACGTATTGTGAACAGTTCGGAAGTCCAAGGGCCATTTTGACGGACAACGGGACACAGTTCACCTCCAGAAAATGGGTCGACGGTTTAAAGGAGTTGAACATCCAACCGAAGTTTACCGCAATACGAAACCCTTGTACTAATCTTGCCGAGAGGATTAACCGGCAACTTGGGAACTCGTTTCGAATTTTCGTGAGTGACCAACACACTAAATGGTCCCAATACATAAAGACAATCGAAGCGTGTCTGAACGAGGTGTACCACGAGACAATCGAAATTACCCCTCATGAAGCACACCTCGGTACGAGACCTACACGAGCATGGGAACAATGCTTGGACAAGTGGATCATTAGCATTGAAAGGAAGCGCGAGAATAACATATTTGTGAAACTCAAGGAGAAGAGAGAGAAGCACGCGAAACGCTGCAACGAGAGTAAGAAAATAAAGAAGTTTTCAATTGGCGACAAGGTATTGGTGAGAACATACCATCAATCAGACGCTACGTTGAGAAGAATCGACAAGTTCTTCGAACTATTCTCAGGACCGTATAAGATCAACCGTATCATCGGCGAGGCCACGTATGAGCTCGTGGAATGCGATAGCGGAAAGGTACGAGGAAGATTTAACATACGACAAATTAAGGCATATCACGAACCGGCGAAAGAAGTACGGATTACACAAGAAGGTAGCAATGACTCCGGCTGCTAGATACTGCCAAGCGGAATACGAAAGTTAGGTAATTTGCTCGCGCGGCCAGTCCAGCTAACCAGATAATGATGTACGTTTTACTGTACTGTGTTTAGTTCATACTTCAATATTAATCGTGTTTGTGATCACCATGTATTCATTATTTACTATGTTAATTAGGCATTTAAACATCAATATGTATAAAGTAATTTGATAACGTGTACCATGTGTCAAAAGGACATTATGATACAATGATACAGGACACTAAAGACATTAATAATTGTGAATAATAATAACTTGATAAAATGTAGTGAATCGAGTAATTTGTTTATGCAATTAATAATTTAAATATGAACAATCGTTTTGTAACTTTAGGAATAAGCGTTTAGGTATACATCATGAGGTATGATGAATCCTTAATTGTTTAATTAATATGCATATCTCATTTATTAATGTAATCGTTTATAATATGTCACAAGTTAATCCTGTGTATAGATTTATTTGTTAGCAACTATAGTCATGAGATACTAATAACGAATTAAAAATATTTTGTTGCTATATGATTCATCGATATATGATCGATTGATTTAATTGCTAGCTAATCTTCAGCTAATTTATTACGTTATATATGTAGAACGAAAGAATGTAGACGATGACAAAACAAACTGTCTAATGGGCAGATGTATATATCTTAGTTCAATCATTTACATGAAATGATATTGTATAATCCGCATATAAACGGATAGAATGTAGAAAATGCGTTCATTTCACTCAGATGGGCGGCAATAAATTCATATGATCATGTAAGACGCCAAGATAGGGAATAACTATTAATTGCTCCATATGTTAGATATATGTCATTCAACCACGTACATTCCAAAGCAGACGTCCAAGACTGGGACAGAGCGCAGAAATTGGATCAGATGTCTCCTGTTAATCCAACGTCCAATCCAATTTGGGGACAATATAGTGATCGAAATTTTAAAAATTTATAATTTCTCGATCAAGTGGCACGCTCACACACTCGAGTTGACGGACACAAGCCCGGGTCGTAAATAATGACGAATTAGGGACACGTCAGACCCGACGCCAGTGCGAAGACAATGAAAAAACGTCTGTGTACACGCCACAATAAGAGTCTAAGGAACGTCGTTGACAGCTCAAAGTTTGTTACAATTTACAGCACCTAACAGACGTAGACAAAAGGCTTAGTCCAGCTGCCTGGTTACGCAGAAATGAAATGGAACACATGCTGTGAGGGTGTGTTGTATCGAGCACACATAAGAACGTTACAGCCAGCAACAAAGGGTGCAGAGAAATCTCGACAAATATGTAAACAATAGAACGGACACTCAGTGAATACTGGAAGTACGCACAACCCAGCATGAAAACAAACCCTGACAGCTAGCTAAATTTACAACTAGAAAGCGTGGGATTCGTCCTGGGATGTCACCAACGGAGAGTTGATAATCGGCGGAACGAGCGAAGGGTAAATTGAACAATTGACCAAGACACTGCAGACTCTTAACAAAAGCTAAGTCAGAGTGCCTCGACAACGTCGAAACAAAGGTTGACAGACAGGCGAGAGAATTGCTCTAGTTTCTGAGAATTAGCACAACGTTCGTCGCTGGAATATTCCGGGGATGTCGGTGACCAACCAGCGTTGGGCATCTTCCTAAAGAACTCGTGGA
Organism: Magicicada septendecula; assembly: GCA_034769895.1. NCBI lineage: Eukaryota > Metazoa > Arthropoda > Insecta > Hemiptera > Cicadidae > Magicicada > Magicicada septendecula. The sequence goes on along the minus strand of CM068367.1, from coordinate 879,962,167 downwards.
GAGAGTAAGAAGGACTCGAACGACGAATCGGGAAGCCGATGACAAGATCTACAGGGTAGTAGGAATTTAAAGGAACCTATCACCAGTCCGAAAGGGCGTGGAAATATAGAATTTGGCCTTCTGGGTAGTATGGTTGATAAAAACTGTTTACGAGGACGCGAAGGGCAGTAAGACAGTTAATAAGACAGCAAGACAGTTAATAAGACAGTAAGACAGTTAGTAAGGCTGTAATACAGTTAGTAACACGGTAGTTATGGTAGTAATACGGTAGAAGACGAGTAATAGTAGTTACAATAGTTATGTAACAAGACGGAATAATATAGTAGTAGTTGGAGCGGTAATAACGGTAGTAATTGAAATAGTCTACGCGACTTACCGAACTTTTAACTCAGTGAAATCGTAACGAAGTCGCGGTCATAAGTGAACTTAGACATTCAATACAATCTCAATTACACAAAAGTCTGTTCGACAGTTATCTGAGTTCCGATAATCAACAGTGCGTATAGACATAACTATCATTAAATATCAGTGCGTACGTGACTCTAAACTACGACCGACACGCAACATAATAATACAAGGGAGTAACATTCTGAGAGTATAACAGTGGGTGACAATTCAAACACTATTCCACCATAATGATTCGCTATATTGAACATTTGAACTGAATGAACCAAACCGAACACTATTACGCACATAGCATACACTACGTCCAAGATAGATGAAATAGTTAATTATATGAACACGCACACAGCAAACTCTAAGAGTAAATCATCTTAATGACGATATTGACATCTTAACACTTGAACTCAAAAACACTTGACACCAGCGGGGAGTCCAACACCACACTACACATAACGAGAGTGGAAATCATTGAAGTGAAGTGAAGTGTTCTTCAATTAACAGTGATTAGGATGTACGACGAGTCCACCAGCGGATGTCATCTTACGCCGATGGAATTTTGGATAAACCCTTTTGCAAGATAAGCCTTTATGTTTATTAAATCCTAGTGATACATATACTACTGCACTGTCTCATCTTTTCAAAGAGCTACTCCCGAGAGAGATTTCGTAAAGTTATATAAATCATAAATCTTATAAAGTTAATATTAAAGTAATTCATCTGAGCATAATGAACGCATTTAGCTAGGGATAAAATATATTTGATTGTTTATTGTTTGTATATGTATATCATTGTGTTATATTTGAATGTACTGTATGTCTTGTTTTCAGGAAACAACGAACGAATATTATTGTAATTTTGTTATCATGTGTTTTAATTATGTATTTGCAGGACATAGTAATTTACTTAAGCAACAATATAATAAATAATAATTATTATCTATATACTTAAATCTTGCGTTCATTATTGCAAAATTAACCTTGACAATTAATTTATCACATTCCAAGCATTTTCATAAAGAGTCTCAGAGTTATGCTAATTATCAATGGACACAACCAAATCGACCATTGAAATGTCCGATTAACAGGCTCATACAAATCATATTGATTTGATAACTATATTGAGTCTAATCCGACAAATATAAGTTACTTTCATATGTGTGTTAAATATTAATGTCAATTACAACTCTGTTTGATTACATAATTAGTATACGAAGTTAATTAGACCCAATTTACCAATTTATAATTGGATAATTCAATAATAATAATAATAATTAGCATAATTACACTAAATATAATGGTATGGCAAACATAATTAGTCAATTAATTGCCAATTCCATTTATATACACTAAATATAAATGGCTCCAAAAGAACGTGGGGCAGAACAAATTTAATTAGAGTCAAATTTGTTAAATATAAATGGCGCCCATCGCATGGCAAAAGAGAGCAGGCAGTAGTATTTAGATTAATTAAAATAGTATAATACAATAAGATATTTATAGTGTAAGGTTAGCTTGACTGGTAACTGAATGATAACGCGAAGTAAAGCTAAAATGGCTAGCGGTAGTTCAGACAGCATGGACTTTGACGTTAACAACCAGTTAGGCGTACCCAACAACGGAGAAGAAAACTCATCGGTCGAACCAAATATGACTGAGGAGACGTCAGAGGTCAGAGCGCGGGGACAGGAGTCCCAACAACCACAAGAGGAAGTGACACTGCGCTCGCTGATGGATTTCATGCGTGAAGTTAGAAGAGAACAGAACGAGAAATTCGAGAAACAGAACGAAAAATTAGAAGAAAACAAGAGGGAACAGAACGAAAATATTGCTGTAATTAAGGAAAATTTAGACAAAATGAACGAAAAATTAGATAATCACAAAGAAGAAGTCAAGCGACAGATGGCCGAACAGCTCGCGCAAATACAAGCGGAAATGCGAGACTACAAGACCAGTTGTGACGACAAAATACGTGAAGTCCTGAAGAAACAGGAGGACGCTACAAAAGAATTGAAGGATGACACCACTAAGAGGTTTGATGAAGTGTGGGAAACGCGAGAGTCGGATCGTCAAGAAGTCAAGAACCTTGCACAGAACACACAAACCAGTATAAAAAAGGTCCACAATAAGTTAGAATCACATATCAACAATAACCAGAAGAAACAAGAAGAACTAAAAACCGAAATATACCACACGCTCAGACAGCAGCAACAAGAAATAGGAGAAACCAACAACACACTACAACAAAAAATCGAAGAAGTAGACGGCCGACAAAAGACGACTGAACAGAAACTTGACGAGAACGTCAAGGAGAAGACAACCCACATTCAAGAACTGAGGTGTCAATTAGAAAGACTGCGGCGACAGATAACCGAAGGGGAGTCTGGGCCAAACAGAACAGTCAACGGGCAAGTACAGGTGGAACTTAAGTACGACGGAACCGACAGATTCCCGATGGAGTTCCTGAAAGAATTGTCGGAGTTCCAAGAATTGTATTACCCAGATAATGACATCAAATGGATCGGTAAGCACTTAGAGAAGGACGCGAGTATATGGTGGCGCGTAATCCGGGACCAAATAACCACATTTGAAGAGTTCAAGGAGGCGTTCACGTTGAAGTATTGGGGATTAGAGCGATAAGACATCATTCGTGACAACCTCGAATACGGAAAATTTGAAAGTGCACGGACCGGTTACGGCTATCCAATATATTGAAAGAATCCTTTTAGAAAGCCGACAATTAACTCCCGCATTGACCGACAGACAACTGATAAGGAAAATTTCTAGGCACTTTGGGAGAGATCTGCAGATCGCTGTTATCACACGCGGGATCACCACAATACCAAAATTTTGAAGCCTTAATCACTGAGTATACAAGTATTCAGTCAAACAGTACAAGCAACAGGCGGACGCAATATCGGTCAACTAATGAAAGGGAAAGAGGAACTAACGACCGACTCGGAGGGAGCTTTGTAAATAAAAACGAGGGTGACAGAAAACAAGTTTGGCAGGGGAGGCCACACGGTAACCGTTACGGAGACAAACAGTACAGTGGGATGAACACTGTTGAGTTCATTAACTCCAAGCCGAGCACGAGCCAGGCGACTAACGACAATAACTCAAGGTCGAATACCGACCAGAATGGCAAAAAAAAACACCCCTGAACAGCGAACGACTTAGTTTTTGTCAACAAAAACAACCTCACCAATAATGTCAACATTTTATTACCAGACCTGAGGGATGACCTGCTACAAGAATACGACGAGGACATTAATAAACAAATATTAAAATGTCCCGAAGTAATCATTAAATTCAACAATGACATTAAGGTTTCGGCACTTATCGACACCGGCTCTGTTATTAACGGGTTATCAGAAGAGTGGTTCAACGTAAATAAAAAGGACATTGAACCATATGAAATTTTACCTATGACGAATTCTCTCTTCATTAGTGCTGTTGGGCATAAGTCCAAATTAATCAGAAAGCAGATACTGTGCGACATTGAAATTGACGGGATCAAGAATGAATGTGTTTTCTTAGTTATACCTGACCTTATTAAGCAATGTATATTAGGAATAAGTTTTTTACAGGAGGTGGGATGTCGCATCGACATCGGTAATAAAAAGATAGAGTTAATGAATGCAGCTGATGAAGAGGTGCGCGCCGTACCCATCTTGAACATAGAACTACTAAATAATGGAGAAGAAGAAGAAATCGTGAGGAACATCGACGAGAAGATAGCAAGCATGGATTGTCAAGACGAAGAAATATTGGAACGGTTGAGGGAAATAATTATAGAGAATAGAAGAGTGTTCAGGGAATGCCCGGGGAGGATAGAAGGATACGAGCATGAATTTCAAGTTACGGACAGGACGCCCTACTTTCAACGGAGTTGGCCTGTACCACTTGCATATAAAGGAAAGGTAAAGGACGAGATTGATAGGATGCTGCGGTACGGAGTGATTGAACGATGCACGAGTCCGTTCATAAATCCACTCGTCACAGTCATCAAAAGAGATGGAAGGGTCCGTTTATGCCTAGATGCAAGAAAGATAAACGGCGTTACGATTCCCGATTATGAAGGCGTTTACCCAATCAACGAAATTTTGGCAAGATGTAGTGAGAAGCGCTACCTATCTACCGTCGATTTGTCCAGCAGATTTTGGCAAGTGCCATTGAAGGAAGAGTGCAGAAAGTATACCGCGTTCATGTATGAGGGAAGGTGCTACCAATTCACCGTCACACCATTCGGCCTTAGTACCAGTTCGGCGGCACTGACACGCGGATTGGATACAGTTTTGGATGAAGATGTCAAAAGAAACACGCTAATATACGTTGACGATTGCTTATGTTATTCTAACGATGTTCAGACGCACCTAGCACATTTAGAGGCACTGTAAAGAATCTCAACAAAACAAACTTGACCGTCAACCTCAATAAATCGCAGTTCTTCAGAAAGGAAATATCGTATCTTGGATACCAACTGACTACACGCGGCATCCAAGCTACGGAAGAGAAAGTGAAAGCTATTATGGATTTCCCGAACCCCAAGAATCAGAAACAGTTAAAAGGTTTCTTAGGCCTCACTAATTTCTATAACCGCTTCACAAGTAAATATGCGGAGACCACGCAACCCCTCCATGAATTATTGAAGAAAGATCACAAGTTTTTATGGACGGCTGAATTAGACGATTGCTTTGTCAGAGTCAAGAACTTATTTGTGGATGCTGTAGTTTTAAGATTTCCCCGCCCAGACCAGAGGTATTACATACAATGTGATGCTAGTTATTACGCATAAGGAGGACAACTTTATCAGCTTGGGAGATTGGCGTGATTGCCTTTACGAGTAAAACATTCAAGGGTGCCGAGCGGAACTACTACACTACAGAAAAGGAGCTCTTAAGTATCGTTTGATGCATAGAAAAATTCCGCATATATGTTCTCGGACAACCGTTGACGATAATAACTGACAACAAGGCGTTGACATTCCTAAACAAATGCCATTTTGAATAATTCAAGGATTACGCGATGGATTCTCGCTGTGCAAGAATATAAGTTCGATATTATCCATTGCAAGGGCAAGGACAACATCGTAGCCGACATCTTAAGCAGGTACCCACACGATACGAAATTAGATGAAGTTCAAGACAATACGCATGAATATTTAGTCAATCACTTCACCGTTAAGATGAAACTCGAAGTACGGAAATTAATCCAAAATATTGGAAAACACCATATAGAAGATGACTAGCTTAAAACAATCATTAATAAAATTAAGGAGGGAAGTTTAGACCCAAATCTAAATAAATTTTATAAATATGTTAATGACAAATTATATAGGCGGCAGCGGAATGAATGGAAGCTATATGTTCCTAACAACATATCTGGGGACATAATCGCTGAAATCCACCAAATGTTCGGACATTTAGGGACGAAGAAGTGTATGAAAATGCTCCAGGAACATTTCACGTTCGACCGGATGTTAAAGAAGGTCAAAACTTATATACAAACATGTGACGTTTGCCAGAAGTGCAAAGACACCAACAACAAAGAGCTATTTGGTGGCACACGCGCTGTGATACCTACAGCAAGAGGAAATCTGGTAAGCGCAGAGTATTATGGACCCCTACCGACAGGAACGGGTGGTGTTAAATATTTACTAGTAATAGTGGATAATTTCACAAAATACGTTAAATTATTCACCCTTCGAAGAGCAACAACCACTACGACGTTGCGGAGAATAAAAACGTATTGTGAACAGTTCGGAAGTCCAAGGGCCATTTTGACGGACAACGGGACACAGTTCACCTCCAGAAAATGGGTCGACGGTTTAAAGGAGTTGAACATCCAACCGAAGTTTACCGCAATACGAAACCCTTGTACTAATCTTGCCGAGAGGATTAACCGGCAACTTGGGAACTCGTTTCGAATTTTCGTGAGTGACCAACACACTAAATGGTCCCAATACATAAAGACAATCGAAGCGTGTCTGAACGAGGTGTACCACGAGACAATCGAAATTACCCCTCATGAAGCACACCTCGGTACGAGACCTACACGAGCATGGGAACAATGCTTGGACAAGTGGATCATTAGCATTGAAAGGAAGCGCGAGAATAACATATTTGTGAAACTCAAGGAGAAGAGAGAGAAGCACGCGAAACGCTGCAACGAGAGTAAGAAAATAAAGAAGTTTTCAATTGGCGACAAGGTATTGGTGAGAACATACCATCAATCAGACGCTACGTTGAGAAGAATCGACAAGTTCTTCGAACTATTCTCAGGACCGTATAAGATCAACCGTATCATCGGCGAGGCCACGTATGAGCTCGTGGAATGCGATAGCGGAAAGGTACGAGGAAGATTTAACATACGACAAATTAAGGCATATCACGAACCGGCGAAAGAAGTACGGATTACACAAGAAGGTAGCAATGACTCCGGCTGCTAGATACTGCCAAGCGGAATACGAAAGTTAGGTAATTTGCTCGCGCGGCCAGTCCAGCTAACCAGATAATGATGTACGTTTTACTGTACTGTGTTTAGTTCATACTTCAATATTAATCGTGTTTGTGATCACCATGTATTCATTATTTACTATGTTAATTAGGCATTTAAACATCAATATGTATAAAGTAATTTGATAACGTGTACCATGTGTCAAAAGGACATTATGATACAATGATACAGGACACTAAAGACATTAATAATTGTGAATAATAATAACTTGATAAAATGTAGTGAATCGAGTAATTTGTGTATGCAATTAATAATTTAAATATGAACAATCGTTTTGTAACTTTAGGAATAAGCGTTTAGGTATACATCATGAGGTATGATGAATCCTTAATTGTTTAATTAATATGCATATCTCATTTATTAATGTAATCGTTTATAATATGTCACAAGTTAATCCTGTGTATAGATTTATTTGTTAGCAACTATAGTCATGAGATACTAATAACGAATTAAAAATATTTTGTTGCTATATGATTCATCGATATATGATCGATTGATTTAATTGCTAGCTAATCTTCAGCTAATTTATTACGTTATATATGTAGAACGAAAGAATGTAGACGATGACAAAACAAACTGTCTAATGGGCAGATGTATATATCTTAGTTCAATCATTTACATGAAATGATATTGTATAATCCGCATATAAACGGATAGAATGTAGAAAATGCGTTCATTTCACTCAGATGGGCGGCAATAAATTCATATGATCATGTAAGACGCCAAGATAGGGAATAACTATTAATTGCTCCATATGTTAGATATATGTCATTCAACCACGTACATTCCAAAGCAGACGTCCAAGACTGGGACAGAGCGCAGAAATTGGATCAGATGTCTCCTGTTAATCCAACGTCCAATCCAATTTGGGGACAATATAGTGATCGAAATTTTAAAAATTTATAATTTCTCGATCAAGTGGCACGCTCACACACTCGAGTTGACGGACACAAGCCCGGGTCGTAAATAATGACGAATTAGGGACACGTCAGACCCGACGCCAGTGCGAAGACAATGAAAAAACGTCTGTGTACACGCCACAATAAGAGTCTAAGGAACGTCGTTGACAGCTCAAAGTTTGTTACAATTTACAGCACCTAACAGACGTAGACAAAAGGCTTAGTCCAGCTGCCTGGTTACGCAGAAATGAAATGGAACACATGCTGTGAGGGTGTGTTGTATCGAGCACACATAAGAACGTTACAGCCAGCAACAAAGGGTGCAGAGAAATCTCGACAAATATGTAAACAATAGAACGGACACTCAGTGAATACTGGAAGTACGCACAACCCAGCATGAAAACAAACCCTGACAGCTAGCTAAATTTACAACTAGAAAGCGTGGGATTCGTCCTGGGATGTCACCAACGGAGAGTTGATAATCGGCGGAACGAGCGAAGGGTAAATTGAACAATTGACCAAGACACTGCAGACTCTTAACAAAAGCTAAGTCAGAGTGACTCGACAACGTCGAAACAAAGGTTGACAGACAGGCGAGAGAATTGCTCTAGTTTCTGAGAATTAGCACAACGTTCGTCGCTGGAATATTCCGGGGATGTCGGCGACCAACCAGCGTTGGGCATCTTCCTAAAGAACTCGTGGAGAGAGTAAGAAGGACTCGAACGACGAATCGGGAAGCCGATGACAAGATCTACAGGGTAGTAGGAATTTAAAGGAACCTATCACCAGTCCGAAAGGGCGTGGAAATATAGAATTTGGCCTTCTGGGTAGTATGTTTGATAAAAACTGTTTACGAGGACGCGAAGGGCAGTAAGACAGTTAATATGACAGCAAGACAGTTAATAAGACAGTAAGACAGTTAGTAAGGCTGTAATACAGTTAGTAACACAGTAGTTATGGTAGTAATACGGTAGAAGACGAGTAATAGTAGTTACAATAGTTATGTAACAAGACGGAATAATATAGTAGTAGTTGGAGCGGTAATAACGGTAGTAATTGAAATAGTCTACGCGACTTACCGAACTTTTAACTCAGTGAAATCGTAACGAAGTCGCGGTCATAAGTGAACTTAGACATTCAATACAATCTCAATTACACAAAAGTCTGTTCGACAGTTATCTGAGTTCCGATAATCAACAGTGCGTATAGACATAACTATCATTAAATATCAGTGCGTACGTGACTCTAAACTACGACCGACACGCAACATAATAATACAAGGGAGTAACATTCTGAGAGTATAACAGTGGGTGACAATTCAAACACTATTCCACCATAATGATTCGCTATATTGAACATTTGAACTGAATGAACCAAACCGAACACTATTACGCACATAGCATACACTACGTCCAAGATAGATGAAATAGTTAATTATATGAACACGCACACAGCAAACTCTAAGAGTAAATCATCTTAATGACGATATTGACATCTTAACACTTGAACTCAAAAACACTTGACACCAGCGGGGAGTCCAACACCACACTACACATAACGAGAGTGGAAATCATTGAAGTGAAGTGAAGTGTTCTTCAATTAACAGTGATTAGGATCTACGACGAGTCCACCAGCGGATGTCATCTTACGCCGATGGAATTTTGGATAAACCCTTTTGCAAGATAAGCCTTTATGTTTATTAAATCCTAGTGATACATATACTACTGCACTGTCTCATCTTTTCAAAGAGCTACTCCCGAGAGAGATTTCGTAAAGTTATATAAATCATAAATCTTATAAAGTTAATATTAAAATAATTCATCTGAGCATAATGAACGCATTTAGCTAGGGATAAAATATATTTGATTGTTTATTGTTTGTATATGTATATCATTGTGTTATATTTGAATGTACTGTATGTCTTGTTTTCAGGAAACAACGAACGAATATTATTGTAATTTTGTTATCATGTGTTTTAATTATGTGTTTGCAGGACATAGTAATTTACTTAAGCAACAATATAATAAATAAGTAATTATTATCTATATACTTAAATCTTGCGTTCATTATTACAAAATTAACCTTGACAATTAATTTATCACATTCCAAGCATTTTCATAAAGAGTCTCAGAGTTATGCAAATTATCAATGGACACAACCAAATCGACCATTGAAGTGTCCGATTAACAGGCTCATACAAATCATATTGATTTTATAACTATATTGAGTCTAATCCGACAAATATAAGTTACTTTCATATGTGTGTTAAATATTAATGTCAATTACAACTCTGTTTGATTACATAATTAGTATACGAAGTTAATTAGACCCAATTTACCAATTTATAATTGGATAATTCAATAATAATAATAATAATAATTAGCATAATTACACTAAATATAATGGTATGGCAAACATAATTAGTCAATTAATTGCCAATTCCATTTATATACACTAAATATAAATGGCTCCCAAAGAACGTGGGGCATAACAAATTTAATTAGAGCCAAATTTGTTAAATATAAATGGCGCCGATCGCATGGCAAAAGAGAGCAGGCAGTAGTATTTAGATTAATTAAAATAGTATAATACAATAAGATATTTATAGTGTAAGGTTAGCTTGACTGGTAACTGAATGATAACGCGAAGTAAAGCTAAAATGGCTAGCGGTAGTTCAGACAGCATGGACTTTGACGTTAACAACCAGTTAGGCGTACCCAACAACGGAGAAGAAAACTCATCGGTCGAACCAAATATGACTGAGGAGACGTCAGAGGTCAGAGCGCGGGGACAGGAGTCCCAACAACCACAAGAGGAAGTGACACTGCGCTCGCTGATGGATTTCATGCGTGAAGTTAGAAGAGAACAAAACGAGAAATTCGAGAAACAGAACGAAAAATTAGTAGAAAACAAGAGGGAACAGAACGAAAATATTGCTGTAATTAAGGAAAATTTAGACAAAATGAACGAAAAATTAGATAATCACAAAGAAGAAGTCAAGCGACAGATGGCCGAACAGCTCGCGCAAATACAAGCGGAAATGCGTGACTACAAGACCAGTTGTGACGACAAAATAAGTGAAGTCCTGAAGAAACAGGAGGACGCTACAAAAGAATTGAAGGATGACACCACTAAGAGGTTTGATGAAGTGTGGGAAACCCGAGAGTCGGATCGTCAAGAAGTCAAGAACCTTGCACAGAACACACAAACCAGTATAAAAAAGGTCCACAATAAGTTAGAATCACATATCAACAATAACCAGAAGAAACAAGAAGAACTAAAAACCGAAATATACCACACGCTCAGACAGCAAGCAACAAGAAATAGGAGAAACCAACAACACACTACAACAAAAAATCGAAGAAGTAGACGGCCGACAAAAGACGACTGAACAGAAACTTGACGAAAACGTCAAGGAGAAGACAACCCACATTCAAGAACTGAGGTGTCAATTAGAAAGACTGCGGCGACAGATAACCGAAGGGGAGTCTGGGCCAAACAGAACAGTCAACGGGCAAGTACAGGTGGAACTTAAGTACGACGGAACCGACAGATTCCCGATGGAGTTCCTGAAAGAATTGTCGGAGTTCCAAGAATTGTATTACCCAGATAATGACATCAAATGGATCGGTAAGCACTTAGAGAAGGACGCGAGTATATGGTGGCGCGTAATCCGGGACCAAATAACCACATTTGAAGAGTTCAAGGAGGCGTTCACGTTGAAGTATTGGGGATTAGAGCGACAAGACATCATTCGTGACAAACTCGAATACGGAAAATTTGAAAGTGCACGGACCGGTTACGGCTATCCAATATATTGAAAGAATCCTTTTAGAAAGCCGACAATTAACTCCCGCATTGACCGACAGACAACTGATAAGGAAAATTTCTAGGCACTTTGGGAGAGATCTGCAGATCGCTGTTATCACACGCGGGATCACCACAATACCTAATATTGAAGCCTTAATCACTGAGTATACAAGTATTCAGTCAAACAGTACAAGCAACAGGCGGACGCAATATCGGTCAACTAATGAAAGGGAAAGCGGAACTAACGACCGACTCGGAGGGAGCTTTGTAAATAAAAACGAGGGTGACAGAAAACAAGTTTGGCAGGGGAGGCCACACGGTAACCGTTACGGAGACAAACAGTACAGTGGGATGAACACTGTTGAGTTCATTAACTCCAAGCCGAGCACGAGCCAGGCGACTGACGACAATAACTCAAGGTCGAATACCGACCAGAATGGCAAAAAAAACACCCCTGCACAGCGAACGACTTAGTTTTTGTCAACAAAAACAACCTCACCAATAATGTCAACATTTTATTACCAGACCTGAGGGATGACCTGCAACAAGAATACGACGAGGACATTAATAAACAAATATTAAAATGTCCCGAAGTAATCACTAAATTCAACAATGACATTAAGGTTTCGGCACTTATCGACACCGGCTCTGTTATTAACGGGTTATCAGAAGAGTGGTTCAACGTAAATAAAAAGGACATTGAACCATATGAAATTTTACCTATGACGAATTCTCTCATCATTAGTGCTGTTGGGAATAATTCCAAATTAATCAGAAAGCAGATACTGTGCGACATTGAAATTGACGGGATCAAGAATGAATGTGTTTTCTTAGTTATACCTGACCTTATTAAGCAATGTATATTAGGAGTAAGTTTTTTACAGGAGGTGGGATGTCGCACCGACATCGGTAATAAAAAGATAGAGTTAATGAATGCAGCTGATGAAGAGGTGCGCGCCGTACCCATCTTGAACATAGAACTACTAAATAATGGAGAAGAAGAAGAAATCCTGAGGAACATCGACGAGAAGATAGCAAGCATGGATTGTCAAGACGAAGAAATATTGGAACGGTTGAGGGAAATACTTATAGAGAATAGAAGAGTGTTCAGGGAATGCCCGGGGAGGATAGAAGGATACGAGCATGAATTTCAAGTTACGGACAGGACGCCCTACTTTCAACGGAGTTGGCCTGTACCACTTGCATATAAAGAAAAGGTAAAGGACGAGATTGATAGGATGCTGCGGTACGGAGTGATTGAACGATGCACGAGTCCGTTCATAAATCCACTCGTCACAGTCATCAAAAGAGATGGAAGGGTCCGTTTATGCCTAGATGCAAGAAAGATAAACGGCGTTACGATTCCCGATTATGAAGGCGTTTACCCAATCAACGAAATTTTGTCAAGATGTAGTGAGATGCGCTATCTATCTACCGTCGATTTGTCCAGCAGCTTTTGGCAAGTGCCATTGAAGGAAGAGTGCAGAAAGTATACCGCGTTCATGTATGAGGGAAGGTGCTACCAATTCACCGTCACACCATTCGGCCTTAGTACCAGTTCGGCGGCACTGACACGCGGATTGGATACAGTTTTGGATGAAGATGTCAAAAGAAACACGCTAATATACGTTGACGATTGCTTATGTTATTCTAACGATGTTCAGACGCACCTAGCACATTTAGAGGCACTGTTAAAGAATCTCAACAAAACAAACTTGACCGTCAACCTCAATAAATCGCAGTTCTTCAGAAAGGAAATATCGTATCTTGGATACCAACTGACTACACGCGGCATCCAAGCTACGGAAGAGAAAGTGAAAGCTATTATGGATTTCCCGAAGCCCAAGAATCAGAAACAGTTAAAAGGTTTCTTAGGCCTCACTAATTTCTATAACCGCTTCACAAGTAAATATGCGGAGACCACGCAACCCCTCCATGAATTATTGAAGAAAGATCACAAGTTTTTATGGACGGCTGAATTAGACGATTGCTTTGTCAGAGTCAAGAACTTATTTGTGGATGCTGTAGTTTTAAGATTTCCCCGCCCAGACCAGAGGTATTACATACAATGTGATGCTAGTGATTACGCATAAGGAGGACAACTTTATCAGCTTGGGAGATTGGCGTGATTGCCTTCACGAGTAAAACATTCAAGGGTGCCGAGCGGAACTACTACACTACAGAAAAGGAGCTCTTAAGTATCGTTAGATGCATAGAAAAATTCCGCATATATGTTCTCGGACAACCGTTGACGATAATAACTGACAACAAGGCGTTGACATTCCTAAACAAATGCCATTTTGAATAATTCAAGGATTACGCGATGGATTCTTGCTGTGCAAGAATATAAGTTCGATATTATCCATTGCAAGGGCAAGGACAACATCGTAGCCGACATCTTAAGCAGGTACCCACAAGATACGAAATTAGATGAAGTTCAAGACAATACGCATGAATATTTAGTCAATCACTTCACCGTTAAGATGAAACTCGAAGTACGGAAATTAATCCAAAATATTGGAAAACACCATATAGAAGATGACTAGCTTAAAACAATCATTAATAAAATTAAGGAGGGAAGTTTAGACCCAAATTTAAATAAATTTTATAAATATGTTAATGACAAATTATATAGGCGGCAGCGGAATGAATGGAAGCTATATGTTCCTAACAACATATCTGGGGACATAATCGCTGAAATCCACCAAATATTCGGACATTTAGGGACGAAGAAGTGTATGAAAATGCTCCAGGAACATTTCACGTTCGACCGGATGTTAAAGAAGGTCAAAACTTATATACAAACATGTGACGTTCGCCAGAAGTGCAAAGACACCAACAACAAAGAGCTATTTGGTGGCACACGCGCTGTGATACCTACAGCAAGAGGAGATCTGGTAAGCGCAGACTATTATGGACCCCTACCGACAGGAACGGGTGGTGTTAAATATTTACTAGTAATAGTGGATAATTTCACAAAATACGTTAAATTATTCACCCTTCGAAGAGCAACAACCACTACGACGTTGCGGAGAATAAAAACGTATTGTGAACAGTTCGGAAGTCCAAGGGCCATTTTGACGGACAACGGGACACAGTTCACCTCCAGAAAATGGGTCGACGGTTTAAAGGAGTTGAACATCCAACCGAAGTTTACCGCAATACGAAACCCTTGTACCAATCTTGCCGAGAGGATTAACCGGCAACTTGGGAACTCGTTTCGAATTTTCGTGAGTGACCAACACACTAAATGGTCCCAATACATAAAGACAATCGAAGCGTGTCTGAACGAGGTGTACCACGAGACAATCGAAATTACCCCTCATGAAGCACACCTCGGTACGAGACCTACACGAGCATGGGAACAATGCTTGGACAAGTGGATCATTAGCATTGAAAGGAAGCGCGAGAATAACATATTTGTGAAACTCAAGGAGAAGAGAGAGAAGCACGCGAAACGCTGCAACGAGAGTAAGAAAATAAAGAAGTTTTCAATTGGCGACAAGGTATTGGTGAGAACATACCATCAATCAGACGCTACGTTGAGAAGAATCGACAAGTTCTTCGAACTATTCTCAGGACCGTATAAGATCAACCGCATCATCGGCGAGGCCACGTATGAGCTCGTGGAATGCGATAGCGGAAAGGTACGAGGAAGATTTAACATACGACAAATTAAGGCATATCACGAACCGGCGAAAGAAGTACGGATTACACAAGAAGGTAGCAATGACTCCGGCTGCTAGATACTGCCAAGCGGAATACGAAAGTTAGGTAATTTGCTCGCGCGGCCAGTCCAGCTAACCAGATAATGATGTACGTTTTACTGTACTGTGTTTAGTTCATACTTCAATATTAATCGTGTTTGTGATCACCATGTATTCATTATTTACTATGTTAATTAGGCATTTAAACATCAATATGTATAAAGTAATTTGATAACGTGTACCATGTGTCAAAAGGACATTATGATACAATGATACAGGACACTAAAGACATTAATAATTGTGAATAATAATAACTTGATAAAATGTAGTGAATCGAGTAATTTGTTTATGCAATTAATAATTTAAATATGAACAATCGTTTTGTAACTTTAGGAATAAGCGTTTAGGTATACATCATGAGGTATGAAGAATCCTTAATTGTTTAATTAATGTGCATATCTCATTTATTAATGTAATCGTTTATAATATGTCACAAGTTAATCCTGTGTATAGATTTATTTGTTAGCAACTATAGTCATGAGATACTAATAACGAATTAAAAATATTTTGTTGCTATATGATTCATCGATATATGATCGATTGATTTAATTGCTAGCTAATCTTCAGCTAATTTATTACGTTATATATGTAGAACGAAAGAATGTAGACGATGACAAAACAAACTATCTAATGGGCAGATGTATATATCTTAGTTCAATCATTTACATGAAATGATATTGTATAATCCGCATATAAACGGATAGAATGTAGAAAATGCGTTCATTTCACTCAGATGGGCGGCAATAAATTCATATGATCATGTAAGACGCCAAGATAGGGAATAACTATTAATTGCTCCATATGTGAGATATATGTCATTCAACCACGTCCGTTCCAAAGCAGACGTCCACGACTGGGACAGAGCGCAGAAATTGGATCAGATGTCTCCTGTTAATCCAACGTCCAATCCAATTTGGGGACAATATAGTGATCGAAATTTTAAAAATTTATAATTTCTCGATCAAGTGGCACGCTCACACACTCGAGTTGACGGACACAAGCCCGGGTCGTAAATAATGACGAATTAGGGACACGTCAGACCCGACGCCAGTGCGAAGACAATGAAAAAACGTCTGTGTACACGCCACAATAAGAGTCTAAGGAACGTCGTATAACATCTTCTCTAGTGTTATAACTTGGGGAACCCGAAGTAATTGGTTCGGCCAATTATTCAGGCTGCCTTATTCGACGAGCTGAAATTTAATCAGAACAACACAGAGTAAAAATAAAAGGAATCAGGGAATGGGAAAACTGTTGATTTATGTACTCAGTATATGTGTGTAACAAGAAGACTTCTCTTTATTAAACATTTGAAAAAATAACATTTACTCAAAAGATAGATCCCATTACATTACTAATTGGATTATTAAAGTTATTTGAATTCTTTATATAAACTTTGGGATCACCACAGATTTTATTTAGCTATACCACGGATCCGGGTAACCTTAGGTATTTAGTCATCAAACTTTTACCTATATTCAATTCATGATATTAGCTTGCAAAACCTTTAGTTTTATGCTTCATTATAATTCCATTTGAAGAATGGTATTAATTATACTACGATACATTAAGATTTAAACTGTTACAATGTATGATGTCTGAAAAGTTACATTAAATTCTTAGAGTTAATTCATTTTAATCTTTACAAGTTTAATCGTCTCTGAAAAGTCTCTCTTTTAAAGTGTATTGTGTTACAATTATAATTATTATTTATTCCTCGATAGACGTGCTATCGAGTCACCTTTAATTTGGTATGTAGAAATTTCCTCCGGGAGTGTCCGTCTTGGGAATCCTTAAAAGCGTCGTCCTCATCTAGGTCTGGTCTTAGTCATTAAAGGCTTAAACGTCTGCAGTCTAGGTCGAACCTTCTACGAGGGAAGGCGTAGATTCTTTGATGTCTCGAACTGCATCTTCTGTCGGGTCTACTAGAGTTGCAAATTCTGGTAGTTCACATCTCCGGGTAGGATGTTGAAAAGTGTCGTCAGTTGGTGAAGTTAGCAGTCATCGTTATTAATACTCGTACTTTTGTAGTCACATATTTCTTCTTGTTACCACGTTTCTGATTTTTAATTAATGTTACATGTTACACTGTTTTGTGTAGCAGTTAATAAACTACATTTGAAATAAGCCAAACTAACAACAAATCACACAACATTCCAACAGAGCTTTTGCTCGTGCGTGTGTACTGCTTGGAGTCTTCATAGCGAGAGCGAGACTTTTCGCCCGCTTCCACTGGTACTGCATAAGAGGTAGTGGGGTGTTTATTCCGCGAGAATATAGTCCCTGTCTCTCTCTAAATAAACCTTTTTATTTATACAAACTATCCCTAGATAAAAATACATAATTTAAATGAGTTATTTTAGTGACTATCTGTGTCTTCAGATTCTTTAATTATTAACATTAGTTTTTTATTTTATTCTTAATTACAGAAGACTCGGAAAACATGTCGAGTCCGGAATCAACAGGTAGGCGCCTGATAGCAAGCAAGGGTTAAATACGACAATAATAATTATTTACAATATGCCTCTTTATTACAGTTTCTTTGCCCTTATTAATTACTTCTTTCTTCTCACACTTAGTACCTACATGTTTTTATTATTATTGTGATATTTAAATGGTTAATGGCTGGCAACCTTAATTTTTTTTTATTTCTTTCTTTTTAATAATGGTTACAATTTAAATCGTCACAGTCGTTGACAGCTCAAAGTTTGTTACAATTTACAGCACCTAACCGACGTAGACAAAAGGCTTAGTCCAGCTGCCTGGTTACGCAGAAATGAAATGGAACACATGCTGTGGGGGTGTGTTGTATCGAGCACACATAAGAACATTACAGCCAGCAACGAAGAGTGCAGAGAAATCTCGACAAATATGTAAACAATAGAACGGACACTCAGTGAATACTGGAAGTACGCACAACCCAGCATGAAAACAAACCCTGACAGCTAGCTAAATTTACAACTAGAAAGCGTGGGATTCGTCCAGGGATGTCACCAACGGAGAGTTGATAATCGGCGGAACGAGCGAAGGGTAAATTGAACAATTGACCAAGACACTGCAGACTCTTAACAAAAGCTAAGTCAGAGTGACTCGACAACGTCGAAACAAAGGTTGACAGACAGGCGAGAGAATTGCTCTAGTTTCTGAGAATTAGCACAACGTTCGTCGCTGGAATATTCCGGGGATGTCGGCGACCAACCAGCGTTGGGCATCTTCCTAAAGAACTCGTGGAGAGAGTAAGAAGGACTCGAACGACGAATCGGGAAGCCGATGACAAGATCTACAGGGTAGTAGGAATTTAAAGGAACCTATCACCAGTCCGAAAGGGCGTGGAAATATAGAATTTGGCCTTCTGGGTAGTATGTTTGATAAAAACTGTTTACGAGGACGCGAAGGGCAGTAAGACAGTTAATAAGACAGCAAGACAGTTAATAAGACAGTAAGACAGTTAGTAAGGCTGTAATACAGTTAGTAACACGGTAGTTATGGTAGTAATACGGTAGAAGACGAGTAATAGTAGTTACAATAGTTATGTAACAAGACGGAATAATATAGTAGTAGTTGGGGCGGTAATAACGGTAGTAATTGAAATAGTCTACGCGACTTACCGAACTTTTAACTCAGTGAAATCGTAACGAAGTCGCGGTCATAAGTGAACTTAGACATTCAATACAATCTCAATTACACAAAAGTCTGTTCGACAGTTATATGAGTTCCGATAATCAACAGTGCGTATAGACATAACTATCATTAAATATCAGTGCGTACGTGACTCTAAACTACGACCGACACGCAACATAATAATACAAGGGAGTAACATTCTGAGAGTATAACAGTGGGTGACAATTCAAACACTATTCCACCATAATGATTCGCTATATTGAACATTTGAACTGAATGAACCAAACCGAACACTATTACGCACATAGCATACACTACGTCCAAGATAGATGAAATAGTTAATTATATGAACACGCACACAGCAAACTCTAAGAGTAAATCATCTTAATGACGATATTGACATCTTAACACTTGAACTCAAAAACACTTGACACCAGCGGGGAGTCCAACACCACACTACACATAACGAGAGTGGAAATCATTGAAGTGAAGTGAAGTGTTCTTCAATTAACAGTGATTAGGATGTACGACGAGTCCACCAGCGGATGTCATCTTACGCCGATGGAATTTTGGATAAACCCTTTTGCAAGATAAGCCTTTATGTTTATTAAATCCTAGTGATACATATACTACTGCACTGTCTCATCTTTTCAAAGAGCTATCCCGAGAGAGATTTCGTAAAGTTATATAAATCATAAATCTTATAAAGTTAATATTAAAGTAATTCATCTGAGCATAATGAACGCATTTAGCTAGGGATAAAATATATTTGATTGTTTATTGTTTGTATATGTATATCATTGTGTTATATTTGAATGTACTGTATGTCTTGTTTTCAGGAAACAACGAACGAATATTATTGTAATTTTGTTATCATGTGTTTTAATTATGTATTTGCAGGACATAGTAATTTACTTAAGCAACAATATAATAAATAATAATTATTATCTATATACTTAAATCTTCCGTTCATTATTGCAAAATTAACCTTGACAATTAATTTATCACATTCCAAGCATTTTCATAAAGAGTCTCAGAGTTATGCTAATTATCAATGGACACAACCAAATCGACCATTGAAATGTCCGATTAACAGGCTCATACAAATCATATTGATTTGATAACTATATTGAGTCTAATCCGACAAATATAAGTTACTTTCATATGTGTGTTAAATATTAATGTCAATTACAACTCTGTTTGATTACATAATTAGTATACGAAGTTAATTAGACCCAATTTACCAATTTATAATTGGATAATTCAATAATAATAATAATAATTAGCATAATTACACTAAATATAATGGTATGGCAAACATAATTAGTCAATTAATTGCCAATTCCATTTATATACACTAAATATAAATGGCTCCAAAAGAACGTGGGGCAGAACAAATTTAATTAGAGTCAAATTTGTTAAATATAAATGGCGCCCATCGCATGGCAAAAGAGAGCAGGCAGTAGTATTTAGATTAATTAAAATAGTATAATACAATAAGATATTTATAGTGTAAGGTTAGCTTGACTGGTAACTGAATGATAACGCGAAGTAAAGCTAAAATGGCTAGCGGTAGTTCAGACAGCATGGACTTTGACGTTAACAACCAGTTAGGCGTACCCAACAACGGAGAAGAAAACTCATCGGTCGAACCAAATATGACTGAGGAGACGTCAGAGGTCAGAGCGCGGGGACAGGAGTCCCAACAACCACAAGAGGAAGTGACACTGCGCTCGCTGATGGATTTCATGCGTGAAGTTAGAAGAGAACAGAACGAGAAATTCGAGAAACAGAACGAAAAATTAGAAGAAAACAAGAGGGAACAGAACGAAAATATTGCTGTAATTAAGGAAAATTTAGACAAAATGAACGAAAAATTAGATAATCACAAAGAAGAAGTCAAGCGACAGATGGCCGAACAGCTCGCGCAAATACAAGCGGAAATGCGAGACTACAAGACCAGTTGTGACGACAAAATACGTGAAGTCCTGAAGAAACAGGAGGACGCTACAAAAGAATTGAAGGATGACACCACTAAGAGGTTTGATGAAGTGTGGGAAACGCGAGAGTCGGATCGTCAAGAAGTCAAGAACCTTGCACAGAACACACAAACCAGTATAAAAAAGGTCCACAATAAGTTAGAATCACATATCAACAATAACCAGAAGAAACAAGAAGAACTACAAACCGAAATATACCACACGCTCAGACAGCAGCAACAAGAAATAGGAGAAACCAACAACACACTACAACAAAAAATCGAAGAAGTAGACGGCCGACAAAAGACGACTGAACAGAAACTTGACGAGAACGTCAAGGAGAAGACAACCCACATTCAAGAACTGAGGTGTCAATTAGAAAGACTGCGGCGACAGATAACCGAAGGGGAGTCTGGGCCAAACAGTCAACGGGCAAGTACAGGTGGAACTTAAGTACGACGGAACCGACAGATTCCCGATGGAGTTCCTGAAAGAATTGTCGGAGTTCCAAGAATTGTATTACCCAGATAATGACATCAAATGGATCGGTAAGCACTTAGAGAAGGACGCGAGTATATGGTGGCGCGTAATCCGGGACCAAATAACCACATTTGAAGAGTTCAAGGAGGCGTTCACGTTGAAGTATTGGGGATTAGAGCGATAAGACATCATTCGTGACAACCTCGAATACGGAAAATTTGAAAGTGCACGGACCGGTTACGGCTATCCAATATATTGAAAGAATCCTTTTAGAAAGCCGACAATTAACTCCCGCATTGACCGACAGACAACTGATAAGGAAAATTTCTAGGCACTTTGGGAGAGATCTGCAGATCGCTGTTATCACACGCGGGATCACCACAATACCAAAATTTTGAAGCCTTAATCACTGAGTATACAAGTATTCAGTCAAACAGTACAAGCAACAGGCGGACGCAATATCGGTCAACTAATGAAAGGGAAAGAGGAACTAACGACCGACTCGGAGGGAGCTTTGTAAATAAAAACGAGGGTGACAGAAAACAAGTTTGGCAGGGGAGGCCACACGGTAACCGTTACGGAGACAAACAGTACAGTGGGATGAACACTGTTGAGTTCATTAACTCCAAGCCGAGCACGAGCCAGGCGACTAACGACAATAACTCAAGGTCGAATACCGACCAGAATGGCAAAAAAAAACACCCCTGAACAGCGAACGACTTAGTTTTTGTCAACAAAAACAACCTCACCAATAATGTCAACATTTTATTACCAGACCTGAGGGATGACCTGCTACAAGAATACGACGAGGACATTAATAAACAAATATTAAAATGTCCCGAAGTAATCATTAAATTCAACAATGACATTAAGGTTTCGGCACTTATCGACACCGGCTCTGTTATTAACGGGTTATCAGAAGAGTGGTTCAACGTAAATAAAAAGGACATTGAACCATATGAAATTTTACCTATGACGAATTCTCTCTTCATTAGTGCTGTTGGGCATAAGTCCAAATTAATCAGAAAGCAGATACTGTGCGACATTGAAATTGACGGGATCAAGAATGAATGTGTTTTCTTAGTTATACCTGACCTTATTAAGCAATGTATATTAGGAATAAGTTTTTTACAGGAGGTGGGATGTCGCATCGACATCGGTAATAAAAAGATAGAGTTAATGAATGCAGCTGATGAAGAGGTGCGCGCCGTACCCATCTTGAACATAGAACTACTAAATAATGGAGAAGAAGAAGAAATCGTGAGGAACATCGACGAGAAGATAGCAAGCATGGATTGTCAAGACGAAGAAATATTGGAACGGTTGAGGGAAATAATTATAGAGAATAGAAGAGTGTTCAGGGAATGCCCGGGGAGGATAGAAGGATACGAGCATGAATTTCAAGTTACGGACAGGACGCCCTACTTTCAACGGAGTTGGCCTGTACCACTTGCATATAAAGGAAAGGTAAAGGACGAGATTGATAGGATGCTGCGGTACGGAGTGATTGAACGATGCACGAGTCCGTTCATAAATCCACTCGTCACAGTCATCAAAAGAGATGGAAGGGTCCGTTTATGCCTAGATGCAAGAAAGATAAACGGCGTTACGATTCCCGATTATGAAGGCGTTTACCCAATCAACGAAATTTTGGCAAGATGTAGTGAGAAGCGCTACCTATCTACCGTCGATTTGTCCAGCAGCTTTTGGCAAGTGCCATTGAAGGAAGAGTGCAGAAAGTATACCGCGTTCATGTATGAGGGAAGGTGCTACCAATTCACCGTCACACCATTCGGCCTTAGTACCAGTTCGGCGGCACTGACACGCGGATTGGATACAGTTTTGGATGAAGATGTCAAAAGAAACACGCTAATATACGTTGACGATTGCTTATGTTATTCTAACGATGTTCAGACGCACCTAGCACATTTAGAGGCACTGTAAAGAATCTCAACAAAACAAACTTGACCGTCAACCTCAATAAATCGCAGTTCTTCAGAAAGGAAATATCGTATCTTGGATACCAACTGACTACACGCGGCATCCAAGCTACGGAAGAGAAAGTGAAAGCTATTATGGATTTCCCGAACCCCAAGAATCAGAAACAGTTAAAAGGTTTCTTAGGCCTCACTAATTTCTATAACCGCTTCACAAGTAAATATGCGGAGACCACGCAACCCCTCCATGAATTATTGAAGAAAGATCACAAGTTTTTATGGACGGCTGAATTAGACGATTGCTTTGTCAGAGTCAAGAACTTATTTGTGGATGCTGTAGTTTTAAGATTTCCCCGCCCAGACCAGAGGTATTACATACAATGTGATGCTAGTGATTACGCATAAGGAGGACAACTTTATCAGCTTGGGAGATTGGCGTGATTGCCTTTACGAGTAAAACATTCAAGGGTGCCGAGCGGAACTACTACACTACAGAAAAGGAGCTCTTAAGTATCGTTAGATGCATAGAAAAATTCCGCATATATGTTCTCGGACAACCGTTGACGATAATAACTGACAACAAGGCGTTGACATTCCTAAACAAATGCCATTTTGAATAATTCAAGGATTACGCGATGGATTCTCGCTGTGCAAGAATATAAGTTCGATATTATCCATTGCAAGGGCAAGGACAACATCGTAGCCGACATCTTAAGCAGGTACCCACACGATACGAAATTAGATGAAGTTCAAGACAATACGCATGAATATTTAGTCAATCACTTCACCGTTAAGATGAAACTCGAAGTACGGAAATTAATCCAAAATATTGGAAAACACCATATAGAAGATGACTAGCTTAAAACAATCATTAATAAAATTAAGGAGGGAAGTTTAGACCCAAATCTAAATAAATTTTATAAATATGTTAATGACAAATTATATAGGCGGCAGCGGAATGAATGGAAGCTATATGTTCCTAACAACATATCTGGGGACATAATCGCTGAAATCCACCAAATGTTCGGACATTTAGGGACGAAGAAGTGTATGAAAATGCTCCAGGAACATTTCACGTTCGACCGGATGTTAAAGAAGGTCAAAACTTATATACAAACATGTGACGTTTGCCAGAAGTGCAAAGACACCAACAACAAAGAGCTATTTGGTGGCACACGCGCTGTGATACCTACAGCAAGAGGAAATCTGGTAAGCGCAGAGTATTATGGACCCCTACCGACAGGAACGGGTGGTGTTAAATATTTACTAGTAATAGTGGATAATTTCACAAAATACGTTAAATTATTCACCCTTCGAAGAGCAACAACCACTACGACGTTGCGGAGAATAAAAACGTATTGTGAACAGTTCGGAAGTCCAAGGGCCATTTTGACGGACAACGGGACACAGTTCACCTCCAGAAAATGGGTCGACGGTTTAAAGGAGTTGAACATCCAACCGAAGTTTACCGCAATACGAAACCCTTGTACTAATCTTGCCGAGAGGATTAACCGGCAACTTGGGAACTCGTTTCGAATTTTCGTGAGTGACCAACACACTAAATGGTCCCAATACATAAAGACAATCGAAGCGTGTCTGAACGAGGTGTACCACGAGACAATCGAAATTACCCCTCATGAAGCACACCTCGGTACGAGACCTACACGAGCATGGGAACAATGCTTGGACAAGTGGATCATTAGCATTGAAAGGAAGCGCGAGAATAACATATTTGTGAAACTCAAGGAGAAGAGAGAGAAGCACGCGAAACGCTGCAACGAGAGTAAGAAAATAAAGAAGTTTTCAATTGGCGACAAGGTATTGGTGAGAACATACCATCAATCAGACGCTACGTTGAGAAGAATCGACAAGTTCTTCGAACTATTCTCAGGACCGTATAAGATCAACCGTATCATCGGCGAGGCCACGTATGAGCTCGTGGAATGCGATAGCGGAAAGGTACGAGGAAGATTTAACATACGACAAATTAAGGCATATCACGAACCGGCGAAAGAAGTACGGATTACACAAGAAGGTAGCAATGACTCCGGCTGCTAGATACTGCCAAGCGGAATACGAAAGTTAGGTAATTTGCTCGCGCGGCCAGTCCAGCTAACCAGATAATGATGTACGTTTTACTGTACTGTGTTTAGTTCATACTTCAATATTAATCGTGTTTGTGATCACCATGTATTCATTATTTACTATGTTAATTAGGCATTTAAACATCAATATGTATAAAGTAATTTGATAACGTGTACCATGTGTCAAAAGGACATTATGATACAATGATACAGGACACTAAAGACATTAATAATTGTGAATAATAATAACTTGATAAAATGTAGTGAATCGAGTAATTTGTGTATGCAATTAATAATTTAAATATGAACAATCGTTTTGTAACTTTAGGAATAAGCGTTTAGGTATACATCATGAGGTATGATGAATCCTTAATTGTTTAATTAATATGCATATCTCATTTATTAATGTAATCGTTTATAATATGTCACAAGTTAATCCTGTGTATAGATTTATTTGTTAGCAACTATAGTCATGAGATACTAATAACGAATTAAAAATATTTTGTTGCTATATGATTCATCGATATATGATCGATTGATTTAATTGCTAGCTAATCTTCAGCTAATTTATTACGTTATATATGTAGAACGAAAGAATGTAGACGATGACAAAACAAACTGTCTAATGGGCAGATGTATATATCTTAGTTCAATCATTTACATGAAATGATATTGTATAATCCGCATATAAACGGATAGAATGTAGAAAATGCGTTCATTTCACTCAGATGGGCGGCAATAAATTCATATGATCATGTAAGACGCCAAGATAGGGAATAACTATTAATTGCTCCATATGTTAGATATATGTCATTCAACCACGTACATTCCAAAGCAGACGTCCAAGACTGGGACAGAGCGCAGAAATTGGATCAGATGTCTCCTGTTAATCCAACGTCCAATCCAATTTGGGGACAATATAGTGATCGAAATTTTAAAAATTTATAATTTCTCGATCAAGTGGCACGCTCACACACTCGAGTTGACGGACACAAGCCCGGGTCGTAAATAATGACGAATTAGGGACACGTCAGACCCGACGCCAGTGCGAAGACAATGAAAAAACGTCTGTGTACACGCCACAATAAGAGTCTAAGGAACGTCGTTGACAGCTCAAAGTTTGTTACAATTTACAGCACCTAACAGACGTAGACAAAAGGCTTAGTCCAGCTGCCTGGTTACGCAGAAATGAAATGGAACACATGCTGTGAGGGTGTGTTGTATCGAGCACACATAAGAACGTTACAGCCAGCAACAAAGGGTGCAGAGAAATCTCGACAAATATGTAAACAATAGAACGGACACTCAGTGAATACTGGAAGTACGCACAACCCAGCATGAAAACAAACCCTGACAGCTAGCTAAATTTACAACTAGAAAGCGTGGGATTCGTCCTGGGATGTCACCAACGGAGAGTTGATAATCGGCGGAACGAGCGAAGGGTAAATTGAACAATTGACCAAGACACTGCAGACTCTTAACAAAAGCTAAGTCAGAGTGACTCGACAACGTCGAAACAAAGGTTGACAGACAGGCGAGAGAATTGCTCTAGTTTCTGAGAATTAGCACAACGTTCGTCGCTGGAATATTCCGGGGATGTCGGCGACCAACCAGCGTTGGGCATCTTCCTAAAGAACTCGTGGAGAGAGTAAGAAGGACTCGAACGACGAATCGGGAAGCCGATGACAAGATCTACAGGGTAGTAGGAATTTAAAGGAACCTATCACCAGTCCGAAAGGGCGTGGAAATATAGAATTTGGCCTTCTGGGTAGTATGTTTGATAAAAACTGTTTACGAGGACGCGAAGGGCAGTAAGACAGTTAATATGACAGCAAGACAGTTAATAAGACAGTAAGACAGTTAGTAAGGCTGTAATACAGTTAGTAACACAGTAGTTATGGTAGTAATACGGTAGAAGACGAGTAATAGTAGTTACAATAGTTATGTAACAAGACGGAATAATATAGTAGTAGTTGGAGCGGTAATAACGGTAGTAATTGAAATAGTCTACGCGACTTACCGAACTTTTAACTCAGTGAAATCGTAACGAAGTCGCGGTCATAAGTGAACTTAGACATTCAATACAATCTCAATTACACAAAAGTCTGTTCGACAGTTATCTGAGTTCCGATAATCAACAGTGCGTATAGACATAACTATCATTAAATATCAGTGCGTACGTGACTCTAAACTACGACCGACACGCAACATAATAATACAAGGGAGTAACATTCTGAGAGTATAACAGTGGGTGACAATTCAAACACTATTCCACCATAATGATTCGCTATATTGAACATTTGAACTGAATGAACCAAACCGAACACTATTACGCACATAGCATACACTACGTCCAAGATAGATGAAATAGTTAATTATATGAACACGCACACAGCAAACTCTAAGAGTAAATCATCTTAATGACGATATTGACATCTTAACACTTGAACTCAAAAACACTTGACACCAGCGGGGAGTCCAACACCACACTACACATAACGAGAGTGGAAATCATTGAAGTGAAGTGAAGTGTTCTTCAATTAACAGTGATTAGGATCTACGACGAGTCCACCAGCGGATGTCATCTTACGCCGATGGAATTTTGGATAAACCCTTTTGCAAGATAAGCCTTTATGTTTATTAAATCCTAGTGATACATATACTACTGCACTGTCTCATCTTTTCAAAGAGCTACTCCCGAGAGAGATTTCGTAAAGTTATATAAATCATAAATCTTATAAAGTTAATATTAAAATAATTCATCTGAGCATAATGAACGCATTTAGCTAGGGATAAAATATATTTGATTGTTTATTGTTTGTATATGTATATCATTGTGTTATATTTGAATGTACTGTATGTCTTGTTTTCAGGAAACAACGAACGAATATTATTGTAATTTTGTTATCATGTGTTTTAATTATGTGTTTGCAGGACATAGTAATTTACTTAAGCAACAATATAATAAATAAGTAATTATTATCTATATACTTAAATCTTGCGTTCATTATTACAAAATTAACCTTGACAATTAATTTATCACATTCCAAGCATTTTCATAAAGAGTCTCAGAGTTATGCAAATTATCAATGGACACAACCAAATCGACCATTGAAGTGTCCGATTAACAGGCTCATACAAATCATATTGATTTTATAACTATATTGAGTCTAATCCGACAAATATAAGTTACTTTCATATGTGTGTTAAATATTAATGTCAATTACAACTCTGTTTGATTACATAATTAGTATACGAAGTTAATTAGACCCAATTTACCAATTTATAATTGGATAATTCAATAATAATAATAATAATTAGCATAATTACACTAAATATAATGGTATGGCAAACATAATTAGTCAATTAATTGCCAATTCCATTTATATACACTAAATATAAATGGCTCCCAAAGAACGTGGGGCATAACAAATTTAATTAGAGCCAAATTTGTTAAATATAAATGGCGCCGATCGCATGGCAAAAGAGAGCAGGCAGTAGTATTTAGATTAATTAAAATAGTATAATACAATAAGATATTTATAGTGTAAGGTTAGCTTGACTGGTAACTGAATGATAACGCGAAGTAAAGCTAAAATGGCTAGCGGTAGTTCAGACAGCATGGACTTTGACGTTAACAACCAGTTAGGCGTACCCAACAACGGAGAAGAAAACTCATCGGTCGAACCAAATATGACTGAGGAGACGTCAGAGGTCAGAGCGCGGGGACAGGAGTCCCAACAACCACAAGAGGAAGTGACACTGCGCTCGCTGATGGATTTCATGCGTGAAGTTAGAAGAGAACAAAACGAGAAATTCGAGAAACAGAACGAAAAATTAGTAGAAAACAAGAGGGAACAGAACGAAAATATTGCTGTAATTAAGGAAAATTTAGACAAAATGAACGAAAAATTAGATAATCACAAAGAAGAAGTCAAGCGACAGATGGCCGAACAGCTCGCGCAAATACAAGCGGAAATGCGTGACTACAAGACCAGTTGTGACGACAAAATAAGTGAAGTCCTGAAGAAACAGGAGGACGCTACAAAAGAATTGAAGGATGACACCACTAAGAGGTTTGATGAAGTGTGGGAAACCCGAGAGTCGGATCGTCAAGAAGTCAAGAACCTTGCACAGAACACACAAACCAGTATAAAAAAGGTCCACAATAAGTTAGAATCACATATCAACAATAACCAGAAGAAACAAGAAGAACTAAAAACCGAAATATACCACACGCTCAGACAGCAAGCAACAAGAAATAGGAGAAACCAACAACACACTACAACAAAAAATCGAAGAAGTAGACGGCCGACAAAAGACGACTGAACAGAAACTTGACGAAAACGTCAAGGAGAAGACAACCCACATTCAAGAACTGAGGTGTCAATTAGAAAGACTGCGGCGACAGATAACCGAAGGGGAGTCTGGGCCAAACAGTCAACGGGCAAGTACAGGTGGAACTTAAGTACGACGGAACCGACAGATTCCCGATGGAGTTCCTGAAAGAATTGTCGGAGTTCCAAGAATTGTATTACCCAGATAATGACATCAAATGGATCGGTAAGCACTTAGAGAAGGACGCGAGTATATGGTGGCGCGTAATCCGGGACCAAATAACCACATTTGAAGAGTTCAAGGAGGCGTTCACGTTGAAGTATTGGGGATTAGAGCGACAAGACATCATTCGTGACAACCTCGAATACGGAAAATTTGAAAGTGCACGGACCGGTTACGGCTATCCAATATATTGAAAGAATCCTTTTAGAAAGCCGACAATTAACTCCCGCATTGACCGACAGACAACTGATAAGGAAAATTTCTAGGCACTTTGGGAGAGATCTGCAGATCGCTGTTATCACACGCGGGATCACCACAATACCTAATATTGAAGCCTTAATCACTGAGTATACAAGTATTCAGTCAAACAGTACAAGCAACAGGCGGACGCAATATCGGTCAACTAATGAAAGGGAAAGCGGAACTAACGACCGACTCGGAGGGAGCTTTGTAAATAAAAACGAGGGTGACAGAAAACAAGTTTGGCAGGGGAGGCCACACGGTAACCGTTACGGAGACAAACAGTACAGTGGGATGAACACTGTTGAGTTCATTAACTCCAAGCCGAGCACGAGCCAGGCGACTGACGACAATAACTCAAGGTCGAATACCGACCAGAATGGCAAAAAAAACACCCCTGCACAGCGAACGACTTAGTTTTTGTCAACAAAAACAACCTCACCAATAATGTCAACATTTTATTACCAGACCTGAGGGATGACCTGCTACAAGAATACGACGAGGACATTAATAAACAAATATTAAAATGTCCCGAAGTAATCACTAAATTCAACAATGACATTAAGGTTTCGGCACTTATCGACACCGGCTCTGTTATTAACGGGTTATCAGAAGAGTGGTTCAACGTAAATAAAAAGGACATTGAACCATATGAAATTTTACCTATGACGAATTCTCTCATCATTAGTGCTGTTGGGAATAATTCCAAATTAATCAGAAAGCAGATACTGTGCGACATTGAAATTGACGGGATCAAGAATGAATGTGTTTTCTTAGTTATACCTGACCTTATTAAGCAATGTATATTAGGAGTAAGTTTTTTACAGGAGGTGGGATGTCGCACCGACATCGGTAATAAAAAGATAGAGTTAATGAATGCAGCTGATGAAGAGGTGCGCGCCGTACCCATCTTGAACATAGAACTACTAAATAATGGAGAAGAAGAAGAAATCCTGAGGAACATCGACGAGAAGATAGCAAGCATGGATTGTCAAGACGAAGAAATATTGGAACGGTTGAGGGAAATACTTATAGAGAATAGAAGAGTGTTCAGGGAATGCCCGGGGAGGATAGAAGGATACGAGCATGAATTTCAAGTTACGGACAGGACGCCCTACTTTCAACGGAGTTGGCCTGTACCACTTGCATATAAAGAAAAGGTAAAGGACGAGATTGATAGGATGCTGCGGTACGGAGTGATTGAACGATGCACGAGTCCGTTCATAAATCCACTCGTCACAGTCATCAAAAGAGATGGAAGGGTCCGTTTATGCCTAGATGCAAGAAAGATAAACGGCGTTACGATTCCCGATTATGAAGGCGTTTACCCAATCAACGAAATTTTGTCAAGATGTAGTGAGATGCGCTATCTATCTACCGTCGATTTGTCCAGCAGCTTTTGGCAAGTGCCATTGAAGGAAGAGTGCAGAAAGTATACCGCGTTCATGTATGAGGGAAGGTGCTACCAATTCACCGTCACACCATTCGGCCTTAGTACCAGTTCGGCGGCACTGACACGCGGATTGGATACAGTTTTGGATGAAGATGTCAAAAGAAACACGCTAATATACGTTGACGATTGCTTATGTTATTCTAACGATGTTCAGACGCACCTAGCACATTTAGAGGCACTGTTAAAGAATCTCAACAAAACAAACTTGACCGTCAACCTCAATAAATCGCAGTTCTTCAGAAAGGAAATATCGTATCTTGGATACCAACTGACTACACGCGGCATCCAAGCTACGGAAGAGAAAGTGAAAGCTATTATGGATTTCCCGAAGCCCAAGAATCAGAAACAGTTAAAAGGTTTCTTAGGCCTCACTAATTTCTATAACCGCTTCACAAGTAAATATGCGGAGACCACGCAACCCCTCCATGAATTATTGAAGAAAGATCACAAGTTTTTATGGACGGCTGAATTAGACGATTGCTTTGTCAGAGTCAAGAACTTATTTGTGGATGCTGTAGTTTTAAGATTTCCCCGCCCAGACCAGAGGTATTACATACAATGTGATGCTAGTGATTACGCATAAGGAGGACAACTTTATCAGCTTGGGAGATTGGCGTGATTGCCTTCACGAGTAAAACATTCAAGGGTGCCGAGCGGAACTACTACACTACAGAAAAGGAGCTCTTAAGTATCGTTAGATGCATAGAAAAATTCCGCATATATGTTCTCGGACAACCGTTGACGATAATAACTGACAACAAGGCGTTGACATTCCTAAACAAATGCCATTTTGAATAATTCAAGGATTACGCGATGGATTCTTGCTGTGCAAGAATATAAGTTCGATATTATCCATTGCAAGGGCAAGGACAACATCGTAGCCGACATCTTAAGCAGGTACCCACAAGATACGAAATTAGATGAAGTTCAAGACAATACGCATGAATATTTAGTCAATCACTTCACCGTTAAGATGAAACTCGAAGTACGGAAATTAATCCAAAATATTGGAAAACACCATATAGAAGATGACTAGCTTAAAACAATCATTAATAAAATTAAGGAGGGAAGTTTAGACCCAAATTTAAATAAATTTTATAAATATGTTAATGACAAATTATATAGGCGGCAGCGGAATGAATGGAAGCTATATGTTCCTAACAACATATCTGGGGACATAATCGCTGAAATCCACCAAATATTCGGACATTTAGGGACGAAGAAGTGTATGAAAATGCTCCAGGAACATTTCACGTTCGACCGGATGTTAAAGAAGGTCAAAACTTATATACAAACATGTGACGTTCGCCAGAAGTGCAAAGACACCAACAACAAAGAGCTATTTGGTGGCACACGCGCTGTGATACCTACAGCAAGAGGAGATCTGGTAAGCGCAGACTATTATGGACCCCTACCGACAGGAACGGGTGGTGTTAAATATTTACTAGTAATAGTGGATAATTTCACAAAATACGTTAAATTATTCACCCTTCGAAGAGCAACAACCACTACGACGTTGCGGAGAATAAAAACGTATTGTGAACAGTTCGGAAGTCCAAGGGCCATTTTGACGGACAACGGGACACAGTTCACCTCCAGAAAATGGGTCGACGGTTTAAAGGAGTTGAACATCCAACCGAAGTTTACCGCAATACGAAACCCTTGTACCAATCTTGCCGAGAGGATTAACCGGCAACTTGGGAACTCGTTTCGAATTTTCGTGAGTGACCAACACACTAAATGGTCCCAATACATAAAGACAATCGAAGCGTGTCTGAACGAGGTGTACCACGAGACAATCGAAATTACCCCTCATGAAGCACACCTCGGTACGAGACCTACACGAGCATGGGAACAATGCTTGGACAAGTGGATCATTAGCATTGAAAGGAAGCGCGAGAATAACATATTTGTGAAACTCAAGGAGAAGAGAGAGAAGCACGCGAAACGCTGCAACGAGAGTAAGAAAATAAAGAAGTTTTCAATTGGCGACAAGGTATTGGTGAGAACATACCATCAATCAGACGCTACGTTGAGAAGAATCGACAAGTTCTTCGAACTATTCTCAGGACCGTATAAGATCAACCGCATCATCGGCGAGGCCACGTATGAGCTCGTGGAATGCGATAGCGGAAAGGTACGAGGAAGATTTAACATACGACAAATTAAGGCATATCACGAACCGGCGAAAGAAGTACGGATTACACAAGAAGGTAGCAATGACTCCGGCTGCTAGATACTGCCAAGCGGAATACGAAAGTTAGGTAATTTGCTCGCGCGGCCAGTCCAGCTAACCAGATAATGATGTACGTTTTACTGTACTGTGTTTAGTTCATACTTCAATATTAATCGTGTTTGTGATCACCATGTATTCATTATTTACTATGTTAATTAGGCATTTAAACATCAATATGTATAAAGTAATTTGATAACGTGTACCATGTGTCAAAAGGACATTATGATACAATGATACAGGACACTAAAGACATTAATAATTGTGAATAATAATAACTTGATAAAATGTAGTGAATCGAGTAATTTGTTTATGCAATTAATAATTTAAATATGAACAATCGTTTTGTAACTTTAGGAATAAGCGTTTAGGTATACATCATGAGGTATGAAGAATCCTTAATTGTTTAATTAATGTGCATATCTCATTTATTAATGTAATCGTTTATAATATGTCACAAGTTAATCCTGTGTATAGATTTATTTGTTAGCAACTATAGTCATGAGATACTAATAACGAATTAAAAATATTTTGTTGCTATATGATTCATCGATATATGATCGATTGATTTAATTGCTAGCTAATCTTCAGCTAATTTATTACGTTATATATGTAGAACGAAAGAATGTAGACGATGACAAAACAAACTATCTAATGGGCAGATGTATATATCTTAGTTCAATCATTTACATGAAATGATATTGTATAATCCGCATATAAACGGATAGAATGTAGAAAATGCGTTCATTTCACTCAGATGGGCGGCAATAAATTCATATGATCATGTAAGACGCCAAGATAGGGAATAACTATTAATTGCTCCATATGTGAGATATATGTCATTCAACCACGTCCGTTCCAAAGCAGACGTCCACGACTGGGACAGAGCGCAGAAATTGGATCAGATGTCTCCTGTTAATCCAACGTCCAATCCAATTTGGGGACAATATAGTGATCGAAATTTTAAAAATTTATAATTTCTCGATCAAGTGGCACGCTCACACACTCGAGTTGACGGACACAAGCCCGGGTCGTAAATAATGACGAATTAGGGACACGTCAGACCCGACGCCAGTGCGAAGACAATGAAAAAACGTCTGTGTACACGCCACAATAAGAGTCTAAGGAACGTCGTATAACATCTTCTCTAGTGTTATAACTTGGGGAACCCGAAGTAATTGGTTCGGCCAATTATTCAGGCTGCCTTATTCGACGAGCTGAAATTTAATCAGAACAACACAGAGTAAAAATAAAAGGAATCAGGGAATGGGAAAACTGTTGATTTATGTACTCAGTATATGTGTGTAACAAGAAGACTTCTCTTTATTAAACATTTGAAAAAATAACATTTACTCAAAAGATAGATCCCATTACATTACTAATTGGATTATTAAAGTTATTTGAATTCTTTATATAAACTTTGGGATCACCACAGATTTTATTTAGCTATACCACGGATCCGGGTAACCTTAGGTATTTAGTCATCAAACTTTTACCTATATTCAATTCATGATATTAGCTTGCAAAACCTTTAGTTTTATGCTTCATTATAATTCCATTTGAAGAATGGTATTAATTATACTACGATACATTAAGATTTAAACTGTTACAATGTATGATGTCTGAAAAGTTTCATTAAATTCTTAGAGTTAATTCATTTTAATCTTTACAAGTTTAATCGTCTCTGAAAAGTCTCTCTTTTAAAGTGTATTGTGTTACAATTATAATTATTATTTATTCCTCGATAGACGTGCTATCGAGTCACCTTTAATTTGGTATGTAGAAATTTCCTCCGGGAGTGTCCGTCTTGGGAATCCTTAAAAGCGTCGTCCTCATCTAGGTCTGGTCTTAGTCATTAAAGGCTTAAACGTCTGCAGTCTAGGTCGAACCTTCTACGAGGGAAGGCGTAGATTCTTTGATGTCTCGAACTGCATCTTCTGTCGGGTCTACTAGAGTTGCAAATTCTGGTAGTTCACATCTCCGGGTAGGATGTTGAAAAGTGTCGTCAGTTGGTGAAGTTAGCAGTCATCGTTATTAATACTCGTACTTTTGTAGTCACATATTTCTTCTTGTTACCACGTTTCTGATTTTTAATTAATGTTACATGTTACACTGTTTTGTGTAGCAGTTAATAAACTACATTTGAAATAAGCCAAACTAACAACAAATCACACAACATTCCAACAGAGCTTTTGCTCGTGCGTGTGTACTGCTTGGAGTCTTCATAGCGAGAGCGAGACTTTTCGCCCGCTTCCACTGGTACTGCATAAGAGGTAGTGGGGTGTTTATTCCGCGAGAATATAGTCCCTGTCTCTCTCTAAATAAACCTTTTTATTTATACAAACTATCCCTAGATAAAAATACATAATTTAAATGAGTTATTTTAGTGACTATCTGTGTCTTCAGATTCTTTAATTATTAACATTAGTTTTTTATTTTATTCTTAATTACAGAAGACTCGGAAAACATGTCGAGTCCGGAATCAACAGGTAGGCGCCTGATAGCAAGCAAGGGTTAAATACGACAATAATAATTATTTACAATATGCCTCTTTATTACAGTTTCTTTGCCCTTATTAATTACTTCTTTCTTCTCACACTTAGTACCTACATGTTTTTATTATTATTGTGATATTTAAATGGTTAATGGCTGGCAACCTTAATTTTTTTTTATTTCTTTCTTTTTAATAATGGTTACAATTTAAATCGTCACAGTCGTTGACAGCTCAAAGTTTGTTACAATTTACAGCACCTAACCGACGTAGACAAAAGGCTTAGTCCAGCTGCCTGGTTACGCAGAAATGAAATGGAACACATGCTGTGGGGGTGTGTTGTATCGAGCACACATAAGAACATTACAGCCAGCAACGAAGAGTGCAGAGAAATCTCGACAAATATGTAAACAATAGAACGGACACTCAGTGAATACTGGAAGTACGCACAACCCAGCATGAAAACAAACCCTGACAGCTAGCTAAATTTACAACTAGAAAGCGTGGGATTCGTCCAGGGATGTCACCAACGGAGAGTTGATAATCGGCGGAACGAGCGAAGGGTAAATTGAACAATTGACCAAGACACTGCAGACTCTTAACAAAAGCTAAGTCAGAGTGACTCGACAACGTCGAAACAAAGGTTGACAGACAGGCGAGAGAATTGCTCTAGTTTCTGAGAATTAGCACAACGTTCGTCGCTGGAATATTCCGGGGATGTCGGCGACCAACCAGCGTTGGGCATCTTCCTAAAGAACTCGTGGAGAGAGTAAGAAGGACTCGAACGACGAATCGGGAAGCCGATGACAAGATCTACAGGGTAGTAGGAATTTAAAGGAACCTATCACCAGTCCGAAAGGGCGTGGAAATATAGAATTTGGCCTTCTGGGTAGTATGTTTGATAAAAACTGTTTACGAGGACGCGAAGGGCAGTAAGACAGTTAATAAGACAGCAAGACAGTTAATAAGACAGTAAGACAGTTAGTAAGGCTGTAATACAGTTAGTAACACGGTAGTTATGGTAGTAATACGGTAGAAGACGAGTAATAGTAGTTACAATAGTTATGTAACAAGACGGAATAATATAGTAGTAGTTGGGGCGGTAATAACGGTAGTAATTGAAATAGTCTACGCGACTTACCGAACTTTTAACTCAGTGAAATCGTAACGAAGTCGCGGTCATAAGTGAACTTAGACATTCAATACAATCTCAATTACACAAAAGTCTGTTCGACAGTTATATGAGTTCCGATAATCAACAGTGCGTATAGACATAACTATCATTAAATATCAGTGCGTACGTGACTCTAAACTACGACCGACACGCAACATAATAATACAAGGGAGTAACATTCTGAGAGTATAACAGTGGGTGACAATTCAAACACTATTCCACCATAATGATTCGCTATATTGAACATTTGAACTGAATGAACCAAACCGAACACTATTACGCACATAGCATACACTACGTCCAAGATAGATGAAATAGTTAATTATATGAACACGCACACAGCAAACTCTAAGAGTAAATCATCTTAATGACGATATTGACATCTTAACACTTGAACTCAAAAACACTTGACACCAGCGGGGAGTCCAACACCACACTACACATAACGAGAGTGGAAATCATTGAAGTGAAGTGAAGTGTTCTTCAATTAACAGTGATTAGGATGTACGACGAGTCCACCAGCGGATGTCATCTCACGCCGATGGAATTTTGGATAAACCCTTTTGCAAGATAAGCCTTTATGTTTATTAAATCCTAGTGATACATATACTACTGCACTGTCTCATCTTTTCAAAGAGCTACTCCCGAGAGAGATTTCGTAAAGTTATATAAATCATAAATCTTATAAAGTTAATATTAAAATAATTCATCTGAGCATAATGAACGCATTTAGCTAGGGATAAAATATATTTGATTGTTTATTGTTTGTATATGTATATCATTGTGTTATATTTGAATGTACTGTATGTCTTGTTTTCAGGAAACAACGAACGAATATTATTGTAATTTTGTTATCATGTGTTTTAATTATGTATTTGCAGGACATAGTAATTTACTTAAGCAACACTATAATAAATAAGTAATTATTATCTATATACTTAAATCTTGCGTTCATTATTGCAAAATTAACCTTGACAATTAATTTATCACATTCCAAGCATTTTCATAAAGAGTCTCAGAGTTATGCTAATTATCAATGGACACAACCAAATTGACCATTGAAATGTCCGATTAACAGGCTCATACAAATCATATTGATTTGATAACTATATTGAGTCTAATCCGACAAATATAAGTTACTTTCATATGTGTGTTAAATATTAATGTCAATTACAACTCTGTTTGATTACATAATTAGTATACAAAGTTAATTAGACCCAATTTACCAATTTATAATTGGATAATTCAATAATAATAAAAATAATAATTAGCATAATTACACTAAATATAATGGTATGGCAAACATAATTAGTCAATTAATTGCCAATTCCATTTATATACACTAAATATAAATGGCTCCCAAAGAACGTGGGGCAGAACAAATTTAATTAGAGTCAAATTTGTTAAATATAAATGGCTCCCATCGCATGGCAAAAGAGAGCAGGCAGTAGTATTTAGATTAATTAAAATAGTATAATACAATAAGATATTTATAGTGTAAGGTTAGCTTGACTGGTAACTGAATGATAACGCGAAGTAAAGCTAAAATGGCTAGCGGTAGTTCAGACAGCATGGACTTTGACGTTAACAACCAGTTAGGCGTACCCAACAACGGAGAAGAAAACTCATCGGTCGAACCAAATATGACTGAGGAGACGTCAGAGGTCAGAGCGCGGGGACAGGAGTCCCAACAACCACAAGAGGAAGTGACACTGCGCTCGCTGATGGATTTCATGCGTGAAGTTAGAAGAGAACAAAACGAGAAATTCGAGAAACAGAACGAAAAATTAGTAGAAAACAAGAGGGAACAGAACGAAAATATTGCTGTAATTAAGGAAAATTTAGACAAAATGAACGAAAAATTAGATAATCACAAAGAAGAAGTCAAGCGACAGATGGCCGAACAGCTCGCGCAAATACAAGCGGAAATGCGTGACTACAAGACCAGTTGTGACGACAAAATAAGTGAAGTCCTGAAGAAACAGGAGGACGCTACAAAAGAATTGAAGGATGACACCACTAAGAGGTTTGATGAAGTGTGGGAAACCCGAGAGTCGGATCGTCAAGAAGTCAAGAACCTTGCACAGAACACACAAACCAGTATAAAAAAGGTCCACAATAAGTTAGAATCACATATCAACAATAACCAGAAGAAACAAGAAGAACTACAAACCGAAATATACCACACGCTCAGACAGCAAGCAACAAGAAATAGGAGAAACCAACAACACACTACAACAAAAAATCGAAGAAGTAGACGGCCGACAAAAGACGACTGAACAGAAACTTGACGAAAACGTCAAGGAGAAGACAACCCACATTCAAGAACTGAGGTGTCAATTAGAAAGACTGCGGCGACAGATAACCGAAGGGGAGTCTGGGCCAAACAGAACAGTCAACGGGCAAGTACAGGTGGAACTTAAGTACGACGGAACCGACAGATTCCCGATGGAGTTCCTGAAAGAATTGTCGGAGTTCCAAGAATTGTATTACCCAGATAATGACATCAAATGGATCGGTAAGCACTTAGAGAAGGACGCGAGTATATGGTGGCGCGTAATCCGGGACCAAATAACCACATTTGAAGAGTTCAAGGAGGCGTTCACGTTGAAGTATTGGGGATTAGAGCGACAAGACATCATTCGTGACAACCTCGAATACGGAAAATTTGAAAGTGCACGGACCGGTTACGGCTATCCAATATATTGAAAGAATCCTTTTAGAAAGCCGACATTTAACTCCCGCATTGACCGACAGACAACTGATAAGGAAAATTTCTAGGCACTTTGGGAGAGATCTGCAGATCGCTGTTATCACACGCGGGATCACCACAATACCTAATTTTGAAGCCTTAATCACTGAGTATACAAGTATTCAGTCAAACAGTACAAGCAACAGGCGGACGCAATATCGGTCAACTAATGAAAGGGAAGGCGGAACTAACGACCGACTCGGAGGGAGCTTTGTAAATAAAAACGAGGGTGACAGAAAACAAGTTTGGCAGGGGAGGTAGCCAAAGCTGGGTTTATTTACGAAGACGATGGTGATGTTGTAAGATGCTGCAAGTGTAAAATACGAATTATGGATTGGGCAGTGGGTGATGATCCCGCGCAAGTCCATAAGGCGTCAATGCCCGCATGCGATTTCGTTCGTGAACACTTGTAGAAGTCGACGCACGCAAAAACGGCTCTTTTCAGAGCCAACATAAACTCATGTACAAACATACCCGTTTGGGTAGTACTAGTAGTACTAGGTGTTAGTACTACTACTACTACTACCGAACGACAGTATTCACTCCAAAAGTGTGAGTGAAGACACATAAAAAAAATTACTCAAACAATATGCGTATACACTATAAATATCATGATCACGATTAATAGCGTATCACTCACATCGCAGATCATCGAGACGATGGACGTCTATCGATATGATGATGGGAAACATTTCACAATAACCAAAGCTTCACGAAGCGCGATACGGTCCAACTTATGTTCCGTGTATTTTGTAAAGAAAAGACGATTTTGTGGCAACTACTGTACACGTTACAAATTCGGCGTTGACAAATATCACGCACGTTGTTGGCGTCACATAAAAAAACACCGCAGTGATTTGCCGCCGATCGTGCTGTTGATGATAGTATCCGATCGTATACACAACAAATCACGATGGCTTCAATTTATCGTAGAGTGCGAACAAAATAACGTACCGATAGAACATGTGGTTTACGAAAAGAATATGTTCAAGTGTACCGTACGTCACGGATGGAATTTTCTTTCACGTTTCCGTCCGATTCCTGAACTCTATAACACTCTTCAGCGTGTGCACGGCTTACAAGATTCACACGGACAGATGAACTACGCTACTGTATACACGGACATGCTCGCCTACGGAAGTTCGATACCACACGCTTCTTGTTGCATCGTCCTTACGGAGCGCACTATTCCGATACGCACACCGATGGAAATATACAGAAGCGTGATGATGATAGTGCCAAAGTGCGCACTGGATCCTAGCTACAACGTAAGTTTTGACCTGCACTGCCCACCGTCCTCGTTACCGACACTAGCGAGAGGGAAACAGTTCGCGTTGGTGAACAACAAGGCGCAGGGATTATTTTCGGTAGCCTTTCTGAAGGAGGCATTGCCTACACTCCGCAAGTATTGCGAATACTTTGGTCTGTGGTATTCGCACGAACAAGGGTACACGTTGAAAGACCAGCGTTTGTACGAACAGTGGCAGCATTGCACGGGCGCTATGGCGGACGAATTTTGGTTGTTGAACTCGTATCTGATACACCTGCATACGGAATCGAGAAGTCAACGCCCAATCGCTGAACTCAAAGCTAAACACATGTGCGAGTGGCTACCTGAGAACGATAACGTCATAGTCGCGGAAATGCACGAGTACCGCGACAACGTTATACGTAGCGTCATGTTCAAAGACATGAATTCTGTTAAGACTGTAAGAGCGTTGGACTCGAAACAACACGCGCTCCCGAGATACTACATCGGTATGAGCCTCGTGCGTAATGGGCGTATGAAAATCAGTTTAGCTCATGTTTTAACGTACTTGCGCAATCGGAAAAAGAACGCGATTTTCTTCCGTTCGGTCGAGATGATATAAGCGGGTGTGGAGCGGTGGCGGTGTGACAGTCGCGTGATGGAAGGTGGACGTGCCAGAACGGCATCGATGAGAATTACCTTCAGCACCGAGCCGACAGTTTACTACATTCCAGCGTATTGCGAATCACGGTTCGCACGACGACATGAGAATGAAACGAGCTGTGAAGAATATACACCAGAGCGTTCGCAAGACTATCGCGACGGAGTTGCACAGACCGGTAAGAAGGAATTTTCCGAGACGTGCGGTCGAGTTGAAGGGACTTCACGACTTGTACCAAGCAGACCTGGTAGAGATGATACCGCACGCAAAGGCGAACAAGGGATTCAAGTACCTTATGACGATGATTAACGCGTTTAGCAAGTACGCCTACGCCGTTCCATTGAAAACGAAGACGGGTGTAGAGGTCGCACGAGCTCTGGAACCGATTCTGCGTGCTAATAAAATGAAATATCTGCAGACGGACAACGGGAAAGAGTACTACAACAGTACCGCAGAAAAATTGCTGAGCAGATATGGTGTCACACTCTATTCCACGTAGAGTGAGAAAAAGGCTTCCATTGTGGAACGCTTCAACCGTACGTTGAAAACGCACATGTATCGCGCGTTCAGCGAACAAGGTCATTACCGTTGGTTGGATATGTTACCGGAACTAGTCAGCACGTATAACAACATTGTGCACAGAACGATTGGAATGAAACCACAACAGGTGAACGAATCCAACAAACGTACAGTGTTACGCAGGATTCGTGTGAACACAGCGAGGAGCATCGATTATAAACGACCGAAGTTCAAAGTAGGCGATCGTGTGCGTATAAGCAAACACAAAATGACGTTCGCTAAAGGATACACACCGAATTGGACAAACGAGATATTCCTCGTTCACACAGTGCGTACCGGCAGCGTACCCGTCACTTATTCGCTAAAGGATCACACAGGAGAAGTGTTGAAAGGTGGTTTTTATGAACACGAAATCAGTAAATCGAACGTTGGTGACGTGTACTTGGTAGAAAAGATCGTACAACGTAAAGGCGA
The DNA here is from genome assembly GCA_034769895.1 of Magicicada septendecula. Taxonomy (NCBI): domain Eukaryota; kingdom Metazoa; phylum Arthropoda; class Insecta; order Hemiptera; family Cicadidae; genus Magicicada; species Magicicada septendecula. Next base: position 879,918,867 of record CM068367.1, on the reverse strand, counting down.
TCGTGTGAAAGTCAGATGGTTAGGATTCGATGGTAAACACGATTCGTGGATACACAAGAAGAACTTGGTATAACAACGATTCGACTCGAGGAAATAGAACTAGTATGCGTCGATGCGTTACGATGACAACATGCGCGCTGTGTACAGTGTAAAAGACATTGTGTCACATCCTGGTTACGATGAGTACATCGTGAACACGACCGCAAACGACGTTGAACGCATGCGCAGGATCTTGACAGTGTACGAGTACTGGCAACGGGTTACCAATCGCGTGACGAGGTTCCGACTCAGCGAAATAGTACCAACCAGCACCGGATTCGATCACTATAAAGAATGTGTTTGGTCGGATCCGAACTGTGAAACGGGTCCGGACACATGTGTATGCAGTTACATATCTACCGACTGCTACGATATAGTGCGACTATTAAATAGACTGTGCGTAGAACGTCAACATGAAAATATTGCAACAAGCGCACAGACTAAAAATACAGGACGTGGACTATTCGAAATTGTGCGACGATGGTGGGAGTGGCAGAAAAAAACGTAAACACGGACGTCTTCTGCCCGATACCGTTCGTTCGATCATCTGCGGACCTTCCGCGTGCGGAAAGACAAACGTCATGTTCAACCTGTTGTTCGATGTAAACGGATTGAGATTCGCGAACTTATACGTGTTTTCTAAATCACTATTTCAACCCAAATATCAGATGCTGGAGACCCTGATGACACGACTTTCCGACGAAGGAATGGGTTATCACGCCTACAACGATAACGAAGAGGTACCACCTTCCGACGAGGTCGATCCCAATTCTATTATGGTGTTCGATGACGTGTCTTGCGAAAGGCAACACAACATACGCAAGTATTTCTCTATGGGACGACACAGCGGTGTGGACGCGTTTTACCTTTGTCAGACGTACAGTCAAGTGCCAAAACAGTTGGTTCGTGACAATGCCAATCTAATAGTGTTGTTCAAACAGGACGATTGCAACTTGAAACATGCGTACAACGATCACGTCAACACAGACATGAAATATGACACGTTTAAGAATATGTGTGCTGAGGCGTGGAAAGATCGTTACGGCTTTCTCGTTGTGGACAAGGATTCTTCTATCGACGCTGGCAGGTATAGAGTCGGTTTTGACCGTTTCATAGTAGTCGCACCTAACGATTAAACAAAAAATAAAGTCACACGTTCAGCTAAATACACATGACCTGCTGTCAACGACTTTAGTTGATGTTCTGCCGTTTATCGAGATGGACGACAAGAAGAAACGACTAGCACGTGATATCGACACGATCAGTGATGATATACGGAAGAAATACCGTGCGTTAAAACATGGGATTCGTGAAGAAGAAGCATCGTTATCCAAAAGTTACAAACCGATTCTAGAACCGTTACAAAATATTTCGCAAGCGTTGCTTGAAAAGAAACGTAAATCAACAAATGAAAAGCCTTCAAGAGTGAAAAAGATGAAACGTGAAGAGGATGAGGAAGAGGAGAAGGAAGAGGATCCGACAGGTGCAATTAGTAAAATCGATGCGGGAACACCATCTCGTTCCCGAACGAAGCCACCGCGTTTCCTGAAAACGCCTGTGATAGCCGAAACATTGGACGACGATGATGATGATGATGATGATGATGTAGGCGATCCCAGTCTCAATATTGAAAAAATGCTAGACACACCGGAAGGAAGACGTGAAGCGCGTAGATATTTTCAGGACAAATACGACAGTGAATCATTAGCGAACAAGTACATGCGTATGATCGTTTCGTCCGAACGCGATCGTCTGATGGACTATACGTACGGTGTAAGACACGAAAACGGAAAATGGATGATCGGTGATTCACAGTTCGAAATCGATACGGACGATACGATTCTTATCAACGGTAAACGATACAAAGGTACACCAGGACTCTACGAACTAGTGTTCATGAAGCATCCTAATGAAAATATTTACAAGGAATCAGATCTGAAAGCGTACAAAGATATACTGCGTAACACCAACGCGCATAAGCAGTATTACTTAGCGAACGCACAGGTGAACGCGAACAGAGGTGTAAAGTATAAACGAATAATATCGCAACTGTTTCCACCGAAACGTACAGGACAGGGGCATAATAATATTGATACATCGTATATGACGTTAACGAGAAAAAAAGACAAAATCGATTACGTGCACTGGGACGATCCGAACGAACTGGTGGACAGATTGCGACTGTTAATGGCATCACAACGTGTTGGAAACAGTGGGCACACGAACGAAATCGTCTCCATAGTGGAAGAACTACGTGAAGCAGGCATAATCGTATAATAAGAGCGGTTCGATTCTGAAAGCCGATAAAGTGTATAAATAATACTTTCGTACATGCGCCGGGGACATTCCACGTTTGGTTGTGACAACATGGATATCGTGCTACTGTTTATTATCGTGTGCACAAGTGCCGTTGTCGCATCGAGCGTTAACGCTAACGATGTTGATTTCGCTATAGATTACTTGGTGCGATACGGATACGTGCCCGACGATAGTTTACGACTCACGGACAACGCCACCATCGATATGGACGCCTACCTTCGCACGTTTCAAGTGAATTACAATTTAACCGTAAATGGAGAATTGAACAACGAAACGATGAATCTGATGCGTGCGCGGAGATGCGGTAACGAAGATTTCGTGTCGTACACCTTACGAACACCGTGGGCCAAGAGACGTTTGTCGTGGCGGTTCTTTCACGGTAGCGCCAGCGCTATAGAAGCGTCACGACAAGCGTTCGCTGTATGGCAGAAACATTCGAACCTGGAATTCGAATATCGACCCAACGACATAAACGCCGACATGGTCATTGCTATGAAATATTTTAAACACAGGTGTCTGACTTCCAGGTGCACGATCTGCGGGTACGATTTGGACGGGCGAGGAGGTATACTCGCTCACGCTTACTACCCGCCCGATTTACCGTATAACACTACCGAAATACACATGGACTACTACGAATCGTGGAATTATACGAACGCAACCGAAATACCGGACGATCAGACCAGTTTTCTTCAGGTGTTAACGCACGAAATCGGACACGCGTTAGGACTGTCTCATTCCCTCGAGAAGGATTCGATCATGTACCCGTTCTACGTACCACGCTCGGACGGTCCGTTCGACCTGAGAGACGACGATATAAAAGGCATTCAACGCTTGTACGGGAAGCCGCCGCCGCCAGCTACGACGACGACGTCAACGACGACGGCGACGACAACGAACGACACCGTTCGGACGACGGATTTATGTCGGCTAAAGAACGTTAATCAATATTTAATAATCAACAGACACCTGTATATTGTGCACGATAACTTTTTGTGGACATTGGATCTCGAGTCGAAGCGATCGAGTCCGTCGTCGCCGCTTCTGTTGACGGATTGGTTGACTTTCTTACCGTTGACGTTCACCAACGTTTCAGCGATGTACCAGAGACCGCGAACCGAAGAAGTGGTGCTCTTCATAGACAACTACGTATACATGTTCGATATACACAGTCTGCAACCGCTGAACGGGTATCTGCGTTCGATCACAACGCTCGGTGTTCGCACGATGACGAAAATAAACGCTGCGATACACACGTACACGGGTCGAACTCTTCTGTTGTACAACGATATGTATTACGGCGAAATAGACGAGTGCACGTTCACGATCAAGAAACACGGATACGTTAAAGATCGTTTTGTCGGCTTACCAGAAGCCGTCGACAGTGCGTTCCGATACATCGACGGAAAGATTTATTTCTTCAAAGACGCACGCGTATACGTGTACGATGAATTTCTAAATACGATCGTAAAAGGAAAACATAGCGACGGACTCTCCGTTGTCGGAATAAAATGCATAGACAGTACGATCGTATCAAAACTAATCGATTTATTACGCGAGTACGTATAAATGCCGTGAACAACGGACGAGACGCATCATTCACAAGATGAGTGTTGACAAGTTCGGCAGACACCAGAGCGCTGTCAGAGCGCGAAGGGAGACGCGTCGCAGTCTACGGGAGGATATTGGTATCTCGATGACCGAGGACGGGCACTTCGACGTAGCGGGGAAAAAAATACACAACTTGGGCGAACCGCAAGACGGTAACGATGCCGTTCCACTGCGCTTCGTGCGTGACCACTGTCTGTTTGCCGACGATCCGTCGTCGACGACGACGCAAGGAATAGACGCGAAAGGTCGTAAGCTCGTCAACGTCGGCGCTCCCTTCGATCTCGGGGACGCTGTCAACAAGCAGTACGTAGACTACTCGTGCTTACGTTTCACACAGCTGGTACCGAACAAGAAGAACGGAGCTGTCGTCGACGCGCGGGACCATCGCATACAGTCTCTGAGGGAACCGATTCGTGCGAGAGACGCTGCGACCAAAGTATACGTGGACTCGAAAATCATACCGAAGGATACGAACTCTAACCTAATGGTCGGCAACGTGCGGATAACACAGTTAGCGCCGCCAGTCAACAACAAGGACGCGGTGAATTTGGAATTTTTGAACCGACACACGATCACCGCGGTAAACGACGCTTATTTCAACGCACAAGGAAAGACTATTCTAAACGTCGGCGACGGTGGCGCACGGGCTACGGACGCGGTGAACGCACGTCAATTGGAGGAGGCGAAGCGGTACGCGAAGAGCAAAACGTACAAACTCGTAAAAGTGTTCCAACATCGTTGGGAGAAAGTGGTATCGTATATCTATAAATTGCATAAGCACGCAGCGCGTACTTCACTTGGTGCCGAAGAGGCGGACTTACTACTTACGAACAAGGCGGAGACGAACGAGTTGATTAGTGATCAACTCGTTTCGAATTTTCGTGAGTGACCAACACACTAAATGGTCCCAATACATAAAGACAATCGAAGCGTGTCTGAACGAGGTGTACCACGAGACAATCGAAATTACCCCTCATGAAGCACACCTCGGTACGAGACCTACACGAGCATGGGAACAATGCTTGGACAAGTGGATCATTAGCATTGAAAGGAAGCGCGAGAATAACGTATTTGTGAAAATCAAGGAGAAGAGAGAGAAGCACGCGAAACGCTGCAACGAGAGTAAGAAAATAAAGAAGTTTTCAATTGGCGACAAGGTATTGGTGAGAACATACCATCAATCAGACGCTACGTTGAGAAGAATCGACAAGTTCTTCGAACTATTCTCAGGACCGTATAAGATCAACCGTATCATCGGCGAGGCCACGTATGAGCTCGTGGAATGCGATAGCGGAAAGGTACGAGGAAGATTTAACATACGACAAATTAAGGCATATCACGAACCGGCGAAAGAAGTACGGATTACACAAGAAGGTAGCAATGACTCCGGCTGCTAGATACTGCCAAGCGGAATACGAAAGTTAGGTAATTTGCTCGCGCGGCCAGTCCAGCTAACCAGATAATGATGTACGTTTTACTGTACTGTGTTTAGTTCATACTTCAATATTAATCGTGTTTGTGATCACCATGTATTCATTATTTACTATGTTAATTAGGCATTTAAACATCAATATGTATAAAGTAATTTTATAACGTGTACCATGTGTCAAAAGGACATTATGATACAATGATACAGGACACTAAAGACATTAATAATTGTGAATAATAATAACTTGATAAAATGTAGTGAATCGAGTAATTTGTTTATGCAATTAATAATTTAAATATGAACAATCGTTTTGTAACTTTAGGAATAAGCGTTTAGGTATACATCATGAGGTATGATGAATCCTTCATTGTTTAATTAATATGCATATCTCATTTATTAATGTAATCGTTTATAATATGTCACAAGTTAATCCTATGTATAGATTTATTTGTTAGCAACTATAGTCATGAGATACTAATAACGAATTAAAAATATTTTGTTGCTATATGATTCATCGATATATGATCGATTGATTTAATTGCTAGCTAATCTTCAGCTAATTTATTACGTTATATATGTAGAACGAAAGAATGTAGACGATGACAAAACAAACTGTCTAATGGGCAGATGTATATATCTTAGTTCAATCATTTACATGAAATGATATTGTATAATCCGCATATAAACGGATAGAATGTAGAAAATGCGTTCATTTCACTCAGATGGGCGGCAATAAATTCATATGATCATGTAAGACGCCAAGATAGGGAATAACTATTAATTGCTCCATATGTGAGATATATGTCATTCAACCACGTCCATTCCAAAGCAGACGTCCACGACTGGGACAGAGCGCAGAAATTGGATCAGATGTCTCCTGTTAATCCAACGTCCAATCCAATTTGGGGACAACATAGTGATCGAAATTTTAAAAATTTATAATTTCTCGATCAAGTGGCACGCTCACACACTCGAGTTGACGGACACAAGCCCGGGTCGTAAATAATGACGAATTAGGGACACGTCAGACCCGACACCAGTGCGAAGACAATGAAAAAACGTCTGTGTACACGCCACAATAAGAGTCTAAGGAACGTCGTTGACAGCTCAAAGTTTGTTACAATTTACAGCACCTAACAGACGTAGACAAAAGGCTTAGTCCAGCTGCCTGGTTACGCAGAAATGAAATGGAACACATGCTGTAGGGGTGTGTTGTATCGAGCACACATAAGAACATTACAGCCAGCAACAAAGGGTGCAGAGAAATCTCGACAAATATGTAAACAATAGAACGGACACTCAGTGAATACTGGAAGTACGCACAACCCAGCATGAAAACAAACCCTGACAGCTAGCTAAATTTACAACTAGAAAGCGTGGGATTCGTCCAGGGATGTCACCAACGGAGAGTTGATAATCGGCGGAACGAGCGAAGGGTAAATTGAACAATTGACCAAGACACTGCAGACTCTTAACAAAAGCTAAGTCAGAGTGACTCGACAACGTCGAAACAAAGGTTGACAGACAGGCGAGAGAATTGCTCTAGTTTCTGAGAATTAGCACAACGTTCGTCGCTGGAATATTCCGGGGATGTCGGCGACCAACCAGCGTTGGGCATCTTCCTAAAGAACTCGTGGAGAGAGTAAGAAGGACTCGAACGACGAATCGGGAAGCCGATGACAAGATCTACAGGGTAGTAGGAATTTAAAGGAACCTATCACCAGTCCGAAAGGGCGTGGAAATATAGAATTTGGCCTTCTGGGTAGTATGTTTGATAAAAACTGTTTACGAGGACGCGAAGGGCAGTAAGACAGTTAATAAGACAGCAAGACAGTTAATAAGACAGTAAGACAGTTAGTAAGGCTGTAATACAGTTAGTAACACGGTAGTTATGGTAGTAATACGGTAGAAGACGAGTAATAGTAGTTACAATAGTTATGTAACAAGACGGAATAATATAGTAGTAGTTGGGGCGGTAATAACGGTAGTAATTGAAATAGTCTACGCGACTTACCGAACTTTTAACTCAGTGAAATCGTAACGAAGTCGCGGTCATAAGTGAACTTAGACATTCAATACAATCTCAATTACACAAAAGTCTGTTCGACAGTTATATGAGTTCCGATAATCAACAGTGCGTATAGACATAACTATCATTAAATATCAGTGCGTACGTGACTCTAAACTACGACCGACACGCAACATAATAATACAAGGGAGTAACATTCTGAGAGTATAACAGTGGGTGACAATTCAAACACTATTCCACCATAATGATTCGCTATATTGAACATTTGAACTGAATGAACCAAACCGAACACTATTACGCACATAGCATACACTACGTCCAAGATAGATGAAATAGTTAATTATATGAACACGCACACAGCAAACTCTAAGAGTAAATCATCTTAATGACGATATTGACATCTTAACACTTGAACTCAAAAACACTTGACACCAGCGGGGAGTCCAACACCACACTACACATAACGAGAGTGGAAATCAGTGAAGTGAAGTGAAGTCTTCTTCAATTAACAGTGATTAGGATGTACGACGAGTCCACCAGCGGATGTCATCTTACGCCGATGGAATTTTGGATAAACCCTTTTGCACGATAAGCCTTTATGTTTATTAAATCCTAGTGATACATATACTACTGCACTGTCTCATCTTTTCAAAGAGCTACTCCCGAGAGAGATTTCGTAAAGTTATATAAATCATAAATCTTATAAAGTTAATATTAAAGTAATTCATCTGAGCATAATAAACGCATTTAGCTAGGGATAAAATATATTTGATTGTTTATTGTTTGTATATGTATATCATTGTGTTATATTTGAATGTACTGTATGTCTTGTTTTCAGGAAACAACGAACGAATATTATTGTAATTTTGTTATCATGTGTTTTAATTATGTATTTGCAGGACATAGTAATTTACTTAAGCAACAATATAATAAATAAGTAATTATTATCTATATACTTAAATCTTGCGTTCATTATTGCAAAATTAACCTTGACAATTAATTTATCACATTCCAAGCATTTTCATAAAGAGTCTCAGAGTTATGCTAATTATCAATGGACACAACAAATCGACCATTGAAATGTCCGATTAACAGGCTCATACAAATCATATTGATTTGATAACTATATTGAGTCTAATCCGACAAATATAAGTTACTTTCATATGTGTGTTAAATATTAATGTCAATTACAACTCTGTTTGATTACATAATTAGTATACGAAGTTAATTAGACCCAATTTACCAATTTATAATTGGATAATTCAATAATAATAATAATAATTAGCATAATTACACTAAATATAATGGTATGGCAAACATAATTAGTCAATTAATTGCCAATTCCATTTGTATACACTAAATATAAATGGCTCCCAAAGAACGTGGGGCATAACAAATTTAATTAGAGTCAAATTTGTTAAATATAAATGGTTCCCAAAGAACGTGGGGCATAACAAATTTAATTAGAGTCAAATTTGTTAAAAGTTTATTTAAGAGAATTTACTTATTTAAGAAAAAGAGAATTTACTGTTTAATACAAAGTTATTTAATAGGGAATTTATAATACTTACTTTCTTATTAATCCTTATTTATTAACTAAGTTACTCTCAAAATAAATGATTGAACTCTAGGGAGACACAAGACAATACCGTCGGTCAACGATAAAATTAAAGTAATAATTGAAATTTTACAATATTTAAGATAGTTTAATATTTTATTATGTTTTTTTCAAATTAACTGATTCAGTGACAAAGAGCAAATCGTCATTTATCCGGTATGTGTTCATTAGAGGAGGTGAGCGCGTAGCTGACTTATTTTTCTGCTAATGTTTAATTAGTTAATCAGTCTCATTGAATCGGTATCTAAACTGTACGATATCTTTCCAAAATGATTAATTCATTGTGATCGATCAACAAAATTGAGCCGCGTGAACCCCCCCTTAATATCACTGTGAAAGGTACAATAACCATAAGTGTGTGGTCACAATTAAGTACACTGGTTGTGGGCATAATATACCCCTGTAGTACCAACTTCATTAAATCTCATAAACAGTAAACACTGTGTCGGTTACACATACGATTAACGTGTACAGTACACAGCTACCCACCAACTGTGTATCACTGGGACCTCTGCTACTAAATCTGTTTTCATCTTACAGTATTATATTTACACAAAAACGCATTCTACTTACTTAAATCACATTGTAAATAATTTTCCTGATTTGGAAATAATAGAATGTCTGTTATCTTCGCTTTATGACAATTGACGTTAAGATGAAAAAAATTCTGCAAATTAAAAGTCTTAAACACTTAGTTATATTTTTAATTTGTATAGATTGGTAATAAATTGATTATATAATGTGCCTTTAAAGAAAAAAATAACATTTCATTTTCCAAATATTACAAAATACAGGAAGTGTAGCCATTCAATTTTTTTTTTAAATAATTTACTCAACTTGTAATTATATTTGGAATAAAAATTCTATGATAAATGGCAGTACAGTTCCATCGCATTTCCTCTCAAATTTATATAAAATTAGGTCTACTTATATCATTCAATATAAACTTTGGTAAAATGTTTTGTAGTTCCATCACGCGCGATATATAAAAGTCAGCTGTGTATTGATCGTTGGTCTGGTTAAATAAAATCAAAAGTAACTAACTTTTTGTTTTGTGGTGTAGCTTGGGCCGTATAAAGGATTTCCCACGTTGCAAAGTACAATTTCCTGGCTCACGTCACTGGAATCAGAAGCGCCATCCTGTTGATAGCATGCCTGAGGAATTCTGTTCAGCCTCGTCTCTTTTGGCACGGTGAAATACAATCGAGTCAAGTAAGCTGGGTCACCGTTGTTTGTCACTACGACACGTAACGTGATGTTCTGCGCCGAACCTATTGTAAACTGCGCCGAATCTATTGTAAACGGCTCCCTGAAACAGCGTCCCTCCTGTCATATCACTCAAACACCAAATATTCAACATTCAGTATACTATTTCTTTCTTTTGTCAATTTTGTTTTATTTGTCTTTTTTCAAATTATATAATTGTCTAATCAATTAAGACATGATTTTAAAATCTTGAAATGTGAAGTCTGTTTAAATGAATTTGTCTGAATATTTTATATTTGTACTTAATATTTATTATATATAACAGTTTATTGTACGTTGTTATGCGTTATCTATTATTGGCTATTGACGTGATTTTTTTCACTTTTAATTTTATTAGTAACAAATAAAGTAGGTAGTTAGAAAGACTAGAGTAAGAACGGATGCGATATCTCTGGGGCGAATAGATCAATCGCTGATAACCGGCACTAAGGCAGTTAAGCTTAGCGAAAGGCTTTTCGTTAGAACAGACAGACGCAGGAATAATAAACAGTCCGAAGAATAATAGAGAATTGATAATTGAACTGATTACAAAGGTATATCTATGATATTCCTGGACTAACAGCAGCATTTTATTGAGTGCCCAGAAAATGCATATGGAAAGCACTAGGATGATCAAAAAGACTACAAGTCTATAAGAAGCAATATGTCAATATATGCTTGTTGTATGCTATGGACTATATATCAATGTGATATATGTTATGGTCTATATGTCAATGTCTATATGATATGCTTGTTATATATCAATATGTGCTATGGTCTATATGTCAATAAAAGAATTGTGTAAATAAACAAGCAAGACGCTAATTGGCCCACCTCAAAGACTTAGGATATTTAAGGGATATTCAACCGAGGCTATACTTTACTTCTTTTCAATATTAGACCCGATAATTTTATATTTTTCAATACAGTAAGTTGTGTAATTTTTTATGTTTGTAGAAGTTTCTTCTTCAATTGTTGTTTCGGATTACTACGCGTTTCTGACTTGAGGAGTCCGGTTTACACAATTTTACCCTGTTTGTGTGTGTGTGTGCGCGCGCGCTTGTGTAACTAAAATTACGTTTAAAAATTAAACGTTATTATTAAATGTTTTTAATATCTGAAGGGATGCTGTTGTTACAGATAAATGCAAATCCCGCAAACATTAATATATTACAAGTATACGCACCAACAACAGACCATAGTGATGATGAAGTGATAGAGTTCTACTCTAAGATAGTAGAGGCATTAAAGAAGTTACCCAAAAAAGATCTAATAATAACAATGGGAGACTTTAGTGCAAAAGTAGGACAAGGAAGGTCAGGAAACCTGATAGGCCCACACGGGATAGGAGTAAGAAATGAGCGAGTGGAGTTGCTTAGCAGGTTTGTTGAGGAACAGGAGTTTGTGGTGACGGATACATGGTATAGGCTTCCACCAAGAAGACTATACATCTGGAAATCACCTACGGATGCGTATGGAAAAATAATAATTAGAAATCAGATTGACTACATCTTAGTGAACAGAAGATATCGAAACAGCTATAGTTCGGTGAAAACATACCCGGGAGCTGATTTGCAGTCGGATCACAACCCTCTGGTTGCAACATTTAAAGTTAGAATGAAAAAATCAAAAAAGAAGAATATTATACATCACGACATCCGTAAACTAAAAGACCCACAAATAAGACGTCAAGTTAAAACTGCTGTTAACGAGAAATGTCAATCACTGTCGAATACATTGGATTATAAAGAATAACTCAGCCAATTTAATAGTAAAATTGAGAGCGTCAAAGAATTGATGAAGCCGGATAAAACCAAAAAGTAATCCTGGATGATGGATGAAACACTCCACCTGATGGAAGAAAGGAGAAACGTTAAAATCAAAGAAATTGAATACACAACGATAAGTAACATCATTAAAAAGAAGATTAGAGGAGCTAAAGAACAAAAGGTAAAAGAGAAATGTATAGAGATCGAGGCACTACAAAATAAACACGATAGTTTTAATGAACATAGGAAAGTGAAAGAAATTACTAGGAAAACAGTAAAAAAGTGAACAAACTAGTTAACAATGATGGTGAAATTATTATCGATCTAGAAGAAAAGAAAACACATGGACAAGTTATATAAAACAATTATTTTATTCTATCAGACCAGAACCCTCTCAGTTTGACAATGCCACCGAACCAGAAATAATCATAGATGACGTAAAATCAGTAATAAATACAATGAAAGAAAGACGGTAAAGCCCCCGGTCCGGATAATGTGCAGATAGAGTATCTTAAACCTCTTGATGACGGCAGTATAAAATGGTTGACTGTAAAATATTCAACCATATATATGACACAGGAAGAATCCCACTTGATTGGCTTAAATCTGAATGCATTATATTACCCAAAAAACCAAGAGCAAAACAATGTGTAGTACTATCAGCTTAATGAGTCACCTTCTCAAACTCTTCTTCAAGATCATCCACAAGAGAATATACAAAATCTGGGAAGAACAAGTATCAGCCACACAGTTTGGTTCAGAGATGCAGTAGGTACACGAGAGGCTCTATTCAGTATTCAGGTGCTATTCCAGCGATGTAGATATATGAACTGTGATGTTTTTGCATATTTCACCAATTACCAGAAGGCCTTTGACCAATTCCAACACCAGGAAATGATGGATATCCTAAAAAATATTGGATTAGATGGAAAAGGCCTAAGGATAATAGCTACACTATATTAGAACCAATCTGCAGTGGTTAGAGTATATAAAGAGAAAACTGAAGATATACAGATTCTGCGTGGAGTAAGACAAGGATGTGTACTGTCTCCGCTTTTATTCCACAACTACTCGGAAGGTATTTTTAGAGAAGGTTTAGATGAATGTGATGTGGGAATTTCTCTGAATGGTAAAAGAATAAATAACATACGTTATGCGGATGATACCGTCATATTCACCGATAGCTTAGAGGGGCTGCCACAACTAATGAATAGAGTGACAGAAAGCAGCCGTAGATATGGTCTATACATCAATGTTAATAAAACAAAGCTAATGATTGTATCTAAGAACAAGTTCACAAACTGCACCCTTAATATAAATCAAAGGCCAGTTGAACGTGTAAGCAAATTTACATATCTTGTTACTATAGTCAATGAACAATGGGACCACTCTCAAGAAATAAAGAGCAGAATTGAAAAGGCAAGAACAATGTACACTAGAATGAGCAGTTTATTCAAAAGTCACGATTTAACAATAAACACAAAGATGAGACTTTTACGCTGCTACGTATTCTCGGTCCTCATCTACGGTGTAGAATCTTGCACTTTGACTGAAGCCACAACTAAAAAATTTGAAACTTTCGAAATGTGGTTTTATCGTAGAATACTGAGCATTTTATGGACAGCACATATAACTAATGTTGAAGTTCTTACAAAGATGAGGAAAGAAAGGGAAGTTATTAACACAGTAAAGATAAGAAAGCTTCAGTATCTGGGACATCTCATGAGAAATGAACAGAGATTTTACTTATTGCAGTGCATACTACAGGGAAAAGTACTTGAAAAGAGTGGAATTGGGCAACCGAGCATCTCATGGCTGAGAAATTTAAGGACCTGGTTTACATGAATACAACTGACTTATTCCATGCAGCAGTACAGAAAGTTAAAATAGTCTGTATGATATCCAACATGCGAAACGGATAGGAACTATCAGAAGAAGAATATTAAATCTTTTGTTATCTACGTGGTGATTTGAATACAAATTAATTTAGCCTAGAAGTGATTCAGATATCAACAAATCACTATATCAGATGATGCTATACCGTTGATTATAGGCCCGACAGTCGTCCCTGAACAGTAAGCTGCGCCGACCAATGCATGAATTACCCTCACTTACAAGTAAGCGAAGTTATTTAGAGTGAAGAGAGGGGAGACGATACGATAACAGTTCACTGTCTCCTTCTCTGTCACATACGTTTCCATTGTTCTCGCCAGTCTTGTTGCAGCCCATGTTCACACTATGAAACATAGTCACAAAGTACAAGACTGTTGTGCGCATGTGCGAAATAAATGAAAATTTTGTTAGCCACGCAACGCTCTAATTTTGTTAGAGTGTTTGTTTGTACACTCTAAGCCGCTGTTCAATTTCAGGTTTCTACCGGTGGCTTCTTCTCCCTCCCAAACACCCACCCTGGCACACGCTGCCTTCCGGGGCGCGGGGTTAACCCATTGTCGTTGGTATCAGGGTTGATAAATCGGAAAAAAGATCCTGCGTTCGGTGGTGTGAACTGAGAAACTATATAGCCAGCGATGGTGCTCTTTAATACATGTATTTATGTACCGATTAAAGAGCCATAGAAGAAAAAACAAAAGTCCAAAATTCTAAGGAAGGGACGTGAAAATTGTATAAAAATATGCGACATTCGGCCTATATGAAAAACGTAATGATGAAGGTTTACTCACATGGCACTGACGAAGGTAGCAGAAATCTTTAGATCAGATCTGCACACAACCACGTCCTTGCAACCGTTTGAAAATGGAATTTTTCTGCTAACAACGGACAGTCTACTGGGATCAGTTATTGGACAGTCCGAGCAAAAGTCTGCAACAATTACACAAATTTAATAACTGAAATTGCCCTCTTACCTGCACCAAACTGCGCCACCAGTTTTATATGAATGTTTTTTAAAATAACATAAAGTTTTCAGTAAAAGTTAAAAAGCAATAGTAACTTTCATAGCTTGTTTTATGGACTAGAAAAACTTGTATTAAAAATAATGACTATACAGAAACATTTGTAGCTTCTATCCTTATAAGGAACAGTGTCTTAAGAAATTCTTGTCCTCACATAAAGAATACTTCAAACGTACTGCAATAACCCCGAACTATGGATCGTTAGCATTTTTAAATACCAACTCATAAATTTTCATGTCATCAAATTAATACTAAATCAATGAAACTCTAACATAATCAGTATAAGTTGGATTGACTTCTTGAAATGATCAGTTTAACCAACTTTAAAATATTTTAGAGTTACATCAATAGTACTTACTGCTATATTGTTTGAAGTTTTTAGTTGCACAGTTGAAACTGTTAGTGACTCACCTTTCATTTTTCTTGGATCATCTAATACTTCAAAAGACATTATGATTTCAATTGGCTGCACGACTTGTATATTATTTTCCTGAAAAATAAATTAATTATGGAGAACGCCATTAACATGTTAGGTAAATAGTTTATCCAATTTAAAAAACAAATTAATTATTTAACTATCACATGTTCTTAAGGTTATCCATCATCACATAGTGAGTTAGGACAAGATTTTTCACCTTCATACAAAGTAAGCTGCTTTATAATTCTGGCTATACCTTCTTATGAAAATACTTTGAAACATTTTTAGACCTTAGTATAGACTTTAATATAGGGTAAACTCTCGTTAAATTTCTCTTTAGTAAGACCGAAAAGTAAATATTATTTTCATTTCTATTTAAATGAGAGATATGTTTGGTTATTACGATCACGTTTAGTGTAGATTATTGAGCATTTCAGGATGTAGCAACAGATATCACTGATCACATTAATCCATCTAAAATTGCTTTACCTCAAATAAATAGTGGTCCTATAAATTGTGTGTGTGTGTGTGTGTGTGTGTGTGTGTGTGTGTGTGTGTGTGTGTG
Source organism: Magicicada septendecula (assembly GCA_034769895.1). NCBI lineage: Eukaryota > Metazoa > Arthropoda > Insecta > Hemiptera > Cicadidae > Magicicada > Magicicada septendecula. The sequence goes on along the minus strand of CM068367.1, from coordinate 879,902,913 downwards.
TGTGTGTGTGTGTGTGTGTGTGTGTGTGTGTGTGTGTGTGTGTGTGTGTGTGTGTGTGTGTGTGTGTGTGTGTGTGTGTGTGTGTGTGTGTGTGTGTGTGTGTGTGTGTGTGTGTGTGTGTGTGTGTGTGTGTGTGTGTGTGTGTGTGTGTGTGTGTGTGTGTGTGTGTGTGTGTGTGTGTGTGTGTGTGTGTGTGTGTGTGTGTGTGTGTGTGTGTGTGTGTGCTGCACGTCTACTTAAGAATATCTGCTGTGTATAGAAAAATTATAGAGGAGTAAGCGTAATACTTTGTGTGCACAGAATTCAATAATTTTCAAAAAACTTTTAAGTGTAAAGTATATCTGACAAATGCATTATGTGGTGATACCTAGGTAGTTTTCAAACACGGATGTTTATAACACTTGTGGTCGAATTAAAATAAATTATAATCATGATTTTCAGAAAGTTTAATAGAAGATTTCGTTTTTCCAATAAATGTTCCGTTAATTTTCCGATAATGTAAAAAAATGTACTTGAGTCATTCCTTTGATAAATACACGTTTTACGATATTTTAACAAAATATTATTTCTATGTCAAGCGAAAAAAATTATGAAACAAAAAAATTATAATATAAATTTTGCAAGCCAATAAAATTTTTCCAAGCTACTTATGAAATCCTCTTTACGCAATTTTTGCAAAAAAAAATATAATTAGGACGTATTGAAAGACTACTTAGAGTAATATCAAATAGACTTACTGTAAATGTAATATCAAACATAATTTTTAATTAACATCAATCACTAATTTCTTCCTAATTCAGTGTATTGACTTTAGTATACAACCCTCCTGTGATCTTGCAAGAATACACAGTGATGCGCTTCACTGTATGTGATTACCTACAGACAACTGATAGCTGTATGTTTTCATAAACAATATGCTACGACAATTACATAACGCTCTCGACTAGCCTAAGCCTAGTGGGCACGTTGCATTCACTGTTCCAGCGTCTGTAACTACGCACATTATGCTCGCAGTGCCGACCAAAAGACTATTCTGGAACCTCTGCGGGGGCTTCAGCGGCCGGTTTAGAAGTTGGTTACAGTTAGCGATTTATTCATTGCGGACCAAGTGATTTTTGCGGGAAAGCGATTATTGTGTTAATTAGTGTAAAACTGTAATAAGGTGGCATTTAATTGTTGGACAAAATTAACTTGAATTATTGTATAAGAGTGCCTTGTTGAGTTTTCATTGTTGTTTGTGACTAATTAAAATTGGTAATTAATGGCTTCATAAGTGTCAATTATTCTGTTTCCTTTGAGCAACACGACGATCGGTGTAACCGTCGTAATAGTATTATGCAATACTCGACATTTCCGTTTACGGATCCTAAGTAAAAGATAAATGGAGATTCTCAAAACATAAGCGATCAATTTACTTTGGCTAACATATCAAAATTTAATTAATTTTATGTTAGGCCTAATTCTAAAATAAATTCTGAGTTGTTACCTTCAACTTCACGGTCAATGACCAGCAATTATTTATGTTCCTCTGAAGAAGAGCTACTCGACCTTGACTTGAAGTGTCTGAATCCAGCAGATGAAATGTAGCTCGACCAAGATTTGGATCCACACGAATACGCATATTCGCCTCTAAGGAGTTGGTAAAAACTATTTTACTAGGTGCTTGCAATTAGGTTTTACTAGATCCTTACAAACAACATTATTTTATAAAATTTTGATTAATAAATAATAGTTTTTACAAGAATATATTTTTTATATAATTATATCATACAGTGTTTCCACACCTTTCATTTTTGCTATCACCTTTAGATGTGAAGTACATTATTTTCCACATCTGAAGATGGCAGTTAAAGTTATTACTATAGGCCTAAGTATTGAATGCTTGTAAAAAGCATTATTTATTATTTAATATTCAAATACAACATGAATAAAGAAAATGATTTTTGAATACTTCATAAACGAAACAAATTAATAAATGACACTTGTTTGGCTTCTCTCTACTCTCCTTAACTCTTTCTATACTCAGTACTCTCATTACACTCCCTACGCTGTCTACTCTCACTCTTACTTCTCTTTTCTCCCTTACTTCATACTATTTATTGTCCGTAATTCACAGCGAGCTCCAGCTAAGAATTGCAGGTGGTTGGTGACGAACGTTTTGATCAATATGAACCGGTAGTTATAAATAAGACTAAACCATATAATCTATTCCAACTAATTAAATTACTTAAATCTAAGCATAATCTAAATAGGCATAAATATTACTATAATCTAAAAATGTTAATCAAAGTAAAATAAATTATTCGTTAATTTATATTTAAATCTCTGAACATGCACATTCGATCCGTAAAACGTTCGTCAGGTGTAGGCCTATATTTAGTAATAAAAAATACACCTCCAATAAGTAATTTCTTATTTGATAATATAATATATAACATACAATACCGCAAGAAACCCAAAACATCAAGAGTTTCTTTGTATAGTAGAAACTCCAAATAGAATATCCAGCTGTCCAAATATCAGCTGATGGATAAAACATTATTACATTTTCAGGACAGAATACTGAATAAGCAAGATAATCCAGAAAAAGTACTGGAACAAATGCCACATTTTTATACTTCGTGTACAACGTATCTAACTATCAGGCTAAAGAAGTGCGCTATAAACAATCTGCAGTGTTGTACAGATATTTGTGTAATATAAAAATACTTAACGAATCAGGCTTAAAGAAACAAATAAAGAAATCGCTGCTTCAAGCCCCATGTGTGCACGTGAAATCTGAGTTGTTAGAAAGAAGAAAATGGCATGTTAAATGCCAGAAAGTGGCATTAGAAAGTATGTAGAGAAATTAAATGTTTAATGAAAATAAAAAGACAAGCAAAGAGCAGTAGTAAAGAAACCAGCAGAGAAAAACTAAACGTTGTTACTCTATACGAACGTCTAAAGATTCGTTGAATAAATCTGTGAAAAGAATCTGAAATTATCGACATCTAAAATTAATTTTCAATTTAAACCCGAAATCATATTTATAACGACCTATGTAGAGAGGGCTGACGGTTAGAACAGGTACAAAAAAGTGTAAAGCAGAATTCATCAATTTGTTTATTAAAATTACAAACGTATTGATTTAATTTATGGAACTTCAGTATACAGGACTGAACACGTGTTAAAATTAACAAAACTGGTCAGATATTTCAAAGACACAAGTAAGAAGAAAGGCTAAAACTAAGGAGGGCATTACAAAAAAGAGAAGGCATGTATGTTGAATTTTATGAATCGTACATCACCCCAGAAAGCAAGCAAAAAGATGTAATGGACGTTCTTCTAAAATTAAAAAAATGTAAACAAGGCAGCCAAAAGATGTACGCACTTTAACCGGTTATCATTTCTAAAACACGGCGCAATAGTAAACTTAACAGTTTTCTGAGACACCTTGACGGAGGTCGTGACACTTCACCACGGTCGTGATGTTCGCCACGCCGCGACTTAAATGGTATCAATACTTCGAATCATTATTTATAGTAAGTACATATGGATTGTTCAAACTCAGTTTACACCTTTCTTTAATAATCCTGGACAAAAAATAATGGCAAAACGAAGATTAAAACCCAGAGATTATTACTTTCCATACAGTCCATTTTAAGAAGAATGTATTCACCATTCTAAAAATCCTCTCCCCTTACAAAAGTATCAGTACCTTTATGTGAATGTAAGGGATAATTTTTGTACAAAACAGTAAATATTTTTGTATTACTCGGATTTTTAATTCCACAGTGTACCTTGTAATGTGTAACACACGCACAATTTCACTTACCTTAAACCCTATTTAATAACGTATACTTAGGTTTTGAAACTGTATTCACTACATATGAGCGTTAAATTATGGTAATGTTTTCTCGATTACTTTGAATAATTTTATAATGTTCAACAGTAATTCACGAGTGTCTAATATCGGACATTGTACAACAACACTATTCGTAATATTCGCGTAATCTGTTATTTTGTTACATTGAATGACGTCAAGATTACTGTGTAACAAATAGAACTACCTAGAGTTTGCAATATATCCGTTTCAGCGTTGGTTTTGTAGCGTAGACAGGCGCTGATATTGAACTCTTTTGTGTTAATTCTGAGCTGATCCATGCTTGAATCTATAGTGGCGTGGAATTCTACAATGGGATGACTCTTGACAATCACAACGTGGCCAGATTCGTAGCTTCCAACAGCTATGTCTGCAACATGCAAATACGTATTTACATTCAGTAGAAAAATCACACTTGGTTCCCGTGTAAACAGCGGACAGCGGTACTACACTCGAAACGAAACTCACACTTACGCCTAACCCACCAAATACAAGTTACTTAAAAAGTAGGTTTTAGGAGATCTAGAAATGTTTCGTTAATATTTCAAACAAAAATTATTAAAGACTGAATGTTAACTGGCCACATGTTAAAACACAGGAAATTTAAAAGCAACACTACATTTTTTTTTGTAATTATTAGTTCCTGCCAGTTGAGAAGTAGGCCTAATTGTTAATATTCATTAACATACGAAGCTTGTCTTTACAAATATAACCACGGTCCTTTAACCACGCGACCTTACCGTCGGACACTTGTAAATTACAAGTCCAATAATTATTTTAAATGTTACTAGCCCAAGTGGAAAAGTAATTGTAGACGAGAATATTATAGATCTTATCTTAGTGAAATTATTTAAAATCAATACACTAATTAACGATATGTATTTGTTGATAAAGAATTACCGTTGAAAGAATTTTTATCAATGTCGACACCACTTGTAATACTTATTCCAAATCCGCTAAGGCCATGATTAATATCTTTGGCTGAAATTCTCTGGCTGAATTTCGTCTGCAGCCCACTGAAGGAACCATGATATATGTAAATAGCTCCCTTCCCGTCTTCATACGGAGCTCCAACCGCAATATCTGAAAAAAATAATTTTATTACTCCGCAATCCATAAATAATTATATCTATACACTCTGAATAATAATAACAGTTGAATAATTAATAATATATTCAGTAGCAACTATAATTATACAATTCTGCCATTTAAACTAAGGATTCGTAAGTGCAATTAACAGGCGGGTTACGCTTTACCTGTGGGGCCTATCATATTCACCTCCAGTCACATTTCTACATCCAAATGAGTTGCTAATGGTTGTTTCTGAGTTCGTTCAATTTTTAGTACAATTAGGGCCGTATTACGGGTAGGCACGAACGAGACCGGAGAGTCGAATAAGTTGATGAATTTTTTTAATCTCTTAATTTTTAGGTTTTTTATTATTTTGTCAGCTCTGAACGCTAATATAGTACTAACTATTTTTTAAATATAAAACGGGTTTATGACACAACATTAACGTATACGTTTGAAGTGTGTAGTATAGGAAATTCATTTCAGTCAATAAATATCTTCTAAACAATGTTTCAATAAAGCGTATTTTTATTGTGTTATTACCGTTTACTTTAATAGGACTGACTTCAGCCACTTTTAAGATAGTACTGTTGATTAGTCTTAACTTATTTTTTCTTTTGTATGAAGCCACCCCGACCCCGACCCACCCCCCACCACAGATTACATTCTAGATACGCCACTGAGTACAGTACAAATCGAGTGTTCCATAAATTGACAGTAGATAAATCTCATACTGTACATATGTAATTTCTGTAACAACTGATCTGTTTTACACTTGATTCCCTATTATTATTTCTGACTCCGTGTTAAAAGTAAACTCGTCATCATTATTCAAATTACTGCTCTATCTGATTGCTCTAATGTTATTAATATTCGGGCAGCTCATGTTATGGCGCTAAGTCCCCATAACTGTGTAATCACACACAAAGTGCTTCATGTCTCCCAGTGGCTGTTTACACAGGTTTACGTACGTACATAAGCCTGCTACAGGTACACGTGATTGGACACCAAACAGCACACGTTTAGCCACACTATTATAACCCAGTGTAGGTAAAGATATGGGAAAAAGTATGACCCAGTGCAAGTAAAGATATGGAAAACAGAAATAAACGGGAAATGTGACTTCTTTTATTTTTCAATGTTGGCGTGAGATCCAAGCTTGTTAACTGGTAAACAGAACATATATTCCATTAAAAATATGATACTTCCAGAATATAGTTAAATTTTGACGATCAAAGAATTGAGCTACATTGAGAGAAATATAAAAGCATGCACATTTCGACTGATGGGCATCGTCCTGTTTAAATAACAGATGGGATCATAGACGGGTTTCAGTGTTTTAAACGACTCTTTGATTTTTGGGACATTGTAATCCAAGGGAATGTTACTTGCTAAAAACAAATCACACAGAAACTTTTCTAATAAATCACGAAAAACGCATAGGGAGAGCGGACACTTGTCCGATCAAATTAAAAGCCCATGAAGTACACTTGTTGCATACAAATTACCGATGGAACATTTATTTTAGAATACTGCATTATGTTTAAAGCTGTAAAGCGTCAACTGGTAATAACAACAAGTGATACATACACCAGACATGGTAAAGATTACGCTAGTTTATTACTCGTTTAATCCAGGTCCAATAGGCTACTTTACCAGTATACTATAAATTAAATAATGGAGCTTGAGAAATTAAAAGTTTATGTAAACTATGGTTTATAAAAATATGATTTGTAGAAAATATGGATATTTGATGTAATTTAAAAATTTACATTTCTTCCTGTTGTTGCTATTAAATAAAATTCATTACGTTATATAACCACACATATATTTCTTTTACCCCCGTGTCCAAATGTTATTGCTTGCACCAAACACCAAATACTGTCTACTCACCTTCTTCGTATTTATTGTACTACGTAAAATTATAATATTACACAGTAATAGTACGCCTATGCAATTTATCAAATTTTGCAAATTTTTGCTGGCGATTAGTGTTAACAACATACCGAATTTAGTCAATAAGGGAGGTCACTACGTAAAAAAAGGAATCAATGGAACTGATTTTGAAAAACATTAAACGAAAATCTTCTGTAGCCACAGTGGCGTAGAAAGTGATACACCCCATCCGATTTAAACAACGCCATCAAACAAAAGAAGGCAAAGAAGACACAATCGGAGAAAGAAACACAGGAGCACATCAGCAGCTTAACGTTACCATATATAAAGGGCACAACAGACATAATAGGGAGAATACTCAAGAAACATCACATCAGGACAACATTCAACACGCACAAAAAATCAACGCCTTTCTACAAAATCCGACGGACCGCATACACTTAGAGGGACAAGGTGTATATCAAATACCATGCAAAAACTGCGAGAGATCTTATATCGGCCACTCTGGAAGAAATATACGTCAACCCGTCCGCGAACACGAATTGGCAGTAACAAAACAAGAAGATAACACATCCCTAACGAAGCACGCCAAGGAAACAGGACACGCATTCGATTTCAAAAACACAAAAATATTGGCACGAACCAACTATAAGAAAGTCAGACAGTACCGAGAGGCCACTGAAATATACCGGAAACGAGGGGGAGCGGTCAACGACAGAAACGAATAGACAAAACTAGCGACAACTTAGAAATTCCTAACTGACAGTTCACAAATTAACAAACAACATATGGCCACAACACACTCACCTCCACGACCTAACCCTCCCACGGCAAAAATCACAAGGGAAGCAAGATGTAAAACGCGTAGTGTAACGGTTGTTACATTTCGTCATCCCCACCCCCCGTAATATGTGTGTTGATCCGCGAGGTTGATGCGAAGTAAAAGCAGACGCGCGTTATCTCGCGGGGTGAGGTAGTGAATCAGTAGCGAGTGAGCGGGGCTTTCCGGCTGTAGCCTGGCGCCTCTGTACAATTACAGCTGTGTAATCCATTCTGCCTTACGAGGTAAGGAAATTTGGTCAAAAGTTAGTAATTTGTTAAGTCCAAAGACGTGAAATTTGTTTAAAAATTTGTTTGTTATGTAAAGAATTATATATATATATATATATATATATATATATATATATATATATATATATATATGGAAAGTCTATATTAATGCTGCACATGTTAGAAATATGTAAAACTGGTAGAATCGAATTTTTGGTGTGCAGGCTGTAAGTGTGTGGCGGTAGTACACCTTGGAACAAATTCAGTGATCGACAGGTAGGTCACGGTGCGAGTTCCCAAAACTGTGAGTTTGGCACCGTGCTGCTGCTTCGTGAGTCAACATGAACATCTCAGTACCTGACGGTTGGGCACCTCCTGGGATGCAGGATATCAGGTGACCCCTAACTAATGTATATTCTGGGGAACTAAGCCGTAATAGAAGTTTTCTACACGAAGTATCTATTATCAAAACAAAAAAATAAACAATTGAAGTAGTTGGGACTGACTCTGGTGGTGTGTGTGTGACGTAGTGAACGAGACTGTAGTTGATCACTCTAATGAACTGCTGTAGGCTATAGATTGTAAGGTTAATATAATAAGGAAGATAAATTTTGGTAAACGGTTGCACCTGACAAAGTAGTGAGATTAGAGGCAATAGTAATGTAATATGGTAAAACCAAATGTAAAAATATTGTAAGACAAAGTTTTGTAAAAGCATTTTTGTAAAGTCGAGAGCCTTAGCCGCTCGCTATAATTTCGGTGTCTCGTTTAAATAAAGCATTGTTAGTTATTATCACGTTTTGCATGTTGTATACATGGCAGCCCTCTCGGGGCTCCCTAGGTTGTAATCCTGAGCACAAGGGGGTTACAGTAGCGTAATAAAATCAACATCAGTACGCCTGAAACGTCGACAATATAAACATTACATACACGGATGTACCCAAAAACTTGCTACAACATATTAACATATATATTACAACACAAATTGATAATTTAATGTAATTTCATTTGTGGAGTGCTAAGACTCATACAACATTACTGGTAACGTGTATTAATTATTGGGGTTGGGTGTAATCGTAATAAGAGTAGTCATTTATTGAATTTTAACAAGTTTTCATCAATTTATTCAAAAAAAAACGAAAGCATTTTTTAAAATCTCATTTACTTCGTCATAAACCTTTATTACTGTTTGCTTAACGTTCAATCGTTGCAGTACATTTATCACAAATGAATCTTATATCTTACAGTAACAAAACTATATTCTAAGTCTTTACTTCTTAATCTTAAAATTTGGACTGCTCAGTCTGAATGTGTGCTTTTACTAAAGTTTTGTTTTATTTTCTTTACATAACTTCAAACTACGATACTGTATGCATTACATACCCTCTTAATCATTTATTGCTTTACAAACTTTAAATAAAATTTAAATTTACTAAATTAATTTTTAATCATCAAAGAAAATTCTTATTGAATTTAAATTAGATTCTCTTATCTCTATCTACATTTTACATAACTTTTATTTATTTTTAAATTTTAAAGTGTCTTTTCAATGTCTTTATTCTCTCATTTACAAATTATAAATTGATTATTTGTCACATCGATTCTGTAGATCATACCCATGTCCTCCGTTGATCCGTAGATCCTCTTCTAATGGAGTTCCCTGCACGTTCCTCCGGTTCCACTCGTCGTCCTCCAGTTAATCGTCCCTCATGGTCCCATCTGGTTGCTGAGTGTAGAGTGATATGTTGTTCTGCACTCACTGCTGTTGTTCTAGTAGACGCCTCTATTGTTCTGCCTAGAGTTCCTCTGCCTGATGTGACCTCGTCGCTTGTCTTGAGTGATGAACGTTTGTGGGTGTAGACATTGTCGAGTATGTTCTATAATTGTATTTGTAATCAAACTAAGAGTTATTGCTTGATACTTAGATGAATATATCGTCCATCTGACTTTGTAGTTCAATTAACAAAATTTACAAATCACGTCGATGCTGAACATAGCGTCCCGCCGCTTCTGAAGACTGATTATTAAAAATTCGCGTCGCCAACGGACATAGCGTACCGCCGCGACTGAAGACTGATTGAGAGTAATTTGGCTTCATTCGTGCCCTTATTTATATTCAAGCATCTTCCTGCACCTGCTAGGCCAGAATTCAGCATGTCAGGAATTGTTTGGTGGCGTCAGTTCCCCACTGTCGTCCAATTTCATATTTTCGCACATTTCTGCCAATTGCAATGTTTAATGTGGATTACAAGGTGCTCTGACGGTGTCTGATTTAATTACACATGTTCAATGTAATTACCATCGTTATCGCATAATTCGTGTAATTACTACGCTCTTAAAATCGCACTGAATTCGTACTGCACATGTGTATTATTTTTATACATATTTAGAAGTCTTTGCAATTTTTCTACCATTTATGGTTTTCTTATAATTAAATAAAAACTATTATTTAACATCTATTTGGGGTGAGATTGCAAACTTTCAGGCTTGAATCGGCCTCACGCACACACATTATTTACTACTGTACACTCTCTCAGCGACAATCGCGTGATCGTGCAGGTCGATTCCTGCGTATAAACTCAGCTTTCAATCTCACACCTGCTTATTTATTACATATTTCTAAATTTAATCTAAATATTTATTGTATCTAATAAATGCACATTACAGCATATGCTTGTATTGTCGCAATATATATATAATATATATTTTATAATGACTTTACCTCAAGATGTTTTCTCCTTATTTGGAACATGTTTCGGGAAGCCTTGTGTTCCCATCTTCAGCCTTCCTGATTTTTTGTCACGAATTACTTTAACGTCGTTTAACATTATCAGAAACAGGGGATTAAAAATAAAACATACAACTAATAAACTGTAAGCAGAAACATCTTTTTCCTTCATTTAACATGTCTCCATCATCTCTGCCAATGTTGTTTTCCTTAGTTTATGACGCTTGATCCACTTACACGTGCTTGTTTTATTTTTAAAGATTTCCTTATCTACACATTTGACTACATAATTCTTTAAGAAAAAAGTCAAGCACATGTCCTTCAGAAAAATCAGGAAGGCTGAAGATGGGAACACAAGGCTTACTAAATTCAAAAATGTGAAGCCTAACTGAATGACACGTACTTATCAAAAACCATGTTCCAATTTTGCTTTTTCCAGGGACACAAACAAACACACAATCAAACTGCGTGCGATATTGGAATGATAGTTCTGATTAAATGGTAATGAACCCTTCAGTGCTACGTCTTTGCACCTGAAGAGGACAAGACAATCGAGTGATAACTTCCTCGCTGCATTTTACAAATTTTTAACATTTGTGTTGTGGAAGATATAGCGTCCAACATCCATACATACTGTACGGTTTAAGATACCGGATGAGAAAAGTCGACGGTGCCTTGTGAAAATCGGTGTAGAAATTTCCAAGCCACGATCAAATCTTTGGCTTCACTTTATCCAAATTCGTTACCTTCCTTGCACAAAAGGGTCAAAATTCAGATTGAAGCGATTTGGGTGTACAATGTATAGTCGAGTGAAATCTATTTGCCTGAAATTAACTGTCATGTGAGGCAGAACTGTGAAGTATAACCAATCTGTAGAATACTGTCATCACCCTACAGATTCCGTATTAATTTCATACCTCTGAAGCCGTCCCTATTTATATCTCCAGCGTCGGCAAGTGACGTACCAAATCTTGCGCCTGCAACCATTGATCCCATAATCGGTTCGTCAGTTTTACCGTGTTCCAGGATTCCCTTAAACAAAAAATGAAGACTGTAATATTATTCTACAAGATTTGGTACCAGTAGGATCATACGTAAATAAAATGTAACTTTAGAAATAATATGGGATCTGAATTTCCTATAAACTGTTGACTTAACTATTATATAAATTTACGCGCGCGTGCGCGCGTGTGTGTGTGTGATAAGCTCCTACATGCTGTGTCAGATATTGTCACATCTTATTGTGTCAGATAGTCGTAAATAAAATATCTGACATTCTACATGTCGACATTACATGCCTAATTAGAAATCTATATGCCTAATTATCTCAAATACTTATTCGTGAAGGGTGATTTTTTATAAATAATGCAAAAAATGTATAAATCTTTTATTCAAGAAGACAAATTTATAGTTAAATATTGTTAATACATATCACAAAAATAATGAAACTTGTTTCGTAAGTAGTTAGTTTAAATGAACGACGGTAACATAAAACAACTTATACGCGTATAGGCCTATTTGTGTAATATGATTGAGCTTCTTCTGGGGGTGACTGGTTTGTTTTCATTAAGACGTTTTATCGATACTCTTAAACAAAACAATGAAGACTGTAATATTGTTCTACAAGATTTGGTACCAGTAGGATCATACGTAAATAAAATGTAACTTTAGAAATAATATGGGATCTGAATTTCCTATAAACTGTTGACTTAACTATTATATAAATTTAAATAAATACTAATGTAAATATAAATACTCTGCTGAAGAACCCAACAGGCAGAGAAAAAGATCGTAGAGGATAACAAGCACCGTAAGCATTTATAAAGCTATTTTACAGTAAATAATCTTTTGGAAACCACTTAGGGGAGGGTTGCCATCAATGGACCGGTTCCATGGATCGACCTCTTACGTATTTCCTCTACCAAAGCGTGCACATGCGCGGTAGTAGTTGTAGAATCTTTGTTTCCTTCACGCCAGCTGTGTGCAGTGCTGTAAACAAGTTGGAGTTGCGCCGCTGCTAGATAAAAATTCAGGTAAGATTTCTGTACTCTGTGCTATAACTATTAGTCTTTTTTAATATCAGTTATCACGAATTATATATTACTGAACAATTTCACAATTTGTTGACATTAAAAGCAGTTTTTAAAGTTCTAAATTTTATATTGGTTGTTCCAATTTGAATCGTCATTTCGGCTGTGTTTATCTAAAGAATCCAATATGGCGAGTTGCCATCATTGGACCACTTGGCGTTTCCATGAATGGACCAGTTTATCAGGTGGTCCATTCATTGAAACGTGAACAAAGTTTTGAATTATTATTATTTTCCTTGACACGCTTTACGTTAAGTATCTTTTCTTTTATATTTGACTACAAGTAAGACTAAATTTTATCATTTTATGTTTTACCTCTTACATGGGACACAGAACCTTGTTTGCTTGGTACTTTTCCATTTACTGATATTTTGTGATAGGCCTGTTAGTTAACCTATAATTTGATTTTATTAACCTATAATCTACGGTTTACAGTACAATTAACAACATGTTAAATTGCAAATATTAATTTTTATAACGCTAAGAATGTAGGAGATGCGAGGAAATAGCGTATTATTGTGTGTGAGTTGGTAGCTGCGTTAGTGTCTAGAAAAACGTGTTATAATACTCAAATATACACTGTGTTCAATGTAAGTGCTATTTTTTTTTTACAAATAACCTAACTATGAGCCTAAAGTATAACCTACAACTACATATAAACATTTAAACTCTGTAGACTACCTTGAAAAATTTACATCATTATATTCTAGCCCGAATATTGTAGTCATTTGAAAATAAGTTTATAGCAACAATTGGTAGCAAATTGAAAATAAAAAAGTTTCAATACAAACATAATTGAGTCTCCCTGTACTATGATAACACTAATAAAATTACTACACTTTTAGTCACAAGGGCGTTAGGTTCCTACTGTTAACATGGTCGTTTTATGGCACTCAGGTTGAAGAGTAGATAGACATTTGATTGTATTTAAAAGCTGAAATGAAATTTATTAATTGTAAATAGTAATCATTGCAAAAAAGGCTAAATACACAAAATATTGTAGTAGCTTGTCTATAAATTAACAAACTAATTTTCGTTTTTCAGAAAAATGCCAAAAGGAGTGAAATATGGACAATGGAGTAGCGAGGCAATGGAAAGTGCTATCGCAGCCTTTCGTAACGGAGACATGGGTTTGAATGAAGTCTGCCGAGAGTATGGAGTGCCCAAAGCAACTTTAAAGAGACATTTAGAAGGCAAAAACAATTTTGCTGTGGAGGGAAAGAAAATTATTGGTAGTTTAGGAGATATGCCTCCTGAAGTAGAGAAGGAATTAGTAGACCACATTTTAAAATTAGAGATGTTTTTTGGAATCTCAGCCAAAGACTTACGAGAACTCGCGTTTCAAGTCGCTGAACAAAATAACATCGAACACAGATTCAGCAAAGAGAAGAGATCGGCGGGGAAAAAATGGTACTACAATTTTATGCGGCGACATCCCGAATTAAGTCTCAGGTTTCTTGAGATAATTTTTCACACTTTATATGTTTTAGTTTTGTTTTACCATGACTAGTAGATACGTATAGTAAAATGTAATACACCTATGTAGAGACAGTTTTTCTTTACTTTCGTAATCCGTCCATCGATGGAAACTCGATGGTCCATTCATAGCAACCAGTTGCCATCAATGTTTGTTAAAATTTTGTTTCTTGTTCCTACTACCATATTTGAAAAATCTAAAAACAAAATAAATACTCACGGTTAATCAGAAAGTAATAGAGAGACTATCTGTATATTGAATGGTAAATTTAAGTTGAAAATATGATGAAAAAAAATTAAAAACTTATGTGGTCCAATGATGGCAACCTTCCCCTATAACCCAACCCGTTTAATATACGAAAGTACTATGTACACAGAAAACCATAAGTTGCTTGGTAAACATATACTTTTTGCTAACTTCTAGTGACGAAAGATTTGCACGTTCTGATATTGACTACACCCAATTTACAACATTTTTGTCAACATTTCGACAAAATTTATCGTCATCGTCGCGACCTGTAGGTCTATACACGTGCAGCACCTGTATAATAGAAAAATAATTAATATGTATATGAATATTATAATTAGGACTAAATCTTATAATACAAGAATAATGATATACGTATGTGTAAACGAAGTACAGTATTATTATTCTACTCTTAAATTCATTATGTAATATATACATACACAAAACACTAATTGCATGTTTAGGCCTATCAGTTATTTTGTTCTGACCGTGCGCAAGCCCTGGAGATGAAAATAAATTTAAATTAAATGTCTAGTTAATGACTTTACCATATAAAACTTTTCATCACTTATTAACTCAGACTGCCTACTAAAGTAAGGATGTCAAACGACCTGTGACCTACTCTGTCCTTACAACGATTTCGCACGTTTTATGCTTTTATTTCAACATAAAGCTAAATTAAAAATCAATTAAAAGTTTTATACTAAATAGCCTACTTTTGTTAGGAATTTGGGTACGAATTGAATAAATTTTAAGCACCAGTTGTGTAAGAAAAACACGTTTGTTCCTTCATGTTTATAATGCTCGTATAAATAATATGTAGGTTTAATTGTAAGGTGAAAACAGCACATATAGAGATACCTTTTTATTGTTTATGTACACGTAAATTCTTCCTTCATCGAATCCTACGTACGAGTCGCTACGGTTGTACGTGTACATTGGAGCTCCAACAATTAAGTCGTCCTTTCCATCACCATTTATGTCTGTTGCAAGTAAAGAACTCCCAAAATATTCCCCCATTTGTTGTCCGTGCAGTTTCATTGCCAGTTTCCACGAATTATTGGAATGAGTATTCATTATCAGGACCTACGACAGCCAAACTGTAATTAACTTTCAATATTCTACACAAAAACAATCTGTGTGCGCGCGCGCGAATGCGCATTTGCTTCACAAATACAAAACTAAGGACGTTAACACTGGAAGTTAACGTCATATCACGATAACGTTTTCCAAAACTAATCTTACGGAATGAGGAAATCGATTTTTTTAAATATTATGATTTGTGTAACAAACATTCGGATCCTATTACCTATAGGATCTCATATCGCAGGGTAATAAATGCTACGAAAATTTGAGATGAAACGTTACTAAATATTTTTAAGTCAATCAGTTGTTCGGAGTAATCATTTATGGAATGTATGCGTTCCATACCACTGATCCCTCTGACAGCGCTTTTGCCTTAGAGGTACTACAATGAAACAGCAAAAAGCTTACTGCAATACTCTATCGAAACAATTGGCAAGTCTTTTATTGTAAAGAATCAGGACTTTTAGCGTTGAAAAATGTATTAAATTCCGTTTAGTGTTTTCTGTGTTCTCTCATTTATTCCATAAGAACTCAATTGATTAATATTGTAATTTTATAATATAATATATTATATATATATAATATATATAATATTATTATATTATATTATAATATATTGCAATATATTAATATTTTTCTTAATACACAGGTTTAGGGCAATTTATAAGTGCCGAGTTTCTAATGTTACTCATGTAGTTTTGTGCGTGCTAAATGTTATCTCTTTACTTTGAGAACATTTTTTATTTACCATCCAACACTTCAAAGATTAAATAGGCCTAATAATATGTTAATTTACTCCCTACAGTTGAACTGTGTCTTTTTTTATGTCTGCCAGATGTTTTAGCTTGATATCTTTATTTGTATGTAATGTTAACTAAGGACATGAATATGTTTCCTAGAGTGTCCTGGATCCTTCCTACATTAGAACACTTCTGTATTAACATCACAGTGTATCAGTTTCCTTTCTAATAGTGAAATAACAGAAATTACCCTATTAAATATATCATGTTACTTGCCTCAAATTCCTTGCGAAGGGGCGCATAATTAATTGATACAAAATAGTTTTTACAATAGTATAAAAGAAAGTAAATTTCGTTAAATATTTTAGCACATTTCTAATTTAGCTAACAATAGTCTTACCTAATTACAGCACACTATGTTAAGGCGATGTTCATTAGTATATTTTCAAAAAACAGCGACAGACAGTGTAGGTTGTGGTGAAAGCTTTGCTTATAGCTTAGGGCTACAGTCTCATGTAACATTTAAGTGGACGAACACTTACGAGGCCAGTATAAGTGGCGCGTAGAGCTCTGGGTGCACCGACGATGTAACTTATAGTGTTGCTGTTTTCAGAGAATCTGCCTGACCCAACTGCGTATCCTGAAAACGTGTTACAGTAATCTATTAAATAATTTTTCCCTACTAAAGTTACTACAGTTTAAGCAAAAATTTTAAGAACACTCTTAAAAAAAAAAAAAACAAGCAATCAATTTCCTGCCCTAAAAACAAGTAAATAATTATAAGATTTTTGCCTAATTTTTAGTCTTTATTTGAAAGACCGTTTAAAAACAAATAAACGCTTGACCCTTAAATCATGTATTTATATATTGTTTTAAAAGGTCTAAATTTTATTTTTTAATATTACAGTCAAAAAAATACAGGTTGTTTATAATAAAATTAAAAAACGAATTAATTTTTGCATATTCTATCTGAAGTATAAAAATTCAAGAGCTGAAATCAAATTTTACACGTTATCAACTGAATGCTTGCAGAAAATAGAGTAAGGCAAGAGAAGCCAAAGCTGTTCTTAGCACTGTTGGAAAGTATGGTCATATGCTTACAACTGGTAAGTAGAATAATTAAACAAATAATATAGTATGTGCAATTGACAAATGAAATAATCCTGATGAGAGAAGTGCAGTTGACAAGGAGAAGGTAATTAATGAGTTTAATTGCGAAAGCGTTAAAATTATCCTGAGAATAAAAAGGAAATGTGTTGTAACTTTCAAAAAATCTGCACAGATGCTATGATAATGATAAACGTTTTAATTTGCCTGTTCGCTCAGTATTTTACAAATTTGACGTAATTCGCAGGTAATGACTCTTCACCTTATTTAATAACAAAATGATGCGTACGTAAACAATTAATCACTTTCTCATCGAATATTATAATACCCATAAAAATGTAAAATTAACCAGGATTATTTTTAGTCGCCTGTTGTTTGTGACAAACAATATTATTTCACAGCTAGTACGTTATTACGAGAAATGCGAAATTCTGTTTAACATTTAAATTATAAAATTCATATTTCAGGTACCAAAGCCAAAATTGATTTAATTATTATTGTTACGACATTAAAGAACAATCTACGTGTTTCTCGGATGTTCCAGTGGAATCCGGCTGTAATGTTGTGTGCGTATGTGATTTCAACACGTAGCGTGCTCAGAGCGCCCGTGCTCTGAGCGCCAACGATTAAATCGTGCTCTGAGCGCCGATACTGATAAACCCGTGTTCTGTGCGCCGACCTTATCTATGCATCATTAGACACCAGTCTGCATATCTGTATATCCGCTGTTCGGCAACTTCGTAGTCAACACTAGCAGTCCAATGAAAATTTGTACAAGTCATTACTAAAACCATTATCACAGCACTAGTAAGGTCCCAGAACAAAATAGATTTATTATTAAGTTAGATAATTCCAATATAGGACAATTATTCATATTATCAGAAAAATTACGAAAACCCAACTATTCTACCATTTTATTAGTAACATAACTGTAGAGCAGACAATCAAAAAATAAATACTAAACGTTTTGGACTACTGCGTTAGTTTTTTAGTTAAATTTGCAACCATAATACCTAAATGACAAATAATTTAGTCATACTACAGTGTCACAACGATTATCAAACTACAACTAAGGAAAGGTGCAAGTAACAAGCTCATTTACGAATCATATGGTCAACAAATTTAAGGTACGCGGCTATCTAAGCTGTATAGACGACCATACTAGCAAGTTTTGCGCTCTTATCAACCCGCTTCCATTGTACATCCCGTGTTTACGCATATATACAGCTCAGGTCTCCGTCTCATAATCGTATTCTCCTTTATTATTTAGAGTTGTGTTTAATCAGATTCTTTTATTTCTTCTCAAATGTTTTTGTCCCAACCAAATGAGAAATTCTGAGATAATAAAGAGGATTATTCGCCAAATATGCATGTGCAGAGGCACTATTACAGGCATAATAAAAAAATTCAAAGTGAAATTTGCAGACTTCTGAAAAAAGTAAAGGAATAAGATTTAAACAGCAGTAGACCTGAAGTATTCAACTACTTTTAAGACTTCCGCGGAAATAAGTTATTTTATTTCTCTTTGACTGGCACACACACACACACACACACAAACTCTTACACAAGCATTAGTCGGTTCTAGTATGTGTAGATGCGTGAAGCAGATGTATTCGTATAGGCCCACCTGGCTGCTAAAGCGTAAAGAACTCTACATGAATATTATCTGTACCTACGATATGTGGAATATGCGTAATTGTGATTTGAGTGTGTTGGAGGGGGGAATCTTTATGTGTTTTTGATAGGGGGGAGAGAGAGAGAGTGTGTGAGGGAGGAAGAGTGTGAATGTCGACGTCTGCATAATTTAACAATAGACTATATTACTCTGTATAGACGATGTATTCGGCAAATATTATTTTACAACAATATAAATAATAAGTAATAACCATTGTCACATGATTGATTTGTTTACCATAATTTTGTGTTTGTAATATCAGTAGTTCTGTTATTTTCTACATAATTCTCTAATTTATGGATAAGTGTGTTCAGTGCTAGTAGTAATAATATACATTATTGAACAACTTATAATCTGCATTCAGCTATAACATATTTTTAGACATGTATTGCTATTTGCACCAATTCCAATAAACATTAAACAATAAATTAAACAATTCCAACACCAAACAATAAACTGGATCTATAATTATTTACAAACGTAATTAAGGGATTATTATATTATCAATAATTAAAATTGTAATACTATACTAATTAGGTTTTGGAATATTGTAATTATGTCTATCTATTTAAGTAAAATAATGTGTAAGAAGTGTTATTATTTTGCCGATGTAAAACAAAACTGTCTTAGCCCCCCCCCACACACACACACAGGTATAAACTCTCTGCGTAAGCGTAAAAAATGAAAGACGCGGATTGACAACTGCAACGAGTTTAAAACTAATCGAATATGTGTCATTATTAATTACTCATACCTACTTTGAAACTAACTGATACTAGACAATATTATCACTGTCTACAACTGTAAGGTGCCTACAACACACTCTATTTATAAATACAAACCAGAAGACATTTGTACAGCGTCCTTTTGACCTGTAAAGGTAATTAAAAGAACATATGTTTAGAAGGCAGTAGGGTGTTCTGGTTAGTAGTTATGTTATGTGTTTGATTTTTCTCTATTGTCCGTACACAGGTTCTGATGATGACAATAAATATTGTCGAAACGTCGATACAAACAATGTAAAATGTGTGTAATATTTATTGACCGATCCTCACCTTCCATCGTTAAAATTTATTGACCGACGGTCACCACTAAAATTAAGAATTTTATTATTATTTTTATTTAGTATTTTTAATAAATTATTTAATAATTATAAATCACAGTTAACTACAGAGATGTGTGTGTGTGTGTGTGTGTGTGTGTGTGTGTGTGTGTGTGTGTGTGTGTGTGTGTGTGTGTGTGTGTGTGTGTGTGTGTGTGTGTGTGTGTGTGTGTGTGTGTGTGTGTGTGTGTGTGTGTGTGTGTGTGTGTGTGTGTGTGTGTGTGTGTGTGTGTGTGTGTGTGTGTGTGTGTGTGTGTGTGTGTGTGTGTGTTGTATTTGTACCTGTCAATGAGAAATAAAATAACTTACATCCGCCGAAGTTGAGTATTTCAGGTCTACTGCTGTTTAACGGTAAAGGGTGAATATTGCCTTACACATTTTTCAGAAGGTGTAAGTGTGCCTTACACACTTTCATTTTGAAAATTTTTATTATTCATATATTGGTGCCTTTAGACATCGATCAATTAGCGAATATTCCTACTTATTATTTCAGGATTTCTCATTTGGTTGGGACGAACAAATCTGAGGAGACAATAAAAGAAAGTGATTAAATACAACTGTAATTAAGAAATTGAAAATACAATTATGAGACAGAGAGCTGAGCTTTATATATGCGTAAACACAAGATGTGCAATGTAAGCGGATTGATAAGGAAGGCAAAACTCACTTGTATGGTTATCTACCCGCATACCTTAAATCCGCTGACCATACGATTCGTAGATGAGCTTGTTATTCGCACCTTTCCTTAGTTGTGGTTTGACAATCGTTGTGACACAGTAGTATTAAAGTCGTGAATTTTGATCTAGATGGAGTCTACTTTTTCACGAGGAATATCAGTACCGGGTTCAAATGAGTATATTATATTCTGAGCGTGTCACGGGTACATGAAAACAACAAACTAATTTTAGAAGCACCAAGGGCCGAAAATAAAACTCAAAGTTTAAAAATTATAAAAGTTTATTTGGGGTTAAAGTTATGAGGAATTTTAGTTAAAATACAAAATCTGTATCTGTAGTCTGTATTTTCAATGTGTAGTAATTTGACAGAATAAGCATGTCTCAACACTCGTTTTGAATCGCTTTCAAAACGATTTGTGAACTAAGTCTCAAAAACCTCATATTTTGTTATCAGTTACAAGTATCTGTGAATCACGTTAAAGGTAGACCTACAGATATCTATAGAAACATACATAAACTGAAAATATATGACTAAATTATTTATCATTGAGGTATTGTGGTTAAAAATTTAACTAAAAATCTAATACAGAAGTTCGGAAATTTTATTACTTATCTTATAATTGTCTGCTTTAAATTGTTATGTTATTAATAAAATAGTAGCGTAGTTGCGTTTTCATAATTTTTCTGATAATATAAGAAACTTTCTAATATTGAAATTTAACTAACTTAATAATAAACGTATTTCGTTCAGAACAGTTAGATAGTTCTGCAGCTCCGGGAGTTTACTAGTGGTATAATAATTCGTTTTACCAATGAATTGTACATATGACCGCTAATGTTGACTACGGAGTTGAAGAAGAACGGACAGATATGCAACCACGTGTTACCGCGTCTAATTATGGACAGATAAGCTCGGCGCACAGAACACGGGCTTATCAGTATCGGCGCTCAGAGCACGATTTTAGCGTTGGCGCTCAGAGCACGGGCGCTCTGAGCACGTAGCCTTTCAACATGCGTTCTCGAGACTTTTCTAGACGTCGCCAGCCGCGCGCACTGTGTCAAGGCCGCAATCAATTACGTCCTAGTGTAGCGCTGATGCGTAGTATGTGGAATATTCTAGTGTCTGAACGGGTTATAAATACAAGGCTTTAGCGGCGCTTAGGTCAGTGATTGTCGGCGATATACACAGTGCGGTTCGAAGTATTGTGGTGGAGTGTTATGTGTTTGATAATCGTGCGAAACAATTGTAATACAATTGTGTTTTATACTCGTTGACATTATTATTGCGTGTGAACAATTTTTATTGATTTGTTGTAAGAGACTATCTTGTTGATTACAAACAGTTTAATTGTGATAATTAAAGGTGGTGATTAGTGACTTAATTGGTGTCTTGTATTTTGTTTTCCACTGTACCATACGACGATCAGTAGACCGTCGTAACATTATATTACCTTATTTCAGTCCGTCTTATGACTTCTAGTAGCTATGTGACGCGTTTCTAAACTATTGTTTCATCATCAGACACATATATCCCTCATAAGAGGTCGTCAAACATCAAAATTTATTATCAAAGACAAACACATAGCAATAAAAACAGAATTGCGTACACGCTACTAGAACGGTGTACACCGTGTCGTGTGTGGATTAAAATTACTATAGAATAAGGTAAAATGTCATCACCAGCGTAAACAGTTTTTTCGCAAATGTGGGACATGTTGGGTGCCGACGGACTAGTGAACTGGCGCACTTTCCTCCAGCCGTCGCGTTTTTCCACTCCGTTGTACACAATCAGTTCACCTGTAAATCAAATTGTCACGAATTACTTTAACGTCGTTTAACATTATAAGAAACAGGGGATGAAAAATAAAACATACAATTAATAAATTTTTTACTTTAATATTTATAACTAAATTTACCTCAAGATATACTTTTTTCCTATTAGGAACATGTTTCGAGAGTTCCTGTACTCTCATCTTCAGCCTTCGCCATCTTGTTTCTGGTGAAGTATTTGTGTGTTGGCTTCTGGATGTTATTAAGGTAGTTTGTTGGTCTTTGGTCTTTTAAAGTTGCATTATTGTGTGTGGTTGTGGTATCTGTTTTTGTATTTTGTGTATTTTCGATGTTGAGTGCTTTGAATATTGTGTCATGTTTTGTATTGATTTGTATTTGTTCTGGTATTAGTTTGTTTTGTGTTTTATGTTTGTAAATCTGTAAATTTTCCCAAATGTTCATTATGGTGCCTTTGTGTGGTATATGTTTTATTAATAATGAACATTAATAATGAACACCATAATGAACATTTGGGAAAATTTACAGATTTACAAACATAAAACACAAAACAAACTAATACCAGAACAAATACAAATCAATACAAAACATGACACAATATTCAAAGCACTCAACATCGAAAATACACAAAATACAAGAACAGATACCACAACCACACACAATAATGCAACTTTAAAAGACCAAAGACCAACAAACTACCTTAATAACATCCAGAAGCCAACACACAAATACTTCACCAGAAACAAGATGGCGAAGGCTGAAGATGAGAGTACAGGAACTCTCGAAACATGTTCCTAATAGGAAAAAAGTATATCTTGAGGTAAATTTAGTTATAAATATTAAAGTATTATATACATCAAGAAACGGACTGTAGCAGAAAGTGATTGAATTAATAAATTATAAGTGGAGACATATTTTTCCTTCATTTAACATGTCTCCATAATTATGCCAATTTTGTTTTCCTTAGTTTATGACGCTTGATCCACTTACACCTGCATGTTTTATTTTTAAAGATTTCCTTATCTACACATTTGACTACATAATTCTTTAAGGACCAAGTCAAGCACACGTTCTTCTAACCACCCCGCGTAATGGAATAATGTATATAGAATTAAATTTAGCAGTTGCGTTTCAGTACAGAGCAATTGTATACACAATGGCTAAGAGAGTATAAACTTCTTTTATTTTCTAATAATGTAAAAAGATTTCAAAAGTACAAGATGAAAACTGTAAAAATTACCTTTCCTTTTTTTTACTTTATCGTCTACGACCTTTCAGACGTTTTCATGTCGTACTTAACAACTGTAAATTTAGCATCTCTTATATTGTAATAAACCTAGTAAATTTTCTCCCAAAAGCCTAAAGCGCAACAAACTTGACCTAAACAATCGTTTACATGTTCGATTACATTTTTTATGTCTTTGTTAACATTTATTTTTATAATAAAAAAATTTTGTTTTCTTACATTCTTGTGCAGAATACATAATTTAAAATTGTTTTTAAAACGCAGCACATATTTCCGCAGCTGCACACTTATCAGCATGTAACTTCATTAAGTCAAAATATCACTTTTGTCTCGTACCGTGTTTATGATCAAAATTATTAGGAAATTATGATCATTATGACCACTCTGGTATTATGAATAATGTTTTATTAGTTTGTTTACATAAGAGAAGAAGTACTCATGAATATTCTGTAAGCACATATAATATTCGGCAGCTAAGGCGAGAAGTCAACCATAGGTACTTGGACGTTTCATGAGAAAAGACTGCTGGTGGAAGACAGGAAACTAGAGATGTCGCCCTGTCAAAGAAACCAGTAGCAGTCACCGATTTCAGTTTTGTTGAACACCAACTGTCAGCATGTGACAAATTATTTACAAAAGTGTCACAAACTATGACATTGGTAGACTATTCGTCTCCCGTGTTTATTTTTGTAAGTGCTGGTGTATTTATTTTTGTATTGGTATTACCTATAGAATAAATTAATTAATTCGCGAACCCATCGAAACCGTTTAGAACTCTTCTACATTGGTTTCCTGGCCATTAGTCTGTAATATATTGCGCTGTTTAAAAGTCTCATTGTTTATTAATCTCCTCTGAGTTTCGATATTTCCAGTTTCATTTACATTTTCCATTGTTTTATGTAAGAATAGAATAACCGGTGGCAATTGCGTTACCACACAAGCTAGCAGTAAAAATTGTTTTTCCTACTTGTTGTTCACTGTAAAAAATTAATCCGCTCTTTTATACTGTGTGTAAAATACAATACTACAATCAGAAAACGCTACTTAACACCGTTGTAAGAGACTGCTTATTTGAAAGGAATTTAAATTACTGCTTTATGTATTAGTTCATTACGTATTATCTAAAACACCCATGTAGGCCTATTGTTATGATATATAATATATAGTAATAATTTTATATAATGTAGATAATAATATCGTATACTCTTACCTCCCCAGTAAAATGTTCCTGGTGCTCCAACTAATAATTTATTTGTACCCTGGAACAAATACGCTAATCAAAAGATTAATTCTCAATTATGTTAGATAAAGTTAACATGAAAAATTGTATTCTACACACGTTTACAATACACATAATTCTAAAGTACACACAAATCCACAGTACTGTACTGTAGTAGTACAGGAGATGTTCTACAGTAATTTCTACAGTATATACTGTGTGCAATTCTACGTTATGTACTAAAAGTGATAGGCCTAGTCAAGTATGACGTACCGGTACAAAATGTGCTGAGAATCCAGCCTGGGAGATGCCATGGATGAACGCACTCTCCGAGTGCTGACCGGAATTGTATCTGAAATCTAACGTTGTCTTATATTACGTTTATGTAATAATTATACATCAAAAACTAATTTCCTAATGTTGAAAACACACAAAAGTACATAATCTGTTCATCTGAATTGTGTAAGTAAATAACTCTGTCGTTTACAGTATGCAGTTATTGCTACAGCACTGTAATTCACAAGTTTTCAATTGCAATCCTAATTGAAAACCGGTAGGCCTACAGTAATTTATCTTGTTCTGTTCATTAAATTTCATTCACCACAACAGAACGTTTGTTACAAGTACAAAACAAAAATTAAATTAGTAACTTAATTATCACTTACAATTTTTAACAGGTTCCAAACGTCCGAATTCTTTATCGTGTTTCCAGTAAAAACACATTCCAGGCATAAGATGTGTCTGAGTCATAAATCTTGAGGCACAGACCTGACAAAAAAGTCAATATAAGAATTAATATTAAAAGGCCTTGCGAAATTTTCTTGGATTTATACAAAAAATGAATTAATCTGACAACCATCAATTTACTTTCACAGCATATACACTAGATTCGTACGCGCGCGCGCGCGTGTGTGTGTATGTGTAATGACATGAATATGCATATGCATAATTTAATATTTAAATTTTCGTACGTTTTGTAAAGTAACTTACTCGTCTACCTTTTCTGTGAATTCCTGAGTAAATGTTTTGCAGAGAAACTACCTATTAATATACAAGTTGTTACAACTGCCTAGATTCCGCTCCATAATCATTTAAATTACTAGTCCCAAACAGGGGGTGCCCCCCTGTGCCGTGCCGGTCCCGGGAGACTGGGACTGCGAGCGCCGTAACAGATACTACACTGTGTAGATGTAACGATCTGCCGGAAAACACTTCAAATAACTATTCGCTTTAATTAAGTAAAATTTTCTTCATTTCTTTATTGTAAGTGATATTTACAAATTTTTCTCAAAGTTCAAAAAGAGTGTCCTTAACCTATATGATGTTAATTAATTAGTTTTCATACAGTATAGGCACACTGATCAAATAATTATGAGCAATGTGGAGCACAGAAAGCAAACCGTGTGTGGAACTTAGTAAACGCTCTTAATTGGAACTTTTTCTACGTGTTTTATTGGCAGCTGTTTAACAAAATTGATGCAAGTGCTAGCAAAGGTGACGTCTGACGTATTTCATTTAACTATAAAACATTGAAAAACGTAAAAAGTACGAATCGTATTGCTTTGAATGACAGTTACATAACTGTATTTGTTTACATGTTATGTGAATAACAAATTATTACATTTAAACGTTTACATGCATATAAAAAAAATATATGGATGTTCAAATTGTAACATCCGAAGTTAAAAATATGTGATCCTTTATTTTAAATGGTCATAAGCGAAAAGTTTATTACTTGGAAGTACAATAAAATATCCAAATATAAGTAGGCCTATATTTGGATACACTTGGATATTCGGTTATCATATATTTGTATATTTGGATATCTATTATTATACCATATAGTCGTGTGATGTCATGTGAGCCATCAATCTCTTTAAAAAATGCACTTGAATATCAAATATTCATTTTTATTTTTATTAAATTGTTATTAACAGATAAAACACTTAATATATGTGTGTGTAAAAGGCAAATATAATGGATAAAGTAAGGATCAAAATAGCTGAGGAGGTGAAAATTGTTGGCAGGGATGAAGAAGAGACAACAGTGAATGCAGAGAAATATTTTATAAAAATTATTAGGCACAAGTCAATAATATAGTAATGGATTGTCTTTAGATTCAGTGTATACTGCCACATATATTGGTGTTTACTGTTCTGTTAATACTAAAGCTGTCATCTGTTAATCAGGTGAATTATTTGGATAAAATGACAGAGATGCGAGGCCAGAAATTATTAATATAAGAAGATTAGGGTGGTTCGGCTCTGAAAAGATACACTGTGTTCTCAATCCTCACATAATATATTGTTTTCATAAAGCTTGTACCAAACGTAGACGTACGGAAGTCCTGCTTTTATTTTACGTGAAAACCCCTTCCGAGAATAAATAAACCCTGTCAAAAATACTTGTTTCTGTAAAAAAAACCTGCCTTTCATTTATTATGCCCATGTTCCTTTTTCCATTAAGCAATCCCAATAACTAATTATGCATTTATGAATGGTATTAATATAGTCGGAATTCTGGCGAGTATATGGATGTTGATTACATTCGTACATCGTCGTGATGGGAAGTGGCCAACATTCCTAGAATATAGTGTTGCAGTATGTAAGATGTTTTGCGTTGTCAATAATAAATTAATGATCAAGTGACGTAAATGTAGGCCTACTACGATCCTACTGAATATAAAGATTTTTAGCCTACTGTTGAAAGGATTTCATCAAATAAGTTGACTTCACATTTTAATATAATTTCTTTCGAAATTTTATTACGAAATTAATGCGTAACAAAATGAAAAATTTTTTTGTTCGGAGTCGGTAGTGATTTAATTATATTTAGTAAAAAAATATGTATTATGAAATACTATTAATAATACAATTATTATTATTATTAATGTCATCATTGTTATACAAAGTAATAATTATATAAAATCATTCTATACCTACATTTAGGCCACATTTTTACGTAAATCACTTAGTTTTTAGTTTCGTTACTAGATAGCGCATGCTTACGTATTCTGTTTTCTTTTTTCAAAGGTCTTTATGATACTCACTAGATAGCACAACAGTCACGTGACGGTGAATTGTACATTTTTTGTACAGTAGCATTTACTAATTTCATTACAAAATGCTAGTAATAACAAATATACATTAAAATAAAATACACAGCTTACAAACAAAAAATCCGTTCAGACTAGATTACTTAGTTTCCAATGACAGTAACTACGTTAGTATAGATATGTGAACTAGTGTAAAGGTACGTAATTAAGTACTCGTACCCCCTAACTTCAATAGTTCAATAGGCCTACATCTTGAAAATAACACAGAACATAAAGAGAGAGAGAGAGAGAGAGAGAGAGAGAGAGAGAGAGTGGTGTGTGTGTGTGTGTGTGTGTGTGTGTGTGTGTGTGTGTCATAGTTTCGTGCGTCGCAATTGTGTTTTAACTTGTACACTGTTGCATAGGAATTAGAGGTGGGCTGATATACCGTAACAGATATTTTGGAACTTTTCTTTGTAACATTCCAACATTTTGTAATATTTTTTTTCCGATCTGACGATGAGCTGTGAAGCTTGAAAGCGCTAATCGGAATAATTTTTCTATAGTGGTATGCAACACTGTTAATTCTGTTTATTTTGGAACGACTACGTTTGTGGAACGGATATAACAGTGACCGAAAAGTCGAAATATCTGTCCCCAATTACTCGCGTGACCCCCCTACCGAACTAACGAATAAACGAGTACAAAGTTGCAGTTATTGGTACTGAATACTTGCTTCTGAGCATGTGCCGATTGCCATAAAAGTACGAAACGAAGCAAAACAAAGCGAGGTTCAGAATACCAATGAGACGAAGCTATTTTTAATAAATAAAAATAATTCATACTGATGTTGCATTTATTCTAGTGTGTTATGCAGATTATAATACAGATAATAATAACAAATTATATATTATACTAGTCACCAACTTGGTAAATATTGAAAAAGCGAATTACATTGTGTTAACCTATACCTATAATATAATACTTATATTACTATAATACCTATAATGAGTTATTTGAGTGAAGCAAATTGTAATGTGAATAGGTGTGCATACATTACAGTTGTATATTCTGTTTACATTGGTGAAAGAATCTGAAGATTATCCAGGTATGTAATGCATTTAATTTACTTTTGTTGTTGCTTATTATTTATAAGTTTTTATTAATGTTCCTGATTTTTTTTTTTTGACATTATTTGATGTACTATTACGTGAATTTACAAATTCCTGAGTTTTGCAACTGATTTGTCTAACCAAAATGGAATCAATAATTTAATATTAAATCTATGTTAGTTTGTTTACTCCTAGTGAAAACTAAAATTAGTATTCCCAAAGGCAGATAGGCCTATAAAATTCTCTTGCTTCTTATTTTCTTTTAAACAGTAATAGCTTAATAAAGTCACAGTGTAAAGTAATACTGTTAATACTTTTAGTTTTAATGTATTTCTTATAACAAATTATATAATACAGGTATATGTATAATAGGTTTATAATAACAGGTATTTGTACCGGTTACTTTTTTGGAACAGTTTCATTTGCACCTGTGACTTTCAAATACTAGTTTAGCACACCTCTAATAGGAATCCCGTAATGCCGCTGGCATAATGTAATATGAAATATTCAATAAAGACAAAACTCTCGTTTTAGTCACTTATAGTGAAGAGACGTGCTAATAGTTCCACCTCTTACATCTCATCCTTGGTTCGAAAATTGTATAAGAGTTGTTACAGTCGCTGTGTCTTCTAAAGGTAGCTATGTAGCCTGTCACAATGATATCATACGAACTAAGTTACTTTTAGTTCTCCGATTACAAACGAATCATTATCATTTAATGAACGTCTAAACAACGCGGAGAATCTCAGTGGTAGATCTAAGGTGAAGCCCATCAGGGTGCTGCTGGCTATGCAGAACACTGTAGAGGGTCTAGGCTTTTCACAGTCTGTAGCCTATTATTTATCATTTATGTTTCAATAAGTTACAGTTAAACTTTCTGAAAATGATTATTTTAAACATAAGATTTAGTACAGTTTTGTACTTTGGGAACTGAGATTTTTACTCATTAAATTGTTAAGTAATTCAAATAAGAGACACATACTATACATAAACTTTACAATCTGACGTAATTCTAGAAAGTGGCTTTACTAATTAATCAACATCAATTCGATTGGGCCTATATATTTCACTACGTATAATTTACATCTCTGTTTAATTAATGTTGATATTCCACTCCTGGCTACACATATCAGTAACTACACAGTTTGAGAACCTACTCAATAGGCTAATAGATACCTTTACATGTAGGCCTATAGGCTTACTACTACGTCACACAACTTGTCACACGGTCAGCAGAAAGCATGTCTGACAGATTGCTTTTGAACATCATCACAACGAAACCCGGATAGGAAATATTAATATTATTATTATTATTATATAGCCTTATATATAAATTAAACATTATATATACAAAATCAAATTATTATAGGACTTTATTGTACAAAATCAAACTTCCAACTCGTTTGTTTAGCTGCCCAATGTTTTATGACTTCCATAGTATTAAACACTGCATTCACAGAAAACATGGGAATTGGTTTACCGCAACAAACGTCATTTGGCTAATATCTGATCTTGGATTTTCCTGTCTGTGGCTTTACAAGCTGCCTTTCCGTCCACAATATCTTTACTTTGCAACGAATCAGATACGAAAAAATGAATTAATCCATTTACATATTTTTTTTAACCTACAGTAATACTCGAATTCAATTGTTTGAATGAATTTCTAAAATTCTAAAAAAAAAACGCATGTGGCTAATGTATAAACAACTACCGTATTACTTCGATCATAGCTGTCTCCACGAACGTACATTATCATCAGAGTGCTTAATTAAGGCGGACCTCTCAGAGTAATAAAAGTAAATTTTCCTTTACTAGGTTAAATTGTTACAGGAACAATTATTAAACAAATTAAATACAATCACGTAACTAACACTGCACTCTTATAACGTTTAGAAGTATTGCAGTTATTCACAAGTAAATATATATACCACGACACTGCCTTCTTCTTCATCCTGCACAGCAATCGTTCCTCCGATCCACGCCTCGTCCTTCCTGTCCCTTCCCGAAACGTCTCCTGTCAAACACAACAACAAAACGCGTTAAAACACAAGACGCCTCCGTTATTGTGTGTGTGTGTGTGTGTGTGTGTGTGTGTGTGTGTGTGTGTGTGTGTGTGTGTGTGTGTGTGTGTGTGTGTGTGTGTGTGTGTGTGTGTGTGTGTGTGTGTGTGTGTGTGTGTGTGTGTGTGTGTGTGTGTGTGTGTGTGTGTGTGTGTGTGTGTGTGTGTGTGTGTGTGTGTGTGTGTGTGTGTGTGTGTGTGTGTGTGTGTGTGTGTGTGTGTGTGTGTGTGTGTGTGTTCAAGATTTATAAAATGTATTATTACTTTTAAGTTTCCATTATTTATTTTTTAATAGTATACTTTGAAATATTCAATTTAAACTACTTTTCTGCTGAAAGCATTCTACTCATATCGTACATTTAACGTACTGTTGAAGAACACAGAACATGATTAGACAGACGTCCGAAATCGTTTAGACTAAAGAATTGTATTTAAGATTCTGGAATAACGGGTTTTGTTTTCATACTGTTACAAATCCATAAACTATTTTTCTGTTGGATAACATATGAGGCGATATCAATGCAGAGAGAGGGCAGTACGGTCGGTATTCGCTTTAGTCTCCAGTGTCGTTATTGCCATTGTAGCAGTTCCCTCGGCACGTGTAAACTTGAATACACGTTCCAAACATACGAGGCGATATCAATGCAGAAAGAGCGCGGTACGGTCGGTATTCGCTGTAGTCTCCAGTGTCGTTACTGCCATTGTAACAGTTCCCTCGGCACGTGTAAACTTGAATACACGTTCCAAACATATGAGGCGATATCAATGCAGAGAGAGGGCAGTACGGTCGGTATTCGCTTTAGTCTCCAGTGTCGTTACTGCCATTGTAGCAGTTCCCTCGGCACGTGTAAACTTGAATACACATTCCAAACATATGAGGCGCTATCAATGCAGAAAGAGCGCAGTACGGTCGGTATTCGCTTTAGTCTCCAGTGTCGTTACTGCCATTGTAGCAGTTCCCTCGGCACGTGTAAACTTGAATACACGTTCCAAACATATGAGGCGATATCAATGCAGAGAGAGCGCAGTACGGTCGGTATTCGCTTTAGTCTCCAGTGTCGTTACTGCCATTGTAGCAGTTCCCTGGGCGCGTATAAACTTGAATACACGTTCCAAACATATGAGGCGATATCAATGCAGAAAGAGCGCAGTACGGTCGGTATTCGCTTTAGTCTCCAATGTCGTTACTGCCATTGTAGCAGTTCCCTCGGCACGTGTAAACTTGAATACACGTTCCAAACATAGGAGGCGATATCAATGCAGAGAGAGCGCAGTACGGTCGGTATTCGCTTTAGTCTCCAGTGTCGTTACTGCCATTGTAGCAGTTCCCTCGGCGCGTATAAACTTGAATACACGTTCCAAACATATGAGGCGATATCAATGCAGAAAGAGCGCAGTACGGTCGGTATTCGCTTTAGTCTCCAGTGTCGTTACTGCCATTGTAGCAGTTCCCTCGCACGTGTAAACTTGAATACACGTTCCAAACATAGGAGGCGATATCAATGCTGAAAGAGCGCAGTACGGTCGGTATTCGCTTTAGTCTCCAGTGTCGTTACTGCCATTGTAACAGTTCCCTCGGCACGTGTAAACTTGAATACACGTTCTAAACAAAACTATTCCTCACAGTACCACAAAAATTGTAAAATTTTTCGCTTAATAAATTTCCGTGATAAGTACGGATTTTTAAAATTCGTTATACACTATAATTCGTTTTCCAGTACCACCCTTGATGAACAGTTACCAATTAAATGTCGATGCTAATGTTTTTGTATATGAATGTGTGTTTTGTTGTTTCTTCGCTTATTCTATAGCTAACGTTGTGCAGCATAGCATGCAGATAAAATAAATGAAATCTATTCTAGTACGTATACAACGAAATAAAAAGGCAATTCTAGTATGGCAGTCCAATAGGCCTACGAGGTCTGTATAAAAACTAAAGAGGACGAATTTTTTCTTCACAAAGTGGCAACACTGTAAGACCAAAAATTCAACAGTTGATAGCTATAACGTTTGTTTACATTCGTAAAAATATTTAACTTTTTAACCTTACCAGATTTAACTGTGTCAACAAGGTTTTTTACTAACTATAAAATTAGAAGTTGAATAAAAATAATAATAAACTAGTGCATCCAAGAGGAATGTTCTTAGTATTTAGGATTATATTTGTAGTTGAAAATATGAAAGTGATATTGAAAAGAACAGGAAATAAAGGTAAACTGTACCTTGAACTTAATGTTTTTCATGATCAGTAACGTTTATTACTTATTTGACGTCCAGTAATAAAAAACCTAACGTTTAACGAGTCCCTGTCTCTATTACGTATGATACAATTGGACATTAAACAAATGTTTCAAACAGGGGCAAAAAAGGATTAATATGGTCTTTAAGGACCTCAATATATAGTTTTATTTCCTTAATTAATCCTAAATCAGAGATTGTAAGTAGGCCACATTTTTAAGTAATGGATAGTTCAACT
This sequence comes from Magicicada septendecula, assembly GCA_034769895.1. Classification (NCBI taxonomy): domain Eukaryota; kingdom Metazoa; phylum Arthropoda; class Insecta; order Hemiptera; family Cicadidae; genus Magicicada; species Magicicada septendecula. Next base: position 879,869,172 of record CM068367.1, on the reverse strand, counting down.
GTATCCCGTATTAATTTACACTAACTGAGTATCTGCTGTGTATCAGTTGTTCTTTCATACATAAAATTACTGTCAACCTAAAAATAGCTACTTAAGAGACGTGACCTCACTCATGTTAGTAATAATATAAATTGTTTGAATAAGAAAATGCAAGAATAGATGCAGCAAAACGGACTTAATCGCTAACGACAGAGACATAGGGAGAGAAGACAAGAGTAATACAGACCTAACGCCTCCAGTTCGAGCACGGAACATGGGTCGTTAACGGCGTCAATTGAGCATTCGTACACGAGTCCAGGTTGTACAATTTTGCGATAGTTGTAATGGCGGTACGTCCCTCTTGGTGCTCCTACAACTAAGCTAAACACAACACAACACCACTCATTAAACACAACTACTTGCTTAACAAATGTATTTCCTCATAATTAATGGTTGAAAGTCTTTGAAACCATTAATAATGTAAGTCAGTTTTGGGCGAATTTTTGTTAACACCATAGGAGCATAGCCATACATTCATTATATCTTGTACACACATAATTTAAGTCTATCTTGATTAGCAACTCAACAATTGTGTACGTTCTACAGCGATCTAAACACAACAAAAGATACCTGCGACATCGAAGCACTACAAAACCGAGAATCTTATTCGCAGTGTGAAATAAGTAAATAAGAATAAATTAAGGTTGTAAATTTGTAAAAAATCGGAAAAAACCAAGTGGTATATTAATTTAAACCACTATGTTAGTATGGTTTAGTTTAGGAAATTTTGAAATGTTTGAACACCAGCTACGATAAAAGGTCAAAATAACATAAAAAATTAATCTATCCCGGCTATCAGACTAAAGGTATTCTTAACCCAAAGCCGAATGTAATGTTTACTTCAAAATTTTATGACTTTAGGAGCTCCACTGGGCAAAAGTAGAAGTCAGAATTTTGAAAGAATTTAAGAGTTCATTTAGGGCATTTATAAGGCGACTCCAGTTCATTACAACACCATAAGCTTTAGCTTTTTAATAGAATAACTTTGATATTAGCATATTATTTGTAAGTTCTTCAATTTTCTTTGTGTACAAAAATATGTAAAAACTAAAAAAAATTAAAAACAAACAACAAAATGTATATGAAAAACGATGTATGATCACCTCAACTTGGTGTTTAGCTAACGCTAAGAATCGTCCCTACGACGAATTTTACTCACAGCTTTAACGAATTCAAATTTATTACCTTCATTTTATCTAGTCAAAGCAGATTTTAATCTACTTTAATCAAAGCAGGGAGCGAGTTCTGCAGCTCAGGGAGCTTACTAGTATATTTATTTATATGCAATCTTACTCTCAACAAAAATGTCGTAGCTCAAGGCACAATGAAATAAGTCAATATAATCGGAAATTGTTTCAATAAAAAACTTACATATAAAAAATCTAGGTTAAAGTTTGTAAGAATATTTGGATTTTTAAGTACAGAATTACATTATGAATCCAAAATACAGAATCATTTTTGCAATTTATTGTTTGAAGATTTTACATGACTTTCCTAATCCTCTAAATACCTCAAATGCGTATTTATCAACTTACACCGCTGATGCTTTCAGTGGTTCAATTATTCTAATACGTTATTATAAAAAAAAAATTGTTATATAATTTTTATGAAGTCTTGTACAAAAATAGCACACTTTGTTAGGGGAAATATTTAACTGAATATTTAATCGAAATAAGAATAATTGTTTTAAAGTTACTGGTACGCGCACATGAATACACACGAACACACACACACACACACACAGTAGCGTATCTAAAATTTGACCTTGGGGGAGAGGGTCGGTGTCGAGACGACTTCATACAAAAGAAAAACAAGTTAAGACTAATCAACATTAGACTATCTCTAAAGTGGTTTAAAAACGTGTGATAAATTCCTGAAATCAGTTCCATTAAAGTAAACGGTAATAACACAATAAAAATATGGGTTACTTAAACATTATTCTCAAGATACTTATTGACTGAGTTGATTTTCCTATACGTATTTCATATTTCAAACGTATACACTAATGCTGTGTAACAAACCTGTGTGTATTTAAACGTTTTTATTTAAAAAAGAGTTACTACTATATTAGTACACAGCTGAAAAATTAATAAGACAGCCTAAAAATAAAGACATTTACAAAATTCGTCAACTTTTTTCTGGCCCCGTTTGTCCCCCTTCATAAATAGACCCTTACACACACACACACACCTGTGCATATATAAGTTATCTGTACACTAAAAATGTAACTTTAACATTTATTTATTTTATAGTAGTGACGCTAAGGATCTAATCAGAACAATTTTAATTCGTTGAATTCAAGTCATTAAACTTCTCTTAATTTTCCTAAAAGTTTACAGACCGCTAAAAAAACAGTGACCATTTCAGGGAGCTGATTAATTAGAATTATGTTCAGGAATTAAATCGTTAAATTGTAAATTATAAAAACGTTACTGCCCAACAAGATTAAGTTTTGTCTGAGTACTCATTATGCGCCAAGGTTCTTTCTGAAATCTGTAAGTACGATACTTAAACGTCTGAAAAAGAATGATCTTAATTGGAAGCGAATTTGAGGAACAAGCAAGTTGACATACAGAATGCAATGAAGCAGTAACTACATTCACTAAGTGTTGTCGCAAGTGCTCAGTGAGTTCTTACAGAAAATGCATTAAACTAATGCGCTGCACGCTTGTTTTACGCTCGTATATTAAATGCGAGCGCCAAATTGCGCTCAACCTGATCGTGAGGTGACAAAGTCATCTCATAGTTTCGCTATACCTAGTTGGTGTACATATATCACAGGACATGTTCTGTTTTGTTGTGTATGTTGTCTTCAGAATAACTTGTTCTTCTGCCACGTAGTTTGTAAATATAGAATTATGAATACTACTTATCTAGCGCAATCCTTAGTGGCTAAGAATGTAGGTCTACGTGTCACCTGACTAGCGACGAATCGCGCTTTCTGAACGCAAGCGTGTAGCCGAAATAGCTGGTCTTATCTATGGCAGGATCCGTTATGACGGTAGCGTGTTTCACTGCCAGATTAAATCCTGAAGATTGACTGAAACAAATCACAACCACTAAAGCGCACAACGAATACATCGCTCACAGGCACTCACTCATACGACAGTCGGTTAACTACTGAAAACGGAAAATGTGGACAATTTTGGAACATTACTGATAAAGAAAAACCACATCCATGTAGGGCTGCAGTTAACAGTTAATGAGAAATACTAACGATGACTAATATTACGCAGTTATTTCATTATATTTATTTCGTGTATGGACATGCCCTTTAATAGATAAAGTATTGAAATCGTACGTGCCTTCCGTATTAGATACTCACTTCTTTGTTCAGTAAAGTGTTTTTATTGGGTACCTGTACATAAAGCATTTACGTGAAGTGTTGATTAATGTTACCTATACAAACTGTACAATGCGGCAAATAAAATCAATCTGTTGTTTTTCAGCATACGCTCGTGAGAATTGTATAAGCTTTTAGGGAAATGTTTCTTCTGATGTCGCCAGTTTTCAATTATAATTTATTTGGTACTATTTTTAACTTACTACTTTATTACTTCTCCAACTTAGTTAAGTAGTAGTCTATTTACTAAGATTGCTTCCAACTTTTAATTAATAAAGTTATTTTAGTGGTTATAATCACATATAGAAATTACGCTTTTTAACACCACTAAACAAAAAAATTCCCGATTAGCGCTTTTGAGCCTCTCAGCTCATCATCAGATCGGGAGGTTACTTCATCACTTCTGTTTAAGATTACTTCAAAAATAACTAGTACCGGTAGTATCTAAATTTGACTAGTTAACTAAATACTTCTAGATAATTCTCCTTTCTGCTAGATAACAAGTAAAATACCAGATTTGCTACTCTGTTCTTCGAACGTGAATCGAAGATCAACAATATACTACTAGGCCTACTGTCTAAATAATAAAATCTAGGAAGTCAAGGTTTTTAAAAAATGTTCAAAGTAATTATGAAAGATCGACAGGTATTTTGAAGAAATCGATTCTCTTAACTTTTCAGATCCATTTTTGGGGCTGAAAAATGGTAAATGACCGGCCCAGTCGTCATTTCACCAAACGAAACGTGTGTATCCGCGTTTATGTTCAAACAAAGGGCTATATGTGTATACGCGCGCGCGTGTATGTGATAGGAATATTACTGTTCGCGTACACTTTAACGTTCATACCTAAACACAGTAAATTTTCGTTCTAAAATGTACTAAAGTAACAAAACAACGTTAAAGTCGTGTTATTTACAGTGCTAATATACTGTAACTACATATAATAGAAACGTGTTTACAACACTTCAAACATGTGATATATTAAGTACCCACAGTATGACCATAATTGATAGATGCTTCAATTTGAAATGCTTGAAAATAATTCCGTACATTTATAATTTATTTTTTCACTGGTCATGAGTGCAAAATTTGTGATTAATAAAAAATGGTAGGAAGTGAAAATAAAAACTCTCATGATAACGTAGACTATCATATATCATATAGTAACTGAAACTGATTCTAGGTATGGAGCTGAATGTCCATTTGATATGTAATGGATGTGTATACATTTTGGATTTTTCTCATCTGTGTATCATTCCACCCTGTTAATAAGTCACATGACAAATAGGTAAGATACGGAAGTACATTGCGTATTTGGGTTTCCCCTCTACGTACGTACTACGCGACTTGAATATTTAGTCGTGCAGACATTAAAGTTAAAGGATTATAATTTTTTATTTTCATTATGTAAAAATCGTTATTCTCCATCTTTTTATTAATACGTAAGTTATTTTGCTCTAGAAAAACCTGTAAAAAAATATAAAAACAATAAATTATACATTTCAACACTATAGTAAACTTTAAAACATAACTCGTCGTATTGCCGTTTATAATTGACATAAGTTCTTAACGTTTTTCCGTACTCTTCACTTTGTTATAAAAATTACTTAATGTTAAGTTACGATTCTTTTTAATTATGACATGAAATGTTTGGCCTGTGAGAAACTTTTTGATTTTAGAAGTAGGTACCTATTATAACCGAATACAATTTAAAAATCGATTCAATATAATGTATATTTAATTTACACGTCTTGATCTTAATGCGTTTTCAAGATATAAAGGTCTGTACTGACCATTAAGCATAATACGAGTAGAGCCTATTGTCTTCTGTAACGCAAGGGCTTTGTACGTATACTACTTGTTCTGAGTCGTATTAAATTGGTTTGTAATAATACTACCTACGCGTTTATATTAGTTATGTTACCGTGAAGTTATTACACGTTCTGTTAAATACTTTTTAACTACAATACTACGCAAATACCACAGTGTTATGTGGTATGTGCGAGTGTTCCCTTGTAACACTGAAACGGTAGCATCTGTACTACGCTAGCTAGTATCATTTTCGGAAGGTCATCAGTTTATATCTAAGAGACAATAACGGTAGCTTATGTAAATAATGATTAATAAACTGTTACCCTACTTGTTTAACGGCCCTTAGATTCTGTCTTAGTGTTCTAAAGTTTGTCACATCCAGAAAAGAAATCGCGTAAAAACTGACTTCACGAGTGCAAAATGTAAATTTGTACCGTACACTAGCCATCAGACAGAAATAGATAACACATCTACTTACAAAAAATATTCACGCTGTATAAAAATTACAATTTAAAGAAATAAAAATATTACTCGATTTTGATGGTCTACTAGGAAGTACAATCAAACCATAGTGCATAGGTTTCATCTACTGAGTCAGGTTTTAAGCATGAGAATTTCATCAACAGAAAAGAATCTGATCCCATTTGATGGCACCTATCTGGTAGCACCGAAAATTGTTTTTTGACAATAAACTACGAAGACAGGTTCATACGATATATGTATATATATATTGTCACCGGACAAAAGGCTTGCCGTATGACAAATGGCGCCAATGGTACACTCTAGTGTTTTTGGTGGCCCTAAAAAGGACCTTGTGGCGAGAAGGCTGATGTTGGTTGTGCCGCGCTAAGATGTTCGGCGGCTGCGCCCGCTGTTCGTGGCGTACTACAGTCCTCCTCTTCTTCCGGCACCGGTTGTAGAGTCGGCTGCCAGCCCAGCGAAATCCATCGCTGGCGCGGAACTGGAGGGCGAAGACGCAAGAACGCCGGTTCTATTCTTCGGCCGTTCCTTCCGGCTGACTCCGCGCCGATGTCGTCCGAGAGAGGAGAGGAGATGAAGTGCGTCCGTTGGCGTGGCGATGAAGAGTGCGTCAAATTTTCTGCCGGCCCGGGTTTTATTAACCAACCGGGATCGCTGATTCGCTAGCTCCGAACACGCAGTTGGTCACGTCTCGGCGGCTGCTGATGCCGGATTGGCTCGCTGTGTCCACCGCTGGTACCGAAGAGCAGATGTTCGCATACCGCTGCCGTCACAACTCCACCGGGTCTTGAATGCTCTCCGGTAGCCAGCCTACTGCTCTTCTCCAGATGTTGTGGAGGTGTCTGTTGGGCGCCATGTTGATTGGTGTGCCGGCTGGTAGCTCGCTGGAGTGGCTGGATCTTGCATCCGCAAGATGATCGTCGCCCCACGTTGGGCGCCACTTGTCACCGGACAAAAGGCTTGCCGCATGACAAATGGCGCCAATCGTACACTCTAGTGTTTTTGGTGGCCCTAAAAAGGACCTTGTGGCGAGAAGGCTGATGTTGGTTGTGCCGCGCTAAGATGTTCAGCGGCTGCCGTACTACAGTCCTCCTCTTCTTCCGGCACCGGTTGTAGAGTCGGCTGCCGGCCCAGCGAAATCCATCGCTGGCGCGGAACTGGAGGGCGAAGACGCAAGAACGCCGGTTCTATTCTTCGGCCGTTCCTTCCGGCTGACTCCGCGCAGATGTCGTCTTCTGCCGGCCCGGGTTTTATTAACCAACCGGGATCGGTGATTCGCTAGCTCCGAACACGCAGTTGGTCACGTCTCGGCGGCTGCTGATGCCGGATTGGCTCGCTGTGTCCATCGCTGGTACCGGAGAGCAGATGTTCGCATACCGCTGCCGTCACAATATATATATACACGCCTATATATATCATACATATCTAGTTTATAACATACGAGAAAGGTAAAGAGACTGCAAGAAAATTCGAAGAACATGCAGCAAATATTCTAGAAGATTACGGAAAAGCCCATAAAAAATGCTAATTTGTTTTAACAAAGTGATGGCAGTACCTATAGTATTGAAGGTTTTTCTCGACTTGCTTTTAACATTAACCTTAATTAAGCTCGTCTAATTCTTGTTTGTAACAGACGACATTAGTGCACTCGTGCATATCAAAATTGTGACATATATGATCGAAATTGTAAATCGTTTAATGAGATGATTCCGAAAATGATATTTTCTGTCGTTCTTGCCACGGATTTATAGCAGCAAAGGGTATACAGCTTCCTCCCTGAGAAGGATGGATGACAGTCTGCATCAAGCAATTATTATCGGTCGTTATAATTTTTCATAGTAAAAACTGTTTTGAGTTGCCTGAATTAATAAACCTTGATGTTTGTTAATTTAAAGCAATTAAAGTCTATAATTAATTGTTTATAATGAAGTAGTGTACGGATTACCTAAAATATCCGTGTCATATTTGTGACGGACATGAGTCACAGACTTAAATTTACTTATATCATAACAGTTTGTGATAAATTATTATGGTATCCATAAACAGGCTGTACATGATAATGAAATATGGTACTAGAATATCTCTACTGAGTGACATAAATAATAAAGAAATTATGTTTAAACACAACTTAAAGGTGAAATATACAGGTACACTAGTAATGAGGAATCACGATTTCATCAACGATACCATTCTCATTTTTCCTCTAATAATTTTAATTTTCTAAAAAGCAGTAAGCAAAGGCGCGTGCACGTCTGCAAAGGCCTATATATATAAATAGGATCATTAATAGTACAAATAAGACATGCCCACATTATAGTTGATTTTAGAATGTACAAGGTCGACTGTTACCTCATCTCATCATTGGTGATCTATAAACATAAATTTTGTGAATGAGTACGGTAAAGAAAACATAAATAACCTTGAAATGGAATAGACTTACCGCTTTGCAGTTTCTTTTGCACATGAAATGTTTTAAACAAAAAAACGCGTTTCTTTCCTAAGATAAGGTAAATACAACTCAAACATGTGTGTATAAAATATGCGCGTTACATAACATACAGGTAAGTTACCTTGCAAGGCTATGTGACGTTTATGCATACACAAGGCTGGGCTGTATTCTAACATGTTGTGTGCAGCAACGATACGGGAACTTGCATGGACAGACAACGTACCTGAGGTCACTCACTCCATGATCACCACCCGTGAACTGATGACATTTTCAGTATTCACTTTATACAGATTTTTGAGGTCCTAACCTCATAGTGGTTAATCGGTACGTCTCATTCACGTTTTTGGTATACACTACAGTTTTAGAGAATGCTCGTGTATTTTGTAATGAATGAAGTTTCTAAATTACTGATTATATAAAAAGTTTATAAAATTCACTTAAATTCATTCATATAATCAATATATCATTCAAGTTCCAATCTTCTTATGTGTACTCTGAAGATACCATTGCAGTAAAAATAAGTGAAGTTTAATATTAGTGACTACAGAACATCTATCATCAAAAACAATTCTACGTAGTGTCCAATGAAATCATTCAAATGTGATTATCAACCAGTGGCACGAGAGTCATTCAAAACGCTCATCAGAGCCTTAGAAAGGTGGTAACCAACGGTGAAGAAATACAAAATTATTCACGATTCTTGTGTGATTAGAACCAAAATATATGCATTGTATAGCTATGTGTTGGTGTTTGTTTACTTGTATCCTTTTTAAAACATTAAAACACTATTTAACATTTAAAATAGCGAATAATGAAACCGGATCCCTCATTACTCCTATATAAAAGATCTATATATTATCTACATGAAATTCAATTATTACATTTATATATTTATACATAGAAGTTAATAATTTATATGTATGTCTATATTCATATACTGTATTACTAAATTAATATGTAATATTATGTTAATTTTGGGTCTCATAATACAGTGAATTATATTAAATGTAATGGGAAGTGATTTAAATGTATTACTAATGCTGTTTGTGTATCAGATGATGTAACTGCTTACTCCTACACTCAACTTTTAGCAAAAGGCTGGAAAAAACTGAAAGCTTTAGTACTCTTCCTGCTTTCTATGATTATCATAATGATAATATATTTATAATACTGCACCGTAAATTTCCGCGGTGTCAGCAGTAGTAAATTATTAATCGGATTTTGTAAGAGGAAGTTGTTATCAGAATTGGCTTGATAACGGTCCTCATTAGTACTACATAAAATTCAATTTATAACTGTATAAAATGTATATTATTTAATAATAACTTAGATAATAACAGTATGTAATAACAGCAATTCTTATTAGTTATTTTCAGATATTTTAAAATGAATGACTTACTTTTTTTATTTGAATTTAATAGATAATTTAGATACGTTTTAGTAGATTCTTTTGATATAACGACGCACTGTTTTGTACTAACACCGAAAATCAGTTGTTCGTCTAAAATATTATTCATCTCATGATTCAAAGAATATAATTCTTAGAAATAAAAATTTCAATATTATAAAATTTTGTTAAAAATCAAAAACTAAGTAAAGTTATTCAACAGACTATGATAGAAAATTAAGATTACAGTTTCTAAAGAAGAACCGAATCTGATCATAAAGTTATGGTAAAACTAAGATATTTTGAATGAATTCTCTATGTTTACAATTACGACTTACATATAATAGGCCTATGTTTATCGTATGTAATTAGGCTATGTCTTCTAACATTCTTAAAAACGATTTCTTTAAACTGTTATAATTACCAGATTGTGATAATTCACTCTTGAATCTACCATACATAAACTCCTAGCAGGTATGAGGTAATTCCGTTTCTTAAAAAATATATCTCCATGGGTAGACCAGACCAACATTAATTGATTTGCTTCTTTTATTTACTAGTTAAAAAAATTTCAAATGCATAATATACTTGTGTGTGCACATGCGCAATAAAGTATGCACAAAGTTTTCGAGTATTTTAAGATCCATTCGTGTATATCTTAGTTCTTATACAAAGGAGTAAGATCAATTGGTAACGCCACTAGACTAAATGGGTAACGCATAGCGCTCAGCGGAACTGTCAAACAATGCTTTTTAATCCGTTTAATTTACTCGGTCAACTTACAGAAGCGAGTAAACGGCAGTCATAAGAATAATTAATTACTCAGTAATATAGTGAAAGAGAATCTATTCTAACTAGTTCGTATCTCATCTGTGTATTTTTTTTTATTCTGATGTAATTGCTAATATTAAAGTTTCGAGTCCTCCCAGTCGAAAACCTGTTCCTCATCAGATTTATAAAAGATAGATAATATCGATACCTCGGCTGTGTATTTGGAAATTAATACATTTTACAGAAAAAATAACTACTTAATCCTGTTATTATACAATATGAATTCACTGGAAACCGCCTTTCATTAACAGTAATTTTAAATACATAAACTGATGGAAACGTTGCGTTTTCTGACAAACTCAAGAAGCTGTAATTTTTGTTTCATAAAAAAGTAAATTTATATCAATACTGTTATTGTATGAAACTTTAGATTAAATTCGCGCTCAAAACATTACGTTTTTGATACGGAAGAGAACTGGAAAATATTTTATTTCAAAATGCCTATCTAAATGAATGTAAAGCTACCTTCTGTGAAGTTTTACATAACGTAACTTTCCCATTAAAGACTATAAATAGCTTTAATTTAATAGAATTAAAGAGACAAACAACAACAGATGACAGCTTTCTGTAGGCCGAATTGTTGGCGTCAAGGCGCTACACAGGTCCGCCTACGACGCCACTCCCGGGCTCATCTGCATGACAATAACAGTCGTTGACCCGATCTGGTACTCGGCTCACTCCCTGCGATTGTATTATAATATAAACCGCGGGCACTAGGACAACCTCTTTCAGCCAGCGATACCACCCTTCAATACAACCAGATTAACATTCTTTAAAGAATTCTTCCAAGTCTTTTTTACAAAGCGGCAAATAACTTTCTCGGTCACGGAATAGAATCATTTACTGAAACTTCTATAGCTTCTAATTTATTTAGTAATTCTCTGTTACGTCCACGATACACTTCATAAAATATGTAGTCTGTCTGCAACACTTACTAAGTGGTTTGGTGTTTCGGTTGCAATGTGTTGATAGTTGTGTGTAAAGTGATCTTTAATAGCTACAAATTTTCAAATATTTGAAATGTCAAACGCACATATTGAGCGTACTAGAAAGGCAAATTACCAAATTTTGATGCAACCGGAAGATAGATAACTAAACCTGGAGTATTATTGTTTAAAATAACATATCAGATCATCGGGTTATGCGTTGTTTTATGGGACAATCGGTTGGTCGGACATTGAAATGGTTCACTGTCTACATCTGCTAACATGATTTTTTTTTAGTCGAAAACCTTACGATGAAGGAATTTAAATTGTCTCCTTACGTCCACGCCTCCCCCGCCATCTCATTCTCCCACAATAATGCCACAGTAAATTGTCAAATCTGTCTGTCTCTCTCTCTCTCTCTCTCTCTCTCTCTCTCTCTCTCTCTCTCTCTCTCTCTCTCTCTCTCTCTCTCTTTACGAATCTCTTTATCTGTAAATTCTCTTCCAATTTCAGTTCATGTCTTTTTCTTCTGTTTTTTTTTTAATGTTGGCATTCTATTTAAGAATTTCGATGATGCAATTTTATTGTTTTTCGTTGTTAATCGATACTCAGACAAGCTCGCGCGCACTCACATACACACATATACGAGTACATATACTGTTTATAGGAGTGTAATATCTCGCTCCAGTTAATTCTACATCACTTGAAGGCAGCGGCTCTCAGATTTTAGAGGCAACTCACAGGAGGAGGCGTGGATTACGTGTCCTTTAAATGATTTCTTTTCATATGTACTCCAAATTCGATTTTTGTTTTATGTGAGTAAATATTTTCAATCAGAAACTAATTTAATCAAACTCTATGAGCTTTAAAACTTGTGGATATCCACTTTGATATTATCAAGTTATTGTATCAAATTGTTACTAAGACTTATTAAGACTGTATCAACTTATTAATAACAGACTGTGTACGTATTAATGCTCGTATCGTAAGGCTCCGTAGTCGTTTAAGAGATAGTCCTGTGAAAGTGCATGTCGCCTTGTCAGTAGACCTGTTGTGGACGAGAAACGACCACTTTATTACTTAAAATGTTTTATATTTTAAAAAATTCACAATATACTGGCTGGTACCTTATAGTGAAGGCACCTTTAAGGGCCGAATTTCTGAAGTGACTATTAAAATTACGTCATCAAGTAAGCTGACTTTTGTATGAAGAGGATAATATGCTATCAGATTCATATATGAATCCGAATTTTAATTTGCAGTTACAACAACTAACAGCCAGATTTGAGAAAATTAACACATGTATGCTGAAAAAAAGTATTTTGTGACTAGGCTACTCAGAAAATGAGAACTGACAAAAATTCCGTCAAAAAATGTAATGAGGTCATACCGGATGTCTCGGATAGCAATGACCGTTTTAAAATATCGGGTATTTAAAAATTCAAGTTACGGAAAACTCTGACTGACATTAATAAAAAAAGTAATAATGTCACTAACAATTAAATAAAGAATTACTTCAGGAAGCTTCGATGTGCGCATGTCTTTCTCAATAGTAAAGGGTACGTAACCTTTAAGAGTAACCAAAGACCTCTTTTTGTTACACAAAACGCTCACACAGATGACAATTATTAAAGGCATATGCGTTACAAATGAAGGCTACGTACCTTTCATATTTAGAGTAAAATGTGTATTTCTTTTAAAATCGGTCATCAAAGACAAAAATTGTGAGCCTCATCGCGGACTATCAATTATTACTTTTATTTTTTTCAAGATCATATAGGCATATATTACATACTATATTCAGCAACGTCTTTTCATACATTATTGTATTCTTACTAATTATTTCTATATATTACACGCATATGATATGATTTTTTTGTTTAGGTTAATATAAATGAAGTTAGTTGTTTATGGGTGTGTGGAAAAGTGACTTCGTCATCATGTAAAGTGAAGTGGTTCTCACTTTATCATAAACAGGTCATCTTTCCACTCCATCAGTTATAACTTTCCAATAAAAATCCTAATTTGATCAGTTATTATGTTCTGAACTAAACTGAATTAAAACGATTTAAACAGCTCCTTTAAATCTAAGGCTTACGTATTGACTGTAAAAGATATAATAAAAGCGCATTACATACACGTAGGCGTATAAGAGGTACACATGAGAATGTTGAAGCTTATGTCTACGCTACACCGTTTCAGAACTACGAGATAGACGGGAGATAAATGTGTATTAAACTAGTAATGAAAATATTATTCGGCGTGTCACATGTGACTTGTGAGAACGTTAAACTTGTGCTAATCTTAACATTATCGATGACAGACAAACTGTTGGCGTTCCGCATACTCGGCACGCACTTAACTATTTTCTGTGAATTGTCACATTCATTATGTACTTTATTCTCATCTGTTCACTTGTGAATAAATTACAGTATGATTTCATTTAGCCGAAATTTTTTAATATATATCAAGTCCAAACTTAAACAAATACTGAAATCAAAAATGTTTAACAAAATGCATTAACAAAAAAATAATATCAACTCATATTTAAAATGTTTTTCACAAAAAAAAATTGTGGCTCTTCTATAACTGAACAAAAAAAAAGTTACTTTGAGTAAATTTTAAATTAGTTTAAGCGCTTGTTCAGATTTCATCTGATCAATCGTTTCTCGACAAACTTTCATTTCCTTGTTTCGTTTTAGTGATGAATTTCGTTTCAGAAATCTCAAGGATATTCACACCTGGATAAGCGGCGTTTCTTCCTTTAGGTTTTTGTAGAGTTTTGTCATTTTAATCATTAATGATTTGTAGAGTTAATAAGTGCTAGTTATTTTCAACATACCTTTCTATTGTTGGTTCAGAAAACTATTAAGTTACACGGTGGGCTGAAGTAAGTTTTATAATATATACTTAGAAATTAAACACTCTTAACTTCTTATGTATCGAGTCTTAATAAAGGTGCCCAGGTCGATTCACCCTGTAAAAGTGAGAACCTGAGGTAACAATGGGCACACTGCTACTTGTACGCCGAACGGTTCACAGAACGCAATCCTGAGACTTCGTTTAGATTTCATTTATCTAAATAAGAACGTTTATATGATAATATTACAAAGTGAAAACAACACAATGTAAATATCGTTTGAAAGTATAAATTAATTGCAAAGAAGAAAAATTGTTGGAAAAAATTAAAACCAATGATCAACTCAATGAAAAAAGCTGTTTAAAAAAAAGAATTAAATCTTACAATGGCTTATTTATATATATTTTGTGAAGTAGTGACTATACTAAACACTTCCAATATTAATGGCACTTCAAATAGTCTATCGATAGACATTGATTACGCAACAAGGTGGACTTGCTGCCTACCGATCAAGGGAGCTGCAAATATAAAAAGGGCTGTGTGCGTGTTTTGCTAAACTCAGTAAAATACATTCTCGAACGAAATTATAATGTTATATATTCCTACAGGCTGTAAAAATACCCTCAATAAAGAATTGTATTATTTGTTTTAATAAACTATAAAATGTAGTGCCTTATTTAAAGTTAACATAGAATTAAACTGCAAAAACTAAAAATAATATTTAATATTATTTTAATGTGTAGGCCTATATAAATTGTGATTATTTATTATATTTAGTAAACCTGTATGTGTGTGTGTGTGTGTGTGTGTGTGTGTGTGTGTGTGTGTGTGTGTGTGTGTGTGTGTGTGTGTGTGTGTGTGTGTGTGTGTGTGTGTGTGTGTGTGTGTGTGTGTGTGTGTGTGTGTGTGACAGAGAGAGGGTGGGAGAGAATTCCCTCCTGTGTCTGTCAATAATACCTTTAAATGTATGTGTAACGCACGCACGCACACACAACTTAATTCAAAAGTACACTACTTGTATTCGGACACGTATATATAGCCCATGTACACTGTGTGTGTGTGTGTGTGTGTGTGTGTGTGTGTGTGTGTGTGTGTGTGTGTGTGTGTGTGTGTGTGTGTGTGTGTGTGTGTGTGTGTGTGTGTGTGTGTGTGTGTGTGTGTGTGTGTGTGTGTGTGTGTGTGTGTGTGTGTGTGTGTGATAAATAAGGTATCTTGATTACCTCAAAAGTATAAAGAAATGCACAAAAATCTAACTTTTTTCTGTAAATAAGGAAAATTATAAAAAACAAAATAACTCGCAATATAGAAGAAAGTTTTTCGATTTAGTTAGTTCGAACGCTTCTCATCGGCGCATAAATGCGCATGTGAGAGAGAGAGTGTGTGTGAGTAGAGAAAGGTGGGAAACACAAAGACTACAAACGGTGACAGATAATAAACCATTGAACTTCGAAAACGATTGTTGTCACAGGCTGTGACGGATATTGATACCGGAAACGATTGAGTCATTTCCTGCCAAATAATGCTTGCTGCTATCATTTCTCTGTGCATCACTCGCGTATACACTGTACTTTTAATTCAAAACCTCTGACAATTTTAGTAGCATGATCGATAACGTTCCGACTTTTAATTTATAAAATTAGTAATAGCGTTGCTGTGGTTGCAGAGTTGTAGACTGACGGAAACTGATTAATCATTAACGTTGGTATACATTTTATAAGTAATAGGTTTATTTGCATTTATTGTATATTAATCTTGTTTTAACTACTGTCATTTCAAATCGCATTGAGGTGGTCGACAGATACCTACTGTTGTAAATGCGCGTTCAGCTAAGTTTAGAACAGAATTTTGAATATAAAAATCTGAATCGTTCACCTCTTGTAAAAAAACTGTATACAAGAGTTTATTTAATCAAAAATAACGACCTTACTGGACACGTTTATCTGAAAATAAACTTTAAATATTACACATACGAATGGTGGTATTATAAATGCTATTACTAAAAAAATTATATTCCATATCACTTAGCAAAAATATTCCTTGTAGGCCTACAGAATTATCCATTGATGTTTACATAACACATAGTATTACAAAATATACATAAGAGGGCACATGCGTGATTACTAATAAAACTAATGCATGTTAGAAGTAATTACATGAATTTCAAAAACTTTATTTTGTGCATCGCGACGTAAGAAACAAAATGGAGGCCTACACTTGTTCGTAGTTTATTAATTTGGAAAAACTTATTTAAAATTGTCTATTTAACTTTACGAAAGTTTGTGACAAGAAAGCAAGTCAACAACTATAATAGTTGTCATTCAACTTGACACGTAGGCCTACAACACACGCACAGGAGCCTATGTGCTGTAACAGCGGAAGTACGGTACTCTTCTACACGCACGGAACCTATGTGCTGTAACAGCGGAAGTACGGTACTCTTCTACACGCACGGAACATATGTGCTGTAACAGCGGAAGTACGGTACTCTTCTACACGCACGGAACCTATGTGTGGAACACAGCGGAAATACGGTACTCTTCTACACGCACGGAACATATGTGCTGTAACAGCGGAAGTACGGTACTCATCTACACGCACGGAACCTATGTGCTGTAACAGCGGAAGTACGGTACTCTTCTCCACGCACGGAACCTATGTGCTGTAACAGCGGAAGTACGGTACTCTTCTACACGCACGGAACCTATATGCTGTAACAGCGGAAGTACGGTACTCTTCTCCACGCACGGAACCTATGTGCTGTAACAGCGGAAGTACGGTACTCTTCTACACGCACGGAACATATGTGCTGTAACAGCGGAAGTACGGTACACTTCTACACGCACGGAACCTATATTCTGTAACAGCGGAAGTAAGGTACTCTTCTACACGCACGGAACCTATGTGCTGTAACAGCGGAAGTACGGTACTCTTCTACACGCACGGAACCTATGTGCTGTAACAGCGGAAGTACGGTACTCTTCTACACGCACGGAACCTATGTGCTGTAACAGCGGAAGTACGGTACTCTTCTCCACGCACGGAACCTATGTGCTGTAACAGCGGAAGTACGGTACTCTTCTACACGCACGGAACATATGTGCTGTAACAGCGGAAGTACGGTACACTTCTACACGCACGGAACCTATATTCTGTAACAGCGGAAGTAAGGTACTCTTCTACACGCACGGAACCTATGTGCTGTAACAGCGGAAGTACGGTACTCTTCTCCACGCACGGAACCAATGTGCTGTAACAGCGGAAGTACGGTACTCTTCTACACGCACGGAACCTATATCTGTAACAGCGGAAGTACGGTACTCTTCTACACGCACGGAACCTATGTGCTGTAACAGCGGAAGTAGGTACACTTCTACACGCACGGAACCTATGTGCTGTAACAGCGGAAGTACGGTACTCTTCTACACGCACGGAACATATGTGCTGTAACAACGGAAGTACGGTACTCTTCTACACGCACGGAACCTATATCTGTAACAGCGGAAGTACGGTACTCTTCTAAACGCACGGAACCTATGTGCTGTAACAGCGGAAGTACGGTACACTTCTACACGCACGGAAACTATATCTGCAACAGCGGAAGTACGGTACTCTTATACACGCACGGAACCTATGTGCTGTAACAGCGGAAGTACGGTACACTTCTACACGCACGGAACCTATGTGCTGTAACAGCGGAAGTACGGTACTCTTCTACACGCACGGAACCTATGTGCTGTAACAGCGGAAGTACGGTACTCTTCTACACGCACGGAACCTATATCTGTAACAGCGGAAGTACGGTACTCTTCTACACGCACGGAACCTATGTGCTGTAACAGCGGAAGTACGGTACTCTTCTACACGCACGGAACCTATATCTGTAACAGCGGAAGTACGGTACTCTTCTACACGCACGGAACCTATGTGCTGTAACAGCGGAAGTACGGTACTCTTCTACACGCACGGAACCTATGTGCTGTAACAGCGGAAGTACGGTACTCTTCTCCACGCACGGAACCTATGCGCTGTAACAGCGGAAGTACGGTACTCTTCTACACGCACGGAACCTATATCTGTAACAGCGGAAGTACGGTACTCTTCTACACGCACGGAACCTATGTGCTGTAACAGCGGAAGTACGGTACTCTTCTACACGCACGGAACTTATGTGCTGTAACAGCGGAAGTACGGTACTCTTCAACACGCACGGAACCTATGTGCTGTACCAGCGGAAGTACGGTACTCTTCTCCACGCACGGAACCTATGTGCTGTAACAGCGGAAGTAGGTACTCTTCTACACGCACGGAACCTATATCTGTAACAGCGGAAGTACGGTACTCTTCTACACGCACGGAACCTATGTGCTGTAACAGCGGAAGTACGGTACTCTTCTCCACGCACGGAACCAATGTGCTGTAACAGCGGAAGTACGGTACTCTTCTACACGCACGGAACCTATGTGCTGTAACAGCGGAAGTACGGTATCTTCTACACGCACGGAACCTAAATGCTGTAACAGCGGAAGTACGGTACTCTTCTCCATGCACGGAACCTATGTGCTGTAACAGCGGAAGTCCGGTACTCTTCTACACGCACGGAACCTATGTGCTGTAACAGCGGAAGTACGGTACTCTTCTACACGCACGGAACCTATGTGCTGTAACAGCGGAAGTAGGTACTCTTCTACACGCACGGAACCCATGTGCTGTGACAGCGGAAGCAGGTACTCTTGGACAAGCATGCAACCTATGTGCTGTAACCGCGGAAGTACGGTACTCTTCTACACGCACGGAACCTATATCTGTAACAGCGGAAGTACGGTACTCTTCTACACGCACGGAACCAATGTGCTGTAACAGCGGAAGTACGGTACTCTTCTACACCCACGGAACCTATATCTGTAACAGCGGAAGTACAGTACTCTTCTACACGCACGGAACCTATGTGCTGTAACAGCGGAAGTAGGTACTCTTCTACACGCACGGAACCTATATCTGTAACAGCGGAAGTACGGTACTCTTCTACACGCACGGAACCTATGTGCTGTAACAGCGGAAGTACGGTACTCTTCTCCACGCACGGAACCTATGTGCTGTAACAGCGGAAGTACGGTACTCTTCTACACGCACGGAACATATGTGCTGTAACAGCGGAAGTACGGTACACGTCTACACGCACGGAACCTATGTGCTGTAACAGCGGAAGTACGGTACTCTTCTACACGCACGGAACCTATGTGCTGTAACAGCGGAAGCAGGTACTCTTCTACAAGCATGGAACCTATGTGCTGTAACCGCGGAAGTACGGTACTCTTCTACACGCACGGAACCTATATCTGTAACAGCGGAAGTACGGTACTTTTCTACACGCACGGAACCTATGTGCTGTAACAGCGGAAGTACGGTACTCTTCTATACGCACGGAACCTATATCTGTAACAGCGGAAGTACGGTACTCTTCTACACGCACGGAACGTATGTGCTGTAACAGCGGAAGTAGGTACTCTTCTACACGCACGGAACCTATATCTGTAACAGCGGAAGTACGGTACTCTTCTACACGCACGGAACCTATGTGCTGTAACAGCGGAAGTACGGTACTCTTCTCCACGCACGGAACCTATGTGCTGTAACAGCGGAAGTACGGTACTCTTCTACACGCACGGAACCTATGTGCTGTAACAGCGGAAGTACGGTACACGTCTACACGCACGGAACCTATGTGCTGTAACAGCGGAAGTACGGTACTCTTCTACACGCACGGAACCTATGTGCTGTAACAGCGGAAGCAGGTACTCTTCTACAAGCATGGAACCTATGTGCTGTAACCGCGAAAGTACGGTACTCTTCTACACGCACGGAACCTATATTTGTAACAGCGGAAGTACGGTACTTTTCTACACGCACGGAACCTATGTGCTGTAACAGCGGAAGTACGGTACTCTTCTATACGCACGGAACCTATATCTGTGACAGCGGAAGTACGGTACTCTTCTACACGCACGGAACCTATGTGCTGTAACAGCGGAAGTAGGTACTCTTCTACACGCACGGAACCTATATCTGTAACAGCGGAAGTACGGTACTCTTCTACAAGCAAGCAACCTATGTGCTGTAACAGCGGAAGCATAAGTACGGTACTCTTCTACACCCACGGAACCTATGTTCTGTAACAGCGGAAGTACGGTACTCTTCTACACGCACGGAACCTATGTGCTGTAACAGCGGAAGTACGGTACTCTTCTACACGCACGGAACCTATGTTCTGTAACAGCGGAAGTACGGTACTCTTCTACACGCACGGAACCTATGTGTGGAACACAGCGGAAATACGGTACTCTTCTACACGCACGGAACTTATGTGCTGTAACAGCGGAAGTACGGTACTCTTCTACACGCACGGAACCTATGTGCTGTAACAGCGGAAGCACGGTACTCTTCTACACGCACGGAACCTATGTGCTGTAACAGCGGAAGTACGGTACTCTTCTACAGGCACGGAACCTATGTGTGGAACACAGCGGAAGTACGGTACTCTTCTACATGCACGGAACCTATGTGCTGTAACAGCGGAAGTACGGTACTCTTCTACACGCACGGAACCTATGTGCTGTAACAGCGGAAGTACGGTACTCTTCTACACGCACGGAACCTATGTGCTGTAACAGCGGAAGTACGGTACTCTTCTACACGCACGGAAACTATATCTGTAACAGCGGAAGTACGGTACTCTTCTACACGCACGGAAACTATATCTGTAACAGCGGAAGTACGGTACTCTTCTACACGCACGGAACCTATGTGCTGTAACAGCGGAAGTACGGTACTCTTCTCCACACACGGAACCTATGTGCTGTAACAGCGGAAGTACGGTACTCTTCTCCATGAACGGAACCTATGTGCTGTAACAGCGGAAGTACGGTACTCTTCTACACGCACGGAACCTATGTGCTGTAACAGCGGAAGTAGGTACTCTTCTACTCGCACGGAACCTATATCTGTAACAGCGGAAGTACGGTACTCTTCTACACGCACGGAACCTATGTGCTGTAACAGCGGAAGTACGGTACTCGTCTACACGCACGGAACCTATGTGCTGTAACAGCGGAAGTACGGTACTCTTCTACACGCACGGAACCTATGTGCTGTAACAGCGGAAGCAGGTACTCTTCTACAAGCATCAAACCTATGTGCTGTAGCCGCGGAAGTACGGTACTCTTCTACACGCACGGAACCTACATCTGTAACAGCGGAAGTACGGTACTTTTCTACACGCACGGAACCTATGTGCTGTAATAGCGGAAGTAGGTACTCTTCTACACGCACGGAACCTATATCTGTAACAGCGGAAGTACGGTACTCTTCTACACGCACGGAACCTATGTGCTCTAACAGCGGAAGTAGGTACTCTTCTACACGCACGGAAACTATATCTGTAACAGCGGAAGTACGGTACTCTTCTACACGCACGGAACCTATGTGCTGTAAAAGCGGAAGCGTAAGTACGGTACTCTTCTACACCCACGGAACCTATGTTCTGTAACAGCGGAAGTACGGTACTCTTCTACACGCACGGAACCTATGTGCTGTAACAGCGGAAGTACGGTACTCTTCTACACGCACGGAACATATGTGCTGTAACAAAGGAAGTACGGTACTCTTCTACACGCACGGAACCTATATCTGTAACAGCGGAAGTACGGTACTCTTCTAAACGCACGGAACCTATGTGCTGTAACAGCGGAAGTAAGGTACTCTTCTACACGCACGGAAACTATATCTGCAACAGCGGAAATACGGTACTCTTATACACGCACGGAACCTATGTGCTGTAACAGCGGAAGTACGGTAAACTTCTACACGCACGGAACCTATGTGCTGTAACAGCGGAAGTACGGTACTCTTCTACACGCACGGAACCTATGTGCTGTAACAGCGGAAGTACGGTACTCTTCTACACGCACGGAACCTATATCTGTAACAGCGGAAGTACGGTACTCTTCTCCACGCACGGAACCTATGTGCTGTAACAGCGGAAGTACGGTACTCTTCTACACGCACGGAACCTATGTGCTGTAACAGCGGAAGTAGGTACTCTTCTACACGCACGGAAACTATGTGCTGTAACAGCGGAAGTAGGTACTCTTCTACACGCACGGAACCTATATCTGTAACAGCGGAAGTACTGTACTCTTCTACACGCACGGAACCTATGTGCTGTAACAGCGGAAGTAGGTACTCTTCTACACGCACGGAACCTATATCTGTAACAGCGGAAGTACGGTACTCTTCCACACGCACGGAAACTATGTGCTGTAACAGCGGAAGTACGGTACTCTTCTACACGCAATGAACCTATATCTGTAACAGCGGAAGTACGGTACTCTTCTACACGCACGGAACCTATGTGCTGTAACAGCGGAAGTACGGTACTCTTCTACACGGACTGAACCTATGTGCTGTAACAGCGGAAGTACGGTACTCTTCTACACGCACGGAACTTATATCTGTAACAGCGGACGTACGGTACTCTTCTACACGCACGGAACCTATGTGCTGTAACAGCGGAAGTACGGTACTCTTCTACACGTACGGAACCTATGTGTTGTAACAGCGGAAGTACGGTACTCTTCTACACGCACGGAAACTATATCTGCAACAGCGGAAGTACGGTACTCTTATACACGCACGGAACCTGTGTGCTGTAACAGCGGAAGTACGGTACACTTCTACACGCACGGAACCTATGTGCTGTAACAGCGGAAGTACGGTACTCTTCTACACGCACGGAACCTATGTGCTGTAACAGCGGAAGTACGGTACACTTCTACACGCACGGAACCTATATCTGTAACAGCGGAAGTACGGTAGTCTTCTACACGCACGGAAACTATGTGCTGTAACAGCGGAAGTACGGTACTCTTCTACACGCACGGAACCTATATTTGTAACAGCGGAAGTACGGTACTCTTCTACACGCACGGAACCTATGTGCTGTAACAGCGGAAGTACGGTACTCTTCTACACGCACGGAACCTATGTGCTGTAACAGCGGAAGTACGGTACTCTTCTCCACGCACGGAACCTATGTGCTGTAACAGCGGAAGTACGGTACTCTTCTACACGCACGGAACCTATATCTGTAACAGCGGAAGTACGGTACTCTTCTACACGCACGGAACCTATGTTCTGTAACAGCGGAAGTACGGTACTCTTCTACACGCACGGAACCTATGTGCTGTAACAGCGGAAGTACGGTACTCTTCTACACGCACGGAACCTATGTGCTGTACCAGCGGAGGTACGGTACTCTTCTACACGCACGGAACCTATGTGCTGTAACAGAGGAAGTAGGTACTCTTCTACACGCACGGAACCTATATC
The DNA here is from genome assembly GCA_034769895.1 of Magicicada septendecula. NCBI lineage: Eukaryota > Metazoa > Arthropoda > Insecta > Hemiptera > Cicadidae > Magicicada > Magicicada septendecula. Next base: position 879,845,661 of record CM068367.1, on the reverse strand, counting down.
TGTAACAGCGGAAGTACGGTACTCTTCTACACGCACGGAACCTATGTGCTGTAACAGCGGAAGTACGGTACTCTTCTCCACGCACGGAACCTATGTGCTGTAACAGCGGAAGTACGGTACTCTTCTCCATGCACGGAACCTATGTGCTGTAACAGCGGAAGTACGGTACTCTTCTACACGCACGGAACCTATGTGCTGTAACAGCGGAAGTAGGTACTCTTCTACACGCACGGATCCTATATCTGTAACAGCGGAAGTACGGTACTCTTCAACACGCACGGAACCTATGTGCCGTACCAGCGGAAGTACGGTACTCTTCTACACGCACGGAACCTATGTGCTGTAACAGCGGAAGTAGGTACTCTTCTACACGCACGGAACCTATATCTGTAACAGCGGAAATACGGTACTCTTCTACACGCACGGAACCTGTGTGCTGTAACAGCGGAAGTACGGTACTCTTCTCCACGCACGGAACCTATGTGCTGTAACAGCGGAAGTACGGTACTCTTCTCCATGCACGGAACCTATGTGCTGTAACAGCGGAAGTATGGTACTCTTCTACAGGCACGGAACCTATGTGCTGTAACAGCGGAAGTAGGTACTCTTCTACACGCACGGAACCTATATCTGTAACAGCGGAAGTACGGTACTCTTCTACACGCACGGAACCTATGTGCTGTAACAGCGGAAGTACGGTACTCTTCTACACGCACGGAACCTATGTGCTGTAACAGCGGAAGTACGGTACTCTTCTACACGCACGGAACTTATGTGCTGTAACAGCGGAAGTAGGTACTCTTCTACACGCACGGAACCTATATCTGTACCAGCGGAAGTACGGTACTCTTCTACACGCACGGAACCTATGTGCTGTACCAGCGGAAGTACGGTACTCTTCTACACGCACGGAACCTATGTGCTGTAACAGCGGAAGTAGGTACTCTTCTACACGCACGGAACCTATATCTGTACCAGCGGAAGTACGGTACTCTTCTACACGCACGGAACCTATGTGCTGTAACAGCGGAAGTACGGTACTCGTCTACACGCACGGAACCTATGTGCTGTAACAGCGGAAGTACGGTACTCTTCTACACGCACGGAACCTATGTGCTGTAACAGCGGAAGCAGGTACTCTTCTACAAGCATCGAACCTATGTGCTGTAACCGCGGAAGTACGGTACTCTTCTACACGCACGGAACCTATATCTGTAACAGCGGAAGTACGGTACTTTTCTACACGCACGGAACCTATGTGCTGTAACAGCGGAAGTACGGTACTCTTCTACACGCACGGAACCTATATCTGTAACAGCGGAAGTACGGTACTCTTCTACACGCACGGAACCTATGTGCTGTAACAGCGGAAGTAGGTACTCTTCTACACGCACGGAACCTATATCTGTAACAGCGGAAGTACGGTACTCTTCTACACGCACGGAACCTATGTGCTGTAACAGCGGAAGTACGGTACTCTTCTCCACGCACGGAACCTATGTGCTGTAACAGCGGAAGTAGGTACTCTTCTACACCCACGGAACCTATGTGCTGTAACAGCGGATGTAGGTACTCTTCTACACGCACGGGACCTATGTGCTGTAACAGCGGAAGTAGGTACCCTTCTACACGCACGGAACCTATATCTGTAACAGCGGAAGTACGGTACTCTTCTACACGCACGGAACCTATGTGCTGTAACAGCGGAAGTAGGTACTCTTCTACACGCACGGAGCCTATATCTGTAACAGCGGAAGTACGGTACTCTTCTACACGCACGGAACCTATGTGCTGTAACAGCGGAAGTACGGTACTCTTCTACGCGCACGGAACCTATGTGCTGTAACAGCGGAAGTACGGTACTCCTCTACACGCACGGAACCTATGTGCTGTAACAGCGGAAGTACGGTACTCTTCTACACGCACGGGCCTATGTGCTGTAACAGCGGAAGTAGGTACTCTTCTACACGCACGGAACCTATATCTGTAACAGCGGAAGTACGGTACTCTTCTACACACGGAACCTATGTGCTGTACCAACGGAAGTAGGTACTCTTCTACACGCACGGAACCTATATCTGTAACAGCGGAAGTACGGTACTCTTCTACACGCACGGAACCTATATCTGTAACAGCGGAAGTACGGTACTCTTCTACACGCACGGAATCTATGTGCTGTAACAGCGGAAGTACGTTACTCTTCTACACGCACGGAACCTATGTTCTGTAACAGCGGAAGTACGGTACTCTTCTACACGCACGGAACCTATATCTGTAACAGCGGACGTACGGTACTCTTCTACACGCACGGAACCTATGTGCTGTAACAGCGGAAGTACGGTACTCTTCTACACGTACGGAACCTATGTGCTGTAACAGCGGAAGTACGGTACTCTTCTACACGCACGGAAACTATATCTGCAACAGCGGAAGTACGGTACTCTTATACACGCACGGAACCTGTGTGCTGTAACAGCGGAAGTACGGTACACTTCTACACGCACGGAACCTATGTGCTGTAACAGCGGAAGTACGGTACTCTTCTACACGCACGGAACCTATGTGCTGTAACAGCGGAAGTACGGTACACTTCTACACGCACGGAACCTATATCTGTAACACCGGATGTACGGTACTCTTCTACACGCACGGAAACTATGTGCTGTAACAGCGGAAGTACGGTACTCTTCTACACGCACGGAACCTATATTTGTAACAGCGGAAGTACGGTACTCTTCTACACGCACGGAACCTATGTGCTGTACCAGCGGAAGTACGGTACTCTTCTACACGCACGGAACCTATGTGCTGTTACAGCGGAAGTAGGTACTCTTCTACACGCACGTAACCTATATCTGTAACAGTGGAAGTACGGTACTCTTCTACACGCACGGAACCTATGTGCTGTAACAGCGGAAGTACGGTACTCTTCTCCACGCACGGAACCTATGTGCTGTAACAGCGGAAGTACGGTACTCTTCTCCATGCACGGAAACTATGTGCTGTAAAAGCGGAAGTACGGTACTCTTCTACACGCACGGAACCTATGTGCTGTAACAGCGGAAGTAGGTACTCTTCTACACGCACGGAACCTATATCTGTAACAGCGGAAGTACGGTACTCTTCTACACGCACGGAACCTATGTGCTGTAACAGCGGAAGTACGGTACTCTTCTACACGCACGGAACCTATGTGCTGTAACAGCGGAAGTACGGTACTCTTCTCCACGCACGGAACCTATGTGCTGTAACAGCGGAAGTACGGTACTCTTCTCCATGCACGGAACCTATGTGCTGTAACAGCGGAAGTACGGTACTCTTCTACACGCACGGAACCTATGTGCTGTAACAGCGGAAGTAGGTACTCTTCTACACTCACGGATCCTATATCTGTAACAGCGGAAGTAAGGTACTCTTCAACACGCACGGAACCTATGTGCTGTACCAGCGGAAGTACGGTACTCTTCTACACGCACGGAACCTATGTGCTGTAACAGCGGAAGTAGGTACTCTTCTACACGCACGGAACCTATATCTGTAACAGCGGAAGTACGGTACTCTTCTACACGCACGGAACCTATGTGCTGTAACAGCGGAAGTTCGGTACTCTTCTCCACGCACGGAACCTATGTGCTGTAACAGCGGAAGTACGGTACTCTTCTCCATGCACGGAACCTATGTGCTGTAACAGCGGAAGTACGGTACTCTTCTACACGCACGGAACCGATGTGCTGTAACAGCGGAAGTACGGTACTCTTCTACACGCACGGAACCTATGTTCTGTAACAGCGGAAGTACGGTACTCTTCTACACGCACGGAACCTTTGTGCTGTAACAGCGGAAGTACGGTACTCTTCTCCACGCACGGAACCTATGTGCTGTAACAGCGGAAGTACGGTACTCTTCTACACGCACGGAACCTATGTGCTGTAACAGCGGAAGTACGGTACTCTTCTACACGCACGGAACCTATGTGCTGTAACAGCGGAAGTACGGTACTCTTCTACAGGCACGGAACCTATGTGTGGAACACAGCGGAAGTACGGTACTCTTCTACACGCACGGAACCTATGTGCTGTAACAGCGGAAGTACGGTACTCTTCTACACGCACAGGAGCCTATGTGCTATAACAGCGGAAGTACGGTACGGTACTCTTCTACACTGACTCTTGCCTACGTATTGCTCTAGTTATTTTTTTTTTTTTTTAGTAAACGTCTGATTAGACTTCAGTTTCATCTAAATACGTTTATGTTATAAATTAACTAATTCATTACGAAAGTTGGAAATTGGGCTTTAGATTGAAAGTCGTTTCCATTGAACAGCGGATACATTGACCACGCAATACAAAAATATGAAAAGTACTAAATTAATACAAATTAATAGAATCACCTGAGATCCGTCGTGTGACTTCGTTTTTGTATTAAAATAACGCATTTCGGAACATGTGCTCCATCTTAAAATATAAACCGCTCAGTCGAAGTCGTTAATTGTTAAAATCACATATTTTAACTACCTCGACTGAATGATTTATATCTGAAGATAGACATATGTTCCGAAACGCGTCTTTTAACGCAAAAACAAAATCATACAATGGATCTCAGGTGATTCTATTAATTTGTAAATAAAAGAGTGACTTGTACCAATAACAACATGTACACTAAATTTATAGTTCTATTACGAATGCATACACGCATGTGATTATGTAAGCAGTCGTCGTACCCAACAGTATTCATTCGTAAACAAATTGTGTATATATGTGTGTGGGGGGGTGTAGCCTACATATGAATATAAGCGCATTAAGACTTGATCTCTGGTCTATTTGAACGAAAGCTTGCTCACAGGTGATTTGAACCTGTTTAATATGACAAAGTTCTAGACCTTACGAGCAAAAGTAATCAAATCTTCAAATCTACCCTATTTTTCTTTTTAAGTGGTTCGATTTGGATATATGCGCTTTATAAATTTTATTCAGGAAATAAAATTTTACATAAATTTTATATAAATAAAGAAAGTATAGGAAAATATTGATCACAAAAACTGTCCTCTACGTTTCTGTATACAAAAACTAATTTAATAAATAGTTTACACGTAGCAGTAATATTGCCTAAAACGTCTTAACTGAAATCCGTATATAGGTATAAATATAAACAGTGTACTATTTGTGTTTTACAGGAAAACGGCGGCTCAAAACGCCTGTTTATATTTTTTCTATATAGTAACCGACAGACATAATCAAGAAAAGCCCAATATATTTCGTACTTTCGTCGTGTACGACTGCAAATCTCGCATTTTACGGGACATTGTGAAGCACATCCCAGAGCCCACCTTTCCATTTTGTTTGTTAACACTCGACGATGTGACCTCCAGAGGTGTATGAGTTTTGTCATCATGTAACAATTACACAAGACCCGGTGACCGTGCAAGATATTACATGACAGGTGCATGAACTATGCGACTGTGTATGCACCTGCACATAACGTGTGACCGTGCAAGATATATATGAAGTGTATTGACCGTGTACCTACATAAGAATATCATTGGCGTTAACTGACTTACAGAAACGCACTAGATCCTACATAGTTGTTTTAAATGCCCCTACAGTCTTCTTAGTTTAAAACAGACCGTTATTGTTAAAGAGGATTTGTAAATTTTAAATCTCATGGCAGCTGATTATCATCAAAGAGACCTTACAAAACTAAGTGTACAACTACGTTCCCCTTCAATAAATAACAATGAGATAATTTCACTTGCTACTATATACTGAGTTGGCAAACTTATGTTAGTCATCACGATGATTCTGGTGGTTTGTTGTAACCTTATTCCAAAACATTGTACACTATACAGTACAAAGAAATTATATCTCTCCTTAAAATTAACACTGTGGAAGCGTTTGACAGTTGAGAGGAGATTAATTTATATTTAAAGATATTATTGGTTACTTTTGATAGTTCTCTTTCTGGTATAAAAATAATACACAGTGTTAGTTTACTTTATTCAGAGTTACGTTTTGTTCGTACTTTATATCGTACATGTCTAACAGCTAATGTTGATTGACCATTCTCTACTACAGAGTAACAATTTTTTCTTTTTTTCACTTATCTGACCGTTCAACGTATACGACTTGTTGTCTTATTCATCTGAATTTCTTTAAACTAAATTATAAAAATCTTTTCGATAATATTTTAACAAACGTGTAAAACGTCTAGATTTGTGAGGAATTTCTAACAGGCGGAATAGTTGTTAAAATCCACCCTCTATACCCTGTCAAAGGGCCTAATTTGGTTGTTGGTTGTATCAACTACTCAGTTAAATTTGATCATGTCGAAACATTTACCTATAACAGTAAAAATAACAGATTTAACACTGGATACTAAATATACAGTGCCAAATTACAAAAACGTTAAAATCTTATAATGCTAGAATGCTATCATGGAATTCGAAATAAATTTAATGAAGCATTTAGCATTGACCACAACATCAATTATAAGCACAAAAATTGGTTTTTTATGTAAGAGAAGTGCTGCAAAAGAAATGAACTGCTTTTTAATGGAAACACAAACCAACGTTTATAGTATATAATCAAGAGTTTGAAACAGTAAACATTTTAATGAGCAATGAAAAGTTAAATTTTTCATCAATTCAGCGGTTGGTTTCGCTTGGTTTCCGCGACGTATTCTACAATTAAACCCATCATTGAACTCACATCAACGCGTTGTTTATTCATTATACTTATTAGTATTTAACATTGTCGTTTGAATTAGGGATTTATTCCACAGATAATAGTCAACTTGATAAAATAATGATTTAATTAAATATCAATTAATTCAAGACTCTCTATTACATTACGATGTAAAATTGTGTTTCTTAGCAAATAAATAACACTGGTCAACATGATTGTCTTCACAAGAAAACTAAATGGTGAGTCAAGTACATTTTTCAACCTGAATTCAGATATGTAATTAGAATTTTTTCATCAGGCATAGACTCTGTGTGACAGTTACTTTTTAAAATCGAATTTTAGCATTCTTTTTGACCTACCATGGTGACTCTTTAACTTAAACTTAGCGGTTTTATTCAAGATGAATTTAAGGAAATGATGTGTTGTGTTATGCTGAATTACCAAAAGTCAAGACTGTGAAGGCTTATTCATGTTTTTCATGTTTTGATATGTTCATTCCTGTTACGAATCTGGCCTTGTGGTGTAAGGAGGTAGTATTTAACTGACAGTGAACCTATTAGCACGATATTTTACTTCCCTTCTGTTTACAAGTGTATTGTATACGGTGTAGTATGGTGTTTTGTTTGTTTTAATTATTCTAAGAAAGTGTGTAAATCATGCAGAAAATTTCTGCTATGAAAACACACATCAACATGTGGACTTATCTACATGTGGTGGTCTTGGCGTTCTGTTACACTTCGTGGTGGCGAACCTCCAAGTTTCAGAGGCGAAATTTCACGCCACTTGTAAAAAAGTGTTATGCATTATACTTCGGCTGCCAGTTGGTGATTTTGAAAAGAGCGGGGCCCCGAATATATGCTGTATGTCATTATGTTAAGTTGTTAACTGGGTAGAAAAATGAAAAACATCATATGCAGTTTGCAACTCCCATGATTTTGAGGCAATCCAATTACCATTTAACCGATTCCTAGTTTTATTTAACTGACACTAAGGACTGACATCTAAAACAAAATATACCGAATTTGTAAGTATCCGAATTTGTCGTGTGCAATGAGGTCTACACAGTAAAAAGGTGTATAAAAATTTAGAATGAAAAATACTTCTGGATTTACTTATTTTTGTTCTTGTGAAAGAAAAAAGTTCAATTTAGTAGACCAGTAAAATTAATATTCAATAATAACCACAAATTAAAAAGAGCTACAAAAGTACGGAACAGAATCTGAAAAATGTTTATTTTTCCTAAACGTAATACCTGAAATTATATACTAATGTAATTACTAACAATAATAGATTGCTTTTTGTAACATCGAAAGCCTTCGAAGAGAAGAGAAGGCTGGCAAGCTTGAACCACTTAGCACACAAGAAAGGTAATGTGGCCAGCACACAACCTATGTGGGTAATGTGGGGCTTCAACCGCCTATTGTTACCCCCAAGTGTTATCGTACGCTAAGTCGACCAGAGGAGTGAAAACCCACCTTGACTTTATAATGCTGCCCAGTTATCAAACTCAATATGGACATATTACTATCAAAATAACTATACCTTAAGAAAGTTATTAAATGCAAACATTCACGTGCCTCCTCAGACTTACACATCGTCTATTTGGCTGTCTGTCTACAAGCCCCCCTCCCTCTCTCCCACCTTTCCTCTTTCTCATAGGCATAAGAATATTAGTAATTATTCTAATAACAAAACATTATTTTTAAACGTTTTGTTATCAAGTGATACTGTTGTAAATTATAATTTGAGCATCCGCGAACGGGAAAAACAAGCAGGATGTTTTTTTTTAATGAGAAGCCAACTGGAAAGTAGATTGTAGTCTAAACGAAAAAGCAATCCTGGTGCAACTTTTCCCTAAAAATTATTTTTTCTTAATATCGTCACATGTTGCGATCTTCTCATGGCTCTTCGCGTATGGACACTTTGTGAGCAGTTGACGCCATCTGGAAAATGTCACTCGTAACTGGTATAACACGGTGACCAGCAGCGTCGACATTGCCGTCGATGGCAATATCTTGTTGACAGGTATGTACAGTAATTCACTTACTATTCGTGCTGACAGCTACGTCTCATCCAGTTATGCTCTGTTGACAGATAAATCTGATTCAATTATGTCGGTAGTCTCTTGTCCTGTTACCAAACGAACTGAATTAATAACGAATACTACATTATAAACTGTCAACATTGGGTCTATGTCAGTACCTTATTCGTTTTTTAGTCATTTTTGTAGATTGTTTGGAACATATTTTTTCATAAGCTACTATGAAATTGACTAAGTAAATAATTTGTATTAAATTTTTATTTAAATGTAAAATAGAAATGTTAAATATAAAATAGGTAGAAATGCCTTGAAAAATATAAATTATTTAGACAAAATCCATTTACAGTATGTCAAAATCCAAACCAATGTGTTCTGAAAGTTGAAATAAAAATTATTGTCCTCGAAATCTGAAACACAACTACAACTGAATTTGAGTGTAAACCTGTATGTCAACAAACTATTCCAAGTGTTACCAATGATAATATTAGTACAACATTTGTTATGAAACGTATTTCTAAAGTGCAGCGATATCTGGTAAAATACTGGTAAATTTCTCAGACATACAGTACTTGCTTTTTCGTAGAGCTATTGAGTGAATTTTAAAAAAGACTTAGATCATGTCAGAAGACGAAATAGAAATATTAAATTTTCTGTGAAAAGTAGTAAATTCTACTATATAGTGTGAAATAGAAAACATGTAATTTTCCACAGGGCTATCTGTAGATGCTTTACAAATAATAGTATTGTTTTCAGTGTGTTTTATTTGTCCGTGACACAGGAATGCACAGCGCAGACAATACGCGTGTGTGTCACATCAGGTGCGCTGGCTGCTCAATCCCACACGTACATATCTCGACCACGCACTTCCTTTACTTATCTATTCAACGTCGTTTCTACAGCTGCCCTGCCGCAGCTTTTACTTAACATTTGCTCGGATAAAATTAAATCTTTTTCCCAACACTAATTGATACATTTGAGACACAAACAGATGAAAATCTTAATCTCAGTCATCAGTGATAGCCTGCAGAACTGCGTTAACACTTTTCTGTAAATAAAAATTGAACACACAAAGTGTTGCTCGACATTATGAAGTTTCAAATTAATTAACCCTTAATTTGTAGCAAAGAATAAAATTACATATCCAGTCTTATTGACCCTGTAGTGATTTGTAGGTATAAACAAAATAAAATAGATTATAATCGATTCTATTAACTATATTCCAAATAATACAAAGTAAAACATAATATTTTAAAAATTTATGTTTTGCAAACGAGTTAATTGCTGTCGACGCAAACTTTACGAAAAATTGCCTTCTATGAGTTTTGAAAGTGAAAGGAATGTATTTATTACATCTGAGAATTTGTTCTTATTTTTCATGGGACGCTTTGCTAAACTAAGAAGATCTAGAATGATTAGGTTCATGCAAAATATCTTCATGTAGACCTATATTTTGTTGAAAACGAATTGGCTTTTGTTAACTTTGAGCAGATGCATTGAAAAGAGCGAGATGTTTGGCTATTTTTCACTCAATCTTGAGACAATTGCTTCAAAAAACCGCATTGCTTCTTTTAATATCCATGGACGTGCAGCACGGTATTCATTTTATATAAAAACAAAGCATAATGACCAACACTATTTGGAAAGTGGATAAATGCAGCCGGAATCCATTTTATTGTCTGTTTACACTATATTCTACTTTGAAAAAGTTGATCACAAATGTGTAAACCGGCTTTTGTACATTTACAAAGGGTTATCAACTCTGCAATAGAAGGTAAAGGATATAAGGCAAGACCAAGACTTCAGTATATAAAGCAAATTATGGATGATGTAAATTGTGACACTTATGAGGAAATGAAGAGGAAAGCACAAGATCGATCACAATGGAAGACTGCTTCAAACCAATCTTACGAGTGAAGACATGAGAAGAAGAGAACAACTCTGGTTTATGTAAATCCCTGGTGGCTTCATCGACTTTATCCGATCGTTTATTTTTTTCCATGAGACCAATTATTTACAACAGTCTGTAATTCGGCCTCAGTCAATAGTATGTGTGACTTCCACAAAGTCATGGAGAAGTAAATGAACTCGTTATGACATAAGTAATAAATTATAATATTAATACGAAATAATAATTCCAAATTTTTAAATCGACAGAATTAACGAAGAAAATTCAATCAGCATTATTCGTTTGACAAAACAACTATGATGCAAATTACTAACAAAAATATGCAAAAGTAATGATATAAAATGTAAAATATATGTTTAATTAACATAAATAAATAATAGTAGCTACTACTGTAACGTAAGAAAACAAAGCTTACCTCACCGAAAACCAGTGTTCAGTCTAAAATAAAATTGTTACGCAACTAATCGCGTGGGTTCAAATATAATAAAAATACCAGTTTACTTTTCACAATATGACAGCAGCAACGAAACTGGGCTCTGGAATTTCGTTGAGACAACTAGTTAGGAAGGTAGACTGAAGGAAAATGTAGTTTCGTAGTTTTCAAATTACTGGCGGAAGGAACGTGCCGGGAACAACCAAGGTTTAAAATAAATACGAATATTAAACCTGGAATTTTAGATAAGGTAAATTAAATAGTAAGCAACAGAAAGCGTTCATTCACGATAAATATAAAAAAAGCAGATTACAAAAGGAGTGTTTTACTCTTTCATTGATAGAAACGTTTTCAAATGTATTATGTACTATAGTTGTAAGTATAAATGTATATTTGTACGTATAACAATTTTATTAAATTGTTACGTTGTTGACATGACTTTAGTACTAAACCATATTGGTTAATGCTGGCAATAAACCAACGAGTTGCTGGTTAACTCCATTGAGAAAGCACAGTCAAAATCCACACCGCCCGCGCGCACATACACCTAAGAAAGCGTTTCGTTAATGGTTACATTTGACGTAGGCTTAACAATCAATATTACTATTACTAAACTTACCATTGTAGTGATAAAAATGTTCATACTGGCAGTAAAAAACTTAGTTCAGAAACTTCAAATTTCTTCAGAACTACGCAGTTACGATAGTTGCTTCCACGTGGTTAACATCATTCACAGGTAGCAGCAACATTACTTCTAAGAACAATATGGACCATTCATTAATTCAACATGTGAGGCGTTTAAACATGTTTCTGATAATTCTGTTCCGTTGTATTTACATTTTTACTGTGTAGGACTAAATGCTATAGTTTCATTCAGAAGGAACTGTTTGGCATTGCCTCACAGAATAAATTATTGCCACATATCACGCGTTAATAACTCAAAATGGTCAACGGTAAAGGACTGGTGTCTGGCTGGCCGCCTCCAGTGCAGTTCGCTTACATAATGCCTACTCTCATTCACGTATCCGTTAGGCGGCTGCCGTAAATTAACTCTCTGCAACGTTTCATTGACACCGATAAAAACGGTATAATCATTCTTATTTCAATGGATACGCTCGTTTACTCGTTCCGTTGACAACTAATACATTCAGTAACGCTATTAACGCTTATAATTAGTCAAGAATTGTGGTAGGAAATTCGCTATAAACTAAAATATCATTAGTCAAGAATTGTGGTAGGAAATTCGCTCACTTACTGTACAGCAATCACAGTCCCTTGTATTTAATACTGTACCCCAATTACCTCAGAATGAATGAAATACAATTAATTTGTTTAATATAATTAATTTTAGTTTTATAAACACACAGAATGAGCCATAAATCGTTTGACAAAAATAAGCTTTTTGATTTTTTGATAACTTCTAGTAACGAAACGTTTTGTAAGGGCCGGCCACTGCTTGATACAACTGTAAACATTTTGTCGACATTTCGATTATTTACTGTCGAGGTTTAAAATTTGTTGTCATCATCGTGTCCTCTGTACGGACAATACAGAAATAATTATTACGCATATAACGAATATTAGTACATATGGAACATTTTTTAACGAGTGTAGGTGGAAAAATTTGCTAAAAAACTGTCCGGAAGGGAGCACACTTCCGGGGTCTGTGGGTTTGGGTATTATACCCATCTCACCACTATTTTATCACTAAAAAAAAACCACCTGCCTTTTCCCTCTTCTAGGACAGTAACATGCAATCGCTTGGTACACTACTTTGGGCTAGGCCTATTGTTCTTCAGCCCTAGGACTCACGTCTGGCTTCTTATTCGTCTTCTGTATTATGTTGTCCAAGTGTATCTTCTTCGCCCGGAGAATCTCTTCTGCGAAGCATGTCATACAGTTCCAGATGTTCTCCACTCGAAGCATCGCCTCGACAATGACTTATGGAATATTACGCCTATAAAATTACGTCTGTAGTACACAGTTGTTATTATGATTTGTATAAAATTTACATAAAACGTACCCATAATACCTGTATTATTTCTCTACAGCCCGAATACAGATCTCAATGATAACAATAAATTTTGCCAAGATCTTTGTTATTGAACCTTTCGTCATTCATGGTCACTACTAAAGTCAGGATACCTTCTCGTGTTAAACGACTTATGGCCCATTCTGTAACAATTTAAATTTGTTCAATATAAAGTCATATAGAATAACTTTTCGCTATTCAAAATATCCATAGATTTACGGTTTAAAGTAAGTACACATAAAATCTTTAAAAACCTTATTTCGTACAGTTTATTAAGGAACAATACCTTATCAAAATTACTTCATATTTTTGGCTCAAAAGAGCAATTCTAGAATGTGAAAACAAAAAGAGATCAGAGAGAGAGTGGAGACAAAGAAGACACCGAGTAGTAACCATCTACCTCATAAGAGTGAATTTAGTGAGTTCATTGCAATCCAGTATACCATACCAGTGCGGCAATAGCCAGTGATCGAGTCATCAACCAGCTATACACAGAATGCCAGATCGCGTAGTGAATCAAGTGTCAGTGCAGTGCAGTCTTCTGTTTCTAGTCCTAGTGATGTTACAGTGCGTTCCCCGCTGCTGCCTGGAGCTTACTGGCGAGTGAATTTTTATTTTATTTACCGTAGTGCTTGGTAGACATTCTTAGTCTTACCGCCAAAGACGCAGGCTTCGCCTCGCCGATGGGTGAAACCAAGGGAACTCCCCTTATCAGGGCAACTCCGCTCCTGCCGGTCCTTCTAAGGACCACACCATTCCAGCCCACGTCCTCGCGCAACCTCTTCTTGATGGTCCTCGAGAGGACCCGTCCATCCTCTGCATTGCAGCAGACTACCGCTGAAGACGCGGCCATGGACACCGGGAAGTGGCAGCCTGTCAGTCGGAAACGGCGTGGCAGCGGCGGCTCCACGGATTCGGGCCACGTCGCTTAGCAGGGCAAAACCACGGAGCCTCAATCGTTCGGAATTCTGTCATTATCCCACCCGCTGCGTACGCTGTGGCGAGGGCCATCACAAAGCCTCGTGATCGTAAAGCCCCTGCCACCTGCGCCGACTGCAGCGGAGAACATCCGGCTAGTTCAAAGACTTGCGAAGGTTACATAGTGGCCTTGAAGAAGCCATCAAGGTCCGCCAAACCAGCAACCCCCACTCCTACTCGTAGGCTACAACCCCCCTCTTCTGCCGCTCCTGCGGCCCCAGCGGCCCCAACTGGCCGGTGCCATCCGGAGCGCTCAGCTATGTGGCCGCTGCCGCATCTCAGCCTTCAGCTCCGACTTCGGCTCAGCAGCCTAAACCTGCTGCGCCGAAGAAAAAAGCTAAAGCCTTGGCCCCTACTTCCAAGCAGTCTAAGCCCGCTGCACAACAGTCAGCATCTGTTCGGTCAGCAGGTCCTCGGTCGGCTGCCTTCCTAACTAAGTAGTTGTCTCAACGAAATTCCAGAGCCCAGTATCGTTACTGCTGTCATATTGTGAAAAGTAAACTGGTATTTTTATTATATTTGAACCCACGCGATTAGTAGCGTAACAATTTTATTTTAGACTGAACACTGGTTTTCGGTGAGGTAAGCGTTGTTTTCTTACGTTACAATAGTAGCTACTATTATTTATTTATTATTTTTAATTAAACATATATTTTACATTTCATATAATTACTTTCGCATATTTTTGTTAGTAATTTGTACCAATTTTAATACAGATCCTTGCTGCCAAGGACGTTCAGTCATTTCTTGTCACCATTCTATCGTCCGTGGTGACCCTCATCGCCATCCATGGCTAAGCCTCTTCGACTGGCGGCATGGAACGCTTTTGGCGTTCTATCTCACCGTGCTTAACTGGCCACCGAGTATGACCTCGACGTCATACTACTCTCTGAAACCTTTCTGCCCCCAGCGGTTTCCTTCCAGGTTCCGGAGTACACAACGTATCGCCTTTCCAGAGTAACCGGCCGTCCCCTAGTGGCGGAAAGGCTATTCTGGTGCATAGGCGAATCGCTCACCGTCCTCTTCCGCCTCCGAAGACTGGTCGTCTTGAGGCCACGACGGTGGCAATGTGCGTCGGGGTTTAGGTTGTTCAACTGGTTTCAGTCTACCTTACCCACGAGCGCAGGAGGCCTCCGCCTGAAGAGAAATGGCTCGCCCTCTTCTACCATCCTCTTCCGACCATCGCAGCCGGAGACTTTAACTGCAAACATCCACTGTGGAACAGCCGTGTCTCGCTCGAACGCGTATGCCCGCTCGCTCTACATTTACATTCAATGTCATCCTCAGGTGTACGTTCATGGTTCTACTTCTCCGACCTACATTCCCCATAGGGGACTTCTCGACGTCCTTGACACAGCAGTTGTCAAGTACCTGGCCTGCCCCATCATAATCGAACCTGTCAGACTCGTCAATCTCATCACTGTTCGACCTTCGTTGGGAACACCTCTCCAGCCACCCCGTCGTGTAAGGAGAGTCAATTGCCGATCCTTCCACGATTAACTCAATTGAACAGTGCCTTCTCACCCGCCGGTCCCCATCGTTTCCGGCCTGGCCAACTATCTCCAAGACATCGTTACGTCCTCTATGGACAAACATATTTACAAAGTCCTTGAGGCCAATAGAAGTTCTCAGTTACCAGAACAGGTACTCCTCACCATCCGAAAACGGCGCGAGCTCCGCCGGATATGATAACAAACCCGGGATCCAGCTGTTAAACGCAAGTTTAAGCCCAATCTGCCCTTGTCAAGTAGCTCTTGCTTGATTCCACTGCTGATCGTTGGGGCTCGTATCTCGCGTCTCTAAAAGTCAAGGCCTAGTCTGTCTGGCAGGGTGCGCGCCATCTCACTGGGAAAAAGAGGACCCGCCATCTCCTACAATCTCCAAACGGAATTATGTACTCCGCGGAAGGCAAGGCTGAGGTCTTCGCCAACTCCATAGAGAAACAATTTACCGTTCACAGAGGCGTCAGCGACCCCGACCACTCAGCAGCAGTTGCGGACTTCCTTTCTGGTTATTTTTCCCGCCCTCCATCAGACTCCATCGACCCGTTTGACCGAGCGAATGTTGAATCGGTCATTCGTCGACTTCGCCCTAAGCGGGCCCCCGGCGAGGATCGTATCGGCGCGGCGGACTTACAAAATGCCCCACCAGGTCTCGTTTCTCTCCTCCACGAGTTGTTCAATGAATGTCTCCGGCTCCATTATTTCCCCAGCCTGTGGAAATGATCCAGAATCATTACGGTTCAAAAGCCACGAAAGCTGGGTATGAACCCATAAAACGATCTGCTCATCTCACTCCTGCCGGTCATCTCGAAGGTTTTCGAGCGGCTCCTGCACGCCCGGATTGCCTCTGCTGGATACTTTTATCCGGAAGGAGCAGTTCGGCTTCCGCAGGGAACACTCAACGACCCTTAAACTCGTCAGGGTTATTACCCAACTCACTGACACCGAAAATAAACATCTATCCAATGTTGCAGTGCTACTGGATGTGAGAAAGGCTTTCGACAGAGTATGGCACGAACTCTACAAACTAACCATGTCTCCGCTACCAACCTCTTTCGTTTATCTGATGCGATCGCTCCTGCCATATGCTTCAACGGATCGTACACTTCTGTCCGACCCGTCGCCGCAGGTGTCCCGCAAGAATCAGTCGTAGGCCCCGTTCTGTACCTCGTGTACATAAACGACCTGCCAGTCCAGCTAAGAGTAACTCTTTTGTTGTGTGCAGATGACGCCATGGCAAACATTCGTTTTGCCATTAACGTGGTGTAACGTCAGCTCGCCGTTCTTCCGGAAGGGCAAAGAAAATGGTAAGTGGCAATCATACAGAGAAATCCGAGGCGATTGCCTTCTCCTGCCAGTTCACCCATAGCTTGGAAACATACTGTGAAATACTTAGGCGTTACTCTTTATCGATGCCTAAGCTTCAGAGCCCACGTGTCCACGTGTCCGCGACCCCGCGGCGTCAAAGCTAAAGCTTTCTCCTTTCTCTCAAAACGAGGGCCACTGCCAGTGCGCACAAAGTTCTCCATACATCTGCTCTTTCTTAGAGACACGCTGAATACGCAGCGGCAGCATATTCGTCCCTGCTTCAGTCCGACGTTGTCGACCGCCTGAAAGCCTTCCAGTCCCGGACTCTCCGGTATATCTCCGACTCTCCCTGGTTTGTCAGAAATGATGTTATCAGGCGAGGATTGAAGATTCCACCGTTCAATGAGTTTGTGCGATCACTTGTGTACAAACTCTTCGACCGTGCCTCCGCCTCAACTTTCCCGCACCTCCGTCACTTCAGCACGGACGAAGGACCTGCTCCTGTTATTAAACGCAGGCGCCCACGAGCGCCTCCGTGCCGTTGCATGCCGACAGATGGATCGGGGGTTGCGCCCGCTTTAGATGTGCCAAGCGCCGCCTTTTGCGGGCGACCTCTTTCCTTCCACTCTCTCGCATGCCCCGGCATCGACATACGGCAGGCTCCCGGGACTTCCAGCAGGCCGGGAGAAATGTAACGACTCGTTGCGGGCGTGTAAATCCTGCCTGCGCACGCGAAGTGTCCCCAGAGATTTCCCCACTCCATCCGTAGCGAATCGCTCAGCGATTTAGCCAATCGGAATGCTGCATCCCGTTCCTCCGCCAACTAAATAAAAAAGGAGGTGTCTATCCTAAATAAAAGCAACATGAACGCTACCAAGTACTTCATAGAGCATCAGGCAGTCATCGGACTCGCCCGGACGCTGCGACCACTGGGGCACGCCTGCATTTTGTCCCCTGCACCCACCTAGACCTGGTGAAAGCGAAACAGTTGCATAATAAACAGCAATTAAATTTTTTTTTTAATTGTAAGAACTACTGACAACATTTGTTTTTTGATAGGCTTTCTGAGAAGTGACTAACGTCGAATAAACGGCAAAGTCTAGTGAACAACGTAAGGGAGCACAGCCAGGCGAATGAGACAATTTGGCCATTTCGTCCCTCCGTTGAAATGACTCGAAGACAAAACTAACTTCGTAAAACAGGAGATAGGGTAATGTATTAAGTACAAGGAAGCGTATTTAAAATATATAACTAGATGAATTCATGGTCGTTGAAGACCAGAACGAAGTGGACTGCACGATTGATCAAGGGTAGACAATGAAAAGGCGGGAAGGCTTATGTTAAACCTTATGAGTAAGGCTCATAAGGCTTATGAGTAGAAGAGGACATTCAACAATAGAATGTTGAAGAGGACGACAACTTTAAAACAACATAGTAGGCTTAAGTGTAAAGCAAAATTAATATTCAGAACTAAAATAACTCGCAGCCAAAATGTTACATAAATACGAGTTGTAAATTTTTAAATTAATTACAATTATATTAACATCAAATTCACCTTTATTATTATAAAATCCATTCACATTTAGTCAATACTCATTTGTTATCGTATAGTAACTTCCTAGATTTTGTAAGTATAAGCGCACAAAAAAAAACAAAAAACTGCCATATGTATGTGTTTGTGTGTGTACTACGTGGAAGGTGAATTTTTGAGATTAGTGCACTAGTTTTTGTAAAATAACCATAAGCTTCATTAACCGCCTGAATCCAACTTTAACTTAATTTAATCAATCTTCTTCATGAATACAATAGTTTTACTTTGAATTTTGAAATCGTTTGAACGTTATTTCTTTAAATCTATTTTGCTTACTTATTTCGTAAATGGTCTTGGATTTTCCTAGAACATCAGGTTTTGTCACATTATATGTCAAGTAATTTCGGATAAATTTTCTTCGTGAGTTTTTTATACACCATTCGTTATGAATTTCCTCTTCGTCGTTAAAGGTGTATCATATAGCAATGCCTCCTCCGTCACCAAAAATTTATTAATGAACAGATCAAAGCAAACGTTACACATATTATAGCCCGAAACTACTCTTCTCTTCAACATAGTCACTACATTTACGCCTACGTCAAACCCAAGCATGAAATGTAGTTTGGAAAAATTCTGGATTTTGCTTCCTGACTTGAAAACTTATTTAACTTGATCCAAGTCCTTGAATAACTTCTGTTTGCTCAAACAGAACTTCTGTCTTTCATACGCTCAAACTGATAAAAATTAGAAGAAGCCAAATCAGGGTTGTGTAAAGTACATGAATCACTACGGTCCACCTGGTTTTGGCAGTGGCTTGAGTTGTAATCAATGACGTGTATGGTCTTGCATTATCGTGATGGAGCTGTTTGGAATAAATGTTTGTACGTGGTCTCTTCTTGCTGATCAGCAACATCCTTAACTGTGACGCGTCTGTCTCCTCAAATCAACTCATCACACGTTGCCAGTTCTCATCTTGACGGATAGCCAGCCACTCCTCGACTTATTGAAACTTCTTCATCCAACGCTGTGTATTACTAGTGTTCATTCCAGCGCCACCATTAAGCTTCTTTAGCCGATTATGGATGCGCCTTACTGCGCAACCCTCTTTCGCCAGAAATTCAGTGACAACTCTTTGTTTTAACCTCAAATGGCCGGTTCTAGTCACTCGATCCAAAAAAAAAAACAATCAAAAATCGTTAGTAGGGCATTCCTATAACATCCTACATGGATATTCACAGTCCCTCTAACAGATCCAAAATTGCTGACACGGAATGCACTATTTTTTGACCGCAATAACATACTGAGTTTTAGCTATATGAGTTTGTATTTTAATGTACCTAGACAGTTACTCAATGATATGGATAATGAGACACAAAAAATCAATTATAAATATCTTTACAATAAATAAATAAGTTATAAGAAGTAACTTTATTATTACAGCTTTAAAAATGTAAAAACAACTGTCAGAAATAAAACATTTAAATTTTTTAAATTAAATTCTTAGGTAACACCTACGTAAACAAATAGTTCTCACACTTGCTTTCAACAAAAAGCTTTTGTCTTAGAGAGTGAAGCTCTTGCTTTTATTGCTTCCTTACATTTAGAATCTCTTTTGAGAATAAAAGAAGTCACCCGTCATATTTACATTCCATGTTCTCTGCTACCTACTCTCAATTATCATTGTATCCTAATGATACCTCTCAACTAACGTCTTCTCTACGCTCTCTGGGGAAATTTGAGTGTGAATTTAGAAAATGAATTTTTAAAACTATGTTCAGCCTGATTTCTTGTAATTCTGCTACATAGTTTTGATCGATGCTTTATTATATCAACTTTATTGTTTTCAAACAACTTTGTTGTGGTGTATTCTTTGAAAGCAGTCCAAGTCTTTTCTCCGTCTGGTTTATGTTTTCAAATGTGTCTTCTTTATTTTTTGTAGATCTTCAGACCAACGGAGAATTGTTTATGCTTTCTACGATACTGTATGAAACTCTGTTGTGGCCCTGAAAACAGTCTCCATCTTTCGGAAGGGCTCTGGTAAATAATTTCGTCAAACCATCTTATTATGTAAAGGGGAAAGCATTACATTTTTACTTTCTACTCAAGTTTAGCTTACGATATTCTTGTTCTTGTCTCTAAGAGTACGTTTTTGGTTCAGTTTGTTACTTACTAGAGCTTGTTTTTCGCATAACTTTCTCTCTCAGAAATGAAGCATGGCATTTTAGTTAGGGCAGATTATTGTTCAAACTTCATCCCCTAATAACTTCCAAATCGCCGTAAAAATTTGCCATAATTCACATTATCAAATGATTGTAATATAATCATAACTCTTTGAAGTGAACATAGTTACGAGGGTTAGTGGAAAAGTTCGCGAGCGCCTCCAAATGTTAAAATATGATACACACGCTTATGTGACATCCTTATGACCTTAGCAATGTCATCCACTCTTAATCATCAGTCTTCCAGCACTGTGTCTGAAATTTTTTAGTAATATCTGGAGTTGTTGCACTTTTGAGGGCCCACTGCGGGGATCATCTTTAGTCCTCGTACGACCGCGATTAAAATCGAGGGCCCACCACTTACAAACCACTGTTTTCGAGTGTGGAGTGTTTCCTAACGCTCTTACCACTTTGTTGTGATTTTCCATTGGCGCTAAACATTTTTTAACAAAGAATTCAATCACAGCATGTTTGATTTTGTCCGTTTTTTAAAACACGCGTGACATGTAAATTTCGAACAGCTAATAACCAATTGTTAAATTGACAAATAGATTTGGAAATAAACAGGCGTTTACAAGAAATATGAATCTTACAACATACAAAACATCTGGATTATTCTTCCGCTAACTAAAAATGTGACTTCCGCAAATTTTTCAACTGACTCGTAATTAGAAGAGATGGGTTCATACATGTTTAGTATTAAAAAGATAAATCCATGGTAATAACTCGCACGAAAACTTCTACGTGATGACCAAAAATCTATTGCAAATCCAAAATTAGCACAATAAAAAAATCAATAACATTTTTTCAAAAGTCTTGCAGGATATTATTATTCAGAATTTAAGTACATTTATCAGAAACACACAAAAAGATATTGGAACACAGAGAATGAAATGGAGAGGGAAAACAAAAAGAGGACCCTATGTTTTACTACACGATCAGTAATGTTATGTTTCCTTAACGTGCGTGTTTATTCTCAATTAATTTCATCGCACAAAATTTCTAAACATCAGTCAGTTTGATTTAATCTAATCATCAGCCTTAAACATCACATTCATCACTTCAACGCGTTTTGTTCGCAGACCTTGAATACTGTAACCGACAGTGGCAATATTCGTTTTCGTAGCACTATTGGTATATGTACTTGTACGTGTTTCGAGTAAAATGTACTTTAGTCGGATTTTGCAAAAGAAAAATTTCAGTGGGATGAGGTGTAAACCATCCCCACATTTCCAACTTGGAAAACCAGATAATTTTTGTCGAGTGTCCTTCCTCAAGCCTTTGCAAAACAATTTCCAACTAAAAGCAAGCAGCTTCACCATGTCCTAGCAGGTACTTTTTGTCTTCCGTAATCTCAAGAAAGTATTAGTTAAGAAAGTGTTATTGCAAAAAACGCTATCTTTTACAATGCCGAGCAATTAGAAAATTGTGTGCTATTTTCTGATAAGCCTGAAAATTTAGGATTACTCCAATGAGTTTACATAGTTTATGCTATTGAAATAGCATACAATGTTTGGATATATTAGCTCTTCTCATCCAGGCTTATTGTAACATCCCTAAGGTAGTGAAGGTTGATTAAAAGCTACACAAATAATAAAAGATTTCTCTTTCAATATAAAACGAAACAAATTTCTAAGACATTTATTAAAATTAAATCTCAAGATTTAATCAATTTGTATTAAAAACTAATTTATATCAATAAAGTCTGGATAAAAAAGGATTAATTTATAATTCAAAGTAGTAACTGTATTTAACAAAACAGGATACTGAAAATTACCATAACTACAAGGAACAAAGAATAAAGTGAAAAATCTAATGAGAAAGTCAAAAGTAAATCATAAAATGTGTTTTGGAAAGAAGTCAGAAAAGGACACGAAAACAATTCTACAGGATACTAAAACGTTTTAAGACTGTACTTTTAATAAAACAACTCAAAGGAACGCTATTAAAACTGCAGGTGGTGAAAGAAATTGGTGATTATGAAATTATTATTATTTTATTATTATTATTATTATTATTAGTATTATTATTATTATTATTATTATTTATTATATTTTTCACAACCAAGAAGTGAGGGAGACAATGCATCTGAATTTGATTGCAAAGGGCATATGGATTGAGCATTACAAGGAACTATGGTATGCTCCTAACATTCACCAGGAAGCTGCAGGTATGTGCTGAAGGAGATGCAGGATCCCAGATAAACGGACAATAGTTAAAGTTATTTCTGTTTTTTAGAAAGGTGATAGAACTGTGCCAACAAATTATACAGTATAAGCTTGATAAACACAACTTATAAGGAAATTTACTGGAGACACGTCTTGCCTTCATTGATTACGATAAAGCGTTTAATAGAGTTAACGGATCCATTCTGTGGGACATTATGTGTGAGAGGGGTTATCTTAAACATCCTGTAGACTTTATGAAGAGCTTATACTGTCGTACAATGACAATATTATTTATAGGAGAGGATTTCACAGTGGAGATTTACATTAATCTGGAAATGCACCAAAGCTGTAACATAACTCCAACATTGTTTAATATCTATATTGATGATGGAGTTAGAGGTTGGAAATTACGAGTGGATCCAGAAATAAAAATAAATAATATAATAATAGAAATACACGAACACAATGTTGTTTGCGGATAATCAAGTAATCATCCAAAACAATGAATGCGAGTTCCAGTTACAATATGAAAATTTCTGTGCAGAAGACAAAAAGTACGGGATTTATGGGCAAATACCCCTTGCGAACTAAGATTGTATTGTAAGAGTATAGAGCAGATGTCACACTTCCGCTGTCTTGGTTGTGCCAATATTATTATTATTAGTTCTTTGTAGTATCATCACCATCACGTAATGCAGTGAGCGAGCTCCTTGAAGTGTACGGTCTGGATGTAGCCACCGAAAAGACAGAAATAATATTGTTCACCCAGCGAGACGGATCCCCGCAATCATACAGATGCAAGTAGGAGTTGAGGCTATACTGACAAAGAAGGCAGTTCAATACTTAGAGGTGAGGCTAGATACGAAGCTCTCCTACGAGGAGCAAATCAAGTATGTAGCTGATAAGGCGGCACACATCACGGCACAGCTCAGCAGACTTATGGCTAATCTAGGAGGCCCCAGTGCAAGCAAGAGGCGATTGTTGACTGCGGTCACGGAATCCATCCTGCTGTATGGTTGCAAAATCTGGGCCGATGCATTAAAGATAGAGAAATACAGGAAATGTATGGCATCGGTGCAAAGAAGATGAGCCTTCAGAGTAGCATCCTCTTACAGGACAGTGCCAGAGCCAGTAGTCCTGGTGATAGCGGGAGTGACCTACCATCATAGACCTTTCGCCATAAACGTTTTGGTTCAAGAGCGAAAGCATATCTTCGAAAAAAGTGGTGCAATTGGAAGAGTTGCGGCAAAAAATGAAGCCAGGGAACTGGCATTGCCAACTTTTTAGTATTTATTTTCAAAAAACGATAATCAAAATAATCATCTACAGATTAAAAGTAGTTAGCTCATAAAGTGCATAACATTTTTATGTTAAGACGTTACTAATAAAAAATAATAATGTAATAATGAAAGATATGATCTGCTCGAATATCGGTTATTGATGTAGGCCTAGTTATTTATGCAGTTAAAGCGGAGAATATAATTAACTGCAATTTCCACTCAATCAGGTAAGTACAAACGAATAAATATAGAACAGACAAACATAATGTTTAATGACGCTGCATTGTCTGAGGAAGCAAAA
This sequence comes from Magicicada septendecula, assembly GCA_034769895.1. NCBI lineage: Eukaryota > Metazoa > Arthropoda > Insecta > Hemiptera > Cicadidae > Magicicada > Magicicada septendecula. The sequence goes on along the minus strand of CM068367.1, from coordinate 879,821,282 downwards.
ATAAATGCCTGCAAAATACGAACGGAGAGAATTCCTTGGGAGATAAAATAATAAGAAATAATGTAAATGCAATATCTGATCTTATTTTAAGCGAATGACATCAATAATTTGGAAACATGAACAGGATTGCTTTGGAGAGATAAGGGGTAGGCCTATATTAACTAAACATTAACAAACTCCTCTACGTTAAAAATTTAAAGTTTGAAATTATTGTATGCAAGCAGACGTTTATGGCGTGAGAAACATGGCCTGTGAACTCCAGAACTGTACAGCATTGTGGATGCCACAGAGAACGATGGAAAGAATTTTCGTAAGAATAACTGATCTGAAGGTGTATAATGTACAGAATGTTAGGGAAGGAGTGTTTTACTAATTATTATTTCAATCAGGCGAAGCAGGTTTAATGTTAAAACTATTAGCATTGTCAGAAGTGACTAGTAGTTAGTTACGGATTTCTAAATTTGTGTTTTGTATGAACAGGTAAATTGAGTACAATATTCCAGCAAACAAAACTGGTTCGTACAGGCGACATAATGGTTTTGGGCACGTTAGACTAGACGAGAACTCAATTGGTAATTTCATGACTGACTATTTGTATGGGCTTTGCATTACATGAATGTTTCGATTTCACAAAAATGTATACCTAATCGATGTTATATCTAATCCTCACAGACAAATATCCTAATATCAAACCTGTAGTTATTTCAAATATAAAACATATAGACTCTTCCAGCATTCTGATTACTGTTAAAATTAACACAAATGGTCAGCCCTACTGGGCCAGGAATTTATTATGGACTGGCTTACAAATAATCAAGAGGCCTTGTTTAGTGAACCGGTGACATTAAGATGGTACGGCAACCTGAGAAGAATGGGGGGTGGAAAAATATCGAAAGCAGTTTAGAATTGGTAAGTGACAGACTTTTACTTACGTGGTAGGCTACTATACGAATGTTCGTAGTATAAAACGAACTTCAGGCTGCGGAAACTCAGGCTAACGTATAAAGATGTGGAAGAGAGGACAGATAGAGATTTCTGACAGTTATAGTGGGCTACAACTACGTTGAAGTTTAAACTGTTTTGCTATGTTTAACTTTGTACAATGATTATATTATTCTATTTGGCTACAAAAAAAAAACAGAATTGAGGATTATTCTCAAACAAAAAGTCATTGCTTAATTAATTCGAAACCCTATTGCAGAAACGAGAATTCTAAGGCAGTTCAATGCATATAGGCCTACATTCCACTATCGTAAAGTAAAAACTGGCACTATGCGTACTAGCAAAGGCTATAACTTCATTTTATTTTATTACTCAACAATTAATATTTTTTTAAGTGTGCAGTAGAAGAATTTCATTTATTAGAAGTCACGGACACTCGTATTTATGTCACTATAGGCCTACTAGCTGAACCATCCGTTTTTGGACAGGCGCAGTACAGGCATAATGTTGTTACGAATTGTTGGAAATAAACAATAGACAACTTTTAATTAACCAAATATAGACATACGTTGAACGTTGAAAGTAAATATAAAGTGTAGCTTAATAGTTACCGGTACTCGTATTGCTGCTATTCATTTAGCATAGGCTACGTAGGAGACAAGTAGAATTTTATTGTGCCGTGTCGCAGATTTATAACCTCTTGTGACACCAATTCTGACTACCAACTAGAATACTTTTTACGGTAAGTTACTATCCTAAACGTTTAATAGCACTATAATGGCAGATTTATAACCTTTTGTGACACCAATTCTGACTATCAACTAGAATACTTTTTACGGTAAGTTACTATCCTAAACGTTTAATAACACTATAATGGCAGATTTATAACCTTTTGTGACACCAATTCTGACTATCAACTAGAATACTTTTTACGGTAAGTTACTATCCTAAACGTTTAATAACACTATAATGGCAGATTTATAACCTTTTGTGACACCAATTCTGACTATCAACTAGAATACTTTTTACGGTAAGTTACTATCCTAAACGTTTAATAACACTATAATGTTCGAGTTGTACTGTTTAATTATTATGTCAGATATACTGCTTATCTAAATTTTAACAACGTAATTTACATAAATACACTTTGTCCGCTTTTTAAAATTATTGTCCTTTCTAGAATCGCGTATTTATCTTGAAATGGTGCTTTAGTCTTCTTATCACCACCTCTCGCCAGGATCCGATATTGCCTGCCTTTAAGATTTGGAGGACAGAAGAAGTGGTGGCGACCAAAAATAATGACAATAGAAATTAGAATGAAATTAGAGATACTCCATTACAGAGTACAAGTTTTACATGTAGTCACGAACAAATGGGACTTTAGAATTCAGTCATTATCAAACTGCTAAATCGAAATAAATTTCGTGTAGAAAAGATTAAAACTATTTGTTCATGCCTGTTTGTGATGTTTTAACCAATTTTACAGACACGGCAGAAATTATGGAATACTTCGTAAAGTTATAAAGGTAAAAACTATACCAAACGATTTGTGCATGTTGAGTCGCGGGGAAATTTACACTAAAACGTTTCGTTAATGTTAATACTGTTTTATTAACTCTCGATATTTTTTAAATGACGAAAACAGTTTAGTTTTTTATGGGAATAGAAAGAACACACAACTAGACTTTGAGATAATGTTATAGAGTTAGTCAAATTATTCGCTGCTTCATGTGTAACTGTTATAAAAAATACAGTAATCTTGGAAGAAAATATACTTAATTATGTTTTTTATTAACTTTTTATTTATTGTATCACACAAACCGTCTTTTATTCCGGGGAAGATGCTGTTAGGCAAAAATATTGTAGTCTTTATTAATTTTTTATATAAGGATAAGTTTAATTGAGATAGGTATTAAAGATATTATACAGTTCCTTACAAATAATTTTAATGTGTTATGTGTGTAAAGTGAGATGTTTACAGGGATCTTGTATATTTAATTTCTTATCGTTTAGCTTAGGTGCATAGGTTGTCTCCTATGAATTCAGACTGCAGCGGCAGTTCAAACCCACGTGTTTTTGTATAGACATAAATAACGAATCTACTTAAGTTGTGTGCTTGCTAATTTTCAATGTATGCTGGAAAGGGATGAGGTGGGATGGGGGAGCGCCTGCGCACTAACGACATCGCCTACGCGCGCTCGCCGCTTCAGTCGCTTTCTGCTTTAGCTGTGAGATGCTAGTAAACTTGACACGTTAAGTTACAAACATGTGTGAACCCCACCATCGCTGGAAAATACGATTTCTACTATAATTTCAACAATTGCATTCTATTGCAGGTATTTAAAACATTGTATTCATTTATTATACAAGTTCCTGTCTTAATTTGTAATAATTATTCGTTTTGTAATTATTTGAAAACCATCTGTTTGCCGCCCACCTGAATAGGTACATCTGACGAGCATCGCCTGCAGGTGTGACAATCGTACCAGAAGTTAAATTAATTCATGAAAATTTGTTAATGAAATATATCAAGGCGTATCTAACAAAACGGAATTCTTTGGCAGTAACAAATTTTTCATTGTTATAAAGTTTTGAAAATAACACATCGCTGTCAAGAGGAATATATTTTAACATGTGTATTTTTGTGTGTGTATTTGTATCTGTGTGCATTATTATTAAGACAGTAATACATTAATTATTTTTTGTTCTTAATTACCAATCGCTGGAAACGGTATGCTGGATTTTGTATGATAACAGTGATAATACGCAGGCCGAATGGGGTCAGTAAACAGTAGCCGGACGGTAGCCTAATTATAAATGCGTCAAAGTTGAATTTGCGCTCACGCGGTGTCGTCAAAAGTCATTTAATCGTCAAGAAAATATGTTACATTTTACGTTCCTAAACTAAATGTGTACTTAACGAGTCGCGTAGGCTGTATAATTATTTCCAAACTACTAAGATTTATTTGTAGCAGTACTAAGACTACTTCATCGTGGTTTACTACAAACCTATGATTTCGACGGTATTATATTTTTTCATTTATTTTGAAGTATGTAGCGTTTATGGCGTCCTTTACTGATAGCATATTATTAGCCTTATGAGGATATATAAGCTATGGGATAATACAATATGTAAATGATTATACATTTGTATAAGCTACGAGTAGTCTACTGGAGACATAACAGTTACGCATATCATTAACAACTAAACGTTTACAATGTGATTTTGACAGTATATAAATAAAATGATAAGTGTGTAAACACCGATATAGTGTCAAAACACCTACGATGGCGCACACAGAACGTTGGGTCACCCGCTATTAATATACCGTAACAGGTGATGAACTTTAATCATTTCCGTTTATTTGGTAGTGTAATCTCGTGTATGTGGATGAGGAGGAGGGAAATATTTAAGAGCAATATACAATACCCCATATGAACTACCAATTATAAATATTAACTGTCAATTTATAATTATAAATGAAATTATATAAACCGTATTAGCCGCTGAGATAGACTTGTAATAAACACTGACATTAACTACAGTACTTCGTAAGAACGAACTTCCCCACTCTCTTTGGGTCAGGACGTTTTCTTTGTTTATACTTCACAAACGTACAGCAATTTTCTGGTGTCATTACCTTTTACTTTAATTTGTATTTCGTATAGTTCTTAAAGCGCTGACACATATCCACGTAGCGAACCGACATAATCAGAGACGACACTGTTAGTAGCTGTAAGGTTTACAAATTGTTGACTCTCTCCAAAGCTGTATTGATGATGTTTCGTGATAGGTTAATATTCCTGGAGTTTTATTACTTTCATTACTTAATAATTATTTTTGTCTTAGACAGTGGGCGAATTCCTAACTGCTGTATGTCGTGATCACTGTCAATCTTGATTTCCGCTTTGTTAAAACGCAGTCTGTTACTGAAATTAAGTACTGACATGGTTATTAGTTAAGACAACCTGTTACATCTTCTGTTAACTAAATCATTTAGTCTTCTCAAAAAATTTTTAGTGGTTGACAGAGTAAGTTCTTGCATTAAACCATCATTACTATGAGCTTTCTTATACATCTTATTCCTCTAATTAGCCATTAAAAATTTGGATATAAGCTATAATGTCTTTCAGATTTTTCGTATATGAGCGTATAATGGACAGTTAAACGTTAATTGACTTTTTTTCTGTCATCGTCTCTGTGAACGACATGATGTTAGCTACACGTAAGAAACTCAGCAATGAGACCTTTCCATGTTCTTTGTCTTTGTTCTTTATCTTTTCATATTTCTCTAATTTTCGTTTAGTAAGCGTTTTATTAGTCTAAACGTGATACAGTTTCAATAAATTGATTATCCTAGAAGTTAGAAAAAGCGGCGTTTGATCCCAATTGAAATTATGTAAAACAAATAATATTTAATTATTATACGGAATATTAATCGATAGCACCCATTGTGACTTGATATAAAGTTACAAACTGACCTGGATGCCTAACTTAAAATAGAGATACATTTCTAGCATGTAAAGGCTTAAGTCCCCCGTTATGAAAGCTGTTAGAGTTGCTTCAGACTTCCACGCCACACCTAACCACTTCAGGGACGTTAACTAACGTATGTTGTCGATAAATTTGTATATGAAGATAAAGTTTACCGGGAGTACACCACACCGCGAGGATTTAGTGGAAATTTACCTAATATTTTCAAATCTAACACGAGGTCACAGCCGTAGGTCACAGCTCGCCCATATATACCTGTTACTACAGCAACACGGAATACATTTACATTTACTATAGTGAATATCGTTTACGATTATTATCATTTTAGCCTATAGTTATAATCTGATATGCTAGGCGTTCATAGAGTTGCTAACAAGAACTTCAGACCTTGTCCAGCTTTAGAGAGTAGCCTACGTATTGTTTGCGTAACTTACAAGCTTGTAAATATGTGGTTTTGCTGAATCCCAACTGCTTTAGAACAATGATGGAGCGTCAGGCGTCGTTGGGTCGTGCACTCAAACTACGTGATTGCACGCACCTCATTGTACACACACACACTCTGCATGTGTAATATACTACTGGAGTCACTCCACCACTTTACTGTAATTAACAAGTTATAATTACGCTGTACGTGTGAAACCACTACCGATACGACAAAGGCTGATTCAACAACCCTTGAATTGCAAGGCAAACGTCACCTTACTTCACAAATACGAATTCTTCGTTTAAATCTGCTTGAAATGTTTAAAATATTTTCTTGTAAGCATATAAACAAAGGACACGTGCGCGCGCGCGCGCGTGTGTGGGTGGGTGGAGAGAGAGAGAGAGAGAGAGAGAGAGAGAGAGAGAGAGAGAGAGAGAAGGACTATTTGTGGCTTTTTACACTACCGCCAACCCTGAAAACTGACGACTTAATTTGAACAGCTTTAATCTAAAAATTTATTAACTAGTTGAGCTGTAAACATATGGAGCAACCCAAACACCAGACAACGTACCAGGAAATCTATTAATGAAGTAAGACGTTAAAACCTGCGCACGGAGTTAGCAAAAAATAAAAAATTTATTGAGGTCCCCTCACATCTGCATGAAGGATTTGGTTACCGCGATTGGAATTTACTCGTGTATCCTGTTCCACAGTAAGCGGACTTCCCTATTCCCGACATTAGTGGACTTCCCTATTCCCGACATTAGCGGACTTCCCTATTTCCGACATTAGCGGACTTCCCTATTCCCGACATTAGCGGACTTCCCTATTTCCGACATTAGCGGACTTCCCTATTCCCGACATTAGGGGACTTCCCTATTCCCAACATTAGCAGACTTCCCTATTCCCGACATTAGGGGACTTCCCTATTCCCGACATTAGCGGACTTCCCGACATTAGCGGGGGTGCGACTTCTGATAAAAATGTTATTCATCAAAATTATATTTTACGGTAAAAGCAAATTTTCACAAAATAAGAGTTCATAATTTAGTTTTAGAGTCATATAAGTTATTGTTAGGAAGTTATCCCAAACCACTACAAAATAGTTGCCATAATTGACTTCTGTGACGTACATAGACGACTTTCCCTTCCTCTGTCTCTGGCGTCTCCGAACGTTCTGTCATTGCATTATGTCGGAACGTCTGGAATCAACCCACTCGTGTAAGCTGTGATGAGCTGTAACACTGTAATTTACTTACAACTAGCAAAGTGTTCAGTGCAAACGATGTTATTGTAACGCGCTAATTTCGAAGTGATCTTTAGGTACAACCAGAGGTCAGCACGTGCAGCTGATCTTACAATTCACATGTTCCAAAGTCTGGTCTATATTACATATTACTTTATTTGCTCAAGTTCAGATTGTTATTTGTGTTTTCAAGAAATTATTTACACGAGCGTACATTTTGCAAGTTCTGTGTATGTCTCTCGAGAAATAGTTATACTGTAACATTAAATGAGTAACTAAAAATTATAGTGAACTTACACGGTAATAATAGTGATACGAAACAGTGGTGACTAAACTAGTTACTTAGTAATTCCAGAATGTGAGCGATCGAGTTAATTGTATCATTTCCATGAACAGAGATTGGTGGCTGGCGGTCGGAGTGGTCCTGCAGTACGTGATCGGACTCCTTACCAAATGTTTGAGTTGCCGACGTTTTTGTCAACCCATAATCCTTGTTCGGTATCTTGTTTTCATTTCTGTTCTACTGTTTTTCGTTAATAATTCTTCTTACTGTACTAATTAAATTCTATGTAGGTCTCAAACCCAAGTTTTAGTTTATATGTAGTGTCGTCTGTACGTTTGGCACGCGAGTTTCGTGTAATCTAGGATGCCGCAAATAATATTAGGCCTACGTCCTATTTCGTAGTTGACAAAACTCATAACTTTCGTGTTCTGTTTAAAATAATACGTAAGAATATTTCTTTTTTATAAGCAGTAAATCTTCTTCAGCTCATTTAATTAGAATACCGTGAAGTTATAACACAGAACAAAACTAATTTCAAAACCTTTGACAAATCCTAAGCACTGGCATATGTTTATTCAGTCATGTGTAACATAAGGCGAAGTGTCCTCCTTGTTGTTATCACTTTCTCCTGATACGTATAATTTAAATGTATTTTAAATTCAGGTAAAAAAGAATAATAAAAACATCCTATGCATATACATTTTCTGTGTAGCCCTATTCATATTTTCCCCGTATATCTAGCCTCTTATTGTAGTGTGTATTCAAGTACTATCTTTGTAGTAATTAGTAATTTGTAAAAGTACTAGAATGTCAATCTTTTTATATTACATAACTTTCAGTAATAAAAAAACACACACACACACACACACACATACTGTATATACATATATATAATAATATGATATAGGCTAACTGAGTTTTCTGCAAGCGTTAACTATTATTTCATGTCCAGTGAATTAACGAATAATCGATTTGTATTTAATTGAATTCCTCAGGAATACAAGCCGACTATCTATTGAGTTATATAAAAATTCTCTGATAATGCAGATTTGGAAAATGTAACTTAGAAAACAAAAATAAATCTTTTTAAAAGAAATTAATTATTTTTCAGGTTTTGTAAATATGTTCTACAGCAAGAAACTTTAGAAAATTTACAGTTAGCGGTGTGTGTGTGTGTGTGTGTGTGTGTGTGTGTGTGTGTGTGTGTGTGTGTGTGTGTGTGTGTGTGTGTGTGTGTGTGTGTGTGTGTGTTTTTTTTGGTGCATATGAACGTACATATATGGACTGTGTACTGTAGGTTCGGATATATAACGAGGCCTAACGTATGTCGTGAGTATAAAAGTTATGTTAAAATAATTATGTTTAAGTAACAAAATTCTGTATTTAATATTTTTACTTTTAAACAAATAAAATTACACTAAACAACTGTAGAGTTTGTCGTTTGTATAAATCCTTTGCTTTGGGGGTCCCAAAATTTTGCGAGCCGATTCTTTCACTTCGAATTCTGTCGATGATTGAATACGCGTTGGAAATCAATTTAATTCGTCCAATCTGTGTTAAGAAACAAGACATACAAACGTTATCTTATACAAAGTCGATCACTTATGCAGCTCTGCCAGTTCTGTTTGCCTCCTGATAGTACTCAAACTGGTAACTCTGGAGCTTAATTGTAAGTCACCTGCTTCTTACGGTCTTCACCAAGAAGTATTGCAAGCAACTGCAGTCTTCTGACTCTAAGATAATCCATTAAAATTTGGAACTTTTAAAGGGTAAAATGAAAAACTTTTTTTGTATAGTGATTATAGATGATTGTTAAGAGAAGCGTGCTGGAACGAATATTTAAACTGCTATGCGAAATGCACTGCTTCTGCATGATAGCTGCTCTTAGTGTCAGAAGTATGTTTCGTAATTTGTTGTAGAGTTGGAATACGTTTCTATCTGCCTGACCGTCATTACTCTGTTTAACGCGATCGAAATTAATGTTTTTATTATTTTATGCATTTTTAAAGTTTCTGGCTGCATTTACTACGAAATTTTTGGATGCTTTACTTACATGTTTGTTTATAATTTACATTAACTTTATTGAATATCTGGAAACTAAAGATAATATTGAAAAATAATTTCCAGGAATCATTTTTATTAATCCTTTCAACAATGAAGTGAATGAAACGTCCGACAAAAGTGACAAAATTTAACTATTATTTAAAAATTGCATTGACACTAAGAACGGTTTATTGTTCATGTTGATTCCTTAAAAATAGTGCAAAGGTAAATGTAAAATACAATCATTTTCTGAGTTTAAGATTATTGGTAAGGAAAGTTACCAACAATTATGTCAGGACTGCCATTGAAAATGCTCATAACCTTCGCAGCACTAAATCTGCGTAAAACAGAAAGATCAGATTTGGCATCAGTTAAGTCATAAAATTCTTCGAAGGTGGAATCAAAAAGAATGCAATTTGCAGTTCCTAGTATAATTCTATTGTACGATAAATTTTGTCTGCAGAAATAGGTCGATCTTGTTCTCACCTCAGGACGTTTGCAGTTTTGAAAATTAAATATTTGACTAGTACTGGATTTCCACTTTAATTTTGAAACTGTCCTGTACTCAGTTTTTATTGAAATCATTTAAGTCGTACACTTCCTTACTATATTTGTATAAAATAGATTCATCATAGTTTTGTTCATTGATTAGTATATTTTGATTGTTTGCATAAATTTGTAATACATGTATAAAACCAGAATCCGTCGTGCGTAATCCGTTATGTAGTACGCATTAGTCTCATACACAGTGACTAAAAAATGAATCATAGTCATAGTCGTAGTCATAGTCATAGTGGACTGAAAATGATAAATCTGCAAAAAGGGAGCGCACACTGAGTGCTGCTGTTATGTATCACAACTGTGCCTTGGGCCAGCAAGAAGCGCAGTAAAGAAAGTCACATACAGACTTCTTTACATACAATTGCGCATTCTACCAAGTGTTACTATCAGACATTCACATTAAACAATGCACGACACAATGAGCGGGAAAGTGTTTAAATTTAAACAAAAAAAATTAACGCTGAGACGTACATTCAAACACATAACTCATAGTGGTAGTTACCTATTGACGGCTGCTGATTCGTCGGATAGGTCTATTATATCGAGCACGCGTTTCGTGCTATAAGATTTGGTGATACACGACGTCTTCTGCTATAGTTAGTCTTCATTTGTGTGCGAGCGTGTATGTATTTCTAATAAAAATTATGTATGCCTTCTTACAATTTGCAAGTGCAGAAGTCTATAACTTATCACTTCAGCTGCTGATATTCAGTTTGATATTTAATATTTCCAAAAATAGGCTTGCAATTGCAATATTGATAACGTTTTCAAAATGGTAGCCTATGTAAGAGTTCGTGTGCATTTTCTAATAGTGTCATTTTTTTTCGTAGCAGTCATATTTAATTATTTATTTGTATTATTTACTCATGAATTATGTCATGAATATTGTCATGAAGTTTGTCATGACTTATGTTACCATTTGTTATAATTTTGACTGTCACTCGTTTATTTACTACCTTTACATAGTTAGGCTAAATAATACGGCTGGTTAGGCTAGTCCATAGTTAGGCTAAATAATACGGCTGGTTAGGTTAGTTCATAGTTAGGCTAAATAATACGGCTGGTTAGGCTAGTTCAATAATACGGCGGTTAGGCTAGTTCATAGTTAGGCTAAATAATACGGCTGGTTAGGCTAGTTCATAGTTAGGCTAAATAATACGGCTGGTTAGGCTACTTCAATAATACGGCGGTTAGGCTAGTTCATAGTTAGGCTAAATAATACGGCTGGTTAGGCTAGTTCAATAATACGGCGGTTCGGCTAGTTCATAGTTAGGCTAAATGATACGGCTGGTTAGGCTAGTTCATAGTTAGGCTAAATAATACGACTGGTTAGGCTAGTTCATAGTTAGGCTAAATAATACGGCTGGTTAGGCTAGTTCATAGTTAGGCTTAGTAATACGCTGGTTAGGCTAGGTCACAGTTAGGCTTAATAATACGGCTGGTTAGGCTAGTTCGTAGTTAGGCTAAATAATACGGCTGGTTAGGCTAGTTCATAATTAGGCTAAATAATACGGCTGGTTAGGCTAATTCATAGTTAGGCTAAATAATACGGCTGTTTAGGTAAGTTCATAGTTAGGCTAAATAATACGGCTGGTTAGGCTAGTTCAATAATACGGCGGTTAGGCTAGTTCATAGTTAGGCTAAATAATACGGCTGGTTAGGCTAGTTCATAGTTAGGCTAAATAACACGGCTGGTTAGGCTAGTTCATAATTAGGCTAAATAATACGGCTGGTTAGGCTAATTCATAGTTAGGCTAAATAATACGGCTGTTTAGGTAAGTTCATAGTTAGGCTAAATAATACGGCTGGTTAGGCTAGTTCAATAATACGGCGGTTAGGCTAGTTCATAGTTAGGCTAAATAATACGGCTGGTTAGGCTAGTTCATAGTTAGGCTAAATAATACGGCTGGTTAGGCTAGTTCATAGTTAGACTACATAATACGGCTGGTTAGGCTAGTTCATAGTTAGGCTAAATAATACGGTTGGTTAGGCTAGTCCATAGTTAGACTAAATAATACGGCTGGTTAGGGTAATTCATAGTTAGGCTAAATAATACAGCTGGTTAGGCTAGTTCATAGGATAAATTATACAGCTGGTTATGCTAGTTCATAGTTAGGCTTAATAATACGGCTGGTTAGGCTAGTTCACAGTTAGGCTCAATAATACGGCTGGTTAGGCTAGTTCACAGTTAGGCTACATAATACGGCTGGTTAGGCTAGTTCACAGTTAGACTCAATAATACGGCTAGTTGGGCTAGTTCACAGTTAGACTACATAATACGGCTGGTTAAGCTAGTTCACAGTTAGACTACATAATACGGCTAGTTAGGCTAGTTCAAAGACTGCTGTCGATTGTTTGGGTGGCCGAAACGTCGCTTCTTATAATTTTTACATTATGACAAAAGTCCGTCGTTTAAATTATAATGCAATATTGATATGAAACTGATACAGTATAAACCATTCCACAGTGAAGTATTTACCGGCACTCCACATGGCCAAACAAATACACGTTGAAGGTATACACATACGATCACTTACGCGCCAGATACAATTTAATAATTACATTAATGCAATGCTCGAATAAATTTTGAAATGAGTATAAACGCAGAAACAATTAGGTGTCTCTGTAATAATACATCTTGGTGTTCTTTACCTGTGTCGGGGGGGGGGGGGGGTAGAGTGTTGCGCACGCTAATTAATTAATTAATACAATACAAGGAAGTGGAAACAGAAGCTTATTCCGTTATAAACTGTATACGTACACAGGAAGCCCGTGTCCCGTATTACACTGCCATTGCTCCGCTACAAATGTGTCAGCGACCATGCAATACTCTAACACGAGCATCTTTTATGGACATGGCGTATTGTGAACACTTCTGTACTGTACCTTTGCAAGTCCGTCTACCTTTGTATGCAGGATATAGAATGTAATTCATGTGAGACTTGTGGGAAAGGCTGTGGTCTGTAACATGAAATACGTAGACCCTACACGTTTTGTACCAACGATATAATTATTTTATGGAGACTACTTGCAATACAACGCAGAAATAAGTGCGGACTCTTGTGGACCGAGTGAAACCCAACTTCACACGAACGAAGTCGTTCCAACTGAATTTCTTCACACACACACACACACACACACACACAACATGTATCATCATCGTCGTGGTTGTCAGCTGCCTCCCACAATAATGTGTGTGTGTGCGTGCGTGCGTGCGTGTGATCAGACAAGTATGTATATACAATAATACAGATATAATTAATACAGACTCTACATAGCCTATACACGTGCAGAGATCTCAGTTATGTACGTACGTATATACATCTTTGAAAGTATCAAAGAATAATCGATATATTAAATTCGTTAAAAATATAGTAACTTTGTAACTATGATTGTGAGACAATTGTTATACAATTTCAGAAAAGAAAGAGAGATTTCAAGCACATGTCTAGAGAAAGAGAGAGAGAGAGAGACATAAAAGCAGAAAGATAGAGAGACAGACAAGAACAGAAAACGTAGGCCTAGCTGTCTTTACACTTTCCGTCAAATTGTTTGTACACGTAGTACAGGTACACAATCAGAAACGTGTAGCCACCTACCGGATGCCGTTTCCCTTTTCCGTTTCGTCGTTTCGGGTGATTTAACACCGCGTGGAACGTTACACCCGACCGGTAGATAGTGGCGCTCACTGAAATTAATTACACTAAACTCTGGTCGTGTGCATTTTTTTGTATTCGTTCCCCATAATGATTTCATTCTCTTGTCCGGTTCCTTTCTTTGTTTCTTGCTGAACGAACACAACAGAACTGTCAGTGCGTAACTCCCTTCTTCTCGCTACAAAACTCGGTGTCCCTTTCCTTACGTCTCTTACTTTATTATGCACACCTTAAGTCACCTATAAAGTTATTCGGTTGGTCAGTCTACCTCTATCAACTTCTAGAATCCATTAAATATGTTTATAATTATTAACATAATATCACAACAGTTCGACATATAATACCGCTGTTAGCAATATTTAGTGCATATTATGATCTGCTTACTATTTGTATCGTAATGAGAATCAAAGGATGCAAGGCTCAGCAGCAATGTAACACTTACAATTAATATCCTAAATGTATTCACTCTTTTCAAATTAAACAGAACATTTTCTTCATCTCAATTAAATAAAATCTATTACAAAATTAAACTTATCATTAAAATAATAAGCTACACATCTGTAACATGGTAACAGACAGAAATGAGTATCTGTTATTTTCTCCTTATTTGCAGCTAACACAAATTCATGTTAAAGGAATAATAAAATGACGTCGCCTATGCTGAACTATGTTCCATATGACATTGCAGTTTATATTTCCAACGTTTAGTTTATGATATTAGGCCTACTTACTAACCAGAAGACACTATATAGTTTGGTCGTAACTAAATAATTCCACTATCGGAAACACTGTACTTCAGCTCTTCTGATAAATTGATAATAAAGTATTTATTACTATAGGATGCAGTAGATAGTGTGTATATCATTAGTTGCATACTGAATGTACACGTCACCAAAAAACATAATATAATAGCCTACCGTATGCATATAATATATTATTTGTGAAGGATTGTTACAAATACTTCCTTACTTTTTCTTTTCGAATACGTATTTGAATAAGGGTGACTTTCGTAACAAAAATGTCTAGAGCATGTACTTATCTCTAATACTTGTTTATCGTAGAGAGAGTACCGTGACAGATTCTGTCCGCTGACTATGGTGAATGTTTTATAAATTACTAATCAGCAAACGTTTCTAATTGTACACATTCTCAACAAATTAATTGTAACGAATGTTATGTGTACACCATTAGTTCTTGTGGATAAAAAAATTAACTCAATAATCAATCCTATAACTAAATAAGTAATGTGTTTTACTCTGCTCGGGAGCAATCCGCTTTTATGTAAAATCAATCACTGAATGCCATGATATTCGTTGTGCTGTAAACGGCTCCACGTGGGTGGTGGGTGTAGAATTTTATCAGGAAAAATGAAGAGAGGGGAGAGAGGGAGAGAGAGAGAGAGAGAGAGTGTGGGGGAAATAACGAAGCGTGAGGAAGTAGTAGGCCTAAAGGAGAAGCAAAAGTAAAAACTTCGTCAACTGTCGAGAATTGTAGACCTATGTTTATAAAGCTTCTCCAAGTCAGATTGACCTCATTCAAGAAGCTGGATTAAGGACAATTATCTTACCATCTATCGGGACGACTTACAACAGATTTTACGTCCTCACAATTTTCTTTGCACGTTACAAACGCACAGAAACATGCAATTTGATCTACTTGCGACGTTCAATTGCAAATTTCTCCTCGTCTTTACCTATAAAAGATACACAAAGTTATGTGTGTATCTTAATTTCACCCTATTTTTTTAACACTTTAAAAAGTTTAGAACTTCTTTGCAAATTTTAAAAATGGAAGATACTCAAGAGTGATGTAGCTAATTTAAAAACAAGATTTGATCCGGGATAAATTCTTATGTGACTTCAATTTGATAATGCAATTGCAAAGCATACCTTTAAAATCCTAAAAGTTAGTTTTATATCTTAACATTACATATGGACTTTCTAATACAATTTCATTAAGTAATTCGAATTAACATTATTATCAGACAAAATTCAAGTAGGTGCATTACAGTACGTCTTTGACTTACATCTGTAGCAGACAATCATTTTGTAAAACTGTTAAATTCTACACATTCAAATTACATGAGCACACATTTAGTGAAAAATATACTTACAATTGTATTTAGTTTTCACTAATAAACCTGTAGGTGAATACATCATATGGCAGAGAATTTTAATGTAGTTCTTTTACAATTTCTGGGAGTGACAACCAATTCTTTCCTATCAATTTTTATGATAGCCCTGGTTTCTACTGTTTCTTTACGTAGGTACTAGCTGGACTGACCAATGAATTTGAGTTGTCATATATACCAAAAAAAACATACGGAAAATTTTAAGTGGATATCGTCTCATTAAGAGCACGGTACATTAAATCTAACAGTATCTTTTGATAGTACACACGACATTTCCATATTATGTTAGAAACGGAAACTAGTCAGCAAATAATGTTATAGTTGTAAAGTGCACACAGATTAGAAAACATTTCTAAATGGAGCCGCCAACTCTCTGCAGGTGTTTACTGTGTCTTATCTGCATTCCCTTCGTATACGTTATGTACAGCTCACTCCACTACTTTGTAATACAATGTACGATAACTCGTTTACGTTTTCACACACGCTAGTCGAAAACAGTCGCAATGTAAATTTCACTTTATTTTCGCAACTACCAAGAAATGTAGTTACCAACTAATGTAGTTAATGAAATTCTACTTCCATAATTCAGAAAGCTATTTGCAACTGAAATTGCCAAGTCGATGACACGTCTTGGTAATGTACAACAAGAAAAAGAAATACCAATGCGTTTAATTAAAAAGAATAAATTTTAAAACCTTTATAGTTATTTTTTTAAATGCCACTTTTTTAAACTATGTATGGAAGATCTATTTTTACTAACAGTTTCAGAATATACAGATTTTTCTCTACTTTCAAATAGGCCTGATTGTTATCGTTGCTACTGTTGACATCTGTCGTTTTGTTGTGTAAGTAGATATTGCAAATAGAACTTGGTCTCGAGAATGGAACCATGCTGTTGTCGTTCAAACGAAATAACCAAAGGTAAATAATCAAAATGTCAAATATTTCATTTTTGTGACAAAAATTGAACTATTTATCATTATTTTCTAACACCTGAAGCGAATTAAGAAAACTATTCAGGAAAATTATACTGTGTATTACATTACACTGGCAGTTGTGGAGAGGAATTTGGAAGAGGACACAAAATTACATATTTTGAGTCCATTATAGTATATTATTGTTAATACAATAAACAATCGAGAAAACAATCGAAAAAAGTTTAAATATGTAACAAATATTGGAAGAATTAAATATTTATCTTTCCCGTTCTCTTTCAAAAACGGAAGTAAAGTTTTCTGTTATTTTCAAAAGGATATTTTAAAAATAAAACTGAGTTTGCCAGAACAAAATAATTTTCTCTCAGTAGGTTGAGGAATATACCCCTCCCAAGTGGATCTGCTCTTGACACAGGAAACACCGTTATCTTTATGAATAATCTTTTTTTTATTAATGAGGTGAAAATGTTTCTGCCTATTTCTGAAGTGTCGGATGCGTAGTACGTTAACAAGTTAATTCCTTCCAAACATAACAACGGCGCATTATTTCTGTTGTCGAAATCCATATTGTTCCTGTATTAAAATCACATCAGGGACAACCTGAAGTCTATGAAACTATTTGTTGTTGCCATGTCTAGATTTTACTTCTACCACTATCACTATTGCAATAATTGGCCTAACAGAAACGGTTATTTAATTACGGTGAGACCCGTTTCATGATAACCGTCACATCGTCTATGTAAGTGTAGTTCTCCAGTTTCTAATGAACATGTTATTGCTATAGTGATAACCTCAGTCTATTTTTAACAACTGTGCTAAATATTTTGTACGCCGCGTTTAGAACTTTCCATTGATTTGGAACATTTCAATTCGTCAGAAAACTTTCATGGCATAAACTATCATCATTTTAATAGCAGAACCCCGCCATATGCAAAATGTTTCTCTTCCACCTTCTCACTTTTCTCTCCTGTACAAATAGATTCTTCAATTCTGCATATTTACAATGAAACGATTACCAGGTTCATACTCATCTGCAACTTGACGCTACTACTTCTTATATTTCTTTATCTCTTGTCACATTTTTATCTGCAGTGCCCTCTTTCATATACTCATTATTTGGGCCACTAGCTTATAGTAGAATGTTAAATGTCATGAATATTTCATCCATTAACTTACTCTCCTTACCTTGTAGGTCCATCATTAACATATTCCTCTGTGGATATAAAATAACCTAACTGTGAATATTAATGCATGACTTTAGTCACTTATTTGACTGACTTAGTTAATAAATAAGCCATTCTATTACTTAATTACGCCCATTGCATACGAAGCATACTAACAGATAACAGATGCTTACACGAGATCCCAAACGGAATCAGCGCAGAATCGATTACACAGTAACATTAAAACTTTGTCCACTGAATTACTGTATCTCGAACCGTCGCTTTATGAGGCCGTCAGAAACAGAAGTTTGACACCTCATATCTCTTGGTTGCCATCACGATGATTACTGTTACTGATGTCTTCATGTGAAGAATTTTAAAGTCAATTCCTGCTGGAAGACTTCCCTATTTTCGCTTACTAATTGACTGTTTAGCTCTTTAGCCATTCAGAATTAAGCGTACTAACACTGAAATTTTGTTTTTATGATCATTATTAAAACAAAATATGTCTGTATTTCAGTATCACACACAAAATATTTGTATTTTATTTACCCCAGCAGGTACGTTTTGTAAACTTATAATTCAAAACTTTGTCAATAAACTCCATAAATCCCGGCTTCATAAGAGAAGCATGACAAGAATTTTGCTAAGAATAACAAAGAGAAACAAAAACATTTGAATTAAAACGCAACAAGCGTAGGATAGAGAAAGTCATAAACAGGATTAGGAGAATAAATTGTAGTTGGGTGGTAAATTTTACTAAGCGAAAATACACCATATTGGAGTTCAAGCTACTAAAGCAATTTGGACGACGGTCCTTGCAAGATAGAAAAATGACTTACAGTACAGCGAACTGGATAAGTTTTCCCTCAAGAGAAGTCACAGGAGAAACTGACTCAGCAATAGGAAAACATTGTTCTATATGACGATGTTAATATATTTCTCTGTGGATATAAACAACTTACTCTGTTTGTTTGGTCATTGTTCTATGTGCATAGTTAACTATGTACACAGAGTGTAAACGCACATATCCATACAAATGTTATTTTATATAAATATGAGTGCGTGTGTGAATGTGTGATATAACTTAAACCTAAATTAGTATTACAGATATCAACGATAGCGTAGCTCGTACTTGTGGATGATATTAGAACTTACGCTATACACTAAGATATACGCTCTTATTACTTACGTACATATCCATTCCTGTTGGCGTGCACAAACTGTTAACACCTCTCACTACTATTTAAATCGTTGTTAAAACAATGACACCACAGTTTCTTCGGCAAAAACAATTTGTTTTAATTAAAACACAAAACAATACTAGTTTATGTTTGCCACTTCATATAATTTTAATTAATTTACATACAACAATTTATAAAGTCAGTAGTCGTCATTGTTATCACCATCCATTAGCACACGTTTATGTGATCTTCCCCGTAAGCACCTTGGCAGATGCTTGCTAATAGCAAACTCATGAGAAAGAGCTGTATAGACAGGAGCCGTCGATATGTCATTTCTTACGGAATTATAGGTGTTAACGCACGTGTCACATACTTTGGTTTTCGGTCGCAACCCGTGACAATCACGGCACGGACAAATCCTCATCTCCGGTCGACGACCGTGATACTTCATACACATCGATACTGTAGGTTTAGCTTTTTTACAAACACTACATTTACATTTACCTTCGTTCGGTATAAATTTGTCACACACTGGACACATGGATACGGTTGGACGATCTTCCGCACAAGACAGACATTCTTTCCCTTTAGCGTAAGCACCGCTTTTACAAGTAATTATTTCATTAATTTTCACACTAATTGCGTCCAACTGCTCTGACGATTCTCTAAGCGTATCTGTCATGATGTTACTCGATACAGATCTTCGCATTTCTGGAGATGTTGTAGCTATAAATACGCTGCCCATCGTTGTCAAAATGCACCCTGCAGCCTTAAAAGGTTTTGTGATAGTTCTAAACAAAGGATCAAAACACCGTCGAATGAAAGATTTACGTTGCACGTACCCAGATGTACCTAATGCTTTGTTAATATTACGTAAACTGTTCTTATTTTTATTGCACCTACATAGTTTGATTTCCTCTCCTTCACTACCAAAAAAATTATTTTGTTTTCGAAGACGCTTAACCATAATATAGACAGTGATCCACAGTTTAATGCATTTATTTTGTTTTGAAATATATCACGTAAAAATTTTGACACAATGTTTTGAAATTACATTTGCCTTTGTTTGGTTACCATAGTAACGGTAAAAGCCGTAATCAGCTAACACACATGCTGAAATGATCATAATGTAAGATGTGCAATATAAGACGTTCATATCGTAATTCATAATAACTGAAAAAATTACTTTAAATTGAATTTTACGCCCGTTACGCCCATATTCGACCTCACTTAAATATTTCAAGGATGTAAAATGACTACCTGTTCGTAATACGTAGTTTCAAAAATAAATATAGAAAGCAGTTCCCCTTAACATTCATCTTGTTTTCGAAAAAGAAAATACGAACAAAACTACCTTATCTAAGATTGTGTACTAAAATATTAAATTTAAATAAGTTAAGTCATTGTAAACAATATCAACGTAAGTATGGAATATAAGAGTAACGTTGTATTTTGAAGATTTAACTGAATTGAACCTGTAAAAAAATATCGAAATCATCATTTTGAGATGTCTGCAGTAAACGTAAGCAATATAAAAAGTCAAATCTTGAATCGAACCAATTACGTTTTTAGCTGAGAGGCCAAAAGCAATTTTTTAATTTGTATTAAATGCTGATTATTTAAATGGCTACACGCATTAGTACAGAACAGAAACAACGCCGGTAATTAGCACTGTCACTACTTGATGTTAAAATTATGGAATTTAATCAAACTGGAATATATCAAATACATTGGCGTTTGTGTTTGTGCGTTTGTGGGCCCAAGCTTCAGTATATTTTTTTTTTTTTGGCTGCGTATTCAAGGGGCTGTACTAATTGATAAATTTACAGATTCCTGATCTTTTCAAAATTGTGAAGAGTTCTATTACGTCGACATGTGTGCTCGCGTGTGTGAAATATTAACGAATATTGTGTAGGTTAGAAGCTTCAATTACATTTCAAGATTAAAAATTCGTCGGTAGTCTGCAAATCAAAGATGATTTATAGATTACAATAAATAGTAAAAATCTGTTGATATATAATTTGTACCATGGTATTCCCTTTTTCGTGTATGTTAATAAGTTGCGCCAGCAACAACAATAAGACTAGCCGAGCTCTAACGTAATCTAATACATATTCATTAAATAAATAATTAATAGTTGTCTATTGCGACCGAAATGCTTTACGGCTGTTATTAATATTTATGACGTAAAATGAGAGCTGCTGGCGACACAGTCGTAAACACGTCGTCCATGTATATAATGTTTCCAATGGTTATTTAGTATTACACATTTGTAACCAAACAGCAGGGCTGTCTTCTGTATTAATGCTAGTAGCATACGTAAAGTTTAAATAAATATTTTATGTGTGGGCCCTACCCTCCTCTGCGAGAAATGGTAACAATTGAAATTTCCATCACAAGCATCTCATCTCGTGATGAGACAGTTTGCAAATTTAGAAGAATGTAGATTAAGAGATACGTTCGTTAAGGTACTCAAAAGAAATAGAAATAATACAGTACAAACTCACAAAAGCAGTTGGTCAGTGTATTGTTAGTTAGGTACTTTGTATTGGAGCAGTTATTTTTACACATTTACATGCGAAATCACAATAGTATACCATTCACCTAAATAGTAAAATTCTTCTTTTAATTTTTTGACTGAGTATTGTTGAATTAAATTTAATCAAAAATGTCCTTAAATTTCTAGCAAAAAGTTTGATTATGGCTACGCCTTGATAAGAGTGAATTAGAGATTTCCATTTTAAAATAGTCTAAACTAACCTTGTTTTATCAATCCAAACTATTCGATCTATATTTACGTCAACTTACTAATGCAGTACTACATTACTGTATTTATTAAGTTGTCTGAAATACTATTACATAGTTAAAGTTATCTAAATCTAAGAATGTACCAGGAAAGCGGAAAATTTAATCTGAAGAAAGAACGTACTCTGAAATCACTTTAACACAAAAAGTTGAAACCATACCGATAAACATTGTTATTAATGCCAAAAAAAACTTCAGTGGATTCACAATAATGCACAATTAACACACTATGTACATGACGTTATAAGCGCACGTCCTGTCGTGAATCCTGTAGGCCAAGGTGTACGGGACCGTAATGTATTAGGCCTACTAAGTTATATGTATCGACGTCAGTATTAAACTGAATTTTAATGTTGTAACACAAATTGATATTCTGTTAAATCTAACTAAAAGAAAAATCATCATCCCAGCTTATGAAGGACAAGAGACAATTGGGATCTTCATAATCACCATAATAATCAGAATTGGTAATAAATCTCTTTGTATATTGAGGATAACTTTAATTACATACACATGTACCTTGAGTCATTGTAGATTGCTATTACCTGAATTACTGCTACAATTACTACCACTGTACAAAATATCTGCGTTGCGTTTCCAGCTTTGTAAGAACAACATACAAGGAGAGCATAATTTTTACACATTTAATGGAACATGTATTACCCATCTGCTGAGGATAACTGAAGAATATTTTGCGACAATGTGCACATGTGAATGTGTGTTTATGTGCGTTCTTTCTTTAGTTCAGTGCCGTCGGTGACTATAACATAGTCCTACTGATGGCTACGTTCCCACAAATTTAAAGTGTTACAGCTAGCGTTTCTTTCGTTTAAATATTTGTGCTTTTTAATACACTTTACTGAGTATGATAAGTCACATAGTTGTGTTGGTACAACTGTGATCGCATGGGAAAATTTTACTATGTTCACTAATGAATTGAGGGACCAGGTTTTACTGCGGGACATGCTTTGCAACCCACGCGGTCTCCAAAGCCTGTTTGGCTAGCTGGCCAACATACATTCATTACCATACCTTCGTTTGGTGGGCATAGCTTCCACTGCTACTCAACCGCACACGCATGCGTGCGCGCGCACTCACCTACACACAATGCTATCATTAGGCTGTTGCTTTTACAGATCTTAAAACTACGCCGATACGCTTTAAGTTGGTCACTCGAAAGATTCGATTTCTAAACTTCCTACGTAATATTGGGTTGGAAGATTTTACCACGTGTTTAAGTAAAGTCAATGAATGCAGTTACGTAAAGCCATGAAACAGATACTCCGCACCGCTGTGGCCTACGAACCATTACGATGGAATCCTAGAGTTTTGTTTCAGAATTAAAATGTTAACTATTGGATTGCTTCTGTTAAATCAATTTTGTATATCTCTAATAAATGAACTCACTGTGTTTACTTTATAAAAGTGTGTGAATTATTTTAAATCTTCACAAACTGTTCTGTCATTCTCGCTAGGTGGAACGTTTCACGATTGGTATTAGTTACAAAAGTAATACCAATTTGCTCCCGTTACATTAAACTTCTTTATTTACTTCATTGTGACTGATGTATGAGGTTTAAAATATTTATTACATTAGATGCTCGTGTTAATTAGATATTCTCTGACGCCAGTAACTACATACTTCGAGTAGAAAGAAAAATTCTTTTCCTTCTTTGATACATGAATAGTTTCAATGCCAATAAATACGTAATTACTGACTTATTAAGTTTATGTGAAAGAAACGATAAATCCCTCGGGTCTTTTGCGTTATACGACCACAAAGCATTGGCATTTTGTTCATCTTTCATTGAACTGAGTATAGTTCTCAGAATTTGCTATCTCTGTTTACTGATTAGTTAAAAGCTGCGTCCAGTCTCGCCTCTGTGTGTGTGTGTGTGTGTGATTTATACCAGTTGATTATAGAAACAAAAGCGAGTAATGGTAAAGGCAGTCAGCGGGCCTTTTCTGTTTTGTAACAATATCATAATAGTGAAAACTTACAAAAATAATGATGTAGATCTGCATAGAAGACTTTGAAGTAGTTTTATATTTTATTCATCAAAAACACAAATTTTATACACCAAAAACACCTAACCTAACCTAACCTAATTTCACGAACTGGAAAGTTATTGTTTATAATTCAGGAGGCCAAAAGGCCTTGATGTCCTGTATAATTTGTTCAAATAAGTCAGTGCCTGCATGTCGCTTCCTCCGCATAAACTCACACAGGTAAGAGTCTAACATTTCCCTACGAGTTCCGCACTCTTTCCTATTTTTGATTGAATGACAGACGGTGGAGCGATAAGATAACTTATAATTATTCTTGTATAGTGTACGACAGTCTGTAAATGAGAGAATATCATTTTAACTAATCAGTAAACAGAGATAGCAAATTCTGAGAACTATACTCAGTTTAATGAAAGATGAACAAAATGTCAATGCCAATACTTTGTGGTCGTATAACGCAAAAGACCCAATCCCTCTTTGAAACACTCGTTACTTTTCTTTCTAATTTTAAAAAGCTTGCAGTCTAAAAAATACTATAGTTAAATGCGTTAAGCCTTCTTCAAATCAAGATGAAATACCGGCAGGGCCACAAAACAACACTTTAACATCGAAAATTGTTGGATACATTTGTCTGTCGCTTTATATGGAATACATGTGACTCGTACAGTCACAGGCCAAAAGTGGGTGGAATCATGTCAGTGACACGTTTTTCTTTACCACAGTGTGTCGGTAAAGATCATAAGAACGTCACGATAACACTTCACCCACGTGACAACACCTTCGCTGCCACATTTAAGAGCGTGCGCGCTGGTATGTGCACGCGACCTATATAAGCGTATAGTATTCGTGCAGTAAGGAATCTTCGTCGTGGTTTAAATTAAATATGTATGCTCATTTACATGCTACTGTGTGTATATTTTTGTAGTTTATCCTTTCAAAGGATATAATAATAGATAGTAAACCGAATGATAACTTAGCCATAATCAATTTTTAAATTTAATTATCAATGAATAGTGCGTGTAGTATTTAGTGCTGTGGTATTTGTTACTACAACCTTCAAGGACTTTTAGTCTACCATCCGTTTCCCATACAGAAGTATCTTTTGACCGCAATTATGAGTACAGTTTCTAGCATCAAGTATCTGTTAGATTTCAGAGTCAAGAGAAAATATAGATCTCTGAATGTTCCTGCCAGCGCGTTATCCATTTCAAGCAAAGGCAGTGTAAAGTGTACATTGCGTTGCAGTTTAAATATTCACTTGAACAACTATTTCTCCGTAGTAACTTTAGGATTTCATTGTACATCTGCGTTTTGAACTAGTTCCTTCAAATAAAACCTTGCATTCCAGACTTCATAGGAATTATTTCAGTAAAGTTAACAGCACGCAAAACTTCATTGAGAGAGCTACAGATATTGGAAAAGTTTGATAAGAGACTTTCCAGATGAAGTCGGTACGTTGGGACGTCGACAGAAAGTATTGTAGGCGGCGCTTTTGTTGTTAACAAAAAGTTGTAAAAAATGTGTCGAATATGTCTGATTTTTTAATGAAGAAAATATTCTACTGCAAGCACGTAGTATAGGTTAGTAGTTTAATTGTAACCTTTCAAGCCTAGAATGTTTTGCCCACCAGCGAGACATGGTAGAACACCACAGTATGAGGACCGCTGGCTAACACGTGGTTAACGATCATTTCAAGTGACCACATTACTGCACTGACACATGGCATTTGAATTACGCAAATAAATTTTGCTAGGATTTTTAACAACAGATACTTTTTCCGAGTGTAGGCCCTATACCTCAACCCCCAGCTTGGAGATCGGGTCTGTTCTGTATGGGGTCATCATTCCTTAGTATGGTCCCAGTTCTTCAGCCCCGGGAACTCGCTGTTCATCGTGCTTCAGGACTAACAGGGGGTACCACGGGGAGATGCAACTAGGAGACTTTGTACAGTAGTCTATATGTCCGCAGGCTGGGCATTTCTCAGAGTTTTGTTGCTATACATTTTCTGGCAAGACGTGCAACTCCCAATACCCATTATCACCCATTTCTAACTATCAGCTCAGAAAAAATGAGTACGTGACTGTCGGTCGTAGTAGTCCGTGTCATTTACGAACACGGAAGAAAAATAAAGGTAACACGGAATAAACCAGGTAATCGTCAGCCTACCTAGTTGTAATATTTGATAAGAAGGAACAAGTGATACAGAGATCGTAAAGAGAAGGAAGACAAACAGTTAGGCAATTACACTCTGTGCTTTGGAACAAAAGTGAAACAAGGAAAGAAAATGAAATAAGGATTTACAAGTTCATATGGGAAAATATTTTTACGTATGGTGCGGAAGTCTGGGAACTACGGAGCAAGTAAAACAGAGAATCAAAGCTATGGAAATGGATTTTATGCCAACGCTGTTGTAATTTACATTACGTGACCGGATACAAAATGAACCAGTTAGAGACCAGATGGGTATGTGTACATCAATAAATTGATACAATAGAAGTAAAAAGCCTATACTATCTTATAGATAGTAAGATCACGTGCAAAGGACGAGGGAGTGAAAAAAATGTTAAAGTGGACACCTTTAGATCGAAGAAGAAAAGGAAGGCCAAAAAAACTTGGAAATATGGCATATCATCAGGCATGAGAGTAAGGAACCTCCGAGAAGGAGATTGAGAAGAAGAGGACTCTGGAAGCTAGGATACGAAAAATAACTTTAATTATGTTGACTTCGCAAATATGTAAATAAATGTTGCCAAAAGTAAATTTCATTTAAATATCTTGTTCTGCTGCTTCTATATAACATACTGTCTGCGCGCGCTTGTGTGTGTGTGTGTGTGTGTGTGTGTGTGTGTGTGTGTGTGTGTGTGTGTGTGTGTGTGTGTGTGTGTGTGTGTGTGTGTGTGTGTGTGTGTGTGTGTGTGTGTGTGTGTGTGTGTGTGTGTGTGTGTGTGTGGATCGTGTTCAACATTTTTAAAACTGTGTAATTAACTCTTACTCCCTAGTACACTTTTACGCTTTCCACTACGCTATCCGTTTTATGTCAACTTTTGAGATAAAATAAACGTTTTATCATTATCACAATCAACTAAAAGGACGTATATTAATTAAAATAACTATCTGAATTGTGTAGAAAATTCATTTAACGTAGCATTCATTCATTTACTCAAGGAGTTAAGTTAAAGTTTAGTATAATAGCAAAGGCCAGTGCCATAGATTTCAACAGTTACAGTCAATCTTTTGTATCTAATTCACATTAAGACATCTCTTACGTACAATAAATAGAAACTATACCATATTAAGATTATACTAGGATTAACCACCCCCACTTATTCTGAATGGTCTTTTGCTCAAAAATGCTATTGAATTCTTCAGCTACATCCTGATAATCTTACATCAGTAAGATAAAAAAAACAGTAAAAATACAAAAATAGTAACTGCAAATAGGAAATGTTTTCAGTGACGATGAAATAATACAGCAATCGAATTCAAATGTTAGATAAACCTTTCCAGTGATACCCGCTTCAGCTCAGGTTAACTGTAAGTCAACTAGAATTCAGTCGAACACAAAAACACAGGTTTTGCCGATATGTTTACCGACGTCACGTTCCCAGCATTTAAATTGCTACCAACGCGTTGTTTTGGGTTTCGAACAAAATAAAATACTACTTCCGACCTGTTGCAGATATTTCTTTTAATTTTAATTTTACTTGAACAATTTTAACGCTTTTACGCAAAATAAATCAGTTCGTTTTCGCCACTGTCAGTAAATAAATAGACTTATAAGTACATTCACAACATATTTATAATAGCCTATTTATACTCAACATTGTACAACAATAATTAACATTTATTTACTCAACATTTAAGCGAAACCTTTCAAGTCGGAGCACTTAAAATTTTATGGGAACTATATGTCGTTATAACTTTAAATGAAAAATTTTAATAAAAAAAACAATTAATTATTGTTTTAACTAAACAATTAATTATTGTTTCAACTAAACAATTATTAAAGTTTTAACTAAACAATTATTAGTGTGAAAAATAAATAAGCAATTTTGACTGTTTCATATTCGAAGGTAATGCTAAACAAAAATGATAAGCGAGGAATTTTTATATTTTTCGGCCAAGGGAAGTATTGCTATATGAAAGATGCAGGAAGCTTCTAAATTTAAAACGTTTGCTGCAATGTGTTTCAGTTCGAGGTAATTGTTCGTTAAATGAATGAATACGGCTGGAATCACCACTGCGTTCTGCGCACCACCATTTCTATTCAGTTCAAATACAGTATCTCCATAAAGATGATAATTTGTTTATAACTTTCAGATTGCATTGTTCTTCAGTAACACAAAAATAAACTTGTGTCATTATCTAATAATTTTTTCTAATTAATGAATTTTACTTAATATTACTAGCTTTAAACAACACTGGTCGGCTGGTAAGCACTATCCGCCACACATCGACGAAGACTGATCTCTCATTGGGAAGCTTAACTGGAAGTTCTCCAGTCATCGTCATTAGCATATTAAGTGTGAATTAATCTTTAAGGCCCAAAATGTATTGTTTAATTTGTTTTTGTTAAAACTGATCATTCTATTTATGGAGTCTTCTCTACCCACCTTCTTTTAACGACTTTAGGCAGATTTCGATGATAACGCTAGCTCATTCTCATAGCATTGTCAATACTTATATTAATATTATGTTAATATATTATATTATATTATTATCTTATACTTATATTATCTCATATTAATCAATACGAGATCTAATATTAATCTCATATTAGTCTATGCCAGCGTTTTCACTGGATACCAGCGTTCGTTTTGTTGAAACAACTGAGCGTTAAGAGAAGTCTAACAGTTTTCTGCCGCGTATTCAGGACATGATTATTCATTTACCTATCTGAAAATTTAACGAAGCACTGAAAAAAGAGTATGAAGATGCAAGCGTAAAAGTCAAATGCAGATATAAAAAATGAGAAGCATGCCACATGGTGCACGCCCACATGTTTGAATGTACTAATAAAAATAAAATATCGAAAACACACGGTAATAAATTTTGCAAGTCTAATGACTATTGTAATTATCATATTGATATGTGGAGGTCTGTATATAAAGAGATGAAGAAGTGAATGCCGTGGTTTCGAGTCTGGTTTGGGTTTGGGTACATTGGCTTCAGTCCCAAGGCTGACTTCAAACCTCTCCGTATACACACAGGTTACTTGATTATTTATCAGTTTTCTTACTTGTCATTGAATTACAAAATTCTTAACAACGACAAGCTGTTGGTGTATTATTCTTAAATCGAAAGAAATACGACAGTACCAACTTATTATACAATTAAATCAAACGTATGGCATTAAAAATAAATGTTTTATACATGACGGCGCCAGGACCTCCGTGATAATACTTACTTTTACTCTGAAGATACGAATTTTTGTTTAAAAAAAATGGAGATAAAAAATTTAAATGATAATTCAATTCCAATTTTAATGATGTTTCATTCAAGTTAAGTTGGTCCAGTCAGTTTTTTGAACTTAGAATGTTTAACAAAACAATACAAGCATTTACAAACAATGGACTCGACAACAATGTGTATGGCATTGTTTTCTTATACACCTTCCATCTGAGTTACTGACGCTTTTCGTCTGTTGTTAAATTCGTTTTTACGTGCATTAGTGTAATATTAAAACATAAGGCCTAATTTATTTTTTGTTTATATATAAAAACATTTTACATAGACAAGACATTGCCACTTTCATGAATTAAATATCAGTTAATTTTTAGTCCTCATTACACTATGGTTTATTTATACCTATAAAGTATTCCTTGTAATAATGAGATATTATAACCCGTTAGGAAAATTGAGAGAAACATTGCACTGTATTTACAATTCTTCTCCTTCCGTCTCCTAGTTTATCATTCTACCATAAAAACCATCACCACCATCCCCTCACCAGCTACTCCAAAGCCACCACCACCGCCACTACTACTACTACTACTACTACTACTACTACTACTAGGCCTACTACTATCGCTCCTAATTCTACTACTACCGCTACTATTACTGCTACTAATACGGTACTACTACTAGTACTTCGATAGAATAAAAATTATTATTATTATTATTATTATTATTATTATTATTATTATTATTATTATTATTATTATTACTGCTACAACTTATAATGAAACAACAAAATTATAAGGTATCGTCCTTAAGACAGCTGTGCACCTTAACTTGTTAATGTTCACCACACGCACGAATATTTCTCACCCAATGCCGAGAGTAAATTTGTTGTGCGTTAGTTGCGTCTGAGACGAGGGAAACACCAGCTGTTTGTTTATCGACATGCTCTGTCTGCTGACACAAGTTCTACCTTTTCACAAAGACTCGTAATTAATGTAATTAATTAATTGATATTCATAATATCAATTAATGTAACGAAATTAAACACCAGTACACAAACCTTACTGAATTTTACCCTACACGCAGCACCGTTACAAAATGTGAGCCTTTAGAACATAATTTACACAGTAAGGAATTCGGACTATTATAAGTCACGTTTATTCAAGATTATGCAAATCTTGGTAATATTGGTTACAAAATGTACAAAAATTATCAGAATACAGCCCAATGTTTGCCGATTCTTCATAAATGAAACTGTGTAAAAAAATTAATTAAACTTGAAATTCTAAGTAAGTTTGACTGTAGTACTCTCATATAAATAGTAATATTGTTCTTTCCTTTTATTTAGCTAATTCTGAACTAACAAAGTGTTATTGTTAGACAGAATATTTGCCCATTGGTACAATTCGCATTCTACCTTTCGGAGCCATTCTGGCGAACGATGTAATTTACATAAACGTTTTTCTCGTCCTGTATTTGGCGTTCCAGTTACAAAACCCTGAACATCCGACTAGCAATTCCGCAAATGGTTAAGGCACATGAAGTTACTGTAACTATTGCACTTCTGTAATCTATAATTCTAAAAGAACAGTTGCGCTCACGGAATAAGTAAAATGTAATTTTAAGTTTTTATTGCAAAATGATGTTCTGTTTAATTCAAAATTAGTGCACTGTTGTGAGTAATAATTCTTTTTTCTTGAAGTAAATCTTATTTTATTAAAATATTAATAGTAAACTTTCAATTTTATTTAATAAATATAATACTACTTTCGTAGACTGTTTGCTATGGTGACAAAAATTTTAATGATTCAAAGTTGATACTCAAGTCAAATTTAATACGATTTAAATAGTTTTATAATTGCTTTTTATATATGTGTTTTATGTTTTGTAATGTGACATCAAAAATACTCAAAGAATAAAGGTATAAATTATATACACCACAAGAACACAATAAACCTTAATCAACAAAAAGCCAACAGGAACCAACCAGCATGTATGTAGGCCTACCTGACAAGATTAAAAATCAACATGGTTGACGATGAACATATTGCTTAATGCTCGAAACATGTTCCAAGAAAAGAAAAAACGTCTTGATTGTACTAATGTAATACTTTTTTTCAGTAGTTTTTGTCCACAGCACACGTAGTTCAGTGCATTGTATGACAGTAGTTAACCACGTAATCCCATCCTCTCCATCTTGTCAAGGACCGTCATCGTGTATGGACATATATAACGACTAGGCGCGGATAGAAATGTAAAAATCCAAAACATCCGTACACTTATTTCTAAATGTTAACTTTTGTATTACTTTGCGAGTCCCGTTCTCTCTCTCTCTCTCTCTCTCTCTCTCTCTCTCTCTCTCTTTCTCTCTCCCTCTCTCTGTGTTTCTCTTTCTTTGCCACCTCACTTGCACATGTAGTGCAATGTTACTTTCCTATTATCACTTCTTCGCCTTCGCCTTCAGCTGAACGAACGTCTCTCCGATAAATACAAAAAGTCATTCAATATTACAGTAATTACAACAAATTTCATAAAAAGAAATTATATGACAGTCACTAACTTTCCATAAATAAGAAAATCTATTCTGCGTAACAAAATCGACGCGTTTATCAGTATTATTCATTGCACGCGGGCGAGTACGTCTATGCTTGACATTGAATACTGTAGACCTATACATAGATTTAAATTTTAAGTACAAAGTTTCCCAAGCCTTTTTCATAAAATATTATACTTCTACAGTCAACGTGTATACTCGTCCCACTCTTCCATACCCACACCACTACTCATACTCACAAACATTCTTTGCATCATTGGTTCTTTCCGCACACACCTAACGACTCTCTCTCCCTCCCTCCCTCCCTACCTCCCTCCCTCCCTCCCTCTTTGACTCAATTAACAAACTAAAAATAACATTTAGCTTTTAGTTTAATACAGCATGTAATAAATTCATTTAAGATCCTTTATAAAAGTACATATGTAGGCCTGAATCTGAATGGTAGGTTCTCAGGTGACATTCCAATAAATAAGCGAGTTAGGCAGGGATGTTGTGTTTCCCCAATCTTGTTTAATATATACATTGACGACATGTTGAGAGCATGGAAATCCAGAGTGACTTCGGGAATACAGCTTAAAAAATTGATTTGTATGGGTTCCCTGGTAAATGCGGATGACGTAGTTCTTATTCAAGAAAATTAGGATGATTTACAAAGAGCTATGTTTCAATTATAAGAAGTGGCAAGAGAGTACTCACTGACAATATCAGTAAGAAAGACCAAACCCGTGGCCTTTAAAGGTAAGTATCTAGTGAGAACTAAGATAGTTATAAACAAGTTATAAACAGCACTTTAGAACAAGTGAGCCGTTTCAAATATCTCGGCTGTGAAGTAAGCTATGAATCTGAATATGATATAAGAGAGAAGATAAATAAATTTAGGAATATTTGTGGTACGATTCTTAGAAATAAAACAAGACACAGCACAAGGATTAAATTTTACAAGACAATTGCAATACCCACGTTGATTTATGCGAGTGAGGCGTGGGTCATGGCAAAAAAGGAAAGCGGCAAGATTCAGAATGCACGAATGCAGTTTCTTCGAAATACTTTAAATTATACATTCCAAGATAGAATAAGGAATGAAGATACAGAGCAGAACTCAAAGTAAAGGATATAAATGAAATTATTTCAATTTACAGAAGACAATGGTGCGATCATCTGCAAAGAATGACAGAGGATCGATTGCCGAAAGCGGCACTGAACTACAAAGCCATTGGTAGAAGAGACGTGGGTCGTCCGAGGATGAGATGAGTGCCGGAGCAGGTTTATATAACCTAATCCTTGAAGAGGAGAAGAAGAAGAACAAAAATAACATCTAAAGACTCTGGCTAATTGAAATTAATAAATGTAGCTTGTATACGACCACTGAATCTTAAAGTAATTCAGAGAAGTACATAATTATATAAATGTTTACATGATCAGTTTACATATAGGCGTAAGACTTTCTGAAAAAACTACAGACTGTTAAAAGTTTGATTGTAAAGTCTATCATTATTAGCACAAAATTTTCGTCTTCTGTAACGTCTCTATCGGTACCACATAGCTGTTCGTATAACCCGCATTGTTCGCTATACTGATATCGCCTGCAGTAACGTACCCTCATTATTACGTCCTTCGTATCTCTAGCTTTCTACACTTTCATTAAGTTCAGTAATTACTGTGCTACATCTGTTTCAGGCTGAAATTCTCAAAACGTACAAGTTCGATATTCACCGTCTAAAAGAGAAGCGTCGCAATTTTTCTCTGTCCATCACTTCGTATTGTTCTTACGTGTCTCTTTTCTATACCAAACATCAGGTCGGGATTGTACGTATTTCAGTAGCGCGGTTTCCAAGTCTGCAGAACCTTCTAGATTGGCATTTTTCAATTCATTTATCTTTTTAATTTGTTTTCGAGGATTACGATCGCTACAGTTATATTCTATTTCCTGTACTATGCATGCATTAATATTATTCCATTCCCGTATATCTCCACTGAAGACGTAGATCACTTCTCAGAATATAAGAAACGTTGAATCAGACCACTAGAAAATGTTTGGCAAATAATTGAATTGGTAAGAATAAACTCGAAATATACAAAAGGCGTTATGCGTCATTTGTATTACGTAAAAATTTTTCGATTCACAGACTCGCCGGTTGTGTTAGTTTAACTTAAAAAATAATTCTACTTGCTGATTATTATGATTCATGGGATAGAAACCGAGAACAGGTACTGGTTGTAATTTTAACTTTTGCCCTCTAATTAAGTAATTCGGATTTTAATTCTTGTCTGATTTTTATTTTAGTGATGCCAGTGTAGCAGTATTATTTGAGAAATTAAAAGGGTTTTAAAATTATAATTCTTGTATTCACACACAATTTTTCTTACTGTTAATTTTCAGAGTAGGGAATAAGAAGAGCGGAGCTTTAATTTCTCTTTATTGAATCTTTAATCAAACACGCCTACCTATGTTAAATATGATTACCTATAGTCTGCTCTTAAAATTTACAAGTTCCTAGACCGATTTAAAAAAAAAATTACTTGTTTAACCATTTGAATTCACGAGAGAATAATCAACCAAAAGAGCGAATGAAACGGAATATTCTACTTAATAACAGCTTACAACGACCACCGGCAGACAGTATGTTGTTCTGTCAGCTGGAGGAAATAATCCTGTAAAACTGTATGCCACTTGTAAAATTTACTTTTATTGGTCATGTAATTAAAATGAAACTGTTGACCATTTTATTTGTAGTTCACAACAATCACATGCATGTCCACGTGTGCACGTGCACGATCACGCACATTCATACAATTTAAGTATGTAAATTTAAAAATAAAGGACTAGACAATAAAATAAATAACACAGTGTCAAAGACAGATGCAAACAAGATGAGCAGAAAACTCTGTGATACGTGTGATTGAACATTAATTTAATATATGCTTTTTGTGTTACCTGCATTGTGTGATATCTAACGGCAAATGGCGGAGAGGCTGAATTGAGAAGCTTTATAAAGCGAAGATCATAATGTCATCTACTGGAAAGAGTACATAACTCGGACGATCGTTGTAAGGGTTAGAATTCAAATTTAACGGGGTTCCGCATTGACCGAACAACGAACTCTGAACTATCTCATACAAAACAGCACAATAGAACCAGACGCAGGTAAAATAAATAATCAGAAGGAAATTCTTTAGAAAAACAAACATTACGTTTTCGGATGTTAGCAAGAACAGCAAAAGGATAAAAGTACTAAACGGTAGGAGTACGGAAGAAATGAAAAAACATGCTAAAATTTTTTTAAATGACAAGCGTTACACGAAAGAGTTAAAGAATAACTACGAAAAACGTGTGAAAAAATTCACTGTAACACTTTAAAACAAAAAATGAATCAAAACTTCGCTGCCATACAGTATTATAATTCTTCTGACGACATGCTATCAGGTCTACAGATTGTTTCGTCCCACGATACCCCGTTCATCTTAGATACTATAAAAGATGTAAATAAAGGAAGTATGATATTTTTCAGAAATTTAGAGTAAGACGGGAACAAGAAGAAAAAATTTAATAATGTTAGAGTATATTATGGTGTAGGAATCTAAATGTAATAATGTTAGAGTATATTATGGTGTAGGAATCTAAATCTAATAAAGTTAGAGTATATTATGGTGTAGGAATCTACATGTAATAATGTTAGAGTATATTATTGTGTAGGAATCTAAATGTAGTAATGTTAGAGTATATTATGGTGTAGGAATCTAAATTAAACGGCAAAAAGCCGCAAAACCAACCAGAGAAAGTAATCTAATTGGGGAAGAAGATATTTACCCACATAAACACTTATAAAATTAAATGGCTTTCTCCAGACTAAGATACAGATAACCACGTTACCTAAGTTTTCTTGCGAGCGTTCGATTTCAGAGCTATAAGTCGGGAGACGACGATAGTGGCTACGCTATGGAAACGTCAAATCAGACCCTTTGAGAACCAAAACTATTACGCCAATCCTGCTAATTGGAAAAATAAGTGTACTAGTCTTTCGGAGAACAAAAAAATTTGCAACAGTCCTTTTGAGGGCCAAAAAAATCGAGGAACGACCTAAAGCACGCACGCACACGCACACGCATTTATACCTTTCAGTGTTTAATTGAATACTTTTCTCTTCATGCGTGCACTAACTTTGACCATTTTTCGTATACTTTCCTAGTACTTTCGTTGTTATTGTCAACCCTTTTTCCGTTTTTTCCATACCTAACTTCGTGCATATTTTTCACCCGTATCTTCTCATTCATTCGTTTCATACGCCCCTTCAACTTTGATTAACCATTGGACTCTTCTATTTTTTCAGTGCTCCTATCTTCTTGCAAACACCCATAACTCACAACCATATATGTATGTTGAACTTTGTATATAGTATTAATTACTGTTATCCTTCCTTTATTAACAGTATTAAATACTGTTAGTTTTCCTCGATAATTCTCTTTTACTGATTTCTTCTTGATGCTGTTAAATATTAATGTAATTTTATTAATTGTTTGCTAATATCTTAATACGTAACACTGGTATTTATTTAGTTGTAAGATTTATTCTCGGTTAATTTGTAATACATTAACTAATGTTACTTTTCTATTACCGTACGTGAATACTTTCTTGAACTTTCACTACCCATGTCCCATATGTAATTGCTTAGGTTTAGGTTAGGTATAGAGTCCTTAATAATCTAATGCGATCACCTTGTCTTTTTCCTTCTACAGTCTTAAATTCTGTTGTTTTCTTACTTTTATACATTACGCAATACGTACTTTTGCACTTTGTATAAAAATTTTCAGTAGCTCCTTCCTGGGTACTCCTTTCGTTACTAGAATACCTCGTATGCTTTGTGTTTGTAATGTGTCGAATGCTTTTCCAAGTCACTAAATCCTCTTGACTTGTTTGCTAGCGTTTTCTCAGTTCTTTGCTACACAGATTCTGCACAGCGTGTCTTTGAAAACAAGTTTACTCTCGGTATATTTTGCTGTTTCTTACATCTCTTTATATTGGGTTGTGTTACTTCTACTTTACGGATTTTGTCCTTCCGTCCGTGCCATGTTTCATATTTCTATTAAACTTTGTTCATTCCGCACTCACATCCTTCAACATTTCTGAAGCGACCCAATAAAATAAAAAAAGTTTACCATTTTTAACACTTTTAAAACTACAGTCACTTCCTCTACTCTAGTACTATTGACGTCTTCTCTTATTGTCTGTGTACTGCGCTATCGATTTTGTCACCTTTGTGCACAGTAATTGCTGAAATTATTCTTCGTTTTTCAGTGAATATTATGCACCCCCATCTGTAATTCTCCTATCATGTGATACTATTTATTCTTATACAATTCAAGATCTTGTAGAGTAGGTACTGATTTTCATTACTTTTTACAATCTGTCAAATTGCTATTACTTTTCTTCTTTGGCACTTGTACCACTTCTTCCACTGGCTACTAATCTAAAGGTCCCAGGTTCCCATAAAGTCAAGGCGCGTTTTTCAGCTCCTAGATCGGTTCAGCCTTTGGAAATGAGCATCTAGGATAATATGCTGGAGTATAGTCGGCAGCTGAAGTGTAGTGCTTGCCACACAAAGCTGCACGGCTCACCTACCCTGCCTTGCTTCTACACTGGTTACAGTTACGTGTTAAACAAGAATTCCCTGTTATTATTATCCTCGATTCCACTACATGGGATGCTTCATTTTACCACTTTTCTTACGTCCTGCCGACAAATTTCACTCGGATATGACGAATACCACGAATATGGCCACTTGGAAAGAAGAAGCACTTGTACGCGCGCGCGCGAGTGTGTGGTAATAAGTAGGATACCGATCATCAAATGTGTGATAACATGAAAACATACGTGTGTACGTAGAATTGGTGACAACCATCACTACGTAGATCAATTGATTTGTTCATTATTAGAATTCAGATTAATATCGTCAATAAAAGAGTTGTCATCGTTGAGTACACGAGCACCGAATGTCTCCAAACGAGCAGTGCGCGAAATACCCTTGTAGAACAGTATTAAAATATTAGTGGTTTTTAACAATTGTTGATAGCGAATAAGGAATATAGTTATGACGATGATATCCGGAAGATACTATAATGAATACTAGACATTGGTAACACACCTGTGCAATTGTTACAGTCGTGTGTAGAGCGAAGAGAAAGAGAGAAAAAAAAAAAAAAATATATATATATATAGAGAGAGAGAGAGAGAGAGAGAGATTTGTAAGAACAAATGTTGTGTAATATATTATGAAGAAAGATACAGATGTATGGTGTGTGTGTGTGGGGGGGGGGTGGAAGGAAGCTGTATAATTAACAAGAGTAGTTAACGAATGACGTAAAAGTAAATCCTTCATTATCCGCCTGTATATAATTAAAACACTTGTTTGAATGAGAACCAGTTACCAAACGAATTGTTGAACTTATCTCTGTAATCCTTCCACAAACAACAAAAACCTTATTATATTGTTTATTAATTCCAGTTATGCTGCACACGTCTTACGATGCTGGAAAATTGCTTCACATTTATTACTGAATCGCGTCCCATGAATAATAATGTTTTTAATTATGAAACTTGAAACAGTTTCGGTCCAAATAAATGTGCTTAATTTGCGTCCATAATACGGGCGCTGTGCGTGTGTCAGCATTGGCGTCCACCACGATTGTACGCAGCAACTTTTGAACCAACTATACAGTAATTACATACATAACAAAAACATTTAAATTAAATCCAACCTGCCCTAATCGGTCTTTTTAATAATAAAAAAACCATGTCTAGACCCAAACTCGTTACTTTACATAGTTCTTTATAATAAACATTATTTTCAAATTTTGTAAAAAGAAAAAGAGATTTGAACATTTTCGAAGTCATTAGTAAAGTTATAAAAGTGAAATCAACCGCGTTGTTCACTTATAAAAATCATAAACGTTTAACAATACAAAATTATTTCGTATTGTAAATGTTACCACAGCACTGAAAATTTAAAAAGCAAGTACTGAAATGGACGATTACAATTGTATAACATGTAATTGCGTCCTACTGCCGAACGTGTATTCTATACGAATTAAATTTACCCGTGAAAAACGTGTAAAAAGTACTGGAGCAACTTTCTCATAATAGTATGAACTGCAATATAAATATTTTTCACGCTTTAAATCTGTTAATAAATATATTTTAGATAAAGTAATTTTTTGTAAGTAAGGTATTATGTTTTGTACTCGCTAATTTTTAATGCCTGTACTGCATCTCAATAAATCAAATAGCCTACGCGTACATTACACTTCAAGTCGTGTAGTACCGTTTGTAGAGTACACGCTGGTACTCTGAACGATGTGTGCGAATGGTCGATGTTTTGGAGGGTGTACCACGACACCATATGGTATAGAGGAACAACAACACCTACACCTACCTTGATGACGCTTTTGGAAAACTGCCAAGAGAAATCTAACTCAAACCTACTCCCTCCTTCTTGCCTCTGTAACACCAAACTTCTCTAGGCAATAAAGTAACAAATCATTCTAATAGCCGTGACAAAAAAATAAAACCGACCTGAATTTTAACCTCTGTGTTGGCTGTCTTACAGATTAAAAACCCTGGAAGGGTAAGGAGATATTGTTGCTTTACTTCATCAGCACTTCTATTGTGTTTATATCATGCATTTATTGTAAGCAGTCTGTCAACATTATGTTTCAGAAGCAGAAGAAAGAGTAGCCTGTAGAGTATTTAGGGAACGACGTTTGGAAAAAAATATAGTGACATCGAAATATTCAAAGAGAACTCAATGTAGACTTAACAAATTTTACTGCATCTGGAAGGACTTGTTTTATTTCAGCTTGGCTTTGCAGTTAAAATTCTGAGATGTAGAAATACGATTTACAGAATTCGATTAATATTTATTAATTATGAAATTGCAAATTTGTTATGAGATTTATGTTAGTTTTACAAAACGTTCCCATTTACCCGTGGTCGGAGAATTTTACTGTACTTTACTGCATGGACAATAAATATGTACATCTTCGTCTAGGAATTCTCATGTAGGCCTACCTAGATCACTTTTACCAATCTTCCTCATTCTATTCGTAGCCCCTTTTCTATTGTCAATTAGTCTATTTTATGTTTTTATCTTATGCCATTAACTTGATCATGACGTTTTAAGTTTCAGCGTTAAAGTAGTTTTCACACAACTCCGCGTCATGTATACAGAAATACATAATATATATAAAACCTTTTATTGTATGAGAGTATATTTTTAAGAAAGACGACCCTACCTAAAACGTAAACACTGATGACGTCACCGTGCTCTCTGTGTGTGTGAGCGCGCGCGTGAGTTTTGTACCATTATTAACTCATGTCTGCCCACTACTTACTGAGCGACGACCCCCCCCCCCATTTATTTTCCAGTAATTTCTGTCTAAAGATAACTTTGTTCAGTTCACGTTTGCTTTTCTGATCAGTAAGTCACTGGAAAATATAAAAGCTGATTAAAAATTACGTCTTAAACACGACGATAGATGCTTGTCCTTCACAATACTATACTAATGTTTCTAAAGACGATTCATTCTGGCCCATTAGATTGAAAATTTATGACACTGAATCTCCACTGTTTGTATTATTTTGCCTAGTTGTTTCTCTTAATTCACATAGAGGAATTAAACTGGAGAAATTCTAAACAATTCCTTTGTGGTCTGAGTATTCAAAAAAAAAGAGTCAAATACTACAAATCAGTTTCATTACTGCCGTCTCTGAAAGTTTTTCTGCATTATTGTCATTAATAGAGTTAATAGAAAATTTACAGTTAGCAGTCACCTGATCAAGAAGGATTTAGAAGTAACCAAAGCATGAAAGCTTGTCTATAAGCATTAAACCACATCAAAAGCATGGAAAACCACTTTGCATTGCACCTGTTGATGACAAAAAAGTTTTTGATTCGGTCTACATAAAAGATGAATTAAAGGCCTTAATAACGAGGGAAAGAGATACTGCATGTTCTGTCTGAAAACTCCACACTCAAAGAGCAAGAAAACACAGGAACTAAAATAGATGGAAAATATATCTTTAAAATACTGAGATTAAAGCTGTGAGTGAAAATAAAGTCTCTGTATAGAGAAGATAGTTAATGAGCTCAATCAGAAAAGCGTTGGTCTGAGAATATGTTCCGGCGCAATGAGTAAACCATTTTAGTAAAGTAGCAACGGCTTTGAAGATGACAGTTGATGATCAATGACTGAAGATTAATTTTTTGTCAAAATAATTTAAAAAAAATTTACATGCAGTTGGTAGAAATTGTCAAACGAATAAGGTCAGAACGGACTACCTTTGAAAAATGAGCAACATTCTGAGATAACAAACTTCATTTCTGTTTAAAAAGAATATTTTTAATCATTGCCTCAGCGTCTCCTGCAATACAGGAACACCTGTTCCTGAAGGTACAGGCACTCACATCACACACAAAAAGATAGATGGCTGCACAATCTTCCATCAATATACGTTGCGGCCCGGATTATGTACGGTGGATGTGGGTTAATGGTAAGAAGTGTTTTCCGTACGCAGAGCTTCGCCAGCATCGATAGCACAGCGTAGATGAACTACCCTTTCTTCCTTACTTTAAAACTATCCATGGTACAAATATGCAATATACCATAGGCTGTTATATAAATTTACCAATATTCTGTATACCTACAAGAAGTATAATATTTAAGAGCTACATATTATTTGATCATTAACGTTTTTATAAAAAAATGTTGCTAAAAACTGAATTAGAAAACCCTTTTTATAATAAAACTAACTAAACCTAATTCAAATATCTGGTAAATAAAATTAGTAGACAAAGAAATAAACAAATCACGACTAAAATGCATTTAATGTCAAGTAAATAGACAATAAACACTTTGCAGCCTATCGTCAGTATATCGTTACTGTTAACATTGGTTGCAGCTGTAAACTTCATATTTGAAAACCTAAACATAAACAACAATTTATTTTTTACATTTACGTGTTTAATGTATATCAGTTTAACCGTTCCCCATAAACTCATAGATACGATTATGAATTAATTATGTACTCGATCGTGTCTTTTTCAGTGAAATGAATATTAGGCACTGTAGTAAAGTAAGCTACTGCTGCTGTATCTTACAAGTACGAGTCACTAGTAATCACACTCGATTACATACCATCTTATATGTAAATATATTACTAGCATTGTTTCTGTTACTTCATTGTCAACCTCGAATCTCTCTTTCCGGCTTGCCGATTACTCTATACTTCTATTAAACTACAAATATACTCCTATACTTCGGTTAAAATGTTTATTTTTACTCTACATTTTTTACTACATTGGAGCTTTTATTTTAGAAAGTCATATTCTGCAAGTGATTGAAGTTTCTGTGCCAAACCGTTGAAATAAATGCAACATATGGCCAATTAAATTTTTGAAAAGCAAATTATAGGTTGAAATAAAATATTAAACTGTTAAAAAACAAATAAAGTTTTTAAAGTATTCTGGGTAACGTCACGTCGTTGCTGAAAACTAAAGGATATCAAAGCTAGCAAAAGAAGTGGCAATATACCTTAACGTATTAAAGGTATACAGAAATAACTGTGTCGCATAAGCAGTCGCTACACCAAATTGTTGATTTTTGCTAACTACAACAGGCGGTGTAAATGCTACGATTTAAATGGTGCGTATCTCAAGGAAGGTAGTGACAGTATAGGTGTAGTTGTCTGTCTACCAATCCGAGTACATGACAGCGTTGCAATTCACCTTTACTCTGCAACGTCTGTTATTTAATACATTTTTGCATTCCAGTGCGAATGCACCCGCACTCATTTTAAAGTTACGTAACACTCTTTATTTTTTAATAAGTGTTTTGAGGTCATTTGAATACAAAATAAACTCATCACAGTTTGTTGGGCAAAACAATATCGGTGTGTTAATGGAAAGTGAGAATAGACCGTTGGTCATACACACACGTAAGCAGTGAAAACTATTTACTTAACCAGTAAAATGATTATAATTACTGATAAAAATGAGTTTCAAACGAGTAAAGAGACGGTCACTGTAAGTATGAGGAGGGGTTCTCAAGTTTCCACAATAGGTAACTTGTTCTTGGTTCGTGATTCTTGTAGAAATAAGCAACTAACTTACTGTTCGACGTCTTCTGCACTCTTGTGTCTCTTACTTGTAATTCGACTTTTTGTCGGCTGGCAATATAGACTTTTCAGTATTATTTGTTGAGTTTACGCTGCTCTCTTGATCGCGACACGTCAAAGGACGACTGTACCGGCTTCGTTGCTGGTACACGTGCACACAAGTTTTGGTACAACCATGCCCGTCAACGTTTCTGGCATTCAGAAATACTTTACTTTTTATCGTTATTTCTCATCTACAGTAATCCGTTCAGTTTGGCTTGATTTTTTTCAGTTAAGATGAGGAACACCGTTTAAGCACTTGAAAATTCTGAAAAATTTTCAGTGACACAACAGTTAAAAAACGAAAATTAATTATAACAATAACAACTAAATAACGTGGTGTGCTGACTGGTGCCGAGTTGTACGCTTACGCGCGTGTAATACAAACTTTGACATCTCTGAATATGACATAAGATGTGAAACTAAACAGAGCTGATTTCGTCCACGTCAGTACAAGCGACTGATTCTTGTTTATCATTTTATATTTTATGAAACCATGTATACCATTGTTTTCTTATCATTTCAGATTATCATCGAGTACAGAATGTGGAAATGTTCGTAAATATATTTATTTTTAAAACCTATGACGTTATTTACAAATCGGAGAGACAATTAGCATTATACTATTCAGTCGCTGTATTCATTGGTTTTCTCCGAATCTGCTAACTCAATGAGCAACAATAAATAGAATATTTCTAATGACATAAATTCCGGTATTCAACAGGATACAGGTTTTACACAACCTAATCACCTAATTTATTGTCAATAGAAAAAATACGAAGCCATGTGTTACGTATTACACAGCTACAAACTAAATCCAACAGATCTAATCCCTGATAAAATTCCAATTATTTAACTTTGTATTTAATTATTAATTAATGACTCTACAATAGTTGTGAATCGTATGAATTATTACTGTTATTAGCGCCATAAAACTTATTGAATCATTAAGCCATAAAACTATATTATGGAATCGTTTTGGAAACATCGTATTACTTTCTTAATTGTTATTCGATTTTTATTTCAAAACTAAATTTTTGCACACACAACAAACACCAAAAAATAAATAATATTAAAATAAGATTATGCTATCTTAAGACACACACGGGCGCGCCCAAGAACACCAATGTAAAAGAAATAGGTGTTTGTAGAAATATTTTTATGCGTATCTCTGTCTACGTTTTGTTTATTATTAAATACATTCCCAACTACAGTAGTGTTACAATGTATTGTAAAAGTGTGTGTGTGTGTGTGTGCGCGCGCGCGCGCGCGCTAATATATGTATGCATGCATATACATGCGCCCGTTTGTGTT
This sequence comes from Magicicada septendecula, assembly GCA_034769895.1. NCBI lineage: Eukaryota > Metazoa > Arthropoda > Insecta > Hemiptera > Cicadidae > Magicicada > Magicicada septendecula. The sequence goes on along the minus strand of CM068367.1, from coordinate 879,776,930 downwards.
ACCAATTACCTAATTTATGATATGATTTACAAAGCGATTTCTGATTAACCCTAATTATTTGCAATTATTAACAGTCGCGTGAGTATCTACAGGTAAGAAAGAGTACACGTGTGAGTTAACTTGCTGTCTATACGAACGTTTATTTCAGTAACTCTAACATCTGCAACGTGTTTAAAACATGGTACTGCGGGAAAAAGGAAAATGAGTTTTCTTGTTTAACTGTCATCTGTAAATAATTTAATCGTTTGTTATTATTTCATAGATGTGGTGTAGGCCTACATAGCGCTGCGTATCGACATGCGCACCCGTGTAACTGTTAGACAGACATAGTCAGACAGACAGAAAGCCAATGAGAGAAAGAGAAGAGACAGGACATTGTATGCGAAAGAGAGAAGACAAGAGGACATTTCGCTGATTGATTCAATAATTATAATACAATGGGCTCGGCGATCTCCCGCTGGTTCTTGTTACTGTACTTGCTTAACCGGTTGCAAGTTTTGTTTTTCCCTATGACAGTGCGATGTGGAGGGGCAGTGGAGAAGCTCCATCCCTTCCCGGTCGCGCGGTTTCGTATTGTAATCCAAATGTAGTTCATTTTGTAGTTACCAAACTTTTACGTCTATCTGAAGGTTTCTCACTAGTATGTTTGTGTATGATATTACAAAATATTACAATATGTGATACGATATATTACAATATTACGCGTGTATATATATACATATAGCCTAAAGTCTTCAGCAGCTTTGTTTCAATCCCCAAATTTCACTGTTCTTACTTATTCATTTCTAAAATGTAGCCATCGTTGTCCAGAATCTGAATGGGTCTTAGTATTTACGATTTTCTGAGATTTTTCTTTAATTTTAAATCCATTCTATCTTGCCTATCCATGTGTTCGTTTTGTTTTTTGATCTGATATAGCCTAGGTAAAACGAACAAAATTTTGTAGACTTAACAGATCAGGCAAACGTAAATCGTTTGTCGTGGTCGTACCGTTGTAGACAGGATTTTCACACAAATAAGGAGAAATTGTTAAACTGCACAAAATCTTTCGTAAATAAATGTATTTTCAGATAAAAATAGCATATGTATTTCAGGTGGTTTTGTTAGGTAGCAAAAATTAGTAGCTACTTATCAGATAATTGCACAAGGTCGTGATGCGACGATGCGACCGATTCAAAAGCTTGTACTGTTGCATGGAAAACTCTCGTAAAAATAATCCACCAACTAATCTTCCAACAAGTCTCTGTTAAAATTAAAAGCGACATTTCTTAATTATGTAATTGATAAATACATACAGATGAGTCGTTATGTCTATAATGACTTAACCTTGGCTATAAGGCAAGATCTGCGTGGCTTATAATGCATATCTCATTGATATAAGTAACATATTATTACACGTTACACATATAACATTGAATTAGTGTTACACAAAATACATAATGTAAAATTTAAATGTATTACCAAAAATTAATGGGTGGAGGTTTAAATTTAGTTCGGAAACTAAAGTAAAAGCATCCAGCATTTGAATGTATTGTGAGACAGACTATATATAACGTAGGATGTGGGCGACCTAAACAAATTTGGGAAACGAGTAGTGATGGGATAAACAGACCTTGAAGAGCAGTCCGGAAATCATAGTCAAGCAACCGTGACGAACACAAAACAATACCAGTGCGAAAATGGCTTTCAATAGTGAAATTTATTTAAAACTAATTCTGGCTTTAATGGAAATTACTTTAACCAGCTGGAGAGGCAGAGTATGTCAGAGTGTTAACGATGTACTGCCCAATTCACAAATTTACGTCTCCCGAATTTTTACACGTTTACTTGTATTTAATTACCGGTACGTAACCAAAATCTTATTTAATTTGCCTATAAAAATCACCAATTTTTACTAGTTACTCGTGTAACAAAAATTAAAATTAAATAATCCATACAATTGTTCTATATTTAAAGTGAAATGTGGTATTCGATATTGTCGATGCCCCTCAGTTAGCATTTACCTCTGATTTCATCGATTACTTTTTTAACACGTAAAGTACAAAATTAAAAAATTTGTAAAGATCTTGTCGTCTCTATTTAGAATACTATAGAGTGCTCTATAAAATTTTATAAACTGATTTTTAAAAATTTAGAAAAGTTAACACCACAATTTTAAATACGTCTGGTCCATTTATTTAAACCATACAACTGTATATACCGAATCGCTAGTAGTAGCTGAATTGATCAGTTACAAGCACGAAACATACTTACACAGAAATTTTTTACCATACAAAAAATATCGTGTTTAGATTAATTACTGAACGTTAAAAGAGTAATATTAACAGTATGTTCTAATAGAATGTCGTTAATAACATGTATAAATTAGAGGCGACAATGACTGTACTGCAAACAGTTTGTGTCCAATAACGACAACACGCGACACCGTTATTGTATTTTACAACAAACATCGATTTAATATTATATCGACGTAAAATGTGTTGTAATTACCTTAAATCTACATCAATCAGTTTAGATCATAAACAATTTTTAGTTTAGATTTTGCGAAATATTATGATAAAATAAAACACAAAATGAGAATAAAACCGTCAGTAAAAGCGCTACCTAACCCGTCAGTAGCTTTAAAACTTTACTGAAAGTTAATTTTGTGCAAATGTGCGTCGAGAGTTTGTCTGACGGTTGCTGATTGGTCCATTGTTTCGCTGTCCTGTCACGTTATATAGCCGTCTATGGTAAGTTGCCTCTAATTATTTCAACGTTTAACGTTTAAGCGTACAGTCTTAATTATTATCACTGATGTCAATTTATGTTTGCTAGCTATTTAATTAATATTAGTTGAAAATATTTTACTTACGTCAGTCTTTCAGACTTGTCAATGTTGGAAGGTTGAGAGATATTTTACGTTAATGTAGTAATTATTTTTTGCTAGTTAAATATGGGTTCTTGGTACCACAGATGGAAAAGGTTCTTAACCGAACGGAAGAATCTTAACAGTTTGGTAGAAAGAGTAGAAGGGTCGTGTTTTAAATAAAGGGTTTCCACAGTACTCTCTGAAATAATGAACGGTAATTTGAAGAAAAATATTATTAACTAATTAACCTACTATTTCAAAAAATCCAACAGTTAGTTTTCCTCGATCCAACAGTTTCCGCAAAAGTGATCAAGAATTTATTGGAGTTATAGATGATGAACATATTTAACTTAAAGGAAGATATAATTTCAGATAATATTGTCAACAGCTAATTCGTCGCTATTACATTCCGTTTACCTGTGTCATCAACGTTTCTACCGTCTAGACATGCCTGCGCCTCGTTGAATTTATTGTTCGCATTGCACAGCATACACTATATAATTATAGTATAGGTCTAATAATACGCGGTTTTGTTTGAGCAAAAAAGTCTAGCATGCTAGCTCCAACATTTTAAATCAAATTGAAATGGCTCGCCTTCAGACGGAACTTAATAAAGTAATAAAATGAATAATAATCATCGTTATAAACAATAAATACATAGGCATATAATAATAGGGCTTTTACTTGTGAGCATAATTCAACAAAAGTCTGTTAATATTTGTTTCTAAGACATTCAGTTTCTCTTATTAGAATCTAAATAACAGACTTTTGCCATCACAATTAAATTATAAGAGCCAAGTTTCGCCCATCCAAACAATTGGCAGCCGTCTTCAGGTTAACTAGAAACGAATACATGATGAATATAAGTAATAAATAATACTCTATCAACGAGTGGCATAGAGTAAAAAAATAATAATAAATGTGCATTACAACAAAGAGTGTTTGCTGCTTTGGAGTTCAGGATACACGTTTCGCAGCCGTAGGTTAGGATGGGTCTTATTATTGATTTGTAGGTACATCCTTAGTTTCGTGTTTCTGTGGATGTCTTTGGATCTGAAGATACTTCATGTTGCGAAATATGCTTTATTGGCTTGGACTATCCTGTTCTGGATTTCGGCTTCTTCTATGCCGTTTTTTTCTAATATGATTCCCAAGTATTTAAATTTGTCCACCTTTTCAATATTGTCGATTGTTCCGTAGTTTCTTTGTCTTCTAGTGTGCACTAATATTTTTGTTTTATCTATGTTGATTATGAGGCCTATACTGCTAGCATTTTCTCTGAGCTCAAAGTACGTTTCCTCTGCTGCATTTTTGTCCGACACATTATGTTGATGTCGTCCGCGCAGGCTGCTAATTGGACCAATTTGTTTGTCAGTACGTTATTTCTTCCTACTGACAGTTTTCTGATTACATGTTCTAGAGCTAGATTAAACAAGGTCGGGACTAGCCCTTCTCCTTGTTTTAACCCTCAATTGATTAAAAATCCTTCTGTCATGTGTCCTTGTATTCGTACTTGAGCTTCTGTATTAGCCATTGTCAAGTTTATCATCCTTACCAGTTTCACTGTTATGTCGAATTCGTATAAAATATTAGATAGTTTATCCGTAGGCTATCTATCGAATCGTAGGCTTGTCTAAAATCAACAAAAATATTATAGACGTCTTGTTCCCACGCTTTATTCAGAACTTGTCTGACTGCACATATTTGGTCTATGATGGATCTTCCTTTTCTGAAGCCGGACTGATATTCGCCGATAATCTCTTCAGCATATGACTGTAATCTTTGATTGATTATGTATGTGAAAAGTTTATATCCGGAGCACAGTATAGAGATTCCTCTGTAGTTCTGGCAGGATAACTTGTCCCCTTTTTTATGTATAGGACATATGACGGTTTCCTCCATTCGTCAGGGATTTGCTCTGTACTCCATATAGTGAGTATTAAGGTGTAATTGTTCTACGAGTTTTTTCCCGCCCCACTTAAATAGTTCAGAGGGAATTTCGTCAATTCCTAGAGCTTTGTTATTTTTCTGTGCGTTAATTGCCTCTTGTATTTCCTGTACTGATGGCACCACCAACCACTACACGAACAAAATATCCTTACAACGTTCAGGTGGCATCTTACCGACCGTCGAAGGAATGTACGACATATCTTCTAAACATTCTAACCGCTCATACAGAAAACTTTGTCACTAATTATTTTGCAGTCCATTAATATTTACCACAGTTCGTTCAGATTACGATAAGAACCACTGAGGGGATGTGATCATTGTGAAAGAGTTCACTGTTCACTGTGTATTGTGTGTAGTTCACTATTTTTACTTATTAAGATGTGAATTTTACGTCAAGGTTATTGTATGAATTTTAAACATGTTATGGTTAGACTCATTCATTTAGAATTATTCTTACAAGTAACCACTTATTCATCTGCAAATGTGTGCCGACTCAGACAGCAGATAAAATTTTCAGATTAACTTGCTAAAGTATTGGAAGTACGCTCACTGAATCTATCTTACACTCCTCGTTTTAACTACTCCCGATTAAAAAAGTGGTCCCGACAGTGTCGTACTCATGTTTATTACAAAGACAGAATGAATTTACACTTCCCTTTGTCAAAATACATTACTGAATCTTTCGTTAAATAGTATTTAATGTACACGGAAACTAATTCACACGTCCGTCTATGTATTGGTATTTTCTATAAATAGGCTTTCGATACAATAATTGTATACTATTATATGTAAAACAGTGCATCGTGTTACACGTATCTGTAATAATAGTCGTAAAGAAATAACACTTAATACGTCCGAAGTGTAGGCGTATACGGGAGATTAGTAGAAGGAGACGCTAGAGACGGAATCGTGTTACTGTACTATTCTCTGGTTTCCGGTATTTGGTTTCACGTCTCTGATGCATTGACTCGTGAAGGGCTTCCAACACCTGCCTGCCTTACTCCCCAGTAATGTGACACTCCCCTCCTTGCTGCCATAATGTCCCACCTCTTCCTTTCTGCCATATTACTAATCACTAATTCATGCCTTATACTTAATTCATTAATTCACTCGTATTTTGTAGGTAAACGAGACGTGTTAAAACGCAATTGTAACATTTGAGAAGATGTAGAATAATAACACTTAATGTGTGTGTGTGTGTGTGTGCGCGCGCAACATGAATAGATAAATATTGCAACGTCTCTCCTCACCGATCAAAAATGTCTTGATGTTTGTTTCCTTGGAAAATTAATAGTCCAGAAAAGACTCACGACCATTAGTGTCACGAAGAGGAAAGTCGACTTGAAACTTCTGGGAAACTTACTGTTAAACCATAATTCTACGGCAAGTTCACGAAATCTAAAAGAAATCATTAACATTTCTAATGTTATAATGCTGCTTTATTTTTGTTAATCTGTTAGTCTGTACACAGAATGCTGCTATCAACACTATCAGTGAATGCGCAAACCCAGTTAACACAAACGTGTACGTATTCGACTTAGAAATGCCGTGCTTGTTACGAAATAAAAATGAAAATAATGGAAAGTTAAACAAAATTAATAAAACCACAGTTTGGTGTTCCAGAATTTTGCAGTTATTCGTACGTTTGTTACATGTGATAAATATTTTTACATATATGTTTACATTTTACATTTATGATGTATGTTTCTACATATTTTAATTTTTATATATGATAAAAATAATGTTTATATTGTACTTACATTTGCATGCATATGTGTGTGTGTGTGTGTGTGTGTTTACATTTATAGAACCTAAGTCTTGTTTATTAAATTTATAAACATTTTTCATAAATACAATATCAAATCATAGAATCATAACGTTATGACGTAAAGATAATTCTGAGATAATATGTAAGGCAATTCTCACACTTGTCAAGTTAAGCAATATATGTGTTACTGAAAAAAGTGATACATCGGCAAAAATGGAATATAAATTTGCATTATTATGGCATTTAAAACTGTGATTTTATGTGAGTTGTTTTATTTTACGTAGGTATTAACGGGTGTCTTTCTTCACATACAGTACTTAGCACTCTAGATATAAGACACGTGTATTATCTACTAACACATTTACATCCTTTAAACCCTTTTTTTAAGAATAAAGTATTTAATAGTAGACTACGTTACAATAAAACTCGTAATTTACTGTAGTAGGCTAATACTACCAGCATATTAACACCTAAATCTACAGAAAATACATTAACTCAGACATTATCAATTACTTTAGCCATTCGCACTTTATTTATATCAATGATAAAATGATATTCAATAAACACAAAAAAATCAGGATTTTACGTTTGCTTCGACTTGGCCCCTTGTCAAACCTGTCTTGTTTTCATATGTATAGAAAAAATAAAATAATTAATCGTTAGTTGTTGATTACTATGATAGATTATAGAAGTATAAACTAGGAAGAAAATTACGTTAAACCTCCATAACTATATAATAAGTAAAAGTACTGTATTTTGTCACGTGTAGTAGCAGCACTGTTAAAATATGCTAACATAAATACTTGCAGTTTCCCCGGCGAGGATCATGTCGGCGCAACGGTACTACATCACGCCCATCTAATTCACGAGCTGTTCAATGGATGTCTCCGGCTCCATTACTTCCCCAGCCTGTGGAAACGTGTGAAGATAGTCATGATTCCCAGGCCACGCAAGCTGCGTATGCTCCCTGACAATCACCGCCCTATCTCTCCATTGCCAGTCATTTCGAAGGTGTTCGAGTGCTCCTGCATGGTCGGATTGTCCCCCTAATGGATAATGTCATTCGGCAGTAACAGTTCTCGGGCAGGAGCACTCATTCAGGCAGCTATTTGCCTGCTCTTTCTTAGAACCACGCTGACATACGCAGCGCCCCCGTTCTGATTCCTGCTTCTGCCCTACGTTATTACGCGCTTGGAAGCGTTCCAATCTCGCACCCTTAGTTACATCTCCAATTCTCCCTGGTTCGTCTGCAATGACGCTCTCAGGCGACTGTTGAAGTTTCCTTCCATCGATGAGTTTGTCCGCTCTCTTGCGCTCAAACTGTTCACATGAGCCTCTACCTCGTCCTATCCTCATCTCCGCCGTACATAAGCGCCCCCGAGCCCTGTCGATGACCCCACCATACGCAATCTTCTGCCCCCCCCCCACCGCCTTTGCGTCGCTTGATCATCCATCCTTTCCCTAATAAACAGTAAATAAATCATTCCCTTTCTTTTCAAAGTAAAAAATATTATTCTTTAACCACCGATCTCTTCCCTAGTCGCCTTTCATCGTCCATGAAAAAAAAGCCGTTGCGTATCGTTCTGCGGTCCAGAATCACACACACAGCCTCTATTCCTCCAAAATAACAGGAGGAATCATCCTTAACAAGCACATGGCTACTAGCATCAGGCCCGGACACTGCAACCACTGCGACACGTCCAGCTGCTGTCCCTACGATTGGTGTTGGACTTCCAGTTTTGCTTAATCTTCTTCCCTGTACACGTACTTATGCCACGTTGTTCACTGTAGCCTATTTCGCACACGTCTGAACGCTCTAGTCTTAGCGTTGTCTCATATTTCCAGCATCACGAAGGCTTCCCATAGAAGGCTCCGCAATACGAAGTGATTATTTCATTTCAGGAACAGTCACTGTTTTAGATCGGAGTGTTCATTTTCATGTTTTCAACATGAAATGCATGGTTTTGTAAGCACTTTGCTTTCGTTTTATTTCGTTCACATACATTTATAAGTCATACGTCGTTATTTGTTTTTCAACTAAATTTAATTCTCCCTGTGTAGTCTTTTTTATGGTTCTCATTAAACTGGAAAATTAATCTTTCTATCGCTGTGAAAGCTAGCGTAAAGTGAATCTTCCTGAAGCAAGTGTTAGTGGAACTGCTGCAACTAAACTAACCAACCTGTGTGTGAATTGGTGACAGGCAATGAAGATTTTATGGACAGCATTCACACGCTAAACATTTAAGTAAGATAAAGTAGTATTTATTTCCAGATGTGAAAATATGATTAGAATAAAACCAAGATCGCAGATCCGTTTAAAAGTAAGAAACCACTACTGATTTTCTTCGTTTCACTTTAAACTGTCCGTCAGTTGTGTCATACTTGTTAATAGAATAGTGACTTTATTCATATTTACTTAATTTACACAAAACGTAAATAGAATCTGCATTGATATTAAACCGGTAAAAGTAAACAAATTAATTTTTGTAATACGGCATAATCAAACACCATGCATTATACGAGCATCAGGCCTCGTACTTCAATTTAGTTTTAAGCATTCGCTTTCAGTCAGTATAAATAAAAAAATCCAAAATAAAAGTCCACAAGGATTATAGATTTCAATACTAAGAATTCGCCAGACATTCTTAGCATCTGGACAGCAAGAAAAGTTTGCTATCTATTTTTAAACACGCACACACACACAATGTATATGTCCCCACACACACACACACACACACACACGTGTGTGTGTGTGTGTGTGCTTTATAAATGAACGTCAGTAATGCTAAAACACCGATTTGTAACTAAGTAAAATATGTCAGTGTTCAGTAAGTTGACCGGTTTCAAGGTTGGTGCATAAACTGGCAATTAACACAAAATACAAGTTATGTTTGTTTCTTGCTTAAGCTACGGCTCTGATGAGAATTAGATAATTATGTTGTCTAGATAAGTTGTTAACAATCAATATTTAAAATACCTTTTAGATATTACATGAATATTTATTAGGCCTACACTGAAAGAACAAAAAAGTCGCGTAATTGATATTCAAAATTTATCTTAAAAATCTGCAGTTTTTTTAACAATTTTATCTCGTTTGTTTTTTCTGTCAAATGTTCTGAAAAGTAGTAATATTTTGCTTATACCAGTATAATCTTTGAAAATACATTTTTATCTCTTTTTAATGTTGAACGACTACGAAATAAACATGCAAAAAATTTTGACAACCAAACATATTCTGCTGAAATAGTTCAGATTCTTTATTGACTACCATGAATTCCTTCATTACCACGTTTTGACAGAGTTTTGTTTCCGCCTTTATTACTGAATACTTCCGTATGATAATCCTTTAATACTTAAACTGTTAAGTATTTTTCTCATATATAAGTATTAATACTCATATAAGTATTAATACTCATAAGTATTTTTCATATTTATTTTATATTTAATATTTTAATATTGTTTAATACTTTATGCAGTACGTAAACTGTTATGTTTTATAATTTCTCAATGTCGTAATAAAGAGAAGGCCCACAATAAAACGAAACACATCTACACTTGCGTTTAGAGGTATGTAGGCTTACATTACAGTCTAATCAGGAAACTGATTTCCTGTTGTCGCCTTTACAACACTCGACGTGATTGCTGTATGGAAGGGTCCACGGGGATCCCTTCCATTTGTCAAGCGACAAATTACGTCATTCACTTATCATCTCACGACGTGCTTCAACTCGCGCCGTAAGCCGACAGGTACAAGGTCGTATTAGGCGGAGTATGTTGTGACGGTGAGATGGTAGTAACATGTCAGGGGGGAACCGACTGTATGTATTTGATGACAAATACTGTGTGATACAAACTGCTTCAGCCTGCAAATTACACCTCCCCAGCCGATAACGGTATCAACAACACTATCCCATCTAAGTCGTTAGTAATATTTTTTTCGAATACGTGGTAATAAACAAGTACTCGTTAATTCATTAAAACAGATACGATTTTTGCATCTGATTATCAAGTCCTTTAATTAGTCTTAATTAAGCGGATAGTTAGATTACGTACACTATTATAGTTACATTTCATATTTTACAGTAATAATGTTTTCTGGTAGCGAACTAGACCAGTCCAGTAAAGTGGAAGATGGCCAGAAGCTGACAAACTGTATTTAGCACATCGTAATAAATACGTGTAGCAGATTCTTTACACGTAAAACCTGTAGACCTACTATGTGCATAATTCACAGTCAAAGCTACCATGCCCTAGTTCCTCTTGTCTCGTGGTTTGGCAGTAAAACATAGCAACACCCCGCGTGGTAAACATACTGTGTGGTACCCGATGAAGATCACATCTCATAACCACATTGTTCAGAAAGCGGTCGTAATAGCTGATAATTGCAACGCATTGAACAGGAATGGTATAGTAGGAAATGTTAGTCCAAGTTAATTTTTTATACGTAAATTTACGTACTTACACGTTTTAAAAACAAAAATGTCTTAAAACCTATAAGCCTAACGGTGTGAAAATAGTTGTACAGAATATTTAAAAATCAAGGTTTTTATGTGAAACAATTTAAACAAAATATGATAACCTTCATGACAAATTAAAAGGGGCACAGACTGCTGTCTGCGTAAGTAACATGAGGTAATTAATGTGTGTGCGTATGCAGGTGTAGAGGCGACATTACTTGTTGCAAGACAGCCCACAGACCGGCAACGACCCACGGCCCGGGCGTGTCAAGCCTTCCTACACCATCCTCTCTCCACTGACCAGACAGTGACAATAAAAAAAATTGTGTACTTCAGCCTCGTAAAATTTATATTTAAAGCCGATACCTGCAGTGCTCTCAAATGTTTCAATGAACGTTTGTTTGCAGTCCGTAGGCGAACTTACCGACGCACGCCGAGGTGCCTATTTTTGAAACGGCTGAGCGAAGATGGACGTGCTATCTGATGCGTGTAGACTATGAGGCAGAAAATTTCTCGTTCAGCAATTCATTTTATAATAAATAATTTTATATCAAAGTGATGAATTAGATTAATAGTGCATTTGTTCATTAACTTGAACAAAATTGTCTACTCTAAATTTAAAAAAATGAATTTGAAAAATATCTCATTATTTTGTACATTTAAAAATGTTAATGGAATACAACATATAGTGCATGTTTTTAGGTAGGCTACACGTAATTATTACAATATTTTACCCAACAATCTAATGAAAATAATAATCATTTCTTATAATAATATTACGTTACAACATGTAATTAACCTGTTATTAAGAAACCGTTTATACGATTCTGTGGAAATATTCTCCCTCTGATAACAAATGTACGAGTAAAGATGTTTTGACACTGCAGTGTACCTGTTATTACAGACACAAAAAAAAAGGAAATTCACAACCACAGCCATTCAAATTCTGCATTAGTTCAGTGACGACTGTTCTAAACGTACTCCCTGGAACTTTCCTATTGGAGACTTGCTTTAAATTGCTGTCAACCTCAATTAACTGTAAGTCTTAGCAGAGATTTTTGGTACCCATACTAAATGTTTAATTAACTTTAGATTCCTAATAACATCAACGTTTTGCACATCATAAGAAACTAAAACACTTAAGTTTACTGCTGCAAAAACTAGGCACTCCCGCTGCTTGTCAGTACTTGTAACAATTGTAGAAGCGAGTCTACTGTATATTGGATGTGAACCCTAATATAAATTTCTCTGTTGGTAACTTTTCATAATAAGAACCTCCGTTTCTTTTTCTCGGAAAACGTTTTCAGAAAGTATATATACATTATACCGTTTGATAAAGTAAACTTAGTTGTTAACAAAATTAAAACTTACTTAACCTTAGGTCTTGAAGATCAGTTATCAGATCTACTGGAGCGTTATTATCAGTCTCCTACTTCGTATTATCAGTACTGTGCCATCGTTTCTTGCAATGTGACTCATTCCGTTACTACTCGTTTAAATTATTTTTTAATTATTTCATCTAAATATTCTCAAATGTTAATTTGGCGTTTTGATTGTGTCTGTGTTACTATTAAATATATATTCTCTTCAAATTGATCGTTAGATCAAGTTTTAAGATTTTATCAACAACCTCACCTCTCCTCATCAGTGTGAATGAGCGCGCGCCAATGTCAAAACTGTCAATAAATTAAACCAACAAGTGCAAGCGTGGGACGACAACACCTTGCCTTGTATCGGCTAGCGGCGATCTTTACTTAATATCTTTAAAGAAAATGTTAACCCCATTTCTTAATCAGGTGAGCGGTACTACAGAAGCTATGGAAAAGGGTTTCTGTCTTAGATATTCGATACGTTGTTCCGTCCTCTGGCGAAGCTGAGAATAACAAAACAATACAGAAGAAATTAATAACTCAATTAAACATCCTCGCCCTAGGTCCAAAATAAGTTTAAACTTAATGCTTTCCGAAAATTAATAAAATTATGCATAATTTAGCCTGACCAAGGTAATAAGTAGCAGTTGCATAATTATGCTGAGAACCTATACGAACACCTGTTGGAAATCAACTTGAAATCTGATAACGCTAACAAACTGTAACAAGTTATTAACAAGTTAGAAACATCTCAGTGTTATGGCAATGCTTTAAGAAGTGTTTCGTTTTCAGACTTTAACAGCGTACAATACATCTGTGATGCGGATACAAAAAATCTACTTTGACTAAATTAAACGTTATTCAATTCATTAAAACAATTAAAACATTACTCGTTATTTATTTTTCTGATTAATAACTTCCTGTATACATTATTCCTAATGGCAGTTCACTACCTACGTCTTCCACATCAAGTCTCAATTTTCACGTAAACCATTACGTGAATTAATAAATATTCCTTTTTCGCGTAACAAATCTATAGTCTCTTCGCGTCATGGAATAACAGATCAGTTTTCTTCGGTAAAAATTAATTTTTACATTCGTCCTCTGCTGTGCTGCCTTCTTTATGGGGATCCGGTTTCAGCCCACGCCATCCTTCCATTTTCATACTACCCCTACGTAAGCAACTACCACACATTTTTGAACTACAAGTACTGCCTTTCTTTCTTAATGTACCAAACCTCTCCAGTTGCTAAGAAAAGAAAACGCTATGCCTTCATTCACAACATGGTTTTCATCCAATTCTGAAAAATGGTAACTGTTTGTACGATACGAACTTTTATTAACTGTCTAATGTTTCCTGAATAATTGTTACTACTTTCTTCCCTGTTTCCGACACATTTTTTACTCTTTCCTGGATTAAAATCGCTCGTTGGTAATTCTGATCGGCCTAAACTTTTAAAAATATTCCGTAAGTCTTTATTTACGAACATCATCATCATCAACATCAGCGTAAACCGATATCTGGTTTGTTCCGATTTCACATTTCTTGCAGAAACCACCTCATTCTAAATCTGCCAGTATCCAGAGGTTTATATTTTATCAGTATTTTGGGTTGTCTTGTTTTCTTATTTCGGGTTACATATTCTTTCCAGTTTATTTTATATCCCTTTATTTCCTCGTTTAGATTAAATATTTTTAATTCGAGTCTGAGATCCTCACTTCCTTTGCTGTAAAGTCAGCTATAGGCCTACATCACAAAAACATCGTTTCTGCTATTTCCATTCTAGTTTGTCTTTCGTTAATGTCCAACACTCCCATCCATATAGAAGACCGGGTACAGTTATCACTGTATGCAGTTTAAACTGTATACCCTGATTTACTTTTAAATACTCCTTTGATTATGCCACATCCATATTGAAATCCGTGTAATGTTGTATCAGTATCGTCATTTCCTGCATAAGAAACGTTATACTCTAGGTTCGCCGTCTTGTTAATTTGTTCTACAGTCTGGTTATTTAGGACAAATTTTATCCGCTCATGGCCATTGTCTCTGAATGCCATAACTTCAGTTTTTATTGTGAAGGTAACAAGATCATATTGTCTTTCTATTGTTATTCACATCAACAGCCCACGTTAGCCTGTATGTCGTTTTCAGTTTACGTTAGTTGCGATGGATTGTCTCGAAAAGCATTGTGTAGGCCTATAGAAGAATATATTGATTTTTAAATAGTTAGGAAGAATATCATGAACATCTGTTAAATAACAATTTTTCACTATATTTCATCTTTACCTGAATGAAAATATTAAATCCTAGTAGAATGTCTTTCCATGGATTTCTACGTGTGTGTTCTACTCTGGGCTCATTCCATTTCATATTTGCTTTCTCTTACCACAGTGGAGGAGCAGATCTTGGCAAATGTGAACTTGATGTCAAATAACATAAAGTTGATCTGTATTATGAGAACCACAGTCCACCAAGCTACCTTGATAATTTACGGCAGTGAATTTTATAGTGAGTTTCATAAAATATCTATAGTTTATCTGTATTTAAAAATTAACAAGTTTTTACTTTAATTTAAGCTGAGTTTATCAATTTACTTTAATGCTTTAAATACCTACATTGTACATTTTTACACAAATAGCGTAACTCCTACATAAGTATTATGACATTTTATACAATCCGTGAATTATAGGTCCACGGTCTACTTGGCAACACGAGCAGTAGCCTACATAATTTTTTTCTGGCGAAAACCTATCTGCCACGTACAACCAACCACAACATAGTATTTCACGTTATCTTTGGGAATGAAGTACATGATACGCAGTTACAATTTTATATTTATATGTATATATATATATATATATATATATATATACTTGTCCAATTAACAATTAAATTTACTGAAATTATTCTCTGTTAATACGTAAATTAATATGAGGTAATGAAAAGCGCTTATATATGCATCCTGCGTTCAGTGCAGCAAATTGAACTTGAAAGTTCAAACACAGTTGTCACGATTAAAACTATCCTTCCCTCTCCCTCTCTTCTCTCTCTCTCTCTCTCTCTCTCTCTCTCTCTCTCTCTCTCTCTCTCTCTCTCTCTCTCTCTCTCTCTCTCTCTGTACCTATCTATCTAATTCTGTTTTTACTAGTCTCAAACTCTTTCTCTTTCCTGAAAATAGAATCACCTATTTTAAGAACAGTGTACAGTGCACGACGTTAAGCGAAATGCTTTCCCGTCTGCAAGCTAGCCACATACTTTTTGCACGTCAATTGAATAACGCATGACAAAAGAATTTGTCAAAATTAAAATAGCACTGGTTGATCAGAGTTCAGTTTAAAAAAAGCAAAATACAGACTTTATAATACCTCGTACCAGCGCCTTCATCGTGACACATGTGTCGTCCTATAGTTGTAAATGGTCTGTTCGAACACAAGTAAAGATAATATATAAGTTTTGATTTGCTTTGAAAATCACTAAACAAAGCATGGACAGGGAACGTACATAATAACTGTGATTCGTTGCGATCCAGCACTTAAAAAAAAAATTTTTTTTTTATATTGTAAATACCAAAATTACAATGTGCATATTTTCTTGTGTTGTATCGTGCGTGGAGTCACACAAGACTCCACATTTTATAGCGGAGAATCTTATCCTTTTTTCAAGGATAAAATACTTGTTTTCACCAACTTGAAAGATAGGCCATACTTAACGTTCATGAGTTCATAAGTTGAACATATAAAAATATAAAGTTCAACATATACATATAAGTTTATATAAAAATGAACATACACATTCACGCGTGCACGCAATCTCTCTCTCTCTTTCTCCCTCTCTCTCATGCGTGTATGTTGGTGTATATTTTTATTTATGCATTTACATATTTACAAATACACGTGTATATTTACATTCGCGTGTACCCCTCACTTACAGACACACAGACAAAACTTTGTATCACAGAGACAACATTGTACCATACGAGGTGTCAGATTAAAGTTTCAAATTTTCCTGCACTGACAGACCCATGCTCTCCCGTACACGTGCGTGCGCAGTTAGTGTCGGAGCTGCTAAAGGCTATCCTGTACGGCGAACATGTATTATGCAAGCGGTAGCTCGAGAATAATGGAGTGTATAAAGAAAAACAGGTAGTTGTATTCCAAGAATACGAATACGTCGTGTACCGATGAAAAAGGAAAGGAGAACCAGAAGCAAAGGTAATGGGCTGACCGACTGTTTACTGAGTCCGAACGCGTCCACAACGGCTGAAGAAGAAACACTGGTCGGCGACAGCATTCCACCACTTGTCCCTGCCCCGCCCCTCTGTCACTGCCAACCCTTATTTGCATACACACATTCCGCTAACAAATTTATAAGCATAACAAAATTTTCGTCATGTTACAATTCTCCAACAATTGTGTTTCCCCTCCCTGTATATAAATAAACATTCTGTAATTGTTATACAAGAAGGAAACACGAAATGATAACGTCTGTTACACAGACCAGCTTCTACCAAACATTACAAAATTCACATTTACTCTATACAGCGAATATTATTGTTAAATATTAATTAATTACAGTAAATAATTACCGTAATTATTCTTACTTATTTTAACAGGAATGTAGCAAACAACAATTAAATAACCTTATCACCGTATGTAATTATTTAGCTTAAACAGCATCAATATTGTAAAGTTTTGGCGACCATTTAATCTCAGCTATTTAGTATTTTTAATCTGCATAATACGTACACGCTACACGCGCGCGCGCGCGCGCGTGTTTATGTGATACAAACTAACTCTGTGTTCAATTTCATGTAGAAATAATTGTAACAAGTAGCGCATATTAATGTTGTGTCGGTGAGAGCGTCGTGGCCGCAGTGACCGTCAGTACGCTGTACCGGTACTACAGCCGTGCAAGCCAAACACGTGTAATAATTGCACTACAAATAGCTGTAGTATTTGTTTGATGCTTAATTGAAACACTCTCTGTCTGTCTGCCTGTCTAATCCACAATACAATGACCAGTAGTGTGAACTAATGTAAGACTGCGGTATATATAAGTTAGAACATATGAATTTTCCAAACTCCACCCTCCCCCCACACACATACACATACCTTTAGTATGTACGCACAGTAAATATGTGTATAAATTTTCAGAAAATAAAGTAATATGATACGTGTATCGGAGGATGGTTGACTGCAATCCTGTACTACAAAGAAACTCTTTGTACTACAAACAGAGAAATTATTAGATGTGTAAATAAGAATATTAAAAGAATATAACAGAATTGCATACGTCATAAATATTGTACACTTCGTTATAAACATAAGTAGAATAGATATATAAGGAAGATGAGAGGGTTTATTGTCCCACTATAAATATGACATTGTTTAATATAATTTAACTGGACTACATAAAGAAAATTAAGTATTCAATGATTCAATGAGAGACTTCAGTGTAAACGTTCATAAGAAGAAAAATTATGGAAAACTGTTATAATTGGACACAATAATGAAAAACGAAACATACTTTTATCGTACAAGCTACATAGGCCTACATCAAAAACATTCTTTAAAAAGGCCAATTAAAAATTTAAATAAAGAAGCCTAATGTAAAAATGTAAACACTGTGATAGACTATATTATAATTACAAGAAAACATACTGAAAAAAATTACCATTGATTAACAAACGAAACATAGAATTTAGACTTTCAAAGACATCAATAAAGAAGATACATATATAATTCCCTAAAGTGGTATGAAACAATGTATTAAAGAGACACCAATGCATTTAAAGTAATGAAAAGTGAATTACGAAATGAAAAAGTCACAATATATTCATAAACACAATTAATAAAACTAAAATAGAGGAATTGTGTAATAAAATGACTGAATTCAAGAAATATGTAACTGGATTAGGTATCGGTAGAAAGGTACTCAAAAATGTCATCAGAGACAAAAGCGCTAATGCAGAAAAGAAGAGAATGAGAAATGGAAAAATGTAACCGTGTTAAACTCAGGATCGAACCTACGCCTCCACAACTTCCAGCCATTACACACCTGACCTATTTCTACTCCTACATTCTATTTAAATATAACAATGTTCATGAACGTGAACACCTGCAAGCCAAGTATTGGGTTTAGTTTAATCTTACGAGATTAATGCATTAAAAGAATGATTTAGTTACCATAAAGAATGCAATAAAAGTAGGGACTCAGAAACTTTGACCTACTACACGTGATTCCAATATGGATAGAGTTCTTTCCCAATGTTAACTAATTTTTCTCCACATTATGAAAGGTTAAAGTGAACTGGATAGATCGTAGTCTTGGAAATAAGGTGCGTGCGCGCGCGCGCGTGTGATAGTCATTTTTTTAATGACTTTTTTTAGTCATGTTTTTAATTAAGTTTTACTGATTCAGTAAAATAATCGATTTTTGCTTATGATAGCCTTCGATGTACAGGCGACATATTTACCTAATATAATTTTTTTTTAATAGCCTATATTTTAGTTAGCATAGTATGATACTGTAATTGTATGACATTTTAAATGAATAAGTTATAAGGAAGTGGCTAAAAATATGGAATCTATATAAAACATTTTACGTATTATACAACAATAAATTCTATATGGCCTACAAGGTGTTTCACGAACTGACATAAATACTTTCAGGACAAAAAACATTCAGACAGGCTGATACACGCTGCGTTTTCAAGTTACAGCATATAAAAGATTTAGCCAAAATTTTAACGTAAAAACGTCACTTGGAATTCGTAAAAATTGTCAATTTTAGATGTAATTTGTAGTTGTTGGATGTAACATGAAGATGAAGTTGTTGAGAAATCGTAAGCTTAAGATACACGGAGTTCAAGGTATCGCGAAAAACGGGTAGTTTTTTTTTACTTTTAAATTATATGAGTTAAAATTAATTTTTTCATTTTTTATTAAGAGGCAATTCTGTATGTTTGGGGAATTTTTACAGTTGTTCCGTATTAAATATTAAAATAAATCTTTTGAGGATGTTCTTTAATATTTAATTTTTTAGGGACTGTTACATTCTAGGTTTCAAATGATCTTATCCGACTATTTCAAAATCTAAAAGTAAAATTTTGACATTAAATTAGTATACATGTGCAAAATTTGAATCCAAAATTACGCATTTACGTTAAAATTTTGGCTAAATCTTTTAGGCTGTTACTTTAAAAGACACGTTTCTAAGTTTATGTTTGTAGACCTATATGAACATTTTTTCTTTATTTCCGTCTGTATAACATGTCCTGAAAGTACGTCCAGCGCAGGGCCGCTCCTAGGCAGCGTTATTTTTTACGTTTCCCATCTGTGCTATGCTATGAAACGTACATAGACCATCCTCTATGTACCGTACTACTTTCATCAAACAGTATCAATTATATTACATGAAAAAACTAATAACTCCATATAACTTACATTCACTTTATCAAAGTCGCCGATGATACAGTCGTTGTCTGTTCGACAAAGCACTTCGGATTCAAAGTACAACACAAATAGAAAATTCGAAGTGACCTCCTCGACAGAAGAACGGTGGTAACTTTTCACTCGTTTGAGAGCCGAAAAAGTCCTTTCAGCTTTTCCTTTTTCTTTGATCTGGAGCGGAATAGGTAACTAAGCTGCACAGTAATGTAGTACAGTAAGCATCTTCGACATGTTCGCTCCTATTTAAACTCATACATTTGTTATGTCAGCACTCTCGTACAGTGCAGTAATGTCGCACAGTATGCTGCGTCGCCATGCTCGTACCCTTATGCGGAATATTTGGTCTACTTGCCTCATTATGATTATTTTTACAACTTTGAGCTATTGATTTGATGAAGTCTTACAAATACTGTTGGCTGGATGGCTCTTCGTCTTTCTTCAAAGTTTGCTGATATGCTGGGCCAGGAATGGATCACATTCTGCTGTACGTTTCGAGGATAAAATAATTCCATTAAAGTATTTCTTCTTCCGTTTGTTGAACTAATGCACTATCGATTCCTTATTCATTTTCTTGTCTTATCAGCATATCCGTATCTGTTGATTTTGGTTCAGTAGAATGTTCATGTTCTATCATACACTCACCAGTGATGGGTCTACAGCTTGTACGTTAGCGGCGGCAACTAAGTATATAGAAATAACAATAATAACTAAACATTAAAATGTAATTAGCAATTGCACCTAATAAATAGGACCGCCTTTGGCGCTCACTGGCATTTTTCTAATCACCATAATCTTTTTTTCCCGAAGCTGATGTTTTACCGACAACATGCATCAACATGAAGCACAGTAATCAGTTTTTTGCGAAAACCATGACCCAGTGCTTTCTTTACCATTAATTTATGTTCTAGTTGAAAGGGATCACAATAGACAGACCTATCTGCAAGTCTGAGTATTGGCATTTTATCCGCTCAGAACGTTCGTCTAATATTGTGTGATTCCTTAAGGCAGTGGTTCTCGAACTTATTAAGCCCAATACTCACCTTGAAGGATATTACACTTCATGGGACCAATAAGTGTGAGCGCCCGCTGAATTACTTGTACGAGTGTACACCCAGTTTATAATCATATTTTTGCTAACATCAGGTATGTACCTTGAGCCTTCTTTTACGCCTAAACAAATTATCCATATTTAATTTTTAAAAAATAATAATTTGTAATCGATTTTTAAAGCACAGTATATAAAGATCGACTTCGCGACCCACCAAACGCCCCCTCGCCTCCCCCGCAGTGGGTCGCGCCCCGTAGGTTGAGAAACGCTGCCTTAAGGTAAAAGAACATCTGTCATAGCGTCATTAATTATCCGTTTGCCTAAAACTACGTTTAGTTTTTTGGAATATTGGTCTTCGGACTAACTGAAATCACTGATCGAGCACGATGACGTATTTTTAACATGATCAGATTTTGTAGGCGCCAGGGCAACATTAGGCCTACTTTCATTTATATTATTTCTCTGCTCAGAAGCAGCGTTAAAAGGAACCGTAAAATAGGACTTTAATTTCAACGTTTGCGATAGTAAATCGTCAACTGTTGCTTGGTTTTGTGTTCTCTTTTACGAAATTGTGCACACTAGGTTCTTTATGGTCCCTCCATTCTACACAACAAGCAGGCGTAAGAACCGATATTAACCCATGTTCCTACCCGCGATCACGGACATCAGCATCGTGGACTAAGTGTAACAGAATAAAACTGGACACAGCAGTTGACGGCACCGGAATTATGTATGTTACTGATAAAGGAAACGTTTCTGGCGAGCGTCCTTCCTCTGTTGGCGCGTCTTTTTACTTCCATATTCCTTAACGAATGGAAGTATGGTGATGGCAAAAAAAATCGTGTTCGAGATTATTGCAGATTCTGATTGTACTACACTCAAAACATGCAAAAAAGTCGTTTTCCGAAAAGTGTCTGTGTGTGTGTCTGTCTGTCTGTCTGTCTGTCTGTCTGTCTGTCTGTCTGTCTGTCTGTGTGTCTGTAGATTTTTTTCTATGGCAAACGATAACTGCCGCAAATTCAAACAGAATCAAATAATTTTTTGCACACAGCCCTGATTTATAGAGTACTCGCGATCTATTGTTTTTGGTGAAGATCGATTGAGGGAAAGGGGTAGTTTACCTGCAACGGGTTTTTTTTTTATCAAGGGTAATTTTGTTTGTTTGGCAAACGATAACAGCCGCAAATTCAAACAGAATCAAATAATATTTCGCATACAGCCCTGAATTGTAGAGCTCTCAAGATTTGTGCATTTTGGTGAAGATCGGTTAAGGGAAAGGGGTAGTTTACCTGCAACGTTTTATGTTTTAACAAGGGTATTTTCTATGGCAAACGATAACAGCCGCAAATTCAAACATAATCAAATAATGTTTTGCATACTACCCTGAATTGTAGAGTTCTCAAGGCCTTTTGGTTTTGGTGAAGATCGGTTAAGGGAAAGGGGTAGTTTACCTGCAACGTTTTATGTTTTAAAAGGGTATTTTGTATGGCAAACGATAACAGCTGCAAATTCAAACAAAATCATATAATATTTTACATGCAGCCCTGAATTGTAGAGTTCTCAAGACCTATTGTTTTTGGTGAAGATCGGTTAAGGGAAAGGGGTAGTTTACCTGCAACGGTTTTTTATCAAGGTAATTTTACTTCCATATTCCTTAAGGAATGGAAGTATGGTGATGGCAAAAAAAATCGTGTTCGAGATTATTGCAGATTCTGATTCTACTACACTCAAAACATGAAAAAAAGTCGTTTTCCGAAAAGTGTCTGTGTGTGTGTCTGTCTGTCTGTCTGTCTGTCTGTCTGTCTGTCTGTCTGTCTGTAGATTTTTTTTCTATGGCAAACGATAACTGCCGCAAATTCAAACAGAATCAAATAATTTTTTGCATGCAGCCCTGATTTGCAGAGTACTCGCGACCTATTGTTTTTGGTGAAGATCGGTTGAGGGAAAGGGGTAGTTTACCTGCAACGGTTTTTTTTAGCAAGGGTAATTTTGTTTGTTTGGCAAACGATAACAGCCGCAAATTCAAACAGAATCAAATAATGTTTCGCATACAGCCCTGAATTGTAGAGTTCTCAAGATCTGTTGATTTTGGTGAAGATCGGTTAAAGGAAAGGGGTAGTTTACCTGTAACGTTTTATGTTTTAACTAGGGTATTTCTTATGGCAAACGATAACAGCCGCAAATTCAAACAGAATCAAAAGATTATTTGCATACAGCCCTAAATTGTAGAGTTCTCAAGACCTATTGTTTTTGGTGAATTTCGGTTGAGGGAAAGGGGTAGTTTACCGGCAACGTTTTTTTAACAAGGGTATTTTCTATGCCAAACGATAACAGCCGCAAATTCAAACAGAATCAAATAATGTTTTGCATACAGCCCTGATTTGTAGAGTACTCAAGACCTGTTGTTTTTGGTGAAGATCGGTTAAGGGAAAGGGGTAGTTTACCTGTAACGTTTTATGTTTGAACAAGGGTATTTCCTATGGCAAACGATAACAGCCGCAAATTCAAACAGAATCAAAAGATTATTTGCATACAGCCCTAAATTGTAGAGTTCTCAAGACCTATTGTTTTTGGTGAAGATCGGTTGAGGGAAAGGGGTAGTTTACCTGCAACGTTTTTTTAACAAGGGTATTTTCTATGGCAAACGATAACAGCCGCAAATTCAAACAGAATCAAATAATGTTTTGCATACAGCCCTGATTTGTAGAGTACTCAAGACCTATTGTTTTTGGTGAAGATCGGTTAAGGGGAAGGGGTAGTTTACCTGCAACGTTTTTTTATCAAGCGTATTTTCTATGGCAAACGATAACAGCCGCAAATTCAAACAGAATCAAATAATGTTTTGCATACGTCCCTGAATTGTAGAGGTCTCAATGACTTTCGATTTTGGTGAAGATCGGTTAAGGGGAAGGGGTAGTTTACCTGCAACATTTTTTTATCAAACGTATTTTCTATGGCAAACGATAACAGCCGCAAATTCAAACAGAATCAAATAATTTTTTGCATACGTCCCTGAATTGTAGAGGTCTCAATGACTTTCGATTTTGGTGAAGATCGGTTAAGGGGAAGGGGTAGTTTACCTGCAACCTTTTACGTTTTAACAAGAGTAAAGTACTTGAAAATTTATTTAAACTTTTTGAAACAATGGTAATTGTTAAAAATAAAATTATTGCCTGGCAACAAAATTATAATTTTTTCATTTTAATGTAATATAATATTTTTCATTTAATACAGCAATAAAAAGGCAGGCAAGACACAGCCTGGCTGTTTGGCTGAAAATGATTTTAAATATAAATCTTAGAATATGGAAGTCATGTATGGTTCTCCATACCGATATTTTTTCTATGGTAAACGATAACAGCCACAAATTCAAACAGAATCAAATGATTTTTTGCATACAGCCCTGTATTGTAGAGTTCTCAATACCTATTGGTGTTGGTGAAGATCGTTTAAGGGAAAGGGGTAGTTTACCTGCAACGTTTTATGTTTTATAAGGGTATTTTCTCTGGCAAACGATAAGAGCCGCAAATTCAAACAGAATCAAATATGTTTTTGCATACAGCCCTGTTTTGTTGAGTACTAAAGACCTGTTGTTTTTGGTGAAGATCGGTTAAGGGAAAGGGGTAGTTTACCTGACACGTTTTTTGTTTTATCAAGGGTATTTTATATGGCAAATGATAACAGCCGCAAATTCAAACAGAATCATATAATATTTTGCATACAGCCCTGAAATGTACAGTTCTCAAGCACTGTTGGTTTTGGTGAAGATCGGTTAAGGGAATAGGGTTGTTTACCAGCAACATTTTATGTTTTATCTAGGGTAATTTTTTTTTTTGACGAACGATAACTGCCGTACATTAAAACAGAATCAACTACTCTTCTGCATACCTTTTTGAATTATACAGTACTCAAGGTCTGTTGATTTTGTTGAAGATCGGTTAAGGGAAAGGGGTAGTTTACCTGCAACGTTTTATGTTTTAACAAGGGTATTTTTTCTATGATGAACGATAACTGCCGTAAATTCAAAAAGAATCAACTAATGTTTTGCATACAGCCCTGAATTGTAGAGTTCTCAAGATCTATTGTTTTGGTGAAGATCGGTTAATGGAATAGGGTAGTTTACCAGCAACGTTTTATGTTTTATCAAGGGTGTTTTCTATGGCAAACGATAACAGCCGCAAATTCAAACTAAATCAAATAATTCTTTGCATACAGGCCTGAATTGTAGAGTACCTAAGACATGTCGTTTTTGGTGAAGATCGGTTAAAGGAAAGGGGTAGTTTACCTGAACCGGTTTTTTATCAAGGGTAATTTTTGTCTATAGTAAACGATAACAACCGCAAATTCAAACGGAATCAAATAAGTTTTTGCATACAGCCCTGATTTCTTGAGTACTAAAGACCTATTGTTTTTGGTGAAGATCGTTTAAGGGAAAGGGGTAGTTTACCAGCCATGTTTTTTGTTTTATCAAGGGTATTTTCTATGGCAAACGATAACAGCCGCAAATTCAAACAGAATCAAATAATGTTTTGCATACAGCCCTGATTTGTAGAGTACTCAAGACCTATTGTTTTTGGTGAAGATCGGTTAAGGGGAAGGGGTGGTTTACCAGCAACGTTTTTTTATCAAGCGTATTTTCTATGGCAAATGATAACAGCCGCAAATTCAAACAGAATCAAATAATTTTTTGCATACATCCCTGAATTGTAGAGATCTCAAGGACTTTTGATTTTGGTGAAGATCGGTTAAGGGGAAGGGGTAGTTTACCTGCAACCTTTTACGTTTTAACAACAGTAAAGTACTTGAAAATTCATTTAAACTTTTTCAAACAAAGGTAATTGTTAAAAATAAAATAATTTTGTTCCCAGGGAATAAAATTTACTTCCATATTCTTTAAGGAATGGAAGTATGGTGATGGCAAAAAAATCGTGTTCGAGATTATTGCAGATTCTGATTCTACTACACTCAAAACATGAAAAAAAGTCGTTTTCCGAAAAGTGTCTGTGTGTCTGTCTGTCTGTCTGTCTATCTGTAGATTTTTTTCCTATGGCAAACGATAACTGCCGCAAATTCAAACAGAATCAAATAATTTTTTGCATACAGCCCTGATTTGTAGAGTACTCGCGACCTATTGTTTTTGGTGAAGATCGGTTGAGGGAAAGGGGTAGTTTACCAGCAACGGTTGTTTTTTAGCAAGGGTAATTTTGTTTCTTTGGCAAACGATAACAGCCGAAAATTCAAACAGAATCAAATAATGTTTCGCATACAGCCCTGCATTGTAGAGTTCTCAAGATCTGTTGACTTTGGTGAAGATCGGTTAAGGGAAAGGGGTAGTTTACCAGTAACGTTTTATGTTTTAACAAGGGTATTTCCTATGGCAAACGATAACAGCCGCAAATTCAAACAGAATCAAAAGATTATTTGCATACAGCCCTAAATTGTAGAGTTCTCAAGACCTATTGTTTTTGGTGAAGATCAGTTGAGGGAAAGGGGTAGTTTACCTGCAACGTTTTTTTAACAAGGGTATTTTCTATGGCAAACGATAACAGCCGTAAATTCAAACAGAATCAAATAATGTTTTGCATACAGCCCTGATTTGTAGAGTACTCAAGACCTGTTGTTTTTGGTGAAGATCGGTTAAGGGGAAGGGGTAGTTTACCGGCAACGTTTTTTTATCAAGCGTATTTTCTATGGCAAACGATAACAGCCGCAAATTCAAACAGAATCAAATAATTTTTTGCATACGTCCCTGAATTGTAGAGGTCTCAACGACTTTCGATTTTGGTGAAGATCGGTTAAGGGGAAGGGGTAGTTTACCTGCAACCTTTTACGTTTTAACAAGAGTAAAGTACTTGAAAATTTATTTAAACTTTTTGAAACAATGGTAATTGTTAAAAATAAAATAATTTTGTTGCCAGGCAATAAAATTATAATTTTTTCATTTTAATGTAATATAATATTTTTCATTTAATACAGCAATAAAAAGGCAGGTAAGACACAGCCTGGCTGTTTGGCTGAAAATGATTTTAAATATAAATCTTAGAATATGGAAGTCATGTATGGTTCTCCATACCGATATTTTAAATACGTACTTTGAGGCCGCCTGTCGTGACAGTGAAATGTTGTCGCTAAGTATTAGTTAATCAATCGCTCATGTCTGATTGCCACGTCTTTCGGAAGTACGTTTGAGTCCTGTTCGCGTTGAGACACAGTGTTGTCTGTGAACGCACGTTAAATGCGCAACTTCTCCCATTACCTGGAAACGAGCATAACACATGAATTTAAGTCTAGTCAGGCTTTTTATATTTTGTAACATTTTAAGAAAATACCGATGTTTTCAGCAGACGAATTATTTCCTAACAGACGAAACGGAAGTCGCAGCAGGAAGCTCGTTAGACAATAGCCCTATCAAACAAGAAGCCTTAACGAGTATTCTTTGTTGTTCCTTGACATGATTATATGAATTGCCCACAGTGTTGTTGAATGTATTAGGCCTACTGTCACATTAGTATCTATATTCTGTACGACGAATATTAACTAGCAATTAATATGTCAAAATGTATTATGTCTTCATTACATGCAGTATATGAGTTTCCATAACACTAAATTCTTGTTATCGCTGGAAAAAAGGTTAGGAGTGTTCTAACAAAAGCGATTTCATTTATTATTATTATAAGCACAGACGTTTAGAATTAAAAACAAGTGCACTTTTACTAAGGTAGGCTATAAAAATTTTGGCTTGAATTTTGTTGTTCATGATGTGTCCTAGTCTTAACAAGAACCAAAATTCTTGGTGTCTTACGAAGCAGAACACAAGTATTTTAAATAAATGTTTTTAATCCTCTGATGAAGCACGCAGTGGTTCAGGCAATAAGTAATTTTTTTTAAATTTTAACATACAACTATAGTAACATTATTTGTGTGTGTGTGTGTGTGTGTGTGTGTGTGTGTGTGTGTGTGTGAGGGGGGGAGTTTCTAGTATTTCGTAATGCAGATTTACATTAGGTTGACAGGACAGGGAAGTGTACGCGCATAAACATTCAGGCTTTCGTTGAACGGTGCTTTCTCTGCTTGCCTCTGCATTGTGAGAAATTTAAACAAATGTTTGTTCAACAAAGGTTGACTTAAGACTTCCTGTGAAATGCTTTCAGGTGGTCCAGTTATCTTTATTAACAAACTTACACTTAAATTATCAGTATATCCTAAGCGGAAGTGCTGCAACACGTCTGAGCTCTAGCCTTCTAGGAAATGCTTAACACCACACTACAGTCACAAGCGCGCGCGTGTTCGTGTGTACGAGGTTGTGATTTTCGACTAAGCAGATACTGCATTTCTTCGCTTTTGTTCAGTACCAGTAGTCCAACATTTTTTACAGACAGTGGAAAGCACGACAAAAAATTATAAAATTTGTAAATAAGAAGTTTTAAAAACAAGTTTTGTCATTATAATGTTAATAAAATTGAGTAAAAAATGTTTTTCTGTGTGCCTTAGTTTTTATAAAGCCTATTTTTATTAAATTTGAGCTACATGAAGATAATATGATCTCCTATTCTGTTTTCCCTAAAAGATCCCGTAATTTCAGGTTTAACAAATCTTAATTCTTGCTTTTTAAAATTACAAGATTCTAATAAACGTTTCGTAAAAATCTGTCAACGTTTCAGTAACCTACGTCAGATGCTCGTAAAAATTATTACATGTTAATTTTTCATTTCTATTGACTTACCCTTGTCCGTTAATAATACTAGTTGACTGTATGTGATATTTAAGTTATGTTAATTTATTAATATAAGTAGGTATACCATATTTTAATACCATGTTAACTAATTGCTACAATACGTGTGCAGAATGTGGTGGCTGCTGTTGCTGCTTGCAGTGTCTGGTGAAAACATGGAAGAATGGCGTTGTCCTGAAATAAGCAATGTATCCTGTTCGTGCGATTTGCCTCACACGTTACGCTGTACTGGAGACAGAAACGCGCTGACCATCATTGCCGACACACTACGATACCTGCCACCTGCGTCCGCTGTCTCGCTGCTAGACTGCTCTGTACAAAACGTTACCATCCTCCCAGCACAGCTATTCAAGGTAATCATATTTATTAAAGCGTCGATTACGAGGAAAAAACTTATTATTATAAACTAGTGACCGCTGACTGCATGTCAGATAATTTCCTTGGAAAGTCTGACAGGGATCATAAACACACCAATGTATTTCGACAACCTTATGCAGGTACAAGCGAGCTACATGAGTTGTTTATTTTCACATCGTGTTAACACTTTCATTTTTTTTAAATGTTAATTCGTTATTTTGAAACTGGCTGTGTTTACTAAGATAAACGCCTTCATTAGTTGCCTTATTGTGATTAAAAGTAAATGTTCCTTCCATGCATGTAAATTTCGCTTTTGATTAGGTTTCAAATCTTAGGGCGTCACTCTGTCTGCTCTTATCTACGTGTCTCTATTTAATTTTTGTCAGAGTGTCAAAGTTTTGGAATGAAATCCTTGATTTTACTGCTCCTGAAAAGTACAACTGTGATTTACACAAAAGTAGCTGAGTTTGCTCTTATTGTTCCTGCCCATCTGGCACTTGCTCTTAATTCACCCAGCTAGTAGTTACTGGTTACACACATTTTAACAAAATGTAAGAGAAAATAACTGTGTCTTTCCCCTATGTAGCCAAACACTTCTTTGGCTACCTCCATTCCACTCATACTGACTTTTTTTTGGTAATCCGCCTCTGATAGCCTATATCTTTAATGACCAAAGGTGCTTCCGTATTCTTGAACCGTCTTTCCTGTTCTTCCCAGTTATTTACACATTCCGTTGTAACCAGGAGCGCAATAATTTCTGAGCTCGCAATCAAAAATTATTGTAAAGGGGACTGAACGACTACCTCGTTCTTATAACGGGCGAGAAGGTATCGAAATGAATGGCGATATGTATTCCGTACGGGATGAGAAACGACAACATCGGTCGACACTGAGTATAACAAGACGTCTAATCGAAGACGATTATTCACAGATTTTAACAATAATGTACTCATTTGTGTGTGTGTGCACGCGCGTACACAAGAGACAGACAGAGAGATTCAGTGTACAAGACAGTCTACACGGATGTTCTGGTAATTGTAGCTAGGAATGAATACCAGCTGAAGGAGAAAATAAAAGAACAGAGGAGTTGCTGTACATAATGGGTTTGCAGCTGAACAAAGAAAAGATGTAAAATTTGTAAACTGATGAGGATAAGAGGAACCGAAAATAGGGACGCAGATAGCAAAGTGGATATACATAGGAGAAGAATGAAGTTTAAAGAAGTGGAAGAGTTTTAGCTATCCACTGACTAATAAATGCGAACAAGACAAGAGCCATTAAGACCAAAACTGTTGTCAGGAACTGCAAAGTATAAAATAAGATAACATAAATAAGATAATATACTCAGGTTAACAGTATTATTTGGCTGCAACACATGGATGCTAATAAGAATATACAAGGTACAAAGGAAACAATGGATGAATACATAAGAAAATTAAACAAATAGGTGTGTAATATCTATCAGAAACTGGAAACAAAGTGCAGTGCCAGAAGACTATGGTGGCTGAAGCATGTAGAGAGAATGTTGGAGGAGAAGACAGTTAAGGGTGTTCCATGGAGACTATTGGAGGAATATAAGAAGAATGGAGGAATCCTTGGAAGGTTACAGTGCAATGGTGGAAGGTTGCAGTCACAATGAATTTAGAAGAAAGTATGCCATTTCCTATTTCTATGAAGAAATATGAAAGAAAACTAAGGACAAAGAATTATAGGAAACACAACAAAACTCTGGACCAAGACAGCCTTCTAAATAAAATAAAAATCATGTATGTCACCACACAACATGTAGTATGTACAAATGACAACACAGTAGTATCCACTACATGAAATATAATCGAGTAACCCAATTGCAAAACTTATTATGTCCACCCGAGGACTATTTTCAGCTAAGGCTGTCATTTTGTTCTGAGACCATACACGCATGTTCT
Organism: Magicicada septendecula; assembly: GCA_034769895.1. Lineage (NCBI taxonomy): Eukaryota > Metazoa > Arthropoda > Insecta > Hemiptera > Cicadidae > Magicicada > Magicicada septendecula. Next base: position 879,746,014 of record CM068367.1, on the reverse strand, counting down.
GATAAAGAGAAAATTTTGCAAAACACATTGAAACAATATTGTTTTAAGGTGTAAAAACTAGAAACTGCTGCAAAATTCATTATGTCCTTTACTGTACTGCAGCAAACTTTGTTATGTCCACTATAGGAAAACAGCAGCAAACCCCGTTATGTCCCATTATTGTGAAATGATAACTAAAGAGCACTGCAGCAAAACTCGTTTTGTCTGTTGTGTGCAGAATTGTTTTTTATGTTGTAATATTTCGTTACTATTGCTTGTAATAAACATGTTTATTCAATTTTTCAATTTCAAATGGTTGGTAACAAATCGGCTGAGATTTCATAGAAGAATGACCACAAGGTTTCATTCATTGTTTACATGTTTCATGTTTATCACTCTTTCAATAAATCGTGTTTATTTTAAATGAACAATGAGCATGATAAATGTTTTCCCATAAGAGCTTGGTGTGCATAAACAAAAGGTTAAGGCTTTTAATGACAAACTGGAAAAATCTCATGAGGTTGAACTAATGTTAAGTATCAACTGTCGAAAGTAGCAAGTGATTTCTTTCTAAGATCCTTGACTAGGCAGCCTACTATTTATGCCAGATGTACATTTATATCTTTACTATCTGCCAAGGAACTTTTCATAACAAACTATCAAAAGACAGAGTTTCCTCCTATGTTTGGCTAGAAAACGAATTTAAGAAAGGTTATAATCAAACTGCCTCTGCGGTATACCACAGGTTAAAGTCTACTGACCTGACAGGCATCTGCACTGTTAAACTGTTTGCTATTAGCTGCAGAGGACAGAATAAAAACACAATGAGTATTGGTGTAGTATCCAAATTATTTATAAATGAAGCACCACCATGTCTTAAAATAAAAAAAAATCATATTTCCAGTTGTGGGCCATTTCTTCATCTCTCCTGATACAAATTTAAAAAAAACCTAACAGTTAACAAACCCGGTTTTGCAATATTTTCCAGTGCATTGAAATATACATAAAACACATAAAAATAATGAACAAATTGCTAAAACAAAAATTAATAAAACAATTGAATCAAAACATGTTAAGTCCTAAACAACTCCAAAACTCGTTATGTCCACACTTTTTTTTATTTTCACACCAAATGACTAACTTTATTTTGTTTACAAGTCATGTGTTAACTTATTAAAAGAACCACAGTTTTTTGCTGTTTCTGAAAATGTTGTATTTATGGGCATAACGAGTTTTGCAATTGGACCACTCAATTGTGGAATTGAATTATAATTAACAGTAATGTAGAAGTGATCCAAAACTAATTCACTAGTGAAAGATATTGTAACAAACATCTGATAAATCATTTCATCTCTCTTATTTTATGTTAAGGTAAACTACAAAACTGACAAACATAATCTGAACTACAAAACTGGAATAAGAATTTCACCACTTCTTCAGATAATCCATAAATTTTTCAAAAACAGGTTCTATTTTATATTTGATCTGCTTTCCTTTGTCATAAGTAGAAAAAGTTAATATTCTATACCTATTTTTTATATCTATATGTATCTAATTATGTACCTATGTATGCATGTAAATGTTTTATTGTGTTTTGTGTGTGTATGTGTGTGTTTGTATCTGTATGCACATACATGTGTACAAATATATTTATAATTTGAATAAATATTTTATAATATATATAAATATATTGCAATGCCGGTGGTATTTATACTGGATGGCAATCTGACAAGTCCAGGACTGTTTTCGACCTGTTAGATATTGTCACTACGTGCAAAGCGTCCTTTTAATTACAAATCACTTTTTGGTTTATTTTCACGATTTCGTAAACATCCTCGTAGCATGAGCAATATCATCATTTGCATAATTTTTTCCTGGTCACTCACATATAATACACTTATTAATTACTTTCTTGGATTTCGTTGTCCATGACGTGTCCGTTAATTAACTAAATATAATTATTTCACTACGACTCGGAACACAAAACTTGTTATGGGTAAAAACTTAAAAGTTTTACCTTACAACCTGAGCTATATAAGGTTTTACCTGAGGTTGTAAGGTAAAACTTTTACATTTTTACCCTTAAAAAGTTTTGTGTTCCAAGTCGTAGTGAAATAATTATATTTTGTTATTAATTACTATTTAATGACACTAGTAATTAACATTAAATTACCTGGGGTCTTTATTATTGCAAATTTTTGCAATACTTTTACATCACTATATTCGTTAAAAATTCCTTAATGTAATGGTGTTTTTATAATTGGGGTAAGTCTTTGTTCACAGGTTTAAAACGTATTAATTAGTTTATTTTTATCCGGTTAAAACCTGATTACAGAGAATTCGTACGCATCACCCTATCGTAGACTTCGCCTGTCGTAGCTTGCGTTCACACACACAAACACACAAGCACTGTGGACTGTATTCACTTGTGGGGGCAGGTGTACGCTTTCTGACAATTCTTATCCTGCATAATATTGTTAAAAACTGTTCATCATGTATTTTTCTATGCTAAATATTTATAAACATACCGCCCTGGGCAGGTATCCAAATATATGTATTGTTGCAATATAAATATATAAACTTATATAAATTATAATTCTGATGATGACAGTAAATTAAAAACCTGTCGAAACATTGTAAAGTAGAAACAATAAAATATATTCTTGTTTTCAAATATAAAGAATTATTATTTATTATAAATTAGAAGAACAAGAATAATGTGAGTAAATATGAATATGAATATATGTTTATTTAGGCTTCAGTATTCCAGTGAAATGTTTGTAAACTTTCAGTTATAACACAGGTCTGTATCAATAGCATGATAAGTTAATATTGCCGCCTGTAGTAGCAGGAAAATGTGTAAACATTTAAAATTATGCTAAGGTATAAAATGATGCGATATGTTCTTAAACAGTAAAATAAGACAGTTTAACAGATAACAGAGAAAGTGTAGTTTATTAAATTTAGTAAGTAGTGAGAGGATGAAATAAAAGAATTTTTAAGACCTTTGGGTGATTTAGTCAGTGTACTATTTTGTGTACACAGTATAACAACACTACTCCAATAAAATCTGAACTAATGAATGAAAGAAAGAATCCTGAATCATAATTACACAACAATTTGAATTTGATAGTAGCTACGTGTTCTATGAGGCAAAACCTATATATGTTTAGATCAATGATTTAATCTGAATTTATTTTGTACAGGGTGTAAGTCTACAGGGCCTTGTGATTTCATCAGGAGAGATCAGACAAGTTTCAGTAGATGCTTTCATTGGACTAACAGTACCCCTACAGGCTCTTGGGCTTCCCAACAACCAGCTTGAAATGGTGCCCACTCCTGCTTTTTACAAACTTCATACACTGGACAGACTGGACCTTTCGCATAACCGTCTTCACAAAATTGAAAACACTTCATTTGAAGTAAGTTAGAACTTTTTATAATGTCACTGTTAACACCCAACACGAATACGTAAATTATTCACATTAGCATCAATATTTAAAAGTGTATTTTTTTTTTAATTCATACAATAATGACAAGTAACAGAAACAAGTTTCTGAAAGTAATACTTCAGAAATATACTTCACAAATACTCTTTAGAATGAGAATATAAATTTAGAATGAGAATAAATTAAACTGCAACGATTGTAATAAATTCTATATAGGCCAGACAGGAAGATCTTTTTACTCCAGATTTTCTGAACACACAAAAGCATTATCCAATAACAACTTACAATCCACATTTGCCACACACATCCAAACAGAAAGCCACAGTTACACCAACATAAAAAACAATCTTGAAATTTTACACTACATGCCCAAAAGTCGCAAACTCAACACCGCAGAACAATATGAAATATACAAACACAACAAATCACAATATAACAACATACTCAATGAACAATTACAATTTAAATCCAACACACTATTCGACACAATAATACACAACAGACACGGACACAATTCAGAATCTCGCGCCAACCCCTTTCCATCTACACACACCCCCACACACAACCAATCCCCAAAAAACCGTTACAGACTACCAATGCCTTGATGCTTTCTGCATTTATATCTCACTGATGAAGGAGCAAACTACTCCGAAATGTGCGTATGAGGATATAACAAAAAGTAAGTTTTTTCACAAGTGAAAGTACCTTTAATTATTAAATGTTAAAGTGCTGTGAAAGAAGTGATGATCATTCAAAATAATATTAGAGAATATAATTGTTGGGGGTATGCAGTTGCATATAGACAATGGGGATTACTACTGTTACTTCCTCTCCCCCCCCCCAATATTGGGTAAATCGCCAATGAAGTCTTATAGGTAAAATCTGTAGCGAGTCAGTATCAGTCAGGTTGCTAGTGCCTTCCATATAAAATCATGTGTGTGTGTGTGTGTGTGTGTGTGTGTGTGTGTGTGTGTGTGTGTGTGTGTGTGTGTGTGTGTGTGTGTGTGTAGCACACGGACACACGTACACATGTTTTTTTATACTTTCTAATATAATTATATATAATACATTGTTTCTAATTGTCTTCTGATTAAAAAATTGTAACCTATTTAATTTTTTTAATATTTAAAGTTAATTGTAATAACTATTAATAAATTAATGTTAGATAAGATTACAAAAATGTTACTATTAGCTGCTTTGCAGAAAATATTTTTTATATAACAGTTTCTAACTACATACAAATGTTTTGCACAGTGCTCCACTGTTTTTGCTAACAGTGCATTATTCTTACTACAGTTACTTGAATTTTGTTTTAACTAACATTTTATCAAAATTCATTAAAATTGTATTTACTTGTTTAAGTACTTCAAAAGGATAAAAACATCATTAGTACTACTGTTAGATAAATTTTGTGTTATGATATAATATAAATTATAATATTTGTGTTATAATATAATTCTTAAATTAAAAAAATGTAACAGTTCTGTTTTTAAAGTTGATATACATACTCTACCAATAACTGAAAAGAGACAAATATTTTTTACCATTTTTTGCATAAGATTTTGAGATATTATTGAACATCATAAAATCTTTTTTGTAAATTTTAGAGTACAGTGTATTTGGTACTAGATGAACCTTAAAGTCAGAATGTTTACTCTCTTTGTACTACTATTGTACTCTAAATATTGAAATATAATTTTTTTATTGTCCCAGATATGCGACTGGCATCAAAATTTAAAATTTTGTTAACCTTCCAAATTCTAAAGAGGCATAAGTTTTTGGATCTCGAGGCATATTTTTGAAATTGTGTTCATAGTTTCTACAGACATAACTGTTTAGACCATTAAAAAGTGTAAATTAAGAATCTTTAATTACTTAAAAATTGTTAGCTTAAAAAAAAAAAAAAAAGGCTATTTTAATAATTAATTTTACCTAAACAATTTATAAGACTTATTGTTGAAAATAGAATGTTTTATTAATGAAAACTGTATTTTAAGTTAAATGGACTGCTCCTTATCCAAATGCCTATCTAATATTCAAAATAGGGATAATATTTACTTATAACCCTTGCAATTTATAAGACTTATTGATGAAAATAGAATGTTTTATTAATGAAAACTGTATTTTAAGTTGAATGCACTGCTCCTTATCCAAATTCCTAGCTACTATACAAAATAGGGATAATATTTACTTATAACCCTTGAAAGTTACTGGAGAAATAAAATTATTTTAAACTGTTGTTTACAGCTAAAATAAGGTAATATATGTGCAAAATTAAGATAAAAATTTTCAAGCAACCAGTTTTTCTTAAACTGGAACTTTTCAAATGGAATGACATTCTACCAAGCACAAATATTTACACCAAGCATAAAATGCTCTACACCTAAATCTTCAACTAGAAAAAAACTGTACAGATAATAATAACAGCATATGGATGTATCCTGACTCAGTTTACTTGCATCTACTGAGTCAGTGTTACATCAATATTAACTTCTCTCAGTGACACTATAATATTAGCTTTGCACTAATAGGCCTACATTCATATATTCAATACTGTACTTATAGTAATATAACTATAATACTGATATGAGTATCCAGAAGAATACAGTTATTGTCAGATATGTCCTTGATATATATAAATAACATACTTCGTTTAATTTCAGGGCTTAACAAGTCTTACGTTCCTTGATCTGAGTGAAAATCTAATCAGCTGGATTTCAGCAGATGCATTCATGCCAGTTCCAATGTTGCATACATTGCGGCTTCAAGGTAATAGACTTGCTGTGAATACTGTTTCTAGTCTAAGAGGGTTACGAAACCTAAGAGAACTGGACTTGAGTGGGAACTCACTGGGTGGCCCCCTTGGACCAAGCACATTGCCCAGATTACCAAATCTACAACTTTTGTCATTAGCTCATAACCAGCTGAGTAGCGTTAAGCGAGGAGCATTTGCTGGATTAGACCAATTGACATCACTGTCTCTACACCATAATCAGATTGATGTACTTGAGGATCATGCATTTAGGGCCATTCCAACACTCACTGAATTAGACCTTGCTCATAATAGGTAAGTGATACATTATTTCATAAGACAGTTTTAATTTGTCAAGTTTGTTGCTTGTAATGCTTTAACGTAAACTCCAGTCCTAATTGATTAAGGAATGTTTCATAGATTTAAAAAAATGTATCTATGAAACTGATGTATAACAACTGATGTACCGGTATTAATAATTATTTAACAAAACTTGATTATTATGAAAAAGGATTGAAGTATTAATATCAGTACTTAATAATATTATGAATTATATATTAATATGAAAATAAATGTAACATTAATATTAACATGAACCAACTTCTTCCATTACACTTCTCTCTCTCTCTCTCTCTCTCTCTCTCTCTCTCTCTCTCTCTCTCTCTCTCTCTCTCTCTCTCTCTCTCTCTCTCTCTCTCTCTCTCTCTGTGTGTGTGTGTGTGTGTGTGTGTGTGTGTGTGTGTGTGTGTGTGTGTGTGTGTGTGTGTGTGTGTGTGTGTGTGTGTGTGTGTGTGTGTGTGTGTGTGTGTGTGTGTGTGTGTGTGTGTGTGTGTGTGTGTGTGTGTGTGTGTGTGTGTGTGTGTGTGTGTGTGTGTGTGTGTGTGTGTGTTCTTCTTCATTCAGTAGGAAAAACTACATTGTTATTTGGTAGTTTATTGATATTGCCTTATGTAAGAACATTAAAGCACATTTCTGTTTGGTTTAAAAAAATATTCATTTTATTGGTGGTGTAAAGGAATCCTTTCAGGAGTAAATGAGATATCTTTTGTGGATAAATGTCAAGTTTGGTATTACTTTTATTATTTTCTGAAGCAGTAAGTTGTATTTTCTCATAAAATGTACTACATAAAGATAGGTTAGGAGCAGTTGTGGTGTAGTGGCTAGCATGTTGTTGCCAGTACGGTTCAACTCCTCCCAGGGTCATCTGAATTAGAAACGACCATTCCTCCTCACAAAGCAATAGTAAACCAATGAGATTTATCCTGCGCAGTATAATCCCTCCCCAACTATGCCAGATCCAGTGTTAATGTATAGGTCCATACATGTGTGAGAGAATCTCTAACACAGTCATTATGGATAAATTTGGGGAGGGTACAATTCAGTCGAAAGACAATGACTCAAAAAGAAAAAGGATGGGCTCAAATCATCTTCTGTTCCTAGTCTAAACATCACCTATTCCATTAAAGCAAAGAAACTGTTATTAGTAAATGTAATTATATAAACAGTGTAATAAAACATTGATTAGGTGTTTTTTTTTAATAGTCCCACGTTGGATGCGTCAATTTGTAATAATACGTTTCTTATGGTGTTTTAATATAAGCCACACTTTGGTAGTGTCAATTTGTAATAAAACTAATATTAATGAGTATATTAAACTGTTTAATAAAATTTTATTATATATATATATATATATATTTATATTAATTTAATTTAATTATTTAATTAGGTTATGTGTTTTTATTATTTTATTAGAATTGGTAAAGAAATATTTGTTTCACCGCGTTAAATAGATATGTCATATACAAATCGATTGATGGTAGCTGTCAATTCAGCGTCTTTATTTCTTCTTCTGTTCGTCTTCTTCCTTTTTGAAGTCCTGTTTTTTAATTTAGAATTGACGTATTTTAATTTAGCTACTTAACTAGTCAATAAAACGCCAAGTTAAAACAAATAATTATATTTATTATGAGTAATGCGATTATTCGACTTGCGTCGACTATTGCTCTCGGAATCGAGACTGGATCTCAGATCGATTAACACATTTGGGTTAAGTTATATTAAATTAAATTATTCTAACATGGATTCTTTTAATTGTTGAAATGGTCAGGAAAGGCAAGTTAGAGAATTCAATACTTACAAAATTAGAAAAAAACTTATTATAACGTTGAAGAAATCAGACCCTATAGGGTACCACAAGTATTAGATAAATGATAAAAGGTAAAATAATTTAATGAATAATAATGAAAAAAATATAAAATGGAATTAAGAAAGGAAAAAGGAGAATTGTAAGCAAGAATAATAAATAAATGAATAGACTAGACTGACAAACAAATGACTATGACCCAACCCCAGAGATTGGCCAGATAAAGACAATAAGATGAGAAAAGACAAATTAATGACAAAAGGCACAAATGAGTAAAGCAAATATAATAACTAACCATGAATAAAACAATAATAAAGAAAGTACACTAACCATAAGAAATAAGTAAGACAATTATTAGTAGATAAAGTATGTTGTTAAGAACCTTATTATAATAAGAAAGAAGACACAAAAGTTGAAAGAATAATTATAAATGTATGATTAAAATATCATTGAAACCAAGAGTGAGAGATAGGTAGGGAGTGATAACCATAAATAGTAAAAGTGATGTGATAAGTAAGGAATAATAATAACTAATCAAACAGGCAGGACTGTGGAAATTAATGAGTTCAGTCAGTGCAAATATAAGTGTACTCAACCAAAAAGATTTAAAACAACGTTGGAATAACAGTAATAATAATTCCTAATTATGCTTTTCAATGAGTAAGGGGATTGCCAATTTTGGTATTAGTTACAAAAGATCCCTATGTCTTTGTAACAGTTAATGTTGTTGCAAAGAGACATCAAGAACAATAAGAATATGTTACTTATTCAGTCAGAAAGAATTAAATTAAATTGTGTTGAAGAAACCAAACTGTGGAAAATAAGATTAATGTAAAACAGTTTTGTTAGTTTAAAGAAAATTAGTTTATTTGTTTAGTGTTCATAGGAGTATAAACCAAGAAGGCATAACATTAAGGTAATATGTTTGTATTTTTTATGTATGTAATGATATTATAAAGAGATGAGGAGTATGTTAATTTCAAGTAATAACATACAATATAACAATTGTAATTAATAAGAAGGAATATGGCTGAACAATAGACAGACCATTAAATTATTTCTATACTATGTTTTGTTAATAGATTTAAGTGTTAAATAGGTGTGTGAGAAATGGGAGTAGGAATAAACTAGCAATGATATAAACTTAACAAGCAACAGATTAATCACTATTATATAAATAGAAAAGAAAAAATATCAGATAAGAAATAATTTTGTAAAAGTATAATAACACTAATAGATGGTAAAACAGTTTCAAAGTAATTCAAAAGCCAATAAGTGCGAAATGAAAATAAGTAGAACAAATGTATTTAATAAATAATGTTTAAATAGAGCAAAATAAGAAATTCTAAGATGTTACAGTTTAGGCCTATAAATGACATAGCTGTCTAACTTCAGAAAACCAATTATAAACAATTGAATATTGTATTTGAATAATAAGACCAAGTAAATTATGTAATTACCATTAACTAACAATAATAATATGTCAGAATTGTAATAAACAGTATAAATAAGTGAAATATGTAATAACATAGTATTAGCAATTGTGTCCAAAAACATTAATACATGACCTAGACCAGCCTTGTGAGATGTCAATTTGATCTTCGAAAGAAAATAGGGACATCTATGATAATATTTCATACATTGGTAATATCACCAAGGAACAATAACCATTATAAAATATTTATTCATTTTGAATAGAAACCCAGGATTTATAACAATAGGTTCAAATGTGTTTAACCAATCAGAGTGTAAGCGGTTGCCATAACAACAAAACCTTATTATAATTTTGACCGTTATGAAATGGGAGTTCCATTATTAACTATCCAGCGGTACAGACGCTATATTGACTGTGGCTCTATTAAAGGCTAATAAAGAAGAAAATCAGATATAAATGAAAGTAAAATGAACACAAGAAGTCAACCATAGTTCCAGCAACTCAAGGAGGAACAATAAACCAAATTTTAAAATTAAAAAATAAATAAAAATTGAATAAAAAGAAACAGACGCCAGAAGGAGACGGGCAACCATATCATTGAAAATTAAAGAAAGTACTATCACAACCTTGAAGAAATCCTGACGACCCATAACCAAAACAACATGGTTTTGTTAATTATAAATTAAATTATCAATAATTACGAACTAAAACTGATTAACTTTTTTCACAATATATAACTCTCACTCTGAACTTTGAACACCAAATTCTTTCAAGGATTAATGGATCATATTTATTCACACTGTATGTAACTGTAAGATAACCTATGTCTGAAACCTATAAATTTGACACACACTTTTAAACACCAAGAGTTGAATTTCATGTAAAACTTTTTAGTATTTAAGTACCACAAATGTAAGGTGGTGTACTTTATTAAACATCTTGTTTTAAATCTTTTCGTAACCCAAAGAACTCATTGGCAGAATAACTGGTGTAAATAAGAACGCTAGCCATTGTGGCGTCACACGACTGCTGCCACCATTGCTTTCAGCTGAGTGAAAATTAATTTGTTGCCGGGGTGAAACTTTATTATAATACTCTCTATTGTACAAAAGTTATCAAAAATTAGCGAATTTTAGACTCAAATAAACAAGTACGAATCATTACTAACTGTCCTTTGTTTTTATTGAAATTGTATTATATAGTTTGTGTTCTTTAGCGGAGAATAGATTTCTTTGCCAAAAATTTATGTTGGCAACACGTCCAAAGACAAGCGAAATTCGAGTTCCCGCCAGTCTAAGAGGTAATTCGAATTCATCATCACCGTACAGGAGACAAACTAATTTGAATCTTTTAATTGTTTTCTAAAAAACAATTTGGCGCCGTTCGGGAAATAAATATATAAAATAAGGACAGGTAAGGATATCGGTACTGGTTATTCGTGCGTTCACGATGGACGTAGTCTGCATGAGATACGTTTAAAATTGACGATGACTTGGTAAGACCTTGAGAGTACTCAGAATACTTTTACACTTTTACAAATTGGACGGAAACACTGAGCTCGTTATATTATTCATTAACACATAATAATTAAAAATATAGTATATATTAGTAAAAAGAAATTCGAACCGCAAGCAGACTGTTCTGACGTCACGCAGTCTTCTTCTTGGGCTAGCTGCTCCTTGTTGAAATTAAAAGATGGCTGCCTTCATGCGTTGTACCATACTGATAACCCTGATATCTCTGAGATTTTTCTTCAATAAAATGCAGTAGTTGATAAATTCCTCTTCTGTGATGTAGTTATTGAAAGATTTTCAAGTTATTGTGTTTAGTTTTCGTCCTCCACTGGATTTCGTTCGGTAATACGTGTGTAGTGTTGAGTGTCGTCTTCAAATCAGTTTGCTGTTCATAAATTGTGTTAGATTTATAATTCCATCATGGCCGTTCATTCTGGTAGTTAGTTTTAGTGTTTTTTAAATTTGTTTTATTTGTCCGCCGATTATTAAATTGGATTCATTGATTTACTGTAGATACTTCATTCCTTCATTTTTCCATAGGACATCTTGGTTTTAGTTAAAATTTATTTCAGATTTCTTCTCAATACTATGACACGTCCATTCTGCTTGGTGTTTAACAGTCAACTAATTTTAATTTGTTCCTTCATATAGAAAGTCCTGTACGATTTTGGTCTCATTTCCCATTGTTCACAATCATCTGTTTGCCTTATTCCCGATTCGATTTTATGGAAATAAATGACATTTTATTATATTTTACTGGCTATAATTTAGTTATTTAGTATTTTTATGAAATTTTAATTACATAACTATATTCCTGCTTTGATTTTATACAAATTAATATTAAACGTGACCTATTTTGGTTTGAATTAAACCCAAAATTTACATTCCTTGAAATTTACTTCTAGGCCTTATCATGATTCACATAATTACCCATTAAATGGTTTACAGTATGTTTTATGTTACCATTTTCCTCAAATAAGATTACTAATTAAATCATTATAATTTGCCTTTACTACTTTGTTATTATACTAAACATTTACTGATTTATTTACATTTTACTTATACTTGGTTTACTGCTAGGCATTATCTTGTACAATCACTATTTAAGTCAATGTTATCCTCTGACTTTTTTAATTACTACTACAGGTTGTTGTGATAATTATAATAAAGTATTTGCATGCTAAAAGGAATAATTTATATTAATTTGATCCAGGTTTTCACTAATTTATCTCCTCTGATTTAATTACAGAGTCAAAGTTGAATTTGGCTTGATTATCAATTTTCAGTTTTACTATCAATATTATAATTATTTCACATTATTATTATTAACTTTTCTGAGTTACTATTTATATGACATTTGAATTAATATATTGTCTTTCCTTCCTTAACAAAATTCTGACATAAACTAACATTCTTTAAATACAACAAACACTTATTCTCTAACATTTAGTATATCCTAACATCAACATTGTAGGTAGTGAATACCAATATAATAATTAAACAAACAAATTATTTCTTACAATTAAACAAATAATGGTCTTAATCTAATTACAGTCCTTTGCTGTCCTTTCAAATTGTTGTTTTGGTTTTTAAATGTATGGTTGGTTTCTAATTTACATATATCCTCTATTTATAGTTTTATTTGCTGCACTATCAGTAGTTTTATGTTATAATGCAAATTCCACTTTCACTTTTGTTATAATATTGTCTTGTGAACAGTTAGGTTCTACCTTATCTTTAGTCCTTTTTTTTTAATTTCAACTATTTTACTTATTCTTCGTATTGTTTGAATTAACAGCCATCTTTACTATTTCTTTTATGAAGTTGCTAAACTGCTAAAATTTTTATTGTTCAGACAAAGCTTTTCGTCATCACTGACATCATCACCTGGGTTGTTTAAGACCTGATGATGTCAGTGATGACGAAAAACTTTGTCTGAACAATAAAAATTTTAGCAGTTTAGCAACTTCATAAAAGAAACAGTATTTTACTTATACTTAGATTTACATTAAATCAGTCTACTGGTATTGTATTCTCTGATTTTGGCCATATGGTTTTCTAATTTTTATATAATAGTTATTGTTTAGGTTCATTTATTTAGTTGGTTATTTATTTGGTAATTCTTCTTCCCTTCTATGGAAGTACTTATCTATAGTCTTAGTTAAGTATATTCCCTAAACTTCATAAAGTAGTCTGGTTGTGATATGAGTGTCTACCTTTTGATGTTAATGTGGCTGGTTTACTCATAGTCCTGTTTATTCCTACCTGCTCCTTATCTAACTGATGTACACTGATTCTGATTGAGTGTTCTGGCTTTAAAAATAGGTTTTGACCTTTTGATATTTTTGTTTAATTAATTCGTCCATGGTTGTATTTCCTTACTGCTCCTTATCTTACTGGGTATACTGATGATGTTACTGGGATAATAATCATCCTACATGGTTTAACACATATTGTTTTGAATAAATTGAATGTGTTTAATTTCTTTGGATCGAGAGTTTTTATCGTACTGTTAAGGCATTTTATTTATTATAATAATTATTTCTTTTATGTTACTTTTATTTAGGTTTATTTCACTCATTCCAGATTGCTTCTTCCTTTCATTTTCTAGGTGGTATTAAACTGTAAATAAGGCAAAATTTCTGTTATGCTACAACAGCCATGTAAAGTTGCAGAATACCTCACCATTGTTATATGTGTGAATAAATGTACAGTTAGATGGTTATTAAATATAATAAAAAGATTTATTAAATAGCTATAATAATGAGTACATCGTGAGCATGTTGCTCTTATGGAGATCGCCCTGTGACTGACTCACATGCCTCACTATACATCTGTCATGGTGGCGTATCCCCACTCTTATAACTTATGAATCTTATGGTACTACTCACAACATCTCCCCTTTTCTAGTTTTTCAAAATTAAATTACAATATTATTACATAACATTTATTAAACATACATAACCTTTTAGGTACTCTGGTTTCTTTATCGTACGACCTGATCTAGTTATAATTACCGGAGCATCATTTACAGTCTCATTAACAATAGGATTATTATTACAGATATTATTTGCATGATTCACATTATTATTTACAGTATTTGTATTGTTCAAAACTCTTCTTTGCGTGGGCTCTTCAAATGGTATATCTAAACCATATTGGATTTCATTAAATTGTGTAACTTTGGATAGATCTTTTCGATTACGTGCTACAATAGTATTTTGCTCTGTTTTTACTTTATAAGATCTAGGATTTTGATATTTTTCAATAATAATACCACTTTGATGAAGTAAGGTTTCCTTTCCTTCATCATGAATTTTAACTTTATCTCCCACATTAAATTCTTTAAGAGCTTTCGAACCTTTATTATAATAGAACTTTTGTTTATTTTGATGTTCTTGCAAAATAGTACTAAATTTATTTGACTCTACTTTGCCTTCATTTGAATTTGGTATTATATTTCTTACTTTCCTACCATACATTAATTCCACTGGCGTAATGCCACTATTATCAATAGGCATATTTCTTAATTGTAATAGAGCCATTTCTTTATCTTTTCCTTCCTGAATAATTTTTTTCAAAATATGTTTGAGAGTCTGTATATGTCTCTCTGCTAAACCATTTGACTGGTGATGTTTTGGAGTAGTTATCACATGTTTAAAACCCCGTTGATCTGAAAATTTTTTAAATTTAAAACTCATGTATTGAGTGCCTGAGTCTGAGTATAAAACTTTAGGTACCCCATATCGTGCAAAAAACTCCTTTAAAGACTAAATAGTAGACTCTGCGCTTAAATCACTTAATTGTTGCATATCAACGAATTTACTATACGTATCTACTACAATTATAAACCTTTTACCAAGTAAATAAAAAATATCAGAAGCTACAATTTCCCAAGGATTTTAGGTATAGGTTTTTCAATCATTGGTGCTTTACTATCATCCCTCTGATAACTACAACAAATATCACAATTGCTTACCAAATCATCAATTTGCTAAATATCACAATTGCTTACCAAATCATCAATTTGCTTCAACATACCTGGCCAAAACAATGTTTTTCTAGCTAACATTTTGCATTTTTCACTACCAAAATGAGCATAATGTATTTTTACAAGCAATACTTTTCTCATGGATTTTGGTACAATTATACAAGTATTTTTCAACAATAAAACCTTACACTCTGAAAGTTCTTCTTTGAAAGAAAAATATGGTTTTACAGTTTCAGAAACGGATGATTTGTTTACAGGCCATCCATCTTTTACACATTTTAGAATTTCTTGCAGTTCTTTATCGCTACTAGTTTCATTTTTTAATTCATTCATTCTTATATCAGATACACTTAGACTTTTCTCAACCATCATAACATATGCTTCAATTTTTTCTTCATCAGAGGACTCTGTATTTTGTAAATAAATTCTGCTTAAATGATCAGCAAGTAATAATTTTTTACCTGGTACATACTTAAGTTCTAAATCAAAATTATGTAAACTTATTCTCATCCTTTGTAATCTTGGAGGTATTTTATTCATTGGTGTTTTAAAGATCGAGATCAGTGGATTACGGTCAGTCTCTACGATAAATGTTTGACCAAACAAATATTGATTGAATTTATGACAACCAAAAACAATTGCTAAACTATCTTTTTCAATTTGACTGTACATTACTTCAGTCTCTGTTAAAGCACGGGAACCATATGCTACTGGTCGTCCATCTTGTATCAATACACATCCAAGTCCCTCACTGGAAGCAACTACACTCAATGTTATAGGTTTATTTATCTCAAAATATGCTAAAACTGGAGGTTTACATAACACCTCTTTAAATTTTAAAAATGACGTTTGCTGTGCATTACCCCACACAAATGGCACATCTTTCTTTCTTAATTGTCTTAAACTACTAGTTAATTGTGCAGCATTTGGTATAAACTTTGATACATAATTTATTGTTCCTAAGAATGTTTGTAATTCTCTTGATTATTCATCTCTTCTTTCACAGCACTAACACTTATCTAAAAATGAAACTTTTTCTTGTGAACTTACTGTTTATTCTCGTCGAACGCGTTTCGGCATACGTATTCGCCTTCTTCAGCTTAGAGACAGACTGCCATCATTTGGTAATGGTTGTTGTGTGGAAGGTGTAGTGGGGATGGTGCATGAAGGAAGTGGATTGGCGCGGGGATTGAACTTAATGTTTGTTTTTTGTATAATTGTGTCAAAAAGTGTATGTGATTTATATTGTAATTGATCGTTAAGTATGTTGTTTGGTTGTGTTGTGTGGTGTTTATATATTTCGTATTGTTCAGTTGTGTTGAGTTTTCGACCTTTGGGTAAGTAATGTAAAATTTCAAGATTAGTGTCTATGTTGGTGTAACTGTGGTTTTCTGCGTGTATGTGTGTGGCAAATGCGGAGTGTATATTGTTGTTGGTTAAAGCTTTTAAGTGTTCAGAATAACGGGATGAAAAAGATCTTCCCATCTGGCCTATGTAGAAACTATTGCAGTCATTACAATTTAATTTGTAAACACCTGTTTTGTTATATTTGTCTATGTCTGTGTTTGTATTATTGATGTGTTTTTTGATGGTATTGGTTGTTCTGTATGCTATTTTGTATTTGTGTTTTCTGAATGTGTTGGCGATTTTGTGTGTGTAAGAGTTGTGGTATGTGAGTGTGATGTATTTATTGTGCTGTGTGTTGATGGTATTTTGTGTTTTGTTGTTTTTGTTTTTGATGCGTTTGTGTAGTGTGTTTATTAAATTAGGGTTGTAGGGTTTTTGATTGCTATGTATTTTATTGTGTTGAGTTCGTCGGTGTAATCTTGTTTATTTAAGGGTATTTTAGTTAGTCTATGGAGCATATGGTTGAAGGCCGCATGTTTATGTTGTGTTGGGTGGTTTGATGTGTTGTGTATAAACATGTCAGTTGTGGTTGGTTTCCTGTATATTTTGTACGTGTGAGTATTGTTAGTTTTGTTAATTGTTAGGTCTAGAAAATTTATACTATTGTTTTGTTCAATTTCCATTGTAAATTTTAATTTGTGGTGTATAGTGTTTATGTATTTGCGGAAGTTTTCAACTTGTCTTGTGTTGCCTTTGAATAAAAGTAATATATCATGTACATACCTGTGCCAGTATATAATTTTGTTAGTGTATTTGTTGTTGTTTATTATGTGGTTCTGTTCTATGTTGTGTATATATATTTCTGCTAGTATTCCTGATATGGGGGATCCCATCGGGAGACCTTCTGTTTGTGTGTATATCTTGTTATTGTATGTAAAGTAATTTTGTTCAGTTATTATTTTGGTAAGTGTGATGATCTCTTGTATGTGTGTTTCAGGTGTGTTGTTTTGTCTGAGTAGTTGTTCTAGTGTTTGGATGGTTTCTTTGATGGGGACATTAGTGTATAGATTGGTTATATCAAAAGATGCCAGAGTTGAGTTATGTGGGATGTGGATGTGTTCAGTTTTCCTGACTAGGTCGATGTTGTTTTTGATAGATGTGTTGTTACTGAGATTAATGTTTTCTCTGATTATTTTGTCTAGTTGTTTTGCGATTTTGTGGGAGGGGGCCTGTGTGTTGTTTATTAATGGTCTGATGGGAATGTTAGGTTTATGTATTTTTGGTAATGCATTTAGTTTAGGAGGGTTAGGTTTTATTTGTTTAAGGTATTTGGCGCTTTCTGGTTTGATTATATGTTTTGTGTTGTTTATAAATTTGTTAAACTGTTTATGAAATTTTAGTGTAGGGTCTTTATTTATTTCCATTATATTATTTTCGTTGAAGAAATTTTCGATTTTAGTGTTTAATTGATGTTTGTCCATTATGACACTTATGTTACCTTTGTCAGCTTTTAGGCCTTTTTCAAGTACTTGAACACAACATAACAACCTAACCCCCCTAAACTAAATGCATTACCAAAAATACATAAACCTAACATTCCCATCAGACCATTAATAAACAACACACAGGCCCCCTCCCACAAAATCGCAAAACAACTAAACAAAATAATCAGAGAAAACATTAATCTCAGTAACAACACATCTATCAAAAACAACATCGACCTAGTCAGGAAAACTGAACACATCCACATCCCACATAACTCAACTCTGGCATCTTTTGATATAACCAATCTATACACTAATGTCCCCATCAAAGAAACCATCCAAACACTAGAACAACTACTCAGACAAAACAACACACCTGAAACACACATACAAGAGATCATCACACTTACCAAAATAATAACTGAACAAAATTACTTTACATACAATAACAAGATATACACACAAACAGAAGGTCTCCCGATGGGATCCCCCATATCAGGAATACTAGCAGAAATATATATACACAACATAGAACAGAACCACATAATAAACAACAACAAATACACTAACAAAATTATATACTGGCACAGGTATGTACATGATATATTACTTTTATTCAAAGGCAACACAAGACAAGTTGAAAACTTTCACAAATACATAAACACTATACACCACAAATTAAAATTTAAAATGGAAATTGAACAAAACAATAGTATAAATTTTCTAGACCTAACAATTAACAAAACTAACAATACTCACACGTACAAAATATACAGGAAACCAACCACAACTGACATGTTTATACACAACACATCAAACCACCCAACACAACATAAACATGCGGCCTTCAACCATATGCTCCATAGACTAACTAAAATACCCTTAAATAAACAAGATTACACCGACAAACTCAACACAATAAAATACATAGCAATCAAAAACCCTACAACCCTAATTTAATAAACACACTACACAAACGCATCAAAAACAAAAACAACAAAACACAAAATACCATCAACACACAGCACAATAAATACATCACACTCACATACCACAACTCCTACACACACAAAATCACCAACACATTCAGAAAACACAAATACAAAATAGCATACAGAACAACCAATACCATCAAAAAACACATCAATAATACAAACACAGACATAGACAAATATAACAAAACAGGTGTTTACAAATTAAATTGTAATGACTGCAATAGTTCCTACATAGGCCAGACGGGAAGATCTTTTTCATCCCGTTATTCTGAACACTTAAAAGCTTTAACCAACAACAATATACACTCCGCATTTGCCACACACATACACGCAGAAAACCACAGTTACACCAACATAGACACTAATCTTGAAATTTTACATTACTTACCCAAAGGTCGAAAACTCAACACAACTGAACAATACGAAATATATAAACACCACACAACACAACCAAACAACATACTTAACGATCAATTACAATATAAATCACATACACTTTTTGACACAATTATACAAAAAACAAACATTAAGTTCAATCCCCGCGCCAATCCACTTCCTCCATGCACCATCCCCACTACACCTTCCACACAACAACCATTACCAAATGATGGCAGTCTGCCTCTAAGCTGAAGAAGGCGAATACGTATGCCGAAACGCGTTCGATGAGAAGAGAATAAACAGTAAGTTCACAAGAAAAAGTTTCATTTTTAGATAAGTGTTGTAATTCTCTTTTATTTTTTGGTATTTGCATTTTTTCAATTGCCTTAACTTTTTCTGTATCAATTTCAATTCCATCTGCGGAAAGTATATGACCTAAATATTTAACTTTTGTTACAATAAAAGCACTTTTATCTGCATTAAATTTAATGCCATATTCTCTGGCTCTTTTAAAAACTTTATCCATAAATTTTAATAATTGGACTTTAGTCTCAGCCCAAATTAACATATCATCGGCATATATGCCTACATTTTCAATATCTTCAAAAATTTGATTAAACACTCTATAAAATACTTCAGGACTAGAGCTTATACCGTAAGGCATTCTGTTAAAATAATATCTCCCAAATGGAGTATTAAAAGTAGTTAATTTTTACTATCTTCTGACAATTCAACTTGCCAGAATGCTTTATTTGCATCCAACTTTGTAAAATATTTTGCCTTTTTTACCTTTGCTGCAATTTCATCAATTGTAGGAAGCTGAATATGTTCTCTTTTTATGCAAGAATTTAAATATTGTGGGTCCAAACAAATTCTTATTGACCCATCTGTTTTACCAACAACTACTAATGAATTTACAAAATCAGTTGGTTTTTTAATTTTTGATATAATACCAACAGCTTCCATTCTATTTATTTCATATTTCAATTTATTAATCAATTTAAAAGGAACATGTCTACACGGTTCTACTTTACCTACACTTCCTTCTTTTAATTCTATTTTATATTGAAAATCTTTTATTTTACCATAACCATTAAAAACATCTTCGTATTTCTTTATAATATCATTAGCTTTGTTTACTGAAAAAGCATTTAAAATTTCAACATATACATCTTCTTCTTCAGGCTGGACTCTTTGTATCAAATTAAAATCAATGGAACTCTTTAAACCTAAAGTAGGTACCATACACTTTTACCATCAAAAATTTCAAACTCTACTCGTTGTTCAATATTGCTTATTTTGCAATTTAAGCTTACTTTACCAATGGTTTTCATTTTTTCTTGACTATAATTTTTCAAAATTACATTAGATTTCAGGCATTCAGTTATATTCAATTTTCTACATAAGTCAATAGGTATTATATTACATTGAGCTCCAGTGTCAATTTTAAAAGCAACTGTTTTCTTAGAATCTAAAATATTTACATTTTTATCCATTTGTCTCGTGCATTGATAGCATCCACACTAATCCAGTCACAAAAAAATTCATCAAAATAATCACATTCAGCCTCAGACGCCACATTTACAACTTTTATTGAACACTTATTTTTACACATTTTTGCAAAATGTCCTGTCTAACCACAGTTTTTACAGTCCTTCATAAACGCTGGACAATTCTTGAAACGATGATTGTATCCGCACCGTTGGCATGCACTCACCTGTTGTCTTGAAGCACCCGGCTCTCGTGTCGTAGAAGATGATGATGATGTCATCTTTGTCTGTTGAACTCTGCTCATGTTGTTGCCTGCGCCACCGTCATGAGTCTTGGAATTGCCGCTACTCAGCTGCTTCTTTATGCTAGCAACTTCCTTTGTTGGCTCGAATTTTTTAACATGCTGTTCTGATAATTCAGCACTTTTACAAATTTTAACAGTTTTTTCTAATGTTAACTCACTTTCACGTAATAACCTATCTTTGACTCGTTTGTCTCAAATGCCGGCAACATGCGATCTCTTATCAAACGATCTCTCAAAGTACTAAAATTACAATCCGCACTTAATTTCTTCAATTCAGTTAAATATGCATCAAATGATTCACCAGGCTCCTGATTTCTCGTGAAAAACATGTGCGAACTAACACTCTCATTTTTGATAGGCACAAAGTGCTCTTCAAATTTCTGTAGTACTGTATTGTAATTGTTTTTTTCATCGTCAGTTAATCCCAACATATTATACACGTCTACATATTCTTCACCTATGCAATGCAAAAATATGGCCACTTGTACATAATCGGCCATTTTATTAGTACCTGATGCAATACGATATATTTCGAAAAGCTGTTTCCACTTTGTCCATCCTTCTGTAGTTAACTTTTGTAAACTACTTGGTGGTTTCAAGCCCGTTAATGACGTAGACGTTGTTGTAATTGACGTTGTCGTTCCTGTACCTGCAGCAGTAGTAGTCATTTTCACAATTATACATACATCAACGTAGCTGGAAACCCACAGAGGGGAAATTTCCCCTCCGCTGACAAACTTCCCACTAATACGTGAGTACGCGTGTACTAGTTGGTATAGTCACCACTGCAAGCAGTGTTCGGAACGCTTTGTGTCAGTGTTTGTTTAAATTTCAGTAATTTAAGAGCTGTTTTAAATATAAAAATTGCACACGCGTGCGCTCATAGCCCCCAGGTGGTAGCAAATATGCCTTATATTTTTATGTCTTAAGAAAAATATCCACTGTCCCTTTAAAAATAGAACCAAACAACGAAATGTAAATACTACTGGTAATTATGTGCTACTGTAATTTCTAAATTTTGTAATGCAAATTATTTTCTATTTAATGTTTTTGGATCTAAAGAACAACATTTATAATCGTTAACATACTACAAATTAAACACAGAACACTAACAAAGCATACCGAAAATTATTGTAAATTATTGTAAAATTATTGTAGGCCTATAAATATGCCGACATTATCAAATTAATCCATTCATCACCTCACCCCAGTTGCTCCTATTTATGCAGTAAAATAGATCATTGGAACTACGTACTATAGAAGTAGGCCTACACAAGACAACAAAAATGAAAAATGGAATTCTGTTTATACAAATTACCTGTAATGATTCCAAGGGTCATCTTCAGGGCTCTTTTTCGTTTCATGTCAGTAGACGATCAGTAACATGCAGTCCTATGGTCACAAATAATTGCTAACTGTTCAAATAGAAAATAATACAATTTTTACTGTGCAAGTCATATAGTAATATGACTTTTTTTATAGTAATGTACTTTTTTGTAACAAAAGAATTTTCAACTAAGTTAACAGCTATGACAGCAGGTAAACCACACTTCACATTAAGTCTTCAATTCCTGATAGAGTTTCTTCACTGTCCGTGTCCATTTGACTACATCCGCTGGCATCATCCTCATCTGTGTCACTGGTTTCCCCTCCAAGTTGAATGATGAAATTTTCAACAGCGTTTTCTATTTGTGGTTGAGATGTAACGTAGTCTTATTCAACCTTTTTTACATGGTCACATTTTTTTTGCCAGGATTCTCTGGTGATTTCCCCGAATTTTTGTACTGTTAGTTGCTTCACGTCTTCAATTGTAAACGTTGTGTTGTTGATTGCTACCCAGTTCTTCACCTCGGCCCAAATAAGTTCTATTGGGTTGAGCTCCGGATGGTATGGAGGTAAGCGCAATACAGTGTGGCCGTGTTGTTGAAGGTGCGAATCGATTACATATTCTTTAATCCTTGGTTTATGTAATGAAATCAACTGCAGTAACTGTACCTTCAGCATCGAATCATCGAAAGGTATTCGGTTACTTCGAAGCCACTCTTGCATATTACTTTTAGTTGAAGCGGAGGTTGGACACTTTTTTGACTGCACATTATGGTATGGTGCATTGTCAATGACAAGTACACTTTCTTCTGGCAGGTTTGGTATTAATTTTTCTGTCAACCACTTTTGGTAGTTTCCAAAGTTCAATGAACTGTGATAGTCTCCTGAACACAGACTTGATTTCCACATGGTGAAGCAGTTTTCAAAAAAACCCATCTCTCCTCTCGCATGAATTATTATAAGTTTTGCTCCTTTAGTGAGGGGTATAGCGACACCATCATTGTTATTGTCTGCCCACGATTTCTGGCTCACATGTGACGAGTGAATATAAGTCTCGTCCATGTAAGCTACTGGTCGCCCTTCTTCTCTGTATTTCCTAATGTTTTTTAAATATTCGTGTCTGTGGAAGGCTATGTGTTGTTGTTCAATAAGTACATGTCTGTTGTTTCTTGTCTTTTTCCATTTAAAACCCAACTGTTTGATTACTGTCCTTAAACTTGTCTTTCCTCCATTAAACCCTATATCTTTCACTGATTTAAATGTAATTTTGGTAGTGAAGGTAGACATTTTTCGACGAGATAAAAGCTGTTGATCATTCGGCGTATAACTGATTTATCAAAATCGTCCAAATCTGTCACAGGCTTTTCTCTCTTCCTTTTCTTATTTGGCGTTTCAAATAATGGTTGCCCTTCGCTTCCTGGTTTATTCTCGCTAGTGTCATCCGACTTACACCAACTGCAGCCGACACTCTTTCTCTAACTTTTTTACAGTCTATTAAAAACCCTCCATGATCTGCTTCCTTCTTCATAAACTCCATCACATTGTATATAACTTCGCGAGTTTGGCTTTTAAGCACCTTTCCCGACAACTTACTCATTGTTAAGCAATCACTAATAACAAAAATTAAAGATATAAAATGTATCGCAACGAAAAGCAATACAAACAAATTAGTTTTAAATAACGTCACAGAAAGGTAAACCTAATCACTAAGATAGCTATTAAAATACAAAACCACAGCACAGATTGCAAAACACAAAACACAACAGCAACTCAGTAACTTTTGGAATGCTTGCAGACTGTAAGTGTAAACAACACCACACTTACAGTCACACTGTATGGTGGGAGACGCTCATTCATTGCGCATGCGCTAACCAGGCAACTTCCTAAATTGATGTGTGTATACACTACGCAACTTCCACACTCTGTATTCAAACTAGATAACTCCACTATATATTTTATGCACTTTAGTTCTTCAAAGCCGCAGCGCCATGTTATATGTGTGAATAAATGTACAGTTAGATGGTTATTAAATATAATAAAAAGATTTATTAAACAGCTATAATAATGAGTACATCATGAGCGTGTTGCTCTTATGGAGATCGCCCTGTGACTGACCTACATGTATCGCTATACATCTGTCATGGTGGCGTATCCCCACTCTTATAACGTATGAATCTTATGGTACTACTCACAACAACCATGTTGACAACCTGTTAAATATAATTTTTAGAACCTTAGATGATTCTCATAATTAAAATTACAGTTACATTTACATTAGAGTTGAGTCTTCCATCAACATTACTATCTGGCATTTCACAAATGCAAAGTGAGTGATATTTTCAAATAAATAATTATGTACATATATTTTATATTTTTTAATAAATTGATGTAGAATAAAATAATTAATATAATTTTATGTACATCCACAAGGACACACACACACACACACACATGAATAGATATTTACACATAGCTAATTATTAACTAGCGTTATTTGTTATAAAATTTACAATAAAATTTGTTGCAATAATTAGGTTAATACATACAAACCAAAAGGGCCAGATATATGTCTCTGACAGAAACTACCTATGGCATCAAGTAAAAATGTTTACATTTATCAACTAATATGTTATATTGTTTTCAGAATGGTTGCAGTTTCTGGAGCATCCTTAGCACATTTAAACCGCTTAACAAAGCTGAATGTAGCTCATAATTTTCTGCGAGCTCTTACATCAGATTTAGTGCTGCCATTACGAAATCTTACAGAATTAAGACTTGATGATAATGATATTTCAATGGTAGCCAGCGATGCTCTATTGCCGTCACTACATCTCTCTCGATTTACTCTTTCAGGTATAGTGTGTATGTGCGCATGCGTGTGTGTATGTGTGTGTGTAAAGAATATTGATATTTCATATACATGTATATGTGTATATACACTTCATGACTAAAGATTAGATGAAGAAAAATAAAAAAAAAAGTAGATTGAATATAGTGGTATCATTAAAATCTGAATTTTTAGTATTAATTCAAAATAGAAAATATGATTAAAGGCTAAACCTTGAAAGTGTAAAAGCCAGTAAATATGTTAATAACACACATAATTTTTAACCAGGTTGAACCAGCTGAAGTGATGAAATTCATGTAAAGTCATACAGCTGTAAAAGAAGTGAAACATTAGGTGAAATACAAGTAAAATATTGGGTAAAATATCAAAAAATTGTGCTGAAATACCAAAAATTGTTATTTGGATAAAGTCGTGGTGATGGAGATGGTTTTCTGTTCTTACTTATGGGTTAGAAACATGAGAATGAACAAAGGAATGATACAAAAATTGCTAAGTACACTGAAAAACATAAGAAGGCACCAACATGACTCTTGGCAAGATGGATGTCCAGTTACTTACTGTGTTGTAGTGAACTGGACTAAACTTGCTCAAGAGTGAAATTGCTAGGAAATTACTGGGCTGTAGATAATGTTAATGATGATGATGATGATATGTACTTTTAAATTTATGAAAAACAAAATTCATTAACATTTACATGAAACAAACTAACAATAGTATGATCAATGTTATCTGGGCTGTTTGGCCGTGGTCAATGGTTTATTTCCAAACCAAACGTTTCCGCAGCTCCAATGGCTGCCATCATCAGTGGAATAATAAAAATCGTGAACGTAGGGTATTCACGTCAGGCCCACAGTACTGTGGTATAGGCTCATGGAAGTAAATGCATGAATTGATTATGCAGATATTGTGTGATTTTGTAAAGTCTAAGTTTTTTTCAGTACAGGCAACTCATTATTCAGTTACATGTATGCCTATACCACAGTACTGTGGGCCTGACGTGAACACCCTACGTTCAGGATTTTTATTATTCCACTGATGATGGCAGCCATTGGAGCTGCCAAAACGTTTGGTTTGGAAATAAACCATGGACCACGGCCAAACAGCCTGGATAACTTTGATCATACAACTGACACCGGCTGTGAAAGCCTGAGGGCAAACTAACAATAGTTTACATTAGTCTCAGCCATTGTTTCCTTTTTACATATTGTTAATATAACTGGATAGTTTAAATTATAAACCACCAAATTTAACTTTTGCCAAAAAATGTCATATTTAATGTCATGTAACCTATAAATATACATGTATCCAAGAAATTTGGAAACAGAATACATAATATTACATGTTATGCAAGAGATAACATAGTATACGACAAATTTAACAAGGTCATAATTTAAATCTTCCTCTGGCAGAATTTGTAATACCAATACCTTATTGGCTCTCAACGTC
Source organism: Magicicada septendecula (assembly GCA_034769895.1). Taxonomy (NCBI): domain Eukaryota; kingdom Metazoa; phylum Arthropoda; class Insecta; order Hemiptera; family Cicadidae; genus Magicicada; species Magicicada septendecula. The sequence continues at coordinate 879,719,132 of CM068367.1, read as the reverse complement.
ATATGGCATAGCATTCTGAACAAATACTAAGAGAGAAGAAGGACTTAAATGCTTCCTCAATAGTAACACCAATTACTGTGTATTATCATCCCCACATAAAGAAAATAGTCATAAACATAGTCAAACAACATTCATTGATGATGGCAGACAACTGGTAAATTTTAGTCATGATGTATTGTTGATGGACTTTCAAAGTAACTGAATAATAAGTTGCCTGTACTGAAAAAAAACCTAGACTTTACAAAATCACACAATATCTGCATAAACAGTTCACGTATTTACTCCATGTTTGTTTAAATCTTCTAAGTCCCATCTTGTGCAATTTAGTTTTACGTAGATATCAACAAATTTTTTAACCTTAGATAACTTATGTTACCATAATTGATATTAGAATTATTATAAAAAAAGTACAAACAATTTAAAAAAAAACGCTTTTATTTACAATAATAGTATCAGTTATAGATCTTTTTTATTGAAGATTGATTTAAACATGGTATAATATCATTCCTTAGGCGCCCACACTTTTATTATCAGTGATACTTAATGTTACAAAAATTTTTGATTAATAATCATTATTTTCATTTGTTGTTAATGTATTTGGTATAAGACAAATTATTTTATCCTTTTTAGTACATTGATCATTTTGTTAATTTTAAATAAAGCGTTCATTTTTTTATTTATTTTTTAACATTTTTTTATTTCACACTTTTTAGTCAAATTTTATAGATAAATTACATAATGAAAAGAGAATGATACATAAACAATAAACAATTATTTATGAAATAGATAAATAGATAGATAAATTGCTTTTTATTGTATAAAATATACATAATTAAATGCTTGGATTTCGTTGTCCATGACGTGTCCGTTACTTAACTAAATATCACTATAGTATTGACGACTCGGAACACTAAGTTTTTTATAAGTAAAAACGTAAAGTTTTACCTTACAGCCTAAACCGGCTTTCACCTTTAGAAGGCTTCATCAGAGGCTGCCATAGGTAGCGTTGTCCGTTATTTAGAAATATACAAACAAACAAAAACAAATAAAAACGACATCCTAAACGAACAGACACAATTCAAATCGCACGCATTATTCGAACACATCTCACCACACACACACACAGCTTCGATCTTTCGAAAAACTTTCCCGTCGACAACAACAAAACGGACAATGCTACCTATGGCAGCCTCTGATGAAGCCTTCTAAAGGTGAAAGCCGGTTTAGGCGGTAAGGTTTTTTACTTATAAAAAACTTAGTGTTCCGAATCGTCAATACTATAGTGATATTTAGATAATTAAATGTCACAGTAATTTTACAATTGCATTCGTACATTGTACGTATATTGACAACACAGTAGTATTTACAAGATTAAATACAAAATCGCCTTTTCCAATTGCCTTTTTCTCTGAGTAGTCGTTTCTGTATGACTCATTTTTCAACACCTACAAAATTAATTATTCATTAAATATTTTGTACACAGTTTGATAGTAAAAGTAAATTTTAGCTAATTTGAGTTTACAGGTAAAATTGTAAGTTTACTGTAAATTTATTATTTAAATATTTCTTACAATAGGCAAAACGACATAACTTCTCTTTCATTGGAAAATTTCAAAGTGAAACGTTTTGTACAAAGTAAAATTACTTACCGCTATTTGTAATCACGTAGACAGTTTCACCAAACTGATTTTAATTTTGATTGCTCCACTAAGCCTAAAAGTATCCTGCCCCCCTTACAAAAATGTTTGCCGGCCGCTGGTACAGATGACACAGTAAGTTTGTATTAACGTAGATACAGCAACTCAAAAACCAACTGCCATTATTCATTTTTCATTTCACATACATATTTCCAACGGTTGATACTGGAGGTTAAAGTCTTTAGTTATACGCATTGTTTACAATTAAGGACTCGGAATCGAACATCAGACGGGTTAGGTGTACAGTGAACCGGAGTTAAATTATAATCGAGTGATAAAACTATATAGTGAATTGTTAAAATAATAATAAATGATTTATATAGTGGAAACAACCAAAAAAGGAATATAAAAGTGTGAATTTAAAAAGGAAAGTATTGTGATATTAATAAAATTTTAAAAATGTTTAATGGTTATTATAAACTAACCTGTGACACTATATATACTAGCGAATTATTTTTTCACAAACACTGAACTATCACACAATAACACTGTTGTAATTTTTTTTTTTGTTAGTTGTTAATCATTATTTTTGTGTGTTCAATTTTAAGAAGTGTAGTATTAATTAACCTAAAAAAGACAGTATCTGAGATCGAAAACTTTCAATAGTGCCATATACCAAGCTAGGGTAATTCATATTAAGAATTATTTATTTATTTTAATTTTAAAAGAGAAAAATTCAAAGTGAAACGTTTTGTACAAAGTAAAATTACTTACCGTTATTTGTAATCACGTAGACAGTTTTAACATTGAAAATATTTATAAGGACGTGTCGCACATATATGCGTGATTGAAAATGGGAACCGGTGAGTTTCCATAGATACTACTTCTTTGTTGTCAATAACGTAGTACACATATAAAACTTCGCTTATGAATGCGACTACATTTAACTTATAATCTGTACATTGGTAAATGTATGTATGTATTTTTTTTCATAATATTGTATTGTCACGTGATTCAAGTGTGTATGCAAAATTTCAAGAGTCACTATCACATCGGGAAGTATGTGAAAATTCAATTTGAAAAATCCACTTTAGACCAACGGGAAAAGCAAGTTAAATAAAAGCGTTTAATAAATATGCAACATATCTTCACTAATATAATTTAAACCAATAATTTTACAAGTTTTACTCACCAACTATTTTCCAACTGCTGTAAAAAGTAGAATTCAGCTTGTGGTTTAAACACCTTGAAATTATTCTCTACACTTTTATTTATTTGTTGACTGGTTGGTGGTTTGAAATTCATCACTGTGGTAGATACTCATTTTAGACCAAATCTACTGACTAAAAAGAAAAAGAATCTACTGACTTATACACAATATTACAACTGTAACAATAACAGTATAAAAAGAAAATTTAAACTATACCTTTATAACTGTCTTGTCCATAAGATCACATCAGTCATAATCTCATAACAACTGTAACCTCCATTATATCCTATTAACTACTCCACATTACATATACGAATTGCCAAGAACAGCAATACAAATTCGTGTAGTGTCAAGAATTGTAGGATCAAGACAAAGAGAGAAAAGAAAAATAATTTTATGTTTATGTTTTATCTTTATTTTCTGATAATGATGCCCTTTATAACTAGGATGTATCTGTAAGTGAACAAATCAAACATCACAACTTCATTATCCCTCAACTAGTTGCCTGTTCCTGAGTAGGAATTTCTGTTGAGCCATCAGTTGGATTCTTATTAACTGGTTTAAAGAACTACATGCAGATATATTTTAACTTAATTTAAATAATTATTAACAAATTTAAATATTAGTAATAAATGGGCTTCTCTAAAGTGCTAATCAGGGCCGGCCCCAGCGCTTCTGCCGCCCTGTGCAGTATTTATGAGTGTCCCCTCCCTATTTTAAATCTGAACACATTCACGCACACTAGACCTACTCTAAAGAAACGGCGATTGCCTTCAAATGATGACTAGGAATGTTTGCATTGCTGTTTATCAAATAACTAGAACTTATTCACGTTTACGATGCGGCGAACAGCTACAATAAAAATTGTAAAGACAATACAGGAATCGTGAGACAATAAAAATGTATTCCTATGTGATGACTTAAAATTAAAATACTAACTAAAATTCATTAAAATTGAAATATAAGAAAAGTAATGTATCACGTAATGTGTACCTTAGTTAAAAAATACTCGTCTAGCTTTGGCACTGGCAAATTCCTTTATGACTTCGCTGTAATCAAGTAATTCAGCTAATTGATGTTCTACAGATATAGTCGCCAGACCACTCAGGCGAGTCTCGGACATACTCGATCTGAGATAAGTTTTAATAAGTTTGAGCTTCAAAAAAGTCCTTTCTCCGCTTGCCACGGTCACAGCTAATGTTAGCAAAATTCTTAGAGCGACACCAACATTTAGCGTGAACCCATATTCTTGAATAAATTTTAAAGTCTCAACAGGCGTACTTATTTATACATAAAGTAATTCTTATTGATCTTCCATATTGTGATGAAAGTAAGTGAATAATTTTATTTTTCCCTCAATTTCAAAACTTAACATCCTGGAATCTGCCACCCTGGGCGGTGGCACGGTTCACCCCTGCCTGGAGCCGAGCCTGGTGCTAATGTATTGTTTGTCATTTCATTCCCTAAGTAACAATTTTCAATCAAGAAACAATTCCTGCTAGTCAGCTATAGTATTGACTAATTCCTATTGGTCATTCAGCAGACATACAAATTATTTTATGTACCATATAAGAGAATGGCTATATATTCTGTCCCAAATGAATGGAATGCCATGTTCTGCTGCTCATTTGTTGAAGTTGATATTAAAGAATCATTTGTAATCTGACATCCAGCAAACTTCTGTACATATTTTTTCATTCATAACCAAGTAAAATGTACTAAGAATAAGTAAGTAATTTTATATTTTGCTCTTGATATGTCCAAATCTATATTGTAACGTTATTAGATATTTGTGTATACGATGATTGAATCTTATCGAAACGTAATGTATGTAATGTAGCCTCACCTCAGGTTCGTCTATTTGTAACCAGAGAATATTTCGTTACATACAATGTTATTATAAATCAGTTACTTGTATATATGTCGTGTGCACTTGGATTACACCACCCGTAGGAAGTGTGAACTTGTAATATATATAAATAATGTAGCGACAAACTCGCACTGGAGTCGTCGATGTGTAAATATAAATGTGTTAGGTTGAACGGCTAATGGTTTTGTAAATTGCCGCTTACTCCCACTATGCTCCACGTTTCCGTGACGTCACTCAACGATGCCAACTTCGGGTCCGTTGCAATCTGTGAATTCTATTTACTAAATGTTACAGCAATAATAACGACACACAAATATTATCAAACATATATCCTTGTGGAATCCTTTATTCGGAAAAACACTGGTTGACTGTTTTAATAAATTTAAACAGGATAATTGCAATTGTAGCGAAAACTATAAGTCTTCTTTTACCAGTTGGCAGCAGTAGCTGTTCAGTGTTCCTTCCAGACCAAAACAATGCTTTTGTTAACGTTTTTAAATAAAATATCTCAATTATCTCAGGGCGTATATGGTTCGGGGATTATAAATTAAACGAAATATTACACTATTAATCAAAATACAAGTTTACAATTACAGGATATTACAACGTTCGAGTGATACGTGCACACAGAAATTGTATAGTGGTTGCCAGTTTTAAAAAGGTTATGTCTAGTTCAGGCTTTGATAGTTATTAGGTGAATTAAAAGTTCTTGTTGTTATTAAAAAGGTGTTAATCTTATATGGTGTTATTAGTGGTTGTTTCTAGTGTTCGTGTTATATGGTGTCTGTAATTTAGTTGACTATTGCTTAAAATACGTGTATACAAGTGTATGTGTTGAAGTACGATATAATGATATGTCAGATCACCAAATCCTCTTCTTGTACTCTTCTTGGTTGAAGATAGGACCCACGTACACGTCAGATCTTCTTTCTCGTCCCTCGTCCACTTCAAACCTTCTTCCTGGTTATTATTTCTTCTAATCCATCTAATGGGTAGTCTTCTGTTGTTGCAAAAGGTTCGTGTAGTGTACCACTAACTATATTTATCTAGTTGTATTGTTTTTTCACACTTTATAACATATAATGTAAGACGATTTAAGAACGCGTCTATCTGCTAAGATCGTTGTCAAAGAAGTCTCATTTTATTTATCCGAAATTTCTGGTTGCTAAGGGTAAACTTGGAATCTGGTTGGCTAATCCGGATCTACATTGTCATATACTTTTATTATTTCAGAATCTAAATTTCGTTCAAAATCTTTAATTTAACATAACTTTTCTATACTGAATGGGAGTTTAAAACCATTATCAGCATTATTTTGATCTTCACATTTGTTATATTTAGACACCAAACATGCCTATTTTTGTTTAAGAACTATGGATGTTACAATTTTGTTATTTGGAATTTTCTTAAATAACTTGATATGTGTTATTTTGGTTCTATATTCCTTGTATACATTATTACCTATAAATACATCAACCCTTTCACATTTGCTTTACAAAATTTCGAACATAATTGTTCAAAATTTACTAAAGTTGGTTTCACCTGGCCTATGTAATAGTATTATTTTCATCATCATGTTTTAACATCTCTAACAATTAAATTAACTTCTAACATTCATCAAAATGGTTTAACATATAACGTTATTTTAACAACACAAAATATATATTATTCTAATAGTTAAATTCATGCCTACATGGCTATGATTTTACCAACTCCTTGCACAAATAACTGTTTTCTACTCATACTGTATGGGTGTTTGACACTTAACAAAACATCTTTGTATAGTCCATTCTGCTTGGTTAATTCATTTTCCATGGTTTAGCATCAGCTCCATTGTTATATTTGTTAACACAACATAAAAAAATGGAATTAATATCATAAAATTGGCATTCCTTTAAACTAACTGTATCATCAGTCACATATAAAAAACACAACACAAATACTATGATATAACACTGTGCCTAAAACATAAAACATGCACATTTTACAAAACAAATTCTATACTAATTGGTTAGTCCCTTGTCAGCTAATTTACTCATTATTCTGACACTGTCTATGTCATATTTACTATTTATATGGGTTTCAACATCCGTATACTTACTGATGTTTGACTTACAAAAATTACAATAAAATGAACACTGTTGCTCTACCTCACCACACAGTTCTAATAATCTTGTTACATTTACTGTTTATATGGGTTTCACTCTTGTTATAAATGTTATTGTGACCATGTTATAATTTGTTGTTTACTGGACAACCCTATGAACTCTATATGTGACAATTATTTGTATGGTTCATGTATCTATAATCATGTGTATCTATATTTTTGTTACATCAATTAACTTAATTATTTAATAATATTTCTCTTACATAGTATTACATGTTTGGGCCTATTATCCCTCACTTTGTATTTTGATTATCTGGATATACCGATACATTAACTGAAACCATTTGTTTCTTTATAGTTCTGTTTCATAAACTGTTTGTCTTTACAATTCTTTGTTTGGTCAATACTGAAAATTCATGTCATAGTTGGGGTTTGAAGATATCTGCATCACTTAGCCTAAATCATTAATTTGGGTACGGTCAGTTGTCTTACTAGTCAGTCTAAAATTGTTAGTCGTTCTTCTTCACTATCATCTTTGAAGATATTGTTCTTCTTGTTAGCTTCTTAACCAAAGTTTTCATTAAATCAGGTAAGATATTATGTTGTTCCAAATGTAATGTTACATATTACCCTGCCACCAAATTTGATCATTTTAATAAAATATTGTTTTTGTTAAAATTATCAATTATCTCAATCTTTCACATTACCATTTGTTATTCTTATTATGATCTAGTATACTTGCCTTTAATTATAAGTGTTCTATCCCTGGAACATGTTACTTCCCTAACAAATTAATCACCATATATTCTGGAATCAGTCGGGGGGCTCTCTTGACCTAATACCCCGCTGTCCTTACAATACATAATACATAAATAAAATCGATTGCTGGAGCTATCTCGTCAGTCAATCACATTTAATAATCACTAGTCTATTCACGACTAAAATAAATAAAATAATATAATATATTCTTGGGATTGTTCACTCAGTCTAACTTCTCAGATCTAAATATTTCTTTCCATTGATTCTTTCAGATGTTTATTTTCTTGTGGCGATATTAATAACATTTTTATTTTATTTTTAATTGGTACTATCTTCCTTTCTTCTTTATCAGTACTGCTTAATCTTCATCTTTCATTCACTATCTTCATTTAAATTAAAACATAACAAGTATTTGCATCTTCATTTGTGGTTGATCCTCTCACAATCATGATAGGTTATTTGCAATAAATTCGTTTCTAGTCTTGTCTCATTTTCATTGTCGACTGTCTACATTTGTCCTTTCTTATTCATTTTATTTCACTATAGTTTCTTCTAATTTATGGATGTTGCATCTTTCTTTTATATTCCAATAATAAGTTCGTAACTGTGTTTAATAAGAGGTGCTTATTTTGTTTAGAATTTGGAAATTTATTCCCAGTTGTTTATCTGTTTGATTCATAATTACATTATCAAACTGTACTGTAATTGGTCCTTACTATTTATCTAAATTCTGAAATATTCAACCTTGTTTATTGGGCTTCATTTAAAGTTATATTTTGGATTATCAAAGTTGGTTAGATGAGCTTACTATGTTCTTTGAGTTTTGAGGTTTTATAATAATAAATTCTTCAATTCCATGTTAATTCTCATAAATAATTAGTTGTAAGTTGCTCTTACTCTATTTTTAGAATTTTGGTGGTTTTATAATAATAAATTCTTCAATTCCAAATTAATTCTCATAAATCATTAGTTGTAAGTTGTTCTTACTATATTTTTAGAATTTTGTGGTTTTATACAACTTTGTTTATTAGGTTCATAATACATTTTTAAGGACACTTGGTTGTATGTTCCCTTAATCTTTTTTGTTTCCACATCACTAATGACATAAGTATTATTGTTATTGTTTTTTATAACAACATATGGTCCATTATACAGTAATAATAGCTTTTTTGCTATTCCTTCCTTAGAACTTGGCAATTCGCGGTTTTTTAACAATACCTTGTCTCCAATCTTGTTCTGGATCACTTTCTGCTGAATTATTTTGTATTTTTTCCTTCTTTTCTCCACTTGTTCATTCAGTTTGCTGTGGAATCTCACGTTGTCGAACTGGTAAGCTGGGTTGTTTGGGAAATTGATTATTTCACTAATTTCTCTGGGTGGTAGTCTTTCATGCATTATGGTATATGGAGTATCTTGTATTGCTTCATGGTAAGCTAAATTGATAAAGCTCTCAGTTTGTGTAATGTAGTCACTCCACTTCTGGTGTTTATCAAAACAATATGTCCTGAGTATACGGCCGACCTCCCTCAGTACTCTTTCCGCCGGGTTGCTATTTGGGTGATAGACAGATGTTTTATATGTCTTGACACCTAAGTGTAACAAAGTCTCCTTCCATACCCTTCTTCGAAACTGAGTTCCGTGATCGGTAATAATTGATCGTGGAGCTCCCAACTCTGGTATGTATTGTTGGATCACTATTTGCAAAATCTTTTTTGTAGTTGCCCGATTAATGGGGTATAGTTTTGTAAACTTGGAGTAATGGTCGAACATGATTATAATGAATTTATACTGTTTTCTCCCTCCACTACGAGGTAACGGACCACACACATCTAAAAATACCCTCTCTAATTTACCAGTTGATGTAATAGGTTGCATAATTCCTTCTGTTTTTTCATTATTGCATTTTGCCAATTGACAGATGTGACACTGCCGGATACATTCTCTAACTCTTCTGTTGATATTCTTAATGTAAGTGTGTTCCTCAAGTGCCTTCATTACTTTTAATGCACCCATATGCCCATATCGGCTATGGTAGTCTAATATTAATTCTGTTTCTAAAGTTTTAGGTATTACCACCTTCCATGAGCCTTGGTTATTATTTGGTTTGTAAAATAATATGCCTTCATGTAGACAGTAATATGCAGTGATTTTTTCATCCTGTTGGATCAGTCTTCGTCTAAAATTGTTGATTTTGGTATCCTCGGTTTGTTGTTGTGCAATGGATTTCATGATGTTTTCCAAATCTGACTTGTTTTTTATTATAGTGTATACCTTGATGATTGTTTCTTTTTCCCCTTCAAAAGTTTGTTGTTCTATGTTAATCCGGGACAATACATCTGCAGCAATATTCTGTTTTCCTGGAACATACTCCCAATTTATATGGTACTCCTGTAGTGCGAGTATCCACCTTGTCAATCTCCCATGGTTGATCTTGCAATTTTTTAGGAAAGATATTGACTTATGATCGCTCCTCACAGTTATTGAGTATCCAAGAATGTAGGTTCTGAATTTCCCACAAGCGAATACAACGCTTAATAACTCTTTTTCTGTTACACTATAATTGCGTTCACATCCATTAAGTATTCTGCTTGCAAAACTCACCACCTGATGTTCTCCCTCACTATCTTCTTGATATAATACAGATCCTAAACTTATATCACTGGCATCACAGTTCATGAAGAAAGGTTGATTGAAATTAGGATGTTTTAATACAACTGAACTTAGGAAATTGTGTTTGATCGTTTGGAGTAAATTGTCTTGTTCCTGTCCCCAGGACCATTTGTTCTTAGAGGATAATTGTGGAGAAAACTTTGCTGTCATTTCAGAATAATTTCTCTGAAACTTCCTATAATAATTGCAAAGTCCCAGAAATGATTGAAGTTGCTTTTTATTTTTAGGACTTGGGAACTTCTGGATAGAACTTGGTTCTGATATTTTCAACTCGTCCATTCGTTTCTTCCCGGACGCTCAGTATCTCTTGGTTCATCCGCTCACACTTTTCCGTGGTCTCGGATTCCACCCTTTTAATTTCAGTTACCGGTTCTTCCAACTTCTTGTTCCATTCTTCCTGTAATTGCCGGTTGTTAATTTCCATCTTGTTATCCCAATCTTCTTTTAACGACTCTTTGTGTTCATCCAATTTTTTCATGGTTTCCTGGTAATTTTCCTTCAATTCTTCCCTCAATGCTTTATTATTTGCGTCTATTTTCTCCTCCATTTTCTTGCTATTCTCCTTCAATTCTCCCATTTTTTCTTCAATTTTCTTATCAGTCTCTCCCAATTTTCGGCTCAATTCCTCCGTAGACTGTTTATTTTCCGTTTTTAATTCCTCTATGGACTGTTTATTTTCCGTTTTTGATTCCTCTATTTTCTTACCCAAGTCTTCCTTCAATTCTTCCTTCAATTTTTCTAAGTTCTTATTACTGTTCTCTATGGACTGTTTATTGTCCTGTTTTAATTCTTCCTTCAATTTCTTACTATTCTCCTCCATTTTTTCTTCCATAGACCGTTTATTGTCCTTCATTTCGTCCATTAGGTTCTTATTACTCTGTTTTAAATATTCCATAAGGTTCTTCAGGTCAACGCTCTCTGTAACTTTGTCCGGTTCTTGTTTATCTCCTTGGTCCTCTCTTATTATTACTTCTACTTCTTCGACCGGTGTTGCTTCTTTGTCTTCCATATCTAACTCGTCTACCTTCTCGGCTTCGACCGCTCGTTTTCGCGATGTCTCTCGCTTCCTCATCTTGTTTATTTTGGTTTATTTGTCTATTAATAATAATTTAATTTTTATTAAATTACACGCCTCACACGTTGGTGCGCCAATTTGTAACGTTAAACATTTTATATGCGTGATTGACTCTTATCGAAACGTAATGTATGTAATGTAGCCTCACCTCAGGTTCGTCTATTTGTAACCAGAGAATATTTCGTTACATACAATGTTATTATAAATCAGTTACTTGTATATATGTCGTGTGCACTTGGATTACACCACCCGTAGGAAGTGTGAACTTGTAATATATATAAATAATGTAGCGACAAACTCGCACTGGAGTCGTCGATGTGTAAATATAAATGTGTTAGGTTGAACGGCTAATGGTTTTGTAAATTGCCGCTTACTCCCACTATGCTCCACGTTTCCGTGACGTCACTCAACGATGCCAACTTCGGGTCCGTTGCAATCTGTGAATTCTATTTACTAAATGTTACAGCAATAATAACGACACACAAATATTATCAAACATATATCCTTGTGGAATCCTTTATTCGGAAAAACACTGGTTGACTGTTTTAATAAATTTAAACAGGATAATTGCAATTGTAGCGAAAACTATAAGTCTTCTTTTACCAGTTGGCAGCAGTAGCTGTTCAGTGTTCCTTCCAGACCAAAACAATGCTTTTGTTAACGTTTTTAAATAAAATATCTCAATTATCTCAGGGCGTATATGGTTCGGGGATTATAAATTAAACGAAATATTACACTATTAATCAAAATACAAGTTTACAATTACAGGATATTACAACGTTCGAGTGATACGTGCACACAGAAATTGTATAGTGGTTGCCAGTTTTAAAAAGGTTATGTCTAGTTCAGGCTTTGATAGTTATTAGGTGAATTAAAAGTTCTTGTTGTTATTAAAAAGGTGTTAATCTTATATGGTGTTATTAGTGGTTGTTTCTAGTGTTCGTGTTATATGGTGTCTGTAATTTAGTTGACTATTGCTTAAAATACGTGTATACAAGTGTATGTGTTGAAGTACGATATAATGATATGTCAGATCACCAAATCCTCTTCTTGTACTCTTCTTGGTTGAAGATAGGACCCACGTACACGTCAGATCTTCTTTCTCGTCCCTCGTCCACTTCAAACCTTCTTCCTGGTTATTATTTCTTCTAATCCATCTAATGGGTAGTCTTCTGTTGTTGCAAAAGGTTCGTGTAGTGTACCACTAACTATATTTATCTAGTTGTATTGTTTTTTCACACTTTATAACATATAATGTAAGACGATTTAAGAACGCGTCTATCTGCTAAGATCGTTGTCAAAGAAGTCTCATTTTATTTATCCGAAATTTCTGGTTGCTAAGGGTAAACTTGGAATCTGGTTGGCTAATCCGGATCTACATTGTCATATACTTTTATTATTTCAGAATCTAAATTTCGTTCAAAATCTTTAATTTAACATAACTTTTCTATACTGAATGGGAGTTTAAAACCATTATCAGCATTATTTTGATCTTCACATTTGTTATATTTAGACACCAAACATGCCTATTTTTGTTTAAGAACTATGGATGTTACAATTTTGTTATTTGGAATTTTCTTAAATAACTTGATATGTGTTATTTTGGTTCTATATTCCTTGTATACATTATTACCTATAAATACATCAACCCTTTCACATTTGCTTTACAAAATTTCGAACATAATTGTTCAAAATTTACTAAAGTTGGTTTCACCTGGCCTATGTAATAGTATTATTTTCATCATCATGTTTTAACATCTCTAACAATTAAATTAACTTCTAACATTCATCAAAATGGTTTAACATATAACGTTATTTTAACAACACAAAATATATATTATTCTAATAGTTAAATTCATGCCTACATGGCTATGATTTTACCAACTCCTTGCACAAATAACTGTTTTCTACTCATACTGTATGGGTGTTTGACACTTAACAAAACATCTTTGTATAGTCCATTCTGCTTGGTTAATTCATTTTCCATGGTTTAGCATCAGCTCCATTGTTATATTTGTTAACACAACATAAAAAAATGGAATTAATATCATAAAATTGGCATTCCTTTAAACTAACTGTATCATCAGTCACATATAAAAAACACAACACAAATACTATGATATAACACTGTGCCTAAAACATAAAACATGCACATTTTACAAAACAAATTCTATACTAATTGGTTAGTCCCTTGTCAGCTAATTTACTCATTATTCTGACACTGTCTATGTCATATTTACTATTTATATGGGTTTCAACATCCGTATACTTACTGATGTTTGACTTACAAAAATTACAATAAAATGAACACTGTTGCTCTACCTCACCACACAGTTCTAATAATCTTGTTACATTTACTGTTTATATGGGTTTCACTCTTGTTATAAATGTTATTGTGACCATGTTATAATTTGTTGTTTACTGGACAACCCTATGAACTCTATATGTGACAATTATTTGTATGGTTCATGTATCTATAATCATGTGTATCTATATTTTTGTTACATCAATTAACTTAATTATTTAATAATATTTCTCTTACATAGTATTACATGTTTGGGCCTATTATCCCTCACTTTGTATTTTGATTATCTGGATATACCGATACATTAACTGAAACCATTTGTTTCTTTATAGTTCTGTTTCATAAACTGTTTGTCTTTACAATTCTTTGTTTGGTCAATACTGAAAATTCATGTCATAGTTGGGGTTTGAAGATATCTGCATCACTTAGCCTAAATCATTAATTTGGGTACGGTCAGTTGTCTTACTAGTCAGTCTAAAATTGTTAGTCGTTCTTCTTCACTATCATCTTTGAAGATATTGTTCTTCTTGTTAGCTTCTTAACCAAAGTTTTCATTAAATCAGGTAAGATATTATGTTGTTCCAAATGTAATGTTACATATTACCCTGCCACCAAATTTGATCATTTTAATAAAATATTGTTTTTGTTAAAATTATCAATTATCTCAATCTTTCACATTACCATTTGTTATTCTTATTATGATCTAGTATACTTGCCTTTAATTATAAGTGTTCTATCCCTGGAACATGTTACTTCCCTAACAAATTAATCACCATATATTCTGGAATCAGTCGGGGGGCTCTCTTGACCTAATACCCCGCTGTCCTTACAATACATAATACATAAATAAAATCGATTGCTGGAGCTATCTCGTCAGTCAATCACATTTAATAATCACTAGTCTATTCACGACTAAAATAAATAAAATAATATAATATATTCTTGGGATTGTTCACTCAGTCTAACTTCTCAGATCTAAATATTTCTTTCCATTGATTCTTTCAGATGTTTATTTTCTTGTGGCGATATTAATAACATTTTTATTTTATTTTTAATTGGTACTATCTTCCTTTCTTCTTTATCAGTACTGCTTAATCTTCATCTTTCATTCACTATCTTCATTTAAATTAAAACATAACAAGTATTTGCATCTTCATTTGTGGTTGATCCTCTCACAATCATGATAGGTTATTTGCAATAAATTCGTTTCTAGTCTTGTCTCATTTTCATTGTCGACTGTCTACATTTGTCCTTTCTTATTCATTTTATTTCACTATAGTTTCTTCTAATTTATGGATGTTGCATCTTTCTTTTATATTCCAATAATAAGTTCGTAACTGTGTTTAATAAGAGGTGCTTATTTTGTTTAGAATTTGGAAATTTATTCCCAGTTGTTTATCTGTTTGATTCATAATTACATTATCAAACTGTACTGTAATTGGTCCTTACTATTTATCTAAATTCTGAAATATTCAACCTTGTTTATTGGGCTTCATTTAAAGTTATATTTTGGATTATCAAAGTTGGTTAGATGAGCTTACTATGTTCTTTGAGTTTTGAGGTTTTATAATAATAAATTCTTCAATTCCATGTTAATTCTCATAAATAATTAGTTGTAAGTTGCTCTTACTCTATTTTTAGAATTTTGGTGGTTTTATAATAATAAATTCTTCAATTCCAAATTAATTCTCATAAATCATTAGTTGTAAGTTGTTCTTACTATATTTTTAGAATTTTGTGGTTTTATACAACTTTGTTTATTAGGTTCATAATACATTTTTAAGGACACTTGGTTGTATGTTCCCTTAATCTTTTTTGTTTCCACATCACTAATGACATAAGTATTATTGTTATTGTTTTTTATAACAACATATGGTCCATTATACAGTAATAATAGCTTTTTTGCTATTCCTTCCTTAGAACTTGGCAATTCGCGGTTTTTTAACAATACCTTGTCTCCAATCTTGTTCTGGATCACTTTCTGCTGAATTATTTTGTATTTTTTCCTTCTTTTCTCCACTTGTTCATTCAGTTTGCTGTGGAATCTCACGTTGTCGAACTGGTAAGCTGGGTTGTTTGGGAAATTGATTATTTCACTAATTTCTCTGGGTGGTAGTCTTTCATGCATTATGGTATATGGAGTATCTTGTATTGCTTCATGGTAAGCTAAATTGATAAAGCTCTCAGTTTGTGTAATGTAGTCACTCCACTTCTGGTGTTTATCAAAACAATATGTCCTGAGTATACGGCCGACCTCCCTCAGTACTCTTTCCGCCGGGTTGCTATTTGGGTGATAGACAGATGTTTTATATGTCTTGACACCTAAGTGTAACAAAGTCTCCTTCCATACCCTTCTTCGAAACTGAGTTCCGTGATCGGTAATAATTGATCGTGGAGCTCCCAACTCTGGTATGTATTGTTGGATCACTATTTGCAAAATCTTTTTTGTAGTTGCCCGATTAATGGGGTATAGTTTTGTAAACTTGGAGTAATGGTCGAACATGATTATAATGAATTTATACTGTTTTCTCCCTCCACTACGAGGTAACGGACCACACACATCTAAAAATACCCTCTCTAATTTACCAGTTGATGTAATAGGTTGCATAATTCCTTCTGTTTTTTCATTATTGCATTTTGCCAATTGACAGATGTGACACTGCCGGATACATTCTCTAACTCTTCTGTTGATATTCTTAATGTAAGTGTGTTCCTCAAGTGCCTTCATTACTTTTAATGCACCCATATGCCCATATCGGCTATGGTAGTCTAATATTAATTCTGTTTCTAAAGTTTTAGGTATTACCACCTTCCATGAGCCTTGGTTATTATTTGGTTTGTAAAATAATATGCCTTCATGTAGACAGTAATATGCAGTGATTTTTTCATCCTGTTGGATCAGTCTTCGTCTAAAATTGTTGATTTTGGTATCCTCGGTTTGTTGTTGTGCAATGGATTTCATGATGTTTTCCAAATCTGACTTGTTTTTTATTATAGTGTATACCTTGATGATTGTTTCTTTTTCCCCTTCAAAAGTTTGTTGTTCTATGTTAATCCGGGACAATACATCTGCAGCAATATTCTGTTTTCCTGGAACATACTCCCAATTTATATGGTACTCCTGTAGTGCGAGTATCCACCTTGTCAATCTCCCATGGTTGATCTTGCAATTTTTTAGGAAAGATATTGACTTATGATCGCTCCTCACAGTTATTGAGTATCCAAGAATGTAGGTTCTGAATTTCCCACAAGCGAATACAACGCTTAATAACTCTTTTTCTGTTACACTATAATTGCGTTCACATCCATTAAGTATTCTGCTTGCAAAACTCACCACCTGATGTTCTCCCTCACTATCTTCTTGATATAATACAGATCCTAAACTTATATCACTGGCATCACAGTTCATGAAGAAAGGTTGATTGAAATTAGGATGTTTTAATACAACTGAACTTAGGAAATTGTGTTTGATCGTTTGGAGTAAATTGTCTTGTTCCTGTCCCCAGGACCATTTGTTCTTAGAGGATAATTGTGGAGAAAACTTTGCTGTCATTTCAGAATAATTTCTCTGAAACTTCCTATAATAATTGCAAAGTCCCAGAAATGATTGAAGTTGCTTTTTATTTTTAGGACTTGGGAACTTCTGGATAGAACTTGGTTCTGATATTTTCAACTCGTCCATTCGTTTCTTCCCGGACGCTCAGTATCTCTTGGTTCATCCGCTCACACTTTTCCGTGGTCTCGGATTCCACCCTTTTAATTTCAGTTACCGGTTCTTCCAACTTCTTGTTCCATTCTTCCTGTAATTGCCGGTTGTTAATTTCCATCTTGTTATCCCAATCTTCTTTTAACGACTCTTTGTGTTCATCCAATTTTTTCATGGTTTCCTGGTAATTTTCCTTCAATTCTTCCCTCAATGCTTTATTATTTGCGTCTATTTTCTCCTCCATTTTCTTGCTATTCTCCTTCAATTCTCCCATTTTTTCTTCAATTTTCTTATCAGTCTCTCCCAATTTTCGGCTCAATTCCTCCGTAGACTGTTTATTTTCCGTTTTTAATTCCTCTATGGACTGTTTATTTTCCGTTTTTGATTCCTCTATTTTCTTACCCAAGTCTTCCTTCAATTCTTCCTTCAATTTTTCTAAGTTCTTATTACTGTTCTCTATGGACTGTTTATTGTCCTGTTTTAATTCTTCCTTCAATTTCTTACTATTCTCCTCCATTTTTTCTTCCATAGACCGTTTATTGTCCTTCATTTCGTCCATTAGGTTCTTATTACTCTGTTTTAAATATTCCATAAGGTTCTTCAGGTCAACGCTCTCTGTAACTTTGTCCGGTTCTTGTTTATCTCCTTGGTCCTCTCTTATTATTACTTCTACTTCTTCGACCGGTGTTGCTTCTTTGTCTTCCATATCTAACTCGTCTACCTTCTCGGCTTCGACCGCTCGTTTTCGCGATGTCTCTCGCTTCCTCATCTTGTTTATTTTGGTTTATTTGTCTATTAATAATAATTTAATTTTTATTAAATTACACGCCTCACACGTTGGTGCGCCAATTTGTAACGTTAAACATTTTATATGCGTGATTGACTCTTATCGAAACGTAATGTATGTAATGTAGCCTCACCTCAGGTTCGTCTATTTGTAACCAGAGAATATTTCGTTACATACAATGTTATTATAAATCAGTTACTTGTATATATGTCGTGTGCACTTGGATTACACCACCCGTAGGAAGTGTGAACTTGTAATATATATAAATAATGTAGCGACAAACTCGCACTGGAGTCGTCGATGTGTAAATATAAATGTGTTAGGTTGAACGGCTAATGGTTTTGTAAATTGCCGCTTACTCCCACTATGCTCCACGTTTCCGTGACGTCACTCAACGATGCCAACTTCGGGTCCGTTGCAATCTGTGAATTCTATTTACTAAATGTTACAGCAATAATAACGACACACAAATATTATCAAACATATATCCTTGTGGAATCCTTTATTCGGAAAAACACTGGTTGACTGTTTTAATAAATTTAAACAGGATAATTGCAATTGTAGCGAAAACTATAAGTCTTCTTTTACCAGTTGGCAGCAGTAGCTGTTCAGTGTTCCTTCCAGACCAAAACAATGCTTTTGTTAACGTTTTTAAATAAAATATCTCAATTATCTCAGGGCGTATATGGTTCGGGGATTATAAATTAAACGAAATATTACACTATTAATCAAAATACAAGTTTACAATTACAGGATATTACAACGTTCGAGTGATACGTGCACACAGAAATTGTATAGTGGTTGCCAGTTTTAAAAAGGTTATGTCTAGTTCAGGCTTTGATAGTTATTAGGTGAATTAAAAGTTCTTGTTGTTATTAAAAAGGTGTTAATCTTATATGGTGTTATTAGTGGTTGTTTCTAGTGTTCGTGTTATATGGTGTCTGTAATTTAGTTGACTATTGCTTAAAATACGTGTATACAAGTGTATGTGTTGAAGTACGATATAATGATATGTCAGATCACCAAATCCTCTTCTTGTACTCTTCTTGGTTGAAGATAGGACCCACGTACACGTCAGATCTTCTTTCTCGTCCCTCGTCCACTTCAAACCTTCTTCCTGGTTATTATTTCTTCTAATCCATCTAATGGGTAGTCTTCTGTTGTTGCAAAAGGTTCGTGTAGTGTACCACTAACTATATTTATCTAGTTGTATTGTTTTTTCACACTTTATAACATATAATGTAAGACGATTTAAGAACGCGTCTATCTGCTAAGATCGTTGTCAAAGAAGTCTCATTTTATTTATCCGAAATTTCTGGTTGCTAAGGGTAAACTTGGAATCTGGTTGGCTAATCCGGATCTACATTGTCATATACTTTTATTATTTCAGAATCTAAATTTCGTTCAAAATCTTTAATTTAACATAACTTTTCTATACTGAATGGGAGTTTAAAACCATTATCAGCATTATTTTGATCTTCACATTTGTTATATTTAGACACCAAACATGCCTATTTTTGTTTAAGAACTATGGATGTTACAATTTTGTTATTTGGAATTTTCTTAAATAACTTGATATGTGTTATTTTGGTTCTATATTCCTTGTATACATTATTACCTATAAATACATCAACCCTTTCACATTTGCTTTACAAAATTTCGAACATAATTGTTCAAAATTTACTAAAGTTGGTTTCACCTGGCCTATGTAATAGTATTATTTTCATCATCATGTTTTAACATCTCTAACAATTAAATTAACTTCTAACATTCATCAAAATGGTTTAACATATAACGTTATTTTAACAACACAAAATATATATTATTCTAATAGTTAAATTCATGCCTACATGGCTATGATTTTACCAACTCCTTGCACAAATAACTGTTTTCTACTCATACTGTATGGGTGTTTGACACTTAACAAAACATCTTTGTATAGTCCATTCTGCTTGGTTAATTCATTTTCCATGGTTTAGCATCAGCTCCATTGTTATATTTGTTAACACAACATAAAAAAATGGAATTAATATCATAAAATTGGCATTCCTTTAAACTAACTGTATCATCAGTCACATATAAAAAACACAACACAAATACTATGATATAACACTGTGCCTAAAACATAAAACATGCACATTTTACAAAACAAATTCTATACTAATTGGTTAGTCCCTTGTCAGCTAATTTACTCATTATTCTGACACTGTCTATGTCATATTTACTATTTATATGGGTTTCAACATCCGTATACTTACTGATGTTTGACTTACAAAAATTACAATAAAATGAACACTGTTGCTCTACCTCACCACACAGTTCTAATAATCTTGTTACATTTACTGTTTATATGGGTTTCACTCTTGTTATAAATGTTATTGTGACCATGTTATAATTTGTTGTTTACTGGACAACCCTATGAACTCTATATGTGACAATTATTTGTATGGTTCATGTATCTATAATCATGTGTATCTATATTTTTGTTACATCAATTAACTTAATTATTTAATAATATTTCTCTTACATAGTATTACATGTTTGGGCCTATTATCCCTCACTTTGTATTTTGATTATCTGGATATACCGATACATTAACTGAAACCATTTGTTTCTTTATAGTTCTGTTTCATAAACTGTTTGTCTTTACAATTCTTTGTTTGGTCAATACTGAAAATTCATGTCATAGTTGGGGTTTGAAGATATCTGCATCACTTAGCCTAAATCATTAATTTGGGTACGGTCAGTTGTCTTACTAGTCAGTCTAAAATTGTTAGTCGTTCTTCTTCACTATCATCTTTGAAGATATTGTTCTTCTTGTTAGCTTCTTAACCAAAGTTTTCATTAAATCAGGTAAGATATTATGTTGTTCCAAATGTAATGTTACATATTACCCTGCCACCAAATTTGATCATTTTAATAAAATATTGTTTTTGTTAAAATTATCAATTATCTCAATCTTTCACATTACCATTTGTTATTCTTATTATGATCTAGTATACTTGCCTTTAATTATAAGTGTTCTATCCCTGGAACATGTTACTTCCCTAACAAATTAATCACCATATATTCTGGAATCAGTCGGGGGGCTCTCTTGACCTAATACCCCGCTGTCCTTACAATACATAATACATAAATAAAATCGATTGCTGGAGCTATCTCGTCAGTCAATCACATTTAATAATCACTAGTCTATTCACGACTAAAATAAATAAAATAATATAATATATTCTTGGGATTGTTCACTCAGTCTAACTTCTCAGATCTAAATATTTCTTTCCATTGATTCTTTCAGATGTTTATTTTCTTGTGGCGATATTAATAACATTTTTATTTTATTTTTAATTGGTACTATCTTCCTTTCTTCTTTATCAGTACTGCTTAATCTTCATCTTTCATTCACTATCTTCATTTAAATTAAAACATAACAAGTATTTGCATCTTCATTTGTGGTTGATCCTCTCACAATCATGATAGGTTATTTGCAATAAATTCGTTTCTAGTCTTGTCTCATTTTCATCGTCGACTGTCTACATTTGTCCTTTCTTATTCATTTTATTTCACTATAGTTTCTTCTAATTTATGGATGTTGCATCTTTCTTTTATATTCCAATAATAAGTTCGTAACTGTGTTTAATAAGAGGTGCTTATTTTGTTTAGAATTTGGAAATTTATTCCCAGTTGTTTATCTGTTTGATTCATAATTACATTATCAAACTGTACTGTAATTGGTCCTTACTATTTATCTAAATTCTGAAATATTCAACCTTGTTTATTGGGCTTCATTTAAAGTTATATTTTGGATTATCAAAGTTGGTTAGATGAGCTTACTATGTTCTTTGAGTTTTGAGGTTTTATAATAATAAATTCTTCAATTCCATGTTAATTCTCATAAATAATTAGTTGTAAGTTGCTCTTACTCTATTTTTAGAATTTTGGTGGTTTTATAATAATAAATTCTTCAATTCCAAATTAATTCTCATAAATCATTAGTTGTAAGTTGTTCTTACTATATTTTTAGAATTTTGTGGTTTTATACAACTTTGTTTATTAGGTTCATAATACATTTTTAAGGACACTTGGTTGTATGTTCCCTTAATCTTTTTTGTTTCCACATCACTAATGACATAAGTATTATTGTTATTGTTTTTTATAACAACATATGGTCCATTATACAGTAATAATAGCTTTTTTGCTATTCCTTCCTTAGAACTTGGCAATTCGCGGTTTTTTAACAATACCTTGTCTCCAATCTTGTTCTGGATCACTTTCTGCTGAATTATTTTGTATTTTTTCCTTCTTTTCTCCACTTGTTCATTCAGTTTGCTGTGGAATCTCACGTTGTCGAACTGGTAAGCTGGGTTGTTTGGGAAATTGATTATTTCACTAATTTCTCTGGGTGGTAGTCTTTCATGCATTATGGTATATGGAGTATCTTGTATTGCTTCATGGTAAGCTAAATTGATAAAGCTCTCAGTTTGTGTAATGTAGTCACTCCACTTCTGGTGTTTATCAAAACAATATGTCCTGAGTATACGGCCGACCTCCCTCAGTACTCTTTCCGCCGGGTTGCTATTTGGGTGATAGACAGATGTTTTATATGTCTTGACACCTAAGTGTAACAAAGTCTCCTTCCATACCCTTCTTCGAAACTGAGTTCCGTGATCGGTAATAATTGATCGTGGAGCTCCCAACTCTGGTATGTATTGTTGGATCACTATTTGCAAAATCTTTTTTGTAGTTGCCCGATTAATGGGGTATAGTTTTGTAAACTTGGAGTAATGGTCGAACATGATTATAATGAATTTATACTGTTTTCTCCCTCCACTACGAGGTAACGGACCACACACATCTAAAAATACCCTCTCTAATTTACCAGTTGATGTAATAGGTTGCATAATTCCTTCTGTTTTTTCATTATTGCATTTTGCCAATTGACAGATGTGACACTGCCGGATACATTCTCTAACTCTTCTGTTGATATTCTTAATGTAAGTGTGTTCCTCAAGTGCCTTCATTACTTTTAATGCACCCATATGCCCATATCGGCTATGGTAGTCTAATATTAATTCTGTTTCTAAAGTTTTAGGTATTACCACCTTCCATGAGCCTTGGTTATTATTTGGTTTGTAAAATAATATGCCTTCATGTAGACAGTAATATGCAGTGATTTTTTCATCCTGTTGGATCAGTCTTCGTCTAAAATTGTTGATTTTGGTATCCTCGGTTTGTTGTTGTGCAATGGATTTCATGATGTTTTCCAAATCTGACTTGTTTTTTATTATAGTGTATACCTTGATGATTGTTTCTTTTTCCCCTTCAAAAGTTTGTTGTTCTATGTTAATCCGGGACAATACATCTGCAGCAATATTCTGTTTTCCTGGAACATACTCCCAATTTATATGGTACTCCTGTAGTGCGAGTATCCACCTTGTCAATCTCCCATGGTTGATCTTGCAATTTTTTAGGAAAGATATTGACTTATGATCGCTCCTCACAGTTATTGAGTATCCAAGAATGTAGGTTCTGAATTTCCCACAAGCGAATACAACGCTTAATAACTCTTTTTCTGTTACACTATAATTGCGTTCACATCCATTAAGTATTCTGCTTGCAAAACTCACCACCTGATGTTCTCCCTCACTATCTTCTTGATATAATACAGATCCTAAACTTATATCACTGGCATCACAGTTCATGAAGAAAGGTTGATTGAAATTAGGATGTTTTAATACAACTGAACTTAGGAAATTGTGTTTGATCGTTTGGAGTAAATTGTCTTGTTCCTGTCCCCAGGACCATTTGTTCTTAGAGGATAATTGTGGAGAAAACTTTGCTGTCATTTCAGAATAATTTCTCTGAAACTTCCTATAATAATTGCAAAGTCCCAGAAATGATTGAAGTTGCTTTTTATTTTTAGGACTTGGGAACTTCTGGATAGAACTTGGTTCTGATATTTTCAACTCGTCCATTCGTTTCTTCCCGGACGCTCAGTATCTCTTGGTTCATCCGCTCACACTTTTCCGTGGTCTCGGATTCCACCCTTTTAATTTCAGTTACCGGTTCTTCCAACTTCTTGTTCCATTCTTCCTGTAATTGCCGGTTGTTAATTTCCATCTTGTTATCCCAATCTTCTTTTAACGACTCTTTGTGTTCATCCAATTTTTTCATGGTTTCCTGGTAATTTTCCTTCAATTCTTCCCTCAATGCTTTATTATTTGCGTCTATTTTCTCCTCCATTTTCTTGCTATTCTCCTTCAATTCTCCCATTTTTTCTTCAATTTTCTTATCAGTCTCTCCCAATTTTCGGCTCAATTCCTCCGTAGACTGTTTATTTTCCGTTTTTAATTCCTCTATGGACTGTTTATTTTCCGTTTTTGATTCCTCTATTTTCTTACCCAAGTCTTCCTTCAATTCTTCCTTCAATTTTTCTAAGTTCTTATTACTGTTCTCTATGGACTGTTTATTGTCCTGTTTTAATTCTTCCTTCAATTTCTTACTATTCTCCTCCATTTTTTCTTCCATAGACCGTTTATTGTCCTTCATTTCGTCCATTAGGTTCTTATTACTCTGTTTTAAATATTCCATAAGGTTCTTCAGGTCAACGCTCTCTGTAACTTTGTCCGGTTCTTGTTTATCTCCTTGGTCCTCTCTTATTATTACTTCTACTTCTTCGACCGGTGTTGCTTCTTTGTCTTCCATATCTAACTCGTCTACCTTCTCGGCTTCGACCGCTCGTTTTCGCGATGTCTCTCGCTTCCTCATCTTGTTTATTTTGGTTTATTTGTCTATTAATAATAATTTAATTTTTATTAAATTACACGCCTCACACGTTGGTGCGCCAATTTGTAACGTTAAACATTTTATATGCGTGATTGACTCTTATCGAAACGTAATGTATGTAATGTAGCCTCACCTCAGGTTCGTCTATTTGTAACCAGAGAATATTTCGTTACATACAATGTTATTATAAATCAGTTACTTGTATATATGTCGTGTGCACTTGGATTACACCACCCGTAGGAAGTGTGAACTTGTAATATATATAAATAATGTAGCGACAAACTCGCACTGGAGTCGTCGATGTGTAAATATAAATGTGTTAGGTTGAACGGCTAATGGTTTTGTAAATTGCCGCTTACTCCCACTATGCTCCACGTTTCCGTGACGTCACTCAACGATGCCAACTTCGGGTCCGTTGCAATCTGTGAATTCTATTTACTAAATGTTACAGCAATAATAACGACACACAAATATTATCAAACATATATCCTTGTGGAATCCTTTATTCGGAAAAACACTGGTTGACTGTTTTAATAAATTTAAACAGGATAATTGCAATTGTAGCGAAAACTATAAGTCTTCTTTTACCAGTTGGCAGCAGTAGCTGTTCAGTGTTCCTTCCAGACCAAAACAATGCTTTTGTTAACGTTTTTAAATAAAATATCTCAATTATCTCAGGGCGTATATGGTTCGGGGATTATAAATTAAACGAAATATTACACTATTAATCAAAATACAAGTTTACAATTACAGGATATTACAACGTTCGAGTGATACGTGCACACAGAAATTGTATAGTGGTTGCCAGTTTTAAAAAGGTTATGTCTAGTTCAGGCTTTGATAGTTATTAGGTGAATTAAAAGTTCTTGTTGTTATTAAAAAGGTGTTAATCTTATATGGTGTTATTAGTGGTTGTTTCTAGTGTTCGTGTTATATGGTGTCTGTAATTTAGTTGACTATTGCTTAAAATACGTGTATACAAGTGTATGTGTTGAAGTACGATATAATGATATGTCAGATCACCAAATCCTCTTCTTGTACTCTTCTTGGTTGAAGATAGGACCCACGTACACGTCAGATCTTCTTTCTCGTCCCTCGTCCACTTCAAACCTTCTTCCTGGTTATTATTTCTTCTAATCCATCTAATGGGTAGTCTTCTGTTGTTGCAAAAGGTTCGTGTAGTGTACCACTAACTATATTTATCTAGTTGTATTGTTTTTTCACACTTTATAACATATAATGTAAGACGATTTAAGAACGCGTCTATCTGCTAAGATCGTTGTCAAAGAAGTCTCATTTTATTTATCCGAAATTTCTGGTTGCTAAGGGTAAACTTGGAATCTGGTTGGCTAATCCGGATCTACATTGTCATATACTTTTATTATTTCAGAATCTAAATTTCGTTCAAAATCTTTAATTTAACATAACTTTTCTATACTGAATGGGAGTTTAAAACCATTATCAGCATTATTTTGATCTTCACATTTGTTATATTTAGACACCAAACATGCCTATTTTTGTTTAAGAACTATGGATGTTACAATTTTGTTATTTGGAATTTTCTTAAATAACTTGATATGTGTTATTTTGGTTCTATATTCCTTGTATACATTATTACCTATAAATACATCAACCCTTTCACATTTGCTTTACAAAATTTCGAACATAATTGTTCAAAATTTACTAAAGTTGGTTTCACCTGGCCTATGTAATAGTATTATTTTCATCATCATGTTTTAACATCTCTAACAATTAAATTAACTTCTAACATTCATCAAAATGGTTTAACATATAACGTTATTTTAACAACACAAAATATATATTATTCTAATAGTTAAATTCATGCCTACATGGCTATGATTTTACCAACTCCTTGCACAAATAACTGTTTTCTACTCATACTGTATGGGTGTTTGACACTTAACAAAACATCTTTGTATAGTCCATTCTGCTTGGTTAATTCATTTTCCATGGTTTAGCATCAGCTCCATTGTTATATTTGTTAACACAACATAAAAAAATGGAATTAATATCATAAAATTGGCATTCCTTTAAACTAACTGTATCATCAGTCACATATAAAAAACACAACACAAATACTATGATATAACACTGTGCCTAAAACATAAAACATGCACATTTTACAAAACAAATTCTATACTAATTGGTTAGTCCCTTGTCAGCTAATTTACTCATTATTCTGACACTGTCTATGTCATATTTACTATTTATATGGGTTTCAACATCCGTATACTTACTGATGTTTGACTTACAAAAATTACAATAAAATGAACACTGTTGCTCTACCTCACCACACAGTTCTAATAATCTTGTTACATTTACTGTTTATATGGGTTTCACTCTTGTTATAAATGTTATTGTGACCATGTTATAATTTGTTGTTTACTGGACAACCCTATGAACTCTATATGTGACAATTATTTGTATGGTTCATGTATCTATAATCATGTGTATCTATATTTTTGTTACATCAATTAACTTAATTATTTAATAATATTTCTCTTACATAGTATTACATGTTTGGGCCTATTATCCCTCACTTTGTATTTTGATTATCTGGATATACCGATACATTAACTGAAACCATTTGTTTCTTTATAGTTCTGTTTCATAAACTGTTTGTCTTTACAATTCTTTGTTTGGTCAATACTGAAAATTCATGTCATAGTTGGGGTTTGAAGATATCTGCATCACTTAGCCTAAATCATTAATTTGGGTACGGTCAGTTGTCTTACTAGTCAGTCTAAAATTGTTAGTCGTTCTTCTTCACTATCATCTTTGAAGATATTGTTCTTCTTGTTAGCTTCTTAACCAAAGTTTTCATTAAATCAGGTAAGATATTATGTTGTTCCAAATGTAATGTTACAATATATAAATTAATAAGTACTCCCACAAGCACTTTAATATAAAAAAGTGTTCCACAACAACAAAAATTATAATTAGTTATAACATATAATTATAAAAAATATTTATAATACTAAGGCCATAAATTTAATTTTCAGAAAACCCATTAAACTGTGACTGCAGCCTGTCACACTTTGCAGCATGGTTACGAAATGCTACAGAATTGCCTGATGTAGATAAGTCAACAGCAGTATGTGCTACACCACCTTCACTTGAAAATGGATTAGTACAAGAATTATCTGCTGGAGAGCTTGTATGTGGAGGACAGGAGGAATCACCTATGCCTCCAGAAGGACCTCTTGCAACACCGATGCCTGTTTCTGGTACCAGAGTAGTTCTCAGGGGATTCCAGTATGATGGATCTAAAGTTTCATTACTGTGGAGTGTTGAAGCAAGTGCCATGACTTATTCTTGTGATGCATTATTTGTTTATGAAGAACTTGGGGTTCATGAAGTTTTACTTGAATCCAATCCCTTAAAATGTGATTCATCACAGCTTGTTGACCCTCGGACATTATCTTTAGCTTTACCAGCAACTGACTTACAACCTGGTCATCGTTACCGTTATTGTGTTGTTCTTCTAGAAGGAGGAGGTTCTGATGAGTCTGCCCTAGTCCTTGGATGTAGTGAGGTAATTCCCTTACTGCCAACCGCAAAGTCTAGAGCACAACCTTTACCTGGTACTGCATCTAGAACTCACATAGCATCCTTGGATGCTAATTTAACTGAACTGGGAGCATTGTCAGTGACAGCACAGCTTTGGAGTGAACAGACTGATCCGAGCTGCATGCTGACAGTTACTGTTTTTGCTTCAGGTACACTAGTTGCTCAGAGGCATCTGAACTGTTCACTTCCTTTGGCAGTTATCCATGGTTTGCCCCAAGGGCCTTATCAAGTATGTGCCACTTTAGGTGACTTCCCACCGACTGAACCGAAAACAAGGTGTAAGACAGTACCAAATCAAACACGTGTAAATCCAAATAATACTTTAAACCTAGTCTTGTCTACAATTCTTTTCTTTCTAAGCACACTTTTAGTAATTGCAATATATCATGCAATTAGAAAAATCTTCAAGAGACCGAAAACATTGCGTAATCATCAGTGTTTTCTACCTGTTAATCAGACTGAAGAGCAACACGCAAGATACGTTAAACTACAAGCTACAACCAAGCTATGAAATTGCTTTTTATGAGACTGATATTAGAACTGAAAGTTGTCTTACATTTAGGTATTTACATTGTGTATACATACCAAACTTATATCATGTTTCCAGTGTGATAAAGAGAACAATTATAACGTTATCTTTTTTAACTAGTATTTAACTGCAAAAATTAATGCTACTAAGACCTACTATGCAACAAGACAATAAAAATATTAAGAGGACTTACAACTAATCCAGGGTACAGCTATGGTTTCCTTCTGGGGGAGAGGGAGCTTACTTTTTGTGAATAAAACTACAAACATTAAAATAAAAACTCATTATTGCTATTTATATTGTTATAATCGAGATGGTAAGTGTGGAAAAATAAGGGTTTGTTCATAGATATCTAAAATTTAGTGTCATGAGACACTAAAGATGACATTTTGTATTGTAACATGTAAAGTAAACAATACCACGAAACAGGCACAAATTTTCTCCCATCTTCTGTAGATGCTGATAGTGTTAAATGTATGAATTTTTTAAAACTTCATTACAGTGAGTAGCCTACATGCATTTAAAATCATTTTGTATAGTATATTCTGTATTTTGTATATTGTAAGTTCTTTGCTTTTTTCTACACATTCTAGTCATTGTTGTCCTTAAAACAAAATTTGTCAGGGTTCCTTGTTAATAAAAATTAGTAAGCTCTTCAGAAATTAAAAATAAACACAAAATTCAATATTCACAGTCTTATTATATTAAGCTTATAGTTAAAAGAGATAATAGATTTATATCAATTTACTATTATAATGACTGATTTTTAAGAAACATAAATGTTTGTGTTCAGTGTCTTGATACGTTCATCTCTCCCTGTTCAATGGCATTACTTATCAGTAACATCAATATATAAACAACATTACCAATACAGATACAAATTCCATCAGATGCAAGGTATCGTATTTATTAACATGCAGTTTAGAAATAAAAGAATTTATTATACTTCCTTCTATTTGCAATTTATTAAACTTATCTTTTTACATGATTAAACTTTAAAATCTACTTGCTTGAAATATTCAGTAATATTCCTACAGGTTGAACTATTTATGTTTAAGAATATATTTGTGGCCATCTAGATTGTATTTTAGAAATAATATGCATTTCTGTACATAAATTTAAGGATACTTCCCACCTGAAAATTATCCTGTATCAAATAATACTGATTTGTTTTCTTTGAGTAGTTACTATAAATGTGAAAGGGTTTGTAAAGTGCAAATTTCATATTTATCTGTGTAATAAATTTTTACATTCATATTATGTACAAAAAAAAATTTGTAATAACTAAATGCTATTGACAACACAGTAAGTCTGTGATCTAACATTATATCCCTTGTAACATATGTCTTGTTTTAGTTATAGATACTCCTTTGTACATATCTATTTATATGTTTTGTCAGTAGTATACTTTTGATTTAAGAGTAATTAATACTTGAGTTGTTTAATAGAATACTTTTTAGTTCTCATAAGTCAAAACAAATAACGTATTTGAAACCGGCTTAATAATTTTATGATTTTAACAATTTTTTATAAAATACGAATTATACAATTATTATTTATAATTTATATTAGCTAATTAAATAATTGTTGTTGTTGTTATTAGATTTTATTTGATTTGTAATACATATGTATATAGTTCTTTAATCAGTATAATGTAAATAATTTTGGCAAAGGTATGTTGTTTTTCAGCTTCGTTGTTTATATTATTTGGTACTTATATTTTACGGAAAAGCTATATATTTTACAAAAGCTTTTAGCAATTTTACTTGGCTGAAATTGGTTTTAGACTTCTATAAGTTTACTCAGTCAGGTACATCTGATTCTTACACAAACTCATCAGGTAGAATGAGTAGACCTCTTTCACGAAAAAAATAAACAAACACACACAAAATGCTCAAATGTAACCAATTTAGTGTTGACAATCGCATCATGAACACATGCAACATATTGTAATATGCACATTCAACTTTGTACTTAACCATATTATATACTTAACACGTAACTACATAATTGTTGAACTGTTGAAGTGCCAATCAATTTAAACTTTTGTGTTAATACATAGCATGTTATGTCTGATTTTCTGCCATCCATAAATGGCAACAGAATTTCATGAAGTAGATTTCATTAACAATGTTTCATTTATTTTTCATTTTAATATTAATGCTCTGCAAAAAATTGTAATTTTTATACTTATCAAAATAACTAAAATTGTATGCACTCATAAGTCTAGCATAAAATGTTAATTGTTACATATTTTTAAAATATTTTGTTACTTTGTATAATATAAGAAAATAAGATGTACTTATAAATATTTTTATAGATAACTTAATTGTAATAAATGTATATAACTCACAGCATATTTTATTATTATAGATTTTTGTATATAAATAAAAATATACATTATATTTGTAATTACTCACTTAATTGCCCAAATGTTTTTAAATAAAATTATTTCATAAAATATTTGACTTACTGTATATTGTAAACAGTTGTATATTGTATGTACCTATAATAACAGTTTAAGTAAAACTTACATCACTTACAGTTTACTAAACAAATTGTGTGTGTGTGTGTGTGTGTGTGTGTGTGTGTGTGTGTGTGTGTGTGTGTGTGTGTGTGTGTGTGTGTGTGTGTGTGTGTGTGTGTGTGTGTGTGTGTGTGTGTGTGTGTGTGTGTGTGTGTGTGTGTGCTTTCTGATACACATGTGCTGATTTTCTTTGATTTACACAAACAAAAGAGGAAACATCATTTGAAATAATGTAATAAAAAATATTATAAAGGAATATTATTACATGTGGTAACAAATACCAGTACTGTGTCTGGTTTATTACCCTTTATTGCTTGTTACACTTGTATACAGGATTTATATTACCAGTACATTTTTACATGATGCTAAATTATAACTCAATATTCACAAAATCATAATTCATCTGCCCTAAAGCTAAAAATAAATCATCCACACTGCAACAGTACACTACACTGCTGTTGGGACAAAACATTTCAAAATCTGCTTGTCTTTGTCAACATGAGGTTGCTGTTATACAGTATTTGTTTCCAGATGATTCCAACCTTTTAAATAAGATCCTTTAGTCCTGACTAGGCTTTAGAGAGGTTTAGGTGTGTCACTAAATCATGTAATTTTTTTTAGTTATGAGATGAGGCATAGATAACATGGATGGTGCAAAGTCAGGATCATTATTTCGATAGCTATCACCTTGTTCATTGTCGTTATCTTCATCATCACTAAGTGTCCAGGTTGCTGGAGGAGTAGACTCTCATTATGTGGCACAGGTCATAATGCAGAATCTAAATTCGTCTAGTTAATCATTTGCTTTGATTTAGCAAAGAAACCTTTCACACTAATAAGACAAAGAAAACAATTTGCAATGTGGTCTTTCTGCTCTCTCCATATCATAGAGATGGTAAATGGCATTGACGGTTGTGTATCTTGAAGTAAATTACTTAAATTCCTTACATGTGTGCTACAACATATTTCAGGGGCCCAAGGCTCTTATTTTGCATCCAAAATAGAGTTTATAAGCTTTTTTCACAACAGGGATGAGGTTATGTTTTTGTGACTTCAATGTTAGTTCACCACCAATATAAAAAAATGTATTACAGCTATTTACACCTTCTAAACATTTTAAAATGTATGCTTACATTAATTTACACAAACCAATATATTACAAGTTTATAAACACTGTTATTATAACACAATATTCTTCTTTTAAGCTGCTGTCTCATGCACAAACAACACAATCTATTACAAACTCAAGACAACAGTAGGTTCTATTAGCTCCACGGGGATCTCAGAGATAACAACACTATTCAGAACAGTTAATAACAGTTTATTTGAGATTAAATAAGCTAACTTTATTTATTGATGTTTTTTAAAAGATATTGATGAAAGAAAAATAATATATAAGAAAAAACATTAAAAATCAAATTTAGCACTCAAAAACATTACTGTAACTCAAAAAGGTAGATGATAGAGGAAAGCCATGTTCAAATTTGGAAGTTTCATAGAAAAATACATATACAAAATCTAATTTCATAGAGAGGACAGAACAGGTACTGTGCAGTGTTATTATTCAGCAGTAGCCTATTGTAAACAGTTAAGATTTTAGAACAATTTTAGAGAGATTAATAAAGTAAGTATCAAACTATATTATAAAAAAATAGAATGAATATCATAATTTCTTAACTTAACAAGAAGTCTTTCCTCTTTGACTTAACCTTTGTAAATTCTTTTATCAGTGCTGTTGACTAACATTCTGAATCAATGACTCTCTCCATGACCCATTTCAAGAATAGCCTTTCAGTAAATCCAACTGTTATAAGTAAGGTCAGAAATAAAGCTATAATAGTTAATACTTCAGGATAAATTGAAGCAGTGGTATTGAACACAATGCAAACGGAAGCTGCCAATTACAAAACAGTATTGAGCTTTGACTTTTTTCAACCCTCTATAAAATGAAGTAAATTCCAATAGTAGAAATGTACCAATGTCTTTCATACACATTTTTCAAGTTATCCATTTCTGACCAAAATTTCTATCATCTGATGATTAAAGAACTTTGGGAGGGGCAAAAACAAAAAAAAAACATTCTATCCATATTCTTCAGGGCTGGCGAACCTTGCCTAGTTTGTTGTGACAGCATCCAAAAGTATTCACAGTGAACAAGTTTCTGAGTTGGAAAATTCATGATCATTGGTTAATTATCAAAACACTTATTTATTTTTTGTTGATACTTCTGTAATAATACAAGGCTTCACTTTCTATTTTGCAGCTATGGTACTGCTTCCTCTTTCATTTTATGATATCCTTCTCTTATCTACTTCAATGTTCCTTTCCATGGACAGATTTGCTTATGGCTCATGGTGGTTTTTACTTAAATAAGAAAAACAATACTTGCATTTAACCAAACTTTTTTCATAAAATATACTTATTGGAGAAACTTTACGAAAGGTTAGTAATGTGTAAGTTAGTGAAAAGAGCTGTCATTGGTCCCTACTTCCCAAAATTATTATGTAGATATATCTCTGTCTCCTTCTGTTGATCACATAACCACCTGTGAATCCCAGTTTAAAACATTTGTTTGCCAATAAATTGCATGTGCGTATGTTTATTTTCATATAGCCTTATCCCTTATCCATTTTTTCTTGTTTCAACCATCATTACAAGCAAAGACTTTCAATTCCCAATTTATTATTTTTTTTTTGTGCAGCTTTGTGTAATTCCCCATTAGGGTCTTTCCCATGTTCTAATTCATTCAGTGCCGGATTTACCACTAGGCTGCAGGCTCAGAGAGGGCTTCTGCAAGCTACACATATTTTTTTTTAACAAAAGTATTTTATAAAAGTAGGAGGCAGTTTGATTTATTTAAGTATGATTTTTTGAAATCAAATGATCAATTTTTGTTAATAATACAAATGGAAGATAGTTCTTATTTAAATGTTGAAAACTAATCTGTGCATGCAAATTTTGAACGTCCACTATATTGCCCCCAAATTTACACAACTGTGGTACCACCCTTGTTTGTTATCATTGTTTATCTGCATTGTGACTGAACGGTTTGCAATTTAAGGTTGTTTTCATTTTGTTTTGAATGTAAAGAATGTTTTTAGCTTTGTGTGGTTGGCAGTATGTTGCTTCGTTGATATTTATTAGTGTTAAAAAAAAATTTATGCCTATTTTTTATGTCAAATTTCTGAATAAGCTTAGTTAAGTTATTCTACTTGAAAAATAAATTAATTTGCTCAATTCTTTTGCATGGGTCTTAATATTGTTACGTTGGTCTACTTGATCATCATAGGTACAATGGAAACAAAATACAAGACACCAATTAAGTCACTAATCACCCGCTTTAATTTTCACAGTTAAACAGTTCGTAATTAACAACACAGTCTCTTACAACAAATCAAATAAAAATTGTTCACATGCAATAAAATGTCCACTAATATTAAACACAATTGTATTACAATTATCCTGACCGATTATTAAACACTTCACTAATAACCACTTGAACGCACACAGTAATATCGCCCAATAATCACTTGTAATCGCCCGACAATAAACTCTTGGACCGCACTGTAATTTATCGCGACTATAACTGAAAACTAAGGCCGCTGCCACCTTGTATTTATACATCCGTGCACAGACCAGAAGATTCCAAACTGCGTCTTAGCACCAGTGTGTACGACGTAATTAATTGCGGCCTTGACACAGTCCGCGGGGCTGGCGGCTTCCAGAAAAATCTCGCGAATGGGCGAGAATCATGTACACCACTACATTACATTCTGGATCCCTCTGGAACATTCGATAAACACGTAGATTGTTCTGTGATGTCGTAACACTGCCCCCTCCTTAAGCCTGTTCGTTCCGAAATGGCAAACCATCTCTGAAATAATACTTAGCCAGGCGATCTAGGTGGACATCCTTGCGAAAGATAATTCTCCAGTTCTTCGAATTCACTCTCGTGTGATCCGAACATCACATTCCCAGGAATGCGAGTCTTCCGCTCAACCACTAGTTTTGCTGGAATCACTCCCGTTGCATCATGTACTGATGAAATAAATACCACTGGCTGATCCAAGTTTGTTTGGTTCTCGTCAAGATATCTTGCGTAACCTCATCTTCAGCCACTTTGCCCTCGGACGCTTCCATCAGCTCAGGAACAAGCAAGAGTTTTGTCTTGACACCCATAGTTGGCTTTCCGATCACTTCTTTTGTCGTTACACTTATTTGTATTTCCTCTGCTAGTTCTTCCTCCATTTCCGCTTGCAATAGGGAGGGTTTCTCTTGACCAGACCTGTTGACTTTTTCTTCGACTAATGCCAATCGCTTAATCGAATGGTTGGTAGACCCTGTCATTTTAGCCATGAAAAGCTTTATCTTCTCTTGGCCAACCTTCAGGACATTCTCTCTTAAGTCCACAAGAATCCGCAGGCATTCATAATGTCCGTGCCAAGAATCACTTCATCGACAATGTCTGCAACGAGCATTTGTTGGCTAAACTCGAGAAGACCCAGGCGTGCACGTACGTCTACCTTTCCTAGCACCTTGACCGGACTTCCAGTCACAGTCTGTATTGTACAAGAGCTAATTTGAGGCCGTTGGTTGCTGATTAAGTCAGGGTGCACAATAGACACTGTTGCGCCCATGTCAACTGTAAATGATGTTGGTTTCCCTTCCGCAAACCCATTAACAATCAAGTTTCTACTGGTCTTATGTAGCATGGAAACTGTGTGCTGTTCTGAGGCTTCACTTCTCCAATTGGTGTGATCACTCGCTTCACTCGGTATCTTCTTCTCCCAACAGTCTACCTGTAGGTGACCATGTTTTCCACAGTTGTAACATTTCGGTCTTCTGTCTTTATCCCATCGTTCAAATCGTTGTGACTCTCTTGAATTTCTGAACTGTTTGTCTGACAACATTGTTTTTCTGCACCCATCGTAACGGCAATGTGATGGCACAAACCCATTAATGTAGCGGAACTACATTGACTTGGCAGCTTCAAATTCTAGGGTGTGAACAAGAGCTTCTGAGCTATTTTGGTGCCTTGCCATTTGTAACACTTGCTGAAAATCACAATCTCCGATGCCATCAATAAATGTCTGCACCGCATCCATTGTTTACCGATTAGTTATGAATTACCTCGTCTTGTACAAACTGTCCACTGTTAACGGTTCTATCCCACTTCTGACACCACTGTTACGACGGTCTACTTGATCGTCGTAGATACAGTGGAAACAAAATACAAGACACCAATTAAGTCACTAATCACCAGCTTTAATTTTCACAGTTAAACAGTTCGTAATTAACAACACAGTCTCTTACAATAAATCAAATAAAAATTGTTCACACACAATAAAATGTCCACTAATATTAAACACAATTGTATTACAATTATCCCGCCTGATAATCACTTCTAATCGCCCGACAATAAACTCTCGGACCACACTGTAAAATTTATAGCGACTATAACTGAAAACTAATGCTGCTGCCACCTTGTATTTATATATGCACGCACAGACCAGAAGATTCCAAACTGCATCTTAGCGCCAGTGTGTACGATGTAATTAATTGTGGCCTTGACACAGTCTGCATGGCTGGCGGCTTCCAGAAAAATCTCGCAAATGCGTCGAGAATCACGAACACCACCGCATTACATTCTGGATCCCTCTAGAACGTTCGATAAACACATAGATTGTTCTGTGATGTAACAATATTTTGTAAAAGTTTGCTAAATGAAAACACGTTTTTCATAATAGCCTGGTTTTAAATTTGATAGTATTAATCTGACATCAAAATACTTCTGCAGTACATACATTACTTCAAAGTCGCAGTGGGGGGGGGGGGGGCTCAGAAAACTTGGCCTAGGGCCTCAAAAATCATAAATCCGGCACTGAATTCATTGTAGACAATACATTGACATAGGGGATTTCCTCCTCTCTAACTGAATTTATCAACCTTCAGAATCTATTTATTTCCTTCTTAGACACTGAAGTAATTATTATTCGAACTAAAGTTGAATTTTTATTGGACAATTTAAAGAAAACGGGTCAAATAACTTAAAGAGTGTAAACTTGATCCTCATAGTAGCTGCCAAAATTTTCTTATTCGCCTTGCTTTTGACATGCAGTTTTGACTTCCCCAGAAATGAAAAAATGTGTTATAAAAAGTTTCCCTTATATGCTAAAAGGAGTGTTTATTAGTAATTAAAGAATCAATAATACTTGCAACTAACGAGACAGGGTTTCCAGATGACCAGGAATCTTAGGTGAAAAATTACAACTGTGGAATAGAAAATCTACAAAATGCTGGCAAAATTTAGAATGAAGTGAGAAAGTATAGAGATGTTATTTATTTAAATCCCTTCAAACAAATTTCTGAACTGGTCAATATACTTTTAGAGCTGCCTTGGTCAAATCCAAATGTTAAAAGGGCGTTCAGTCAATTGAACTTTAAATTCAAATGCACTATGTAACAGGCTTTCAACTACAATGGTGTAAGATCTGGGCTAAACCGAAAATAATAGCTGTTGTCATGATTATAAACTTCCATCAACAGCATTAAAGGAAATCATCAACTACAACATACTGCAGAGCTACTGAGAACGATTACTACTCAGTTACTACTAACAGCACTTAAGTTACTACATAGCCCTAGTGGGTGAGTGTAGAGTAGAGCAAACAATTTTGGCTATAGAAATTACAAAAACAAATTGTTCTTTAATAAGTTTTTTTGTAATATCTTTTATTAGAAATATTAGATGTACTTAATTAAAAAAATTATATTGGTTTGAAGGGAAGTATTTGAGTACTTCACTACACGAAGCATTAAAAACAGAAAGGCTGTGACTCCTAGTGCTTCCTCGTGAAACCTTTCCATTCTTCTAGTTTGTCTATGGTAACATAACCTATGTTAGCTATATTTTATAATTTTGCATGTGAATTAATAAATAATGGAACAAAATAACATCAATTTGTCAAATATGTGATAAACATTTTAAAAGTAAGTTAAAATAATTGTGTCAACACGTCAGAAATATTCATAAATTAGAAGCAACCTTAAAATTAAAAAGAAAAAAACTTCAAGTGTTCAATGTGTAGCCCATAATAGTTACCATAATTATTACTCGCATTTAAGGAGTCATCTTGTAAAGGTATAGATTGAATTAATTGTTCAAACAATAAGAGATGTTGTGATATTTTTTAATACCAAGAACACAAACGTTTTGACAGTTCAATAAAAATTTATTTCCAATATAAATAATAACAAGTGATTAATTTCAATGTTATCAAAATTCCTTATCAACAGAAAATATATTAATTAAACAATATATAGATGATGCTGACTTATTAATCGTTACAACCGCGATTGAACACTGCTTCAAAAATGTACCATAGTTGTAGTTGCAGATGACATAGATATTCTTGTTTTTTTTTACAGCTTTAACTCCCTAAACAAAGAGTATCTATTTTCTTAAACTTGGGAAAGCCAAAAATGAAAGAAAAGTTTTTTCTTCAAACAGTCTCAATAAATATCCATTTTGCGAAGAAAACCTCTTATTTATACATGCAATGACTGGGTGCGATACAACATCGTATTTGCATAATAAAAGTAAAAACAACATTCTCAAATTCTTTGAAACAAAAAT
This sequence comes from Magicicada septendecula, assembly GCA_034769895.1. NCBI lineage: Eukaryota > Metazoa > Arthropoda > Insecta > Hemiptera > Cicadidae > Magicicada > Magicicada septendecula. The sequence continues at coordinate 879,679,940 of CM068367.1, read as the reverse complement.
TAAGAAAAATCAAAAACATAAATCAGCTATACAAATTTATCCACACCAAATCTATCACACAAAATTTTCTTTAAAAATGGACATGTATGTTTATTGGATATTTAAAATGCTTCACCAAGGTTAAATACACTAATGAATTCAGATATATATGTTTTACAAAAGCAGTTGTTAAGAAAAATGAATTAACTTAGCAACACTATCACCTACTCCAGATACTGCAAAATACCATTATTTCAGGGTAGGCCTATATTTACAAGGGGATCTCTCGCCTGAAGAATGAGGTTGGAGTTTGAAAAATAATGTGTTAATTCCAATACAAATGACACAATTACCCGCACCAAAATCTCTTATGCAAATGATCTTCTGCAATTGTAAAAAAAAACTTGGAAAGTTATGCAGTTGTAAAAAAGTGGATTGTTTTTCCTTGCTTGTGGATTTTGAGAAATTAACTTATGCACAATTTTATTGATATTGTGGATGATGTTGAATCCGAATCAGAGGATTTGCTATTGAAAAAATTTTGAAAAATTGGACAAAATGAAGAAATATTTCAATTTGTAAAAATGTTTTAAAAAATATATTTTTATACATTTTCTTCAATAAACATTAATAATAAATACATAATGTGTTTTAAAAATTGTTTTCCTTTAAAAAAAATTCATTACTATTAAAAAAACATCATACTTTTTTTGTAAAAATATACCCCATCAAAAATTTTGTCAATTTTGGATTGCTTTTTCTTCTAAAAGTATTGAACTGGCAAAAAATGATAAATACCTTTTTGTTAGAGAATTTTTTCCTCTTTGTTTTCGATCTCTTGTGTTTTTTCATAACTTTGTTATTTTCCGAGATAATTACGAAAAATCCATTTTTTTATCTTCCCCTCCGTTTTTTCAAAATCCCGCGACGGAATTCTGGCAAACTCTTTTTTAAAAATTCATTCTCATCCTTTTATCTAGCACTATCCCAGAAATCTCAAAGGCCCCACTTAAGTCAAGATTTTCTCTTTTTTGGGCTTCAGCGACTATACCAAGCCGGTACCAATTTGAAAGCTTGACCTTGAAACAGTTCCGACAGGCGGGGTAAGGAAGGATGGGTTGTATGCAGTTGAAACTGAAAATATCCGCTGTCAACGGCTTGCAAATGAGTCGATTTTTTTTACTTTAGTGTACAGTTACGCCTCGAAGTGTATTGCGTAATCTGTGTTGTATCATTTTGTTTATACTCGTTGGTGCGTCTTGTTAGTGTAGTGAGTCTTCAATTGTGTATTCATATTTTTTGTGTTTGTGCTTCGCAATTTTGGCAAATATGTCAGAGTTTGTATCAAAATTAAAAGGCAAGAAACTGCATAGTCAGAGCAGGGAAATAATAAAAAACGTTTATGATTTCATGAAAAAAGAAGCACAAGCAATAATGAAAACTGTAAAATGTAACGACGGCTTTATTGTACCCATTCAAAAATGCCAAGAGAGAACAGCAGCCGCATGTGGAATTTCAAGGACGGTAGTTCAGACAATATTGCAAGAAGCCAAGAAAGTGGGTGAGGATGGCAGTCCAAAATGTTCATTTTCGACTCCACAGAAATATAAAAGGGACAAACCCGTTACTGGTATCGACGATTTCGATAAACCGTTCATGTTGTTCGTAGAACCGTTCATGAAGTGTATATGGCTGAACGGAGACTTCCAACCGCAGATATACCGTAATTAGGAAAAAACTTGAAGAAAAGATTAATTTTAAATGTAGCAACCGTAGTTTAGGAGTCATTTTGAAATCGCTAGATTTTAAGTGGAAAGCTGCCCCAAGTAATAGGAAAGTTCTTATTGAAAAGAGTGACTTACGCCAAAAGCGTATTCACTATTTACAAAGTGTAATTAAGCATAGGGAAGAGAAAAGACCAATTGTTTATGTGGACGAGTCATATATTCTCTCTAGTCATTTGTCATCTAAATCGTGGAGAGACGACAGTGCAAAATGTATACACTGGCCAGTATCTAAAGGCGAAAGGCTGATAATTATCAACGCTGGAGGCGAAATGGGTTGCATACTGAATTGTCTTTTAGTGTGGAAGGTTGGAAGAAAGAGTGGCGATTACCATGACCAAATGAATAAAGACAATTACATAAAATGGTTGCAAGAGAAACTTCTTCCCAACCTACCTCCTGAATGTGTTGTTGTAATGGATAATACAGCCTATCAAAATGTGGAGATAAATAAGGCACCCACCTCGAATTCCAAAAAGGAGGATATGCTAAAATGGTTACAGGATAACAGTGTCCCATTTTCGACGAATATGTTGAACCCTGAACTAGTAACGCTTATGAAAAACTACCAGAGTAACAAGAAAACGTACGTAGTTGACGAGCTACTGAAAGCACATGGTCATACGACACTGCGACTTCCGCCATATCATCCCGATTTAAACCCGATCGAGATGATATGGTCTATCGTGAAAAGGCATGTTGCAAAACACAATAGTACATTTAAAATGAATGATGTGATTGCCCTGTGTGAACGAAAAATTGCTGAACTGTCCGAAGATGACTGGAAACCTCTGTGTGATAGAGTTAAAAGATTAGAGAGGGAATACTGTGAAAGAGACATAATTATTGACGAAGAAACCGATAGGTTTGTAATTTCATTAGATAGTGAGAGTGACAGTGATTGTGAGCCGGAAACAGATTCCGACGCAGATATGTGCGGTATCTAAGCTGAAAGGAAGTTCAGTAGACATCAATCGTAATAATTTAGATAGTGCATTTTAGTAGTGCGTCTATTATAATATTTCCAGTTTTATTTACTGTATTAATTTACCCTGTAACTCTTACGACAAACGTGTATTTAGACATCGTTTATGTGAATAACTTGTACGCAGTGTTTACTTTAATGCATTTTTTACGAAAAATAGTATAGCTTCAACATGCAGAAAGCTGTGTTGTGCTCTGAACATTTTGATTTAAACGATTACGAACGGGATTTACAGGCCGAGTTGTTAAACATTTCCTCTAAGAACAGATTAAAAAAGACGGCAATTCCTCACCTAAATATTCCGCAAGCTTCAGAAAAATGTGCTACGTCTTTGTTAAATGAAATTGATCGTAAAAACAGATTTGAAATTAGAAAAAGAAAGCAGGATATCAGCGATTTATTAAACGATAGTGTAGAAAAAAATATTTTGATTGAAAATGTAGTCAACGAAACTGGTGAGTTAGGCCTAAGTAATCAGTATGAACACGAAGTGACTTTACTAACAAATGAAAATAAGAATTTAAAATTAATTATTTTAGTATTAGAGGAACAGATTACTGTACTCAAGGAAGAAATTGCTTTGTTAAAAAGTCTCTCCGTTCAAGACAAAGCATATCTAAATGTGTATGAAAATATTTTTACACGTGGACAGATAACATATCTAAAATCCGGAAAATGGTTGAATTGGGATTCCGAAGATATTCCAAAAGCAGTTACTCTTAGATCGCTGTCGAAAAAAGCATTTCATTATACAACAGGTGTTTTAAATTACCCTCTGCCTAACGAACTTACGATTCAACGTCGACTTTCTGTTGTGAAATGTCAGCCTGGTGTTATTGAGTTAAGTCTGCGGATTATGCGAGAGCAGGTTCCTTTTTTCAATGACGGAGAAAAAGACATCATTTTGTCATTCGACGAAATGAAAGTACAAAGTACTATTTGTTATGACAATGTAGACGACTGTTTCATTGGACCTCACACAAATGTACAAGTGATAATGGCCAGAAGTCTTATGGGAAAATGAAAACAACCTTTGTTTCATGACTTTGAAACTAAAGATTTATTGATAAACACAATAATTTCTGTTGAATCAATTAATTGGTTTCAAAGTGCGTGGTCTCGTATGCGATATGGGTCCTTCCAATCGCAAGCTGTTTTCTGAACTGCTCATTACACCATCGAAATCCTACATCACCAATCCCACTTGCGACGAAAGAAAAGTCTGGGCTTTTCGCGATGTGCCTCATCTACTAAAACTCTTGAGGAATCATCTTATAGACTACGGTTTTTTTCTTACCAATGGTAAATTAATAACAAAGGAAGTATTTGAAAAGTTAATTGAACTGAATTATAATAGATCGGACCTTCAGTATTGTTATAAATTAAGTAGTTCGCATGTGATTATTTCCGGAAGAGAACGGCAGAATGTCAGGAAGGCAGCAGAATTACTCTCAGAAACACTTTCGAAAGGGATTTTACATCATTTTCCTGAACAGTCTCATGTAGGAGAATTTGTGAAAACAATAAACGATGGTTTCGATGTACTAAATTCTAGATGCGGTGTGAATGAAAAAATACGATAAAAAGTGGATATGGAATCGATCTACAAGTACAAGACGAAGCTCTAGATAAATTACTGAACTTATGTTTACAGATGCGGGTTACGGGAACAACTGCCCTACTTCCGATTCATAAAGGCTTTCACATTTCAATTGAAAGTTTAAGAGGTTTATTTAATGACCTGAAAAAAGACGGGTATTATTTTTAATGACGTCAAGGTTAAATCAAGACGTTCTTGAAAGTTATTTTTCGAAAATTAGGGGCTTAGGTTTGTTTTACGATCATCCAAATCCGGTAGCAGTTATTCAAAGAATTAAGTCTTCAATACTGGGTAAAAACACCTCAGTAGTATTAAACAACAGCAATATACAAACTGTAAATGGCGACACAAGTGAGAACATACCGTTAACAGCACACGTAATAAATAAGCTTTTCCTACGCTTATGACGATAATTTGCTTCCGAATAACAGTGGCTTTCCTGAGACAGATGTGATGGACTTCTTGAGATCATTAAATCAGTCAAATTTAGAAGGAGAAAAATCCGACTCTTCTAAAGAGGAACAATTAACATCAAATCAGTCTAGAATTACTTGTGGCACAGAGCTGAATGAAAATGAGGAACTTCTAGAAATCCTTGCTGGATACATATGTTACAGATTGTACAAAAATTCCCAAAATATAAAGAACATATGCGTTACGGTAAATGTGCGGACGATATACAGAAGTCGGACTGGTTATCGGTTCATTCAAGAGGAAAACGTATGAGACCTAGTGATGAATGGCGTGAACAAATTAGAAAATTGGAAACAGACTTTCAGTTGTTTCATGGGACAACATTAATTGCTCTAAAAACGTTATAAAAACTTTTTGCAATCTCACAATCAACAAATATCCCGATTTTGAGGAATTTGCTTTGCGATACTATGCAAGAACAAGATCGTTTATTAGAATGAAAGCGTTAAATAAGAAAACCCAAAATAAAAAAATTACAGCCATTGCACAAATGCAATGCACAGAGAAGGGCATTGAAAATGCTTCAATAAATCTAAAAAATATATATATTTATGTTCATTCACCAATCAATGAATTCATTCTTCATTTACCAATGTACAGATTATAAGTTAAATGTAGTCGCATTCATAAGCGAAGTTTTATATGTGTACTACGTTACTGACAACAAAGAAGTAGTTTCTATGGAAACTCACCGGTTCCCATTTTCGATCACGCACCAGCGGTCGTTTTCAAATGTGCGACACGTCCTTACAAACATTTTCAATGTTAAAACGTAGTTATGAAACTTAATCAAGAAAACAACCGAAAAAGTTTAAAAAAGTAGCTACATAAATTAAATACATTGGCGTGTTACATAGCAAACAGTGCGTGTAGTTCTGTTGTAAATAAAAAGTGTATATAAAAATTTGTACAGTGATATTGTTTGAAGAAACAACATAGTTAGCTTGTAGGATAGAGACTTACGTTAATCGAAATGGAAGAGTTACAAATGAAGACATGGAAAAGGTAAATTTATTTGTTGACACTAGGCCGATATTTAAACTAATATTGTGTGCATTTAGGATGCGTTATGTTCATGTGTGTAATTATCTTTCTAGCAAGTAATTATAATATCAGTTTATTTTGTGCTCGAAGCATTCTTAGTTGAATTACATGTAGCCAGACCCCGGGCTTTAAATGGGCTGACTGGGCAAATGGCCAGGGCGCCTGGTCCAAGGGGGCGCCAAGGAACGAAAAACAATACGCGTTAAGACTATAAGACAGTAGACAGTTGAGTGTTATTGTTAAAATTCTAGGAATGAATGAAGGAAACTACGTTCGAATGCACGCCGGCACGCGCCAAGGAATACTTATGTAATGAATAATATTATATTACTTGGTGTGGTGGGGGGTGGGGGAGAAAAGTAAAAAAATGAAAGGGGGCGGTTATAAGAATGCTTTGCCCAGGGTGCAAGGTACCTGAAATCGGGGCAGTGGGTAATATGACATCATCAGCTCTCAGCCACATCAGGTCACACGCGCGCGTCACCTACCGTATTCTATACTTACCGTGGTAGAAGCAGCTTTCTGCACCTTGAAGGCTGCATCAGTTAATACGTCACTAACAACGCTCGGTTTATGACGGTTGCCATGACAACGTACGCCGTACTCAGCGTTCCCCACACACGTGAAGCAGTGTCCCTGTGCCGTTTCTCAGTGGTGTAGTGTACAGTGCTTTAGCTATCCAGCACGTTTGTTTTGTTCGTTGTTCGTCGTGTTTGATCGTGTGTGAAGTTTTTACATTCCTTCATAAGATCCGGTATGTGTTTTATTAGAAACGCCATTTTCAAGATGGAATAATGATGATAAGAAAAACTTTTTAATCTGTGAAAAACCTATGCCTATATTGAAAGTAAATAAAGTTGCAAAAATAAACGACAAGGTGTACAATCGCAACTTTAAACAAAATTGGTATTCAACATTCGAGTGGTTGTGTGGCAGTTATCATTTAAATAAACTTTTTTGTATGCCCTGCTTAATTATTAGTGTTAAATCAAGTGCGTGGAATAAGAACGAGTAGTATAGGTATGTATGTGCTGGGACAAGGTCAATGACCCCTGAAGTAAACAAACATGACCTTGACCCCGGAAGCAAACAAAGATAACCTTGACCCCGGAAGTAAACAAAGATGACCTTGACTCCGGAAGTAAACAAAGATGACCTTGACCTAGAGCGAGGTCAAGGTCACGGGCAAGGTCAATGTCCAGGTCGCGTCCAAGGTCAAGGTCACGGCCAAGGTCAAGGCTGGTTATGACGTAAGCAACATGATCTCCAACGGCTTGTTCAAGGAAATTACGCAATAACATGTGAACGCGTGCGGTTGACCTTTCGATTAAACCGCGCCCAAGAAAATTGCGCAATAACATGTGAATGTATGTGGTCGATTAAACCACATCCAAGAAAATTGTGTAATAGCACACGTTTTCATCATGATAGAAAAGTTGACGTCCATATTTTGAAAAATAAAAATACGAATTAATCAGGATCGAACCTATGAAACTATACATCAAATTAAGAAACAACGATTTAATCTACACGGCTAATTCGTATTTTGAATATCTTACTAAATCGTGTGAGGAAAAATGAAAATTCTTTAGTAATATGCATATTTCTTTTCTTTATTTTTTCAACATAAACATTCAATTGTTATAACGTTTTTACATAATGCTAATAACTACATTTATTAAATTTTTGCTGATTATAAAGACCATTAGTAACATCAAGTATACTATCAACCAGCGAATATCTTACTAAATCATGTGGGGAAAAAGAAAATTCTTTAGTAATATACATATTTCTTTTCTTTATTTTTAAAATTAACATACAATTGTTATAACGTTTTTACATAATGTTGATAACCACATTTATTAACTTTTTGCTGATTATAAAGACCATTAGTAACATCATGTATACTATCAACTAGTTTAAATTGATTATGTTGTATGTTTAACATTATTTTGTACTCGTGCACCTTTTCAGGTACAAATTTAAATATTTTACAATTACACATATTAAAATTTTTAAGCCCAATATTTTTAGTATCATAAATGTTATAAACTACATTCTTCCGCCGATTATATTTGTTTCGCGTGTTAAAAACTTGTTCCATCATCCGTCAATGAATAATGACCGTAGGGCAGTGTATCTATTTTATTATCGCAAAGGATTCTTTTATTATCTAAATTACTTAACGCCAATTTGTTACACGTAATCGTTTCAACTAAATGTTTTTTCGATCGGAATAATTTCATCATTCTATAGCTATTTATTTTATTATTATCCTTATTTATAGTTACGGGTTTATTATTTTTAAAAACGGTTTTAGAACAGACGCACTCTTTAAAATCTTCAAAGCTTATATGTTTGCTAATAACATTTTTTTTAATTCCTTTTGCTCTTTTTTTAATTTTGTTATCCGCAGTTTTAAATGTATATAATTTAGAGCGTAAACCGATAAATTCTTTAATCGGCACACCCACACATTCATCTTTAAATTTACCAATAACTTTTTTATTTTCATCCGAATAGCACGGATGATTGGGCGAATAATCTGATGTATCAAAGTGTATAAATAAATCTGAATCTAATATGTCTTTATAAAAATCTTCTGTACGAATTTCGTAAAAAAAGCTATCTGTATCTGTATATAAGAGCAAAAGCTTTTCACCATATTTTTTCTTCATTATATCGTAATGAAAATCATACACTAACGTTTTACTTATTTCTAATACGCTAAATCCGATGTATATTGGTTTATCTAAAAATAAACGTTTTTTATCCGATAATACCGCACATAACGATTTATTATAAATTATTCTGTCTTTAAATACCGGTTGTGTAATTAAATTTAATAATTTTTTCTCATCACTTACAAGTTTAAGGTCAATTCTTTTTCTAACGTTCTCCATACATTTACCGAACACCAAGTTGTTTAATAATTTTAAAAAGTCTTTTTCAAAATCATTTTTAGCTTGTTTTCGTTTTTCTGTATTTAAGTCGATGTACGTTTTTAACCAAGGACCCTGCAAAAATTCTATAATACGATGAATTTTTATAACTTTTAAACCGTGTTTAACAGCTTGTTTTAAATTAATGTAATGACATATATATTTTTCTTTATTTTCTAATGTTGTTAACAATTTTTGTTGTTTTGTTCCTTTAACGCATTGATTAACCGGTAGAAACGGTAAATCGCTATGATGATCATGTAAGTGATGAGGATACTCAACGTCTACTTCTAAAATATAACCGACGGGAGAATCGTCTGCAATATCTAGTATATTTAAATTATCGTTAGGATCTTTCCAAGTAAAACCAGCATACGGCATACATTTACTCATTGCCCAACCGTACAGATTATTCGCGTCTAAATAAGTTAAAAATTTAATCGGGTTAGTTACATCAAATGTTTCTGGAATATATTTATTGTTAGCAACAGATTCTTTTTTTATGCAAACACTTATTCCCCCCCTCACCCCATTTTCAAAAAGTAAGTACATTTCATAATCAGTTAATAATTCCAGTTTAATTTTTGTATATCTTAACATTGCATCAAATGCAAAACCTGGTACTGTAAAGTAGTGTGCACAGTCTAGTTTATAAGATTGCATACAAAGAGATCTAAAATTTTCAAAAATATCACACAATAATAAAACATCAATTTTTAAATAAAGATCGCTATACTCCCCAAGAGTTTGTATATTAAAATGATTCCAAACTTTACACGCGTGTTCATAATCATCATTTCCAATTTCCGAATCATTTAGTGAACTATAAAAACAATCTTTTGGAGGTAATCTACATTCTTCCAACTTTTTCCAGGAATTCGTATATTCGTAAGGATACACACCTTTCCTGGTAACTAGCGGCATACTGTCTACAGAAAAAAATTTTCCAGTATAAAAAAACTTATCCTTAGGTAGATTATTACTGAGCTCAGCTAACGAACAATTCATAAACCGATAAGTATCAATAAATCTAATATTTAAACCCGAATGTGTTTTCTTAGCAAAAGAAATATATTTTTCTCTAGTATTAGGAATTACATGAATATTTTTTACATCATAGCCCAATTGTCGCACTATAAAATGCGAATCATAATTAGAACTACCATGTATGAAAACTGGTACAAATTTCTGTTGTTGTCGTTTCAGGTTACACGTATTACATAATACCGCACGAAATCGACCGGTTAAATGACAATGATCGCGAACTTTGGGATATAATAACGTAAATTCCTTATTACACATTTCGCAATGTGTAGCCAATTTAAATTTTATTTTATCATCTCGATTCATATGTAAAGGTATATTTTTTTTAATAAGTAAACCGATTAAATTAATTTTTTCAACTAAATATGTCATAAAATTTTCCGCAGCATTTTTACCACGATATAAGTAAGGTTCTGAAGGTAATCGGTTTCTAATACTTTCAGAGATATTGCTATCTATAACAAAATATATGCAAAAACTCATCGCAATATGAAATTCGTTAACTGTAGTAAATTTGTTTTCGGGGTTGGGCAAACAAGTACTAACAGGTTTCAAAATACATTCGAAACCTGCATATACCACAATAGGAACCCTATATTGATAATGAAAATTTTTAAATTCTAATATGTTGTTGTCAGTAGTTGGTAATGCTATTTTTACGGGCGAATACTTTCCGCAATATCTACTATGAATTTTTAATTTTTTTGACTTTTTAGTAAAAAACGAAAAACAACGTTTACATATTTCAATTACTTCTGTATGTTTTGTTAACTGTGGTCTTATTAACTTGGAAAAATCCTTTATATAACAATAATGGTAATTAGCATTATTCAATTTATTTAATACTAGAAGGTCAAAATGATTATTCTTTTCTTCCCTACACACTTTAAGAGGAAAAATTGATTTTTTTTCATCGATAGAATAAACGTTTATTGACACATTATTATTTTTTTCAAAACGAGAAATTTGGTTTAAAGGTGTAGGAAAGTCTATATGTTTAAAATCAAATTTATTTTCTAAATTAAAATAACGAAAATTAACCCGTTCAATGTGAGGTCCAGTAACATAACGACATAAGATTGACCATTTAAAACAAAAAATATCATTATTTTTTGGATTTATTATACATTTTTTATTTTGTAAGAATTTTGGAAGTGGAATATATGAAGCACCTCTTAATGGTTTAAATCGATTTATTCTTAGTAAAATTCCGTCTATACAGTGAAGACTCCATCCGGAACCTTTCCCCATATATATGTTTTCATCGTGACAAATCTCTCTAATCGAATTATTTAATATCATATTTAAATTATCGTTTTCTAAAACTGGAATGTTTTTTGTTTTAAATGATCTGTCCTGTGTTTCATTTATGACAGGTTTTATGTATGTACATTCGACAACTATGTTGAATTTTATTGGACCAAACATTGAAATTATGTTACTTAAAATTGTAACTATATTTAATTTAATGTAATCTAATAACAAACAAATGTCCTTATAATTATTATTAGTGTTTTTATAAAAATATGTTTTTAAATTTCCTTTAAATGCATTCTCTATTTCTATGAAACTATTTGATTCAACAATTTGTTGTAATCTCGCCGTTTTTAATTTTAAATTTATTGATGATGATGATGATGATAATGATGATGCTGGAGATGATGGCGGTGTTGACCATGTTGTTGTTGACTCCAAATCTTGTACACGTGACGGTCCAGGTTGTGGTGAAGGTGTTGTTTCACGAGATGAAGCATGTTCTTCCTCAACAGTATTTCTGGCAAATTGTCTTTTTTTAAATGGCAGATTTTTGTCCATTGCAATCTATAAAAGTATATTTAAACAAACAATATTCATATCGGTTCTATAATTATAAAAATTTATTATCCTTGTATAATTTTTATACTTACGTCAGTTACTTGTTCTTTTTACGTAAAGTAAATTGTATTGTTAGCTCCTTATGTGTGTGGTTGTATTATATATCTTTATATAGTTGCGTAAAATGTAGAACAGCAGAGTGATCTAATCTTTATACTTTGAACTATTGTTGTGTAACACGCACACCGTTTTTGCAATGCAAGATAATCTTTCTTGGGCGCGGTTTAATCGAAAGGCCAACCAGCTTTTCCTATAGCGAGAAACAGTATATATAAAGCGCCTTAGAATTGTATTGTACACGCTCAAACTGCTTCAATAAGAAGAATCAGCAAGTTGTTTCTGCATCGTATTTTATACAGCAAACTCTATTAGGTAATTATTATTTTTTTGTATACTTAAAACTTTATTTACAAATTAGTTATGTAACAAAAAACGATTATTTGTATGTTATAGAATCAATAATGGCCGCATCAATTCTTTATTTTAAAAAATTATCTAAAAACGCTTATCCACCTGAAAAGTTAACTAATCAGTCTGCGGGTTTCGATCTCCGTAGTGCGTATAATTATAAAATTAATGCTAACGGAAAAGAATTAGTAAAAACCGATTTAGCTGTTAAAATACCTGACGGTTGTTACGGGAGAATTGCACCACGTTCAGGATTGGCTCTTAAATATCACATCAACGTTGGAGCTGGTGTGGTAGATAGAGATTATAGAGGGAACGTAGGTGTGGTTATTTTTAACCATTCGTCAGCGTATTTTAACATTAATAAAGGTGATCGAATCGCGCAACTGATTTGTGAAAAGATTGAAGGACCGGAACTGAGAGAGGCATCAACTTTAGATAGTACTGAGAGAGGTGATAACGGTTTTGGTTCTACGGGTGGGATAAGCGGATTAAATGATAATGATGAAAATAAAGAATTATTGCTAGAAATCGATAAATTTTTAGCGGAAGGCTAATAAATTTTTTGTTTTTCTAGTAATGGACATCGCTGGACCATCCCACCACATCGAGGAACATGTTTCATTAGAAGACATCCTTAAACTATTATATTTTTATGGACTTTCGTCTTTATGTTTATGGGAAGATGTGCTAAAGAAAATTAAAACTGATATTATCAATTCAGATGATGTAGATGTTTTTAATTTATATAGTAGACTAATAGAAATAACAAAAAATATTAGAATTGCTTTAGAATTAAAACTAGTTCGCTCACAAAAGGATTTATCACTACTAAATAATTATTTGTTTGATATTGATGAAGTATACGAATATTTAAATACAACAATTGTAAATTTTAAAGAAAAAATATATTAAAATCGACATTTATAATTATTAATTCTTTAATAAAAAATAATATGATGTGTGATAACGATAGTGAAAAGTTTACAATAGATATAGATAATGAAGAGGAGGATGAGGATGAATTTGATAAAGTTTTTACATCCGTAAAAACTAACGAAAATGATAAAAACAATCTCCGTTTTTAACAAACTGTAATGTTTCAAGCTGGGGGAACAAGGAAAACATTGACCACACCTGGTGAAAAAGGGGGGTATTTAATCAAAATTGAAATAATTGACACAAAAAATTTGGTAAATGTTGCTAAAAACGATAGATGGACTAAGGCCGCCTACAGGGCCACATTTTTAGTAGATTCTTCTAAAGACTTGAAATATGTTCAATTATATAAAATGATTTTAAATGTTGCGAAGAATTTGGCAAATATTAAAAATGTTAAAAAACAAAATTTAAAAATTTTTAATGTTTTCCTTGTTTACTCGAATCTTGTATTTTTTTATTTAAAAATTGAGTGTATATTGTAAAACTTTTATGTAATAAAAAAATTTAACACAATTTTTATCTCTAGTTTTAAAAACACAATCCCCAAACATAAAACCTATATATAATTACAGATATGGAACCGACTGAGGTTTTTATCAATTTCTTCATCTTGTTGATGGTGACGATATATACGTCTCAGTCGAGGATCCAAAGACCTGTAGCCGTCGTAAGACCGATGCGTCGGCGGTTACCATCACCACCACCAGTACGAAATGTACGGCCACGAAGGGGACCGTCACCACCACCACCAGATGAAGAAACAATACAAATTATTGATGATGATGATGATGATGATGATGTTATAATAATAAACTCTTTATAACATAATACAAATTTTTTATTATTTCACATAAAGTTTATACATATTTATTTATTTCCGCTACACAGTCCCAACATCTAAGTCTTTTAACTTTTTGGTGTTTATCACATTCACTGTTCCAATAATACATCAACCAATCGCTTATATAACAAACATTATTTAAAGCACATTTATTTACATTATGTTTATAAGGACAGTTAACACTATACACATTCTGCTGTTTCAAAATATTTAAAGACGGACATCCTAAAGTTTCGATATCGACAATTCCAGCATGTGAATTTAGTTGTGTTTCCAACAACAGCTTCTTTTCCGATCCTTTCACGTAGATACGTTTAATTTTGGATAATTTATCGAAAATCGTTTGTAGTTCAGAGTAGTCTTGAAGCCCGCAGTTCCAACTAAATCCGTGTAATCTCTCTTTAAGCCAGTTTGTATGTTTTTTCTTTTTATTTGATAAATGTTTATAATCGAATGGTGGTAAAAATAAATGATGTTCTCTAACGCCAACAAGCTTGACGTTTTCTATTTGTTGCATACACAACTCTTTAATAATAAAGTTTTTTCCGTCATCTCGGAAACCTTGAAAATCGACAACGTATTCAACCATTCTTATTGAATGCGAAAGCGTGAATACTGTAAAAATATTCTTCATGCTTCATTATAAAACGATTAGATAAGCGATTTTCTTACGGAACCAGATAACGGTGTGTATTGCATAATTGTATCATAGATAATAAGACAGTAGATTGCAGTTTTTTCGGGTATATTTTGAGATGTTTCTATTTCAAGACGAACATCTATTGAACCCGTTTTTAATGATTCATTTTGCTTAGAACAATCGATAACAAACAGAGGCGTATGAGTTATAAAATTTTCACGATTCATCATTGGCGCGTCCTTACTACCATAGTAATATGAAGATTGAAATCGTCTGTAAAATTCGTGTAAAAGTAACAATTGACCATTCAGATTGTCGTATGGATAGTATTCTGAATTCAAATATAATTTAATATTACGTAGTGATACGGAATCGAAATTTGCCGAATTCTTGTGTATATTATTTTTCCTATCAGACTGAAAGCCGACAATAACGTAACGAGGTTTTTCTGCTTGTGATGACGTTTTGACAGTCCAAGTGTGCTGCTTCGCTTGTGGTGTAGACGGATATTCATAAAGCTCCTATTTCCTAAAGGGGATCAATATAGGTTCATCACGCTCTATTATTTTAAAAAAATCATATTTTTTTCATCATTTACATACACATATGGCATTATCCATGATATCTGTTTTATTGTAAATTTACATCCAGTCACCGATTCTGGTAAAACAACAGCGTTACTATCAGTCGATACTCTTATTAAAACTAGTTCTTGTTTTATATTTAGCAGAATACGTTTATAATCCTCAACGAATCCAAACAACATTTTTAATGGAATACAGAATAGGAGATCTTTTTCAGATGGTGATAGAGCCCCATATAAATTTTCATTCCAAGCGGCATTTTCTAAAGTATTAACTTCATAAGGTTTAATTGTTAATAGATTCTTCATTGTTGTCGTTATTCCAACATTTTTAATTCGATCAATTTCTGACCCACATATTTCGTATCTAATTTCATCAAATAAAAATGCCACAGCGTTTGAAACTAATTTATACGTTTGATCAAATACACCTAAATTATTTGTGTATTCTAGTAGTATGTAGAGATAGCTATCGTGTGGAAACGTAAAAACATCTTGTTGATTGATTGGTATTCTAATTTCATCATTATTATTATACGTGCTTGAAGTATACGGATGATGGGTCTGATATTTTAATCTTACTATCGCATCATCTTCATATACGGGATTGTTTAATATATTTAAAATACTACTACTCATTTTTTCGAATATTCACTTATTACTGTTAACCCCAATAATTGTAAAAATTTCTTATTTTGAGGTGTTAATCGTTTAATATTTTTATCTCTACTGATCTTATTCAGATCGTTAACAACCGTTTTATCGGTGTTACCATAGCAAAAAATAAGCCTCATTTTTTTCTCAGGTGTAGACGTAACGTTATTATCTCGTCTCTAAAATTAATCGGTCTTCCTTGTTGATCTTCTAATCTTACTGTAATACGATGTATTCTCGATGTGTTTACTGGTAAATAAATTACATTTGTTGGTATTTCAACTATTTTAAATCCTGGTGGAACCGTAGGATAAAACTCGTGTATTATATGACCTTCAATACCGTTATTAAATGAATAACTAACAAGATTGCAAACTAATCGAACGGCCTCTACTCGAACAATACTTATTGGCAAGGTTGAGCTGTACCATTTATTAGGCTCAAGCACACATTCTTCAAAACCGAATATGGAGGCAAGAGAATTAGGTTTTTTAAAATCGATTAATACATTAGACAAAATTTCGCTTTTCAGCGTATTGTTATTCGCCTTTATCACCACCCGAACGTGTTCATAATTTTTAATTAAGTAATCATTAATATATGTTGCAATGTCTGATATTTCGTAAGAACCTGTAGGTAATTCAATTTTCTTATCGCTATCAAAATATAGTATATTATTTACACCTTCTTCCACGTTTGGTATTGAATTGTATGTCATGAAATCGATTAATCCAAGTTCCCATTTTTCGTTATTATTTAATTCAATTGGCGGAAAAATGTCGCACTCCAATTCAGGTCCTTTGCCGCTTAAAGAAAACATTGTTCGCAAGAAATTGAAGACATAAGTGTCCACAATTAACTGAACCCAATTTTTGCTTTCGTGTATAATTATAACTAATTTCGATAGGATGTTCTATGGATGAAGAAAAATAGTTAATCAGCTCAGTAGGTGGTTTTAAATTACCAAAACTATCAAAATAATTAATTTTATTCTCATGTTTTACGTAACACACCCAATGCGTGCCTTGACCGTAAATACTGTCAAGGAGGAAGAGAGGACAATTTAACAGGTAGGCCTACATTAAGCCTTGTTGACTTGGCAAATTGTAAGTAGGCTACCTATAATTATCAATGGACTTTTCGGTTTTATATGGCCAAAAGAAAAAGTATGCCGTTATTGAATATGGTTTCTGGAGGGCAATTTTCCTTTTGAAATACTTGTGCCGCTTGGTGCAAATCAGGACGTTTTTCAAATAATTTAGTTACTCTATTTTTCCCTTACCAAAGAAGTTGTGTCACATCCGGTGATCGCGTGTAAAAATAATGTGTTTTTTACAATAAATAAAATTGTTGATGCTTGCAGAAGAATATACTTTCGTTTCAATATTACCTTTACCAGGTAAAGAAAATGTTCTGATGCGGAAGAGTAAGTATACAATTTTCAGTAAGTAGGTGGCAATATCTCAAAATCTAAATATATTGCACTCGTGCCGTTTTCAAATTAAACGATTCAAATATGTGTAATTTGCTTAGGTATTTATAAATATATATATTGTACAAAAATTTAAGATACCGCGGGCATTAATATCTTATTAATAATAAGATTCACGATTAAAATTCACGAGGAAGCGCTAGGCGTCACGTTTGTCACAGCCTTTCTGTTCTTAACGCTTCGTCTTCACTACCACCGCAACACATCGAAGAATCCAAACGATAGTATCGATATTTTCGAATATTTTGAAGAATTAGTTAAATATTATCAAGCAATTATTTTCAAAATCATATTTTGTAACAGGCGTAAAAGACTTTTGAGGAACTTGCATAAAAAAAATGTTTAAAACTATTACAGACTGTTGACACTCTTTAAAAAACATTCTCTTTATTTGCATTTCTATAATTACTTCATCGAATCTAAACTTATCGACACTATCGTCTACATTGTTCGATGTGCTGCCTAATAGACAATATCAATACTTGTATTAATTTAAAAAAACTAAATTTAGTAGAAGTTTCAAAGGATTTTGCAGATGAGTGCAAAGAATTTAGCAGATAAAATTCTTGAGTTGGCAACACTGCAGAATTTAATCAAGTAGTGGAAGTGAATACGCGACTTGATTAAATTCTTAATCAAACTTTTAATGAAACTTTATCTAATAAAATTAATTTTCCGTCATTGAAACACTTTCATTATTGGAGGATTTCCAAAGTAATAATGAACAGAATCATTCTGCCGAAACAATTAGTAAACATTTTTTTACGTTTAGATTTTTATACGAATAGATATGGTCAATGAAACACGCCTGACATAACCTATGTCAAAAGTCTGGGTCTTTCGCGTAACGCGAACACCAGTTCAAACGTTGCATACTGAGAATACCGTTTTGTGTGAGTGACTTGACCCATTACTTTTTGTAGTGTTGTTTAAGCAAAATTAATTTGAATTAAAGATGGCAGAAGAACTGTCTGGCGTTACTGTTGTGATCATAATAGCTGGTGGAATCTTGACATTTATACTACTCTTCATATTTGCGAAACGTCAGATTATGAGATTTGCTTTGAGATCAAGGAGAGGACCTCACGTACCAGTTGGCCATGGAGCAAAGAAAGTATGTAAACATGTGTAGTAAAAATATTATGTGACTAATAAAAGATTTGGTAGATTTTTAATGACGGTGATACGTGAGGTTATGGTTATAAGTAAAATAGAATTGAGTATATAGAAGTTAATATGCTTTAATGAATTACAATGTTTGGATCTGGTCCGAGTATTTTATTAATTGTGGAGTAATTCCAATTGTAATATTAATTATTGTGCCTATAAAGTGTATTGGATTTGAATGATAGGTTAATTAATTATTAAAAATTAACCTTAAAACAAGTGGTATAATTTTAGTTGCGTCGGTTTGTATAATAATAGTCATTTCGCCTAAGGCATTTTGAAAGTAATTCATATATGTAACAGTTACCAAATGGATATCCATAAAAGGGGATGGACTTAGAAATTCAGTAGATGTGAAACGTTACAGCAATTGAAAACAAGTGAAAAAATATAGGGTTATGCAATAAATAAATTTTTAAAATTGATGTACACTTTTAATTGTTTACATATTTTTGTCGACAGTATTAGATTCCATTCTTTTTGCTTTATGAATTATGAAGAGGAAACAAAGTACCACTGTCATAATTTTTATTTACTAAGATATATTTAATAAGTTTAAAGTAAGTATGTGTATTAGTAAGTTTAAGTTTGTGTGTGTGAGTGAGTGGAAAAGCATGCACTTTTGCAATTTGTAAGGAGCTGTAAAGCAGTGCCCCCACCAACTATCCTTTCAGTGTTGAGTCAACTCCAGCCACAGTGGACATTTCTAATGCCTTCCTGTGGGGTTTTATGACAGTATGTTTGAATATATGGTCTTTATCGCGTTAGAGGATTCCACTATTGTGCATTCCAATGAATTTGAAATCGTGTAGTTGAAAAATTAATAAATCATATTGAATAATTAATAAGCAGTATATAAAAAATAAAATAGGTACTTAAAGTTTTAAATTACATTAAAACCTGACCTCACGGCCACCTTTATTTAGGGGTCACCTGTAATAGCCACTTTTCTGAGGAACGGATTTCATTAAATTGGTCACCTTCTCCCTCGGCCAGCAGTCAGCCCGTAATGGGTTCATTTGCTTGCTTAAACAGCTATCTATTATATGTTCAGTCATCTTGAATATAATACAGCAGGCAGAATAGTTTGACAATACAGATTTCTAAGAATACTCAAGTATAGTTTATACCTGACCAATTGAAATGACCTAGCAATCTGTACCTGCATACTTTTAAATTTACAAACTGTTATTTGTAGACAATACTGTTGAAGTTTCCTAAACATCAAAAGAGTAGTATGTGCGAAATTCTGATCTGTTGAAATAATAATGTTATTTGTAATATGAAATGCTATAATGTTGAGTTTAGCTTAAACGATCTGTAACAATTAGCTTAACAATTGTTCTTGTAATTTGTAGTGTGATTTAATGTAGTGTGTCAAAAATGTGTAACAAAGGAAGAGCGAGTATTAATTTAGAAGCTAAGCAAAGTGTTATTTTTGAAAGTGATAAGGGTCTATGTGGTCCATTGTGTCCCATATGGATGACAGCAGTTCAACATTGACCTGGTGAAGAAAATCGCTGTCCTCGATGCAGTATACTGGATCAAGACAGCCTGGAACAAGGTTGTTGCTACCACCGTTAAGAAGTGTTTTACAAAATGTGGCGTTCAAATTAGCAACACTGATCTGTAGGCGCAACCATTACGTGAAGTTTTGCAAGAACTTGAGACATGTGCTACAGCTGCTGAACTGCTATATGATGAAAATGTTCAAATGGAGAGTCTACAATGCTGTAACGATCTCGAGCGCAATTGGGAGGATCGACTTTAGGAAGATTATAAATGTATGTCAGAAAAACTTTTCTGTTTACAATCGATACTTTTTGAAATGAACGATTAAAATCTCTACCATTCCAGGATATAGACTTTTATAGTACACTAATTTTTCTGCTTTATGTTAGATATTGTCACTTCGTGCAAAGCGTCCTTTTAATTACAAATCACTTTTTGGTTCATTTTCGCGATTTCGTAAACATAGCCTACTCGTAGCACAAGCGATATCATCGTTTGCATAATTTTTTCCTGGTCACTCACATATAACACACTTATTAATTACTATTTAATTACACTAGTAATTAACATTAAATTACCTGGCGTCTTTATTATTGCAAATGTCTGCAATACTTTTACATCACTATATTCGTTAAAAGTTCCTTAATGTAATGGTGTTTTTATAATTGGGGTAAGTCTTTGTTCACAGGTTTAAAACGGATATAACGCCAAAATCAGAAATTTTGAAAATTTCTTATTTTGAGTAGAGATGTATCTTTAAGTGCCGTAACAGGGAAAGTTAAAAGATAAATGTAATGGATTCATTTAAAAACGGAAAGCGAAAGTGTCTTGGAAAAGGGTCCTGGGGTACTGTTTACATTACATAATAAACAGCCCGCAGTGGGTCACTACAGGTAGCAAATCCATTACACTACGTCTAACGGATGATGAGCCAATACTAGGAATATAAAATGTATGCATTTCATCATGTTAAACCTCGATGACAAGGCGCAGAAATTTGAATCTCTTTTAGATATATGAAATCCATCCAAAGCGACAAATTTCGGGGACGATATAACACCAAAATCAGAAATTTTGAAAATTTCTTATTTTGAGTAGAGATGTATCTTTAAGCGCCGTAACAGGGAATTGTTGTGTGAAACGCAGAGGTGACTGACAGGCAATAAAATCATATATCAGCCCCAACACGCTCACGGCAAATAGGCCGAGTTCATCGCCCTCCATACTAAGAAACGTTAAACTTTGACAACTACCTGAAATCCGTAGAAAAAAGGGTACCAATGTAAACGAACTCATTTGAAGAGCAGCTGTAGGTATTAACAATAGACCAGAATACGTATACACGCCAGCTGCATATAGCGAAACAAAAAAGGGTATATGTTATTGAAAGACTCAAACGGTCAGCGACAGGACTTCGACCTTACTGAGAAGAGAGAAAGCTCGGAGTAATGTCCGAACACAAGCATGAAGTGTTGATGGAAACAGAGACAAAGAAACGGACATACAAAGGAAGTTTGGTGAGGCCTTTAAGTAACAATAGTTGATGCCATTAGAACAACCAAGTGCACGAAAACAATACTTGACGAGAAAGTTATGGGTTGCTTTGTTTACTCCAAAAAAAGTGACAGGCAAGAATTATTGCTACAGTATCTAGCAGCAACAACGACCTCAGTGTAGTGACCTAGGGAAGGAATCTGGTGGGAATCCAAAGGCCTATCAGAGAAGTTCTTTCGGAAAAATAGGTGGTCTCTAAATCTGAAGAGTTGTAAAGTAGAACCAATTAGAAAACAGCGTAAGAAAAATCAGAAGTAAGTGGGAGAAATATGGAATTCGATGTAGGGACGCGAGAAAGGCACGCTCGAGGAGTTTAACTAAAAATTTTGACGGAAACGGGAGTGTAAGTCCGCGACCGAGATTCCATAGTTTTTGGACTTAGAGAAATTCGGTACGATGGTTAGAAAAGTAAGCTCGTACTAGAACAAATTTCGGTAAAGAGAAAACTGTAATTTTACTAGTGACGTACAAGTGAATTAATACAACACAAATGATAATCAAAGAACGCTGTAATTTAGTTGTGCAATTACGCAACAATAACTTTATCATCGAGTAACATTACGAGACGAACTAAACCCGTAAATAACTGTAATTCAAACCATAACGCAGTTAGTAAATAATAATCAATAATGCCTGTAGAAGCGGATAACTATAATAACAATTAACGCGAACTAATTCCGAGTGAGTGAAGTTTGGTGTTGTGCAGTGTCTAGTGTGACTCCAAGGAGGCCACGTTACAATCTGCTAATCCAGAGGGAAATATCGCAGTTACGCCAGACGATCAACATGCCAACCACACCATATGAACCGCTACCAGATTTGGATACATACCACAAGTAAAATTTTCATGCCATAATTAGTATTAGGTCCACTGTCTGTTCACTTAAAGAACTCATAAGATTTAATTACAGGATTAAGATACAATTTTAATTAAAACAAAATTAAATAATATTAGGAAATTATGGAAATTAAATTTATCTATGAGCACCGATTTTAAATGAGTCCAGATCAATAATTAACAATGTCGTAGTATATTAAATTTAAGAAAATTATTATTAAAAGTTTTGTCTTTGAATAAGAATTACAATATTTAAATTATTAGAGCTATGAATATGAGTAATGAAATAAGATTTATGAAAATGAATATGTTTATATATTGATTAGAATTTATATAATTCATGTGTCAATGATAAAGTATGATAATCAATCATATCTAATTGTAATAAATCGAAGAACTATTTATAAGAAGAATTGAGCATTTATTTATATTTTACCCTGAGATAAAGAGCAAAAAAATAAAAAGTTAAATTGGCTCCCACGCGCGGGACATTAAATAGATAGCATAACAGTAGTAATGTTAATAATTGACGCACACAACGTCGGGCATATTATATTGTTAAATTGGCGCCGCACCGCACGGCTTAATTAAAGAAATTAGGCTAGGGCAGTGACAGACAGTGGTTAGAGATAGACTAAGTTAAATAAGTAAATGTTAGTACTGTAGAATAAGAACGTTATTATTGTTATTTGTCGATAAGTATCTGAATGATAACCCGACGAAAGGCAAAAATGGCGACAGGGAAAGAAAATTCCGAGGTATTCGAAATTAACAATCAGATGGGGATGGAGCAATCTGAGGACAGAAATGTGGTGAATGAAGAGAGCTCTGCAACGAGTGAAGAGAATGGCGCCCGGGGACCACAGTCATCTGAAGTCAATTTCCAAATGTTAATGACATTCATAAAACAAAAGTTTGAAGAATCGGAAAAGAAGAATGAAGAAAGAGATGAAAAACTAAGACAACAGAATGAAGAAAGAGATGAAAAACTAAGACAACAGAATGCAGAAAGAGATGAAAAACAAAGACAACAGAATGAAGAAATGAAAAGGCACATAGACGAAAAAATTGAAGAAACGAAAAAACAGAATGAAGAAACAGGTAAACAACTCGCCGAGAAATTAGACGGAAAAATAGAGTTAATGAGAGGAGATTTACAAGGACAAATCCACCAGGTGGGTACTGAACTACAAAGACAGTCAGAAAAGTTAGAAGACGTACAGAAGAAGAACGAAAGCGGAATTAAGGAGTTAAGCAGAGAAATAAAGAAACAGGCGAAAGAAAACAAAGAAACCCGCGAGAGTGACCGGAAGGAATGGCAAGAAGCCATAATCAACAATCATCATCAAAATAAACTGCAGATCGACGGAATTGAACAGCAAGTAAGGAGCATAAAAGAAGCTAACCGAAGTACGGAAGAGAAGATAAACGAAGTCTCTACAGAAAAGGGGCGAAAACTCGATGAGATCGCCAACAACCTAACAACGGTTCGAGAGAATCAGCAACGAGTTCAACGTAGGCTGGAGGAAATCGAACAAAGACCGGCTGTAGCCATGAATACAGCGATGACGGGGAGGATAATTTCCCAATGGAGTTCTTGAAGGAGTTACGGGAAATTCAGGAAACGTATTATGGTGAGGAGAATACCCGATGGATCGGACGACACTTGACCGGAGAAGCGGCTCTGTGGTGGAGAATCATGAGGGAGCAGGTAAGGACGTTTAAGGAGTTCGAAGAAGCCTTCATGAGCAAATATTGGAGTGCGACTCAACAAGAGAAGGTTCACGACCAACTTGAATATGGGCGCTATAAACCAAATGGATCGCTTAACATGATTCAATACATGGAGCGATGCGTCTTAAGAAGCAGACAGTTAATCCCGATCATGTCTGATAAACATATGATCACGAAATTAGCTAGGCATTATAACAGAGAATTGCAAATTGCTGTGGTTACGGGAGGAGTAACGACTATAAATGGTTTTGAAGCACTCCTTCGTGAATATATGAATATAAATACAAAAGCAAGCAATAATGAACAGAAAGTAAGTGACCGACCAGCCATAAATTACAAAAGGGACGCGCCATCTAACCAGCCGAACAATGAAAGCAGTAAACCACGTGTTGGCTGGAGGGAAAACTACCAACAAAAGGAAGCGACAGCTAGGACCAGCGGGGGAGGAGGTAAACAAACCACTATAAACAGTGTCACGATTGAATGACAAACGGCTGTAAAACCGGATGAACGACCTTCAAGTTCGAGGCAATGACTCCAAACTTCAAATGAAATAAACCTAAGGTGTAAACAGAAAAACAAAACGAATACAGACAAGATAAATATTACTACAATCTTCCCAATCATCAAGGAAGACTTAATGGAAGAGGCGGAGCAAAATATTGATGTCAAGATAATAAAAAGTCCTGAACTAGCGATTAAAATAAATCAAGTTCCGGTAATTTCTCTCATTGACACAGGTAGTGCCGTGAACGCTATATCTGAAGAATGGTATGAAAACAATAAAAAACAGATTGGACACCATGAAACCCTCAGCGTCAATAACACCACGATAGTTAGCGCCGTGGGAAATAGGTCATAAAGTATTAGAAAACAAGTATTTTTAGAAGTAGTATTAAGTAGTAATTTAAGTGCCGATTGTGTGTTTTTAATAGTACCAGGTTTAGTGAGAAATTGTATTCTTGGTATGAACTTCCTGCAGCAATCAAAGGGGGTAATTAACATACCAGAAGGGTGGATACAGGTACGACCGGAAGTAGTAACAAATGCGGAAGAACATCCTTATGAAGTACCGTTACTAACCATAGAAGAAAATGTGTGTGACATTGAAACTGAAATCTACAGAAAACTTGAAGAATTAGATGGAATGGATCAGACAAGGTTAAATCAATTGGGTCAGTTGCTGGATAAAAACAAGGAGATCTTTACAGATAGGCCAGGGATCATAACGGGATACCAGCATAGTTTCCGGGTTACCGACAGCACACCTTACCTGCAAAAAGGGTGGCCCGTCCCCATCAAGTATCAGAGGGCAGTTCAGGATGAAATTCAAAGGATGCTGGAATTTGGGATAATAGAACAAGCCCACAGTCCTTACATACAACCTCTGGTAACTGTAATTAAAAGGGACGGGAGGGTGCGATTATGCCTAGATGCCCGGAAGGTGAATAGTATCACTATCCCAGATTATGAGGGACCTCCGCCGATCAACGAGATCCTCGCAAGATGCAGCAACATCAAAGTTATGTCCACAATAGACTTAACAAACAGTTTCTGGCAGATTCCACTCAAGGAGGAATGTCGAGATCACACTGGTTTCTTATACGAAGGTAAGAGCTACAGATTTAAAGTAACGCCGTTTGGATTGAGCACCAGCCTAGCAGGCTTGGCCAGGGGACTCGACCATGTGATGACCGAGGAAGTTAAGCAACATACGATTATATACGTAGATGACATCTTGTGTTTCTCGCAAAGTGAGGAAGAACATATGGAACACTTAAATAGCTTGTTGGACAACTTAAAAAAAGCTAATATCACAGTCAATTTAAGGAAATCCAAGTTTTTCAGGAAGAAAATACCATATTTGGGTTACTGTCTAACTACAAAAGGAATCAAACCGACACCGGATAAAGTTTCAGCAATTTTAAATTTCCCATCTCCATGGAACCCAAAGCAATTAAAAGGTTTCTTGGGTTTAACAAACTTTTATAATAAGTTCACCAGTAGGTACGCGGAGTGCACACAACCTTTATTGCATCTACTAAAGAAAGGCATTAAGTTTAAATGGGATAAAACGATGGAGGAGCAATTCCAACTTGTGAAAGAATTATTTATAGAATCTGTGGTATTAAAATTTCCTATACAGGGACGCCGTTTCTATCTGCAGTGTGACGCAAGCAACTATGCTTACGGAGGTCAACTATACCAGATCGACAAGGAAGGGGAGATCGCCGTAATAGCGTACACTAGCCGAACATTCAAGAATGCGGAGAAAAACTATTTTACTACTGAAAAGGAGCTGTTAGCAATCGTCCAATGTTTAAAGAAATTCAGGATATATATAATAGGCCAACCTCTTACTGTATTAACCGATAACAAAGCGTTAACGTTTATCCAAAAATGTCATTTAAATAATACCAGGATCGCAAGATGGATACTTGCGATACAAGAGTATAACTTTGAGATATTACACTGCAGGGGTAAAGACAATGTTGTTGCAGACCTCTTAAGCAGGTACCCAGAAGGTGATACTATAAACGAACCCATCGACGAGAAATACGAATACTACATCCACACAATTGAAATAAAAATGAACAAAGATATAACAACAAAGTTAAGAAAAATACACCTGCTACAAATGGAAAACAAGAAGTTAGGACAATTGATCAACAGAGTTAAGGAGGGAGACCATCATAAATTAAACCAACATTTCAAAGTAATAAACAATAAACTATATAGGAGATGGAAGACGCAGTGGAAGTTATACATCCCAAAGGAAATTCGGAAGGAACTGATACAAGAGATCCACCAGATATATGGCCATCCAGGTACAAAAAGGACTCTGCAGCTTCTGAAGGAGCACTTTACATTCGAAGAAATGTGCAAGAGTGTCAGCCAGCTGATCAGATGTTGTGACCTGTGTCAGAGATGTAAAGACAGTGGGAATCGACTCATTTCTGGAGAAACAAGACCCATCCTGCCTACAAGAAAGGGAGAGCTCTTAAGTATGGACTATTACGGACCTCTACCGATGTCCAGTGGTGGAGTGAAGTACCTATTAGTTATTGTGGACAATTTTACGAAATACGTGGAGTTGTATGCTTTACGTAGAGCCACCACAAACATAACATTGAAACGACTACAACAATACATTGATATACATGGTAAACCGGATAGTGTGTTAACAGACAATGGCACACAATTCACGTCTCGAAAATGGATGCAGGGTCTGAAAGAGCTAAACATAAAACCTAAATACACAGCGATTCGGAATCCTTGCACAAATATTGCGGAAAGGTGGAACCGGCAGCTCGGAAACCTGTTCCGTATTTTTGTCAGAGAGAGACACTAAATGGGCAAAATACATAAAAACAATCAAGTCATGTCTGAATGAAACATACCAAGAGACAATAAAGAGACAAGAGAAGTTATGAATTATAAAGCAATTCTAAGACGCAATAGAGTATTAAATAAATTGTAATAATTTTAACATTAATTAAACTAAAATGATAATTGTATAAACGATGAAGTAAAATACTAACAAGTGTAGTAGTACTTATAATCTTCATGATAACGAAATGTGAACTAAAACTTTAGCGATAATTATGTTAACATAAGTACATAGACTATATATATAAATATATATGTGTTAAACGAATGCAAGTGTAAGGACAATTAATATGGTTAGAATAAGATTGTTTAATATATGTGTTTAATATAACAATTGAATGCGAACAATCAATAAAATTAGAATAGTGATATATACATGTATATGTGATGCAAGACTCATAAAATTCAATTAAATAGTGAAATGATTGAAAAGCGACAATAAGTAAAAGATGGACTATCAAAGGACATTAATAGAGAATTATTGTAGAAAACTTGATTAATTTATGTCATTGAAATCTATAATATTATTACAATAGCAAGATGTAATTGGTGAATTAGTAGAAATTTTGATAGTAATTAATATTTTATAAATACTGCAAGGTAATATAGAGTAAATTAATGTGAATATAAAAATGAATAGTTAAATTAAAGGTTAACATAATGATTAACATGTGTTAAAATTGTACAATGAAAAGAGAGAATTCTAAAAATTATTTTACAGAAATATAAAATTTATTGATATGATAAATGATGCTAGCATTGAATAAAACTTGCTAAATTAATTTTGTAAATATTATAGGTCCTGTAAGGGATATGTAAGGAGTTGTTTTAAATTGATGCTGAATGACGAATTTAAATTTAATGTCTAAAGATTAGTTTGTATGTATAATTATATGTTAAGTAAGGGTTGTAAGAAAAGAAAGTTAAAAGATAAATGTAATGGATTCATTTAAAAACGGAAAGCGAAAGTGTCTTGGAAAAGGGTCCTGGGGTACTGTTTACATTACATAATAAACAGCCCGCAGTGGGTCACTACAGGTAGCAAATCCATTACACTACGTCTAACGGATGATGAGCCAATACTAGGAATATAAAATGTATGCATTTCATCATGTTAAACCTCGATGACAAGGCGCAGAAATTTGAATCTCTTTTAGATATATGAAATCCATCCAAAGCGACAAATTTCGGGGACGATATAACACCAAAATCAGAAATTTTGAAAATTTCTTATTTTGAGTAGAGATGTATCTTTAAGCGCCGTAACAGGGAATTGTTGTGTGAAACGCAGAGGTGACTGACAGGCAATAAAATCATATATCAGCCCCAACACGCTCACGGCAAATAGGCTGAGTTCATCGCCCTCCATACTAAGAAACGTTAAACTTTGACAACTACCTGAAATCCGTAGAAAAAAGGGTACCAATGTAAACGAACTCATTTGAAGAGCAGCTGTAGGTATTAACAATAGACCAGAATACGTATACACGCCAGCTGCATATAGCGAAACAAAAAAGGGTATATGTTATTGAAAGACTCAAACGGTCAGCGACAGGACTTCGACCTTACTGAGAAGAGAGAAAGCTCGGAGTAATGTCCGAACACAAGCATGAAGTGTTGATGGAAACAGAGACAAAGAAACGGACATACAAAGGAAGTTTGGTGAGGCCTTTAAGTAACAATAGTTGATGCCATTAGAACAACCAAGTGCACGAAAACAATACTTGACGAGAAAGTTATGGGTTGCTTTGTTTACTCCAAAAAAAGTGACAGGCAAGAATTATTGCTACAGTATCTAGCAGCAACAACGACCTCAGTGTAGTGACCTAGGGAAGGAATCTGGTGGGAATCCAAAGGCCTATCAGAGAAGTTCTTTCGGAAAAATAGGTGGTCTCTAAATCTGAAGAGTTGTAAAGTAGAACCAATTAGAAAACAGCGTAAGAAAAATCAGAAGTAAGTGGGAGAAATATGGAATTCGATGTAGGGACGCGAGAAAGGCACGCTCGAGGAGTTTAACTAAAAATTTTGACGGAAACGGGAGTGTAAGTCCGCGACCGAGATTCCATAGTTTTTGGACTTAGAGAAATTCGGTACGATGGTTAGAAAAGTAAGCTCGTACTAGAACAAATTTCGGTAAAGAGAAAACTGTAATTTTACTAGTGACGTACAAGTGAATTAATACAACACAAATGATAATCAAAGAACGCTGTAATTTAGTTGTGCAATTACGCAACAATAACTTTATCATCGAGTAACATTACGAGACGAACTAAACCCGTAAATAACTGTAATTCAAACCATAATGCAGTTAGTAAATAATAATCAATAATGCCTGTAGAAGCGGATAACTATAATAACAATTAACGCGAACTAATTCCGAGTGAGTGAAGTTTGGTGTTGTGCAGTGTCTAGTGTGACTCCAAGGAGGCCACGTTACAATCTGCTAATCCAGAGGGAAATATCGCAGTTACGCCAGACGATCAACATGCCAACCACACCATATGAACCGCTACCAGATTTGGATACATACCACAAGTAAAATTTTCATGCCATAATTAGTATTAGGTCCACTGTCTGTTCACTTAAAGAACTCATAAGATTTAATTACAGGATTAAGATACAATTTTAATTAAAACAAAATTAAATAATATTAGGAAATTATGGAAATTAAATTTATCTATGAGCACCGATTTTAAATGAATCCAGATCAATAATTAACAATGTCATAGTATATTAAATTTAAGAAAATTATTATTAAAAGTTTTGTCTTTGAATAAGAATTACAATATTTAAATTATTAGAGCTATGAATATGAGTAATGAAATAAGATTTATGAAAATGAATATGTTTATATATTGATTAGAATTTATATAATTCATGTGTCAATGATAAAGTATGATAATCAATCATATCTAATTGTAATAAATCGAAGAACTATTTATAAGAAGAATTGAGCATTTATTTATATTTTACCCTGAGATAAAGAGCATAAAAATAAAAAGTTAAATTGGCTCCCACACGCGGGACATTAAATAGATAGCATAACAGTAGTAATGTTAATAATTGACGCACACAACGTCGGGCATATTATATTGTTAAACGTATTAATTAGTTTATTTTTATCCGGTTAAAACCTGATTACAGAGAATTCGTACGCATCACCCCATTGTAGATTCTTGCCTGTCGTAGCTTGCGTTCACACACACAAATACACAAGCGCTGTATTCACTCGCGGGGGCAGGTGTATGCTTTCTGACAATTCTTATCCTGCATAATATTGTTAAAAACTGTTCATCATATATTTTTCTATGCTAAATATTTACAAACATACCGCCTTGGGCAAATATGCAAATATATGTATTGTTGTAATATATTAACATGAACATGTTACTAGGAATTTTTGTAGATTTATAAAATTACATTTTAAAATGTAGGCCTAGAATATAATAGTTCTCTCTATAACATATTAACTTTCTCTCTTGCCCACTAAAATACTGTATCAACATAATATGCACAAGTATATGGAGTAGTAGCACTACATTATTTAAAGTTTTGTTGTGACAGTGTAGTAGGCTTAATTATCAAGTAAGATTTTACAAATTTGTTAGGTAGTGGGATTTTTTTTTAATTAAGTTTTTATTAGTCTCAAGAAAAATTTATGAAAAGGCAAGTATTCTTTTATTGATCTGAACATGTATTAATTAAAGGCATTTTAGTAACCTAATACATCTTTGTTTATTCAATAAAAAATTTGTTTTCGTACATTCAGTTGTTGACAAAATGTTTTGTGTTTGTTACTTATTTTTTTATTGACTTAATTTTACATGTAATCATCTATCCTTGTGGATAATAAACCTGCTTTTGCAGGTCTGTATGATGTTAACTCTTCAGATTTCTTGCCTGACTTAGCCACTATATCAATTTGTGAAAATTTAATGTTTTTGAAAGGGGTGTGTTGGATGAATTTAAAACTTGTGTAATAATTAATAATGTGGAAGCCATTTTCTGGTAATTAATGGAAGACACATCCCGTTTCTAAATCAAAGCCAGGGGTTTTATGTGAATGTTTTGGAGTTAATGATATTCTTGTTGCCAGATGTGAATTTTGGTAACAGAAGGTCCAATTGATAGAAGAGCTTGTGGCAATTCATCCAATACTTTCTTGTCATTAGGGATGGAGTTTACAGCAAAAGGTTGGAAGACATTTTTAAGGTGTAGATCAAAGTCAGTTGCTTTCTCTGGATTTATTCATGCCTAAGGACTATTTCCAGTCAAGATTGATGGAATAGTTTGTTGTGTTAGTTTTTTGGTAGCTGTAAGCCTGATAATGTAGTATTGAAAAGTATTCTTGATTTCAGATATTATTTGTTTTAGTTCTTGTATGGTTCTCATGAGTATACCTTTGTCTCCTGTGTTTCAGGTGTTCTGCCAAGGTTTTCTTGCTTGCCACCATTCTTTTATCTTATTTCTGATAACTATGGAACATTACTCATTGCAGACATGCATGTCAATTATTGGAGTGCTGTCCAAGAAGCTTTTTGAAAATTACATATTACATATTAAACAGGGTACTTCTGTATCGACCTCCAAGCTAATTTTTAGTGAAACAACTCATCTATACAAGTTCTGAAAGAAGTTTCAGTTTGTTGTTTGTTTCAGATTATGGGATGATTTTAGATGGACATACTTATGAATGTAGCGTAGTGAAATGAATATTGGTGAGTGATCAGATGATAACAAAGTTTGGGAGCAATACTTTTTGTTCTACAGAACTATATCTAACTATGTAGGGCTGCACTATGTCTCGGGTCAGATGACTAGTAGGTTGCTTTAGTTTTGAGTAGTTGTATAATAATTGTCATCTTTTAGAACTTGTGACTCTAGAACCCCAATATTTATTTTTGGCATTCTAATCATTGATACTATGGATCTGCTCCCAGGAGTCACAATAAAGACAGTATAATCTTCACTTTGAATATTGTGTTTGGTGGACAGTACACTGATGCAGTTTGAAGGGCCCAGTAGTGTGTTTATTGTGATAATAATTTCTTGTAGGTTATTTTTTTTATGTTTAGGTACTACATGATGTTTAATGCTGTTCCTAATTATGACAGCCTTAAATGGGCTGAAATAAAGGGAGACACATTGAATACGTACTTTAATTATTTCATGCTGTCGTTATGGTAATTTTTCATTTTAGTTAATACTAAAATGTGCAGATAAATAAAATAGTTTAAAATCTTTTGTATTCATTTTGTATTTTATGTTTTCAAAAATTTTCTCCTTTCAAATAAATTGTACTGTTTTTTACTATTTTTTTGCTTGTATTTACAAATAAAACTACTTGCCAATAATTATTTTTGCAGTTTGATGGTAGACTCACACTGACATTTTCCATCATAACTAGGTTGTTTGAGATCGCATTGTAACAAATAAGGTATCATTTTGTTCATGAAATAATGCTTAAGAGTTTATCTAATGGAACATTATTCCATAAAACTAATAGTTTGTGAGATATGAGTGATTTAAAAATTAAAACAGCCGCCATTTTGAAATTTGTGAATGTAAAATTTTCAACAAAATTTCATTTTGTAGATTATGTTGCTGGGGTAACACATACCAGATTTCATTAGAATATCTTACTTCATTCTCGATAAATAAAATTGTCCTTAAAAAATACAAAATTGCGGACAGATGGAAAACTATAGGCCTACGTTTTTGGACCTATGTTTACAGGAACTTTTTTTCTTGTACTTATGTAAGTAACACATTACCGAAATATTTTATGACCATTTGTGAACACCATGTATATCAGTTTATCTTGGATACTGGGAACATTATTTTTGACTTCATGAGAACAATCTCATAACCTGTTGCATTTCCAGAGATACTAATTTTTAGGATTTGAATCATTTTTCAGTATTACTGACCAGTGTGGTGATGAGGTCCATCATTATCCTCAACTGTGGTATGAGGTTCCTCATCATAAAGTTCTTTGTTATCATTTGAGGGTTGAGATAGTGCTGGTTAAGTGTGGATTGGTGTCACTAGATTTGTTTGCATGTTCTGATTCCCTAAGTTGTTTTTTAGCTTATGAAATTTCACCTTGTACATAGTTCTGAGAAGAGTTATATTATTATTTATAATTGAAAATCATATAGTGTCAGTAGAATTTTACTTCTAGCTTTTTGTGGATGGAACAACCTCTGTAGTTGAGAAGGTGGTGCTCGTGACAGTTGTCACATGAAACATACTTTTCTCTTATTGACTATGAACCAAATGTTTATTAGTGTATGGGCCAAGGTTTCTAGTGCTTCCTCGATCGCTTCTATATATATATTTTTTTTAAATGAAGGTTTCTGAGGACGAAGTTTTTATCTATAATCCTGTTTATATTTATTGGATTTACAGGATATGATTTTTTGGCAGGGCCTTTGTGATAGTGGAGAATGAGATACCTGATTTTAGGTGTGTTTTTTCTTCTAATATGTTAGTGCTTTTAAAATATAGTTGTTAGCTGCTTTTCATTGAGAATCACATGAGGGTGAATATTTTCCACATCTGTAATGAAGATTGGGGAGGGCTCAATCTTTTGTTTTGTACCTCGGAGGGAACAGTGGTTCCTCTATTTGCTGTTGTGTCTTCTTTATTTGAGAGGTAAGTATACCTGGTACTTACTTTTTAAGATCATGGGGTTACTTAGCTAATAGTAATTTTTTTAGTTTCATAAATTTTTTTATGGCATTAAGTCTTTTGTTCTTGTAGGTTATAACCTGCCAGGGCAAGTTGCTTCTTGTTTCCGTTTCAGTTAGTGGGTGGAATGTAGGCAGTGTTAATATATGGAGATTAGTATGGTGTACAATACATTTGAGAGTTAGGTGCTTTTAAGAACAAAGCTTGGCAGTTTTGTTCATAGAGAACTGGATTTGAAGAAATGAAGTATCTGTTGAGAAGATTAGTACATTTATGAATAATTATGTGTGCGCAGTGAGCACAACACATGCGTGCGCTTGTGCACAACCCTCTAGTTGTCTGAAAGACTAGTACAGTAAAGCCCCGATTATCCATGGAATTGGGTGGCAAGGGCATGGCGGATAGTGAAAATGGCGGATAACCCGAAAAAAGACTAAAAATGAGGTGTAAACACGAAAAAAAATATTTCAGCATAAAAACTATGTTTTATTGTACAAAAAACATAATATGTAAAACTTTTAAAATATGTACAGTACAGCAGAAACCTTTGCTCTACGTCTAAATCACTAAAATAAAGAACAGTAAACAAAAAACAATACTGTACTGTTAACAAAAAGTGTTCAGTTACGCCTTTTTAAAAAAATCAGTCACTCGTTTTTGTTTCTTGCTTTGGAAACACCTTTTCTTTATTCTAGATTGTACTTTCCTTAACATGAGTTTTTCTGCCAGATGTGCGTCGTCGTCTTGTTCCTCTAAATATTGAAGCAATCCGTCTACGTGCTGCAAAGCAGTTTCGTGTGTCATCCACGCAGGCGCCTCGTCTTCTTCATTTTTCACTTTGTTCTTCTTCGTTCTTGTTCACTCCCATTGCTTTGTTCGTTATCTCTACGTCAGTCAGTCGTTCAAACCCCGGCTCACTTGCGTCGCATTCCAGCCACTATGTTCTCTTCGTCGACATTCTCACCTCCCGGAATGGATGTCACTAGGTCAACAAGTGTAGCGGTCGGCATGACTTCATTCTCTTCTTCACAAATGTTTTGGTTGACATTTGTTTCGATACTCGGAAAGAGTTTTCTCCATGATTTAACAAGGGTTGAGGGTTTGATGTAATCCCATGCAGACGCAATATCGTAAATGCTATCCAAAATTGTATAATTCTTCCAAAATTCTTTGAGATAGCAGCCTTCTTCGATTTTTGACAGTAACAACTTTGTTCTGTATGTTCTCTTCATGGTTGCAATGACTCCCTGGTCCATAGGTTGTATCAGCGCAGTAACATTTGGGGGCAAAAACTTTGCGAAGATTTGCCCGTCAGAAGATTTAAGCACACACGTAGCTGGGTGTGAAGGCGCGTTGTCAGTTAACAAAACAGCCTTCTTTGGCAAATTTTTTGAGTCAAGATGTTTACGTACTTGAGGCACAAAAATGTTTTCAAACCATTCTTGAAAAATCTGCTGGTTCATCCAACCTTTTTTTTTGGTTGAAATAATCAACTGGTAAATTTTCTGCTCTTGTCCCCTTAAAAGACCTCGGTTTCTTAGATTTACCGATTACAAGAAGCCTAAGTTTGTGATTACCCGCAGCGTTGCTGCATGGCAAGATTGTAATTCTTTCCTTGCTACTTTTGTGACCTGCCGGTTGATGTTTACTTTCAAATGCTAAAGTACGAGTGGGGAAGACACTTCCAAAAAAGCCCTGATTCATCAGCGTTATAAATTTATTCATATGACAGATCTTCAGACAACACAAACTCTTCAAAATCACGTTGAAAATCATCAGCTGCTTGTTGATCACCACTCAGCTTCTCTCTGTGTAGACCAATCTCTCTAATTCCATGACGTTTCTTAAAACGATGTAACCAACCGGACGACGCATCAAAATTTCCTTCCAGGCCTAACAAATCAAAAAAGATTTTAGCTCCAATGGTAGGACCAGACACGGGGGTGCCCTCACTTCGCACCTGAGCTAACCATTCCGCTAATGCCGAGTCAAGTTCATTATAGGTGGATTTCTTCATTGTTTTTTGTTTTTTCATCCCAGAAGCACTGTCCGACACTGATGCAAAGCTAACAGTTTGTCTTTTTGCTTTAAAAAGTCTCGCACTGTTGTTTCCCCGATCCCGTAATTCAAACACATCTGCTTCCTTGAAGCGCCATTTTCTATTTTAGAAATTATTTCAAGTTTTTGTGCAATCGTTAACACAACCTTCTTTCGATTTCAGCCATTATTAATTTCAGGAACTAACGAACTGATCATGACTGATCACTAAGCACGCTTACTGACAACTGACACCACTGGCAGACCGAGAGAATATGTACGTAGAGGGGGAAGGTTAGTGAACTTGACCAAAACAAAAGAGCAAGAGCCAAAACAAAATTCCGAGAAGGCCTATAGGATTACGATGCACAATAAACCTGTCAGAAATTTTCGACCTTCGCACTGTAGGGCCTATTGTATTTTTCCTGTTGTTGGCTTGGATTAAAATTGGTTTTTTTGAGGTTCGTAATTAAAAAAATTTTTCGCGGCACGGCACTCGCGGATAATCCGCACCGCGGATCATCCGCTCGCGGATAATCAGGGCTTTACTGTACTTAGTTGCACTTCAACCTAGAAAAATTTAGACAATTTTGATCCCATAGGAAAACTTAGTTTTACAAATTGTTAATATTAATAATAAAAATTCTATTTGAAATAAAGTTTTTTCATATAAAATAGAAAATTCAGTAATTATAAACCAACTCTAAACACAAATAAAATTAACAAATATAAATTTTTTTACATAATGAAGTTATTTAAATAAATGCATGAAATACCAGTATATTACCACTTTATTGGCAGCTTCCTGATTCCTGTTTCTGAGAAGCTTGCTTTTTATTACATTTCTGGACTTACATTACTCAGTTTTTTAGTATCATCTGTGAATAATCACTTTTTGTAGGTGTAACATATGAGTCAGGATGGGTTGCGGCCCTGTATAAATGTTTTGTGTGTTTTTTTTTTAGTTATTAATGTGTGCACGGATTATATATGCAGTTAGCTACGTATTAGCAGATGTTATGTGGGTTGTTCAAGTAGAGTTTATTTAAATCTCCTAAACTGTTTGTGCTTGTTAATTGAAATGTGGTATTAGTAAAACTGTCATGAAAACCAATTGACTGTTTCTCATCAGTTATTTAAATGAAGTGATAATTCAGCTGCTACAATTGTACTAAGGGTGTTAAATGTAGGTGGGTGGATTCACCTCTGTCTCACCTCTCCCACCCTACCAATTTGTTATGACCACCAACTTGTAATCTAATACATAACATCACATATGAACAGCTTATAATACTGTACACCATGTAAGAGGAATACATCGAAGAATGTGCAAGCTAGAACTTGGCCCACCTATAGATTTCACCTCTACTGTAGTAGTTGTAGTCAGTATAAGAATAATTCAATGAAGTCACTATTTTAGTGAAATATTGATTATTTTATTGATGATAGTCTATATCAATGATACAATTATTTTTTATGTATTCTAATATAGATCTATTATTGTCAATATAGTTTCACTATCTTGTGTACCTGTAGATGATATTCTATACACATGTATTTACAAAATTACTTATTTTCAGTCACTAAAAAGGGAAATACATCGCAGAGTGGATGTAATTCCAAAGATCGTATATGAACCTAAGCTTATAAATGACAATGACTCAAGGTACATTTTACCTCCAGGATCACACCTGCCTCCATTTTATTGCAGACTGAAAGCAGTTGATGATGTTAAATTATTAGGTAAGTAGTACATAAAGTATACTAAGGCTGATTGTATTAAAATATAGGCTAAGGTTAGCCTTGTTGTATAAAATAATGCTAATGTTAGTAAAAATATAGATATTTGGTTACAGTAGAGTTCTACAAATTTGCCATAATGTGGACGGAGAAGACGGTGGGTTACCTAAATTGCAAGTTTCTTTGAGAGTGGATAATTTGCAACTCATAGCTGTTTGCTGTAAACTAATTTATTGTAGTTATATATTTTAACATTTTGTTTTTAAAGATGATTACAATGTAACAAAATTATTTGAACAAAAATAAAATTTACTTACTTCATAAAAATTGCTACAAAAAACTGGCGATTCTTATTTCTCACACTGAGTTCTTTGTCGCTTTGCTTTATCACTTAGGTAACAGAAGAATAAAAGTCCATTGTGGATTCATCCTGCCACTACAAGTAAGTCGAAAGTGCTCATTCAACAGCTTTTAGTCCTTCACTGAGCCTCATGTTTTTAGCTTTGCTGTCATCTTCCTCTTCTTTGACCTTTGATTCCTTTCTTCTTCTCTTTTTTTGCTTTTTCTGATACAGTAATTTCTTCAACTCCAGTCCATTCTCTAATTTCGAGGTATCAAACGTTGTTTTTTCATGAGTCAGCTTTATTTGTTTTTCCCACACTGTAAGTTATTGTTCTTCATATTGTTGACTTCATATGAAAAAATTGTATCTACTTTAAAGATTAATTAAATAATCAAATTGTTTTTGTATGTTCTAAAATATTTTGTCATATTAATGATACAATACATATGACCCTAAAACACACACACACAATATAACTATTCAAGTACTAAAGTGCTGAACATAATTCATACCAGTTTCTTATCCTTACTACTTCCTGGCATTCAAGCACTGAACCAAAGCCATTACAATTTAAGGATCTTCAATTCACATTAAGTCTTTCTATTCAAATCAACATTAATTAACTAGTTGTGGGGCAAATTAAACAGCATGCACAGTGTTGTGTCTGTCTCAATCAGGCGGTGCCTTGTTACTATCTCAGACAAAGCTATTGATCCCATTAATGGGGCCGGTGTAGAATTTAGCTGAAACCATGGAATGCCATGGCGGATGAACATTGTCAAGCAGATTTTTACCGCCCACCCACCTGCTTTTAACACTTGAGTTGTTAAAATAATTATTTGTTAAATTAAGTTTACAAGAACACAACAAATGTGCTAAATTACATTCAAGGAGACCATAATACATTTTAAATTCAAATTTCTAGAAAGTCACGGTAAAGATGAAAGGCATGTGATCGTCAAAATTGATTAACTTTTATTCTCAGAGTGTAAAGTGATAACTTAGTGACTATGGCTTAAACACTCATCTAGATGTCTGGGAAGAGCCATCACATTTTACAGACACATACTAATTAGGGCAACATTTTTAAAAATTCACATACCAAATATTTAATGCTATCAGCATGTGCAGATGACGAGAGAAAAATTATCATAGTTTTGAGGTATCTTTTATCTTATTTATATTATATTGAAAATGTCATTTTTATTGTTTCATGGCTTTTTTAATTTTAGATAGTTATTAGTGTAATCTTTATTTTCAACTCATTGCCCTCTATTACACTACGCAACTGATTTCAAGCCTACATGAAAACTAGTTACCTATTTCGTGGTAATAAAAATAGGCTGCAACTGCTCTGCAATCAGTTGCAGAGTAAACATGGCATCTATACTACTATTATAAAGAAGTAAAATTTGTTTGTATGTTGTTTAGGCTAACCTCAGAAACTATTGATGAAATAAAACATTTCTTTCGGCACTGTGTTCCTTGTAGTTTTAGAAAGGTTTTATATATAAATTTGAACCAATAACTTTAATTATTTTCAAGAACAGAGATTTATAATGGTTCCATGACATGAAATTTTTGTTAATTTGCATGTAGTGAAATTTTTGGCATTCAATAAACTTCGATTCTATAAGTGTCAGGGAGTGAAATTTAAAAAAAATTACAAATTTTATTTTTGGTTTTTGTTTCAATAAAATATCTCTTTTCATTTTTGAGGTATTGATGGTTTGTAAAAAATTATATATGCTGTGTCTGTCCCATGTCATGAAATTTCTTCGTTGTCTACAGAATGCACACGCAGCAGAGTTGCATGTAATCAGTTGGTAGTGTAATAGGCTACATTTTAATCAGTGCCCCACAACGAGTGTGTGAAACTAAAAGTTGCACAACAGTTGCAAGGCTTGCAACTCTTTTGTAATCGATTGCAAGCTGCGCAACCAATTGCAGTAAGTGTAATATGCTACATTTAAGCCAATGCCCCACAACTTTTTTTGCAATCAGTTGCGTAGTGTAATAAAGGCCAAACCTTCATAATTACAACAAAATATGTAGCAATAATGAGTTCTTTATCTTCTATTTTTGTAGTTTTATTCACAAAAATTTAAACCAAAAATCTCCCCCCCCCCTCGAAGGAAATCCTGCCTCCGCCCCTGTTTATAGTATTGTTTGCCGTGCGTGTGGAAGTATGTATAACATGAGCATGACTGCTCTGTACTTAAAGGATAGTTTTGTGAGGTAACTGTAATTTTATAGTCAAGAATATCTGTGTTGCAACAGTAGATGGATTAGTCTATATTAAGATAGAAAATAAGTTTTGTTATTGAGATATGAACAGTATTGTTAGCAATCTCCTTTTTGATATTGTCGAGTCAACATTGACAGTCTACCAAACTGTTAGTGCCTCATTTTGGAAGAGATCCTTCGGTGCCCCACCTTTCTCAATCCCTCTTCTGATGTAGAGAGGACTTGAAAATGGTGCAGACACTGAAAGACACTCGTCCAAAACAAAGTGATTCACAGTTCGGCAATACAATTGATGGTGTTAACTTTTCAGTAGTCATTTTATTTTCCAG
Organism: Magicicada septendecula; assembly: GCA_034769895.1. NCBI lineage: Eukaryota > Metazoa > Arthropoda > Insecta > Hemiptera > Cicadidae > Magicicada > Magicicada septendecula. Next base: position 879,639,069 of record CM068367.1, on the reverse strand, counting down.
AGTACAGTTATAAATCATATTGCTTGTACTAAAAATCTGTAAGCAGTTTGTTGTCATGATATTCAAAGTTGCTACGTATTTTGTGATAAGTAAACTGTCATATAACAGTCAGCACAGGTGATTGTAATCATCTTATAAAACCTGAAAATGAGTTATTTTTATTTCTTATTTTGTATGATATAACGGTTTTCAAGTCAGCATGAAATGAGTAGCATGTCTTCAATATACATAGAAAAATAATTGTTAATTATTTATGTGATTACAGAAGAAGAGATAACAAAACAAGATCCATGTTTACACAGACACCCAACAGAGAATTTGAGAGCATATTTGTTAACAACATTAGCTGCACCACTCAACGGAATGGGACAGCGAATGGTCCATCAGTTCTGTGACTTGTATGAACATGCCAGACATGATCCAAGTGAATTTGGAGATGAAGAGTACCAAGTCTTCCATAGATTATTACTTAAACTTATTGATGCGTTAGTATATTTTTTGTTACTGGTACTTTCCTAAAATCAGTTCATATTTAGTGAAAGTGGTTTAAAGTTATTGAAACCATTGAGAGTAATATCTTCATTACAACTTGTCTGCTTCGTCCCCTTATTGGCCAGTTATTATGTAATAATTCACCAAAGATTTCTCTGTAGAGAAAATCTGGGTCCAGTATATTGTGTGCGTGTGTGCGTGTGTGCGCATGTGTGTGTGTCTGTGTGTGTGTGATGCCTTTAGCAAATAAGTACAAAATTGAGTGGTGCCAATTAGCACACACACACATTGTGCTAAATATTGTTTGACCAATAATGTGCATGACTGTGCTGTCTTATTGTCATAACAATGAACCCGTTTGTTTGTCACTTTTGAAATTCCATTACTTAGACAGACAGTGTATATTTACATATTTCCTGTTCAGTTTTATGGAATGGTGCCCAGGGTGAGGTGTTAGTGAGTGAACAATTTTGGGAACTACAAAGAATTTCCCTTATTAAATTTTGTTGTGGCCAATATTACATTTTGTTATGGGCATCTGCAATGATCATCAACAATAACATGAACTTTTTTTGGGAAATGTTTTGTATCATTTAGAGATTTGTTTTTTTCATTGCCTTGTTTTGCAGTAGTGTCTGTAATGCAAAAAATTAAAGTATTACAAGTGTGTGTAATACAATGTTACTGATTTATGAAGCAAAACAAATATTTGATACTTTTAAAATTGGCATATACATGACAGTCAACCAAATCACTGTTGCTACGGTTGGAGATGGAACAAAATATGATGTCAACTGCCTTTTATAGTCATGGGCCCTATGAACTGCCATTGTTACTATTTCACTTAGGGACTAATTCATCTAATGTTTATATATATTCAAACGCTTTTTGCTACAGTTTGTTTCTTGATGCGTATATAATTTATTTAATATTAAATATTATTTAAATTATAAAAATTAAATTTTATACACACACACACACACACACACACACACACACACACACACACACATATATATTTCTATAATGGAAATACATAAACTGTGTAGTATGTTACTTCAAAAAGATTGAAGTGCCTTCTACTAAGCTTCTCAGTTCCAATTGTGAGTCAATCTCTACATGATGGGACTGGTCAGAGCATATTGTTTTACCAAAAATAATACTCTAAACCAACAATAAACTGGTGATAGGGGACCTGAGAGATTGTTCAGTTCTAAGGAGTGTTTTCTAACTGAAGACTATTTAGGCAGTCTTCTTAGAATGATGGCTTAAGAAGTACTCAGATACATCCAGTCGTTGTTAGCTAAGGACCACTTCTGATTGGCAGGTATAGGTATCATGTCCACGATTGCCTATCATGAACTGGATAATATGCTGTAGAGGTAAATCATTGGAAATGAATGGAGGTTCTCTGCAATGAGGATACAGCTCTGATGTAATGAAGCATTGTGCACCATGTTTTTCCTTTGTGTGTTCTACTTTCAAACAGTGATTTATTAATATCACTTGCTACCAGGAAAATGTACAGTTATATCACAAAGCAGACTATTTGTTTGTAAAATATAATAAAAGGATATATAATATGGTCTATTGTGTGTGTGTGTGTGTGTGTGTGTGTGTGTGTGTGTGTGTGTGTGTGTGTGTGTGTGTGTGTGTGTGTGTGTGTGTGTGTGTGTGTGTGTGTGTGTGTGTGTGTGTGTGTGTGTGTGTGCGCTTAACTATTTCAGTTTTTAAAACTGTTTATTTTTAATGAAGAAAGTTGTGTTAGTGGTTAAAATCACAAGCAGAAATATCACTGTTACACACCACTATATAAAAATTATTCCAATTAGCGCTTTCAAGCTTCACAGCTCATCGTCAGATCGGAACTGAACAAACAGACTGAAAACAAACCCTTCACCCCAATCCCACCCCACCCTGATCACACACAACAAGCTATAATTCAAATGTCCCTCCTCAACCTCTGAGCCTTGTCACCTCCATCTGGACAGTTACATATTTTTTTAACAAATTCCTTGTGTTTAAGTTTTGTGTGTGTGTACATTCCTTTTAAACCTAACTGTCTTTCTCATTCACACTGGTGGGCCAGTCACACACCCTTATTTTAAAACATCCAATTAGTCCTATGCAATTTAATTCTTAATCGTATCTATCTGTCCTCTATCATTTACTTCTTAATTATGTTATAAAATATTTCTTCATTATCAAATTTAATTTTAGTATTAATTAAATTGTCTAACCCTTTTTCTCTTTCTTTCAATATTTCTAACTCCTCCCTAAGCTTCCTTTCAACTGTATTATTTATTACTTTTACACTTTCGTAGTCTTCCAAAGGATTAACAAACTTATGGTTGTCTTCTATGAAATGTCTTGCATATAACGAATTTGTTGTTCTATTACCTTCTCCACGTTTGTGGTCAGACAACCTGCATACGAATGTTCGTCCTGTCTCACCTAGGTACATTTTGTTGCAGTCTTTACATTTTAATTTATAAATTCCGCTTTTCTGTAATACTGGGATTTTTTCTATATTTTTATTCCTTATCTTATCAAATACCGTTTCACATTTTGTAATAGCTATATATCTACTCTGTATTTATTAAAACATTTTATAATTTTTCTAGTATGTGAACCTATGTATGTCAATGACCCTGCATAATTCATTTGTTCTGGTTCTATTTTAGCTTTTTGTATTTTAACACTTTTCATAATTTTATCCACTATGGTGGTGTTATAGTTATTATTCCTTACAATTCCCTTTATCGTTTTTAACTCCCTATCTTTTGATTCAGAGCTCTCTTTTAAACACTTCTGAGCTCTATAACAAAATGAATTGATTGCCGCCATTTTATATCTATAAGGGTGGTAAGACTCTCTTGGTATAATTATATCAGAATACGATTCTTTCCTAAATATCCCAAACTGTAGTTTCTAATTATCTTTAATTTCTATGTTTAAATCTAAGTAATTTATTTTCTTACCTCCTATCTCTTCTTTAAGTTGTAAGTTTTTATCCTTATTATTTACCTCATTTATAAACTCATGCACTTCTTCTATGCTTCCTTCCCAAATTACTAATACATCGTCAACGTATCTAGTCCATAATTTTATATTGTCTTTATACTTAGTGGAACTTATTAATTACTTTTCAAAATCATTCATGTATATTTCTGCAAGAATAGGGGATAATGAAGATCCCATAGGTAATCCTTTTTTCTGTATATAAAACTTGTTATTAAACCTAAAATAGTTCTGATTTACACATTCTTTAACTACTTTAATCAATTGCTTTTTATACCTGTATTCTCCCATATTATTATCGTTTATTAACTTAATAATTTTATTTACTGTGACATTGGTAAACATGTCCTTAACATCCAGTGATATCAATTTTGTATTTTCATTAATTCTAGTACTGTATTTTCTCATTTTTCTATCAATTTTACATTATTCTCTATGTTGTATTTTGTCCCAAATTCATATTTCTCTTTCAATACTCTGCTAACTTCCTTTGATAATTTATAAATAGGTGCATTAATAAAAGAAACAATTGGTCTAATTGGTTTTCCTTCTTTATGTATCTTAACCTGACTTTTAAAAGTTGGTGCTGTTGGATTACTTTCCAATAAATACTTTTTCTTATTTTATTCTATAAATGTTATCTGTTTCATCATTTGTTTTATCCTTGACTGGTACTTACTTACTTGTATAATCATACTTTATTTCTTCATATGGTCCTTCACTTATAAATTCTTCCGTTTTCTTTATGTATTCATCCTTTCTCAGTAGCACCATTGTATTTCCTTTGTCTGCCTTCGTAACTATAATATCATTCTTTTTTATTTTATTCTTTAGTTTAGTTACAGTTGATTTGATTTTTTGTTCATTTTTTGAATTATACAAATTTTTCTTAAATATTTTATCCACTACATTCCCTACTTCCCACCTTATTGTTTTTTTATCATTTTCATTTCCTAGTTTTTATATTATGCTTTCGCGTGTTCCGATCTGACGATGAGCTGTGAAGCTTGAAAGCGCTAATCGGAATAATTTTTATATAGTGGTGTGGTGTGCAACAATGATATTTCTGCTTGTTTATTTTTAGTAAATTTAAAGTGAATAGTAAAACATTATAAATAACAAAAACAGTGGTGATAATTATTTAGATAGATGTAGCCATCAATTTCATTTATTACCTTCAGGTGGTAAGTACTATTAAATTATGGTTTTGTTGTTTCAGCGCTAGAATGCTAAGGTCATATTCAAATAGTAGAAAATCAAGTCCAAACAAGACACCGATAAAGAAGAATCCAGATAAATGTAGACAGTTACTTGAAGCAAAGTTAAAAGAAAAACGAGAAGATGAATCACCACCCGTGCCAGCACCACCAGACGACAATGAAACATCTGTGTGACATATACCTTCCTTAGATCATTAATCAATGAAAAGACATCACGAGTAACTGATACTTACAGCGTGTAAAGTGGAGTAATATTTGCACTGTTATCAAGGTAATTGCAAGATATGAGAAATTTTGAATACAAAATGTTCATGATTTTATGAATATGTAAAAATTGTTTAGAAAACCTGGGTAGTGAGTATTATAAGAAAAACTCATAGTGTACACAGGTTTTGTGATTTGATCACAGAAGTTTAGTAATGTTAAATTACTATGTTGTGGCTATGGTAAGAAGAATATTAACTGACTCATACCCATTTAATAAGAGTTATGAATGCTTATTTACTTTTAATTTTTTAACAGTAAGCAAAATCTTGTTTCTCTCTGTTTATTAGGGTCATAGAAGTTCAGTCTACAGCTTCAAGCTTTTTATATCCAGTTGCTTCCAGCAGAAGCCAGATCAAACAGCCAGTTTAGAAATCCTTGAGCAAGTCTAACGCATATGAGATATAGATACTCCTTGGTTTTTTCTGCCAGCTGCTTCATGTGTTTGTAAATAAACTTACATTCTACTTTGAATTGAACATTCAAATTGTAAAATAGCAATTTTTATATAATTTTATGTTCATGTAAGATGAATGATTACAGACATATAATTTTAAATAATTTTTAAGGCATAGAAAATAAAGTAATGATAAATAATATAAACATATAAAAGGACAATAGTGATCATGTAAGTTGCAGAATATATGTTGAATATATTATAATCACAAGGAAGTATGTAAACATAATATGTCTACATATATGTTTACTTGATATAAAGAAATGTACATACTAATATTGATTGGATGTAAGTATTAAAATATGTATTTTAAAATTTGTTTATATTCATTAGGATTGTGGTTAAAGAGTTGGAAAAGTGTACTGTAAGAGGTATGGCTATAAATTAACCAGATTCTTGTTAATAAATTATTTTACCTTCAATTATCCGCCTTGTGACTTCTAGTAAATCTCGTCCATGACGCGTTTCAGAGACTATGCTCCATCATCAGATATTAAAATAAAAAAGAAAACTATATCACTCTTTCGAGATCGTTTCATAATAAAAATGTCAAATTTGCGTATGAACTGTACGCGAATTTGGGTGCGCACCCGTTCAAGTTCAATCTGCTACTGAGCGGTTGCTACCTTATCGTAGTCTTAGCGAGCAGACTCAAGGCGGTATCGTACAAGCGGTTGGATCCAAAGTTCAGTTGGTCATTTAACATGAAATCGCAACTGCTTAGGTTTGCGTATGCACCATAAATTTCAAACTCCTCCAAGGCATTCATGAAACGGCCCTTCTTACATACATGCAACGGTATTAAGTTGGAATTAAAGTCGTGTAATTATGATTGTGTGAAATCAGGTGTCGGGCATAATTAGATTTGATGCTGTTATCATTTCTTATTTTCTTGGGTATATGTTCCCGAAAACCTTTGAGGAAACCTCTCCCTGTCGTCCAATATAGCAGCAATTGCAATCATTGCATATTAACTTATATATACCCGTTTTTTCTTCTGGAGGTGTGTGTTTTTTCGGTCTGAGAATGCTTAGTAACTTATTATTAGTTTTGAATGAAATAGTAAAACTATTATTATTCAATACAGAGGACAAAATCTTAGGCATAAAGCTTGTATAATTAGTCGATATAAAAATTGTTTGTGTGTTACTGTTTATTCGGGGTTTAAGCTTGCTTCTTTCGTGTTTTTTCAGTAGTTTGTCAATGGTCAAACTATTGTAACCATTGGTAACCGCAATGTATTTTATGGTATTCAGCTCATCACGAACGTCATTATCATCCAGGGGGATTGTCAATAATCTGTGAATAAAACTATTGTATGCCGCCATTTTTTGTGAATAAAAGGATGATGGGAGTCCGCGTGTATTGTGGTGTCAGTGGTTGTTGGTTTCCTATAAATGTTGAATTTTAGTTTGTTCATCTGTCGAGTGATGGGTTAAATCTAGAAATTTTATCAGGTTGTCAACCTCTGTTTCTAGAGTAAACTGGATGTTTCTATTTACTTTATTTAAACAATTTTTAAATAACTCGATTTGTCTTAGAGTACCATAAAAAATGAAAAACGTATCGTCCACATAACGTGCATAAAATATTATTTTATTTGCGTATATATTATTGTTCTCGTGAACAAGTGAGTATTCTCGTAAAAATTCAAATAGATATCAGCCAGTAGGCCAGAGAGGGGTGAGCCCATAGCCAGGCCATCATCTTGAATGTAAAACAAGCCATTCAAAGTGAAATAGTTTTGTTTTAAAATAACCTCCAGTAAGTTAATTAACTCATTTATCATCTGTGTGTTCATGCAACTATTATCAGATAAATTGTTTCTCAAAATCTGTAATGTATCAATGACTGGGATATTCGTGTATAAATTAGTTATGTCAAATGATGCCAATTTGTGGTTAGGTTGTAGTTCAAAGGATTTAATTTTATTAATAAAATTAGTGTTGTTTATAATACTATGATTATTTCATAACTGTAAATTATCTTTAATCAAACGAACGAGTGCTTTTGCAGTTTTGAAGCCAGGAGCGGTGGTAAAGTTCACGAGCGGTCTGATAGGTATGTTATGTTTATGAATTTTGGGTAGTCCTGTGAATATCGGGGCTTTTGCGTTGATGTGTTTTAAGTAACGCCGTGTGTTTTCATTATATAAATTGATACATTTGTTAATACAATTGTTAAGTTCCCTGATATATATTTCAGTGGGATCAGAGTTTAATAGTTTAATGTTGTTGTTAGAAATAAAATCATGAACTTTAGCATTGTATGAATTGGTGTCCATGATAACTAGCGTATTTCCTTTATCTGCCTTAACGGTACGGGCGTTGTCGATTAATTTTGTTTTCATGTGTTTTAACGTTTTATATTCACTGCAGTACCTAGACTGACCACGTGAAACGAGAGGTAGATTATTGTTCAATTTAATGGCTCTATTGTATTTATTATTTAGAAGTACATGTGCTTCATTTTGTAAGTGTGGGTTCGAAATAGTTTTGATGGCCGCCTCCGCTTCAACGACCTCATAGATAAGTTTGTTTTTACCGACAGGTGGAAGATTATAATTTATCCCTTTATTTAAAAGCTTCATTTCGTTATCATCAAAGTTTATTGTAGTTAAATTCATGACTCTAGGATAAAATGTGTGTTTACAAACAATGGCAAACTCTTGGCGATGTTTATGTTCTAACCTACGAAGTTTGCGTAATTGATTAAAATGTGTACGGCGTACAATAATAGATATGTATCTGTGTACGGAATCTAAAACTTTATCGACAATGACAGGATGAATATTGTTAAGAATCTGCAAGTGTAATTTAAGCAGTCGAGTGTTGAGGAGAGATTTTCTAATGTATAATGCCTTAATTTCTTCCTTGACGCAAAGTCGTTCAGCGTATTCTTGTTATTTTTGTGGCCTTGGAAGAGCAATTAATTTTATTAATTTTCACAGTAGCATACTTAGGAGTTATGTTCTTTTGTAAACAAATTTTATTGAACTTAATATGCAAGTTAGTTTTTAATAACTGGATTTTGACATTTTGGAATTTAAATACCATGCTTGCTTGGCTAGGCTCTAATTTAATATTCATGTTTAATCTGGTATCCAAGTCACTTGATCGAATTAATAAATTATTTTACCTTCAATTATCCGCCTTTGTGACTTCTTGTAAATCTCGTCTATGACGCATTTCGTAATTCGCGTACAGTTCATATGCAAATTTGACATTTTTATTATGTAACGATCTCGAAAGAGTGGTATAGTTTTATTTTTTATTTTAATATCTGATGATGGAGCATAGTCTCCGAAACCCGTTGTTTCCTATTTTGATGCATTGTGGTAGTAGTCAAGAACTCAAATATTTTTCTTTAAATCAATAAACATTTTTTAATTAAGGAAAATCTTGCATTAATGAAAGTTATTACAGAAAAATGTTATAAAAGAACATTTTTTTAAACTTACCATCCTATTTATTACCATTATAACCAGTTGTTCACTATCCTCTTCACCCACCAACACTGTGTCTTCTTGCTTTACAGTAAGTGAGGTACTGTTACTGGATTTGTCTTCCTCCATAGCACCACTGTACACTTCAGTTATGCCAGTTTCCCTTAGCCAGTTGGGATACAGGGAAACTACATTTTTGGGATAGTCCGCACTGCAGAAGTAAGGCTAATAAGAATATTTTTGCACCTAATATGATTAACATTTTCACCCCTCTGAAGTATTTGACCCATTTGTTTTAAATTGTCCAATAAAACTTCAATTTCGAGACCCAAATATATTGTAGGAAAATTGTATTTTCGAACATCAGCTATAAGAACATCACCATTATATTCAGGTTCAACAATTTTTCTCATAAATATTGTACTAACAGTCATTAATACATGATCATTGAAAAGTTGTGACATGCCTTCAGAAATGAAATGATGTATTTACTTGCTCATTTTCTCCCAAATAAGATTTCAGAAAAACAAGGTAAACACTGTAACTTTGTTATACATAATATAATAGAAGCTCAGCTGTGTAGCAGTTTTTATTGACTCTTGCTATTGTAAATTGGGTATATAATTCAAGCCACTGAGAAAGAATACGTTTCACTGACTATATAGTACAATCTTGTACAGTACAATTGTTTACTCAATTTTCTAAGGATTTCCCACATCAATTATTGTCTGAAACAACTTTCCCTTCAAAGTTTAATGAGCTGATAACTTACAAAACCATGAATAAGTTTCTGATAATAAAAATTCCACATTTTATGGTAATGTCTCTGCTGTGGCAGAAGGATACCATACACTACACAGAATGATATACACAAGGAATTAATATCAAATGAGGAATTTCTTTTAAGGGTCAGATAAACCCCATTATTGATACTATCACTGCAACATTGGGCAGAACTTGCCTCAAATATTTTCTACAAGTTTAGGCCACATTCATATAACAAAGTCTTCAAACCATTTGTTATTACCACAGCATTCCCTGCTTCTAAGTCAATCATTTCCAAAAAATGTAGAAACAATATAATGGAGGGTTTGAGATAAATATCTAACACAGATGTCTAACAATTTCATGACACCAACATCTGTTGATTCATCTGTAATAAAACTGGAATTGCTATTCTCAGTGTCATTTTGTGAATCAGTTTTGAAATGAAGGAGTAGACTGTTCTTGATTAAACCACTACACTTGGTCTCAGTTCAACAGCATTATAGAGGCATGACCACACTCTTTAAAGTATTTTTTGTTAGGTCGCAAAGAATGTCTAGGGATCTTATCGAGTAGCGATTGACTGTAAAGAATGTATGCTTAAATTATATGTGACTTCAAATTTGGCTTTCATTGTGAGGGAAATGGCTTTGTGGCTTGTGGATTTGGCATCAGATCAGAAAATCATGAATTTTATTACAGTTACAAAACCTTCAACTACTGTCTACGAGACATATGAATAGACCCGCAATCCTGTCCACTGTGTAAAGAATGTGAAGGTCACTGCTTGCAAAGTGAATAACAACTCTGTCTGAAATATATCAACCCGCAGCCCACAGCACAGTTACTCATACTTGTTTCTTTTATGCAGCACGTACGTGTTCCTGTAATGTGTATTGCCGTGAGTTGTAAATATTTTGTTATATATGTTTTAAATTGCTTCTTTTTTCATACCGTGATCTTTTTTTTGTTAATCGTGTGCGTGTGTATAAATAGTCTATAGCAACAATTCCATTTTTTTTTATCTTAGACTGATTTTATCATGAGTGTTGAACGTAAACAAGGTGAAACAATTCGAAGCAAAGAAAGACAAGTGATTAGGAATGTTATAAAACAGTGTGACCATGAGAAAGACGCAAAATCGTTAACAATCCCAATAAACAAAGCTACTAAAAGAGCTGCATTATACTGTAACGTGTCAGTTTGTACAATAAAAAATATAAGAAAAGAAGGAAAAGATCGTCCAAGTGAAACACTAGGAACACCTGGTAAGAAACATTGTGCGGAGAAACGGACAGCTTCGGTCGATAACTTTGACCGTCGTGTCATTTTGAATATAATACACGACTTTTATGTAAATAAAAAAACCGTACCAACTTGTAAAAAATTGCTCCCGATCTTAAAAGAACGGATTAACTTTCAGTGGAGTGAATGGACTTTAAGAAAAATTATGAAAGAGATGGGTTTGTGTGGAAGAGGTGCATGTCCAAGAGAAAAATTCTCATTGAGAGGCCTGACATTATCAATTGGCGATGTAATTACCTGCAAAAATTAAAGAAATACAGGGAACAAGGAAGATGTATATTTTATTTAGACGAAACGTGGGTTGATGCCAATTTAACGTTTCACAAGTGCTGGCAACACCAAGAAGTTGACGGTACAATGACGACAATAAGTGCATCAAACCGTTTAATAGTAGCGCATTTAGGATCAGAAAACGGATTTTTAAATAATGCGGAATTAATTTTTAAGGCAGGTAATTCGACAGGTGACTATCATGGCCAAATGAATAGTACAAACTTTGAGAAGTGGGTCTGTGAAAAGGTCATTCCTAATCTCCCAGCGAATTCGGTTGTTATATTGGACAATGCACTGTATCATTGCCGGCAAGAAGATAAACCACCATCTCAGTACTCGTTGAAAAGTGACATGTTAACTTGTTACGGAAGCAAGGCATTGAATGCGATGCATCTATGAGGAAATCTGATCTCCACGAAAAAATAGAAAAAGTGAGACCAAAAAATAAAATTTATGCGGTCGATACGTTACTTCAACTTAACGGCCATGAGGTGCTGAGAACTCCACCATACATGTGTGATCTGAGTGCTATAGAGCTGGCGTGGTCAAAACTTAAATATTTTATAAGGTCCCATAATACAGCTGGGGACTTTTCTTTAACGAGACTACAACAAATACTTTCTGAAGGATTAGCTGCTATAACACCAGAAGACTGGTCTAGTTACAGTAGGCATGTAATTAACATAGAAAGTGAATATAGGCAAAAGGATGGAATACTGGAAGACGCGATTGATCGTATCATTGTAAGTGTTGGGGGTTGTGATGAAGATGACACCGATCTGAGCAGTGATGGAAGTGACGAATCTGTCAGTGATAGTGATTTAGCATGGCCACTGGAGTAAAATCGTGAGTTCTTTTAAAGACAATTGAGTGAAAGTGTTTTTTTCTTAAGCTCTAAGTAAAAACTATACAATTATTCCCTTACACCTAGGCCTACTGGAACTATTTATTTCGTATAATAACACGCATATTCTTTCTTTTTTAATGGCGTTTCTTCGTAACAGGTTAGTAGAAATTTCTGTTCGTATTGTTTTACTTTCTAAGGCAGTAACAAATTTTGAGCCGTTTCATCAGTAAACGACTACATCGTTTAATGTTTCTTTTGTTAACATACACAATTCAATATAACCATTTCATTAATAGCTTATAATCTTTGTGGTACTTTATGTTATAAAGTAAGAATATAATATAACCGTGACATAACCATTTCAATATAGTTATCTGGGCAAAGTACATAAGATACAAAGATAGTAAAAAACTTAATGCAGACCACAGTCAAAAATTCTACAGCCAATATTCTCGGAACAGACAGTGCACATTACGTGTGACATCACTCCCCTCTTTCACCCGCAAAAAGCGGGCTATTCTCATATCTCGTTACCAGTACCAAATATGGGATAAGTCAACTAACCAGTCTTTCAGCAAACCATTATTAAGCAACTCACTCTTTTCTAAATTTATTATTACACTTTTTGTCTGTAACTTTTGTGATTATGTTTTTTCCTAATGTTTCGAACATAATTTAAAAATATAATAATCCTTCCTATCAATACAATACCATTATTTTACTCTGCACACAGTACACCACTTTCATCATTTATCAAGTGTTGATCTCGCAAGAATGAGTAACTAACAGTGCAGCTTCAATGTGTAAAAAGGAATTAAAGAGAATCTGGTGGTAGGTATATTACTGTTAGAGAGAAGGGAATCCCATATGTCAATGGATTTTATAAAAAAATTAGAGCTAAGTTAATCTGGGGAAGACGCTAATGAGAAAGTCATTTTATCATAAAGTTAAGCCCATCTAGTAAATTGGAGATTGACATTGTGTTTGCTTGTAACAGTTGGTTGAATCAAAAAGAAACAGAGAGGTGAAGGAGGCTTCACGAAAAGAAATATATGCACTTGTGATTCGTTGGGCATTATCTTTTCCAAACTGGGATTCACAGTTGATTATGTGATCAACTAAAGGAGACAGAGATATATCTACATTATTAGTGGCCAGGGAAGTACGGACTGATTATAGTATTTTTCACTAAATTTTACATTTCTCACCTTTAAGTAAAGTTTTCTAATAAGCAAAATTTCTGCTTATTTGGCAACACTGGTTGTATGTACTCAAAAATTTGGTGTGTAGGTGGTGGAGAAAGTACAGATCGATGGCCTATGCTGCTTACAGTTGTCGTATTGCAAGAAAGCAGCAGAAAAATCAGTCAAATTAATTGATAGCCATGCCTCATATAAATTAATGTTTAAAGTAGTATAAAATAACAGAGTAAATGTATATAGTATGGTAAAAAAAAAGGGAAACAAAGTAGTGGTAAGATATGTGTAGAGTTTGTTGTATAAAAATAATTGTATAAAGTCAAGAGTTTTGTAAAAAAGTAACTTGTGTAGCATTATAGCCTGATAACTCTGTAAACGACCTGCACAGAACATAAATTTTGGCACACTGGGGACATCTAGAGTCACATGAAGGAACAAAAAGAGTTATAAATTAAAATATTATGTTGTCGAAGCTACTAGTGACTTGATGGGTGTGTCAGAAAAACTGGTGAAAAGTATTGCTGTTGAGAATAAACAGTCTTTGGTTAGAGGCTCACTGACTTTTTCTTCGCGTACGGGAAAGAAAAGCCCACATAAAAAGAAAATTGTTGACGATTTTTTATGTGTTGTTATTTGGGAAAAATCCTTAATTTCTACATGGTGAAAAAAGAACCCCCAACTTCAAAAAAATTGAATGGTGTATTAAAAAAAAAATGTATTTTAAACTGTAGTGCAGAGTTCCTCCGGAGACTTACTTCTCCACCCTGTGCGTACTGAAATTGGTTATGGCCTTTTTTAAAGTTGTCAGGCTATAATGCTGTAAAAAATGTATATATGTGTTTCTGTGATAATAAATACTGAAAATTGCACTGCTGGAATTTATATCATTCCCCATGACATGATTCTAGGCTCTCTGTACTCGTATTCAAGTTAAATTATTTTCAGTTACTCGTAATTATTGTTTGTACTACAACAAATAATATTAGGCTGATATTGGCAAACCTTTTTATTTCCTTTTCATGTTAGTAGTAGTACAAAAAATGTATTATAGCCTGAGATAAGAAGGATACTGAACAGTGTGTTTCTTTCTGATTACAAGCAAAGGATGAATAACTCCTTTATTATTTATAACTGCCTGTTCTTTCTAACAATATAGTGAAACCGTTATGGCCAGATAAATTGCAATGCCCTACTCTTTGTAATAGACCCTCCTCTTTATATGATAAGGTCAGCAAAAGTATTACAGAAGTTATATTATAAAATGGTGAATGTTATTTGTCTTGTGTATGCCCCCTCACAGAGTAGCTGAAGAAGTGCAAGGACGGTTTAGTGTAATGTAGAAGATTTCTTGTAAGACTCTGCTTCAGTTCCTGATTTTAAAGAAGAAGCATCAGCTCTACCCCTACCACCACAACTCATCGTAACACGTTAGGATACTTGGCTTGACGCTGCAAACTATTATTGTGCAAATTACTGTGAGATAGAAGATTTTCAGTATATTTGAAGGAAGTGATTCAGTTGCAATAAAAACTATTCAAAAGCTATTTTCTGTTGTTCTATAAAACAATTTGAACCAAAATCTTAATTTTTTTTTGTCTAACAAAAATCTGTTGCTTGGCTTGTAATATTAGTTTACAATTGTGTGATGAGCTAAAAATTCTTAAAGATTGTGAAAGTGAGTTATCACAAGCATGGGCTGAAATAGCTGAAAAAAAGTTACAACAGAATTACAAATTTTACTCGAACAAAATATGGGTTATTCAAGAGTATGTAAAATTTCTGAGCTTATTAATTGAAAAAGTACTGAATTGGATGGAAATAATCCAAAACATCCCTAATGATGTAAAATTTTCCAAGTTCGCTCCCATTATAACATGGAATACACAGAAAAACAAAGGAGTTTCTCGTAATACAAATATCTATTGGCAGACAAGCAGACAATTCTTCAAATTTGAGAATTTGAAAATGGTTATAATCATTCAGTGTAACACTGATGAAAGTGAAGATTAATGTAAAGTAAAAACTTTTATCTGTTTCTTCTTGTTAAATACACAGTTTGTTTATACAAGAACAAACAAACAAATTTGTTAATTATCCAATTTTACCTTATATTTCTTTATTCCTAAATGGAAGTTTGAGGACTATTATCGAACAAATTAATTCTGAGACACTCATTGTTTTGAGCTTGTATTGTTCAGAGTTCATAATTAATTAAGTTTGTCAGTTGAAATGCTTCATACAGATAATATACTCATATTAGATCAAGTGCGTGCCTTTTTTTAGTTTAGCTTTTCTTTAAGAAACAATGGATGAAATTTATCTTGGTTAAAGGTAAACAGTATGGATCGTTGAACTATTTTAACACTTACTAGGAATGATTTTGGGTGTACCCAACCAGCAGGCCTGACCACTTTTATACTTATATGACAGGTGATTTAATCCATATTATATATGCAATTAATACATTTTTATCACTGTAGAAATTTGCATCTGCAATAATATTTCTTATATGTTATTGTGAAAGTTTATGCTTGACATAACACATAATTTGTTGACAAATTGTAATTCGTAAATAAACGTTTCTTGCATTGTATGTAATGATTATCTACAGATTGGAGTTACGCTTATGCTTTTACATAATCAGTATCAACATTATCAGCAAAAGTTATTTTCAATATATGCAAAAAAGTATTTTTATCATAATTGTACAATTACATATTTTACTAATATTGTCTCATTTGTGCACTGGCAGTCTCTGTACATAAAATAAACACAGCAAATTTGTTTACACTATTTTTTGTGAATTTTTGCAATAATATATTTTGGCTGTACATTTTTTTCATCAGTAATAAATGTTCTGTTAAATCTTTCTGCATTTTTATTAAATATCTGGACAGAAAGCAAGTTAAGTCTGTGTGTATTTGGATCACTACTTTATTCTAGTGTATAAATAATGTAACGTTACATAACCCATGCCCAAATATGATAACACAATCACCCCATTCTAAAAGTCAGAAATGGGTATTATGTACCAAGCTATAAAAAACTTTGTACTACAAAACACTGTAAACAATAACAAAGTGAAATATATGTACATAGTGAAAGTGTAAACTTTAAAAAAAAAAAAAAGGAGCATCTCAAAGATTGATACTGTAGATGAAAAAACAATCAATATTGTAGCAGTGGACTATATTGCTGCTGACAAATTTGTATTTCTTGTATTTTGTATAATTTTGTATTGTGTAGGCCACAAAGGTCTTGTACTTAGGAATAATCTTTGTGTTTAATATAATGATTTTGTTTAAATATAAGATAACCCAGGGTTAAAAATAATAATAATATAAAATAATACTATGTTAGCAAGATGGCATAGGAAAAATAGTTTAGAGTAAGGATACATTAAGTAAATAATAAATCAAATTAAAAGGGATTATTTTATAAAATACCGATGTACAAGTTTAAGGAAAAATATAAGGAAAAACCTTAAATAAATTAAATTCGATTATAAATAAAATCTAAAAAGGATTATTTTTATAAAAAGAAGAAATAAATTTATAATAATTAATAATAGCCTATATACTAAAAAGTATATAGATTCACCAATAAAAAACCATAGAAATTCTTGGTTACTAACAGTAACCAACTAACAAGATTGGAAATTAATTGTTAAAACGATTTGGAAGTGAACGTTTGAAAAAGTAATGCCTATAAAAATTTGAGAAATTAATGAATACCATTTGGAATAAGTAGTGCTAAATTAATAAAATTGACAAGTGATGTCCACTACATATCAGGACCCCTTCGAATAGAACCATTTACGCCTGTAATTTGATGAAACTTTGATAAATCAATCTCCGAGATCCAGGCCTAGTCCACAAGACGTCGACATTTGGTGAGATCGTTTCCAAGTAAAAATTTAACTAAATTACATATCAACTATAACTTCATAACACTAGAAACAGCACCATATCTTTAAACACTTCAGGAAAAGAGGTGAAAACAAACTTTATTATTTTTGTTAACCAAAAAACCAGCAGACCGGATTCCTGTGAATTTCTTGCCGCCATTAAATAAATTTCATGTTTTCAGTGAAAACGTAATCTGCTATCTAGCGGTGAACCAAGCAACTACATAACATAAATAATACAAATTATAAAACTGTATTTTTGTAAAGCTTGGTATTAAAATATTCATTTCTGACCTTCTCATAGTACAAAGAACTCTACAATAACCCTGGGAAATTTATAAATTGTTTCTTTATTGTTATTGAAATAAAAAAAAAAAATAAATAAAAATATTTGTTATACATTATATGTTTAAAATAAGATCGAACTAGTGCTGTTTTGCCAGTAAGAATCGATTATCCCTTTCTGTTTTGGGAGAAGATAAAACAAAAATTTGCTAAATAAATCCAATGAATACTTTGTTGTTTGAATAAAAATGTGTATTATTTTCAGTAGATAGTAGTTGGTTACAGATTGTCTGGAGACAGAGAAGAGAACAGACAGCCAGAAAATATTACATACCATTCGGGGTTAATTTAACCTCAAATGTGTTTGTAAGTGTCACAATCAGCTGGTCTCGTGAGCGGAGAAATTTAAATTAATTAATCGTATGCTAAGAGAGTAATGCTCTATGCACTCTCTCTCCTAACTACGGTCAAACTACAGTATTGATTTCACTCAAATAAAATCTAAGGGAAATATTGGCATAATCACACACACACTCAATTTTTGGAAAAATTGAACATAAATTATAACAAATTCTGTGACTCTCTTTAAAGCGAGATTTTCGAAGAGCATAAATAGACGATAAGACGTAAAATTTCTATATACTCCGAGAGTTTACCCACGAGACGTTACAAGTTGGCAAACCCAACAGTGGTGCTAATAAAAGATTATTTCATTAAATAATTACAGTGACGATCGCAAGGGAGACGATAAGAAACCTTTTTAGGAAACGTATATTTATGACTCCGAGAGTTTACCCGCGAGACGTTACAAGATGGCGCTCAACTTAAAAGGGCTTTAATTAGGAAAGAAATTTCGAGATATACGAAAGATATAATAACAAAAAACCTAATTTTTGTCGGCAACGATGAGAAAACAAGAAATGCATAATACCAGAGGCAGATCGAAGAAGAGGGCAGAAGAAAAGGAGAAGGAAAAAGGTGGACAGGAACGAGAGATAGAAGTAGTCACGGAAAGTGAAATGGAACAACCAACGGGTGATAAAGAAGAAACCGAAGTAGTTACGGACACGGAAAAGGAAATAGTTGAAGAGGATGCCCAAGGGGACCAACCAGACAAAGCGGAAGCCAGAAGAGAACCAGATTGGCAAGAAATGATGAGGCTAATGATGGAGAAAATTGATAGCATTAAGGAAAGCAATAAACAAACAATAGATGAAAACTCAAGGAAACAAAGTGAAACCTTGAGAGAAAAATTTAATAAAATAGATGAAAACTTTAGGAAACTTCAAAGAAACAAAACGAAACTTTGAAGGAACAAAACGAAACTTTGAAGGAACAAAACAAACAAACCAATGAGAAAACAGATAGTATTCAGGTAGTAAAACAATTCAATAAAAAAATTGAGACCATTCATGGAGATATCAGACAAACCATGAATGAACAATACCATGAATTGAAAGAAACTATTGACGGACAAAGGGAAGATATGAATGCAAAATTTGAAGAGAATAATGAAAATTTAAAACAAATTGAGGGTAAGATGGAGAATTTCAATAAGGAATTAAGGGAAAATCTCGAGAATAAAATTGAACATGTTAACAAAACACTTAGCCAAAGAGTAGATGAATATAAGGAAGACGCAGAAAAGAAAATAATAGAAACCAATCAAAGATTGGATAAAACAGAAGAAAAGATGGAACAAATTAAAACGAATGGATGCCCGAATGGACCGAGAGGAACAAAGTAACCAAGTTCGCATAATGGCCATACGCGAAAAATGGCAGGAAAATAATGATCAGTTGGACGGTATAAAAAGCAACATAAACAGTAAATTCACAGATCTAACGAAACCGTAGAAAATGTCAAGAATCAGTTCCATAACCAAGTAGAAAAATTAGACAATTTACAACAACTACAAACAAACCTACAAGGGGAGTTAGATAGAATGGGTTCCAGATCTACATGCAACACTCAACATACTATCCAAGATAATAGGGAAAGTGTAAACTTTCGAGATTATCGAAGAAACCCACTCGAATTTTTAGGAAGAGTAGATGAAATTTTAAATAGGTCGAAGGAGAACCGATGGAACATGACTAAATGAATACTAGATGAATGTTTCAAAAACATTAACAATAATTGGTGGACTGTAATCCGGAATGAGGTGTGTGATTATGGGAATTTTAAGATGATGTTCAAGCTTAAGTACTGGTCTGAGTCAGTGCAAAACATTATAAGGGATGATATCTGTCATGGGAGGTATGACCGCAGTATAGGACAGACACCTACCGCTTATTTTTTGGGGAAGGTGTGTGTGGCAAAATATTTAGACCCAAAGATCCCTGAAGAGTGTTTGGTGACCAAAATAGCATATCACTTCGAGGAAAAGATTATCAGTGCTCGACTAAACGGACAAATAAAGACCATTGGAGGTATGGAAACACTATTAGAGAAATATGAGCAAGAATCATATTACAGGAGGAGTAGATGGAGGTTAGGGAATACAGAGGAGCGGAAAAACGAACAACCCAGAGATACTCGACCAAGGGTAAATTATGTCAGTGCCAACAACAATTATTACAATAATCGTTACCAAGGAAAACGTCCGTATTTTAACCAGAAACAAAATTATGATAGACGAGATGAGAGAAACAACTACAACAGGCAACAATGGAATGATCATGATGAATATCGGAGGTCCAGAAGTGGGGATAGAAATAGGGACATACCCTCGGTAAATCCACCAAGTGACAATCAGGGGACTATCAAGCCCAAGTAAATTATATAATGGCTGAGGAGAGTGATTCGAGGAGACAAGATGAACAGCAACAAAGAAAGGTGGACAAACGAGTTGACCGTTGGGAAAACCAAGGTCCTAATCCTGGTCCAAGTAATAAAGATGAGAGACAATATACGTACGACAATATTGAAATGTATGGTAGTGATCCACAATGGGGCAATCCAATAGCGAATTTTATTGACAAGTTTAACCAACAGAATCCACGGGAAAAATATAAGAGTGGATCAATCCGTGTTGTGAATGATACCGAAAACGGTTAAACTAATTTTAAATGAAATATTGAGAAAAAGGATTGAATTAATAAAACCCCAAAATTCAAAAACTATGTAAGGACAGCTTACTTAAGATATTTCGCAACCATTTGATTTAATAAAAAGCATGTAAGTACAACTTACTAAATATTTCGAAACAATTTGATAAAATAAAAAGACAAACCACCAAGAAAATGTAAGAACAGATTATTAAATAATAATTATAAATAACTGATTTAAAATGGAATAATAGGAAAAATAATATTTTGATGGTAACAAACCGAAGAATAAATAAATAAATAAAAAAAATTAATGGTGTGACGGTACAATTCTGGTACGATAATAATTTTGTAAACCTATGGTCCTAAAAACCATAATTATTGTATTTTTATTCTCTAACCATTTATTTTGTAATAATAATAATTTTATTTCATAATCCCTATAAAGTTTTGGTGAATAAACTATAGAATATTTTAAACAACGCACTTTGGAGTTAACAGGATTTCGGTTGAATTCGCTGGAAAGCTACAAATGTCACAAAAACTGTTTGTCACAGATAAGCAGTAAACAACCAAGCCCACGATTATGTCAGACGCAAGGAATGTAAGATGCATTGTATGTGACTGGGCTGGGCTGCGGAACAATGAGCCAGTGACGTAGTTTTGCCCCACCTCCACGATGTTTAACAAAGAAACTGTGTCATTTTTGCCTGGACCGTGAATTGGGCCAGTCGGCTATTCACGGCCGGCGTATTCACTAAGTGAGTTTATGTAAATTTTACACCACCAAAAGTGGGTTAATAACTGTTAATAAAATAATAATAATGTTGGTACTGTAACTAAACTTGAGTGGGTGTCATCGGCCAAGTGAAACCGACAATAATCTGGTAATGGTCCAGACTTCTACGTGCAGCCATAAAATCTGCCAAAGTGTGATCCGAGGGGGGACACTACATTTCGGGAGTGTGGGCCCTAAGACAATGTAAAGAATCAGATTTTGCACGTGCAAGGATTCGAGTAGTGCGATGTCATCAACTGAAACTCGAAGCTAAGTATCAGCTACAACCTTTTGTTATCAAAGAAAATAGTAAAATGACCAATATTCAGTAACTTCATTTCAATAAAAATTATTCATTAAATAAAAATGAGCTCATAAAAATAATAATTGTACCAGAGAGTGAATAACAAAATACTATTTAAAAAGTGCTGGGTTGTGCAAGTAAATGTATATATATAAAACACATATTAAAATGTTTAAAAAATATAAATAACTGTGTAGGTATTTTGGAGGGCTTGTGAAAGGGAAATTTAACGTAATTTTGTCGCCACCTGGCGGAGAATAGATGTAATTAAATTTCATAAATAAACAGGGTAATGTCATATGGTAAACCATTTAACAAAGTATCATTATTTCAAATAACACTTTCCGCTACTAAAGTTCGCTTAAACGAATTCCTGCCCTTTCAAATGTAAGTAAAACTTCACGTTTATATTTACGTTCTTGTATATCAAGATGGCGCCCGACCTTTGAAATGAAATACAATTATTGGCTAAGTGTAAAGTGTAAGGATATTATATTTTAAAAAGTAATATAACATTTGGCTTCTGGAACAGGGACACTAGGTAAAATTTGTTTTATGTGGGTAAGCCTACGGAGAGAGCGGAAAAGTTATTTGAAGTAATAGTTTTACATAATTTTAAATACGTAAACATAACCTAACTTCCACGAGGTTATGTTATAAGGTTGTATGCATGCAGGTAATATTAAAATAAGCAAAATGAATACCGATAAAGGTGATAATGTAGATGAAACAGTTGCGAGTGAGATGGACGTTAAATTGAACCCAAGTAGTCAGATCAGTGAAACCAGAGACACTGAATTAAATCCAGTTCCATTAAACCCCATCTCAACTCAAGACGTAAATAAACCAGATGATACAGCTGCAATGATGCAGTTACTATTAAGCGAAATTAAAGGAATTAATAATAAATTCGATGAACAAAGTAACAAATTTGATGTAAAGTTTGACGAATTAAAGACCGAAATTAAAAGACGTAACGATAATCTAGATAAACAATGTGACAAAGTAATTAAAAAGTTGGATGAGAAGTTAATCCAAATAGAGAATCAGAAGGTGAGTAACAGTGATAATTTGAATAATGAGTTTACAGGTAGTAAGAATGATATGATGTTAGAAAATGATAATGAGAATATTGGGAGTGATAATGAGATGTTTGTGTGTGTTGAGTCAGAGAGAAAGTGTAGAGAAATTACATTTGTAAAAGAGATGCAGGGGGTAGAATTTTCCTTTGATGTTGCAGTAGGGGGTGAAGTCAAGTCTTCACGTATTTTTAATAAGGACGAGAGTTCCTTAGATTTATATTTGGGAGACGAAAGGTCTACAAATAGAGTTCCTTGGTGTTTTAGTGTACCTCATAGGTGGTGCAGTAATTATGAGTTAGTGACCCCTGCATTTTTGGAGAGAGAGAGTGTAATTTGGTGTTATGGTGAGAAATATATTGAGAGAGAGAATAAGAGAGTAATAGAGATTTTTAAAGTAAATAGAAAGTATAGAGAACTTGTAGAAAGGTTAGGAGTAGAGATGGTGGATGATTATAATGAATACTTACCTTGTAGTAAAATTGAGATAACAATAATAATAGATGGTGAGAATAATGGTATCAAGCACTTACCTTGGGAAGTAACAGGTGTAGTAGTAGAAAATTA
The DNA here is from genome assembly GCA_034769895.1 of Magicicada septendecula. Classification (NCBI taxonomy): domain Eukaryota; kingdom Metazoa; phylum Arthropoda; class Insecta; order Hemiptera; family Cicadidae; genus Magicicada; species Magicicada septendecula. Next base: position 879,615,811 of record CM068367.1, on the reverse strand, counting down.
TGATGATAATTCTGATGACAATATGACTAACCTGATCAGGACATATGATACTGAGGTAGACAGAACCATACCCGATCGTGACTTGATATATAATAAACCGATTGAGATTGTGAATGAATATAAAACGTTGGATGAATATTATAATGAGTATAATAATATAATTTATTTACTAAACAATAAGATAAATAGACCTAAGATTAGAATGTTATTCAATGATGGAGGATAGATTGTTTTATTGTGTAATGAACATTTAATATATGTGAAAAGTGATTTTGAAATGACTGCTATGGACTGATTTTGATTAATGATAAAATAAGAAGATGGATTGTATATTTTTATGTGTTAATATCGATGTATTTATGTATTTTGATGTTGTGTATTACAGGTAAATTTTATGTACACCAGGTATGTTTTAGTAATTGTTTTAATAATTAACAATTAACATGTTTTTGCTAAACAAGTGAAAGTAATAGTGAAAATTTTAAATAATTGAATAATAATTGAAAATTAATCACTCAATTAATGTGGTACAAAAGAAAGTTGTACTAAATTTATAATTGCAGTAGTAATGAAGTTAAATTATTAATTTGTAATGAAGAAAATTTCTAATGAATAATAATGTAATAAGTAAGAATATATATTTGAAGATTGAGATGTATTGTTATGAGTAGGTGAGAGATAAATTTTATAATGCAATTGTCAATGATCACAGAAATGTAAGTGTTTAAGCAAGGGATAGTGCATGGGTGTATTAATAAATAGAGGCATGTGAGTTAGTTAATTAAAGTTAATGGGAGTTAGATAGATAAGAATTTTAAAGAAAATAATACAAAGAGAGTATTAGATATTTAGGGACACAGTAGTTAGTGATTATATGTAGAGGTGAGTAAAGTAAAGGTTAAACATATATTTGTTGCTGATGATATTTTGTAGAGGGGGTGAGGTGATAAGGAGTGGCCAACGTATAGCGTTGTGGCAGGTAATAGTGTAGTTTAAGGGAGTGTTTGCCAATATTTTGGAAGGGCAAAAAATTATGAATGTATATAGCCAGGTAGGGAACACCCATCCCTGTACAAAGACGAGCGGTGCCATAGGATTTATCGTCAAAATGAAATTAGTGAAAGGTGTTTATAATTGAGAAATTGGTGTCATGATAGGTAAATTTGGTTGTTAGTTAGAAGAAAAGTGAGTAAGATTATAAATGGTAGTGCCTATATAATAAGTCAAAGCATAGTGAATACAGGAGCCATCCAGACTAAACAATGATTAAAATGTGAAGGTTAGATAGAAAATTCAGAGCAGAGAGGTAATAGGAAATGAAATAATAATAATGTAATATGAATATTAATAATAAATTTCAAATTGTGAAGAATTAAATGATAAGTAAATGATAAATAATTGATGGCTAATGAATGAAAGTTTAGAATTACTAATTAATGAATTGAAATTGTATTTTTTTTATTTAAATACAAACTTAAAGATGTAGGATGTGTAAATTCTTAAATGTGAATTGGTTATTTCAATGTATTAACCGTATTAATGTATCAATGTTAATTATGAATGTATTATTATGTAATATGTATTATGTATTAGCATAGGAATTTGAACATGATGTATAGGAAATAGTGTGTGTGTGGAGGAGAAAGAGGGGTAAATATTATTAACAGCGCCAGTTTAATTAACTGTTAATAATAATAATATTAATTTTAATAATAATAAGATTTTATTTTTTTTTATAAAATGTTTTTCTCCCTATTTGAGTAATTAATTTAAAGGAAGATTTTGGTAATTATATCCATAAATTTGGGATTTATATATATTTATTATATCCATGTATTTCATTTAGATATTTGCTTCTTCTATAATTATATTAATTATGAAAACAGAAAGGGTTAATTATTATCGATGGGAATCGAAAAGATTTTTAAAATAAAGGATAGTCCATGAAGAGAATGGCACTTCTATATAATTCTTGTTGATTTGAAGCAAACCCAGTGCTTCTTAACGCAAACCAGCACATAGCTAAGGGGAAACAGATCAGTTAGGGATATAGTAATATACCAAGCCACTATTTTGATATTTTTGATTTATTGTTTCAGTGTTTGGTGATGTTGTGACGGCGGTCCTGAGCTGGCCAGCGCGTCAGAGCAGGAGCGTTACGCGCCTGATTGGCCTTATGGTGTTGGGATCTCGAAGGAGAAGTCCAGTAAGGTCATGCAGGTACTGTCATCATCATCGGACCACGGGTGAGTTATTGTATTTCTTTTCATATGAATTGTAAGGGGGTTGTGGCGAAATATCCTGGCTGATCCCTTTAGGAAGTACGAATGTGTCAATGAAAGTTTTTATGCTTCGGCATAAAATCTTTCATTGAGGGGGTTTTGTGACGGTACAATTCTGGTACGATAATAATTTTGTAAACCTATGGTCCTAAAAACCATAATTATTGTATTTTTATTCTCTAACCATTTATTTTGTAATAATAATAATAATTTTATTTCATAATCCCTATAAAGTTTTGGTGAATAAACTATAGAATATTTTAAACAACGCACTTTGGAGTTAACAGGATTTCGGTCGAATTCGCTGGAAAGCTACAAATGTCGCAAAAACTGTTTGTCACAGATAAGCAGTAAACAACCAAGCCAACGATTATGTCAGACGCAAGGAATGCAAGATGCATTGTATGTGACTGGGCTGGGCTGCGGAACAATGAGCCAGTGACGTAGTTTTGCCCCACCTCCACGATGTTTAACAAAGAAACTGTGTCATTTTCGCCTGGACCATGAATTGGGCCAGTCGGCTATTCACGGCCGGCGTATTCACTAAGTGTGTTTATGTAATTTTTACACCACCAAAAGTGGGTTAATAACTGTTAATAAAATAATAATAATGTTGGTACTGTAACTAAACTTGAGTGGGTGTCATCGGCCAAGTGAAACCGACAATAATCTGGTAATGGTCCAGACTTCTACGTGCAGCCATAAAATCTGCCAAAGTGTGATCCGAGGGGGGACACTACATTTCGGGAGTGTGGGCCCTAAGACAATGTAAAGAATCAGATTTTGCACGTGCAAGGATTCGAGTAGTGCGATGTCATCAACTCAAACTCGAAGCTAAGTATCAGCTACAACCTTTTGTTATCAAAGAAAATAGTAAAATGACCAATATTCAGTAACTTCATTTCAATAAAAATTATTCATTAAATAAAAATGAGCTCATAAAAATAATAATTGTACCAGAGAGTGAATAACAAAATACTATTTAAAAAGTGCTGGGTTGTGCAAGTAAATGTATATATATAAAACACATATTAAAATGTTTAAAAAATATAAATAACTGTGTAGGTATTTTGGAGGGCTTGTGAAAGGGAAATTTAACGTAATTTTGTCGCCACCTGGCGGAGAATAGATGTAATTAAATTTCATAAATAAACAGGGTAATGTCATATGGTAAACCATTTAACAAAGTATCATTATTTCAAATAACACTTTCCGCTACTAAAGTTCGCTTAAACGAATTCCTGCCCTTTCAAAGGTAAGTAAAACTTCACGTTTATATTTACGTTCTTGTATATCAAGATGGCGCCCGACCTTTGAAATGAAATACAATTATTGGCTAAGTGTAAAGTGTAAGGATATTATATTTTAAAAAGTAATATAACATTTGGCTTCTGGAACAGGGACACTAGGTAAAATTTGTTTTATGTGGGTAAGCCTACGGAGAGAGCGGAAAAGTTATTTGAAGTAATAGTTTTACATAATTTTAAATACGTAAACATAACCTAACTTCCACGAGGTTATGTTATAAGGTTGTATGCATGCAGGTAATATTAAAATAAGCAAAATGAATACCGATAAAGGTGATAATGTAGATGAAACAGTTGCGAGTGAGATGGACGTTAAATTGAACCCAAGTAGTCAGATCAGTGAAACCAGAGACACTGAATTAAATCCAGTTCCATTAAACCCCATCTCAACTCAAGACGTAAATAAACCAGATGATACAGCTGCAATGATGCAGTTACTATTAAGCGAAATTAAAGGAATTAATAATAAATTCGATGAACAAAGTAACAAATTTGATGTAAAGTTTGACGAATTAAAGACCGAAATTAAAAGACGTAACGATAATCTAGATAAACAATGTGACAAAGTAATTAAAAAGTTGGATGAGAAGTTAATCCAAATAGAGAATCAGAAGGTGAGTAACAGTGATAATTTGAATAATGAGTTTACAGGTAGTAAGAATGATATGATGTTAGAAAATGATAATGAGAATATTGGGAGTGATAATGAGATGTTTGTGTGTGTTGAGTCAGAGAGAAAGTGTAGAGAAATTACATTTGTAAAAGAGATGCAGGGGGTAGAATTTTCCTTTGATGTTGCAGTAGGGGGTGAAGTCAAGTCTTCACGTATTTTTAATAAGGACGAGAGTTCCTTAGATTTATATTTGGGAGACGAAAGGTCTACAAATAGAGTTCCTTGGTGTTTTAGTGTACCTCATAGGTGGTGCAGTAATTATGAGTTAGTGACCCCTGCATATTTGGAGAGAGAGAGTGTAATTTGGTGTTATGGTGAGAAATATATTGAGAGAGAGAATAAGAGAGTAATAGAGATTTTTAAAGTAAATAGAAAGTATAGAGAACTTGTAGAAAGGTTAGGAGTAGAGATGGTGGATGATTATAATGAATACTTACCTTGTAGTAAAATTGAGATAACAATAATAATAGATGGTGAGAATAATGGTATCAAGCACTTACCTTGGGAAGTAACAGGTGTAGTAGTAGAAAATTATGATGATAATTCTGATGACAATATGACTAACCTGATCAGGACATATGATACTGAGGTAGACAGAACCATACCCGATCGTGACTTGATATATAATAAACCGATTGAGATTGTGAATGAATATAAAACGTTGGATGAATATTATAATGAGTATAATAATATAATTTATTTACTAAACAATAAGATAAATAGACCTAAGATTAGAATGTTATTCAATGATGGAGGATAGATTGTTTTATTGTGTAATGAACATTTAATATATGTGAAAAGTGATTTTGAAATGACTGCTATGGACTGATTTTGATTAATGATAAAATAAGAAGATGGATTGTATATTTTTATGTGTTAATATCGATGTATTTATGTATTTTGATGTTGTGTATTACAGGTAAATTTTATGTACACCAGGTATGTTTTAGTAATTGTTTTAATAATTAACAATTAACATGTTTTTGCTAAACAAGTGAAAGTAATAGTGAAAATTTTAAATAATTGAATAATAATTGAAAATTAATCACTCAATTAATGTGGTACAAAAGAAAGTTGTACTAAATTTATAATTGCAGTAGTAATGAAGTTAAATTATTAATTTGTAATGAAGAAAATTTCTAATGAATAATAATGTAATAAGTAAGAATATATATTTGAAGATTGAGATGTATTGTTATGAGTAGGTGAGAGATAAATTTTATAATGCAATTGTCAATGATCACAGAAATGTAAGTGTTTAAGCAAGGGATAGTGCATGGGTGTATTAATAAATAGAGGCATGTGAGTTAGTTAATTAAAGTTAATGGGAGTTAGATAGATAAGAATTTTAAAGAAAATAATACAAAGAGAGTATTAGATATTTAGGGACACAGTAGTTAGTGATTATATGTAGAGGTGAGTAAAGTAAAGGTTAAACATATATTTGTTGCTGATGATATTTTGTAGAGGGGGTGAGGTGATAAGGAGTGGCCAACGTATAGCGTTGTGGCAGGTAATAGTGTAGTTTAAGGGAGTGTTTGCCAATATTTTGGAAGGGCAAAAAATTATGAATGTATATAGCCAGGTAGGGAACACCCATCCCTGTACAAAGACGAGCGGTGCCATAGGATTTATCGTCAAAATGAAATTAGTGAAAGGTGTTTATAATTGAGAAATTGGTGTCATGATAGGTAAATTTGGTTGTTAGTTAGAAGAAAAGTGAGTAAGATTATAAATGGTAGTGCCTATATAATAAGTCAAAGCATAGTGAATACAGGAGCCATCCAGACTAAACAATGATTAAAATGTGAAGGTTAGATAGAAAATTCAGAGCAGAGAGGTAATAGGAAATGAAATAATAATAATGTAATATGAATATTAATAATAAATTTCAAATTGTGAAGAATTAAATGATAAGTAAATGATAAATAATTGATGGCTAATGAATGAAAGTTTAGAATTACTAATTAATGAATTGAAATTGTATTTTTTTTATTTAAATACAAACTTAAAGATGTAGGATGTGTAAATTCTTAAATGTGAATTGGTTATTTCAATGTATTAACCGTATTAATGTATCAATGTTAATTATGAATGTATTATTATGTAATATGTATTATGTATTAGCATAGGAATTTGAACATGATGTATAGGAAATAGTGTGTGTGTGGAGGAGAAAGAGGGGTAAATATTATTAACAGCGCCAGTTTAATTAACTGTTAATAATAATAATATTAATTTTAATAATAATAAGATTTTATTTTTTTTTATAAAATGTTTTTCTCCCTATTTGAGTAATTAATTTAAAGGGAGATTTTGGTAATTATATCCATAAATTTGGGATTTATATATATTTATTATATCCATGTATTTCATTTAGATATTTGCTTCTTCTATAATTATATTAATTATGAAAACAGAAAGGGTTAATTATTATCGATGGGAATCGAAAAGATTTTTAAAATAAAGGATAGTCCATGAAGAGAATGGCACTTCTATATAATTCTTGTTGATTTGAAGCAAACCCAGTGCTTCTTAACGCAAACCAGCACATAGCTAAGGGGAAACAGATCAGTTAGGGATATAGTAATATACCAAGCCACTATTTTGATATTTTTGATTTATTGTTTCAGTGTTTGGTGATGTTGTGACGGCGGTCCTGAGCTGGCCAGCGCGTCAGAGCAGGAGCGTTACGCGCCTGATTGGCCTTATGGTGTTGGGATCTCGAAGGAGAAGTCCAGTAAGGTCATGCAGGTACTGTCATCATCATCGGACCACGGGTGAGTTATTGTATTTCTTTTCATATGAATTGTAAGGGGGTTGTGGCGAAATATCCTGGCTGATCCCTTTAGGAAGTACGAATGTGTCAATGAAAGTTTTTATGCTTCAGCATAAAATCTTTCATTGAGGGGGTTTTGTGACGGTACAATTCTGGTACGATAATAATTTTGTAAACCTATGGTCCTAAAAACCATAATTATTGTATTTTTATTCTCTAACCATTTATTTTGTAATAATAATAATTTTATTTCATAATCCCTATAAAGTTTTGGTGAATAAACTATAGAATATTTTAAACAACGCACTTTGGAGTTAACAGGATTTCGGTCGAATTCGCTGGAAAGCTACAAATGTCGCAAAAACTGTATGTCACAGATAAGCAGTAAACAACCAAGCCCACGATTATGTCAGACGCAAGGAATGCAAGATGCATTGTATGTGACTGGGCTGGGCTGCGGAACAATGAGCCAGTGACGTAGTTTTGCCCCACCTCCACGATGTTTAACAAAGAAACTGTGTCATTTTCGCCTGGACCGTGAATTGGGCCAGTCGGCTATTCACGGCCGGCGTATTCACTAAGTGTGTTTATGTAATTTTTACACCACCAAAAGTGGGTTAATAACTGTTAATAAAATAATAATAATGTTGGTACTGTAACTAAACTTGAGTGGGTGTCATCGGCCAAGTGAAACCGACAATAATCTGGTAATGGTCCAGACTTCTACGTGCAGCCATAAAATCTGCCAAAGTGTGATCCAAGGGGGGACACTACATTTCGGGAGTGTGGGCCCTAAGACAAAGTAAAGAATCAGATTTTGCACGTGCAAGGATTCGAGTAGTGCGATGTCATCAACTCAAACTCGAAGCTAAGTATCAGCTACAACCTTTTGTTATCAAAGAAAATAGTAAAATGACCAATATTCAGTAACTTCATTTCAATAAAAATTATTCATTAAATAAAAATGAGCTCATAAAAATAATAATTGTACCAGAGAGTGAATAACAAAATACTATTTAAAAAGTGCTGGGTTGTGCAAGTAAATGTATATATATAAAACACATATTAAAATGTTTAAAAAATATAAATAACTGTGTAGGTATTTTGGAGGGCTTGTGAAAGGGAAATTTAACGTAATTTTGTCGCCACCTGGCGGAGAATAGATGTAATTAAATTTCATAAATAAACAGGGTAATGTCATATGGTAAACCATTTAACAAAGTATCATTATTTCAAATAACACTTTCCGCTACTAAAGTTCGCTTAAACGAATTCCTGCCCTTTCAAAGGTAAGTAAAACTTCACGTTTATATTTACGTTCTTGTATATCAAGATGGCGCCCGACCTTTGAAATTAAATACAATTATTGGCTAAGTGTAAAGTGTAAGGATATTATATTTTAAAAAGTAATATAACATTTGGCTTCTGGAACAGGGACACTAGGTAAAATTTGTTTTATGTGGGTAAGCCTACGGAGAGAGCGGAAAAGTTATTTGAAGTAATAGTTTTACATAATTTTAAATACGTAAACATAACCTAACTTCCACGAGGTTATGTTATAAGGTTGTATGCATGCAGGTAATATTAAAATAAGCAAAATGAATACCGATAAAGGTGATAATGTAGATGAAACAGTTGCGAGTGAGATGGACGTTAAATTGAACCCAAGTAGTCAGATCAGTGAAACCAGAGACACTGAATTAAATCCAGTTCCATTAAACCCCATCTCAACTCAAGACGTAAATAAACCAGATGATACAGCTGCAATGATGCAGTTACTATTAAGCGAAATTAAAGGAATTAATAATAAATTCGATGAACAAAGTAACAAATTTGATGTAAAGTTTGACGAATTAAAGACCGAAATTAAAAGACGTAACGATAATCTAGATAAACAATGTGACAAAGTAATTAAAAAGTTGGATGAGAAGTTAATCCAAATAGAGAATCAGAAGGTGAGTAACAGTGATAATTTGAATAATGAGTTTACAGGTAGTAAGAATGATATGATGTTAGAAAATGATAATGAGAATATTGGGAGTGATAATGAGATGTTTGTGTGTGTTGAGTCAGAGAGAAAGTGTAGAGAAATTACATTTGTAAAAGAGATGCAGGGGGTAGAATTTTCCTTTGATGTTGCAGTAGGGGGTGAAGTCAAGTCTTCACGTATTTTTAATAAGGACGAGAGTTCCTTAGATTTATATTTGGGAGACGAAAGGTCTACAAATAGAGTTCCTTGGTGTTTTAGTGTACCTCATAGGTGGTGCAGTAATTATGAGTTAGTGACCCCTGCATATTTGGAGAGAGAGAGTGTAATTTGGTGTTATGGTGAGAAATATATTGAGAGAGAGAATAAGAGAGTAATAGAGATTTTTAAAGTAAATAGAAAGTATAGAGAACTTGTAGAAAGGTTAGGAGTAGAGATGGTGGATGATTATAATGAATACTTACCTTGTAGTAAAATTGAGATAACAATAATAATAGATGGTGAGAATAATGGTATCAAGCACTTACCTTGGGAAGTAACAGGTGTAGTAGTAGAAAATTATGATGATAATTCTGATGACAATATGACTAACCTGATCAGGACATATGATACTGAGGTAGACAGAACCATACCCGATCGTGACTTGATATATAATAAACCGATTGAGATTGTGAATGAATATAAAACGTTGGATGAATATTATAATGAGTATAATAATATAATTTATTTACTAAACAATAAGATAAATAGACCTAAGATTAGAATGTTATTCAATGATGGAGGATAGATTGTTTTATTGTGTAATGAACATTTAATATATGTGAAAAGTGATTTTGAAATGACTGCTATGGACTGATTTTGATTAATGATAAAATAAGAAGATGGATTGTATATTTTTATGTGTTAATATCGATGTATTTATGTATTTTGATGTTGTGTATTACAGGTAAATTTTATGTACACCAGGTATGTTTTAGTAATTGTTTTAATAATTAACAATTAACATGTTTTTGCTAAACAAGTGAAAGTAATAGTGAAAATTTTAAATAATTGAATAATAATTCAAAATTAATCACTCAATTAATGTGGTACAAAAGAAAGTTGTACTAAATTTATAATTGCAGTAGTAATGAAGTTAAATTATTAAGTTGTAATGAAGAAAATTTCTAATGAATAATAATGTAATAAGTAAGAATATATATTTGAAGATTGAGATGTATTGTTATGAGTAGGTGAGAGATAAATTTTATAATGCAATTGTCAATGATCACAGAAATGTAAAGTGTTTAAGCAAGGGATAGTGCATGGGTGTATTAATAAATAGAGGCATGTGAGTTAGTTAATTAAAGTTAATGGGAGTTAAAAAGATAAGAATTTTAAAGAAAATAATACAAAGAGAGTATTAGATATTTAGGGACACAGTAGTTAGTGATTATATGTAGAGGTGAGTAAAGTAAAGGTTAAACATATATTTGTTGCTGATGATATTTTGTAGAGGGGGTGAGGTGATAAGGAGTGGCCAACGTATAGCGTTGTGGCAGGTAATAGTGTAGTTTAAGGGAGTGTTTGCCAATATTTTGGAAGGGCAAAAAATTATGAATGTATATAGCCAGGTAGGGAACACCCATCCCTGTACAAAGACGAGCGGTGCCATAGGATTTATCGTCAAAATGAAATTAGTGAAAGGTGTTTATAATTGAGAAATTGGTGTCATGATAGGTAAATTTGGTTGTTAGTTAGAAGAAAAGTGAGTAAGATTATAAATGGTAGTGCCTATATAATAAGTCAAAGCATAGTGAATACAGGAGCCATCCAGACTAAACAATGATTAAAATGTGAAGGTTAGATAGAAAATTCAGAGCAGAGAGGTAATAGGAAATGAAATAATAATAATGTAATATGAATATTAATAATAAATTTCAAATTGTGAAGAATTAAATGATAAGTAAATGATAAATAATTGATGGCTAATGAATGAAAGTTTAGAATTACTAATTAATGAATTGAAATTGTATTTTTTTTATTTAAATACAAACTTAAAGATGTAGGATGTGTAAATTCTTAAATGTGAATTGGTTATTTCAATGTATTAACCGTATTAATGTATCAATGTTAATTATGAATGTATTATTATGTAATATGTATTATGTATTAGCATAGGAATTTGAACATGATGTATAGGAAATAGTGTGTGTGTGGAGGAGAAAGAGGGGTAAATATTATTAACAGCGCCAGTTTAATTAACTGTTAATAATAATAATATTAATTTTAATAATAATAAGATTTTATTTTTTTTTATAAAATGTTTTTCTCCCTATTTGAGTAATTAATTTAAAGGGAGATTTTGGTAATTATATCCATAAATTTGGGATTTATATATATTTATTATATCCATGTATTTCATTTAGATATTTGCTTCTTCTATAATTATATTAATTATGAAAACAGAAAGGGTTAATTATTATCGATGGGAATCGAAAAGATTTTTAAAATAAAGGATAGTCCATGAAGAGAATGGCACTTCTATATAATTCTTGTTGATTTGAAGCAAACCCAGTGCTTCTTAACGCAAACCAGCACATAGCTAAGGGGAAACAGATCAGTTAGGGATATAGTAATATACCAAGCCACTATTTTGATATTTTTGATTTATTGTTTCAGTGTTTGGTGATGTTGTGACGGCGGTCCTGAGCTGGCCAGCGCGTCAGAGCAGGAGCGTTACGCGCCTGATTGGCCTTATGGTGTTGGGATCTCGAAGGAGAAGTCCAGTAAGGTCATGCAGGTACTGTCATCATCATCGGACCACGGGTGAGTTATTGTATTTCTTTTCATATGAATTGTAAGGGGGTTGTGGCGAAATATCCTGGCTGATCCCTTTAGGAAGTACGAATGTGTCAATGAAAGTTTTTATGCTTCGGCATAAAATCTTTCATTGAGGGGGTTTTGTGACGGTACAATTCTGGTACGATAATAATTTTGTAAACCTATGGTCATAAAAACCATAATTATTGTATTTTTATTCTCTAACCATTTATTTTGTAATAATAATAATTTTATTTCATAATCCCTATAAAGTTTTGGTGAATAAACTATAGAATATTTTAAACAATGCACTTTGGAGTTAACAGGATTTCGGTCGAATTCGCTGGAAAGCTACAAATGTCGCAAAAACTGTTTGTCACAGATAAGCAGTAAACAACCAAGCCAACGATTATGTCAGACGCAAGGAATGCAAGATGCATTGTATGTGACTGGGCTGGGCTGCGGAACAATGAGCCAGTGACGTAGTTTTGCCCCACCTCCACGATGTTTAACAAAGAAACTGTGTCATTTTCGCCTGGACCGTGAATTGGGCCAGTCGGCTATTCACGGCCGGCGTATTCACTAAGTGTGTTTATGTAATTTTTACACCACCAAAAGTGGGTTAATAACTGTTAATAAAATAATAATAATGTTGGTACTGTAACTAAACTTGAGTGGGTGTCATCGGCCAAGTGAAACCGACAATAATCTGGTAATGGTCCAGACTTCTACGTGCAGCCATAAAATCTGCCAAAGTGTGATCCAAGGGGGGACACTACATTTCGGGAGTGTGGGCCCTAAGACAAAGTAAAGAATCAGATTTTGCACGTGCAAGGATTCGAGTAGTGCGATGTCATCAACTCAAACTCGAAGCTAAGTATCAGCTACAACCTTTTGTTATCAAAGAAAATAGTAAAATGACCAATATTCAGTAACTTCATTTCAATAAAAATTATTCATTAAATAAAAATGAGCTCATAAAAATAATAATTGTACCAGAGAGTGAATAACAAAATACTATTTAAAAAGTGCTGGGTTGTGCAAGTAAATGTATATATATAAAACACATATTAAAATGTTTAAAAAATATAAATAACTGTGTAGGTATTTTGGAGGGCTTGTGAAAGGGAAATTTAACGTAATTTTGTCGCCACCTGGCGGAGAATAGATGTAATTAAATTTCATAAATAAACAGGGTAATGTCATATGGTAAACCATTTAACAAAGTATCATTATTTCAAATAACACTTTCCGCTACTAAAGTTCGCTTAAACGAATTCCTGCCCTTTCAAAGGTAAGTAAAACTTCACGTTTATATTTACGTTCTTGTATATCAAGATGGCGCCCGACCTTTGAAATTAAATACAATTATTGGCTAAGTGTAAAGTGTAAGGATATTATATTTTAAAAAGTAATATAACATTTGGCTTCTGGAACAGGGACACTAGGTAAAATTTGTTTTATGTGGGTAAGCCTACGGAGAGAGCGGAAAAGTTATTTGAAGTAATAGTTTTACATAATTTTAAATACGTAAACATAACCTAACTTCCACGAGGTTATGTTATAAGGTTGTATGCATGCAGGTAATATTAAAATAAGCAAAATGAATACCGATAAAGGTGATAATGTAGATGAAACAGTTGCGAGTGAGATGGACGTTAAATTGAACCCAAGTAGTCAGATCAGTGAAACCAGAGACACTGAATTAAATCCAGTTCCATTAAACCCCATCTCAACTCAAGACGTAAATAAACCAGATGATACAGCTGCAATGATGCAGTTACTATTAAGCGAAATTAAAGGAATTAATAATAAATTCGATGAACAAAGTAACAAATTTGATGTAAAGTTTGACGAATTAAAGACCGAAATTAAAAGACGTAACGATAATCTAGATAAACAATGTGACAAAGTAATTAAAAAGTTGGATGAGAAGTTAATCCAAATAGAGAATCAGAAGGTGAGTAACAGTGATAATTTGAATAATGAGTTTACAGGTAGTAAGAATGATATGATGTTAGAAAATGATAATGAGAATATTGGGAGTGATAATGAGATGTTTGTGTGTGTTGAGTCAGAGAGAAAGTGTAGAGAAATTACATTTGTAAAAGAGATGCAGGGGGTAGAATTTTCCTTTGATGTTGCAGTAGGGGGTGAAGTCAAGTCTTCACGTATTTTTAATAAGGACGAGAGTTCCTTAGATTTATATTTGGGAGACGAAAGGTCTACAAATAGAGTTCCTTGGTGTTTTAGTGTACCTCATAGGTGGTGCAGTAATTATGAGTTAGTGACCCCTGCATATTTGGAGAGAGAGAGTGTAATTTGGTGTTATGGTGAGAAATATATTGAGAGAGAGAATAAGAGAGTAATAGAGATTTTTAAAGTAAATAGAAAGTATAGAGAACTTGTAGAAAGGTTAGGAGTAGAGATGGTGGATGATTATAATGAATACTTACCTTGTAGTAAAATTGAGATAACAATAATAATAGATGGTGAGAATAATGGTATCAAGCACTTACCTTGGGAAGTAACAGGTGTAGTAGTAGAAAATTATGATGATAATTCTGATGACAATATGACTAACCTGATCAGGACATATGATACTGAGGTAGACAGAACCATACCCGATCGTGACTTGATATATAATAAACCGATTGAGATTGTGAATGAATATAAAACGTTGGATGAATATTATAATGAGTATAATAATATAATTTATTTACTAAACAATAAGATAAATAGACCTAAGATTAGAATGTTATTCAATGATGGAGGATAGATTGTTTTATTGTGTAATGAACATTTAATATATGTGAAAAGTGATTTTGAAATGACTGCTATGGACTGATTTTGATTAATGATAAAATAAGAAGATGGATTGTATATTTTTATGTGTTAATATCGATGTATTTATGTATTTTGATGTTGTGTATTACAGGTAAATTTTATGTACACCAGGTATGTTTTAGTAATTGTTTTAATAATTAACAATTAACATGTTTTTGCTAAACAAGTGAAAGTAATAGTGAAAATTTTAAATAATTGAATAATAATTGAAAATTAATCACTCAATTAATGTGGTACAAAAGAAAGTTGTACTAAATTTATAATTGCAGTAGTAATGAAGTTAAATTATTAATTTGTAATGAAGAAAATTTCTAATGAATAATAATGTAATAAGTAAGAATATATATTTGAAGATTGAGATGTATTGTTATGAGTAGGTGAGAGATAAATTTTATAATGCAATTGTCAATGATCACAGAAATGTAAAGTGTTTAAGCAAGGGATAGTGCATGGGTGTATTAATAAATAGAGGCATGTGAGTTAGTTAATTAAAGTTAATGGGAGTTAGATAGATAAGAATTTTAAAGAAAATAATACAAAGAGAGTATTAGATATTTAGGGACACAGTAGTTAGTGATTATATGTAGAGGTGAGTAAAGTAAAGGTTAAACATATATTTGTTGCTGATGATATTTTGTAGAGGGGGTGAGGTGATAAGGAGTGGCCAACGTATAGCGTTGTGGCAGGTAATAGTGTAGTTTAAGGGAGTGTTTGCCAATATTTTGGAAGGGCAAAAAATTATGAATGTGTATAGCCAGGTAGGGAACACCCATCCCTGTACAAAGACGAACGGTGCCATAGGATTTATCGTCAAAATGAAATTAGTGAAAGGTGTTTATAATTGAGAAATTGGTGTCATGATAGGTAAATTTGGTTGTTAGTTAGAAGTAAGGTGAGTAAGATTATAAATGGTAGTGCCTATATAATAAGTCAAAGCATAGTGAATACAGGAGCCATCCAGACTAAACAATGATTAAAATGTGAAGGTTAGATAGAAAATTCAGAGCAGAGAGGTAATAGGAAATGAAATAATAATAATAATGTAATATGAATATTAATAATAAATTTCAAATTGTGAAGAATTAAATGATAAGTAAATGATAAATAATTGATGGCTAATGAATGAAAGTTTAGAATTATTAATTAATGAATTGAAATTGTATTTTTTTTATTTAAATACAAACTTAAAGATGTAGGATGTGTAAATTCTTAAATGTGAATTGGTTATTTCAATGTATTAACCGTATTAATGTATCAATGTTAATTATGAATGTATTATTATGTAATATGTATTATGTATTAGCATAGGAATTTGAACATGATGTATAGGAAATAGTGTGTGTGTGGAGGAGAAAGAGGGGTAAATATTATTAACAGCGCCAGTTTAATTAACTGTTAATAATAATAATATTAATTTTAATAATAATAAGATTTTATTTTTTTTTATAAAATGTTTTTCTCCCTATTTGAGTAATTAATTTAAAGGGAGATTTTGGTAATTATATCCATAAATTTGGGATTTATATATATTTATTATATCCATGTATTTCATTTAGATATTTGCTTCTTCTATAATTATATTAATTATGAAAACAGAAAGGGTTAATTATTATCGATGGGAATCGAAAAGATTTTTAAAATAAAGGATAGTCCATGAAGAGAATGGCACTTCTATATAATTCTTGTTGATTTGAAGCAAACCCAGTGCTTCTTAACGCAAACCAGCACGTAGCTAAGGGGAAACAGATCAGTTAGGGATATAGTAATATACCAAGCCACTATTTTGATATTTTTGATTTATTGTTTCGGTGTTTGGTGATGTTGTGACGGCGGTCCTGAGCTGGCCAGCGCGTCAGAGCAGGAGCGTTACGCGCCTGATTGGCCTTATGGTGTTGGGATCTTGAAGGAGAAGTCCAGTAAGGTCATGCAGGTACTGTCATCATCATCGGACCACGGGTGAGTTATTGTATTTCTTTTCATATGAATTGTAAGGGGGTTGTGGCGAAATATCCTGGCTGATCCCTTTAGGAAGTACGAATGTGTCAATGAAAGTTTTTATGGTTCGGCATAAAATCTTTCATTGAGGGGGTTTTGTGACGGTACAATTCTGGTACGATAATAATTTTGTAAACCTATGGTCCTAAAAACCATAATTATTGTATTTTTATTCTCTAACCATTTATTTTTTAATAATAATAATTTTATTTCATAATCCCTATAAAGTTTTGGTGAATAAACTATAGAATATTTTAAACAACGCACTTTGGAGTTAACAGGATTTCGGTCGAATTCGCTGGAAAGCTACAAATGTCGCAAAAACTGTTTGTCACAGATAAGCAGTAAACAACCAAGCCCACGATTGTCAGACGCAAGGAATGCAAGATGCATTGTATGCGACTGGGCTGGGCTGCGGAACAATGAGCCAGTGACGTAGTTTTGCCCCACCTCCACGATGTTTAACAAAGAAACTGTGTCATTTTTGCCTGGACCGTGAATTGGGCCGGTCGGCTATTCACGGCCGGCGTATTCACTAAGTGTGTTTATGTAAATTTTACACCACCAAAAGTGGGTTAATAACTGTTAATAAAATAATAATAATGTTGGTACTGTAACTAAACTTGAGTGGGTGTCATCGGCCAAGTGAAACCGACAATAATCTGGTAATGGTCCAGACTTCTACGTGCAGTAATAAAATCTGCCAAAGTGTGATCCGAGGGGGGACACAACATTTCGGGAGTGTGGGCCCTAAGACAATGTAAAGAATCAGATTTTGCACGTGCAAGGATTCGAGTAGTGCGATGTCATCAACTCAAACTCGAAGCTAAGTATCAGCTACAACCTTTTGTTATCAAAGAAAATAGTAAAATGACCAATATTCAGTAACTTCATTTCAATAAAAATTATTCATTAAATAAAAATGAGCTCATAAAAATAATAATTGTACCAGAGAGTGAATAACAAAATACTATTTAAAAAGTGCTGGGTTGTGCAAGTAAATGTATATATATAAAACACATGTTAAAATGTTTAAAAAATATAAATAACTGTGTAGGTATTTTGGAGGGCTTGTGAAAGGGAAATTTAACGTAATTTTGTCGCCACCTGGCGGAGAATAGATGTAATTAAATTTCATAAATGAACAGGGTAATATCATATGGTAAACCATTTAACAAAGTATCATTATTTCAAATAACACTTTCCGCTACTAAAGTTCGCTTAAACGAATTCCTGCCCTTTCAAAGGTAAGTAAAACTTCACGTTTATATTTACGTTCTTGTATATCAAGATGGCGCCCGACCTTTGAAATTAAATACAATTATTGGCTAAGTGTAAAGTGTAAGGATATTATATTTTAAAAAGTAATATAACATTTGGCTTCTGGAACAGGGACACTAGGTAAAATTTGTTTTATGTGGGTAAGCCTACGGAGAGAGCGGAAAAGTTATTTGAAGTAATAGTTTTACATAATTTTAAATACGTAAACATAACCTAACTTCCACGAGGTTATGTTATAAGGTTGTATGCATGCGGGTAATATTAAAATAAGCAAAATGAATACCGATAAAGGTGATAATGTAGATGAAACAGTTGCGAGTGAGATGGACGTTAAATTGAACCCAAGTAGTCAGATCAGTGAAACCAGAGACACTGAATTAAATCCAGTTCCATTAAACCCCATCTCAACTCAAGACGTAAATAAACCAGATGATACAGCTGCAATGATGCAGTTACTATTAAGCGAAATTAAAGGAATTAATAATAAATTCGATGAACAAAGTAACAAATTTGATGTAAAGTTTGACGAATTAAAGACCGAAATTAAAAGACGTAACGATAATCTAGATAAACAATGTGACAAAGTAATTAAAAAGTTGGATGAGAAGTTAATCCAAATAGAGAATCAGAAGGTGAGTAACAGTGATAATTTGAATAATGAGTTTACAGGTAGTAAGAATGATATGATGTTAGAAAATGATAATGAGAATATTGGGAGTGATAATGAGATGTTTGTGTGTGTTGAGTCAGAGAGAAAGTGTAGAGAAATTACATTTGTAAAAGAGATGCAGGGGGTAGAATTTTCCTTTGATGTTGCAGTAGGGGGTGAAGTCAAGTCTTCACGTATTTTTAATAAGGACGAGAGTTCCTTAGATTTATATTTGGGAGACAAAAGGTCTACAAATAGAGTTCCTTGGTGTTTTAGTGTACCTCATAGGTGGTGCAG
The DNA here is from genome assembly GCA_034769895.1 of Magicicada septendecula. Taxonomy (NCBI): domain Eukaryota; kingdom Metazoa; phylum Arthropoda; class Insecta; order Hemiptera; family Cicadidae; genus Magicicada; species Magicicada septendecula. The sequence continues at coordinate 879,596,912 of CM068367.1, read as the reverse complement.
TAATTATGAGTTAGTGACCCCTGTATATTTGGAGAGAGAGAGTGTAATTTGGTGTTATGGTGAGAAATATATTGAGAGAGAGAATAAGAGAGTAATAGAGATTTTTAAAGTAAATAGAAAGTATAGAGAACTTGTAGAAAGGTTAGGAGTAGAGATGGTGGATGATTATAATGAATACTTACCTTGTAGTAAAATTGAGATAACAATAATAATAGATGGTGAGAATAATGGTATCAAGCACTTACCTTGGGAAGTAACAGGTGTAGTAGTAGAAAATTATGATGATAATTCTGATGACAATATGACTAACCTGATCAGGACATATGATACTGAGGTAGACAGAACCATACCCGATCGTGACTTGATATATAATAAACCGATTGAGATTGTGAATGAATATAAAACGTTGGATGAATATTATAATGAGTATAATAATATAATTTATTTACTAAACAATAAGATAAATAGACCTAAGATTAGAATGTTATTCAATGATGGAGGATAGATTGTTTTATTGTGTAATGAACATTTAATATATGTGAAAAGTGATTTTGAAATGACTGCTATGGACTGATTTTGATTAATGATAAAATAAGAAGATGGATTGTATATTTTTATGTGTTAATATCGATGTATTTATGTATTTTGATGTTGTGTATTACAGGTAAATTTTATGTACACCAGGTATGTTTTAGTAATTGTTTTAATAATTAACAATTAACATGTTTTTGCTAAACAAGTGAAAGTAATAGTGAAAATTTTAAATAATTGAATAATAATTGAAAATTAATCACTCAATTAATGTGGTACAAAAGAAAGTTGTACTAAATTTATAATTGCAGTAGTAATGAAGTTAAATTATTAATTTGTAATGAAGAAAATTTCTAATGAATAATAATGTAATAAGTAAGAATATATATTTGAAGATTGAGATGTATTGTTATGAGTAGGTGAGAGATAAATTTTATAATGCAATTGTCAATGATCACAGAAATGTAAAGTGTTTAAGCAAGGGATAGTGCATGGGTGTATTAATAAATAGAGGCATGTGAGTTAGTTAATTAAAGTTAATGGGAGTTAGATAGATAAGAATTTTAAAGAAAATAATACAAAGAGAGTATTAGATATTTAGGGACACAGTAGTTAGTGATTATATGTAGAGGTGAGTAAAGTAAAGGTTAAACATATATTTGTTGCTGATGATATTTTGTAGAGGGGGTGAGGTGATAAGGAGTGGCCAACGTATAGCGTTGTGGCAGGTAATAGTGTAGTTTAAGGGAGTGTTTGCCAATATTTTGGAAGGGCAAAAAATTATGAATGTGTATAGCCAGGTAGGGAACACCCATCCCTGTACAAAGACGAGCGGTGCCATAGGATTTATCGTCAAAATGAAATTAGTGAAAGGTGTTTATAATTGAGAAATTGGTGTCATGATAGGTAAATTTGGTTGTTAGTTAGAAGTAAGGTGAGTAAGATTATAAATGGTAGTGCCTATATAATAAGTCAAAGCATAGTGAATACAGGAGCCATCCAGACTAAACAATGATTAAAATGTGAAGGTTAGATAGAAAATTCAGAGCAGAGAGGTAATAGGAAATGAAATAATAATAATAATGTAATATGAATATTAATAATAAATTTCAAATTGTGAAGAATTAAATGATAAGTAAATGATAAATAATTGATGGCTAATGAATGAAAGTTTAGAATTATTAATTAATGAATTGAAATTGTATTTTTTTTATTTAAATACAAACTTAAAGATGTAGGATGTGTAAATTCTTAAATGTGAATTGGTTATTTCAATGTATTAACCGTATTAATGTATCAATGTTAATTATGAATGTATTATTATGTAATATGTATTATGTATTAGCATAGGAATTTGAACATGATGTATAGGAAATAGTGTGTGTGTGGAGGAGAAAGAGGGGTAAATATTATTAACAGCGCCAGTTTAATTAACTGTTAATAATAATAATATTAATTTTAATAATAATAAGATTTTATTTTTTTTTATAAAATGTTTTTCTCCCTATTTGAGTAATTAATTTAAAGGGAGATTTTGGTAATTATATCCATAAATTTGGTATTTATATATATTTATTATATCCATGTATTTCATTTAGATATTTGCTTCTTCTATAATTATATTAATTATGAAAACAGAAAGGGTTAATTATTATCGATGGGAATCGAAAAGATTTTTAAAATAAAGGATAGTCCATGAAGAGAATGGCACTTCTATATAATTCTTGTTGATTTGAAGCAAACCCAGTGCTTCTTAACGCAAACCAGCACATAGCTAAGGGGAAACAGATCAGTTAGGGATATAGTAATATACCAAGCCACTATTTTGATATTTTTGATTTATTGTTTCAGTGTTTGGTGATGTTGTGACGGCGGTCCTGAGCTGGCCAGCGCGTCAGAGCAGGAGCATTACGCGCCTGATTGGCCTTATGGTGTTGGGATCTCGAAGGAGAAGTCCAGTAAGGTCATGCAGGTACTGTCATCATCATCGGACCATGGGTGAGTTATTGTATTTCTTTTCATATGAATTGTAAGGGGGTTGTGGCGAAATATCCTGGCTGATCCCTTTAGGAAGTACGAATGTGTCAATGAAAGTTTTTATGCTTCGGCATAAAATCTTTCATTGAGGGGGTTTTGTGACGGTACAATTCTGGTACGATAATAATTTTGTAAACCTATGGTCCTAAAAACCATAATTATTGTATTTTTATTCTCTAACCATTTATTTTGTAATAATAATAATTTTATTTCATAATCCCTATAAAGTTTTGGTGAATAAACTATAGAATATTTTAAACAACGCACTTTGGAGTTAACAGGATTTCGGTCGAATTCGCGGAAAGCTACAAATGTCGCAAAAACTGTTTGTCACAGATAAGCAGTAAACAACCAAGCCCACGATTATGTCAGACGCAAGGAATGCAAGATGCATTGTATGCGACTGGGCTGGGCTGCGGAACAATGAGCCAGTGACGTAGTTTTGCCCCACCTCCACGATGTTTAACAAAGAAACTGTGTCATTTTCGCCTGGACTGTGAATTGGGCCAGTCGGCTATTCATGGCCGGCGTATTCACTAAGTGTGTTTATGTAAATTTTACACCACCAAAAGTGGGTTAATAACTGTTAATAAAATAATAATAATGTTGGTACTGTAACTAAACTTGAGTGGGTGTCATCGGCCAAGTGAAACCGACAATAATCTGGTAATGGTCCAGACTTCTACGTGGAGCCATAAAATCTGCCAAAGTGTGATCCGAGGGGGGACACTACATTTCGGGAGTGTGGGCCCTAAGACAATGTAAAGAATCAGATTTTGCACGTGCAAGGATTCGAGTAGTGCGATGTCATCAACTCAAACTCGAAGCTAAGTATCAGCTACAACCTTTTGTTATCAAAGAAAATAGTAAAATGACCAATATTCAGTAACTTCATTTCAATAAAAATTATTCATTAAATAAAAATGAGCTCATAAAAATAATAATTGTACCAGAGAGTGAATAACAAAATACTATTTAAAAAGTGCTGGGTTGTGCAAGTAAATGTATATATATATAAAACACATATTAAAATGTTTAAAAAATATAAATAACTGTGTAGGTATTTTGGAGGACTTGTGAAAGGGAAATTTAACGTAATTTTGTCGCCACCTGGCGGAGAATAGATGTAATTAAATTTCATAAATAAACAGGGTAATGTCATATGGTAAACCATTTAACAAAGTATCATTATTTCAAATAACACTTTCCGCTACTAAAGTTCGCTTAAACGAATTCCTGCCCTTTCAAAGGTAAGTAAAACTTCACGTTTATATTTACGTTCTTGTATATCAAGATGGCGCCCGACCTTTGAAATTAAATACAATTATTGGCTAAGTGTAAAGTGTAAGGATATTATATTTTAAAAAGTAATATAACATTTGGCTTCTGGAACAGGGACACTAGGTAAAATTTGTTTTATGTGGGTAAGCCTACGGAGAGAGTGGAAAAGTTATTTGAAGTAATAGTTTTACATAATTTTAAATACGTAAACATAACCTAACTTCCACGAGGTTATGTTATAAGGTTGTATGCATGCGGGTAATATTAAAATAAGCAAAATGAATACCGATAAAGGTGATAATGTAGATGAAACAGTTGCGAGTGAGATGGACGTTAAATTGAACCCAAGTAGTCAGATCAGTGAAACCAGAGACACTGAATTAAATCCAGTTCCATTAAACCCCATCTCAACTCAAGACGTAAATAAACCAGATGATACAGCTGCAATGATGCAGTTACTATTAAGCGAAATTAAAGGAATTAATAATAAATTCGATGAACAAAGTAACAAATTTGATGTAAAGTTTGACGAATTAAAGACCGAAATTAAAAGACGTAACGATAATCTAGATAAACAATGTGACAAAGTAATTAAAAAGTTGGATGAGAAGTTAATCCAAATAGAGAATCAGAAGGTGAGTAACAGTGATAATTTGAATAATGAGTTTACAGGTAGTAAGAATGATATGATGTTAGAAAATGATAATGAGAATATTGGGAGTGATAATGAGATGTTTGTGTGTGTTGAGTCAGAGAGAAAGTGTAGAGAAATTACATTTGTAAAAGAGATGCAGGGGGTAGAATTTTCCTTTGATGTTGCAGTAGGGGGTGAAGTCAAGTCTTCACGTATTTTTAATAAGGACGAGAGTTCCTTAGATTTATATTTGGGAGACGAAAGGTCTACAAATAGAGTTCCTTGGTGTTTTAGTGTACCTCATAGGTGGTGCAGTAATTATGAGTTAGTGACCCCTGCATATTTGGAGAGAGAGAGTGTAATTTGGTGTTATGGTGAGAAATATATTGAGAGAGAGAATAAGAGAGTAATAGAGATTTTTAAAGTAAATAGAAAGTATAGAGAACTTGTAGAAAGGTTAGGAGTAGAGCTGGTGGATGATTATAATGAATACTTACCTTGTAGTAAAATTGAGATAACAATAATAATAGATGGTGAGAATAATGGTATCAAGCACTTACCTTGGGAAGTAACAGGTGTAGTAGTAGAAAATTATGATGATAATTCTGATGACAATATGACTAACCTGATCAGGACATATGATACTGAGGTAGACAGAACCATACCCGATCGTGACTTGATATATAATAAACCGATTGAGATTGTGAATGAATATAAAACGTTGGATGAATATTATAATGAGTATAATAATATAATTTATTTACTAAACAATAAGATAAATAGACCTAAGATTAGAATGTTATTCAATGATGGAGGATAGATTGTTTTATTGTGTAATGAACATTTAATATATGTGAAAAGTGATTTTGAAATGACTGCTATGGACTGATTTTGATTAATGATAAAATAAGAAGATGGATTGTATATTTTTATGTGTTAATATCGATGTATTTATGTATTTTGATGTTGTGTATTACAGGTAAATTTTATGTACACCAGGTATGTTTTAGTAATTGTTTTAATAATTAACAATTAACATGTTTTTGCTAAACAAGTGAAAGTAATAGTGAAAATTTTAAATAATTGAATAATAATTGAAAATTAATCACTCAATTAATGTGGTACAAAAGAAAGTTGTACTAAATTTATAATTGCAGTAGTAATGAAGTTAAATTATTAATTTGTAATGAAGAAAATTTCTAATGAATAATAATGTAATAAGTAAGAATATATATTTGAAGATTGAGATGTATTGTTATGAGTAGGTGAGAGATAAATTTTATAATGCAATTGTCAATGATCACAGAAATGTAAAGTGTTTAAGCAAGGGATAGTGCATGGGTGTATTAATAAATAGAGGCATGTGAGTTAGTTAATTAAAGTTAATGGGAGTTAGATAGATAAGAATTTTAAAGAAAATAATACAAAGAGAGTATTAGATATTTAGGGACACAGTAGTTAGTGATTATATGTAGAGGTGAGTAAAGTAAAGGTTAAACATATATTTGTTGCTGATGATATTTTGTAGAGGGGGTGAGGTGATAAGGAGTGGCCAACGTATAGCGTTGTGGCAGGTAATAGTGTAGTTTAAGGGAGTGTTTGCCAATATTTTGGAAGGGCAAAAAATTATGAATGTGTATAGCCAAGTAGGGAACACCCATCCCTGTACAAAGACGAGCGGTGCCATAGGATTTATCGTCAAAATGAAATTAGTGAAAGGTGTTTATAATTGAGAAATTGGTGTCATGATAGGTAAATTTGGTTGTTAGTTAGAAGTAAGGTGAGTAAGATTATAAATGGTAGTGCCTATATAATAAGTCAAAGCATAGTGAATACAGGAGCCATCCAGACTAAACAATGATTAAAATGTGAAGGTTAGATAGAAAATTCAGAGCAGAGAGGTAATAGGAAATGAAATAATAATAATAATGTAATATGAATATTAATAATAAATTTCAAATTGTGAAGAATTAAATGATAAGTAAATGATAAATAATTGATGGCTAATGAATGAAAGTTTAGAATTATTAATTAATGAATTGAAATTGTATTTTTTTTATTTAAATACAAACTTAAAGATGTAGGATGTGTAAATTCTTAAATGTGAATTGGTTATTTCAATGTATTAACCGTATTAATGTATCAATGTTAATTATGAATGTATTATTATGTATTATGTATTAGCATAGGAATTTGAACATGATGTATAGGAAATAGTGTGTGTGTGGAGGAGAAAGAGGGGTAAATATTATTAACAGCGCCAGTTTAATTAACTGTTAATAATAATAATATTAATTTTAATAATAATAAGATTTTATTTTTTTTTATAAAATGTTTTTCTCCCTATTTGAGTAATTAATTTAAAGGGAGATTTTGGTAATTATATCCATAAATTTGGGATTTATATATATTTATTATATCCATGTATTTCATTTAGATATTTGCTTCTTCTATAATTATATTAATTATGAAAACAGAAAGGGTTAATTATTATCGATGGGAATCGAAAAGATTTTTAAAATAAAGGATAGTCCATGAAGAGAATGGCACTTCTATATAATTCTTGTTGATTTGAAGCAAACCCAGTGCTTCTTAATGCAAACCAGCACATAGCTAAGGGGAAACAGATCAGTTAGGGATATAGTAATATACCAAGCCACTATTTTGATATTTTTTATTTATTGTTTCAGTGTTTGGTGATGTTGTGACGGCGGTCCTGAGCTGGCCAGCGCGTCAGAGCAGGAGCATTACGCGCCTGATTGGCCTTATGGTGTTGGGATCTCGAAGGAGAAGTCCAGTAAGGTCATGCAGGTACTGTCATCATCATCGGACCATGGGTGAGTTATTGTATTTCTTTTCATATGAATTGTAAGGGGGTTGTGGCGAAATATCCTGGCTGATCCCTTTAGGAAGTACGAATGTGTCAATGAAAGTTTTTATGCTTCGGCATAAAATCTTTCATTGAGGGGGTTTTGTGACGGTACAATTCTGGTACGATAATAATTTTGTAAACCTATGGTCCTAAAAACCATAATTATTGTATTTTTATTCTCTAACCATTTATTTTGTAATAATAATAATTTTATTTCATAATCCCTATAAAGTTTTGGTGAATAAACTATAGAATATTTTAAACAACGCACTTTGGAGTTAACAGGATTTCGGTCGAATTCGCGGAAAGCTACAAATGTCGCAAAAACTGTTTGTCACAGATAAGCAGTAAACAACCAAGCCCACGATTATGTCAGACGCAAGGAATGCAAGATGCATTGTATGCGACTGGGCTGGGCTGCGGAACAATGAGCCAGTGACGTAGTTTTGCCCCACCTCCACGATGTTTAACAAAGAAACTGTGTCATTTTCGCCTGGACTGTGAATTGGGCCAGTCGGCTATTCACGGCCGGCGTATTCACTAAGTGTGTTTATGTAAATTTTACACCACCAAAAGTGGGTTAATAACTGTTAATAAAATAATAATAATGTTGGTACTGTAACTAAACTTGAGTGGGTGTCATCGGCCAAGTGAAACCGACAATAATCTGGTAATGGTCCAGACTTCTACGTGGAGCCATAAAATCTGCCAAAGTGTGATCCGAGGGGGGACACTACATTTCGGGAGTGTGGGCCCTAAGACAATGTAAAGAATCAGATTTTGCACGTGCAAGGATTCGAGTAGTGCGATGTCATCAACTCAAACTCGAAGCTAAGTATCAGCTACAACCTTTTGTTATCAAAGAAAATAGTAAAATGACCAATATTCAGTAACTTCATTTCAATAAAAATTATTCATTAAATAAAAATGAGCTCATAAAAATAATAATTGTACCAGAGAGTGAATAACAAAATACTATTTAAAAAGTGCTGGGTTGTGCAAGTAAATGTATATATATATAAAACACATATTAAAATGTTTAAAAAATATAAATAACTGTGTAGGTATTTTGGAGGACTTGTGAAAGGGAAATTTAACGTAATTTTGTCGCCACCTGGCGGAGAATAGATGTAATTAAATTTCATAAATAAACAGGGTAATGTCATATGGTAAACCATTTAACAAAGTATCATTATTTCAAATAACACTTTCCGCTACTAAAGTTCGCTTAAACGAATTCCTGCCCTTTCAAAGGTAAGTAAAACTTCACGTTTATATTTACGTTCTTGTATATCAAGATGGCGCCCGACCTTTGAAATTAAATACAATTATTGGCTAAGTGTAAAGTGTAAGGATATTATATTTTAAAAAGTAATATAACATTTGGCTTCTGGAACAGGGACACTAGGTAAAATTTGTTTTATGTGGGTAAGCCTACGGAGAGAGTGGAAAAGTTATTTGAAGTAATAGTTTTACATAATTTTAAATACGTAAACATAACCTAACTTCCACGAGGTTATGTTATAAGGTTGTATGCATGCGGGTAATATTAAAATAAGCAAAATGAATACCGATAAAGGTGATAATGTAGATGAAACAGTTGCGAGTGAGATGGACGTTAAATTGAACCCAAGTAGTCAGATCAGTGAAACCAGAGACACTGAATTAAATCCAGTTCCATTAAACCCCATCTCAACTCAAGACGTAAATAAACCAGATGATACAGCTGCAATGATGCAGTTACTATTAAGCGAAATTAAAGGAATTAATAATAAATTCGATGAACAAAGTAACAAATTTGATGTAAAGTTTGACGAATTAAAGACCGAAATTAAAAGACGTAACGATAATCTAGATAAACAATGTGACAAAGTAATTAAAAAGTTGGATGAGAAGTTAATCCAAATAGAGAATCAGAAGGTGAGTAACAGTGATAATTTGAATAATGAGTTTACAGGTAGTAAGAATGATATGATGTTAGAAAATGATAATGAGAATATTGGGAGTGATAATGAGATGTTTGTGTGTGTTGAGTCAGAGAGAAAGTGTAGAGAAATTACATTTGTAAAAGAGATGCAGGGGGTAGAATTTTCCTTTGATGTTGCAGTAGGGGGTGAAGTCAAGTCTTCACGTATTTTTAATAAGGACGAGAGTTCCTTAGATTTATATTTGGGAGACGAAAGGTCTACAAATAGAGTTCCTTGGTGTTTTAGTGTACCTCATAGGTGGTGCAGTAATTATGAGTTAGTGACCCCTGCATATTTGGAGAGAGAGAGTGTAATTTGGTGTTATGGTGAGAAATATATTGAGAGAGAGAATAAGAGAGTAATAGAGATTTTTAAAGTAAATAGAAAGTATAGAGAACTTGTAGAAAGGTTAGGAGTAGAGCTGGTGGATGATTATAATGAATACTTACCTTGTAGTAAAATTGAGATAACAATAATAATAGATGGTGAGAATAATGGTATCAAGCACTTACCTTGGGAAGTAACAGGTGTAGTAGTAGAAAATTATGATGATAATTCTGATGACAATATGACTAACCTGATCAGGACATATGATACTGAGGTAGACAGAACCATACCCGATCGTGACTTGATATATAATAAACCGATTGAGATTGTGAATGAATATAAAACGTTGGATGAATATTATAATGAGTATAATAATATAATTTATTTACTAAACAATAAGATAAATAGACCTAAGATTAGAATGTTATTCAATGATGGAGGATAGATTGTTTTATTGTGTAATGAACATTTAATATATGTGAAAAGTGATTTTGAAATGACTGCTATGGACTGATTTTGATTAATGATAAAATAAGAAGATGGATTGTATATTTTTATGTGTTAATATCGATGTATTTATGTATTTTGATGTTGTGTATTACAGGTAAATTTTATGTACACCAGGTATGTTTTAGTAATTGTTTTAATAATTAACAATTAACATGTTTTTGCTAAACAAGTGAAAGTAATAGTGAAAATTTTAAATAATTGAATAATAATTGAAAATTAATCACTCAATTAATGTGGTACAAAAGAAAGTTGTACTAAATTTATAATTGCAGTAGTAATGAAGTTAAATTATTAATTTGTAATGAAGAAAATTTCTAATGAATAATAATGTAATAAGTAAGAATATATATTTGAAGATTGAGATGTATTGTTATGAGTAGGTGAGAGATAAATTTTATAATGCAATTGTCAATGATCACAGAAATGTAAAGTGTTTAAGCAAGGGATAGTGCATGGGTGTATTAATAAATAGAGGCATGTGAGTTAGTTAATTAAAGTTAATGGGAGTTAGATAGATAAGAATTTTAAAGAAAATAATACAAAGAGAGTATTAGATATTTAGGGACACAGTAGTTAGTGATTATATGTAGAGGTGAGTAAAGTAAAGGTTAAACATATATTTGTTGCTGATGATATTTTGTAGAGGGGGTGAGGTGATAAGGAGTGGCCAACGTATAGCGTTGTGGCAGGTAATAGTGTAGTTTAAGGGAGTGTTTGCCAATATTTTGGAAGGGCAAAAAATTATGAATGTGTATAGCCAAGTAGGGAACACCCATCCCTGTACAAAGACGAGCGGTGCCATAGGATTTATCGTCAAAATGAAATTAGTGAAAGGTGTTTATAATTGAGAAATTGGTGTCATGATAGGTAAATTTGGTTGTTAGTTAGAAGTAAGGTGAGTAAGATTATAAATGGTAGTGCCTATATAATAAGTCAAAGCATAGTGAATACAGGAGCCATCCAGACTAAACAATGATTAAAATGTGAAGGTTAGATAGAAAATTCAGAGCAGAGAGGTAATAGGAAATGAAATAATAATAATAATGTAATATGAATATTAATAATAAATTTCAAATTGTGAAGAATTAAATGATAAGTAAATGATAAATAATTGATGGCTAATGAATGAAAGTTTAGAATTATTAATTAATGAATTGAAATTGTATTTTTTTTATTTAAATACAAACTTAAAGATGTAGGATGTGTAAATTCTTAAATGTGAATTGGTTATTTCAATGTATTAACCGTATTAATGTATCAATGTTAATTATGAATGTATTATTATGTAATATGTATTATGTATTAGCATAGGAATTTGAACATGATGTATAGGAAATAGTGTGTGTGTGGAGGAGAAAGAGGGGTAAATATTATTAACAGCGCCAGTTTAATTAACTGTTAATAATAATAATATTAATTTTAATAATAATAAGATTTTATTTTTTTTTATAAAATGTTTTTCTCCCTATTTGAGTAATTAATTTAAAGGGAGATTTTGGTAATTATATCCATAAATTTGGGATTTATATATATTTATTATATCCATGTATTTCATTTAGATATTTGCTTCTTCTATAATTATATTAATTATGAAAACAGAAAGGGTTAATTATTATCGATGGGAATCGAAAAGATTTTTAAAATAAAGGATAGTCCATGAAGAGAATGGCACTTCTATATAATTCTTGTTGATTTGAAGCAAACCCAGTGCTTCTTAACGCAAACCAGCACATAGCTAAGGGGAAACAGATCAGTTAGGGATATAGTAATATACCAAGCCACTATTTTGATATTTTTTATTTATTGTTTCAGTGTTTGGTGATGTTGTGACGGCGGTCCTGAGCTGGCCAGCGCGTCAGAGCAGGAGCATTACGCGCCTGATTGGCCTTATGGTGTTGGGATCTCGAAGGAGAAGTCCAGTAAGGTCATGCAGGTACTGTCATCATCATCGGACCACGGGTGAGTTATTGTATTTCTTTTCAACTGAAATTTAAAGGGGGTTGTGGCGAAATATCCTGGCTGATCCCTTTAGGAAGTACGAATGTGTCAATGAAAGTTTTTATGCTTCGGCATAAAATCTTTCATTGAGGGGGTTTTGTGACGGTACAATTCTGGTACGATAATAATTTTGTAAACCTATGGTCCTAAAAACCATAATTATTGTATTTTTATTCTCTAACCATTTATTTTGTAATAATAATAATTTTATTTCATAATCCCTATAAAGTTTTGGTGAATAAACTATAGAATATTTTAAACAACGCACTTTGGAGTTAACAGGATTTCGGTCGAATTCGCGGAAAGCTACAAATGTCGCAAAAACTGTTTGTCACAGATAAGCAGTAAACAACCAAGCCCACGATTATGTCAGACGCAAGGAATGCAAGATGCATTGTATGCGACTGGGCTGGGCTGCGGAACAATGAGCCAGTGACGTAGTTTTGCCCCACCTCCACGATGTTTAACAAAGAAACTGTGTCATTTTCGCCTGGACTGTGAATTGGGCCAGTCGGCTATTCACGGCCGGCGTATTCACTAAGTGTGTTTATGTAAATTTTACACCACCAAAAGTGGGTTAATAACTGTTAATAAAATAATAATAATGTTGGTACTGTAACTAAACTTGAGTGGGTGTCATCGGCCAAGTGAAACCGACAATAATCTGGTAATGGTCCAGACTTCTACGTGCAGCCATAAAATCTGCCAAAGTGTGATCCGAGGGGGGACACTACATTTCGGGAGTGTGGGCCCTAAGACAATGTAAAGAATCAGATTTTGCACGTGCAAGGATTCGAGTAGTGCGATGTCATCAACTCAAACTCGAAGCTAAGTATCAGCTACAACCTTTTGTTATCAAAGAAAATAGTAAAATGACCAATATTCAGTAACTTCATTTCAATAAAAATTATTCATTAAATAAAAATGAGCTCATAAAAATAATAATTGTACCAGAGAGTGAATAACAAAATACTATTTAAAAAGTGCTGGGTTGTGCAAGTAAATGTATATATATAAAACACATATTAAAATGTTTAAAAAATATAAATAACTGTGTAGGTATTTTGGAGGGCTTGTGAAAGGGAAATTTAACGTAATTTTGTCGCCACCTGGCGGAGAATAGATGTAATTAAATTTCATAAATAAACAGGGTAATGTCATATGGTAAACCATTTAACAAAGTATCATTATTTCAAATAACACTTTCCGCTACTAAAGTTCGCTTAAACGAATTCCTGCCCTTTCAAAGGTAAGTAAAACTTCACGTTTATATTTACGTTCTTGTATATCAAGATGGCGCCCGACCTTTGAAATTAAATACAATTATTGGCTAAGTGTAAAGTGTAAGGATATTATATTTTAAAAAGTAATATAAAATTTGGCTTCTGGAACAGGGACACTAGGTAAAATTTGTTTTATGTGGGTAAGCCTACAGAGAGAGCGGAAAAGTTATTTGAAGTAATAGTTTTACATAATTTTAAATACGTAAACATAACCTAACTTCCACGAGGTTATGTTATAAGGTTGTATGCATGCGGGTAATATTAAAATAAGCAAAATGAATACCGATAAAGGTGATAATGTAGATGAAACAGTTGCGAGTGAGATGGACGTTAAATTGAACCCAAGTAGTCAGATCAGTGAAACCAGAGACACTGAATTAAATCCAGTTCCATTAAACCCCATCTCAACTCAAGACGTAAATAAACCAGATGATACAGCTGCAATGATGCAGTTACTATTAAGCGAAATTAAAGGAATTAATAATAAATTCGATGAACAAAGTAACAAATTTGATGTAAAGTTTGACGAATTAAAGACCGAAATTAAAAGACGTAACGATAATCTAGATAAACAATGTGACAAAGTAATTAAAAAGTTGGATGAGAAGTTAATCCAAATAGAGAATCAGAAGGTGAGTAACAGTGATAATTTGAATAATGAGTTTACAGGTAGTAAGAATGATATGATGTTAGAAAATGATAATGAGAATATTGGGAGTGATAATGAGATGTTTGTGTGTGTTGAGTCAGAGAGAAAGTGTAGAGAAATTACATTTGTAAAAGAGATGCAGGGGGTAGAATTTTCCTTTGATGTTGCAGTAGGGGGTGAAGTCAAGTCTTCACGTATTTTTAATAAGGACGAGAGTTCCTTAGATTTATATTTGGGAGACGAAAGGTCTACAAATAGAGTTCCTTGGTGTTTTAGTGTACCTCATAGGTGGTGCAGTAATTATGAGTTAGTGACCCTTGCATATTTGGAGAGAGAGAGTGTAATTTGGTGTTATGGTGAGAAATATATTGAGAGAGAGAATAAGAGAGTAATAGAGATTTTTAAAGTAAATAGAAAGTATAGAGAACTTGTAGAAAGGTTAGGAGTAGAGCTGGTGGATGATTATAATGAATACTTACCTTGTAGTAAAATTGAGATAACAATAATAATAGATGGTGAGAATAATGGTATCAAGCACTTACCTTGGGAAGTAACAGGTGTAGTAGTAGAAAATTATGATGATAATTCTGATGACAATATGACTAACCTGATCAGGACATATGATACTGAGGTAGACAGAACCATACCCGATCGTGACTTGATATATAATAAACCGATTGAGATTGTGAATGAATATAAAACGTTGGATGAATATTATAATGAGTATAATAATATAATTTATTTACTAAACAATAAGATAAATAGACCTAAGATTAGAATGTTATTCAATGATGGAGGATAGATTGTTTTATTGTGTAATGAACATTTAATATATGTGAAAAGTGATTTTGAAATGGACTGCTATGGACTGATTTTGATTAATGATAAAATAAGAAGATGGATTGTATATTTTTATGTGTTAATATCAATGTATTTATGTATTTTGATGTTGTGTATTACAGGTAAATTGTATGTACACCAGGTATGTTTTAGTAATTGTTTTAATAATTAACAATTAACATGTTTTTGCTAAACAAGTGAAAGTAATAGTGAAAAATTTAAATAATTGAATAATAATTGGAAATTAATCACTCAATTAATGTGGTACAAAAGAAAGTTGTACTAAATTTATAATTGCAGTAGTAATGAAGTTAAATTATTAATTTGTAATGAAGAAAATTTCTAATGAATAATAATGTAATAAGTAAGAATATATATTTGAAGATTGAGATGTATTGTTATGAGTAGGTGAGAGATAAATTTTATAAAGCAATTGTCAATGATCACAGAAATGTAAAGTGTTTAAGCAAGGGATAGTGCATGGGTGTATTAATAAATAGAGGCATGTGAGTTAGTTAATTAAAGTTAATGGGAGTTAGATAGATAAGAATTTTAAAGAAAATAATACAAAGAGAGTATTAGATATTTAGGGACACAGTAGTTAGTGATTATATGTAGAGGTGAGTAAAGTAAAGGTTAAACATATATTTGTTGCTGATGATATTTTGTAGAGGGGGTGAGGTGATAAGGAGTGGCCAACGTATAGCGTTGTGGCAGGTAATAGTGTAGTTTAAGGGAGTGTTTGCCAATATTTTGGAAGGGCAAAAAATTATGAATGTATATAGCCAGGTAGGGAACACCCATCCCTGTACAAAGACGAGCGGTGCCATAGGATTTATCGTCAAAATGAAATTAGTGAAAGGTGTTTATAATTGAGAAATTGGTGTCATGATAGGTAAATTTGGTTGTTAGTTAGAAGTAAGGTGAGTAAGATTATAAATGGTAGTGCCTATATAATAAGTCAAAGCATAGTGAATACAGGAGCCATCCAGACTAAACAATGATTAAAATGTGAAGGTTAGATAGAAAATTCAGAGCAGAGAGGTAATAGGAAATGAAATAATAATAATAATGTAATATGAATATTAATAATAAATTTCAAATTGTGAAGAATTAAATGATAAGTAAATGATAAATAATTGATGGCTAATGAATGAAAGTTTAGAATTATTAATTAATGAATTGAAATTGTATTTTTTTTATTTAAATACAAACTTAAAGATGTAGGATGTGTAAATTCTTAAATGTGAATTGGTTATTTCAATGTATTAACCGTATTAATGTATCAATGTTAATTATGAATGTATTATTATGTATTATGTATTAGCATAGGAATTTGAACATGATGTATAGGAAATAGTGTGTGTGTGGAGGAGAAAGAGGGGTAAATATTATTAACAGCGCCAGTTTAATTAACTGTTAATAATAATAATATTAATTTTAATAATAATAAGATTTTATTTTTTTTTATAAAATGTTTTTCTCCCTATTTGAGTAATTAATTTAAAGGGAGATTTTGGTAATTATATCCATAAATTTGGGATTTATATATATTTATTATATCCATGTATTTCATTTAGATATTTGCTTCTTCTATAATTATATTAATTATGAAAACAGAAAGGGTTAATTATTATCGATGGGAATCGAAAAGATTTTTAAAATAAAGGATAGTCCATGAAGAGAATGGCACTTCTATATAATTCTTGTTGATTTGAAGCAAACCCAGTGCTTCTTAACGCAAACCAGCACATAGCTAAGGGGAAACAGATCAGTTAGGGATATAGTAATATACCAAGCCACTATTTTGATATTTTTTATTTATTGTTTCAGTGTTTGGTGATGTTGTGATGGCGGTCCTGAGCTGGCCAGCGCGTCAGAGCAGGAGCATTACGCGCCTGATTGGCCTTATGGTGTTGGGATCTCGAAGGAGAAGTCCAGTAAGGTCATGCAGGTACTGTCATCATCATCGGACCACGGGTGAGTTATTGTATTTCTTTTCATATGAATTGTAAGGGGGTTGTGGCGAAATATCCTGGCTGATCCCTTTAGGAAGTACGAATGTGTCAATGAAAGTTTTTATGCTTCGGCATAAAATCTTTCATTGAGGGGGTTTTGTGACGGTACAATTCTGGTACGATAATAATTTTGTAAACCTATGGTCCTAAAAACCATAATTATTGTATTTTTATTCTCTAACCATTTATTTTGTAATAATAATAAATTTATTTCATAATCCCTATAAAGTTTTGGTGAATAAACTATAGAATATTTTAAACAACGCACTTTGGAGTTAACAGGATTTCGGTCGAATTCGCTGGAAAGCTACAAATGTCGCAAAAACTGTTTGTCACAGATAAGCAGTAAACAACCAAGCCCACGATTATGTCAGATGCAAGGAATGCAAGATGCATTGTATGCGACTGGGCTGGGCTGCAGAACAATGAGCCAGTGACGTAGTTTTGCCCCACCTCCACGATGTTTAACAAAGAAACTGTGTCATTTTCGCCTGGACTGTGAATTGGGCCAGTCGGCTATTCACGGCCGGCGTATTCACTAAGTGTGTTTATGTAAATTTTACACCACCAAAAGTGGGTTAATAACTGTTAATAAAATAATAATAATGTTGGTACTGTAACTAAACTTGAGTGGGTGTCATCGGCCAAGTGAAACCGACAATAATCTGGTAATGGTCCAGACTTCTACGTGCAGCCATAAAATCTGCCAAAGTGTGATCCGAGGGGGGACACTACATTTCGGGAGTGTGGGCCCTAAGACAATGTAAAGAATCAGATTTTGCACGTGCAAGGATTCGAGTAGTGCGATGTCATCAACTCAAACTCGAAGCTAAGTATCAGCTACAACCTTTTGTTATCAAAGAAAATAGTAAAATGACCAATATTCAGTAACTTCATTTCAATAAAAATTATTCATTAAATAAAAATGAGCTCATAAAAATAATAATTGTACCAGAGAGTGAATAACAAAATACTATTTAAAAAGTGCTGGGTTGTGCAAGTAAATGTATATATATAAAACACATATTAAAATGTTTAAAAAATATAAATAACTGTGTAGGTATTTTGGAGGGCTTGTGAAAGGGAAATTGAACGTAATTTTGTCGCCACCTGGCGGAGAATAGATGTAATTAAATTTCATAAATAAACAGGGTAATGTCATATGGTAAACCATTTAACAAAGTATCATTATTTCAAATAACACTTTCCGCTACTAAAGTTCGCTTAAACGAATTCCTGCCCTTTCAAAGGTAAGTAAAACTTCACGTTTATATTTACGTTCTTGTATATCAAGATGGCGCCCGACCTTTGAAATTAAATACAATTATTGGCTAAGTGTAAAGTGTAAGGATATTATATTTTAAAAAGTAATATAACATTTGGCTTCTGGAACAGGGACACTAGGTAAAATTTGTTTTATGTGGGTAAGCCTACGGAGAGAGCGGAAAAGTTATTTGAAGTAATAGTTTTACATAATTTTAAATACGTAAACATAACCTAACTTCCACGAGGTTATGTTATAAGGTTGTATGCATGCGGGTAATATTAAAATAAGCAAAATGAATACCGATAAAGGTGATAATGTAGATGAAACAGTTGCGAGTGAGATGGACGTTAAATTGAACCCAAGTAGTCAGATCAGTGAAACCAGAGACACTGAATTAAATCCAGTTCCATTAAACCCCATCTCAACTCAAGACGTAAATAAACCAGATGATACAGCTGCAATGATGCAGTTACTATTAAGCGAAATTAAAGGAATTAATAATAAATTCGATGAACAAAGTAACAAATTTGATGTAAAGTTTGACGAATTAAAGACCGAAATTAAAAGACGTAACGATAATCTAGATAAACAATGTGACAAAGTAATTAAAAAGTTGGATGAGAAGTTAATCCAAATAGAGAATCAGAAGGTGAGTAACAGTGATAATTTGAATAATGAGTTTACAGGTAGTAAGAATGATATGATGTTAGAAAATGATAATGAGAATATTGGGAGTGATAATGAGATGTTTGTGTGTGTTGAGTCAGAGAGAAAGTGTAGAGAAATTACATTTGTAAAAGAGATGCAGGGGGTAGAATTTTCCTTTGATGTTGCAGTAGGGGGTGAAGTCAAGTCTTCACGTATTTTTAATAAGGACGAGAGTTCCTTAGATTTATATTTGGGAGACGAAAGGTCTACAAATAGAGTTCCTTGGTGTTTTAGTGTACCTCATAGGTGGTGCAGTAATTATGAGTTAGTGACCCTTGCATATTTGGAGAGAGAGAGTGTAATTTGGTGTTATGGTGAGAAATATATTGAGAGAGAGAATAAGAGAGTAATAGAGATTTTTAAAGTAAATAGAAAGTATAGAGAACTTGTAGAAAGGTTAGGAGTAGAGATGGTGGATGATTATAATGAATACTTACCTTGTAGTAAAATTGAGATAACAATAATAATAGATGGTGAGAATAATGGTATCAAGCACTTACCTTGGGAAGTAACAGGTGTAGTAGTAGAAAATTATGATGATAATTCTGATGACAATATGACTAACCTGATCAGGACATATGATACTGAGGTAGACAGAACCATACCCGATCGTGACTTGATATATAATAAACCGATTGAGATTGTGAATGAATATAAAACGTTGGATGAATATTATAATGAGTATAATAATATAATTTATTTACTAAACAATAAGATAAATAGACCTAAGATTAGAATGTTATTCAATGATGGAGGATAGATTGTTTTATTGTGTAATGAACATTTAATATATGTGAAAAGTGATTTTGAAATGGACTGCTATGGACTGATTTTGATTAATGATAAAATAAGAAGATGGATTGTATATTTTTATGTGTTAATATCAATGTATTTATGTATTTTGATGTTGTGTATTACAGGTAAATTGTATGTACACCAGGTATGTTTTAGTAATTGTTTTAATAATTAACAATTAACATGTTTTTGCTAAACAAGTGAAAGTAATAGTGAAAAATTTAAATAATTGAATAATAATTGGAAATTAATCACTCAATTAATGTGGTACAAAAGAAAGTTGTACTAAATTTATAATTGCAGTAGTAATGAAGTTAAATTATTAATTTGTAATGAAGAAAATTTCTAATGAATAATAATGTAATAAGTAAGAATATATATTTGAAGATTGAGATGTATTGTTATGAGTAGGTGAGAGATAAATTTTATAAAGCAATTGTCAATGATCACAGAAATGTGAAGTGTTTAAGCAAGGGATAGTGCATGGGTGTATTAATAAATAGAGGCATGTGAGTTAGTTAATTAAAGTTAATGGGAGTTAGATAGATAAGAATTTTAAAGAAAATAATACAAAGAGAGTATTAGATATTTAGGGACACAGTAGTTAGTGATTATATGTAGAGGTGAGTAAAGTAAAGGTTAAACATATATTTGTTGCTGATGATATTTTGTAGAGGGGGTGAGGTGATAAGGAGTGGCCAACGTATAGCGTTGTGGCAGGTAATAGTGTAGTTTAAGGGAGTGTTTGCCAATATTTTGGAAGGGCAAAAAATTATGAATGTATATAGCCAGGTAGGGAACACCCATCCCTGTACAAAGACGAGCGGTGCCATAGGATTTATCGTCAAAATGAAATTAGTGAAAGGTGTTTATAATTGAGAAATTGGTGTCATGATAGGTAAATTTGGTTGTTAGTTAGAAGTAAGGTGAGTAAGATTATAAATGGTAGTGCCTATATAATAAGTCAAAGCATAGTGAATACAGGAGCCATCCAGACTAAACAATGATTAAAATGTGAAGGTTAGATAGAAAATTCAGAGCAGAGAGGTAATAGGAAATGAAATAATAATAATAATAATGTAATATGAATATTAATAATAAATTTCAAATTGTGAAGAATTAAATGATAAGTAAATGATAAATAATTGATGGCTAATGAATGAAAGTTTAGAATTATTAATTAATGAATTGAAATTGTATTTTTTTATTTAAATACAAACTTAAAGATGTAGGATGTGTAAATTCTTAAATGTGAATTGGTTATTTCAATGTATTAACCGTATTAATGTATCAATGTTAATTATGAATGTATTATTATGTAATATGTATTATGTATTAGCATAGGAATTTGAACATGACGTATAGGAAATAGTGTGTGTGTGGAGGAGAAAGAGGGGTAAATATTATTAACAGCGCCAGTTTAATTAACTGTTAATAATAATAATATTAATTTTAATAATAATAAGATTTTATTTATTTTTTTTAAATGTTTTTCTCCCTATTTGAGTAATTAATTTAAAGGGAGATTTTGGTAATTATATCCATAAATTTGGGATTTATATATATTGTAACGGTACATAACCCGGTCCCAATAAAGTAAATCATGAGAATAAAAGTCAGAAATGGGTAAAACTAAAGCTCGCTCAAAATTTAATTATATCACTCAACATAATAAACAATTCGGGTGGTATATAGTGTGAAGTGAGTTCTAGTGTACCCATTGAGGTGAAAACCCAAAGTGAAATTAATGTATTACTAAACTGTGCTGTATGTTTTGGATAGGATAAAACTATGGAAGTAGTATGTAATAATACTAATTGATTTTTGTTATTTTATTTATTTATTGTAATTTATATTGTATGAACCACAATTTGTTATACCCAAGTTAATATTATATTGTTTCAAATAATTGTGTTAGATTGTAAGAAAACCCAGGGTTAATTTTAAAAGACATAAAAATTTTTAACTACCAAAGATAATATAAAATTAAAATAATCCTATGAAGGAAATGGCAACCGGAAGTGTACCGGGTATGAACACTATTCGAGACTAAATAAATAATATATAAATTTATTTAATGATAATAAAATGATAAAATATTTATATACAATGTCATAAAAAAATTAACCAAAACATATTATGTAAATTAAATTAGTAAAGAAACCGGAATGGAAGGGAATTATTTTTCCATAAATAAAATATAAATTTATAATAATCACAAACTGCCTACATAATAAAAATACTATGTGTTACTAAGAGTGATGAAAAATAACAAGTATTGTTAATAAGATATAAAAAATTTTGAACTAAACCGGAGAGTTGAAGAAACGATGCGACAAAAATTATAAAAAATAACCTTTTTTTGGACGTTGGAGGAGGCGAAATTCACGCAAGAGTAATAAACAATGTGAATACTAACTAATTATACCTGAGGAATCCAAATTAAATGGTGATATACATTAAAAACCAGTGGATGAAAACATTCTGAGGATCCAATATAGTTCGGCCTACTTCCAGTAGACAATTAGAAAATACTCCAAACGAAAAGGAAATAATAACGCAAGACGTACCTCATCACAAAATAAAACTTCAATCCAGTAAGGACAACACGGAGCGAGGTAATATAAACATTATTTCGTAATAAGTCCAGAAGAAAACTCGTTTTTTAACAGTGAAATAGAACTAAAAATATTCATTTTATCATATGTTTCTTTCAAAGTAAACAAATACATGCTGCTCTCTTACGGCAATTCCGGAAACTACGTAATATTTGAAAAATAAACAAAATTATTTATTAATTTTTTGATATTTGTAAAGCGTAGCAATTATCCATTTCTGACACTCTCATAACACAAAGAATTCACCCTGAACCCTGGGGAATTATTAAGAATTATGTAATAACTGATGTTTTTTATTATAGCGTAATATTGGGTAAATAACAACATATATGTTTTGTTCCTTAGACAGATCTATGTTTACTCGGTAAAGTCGAGATGATGTTTTTTTTCAAATAAGATTAATTGTGATGCCTATATTTTGGTGGCAGGAGACAAAAGTCAATAATCAATAAAGCAATATTATTGAAAATTAATATTGAATTATAACGTGTTATAATTTATTGTAGTGGGTAGTTAATGAAAATTTCAGCACAACATACAGAAAAAATCGTCACAACTGAGGGGCAATAATGATACTTACTCTCTCTTCTGCATAAGGCTGAACAAATTACCTCCTGGACCCGAAATCACACACTTTCGATTTCTTTTAGATTGAGTAAAACAAGATAAACAAAATCCTTTATTTATACCTTTTAAAACGTCAGTTAGTATAATTCAAAAGTGACGCATACTGCGTGAGGCATATAATAACACTTCCATTACACCTCACGAAAAAATAAGCAGGACGTTACAAATGGCGAACCCAACATTTGGGGCTTGACTAAAGGTGTACGTTTCGCTAACACCTGCCTCTCGCAGAAACCGCACGTTACAGAATTGGCGTTCAACGTGGGGCTGAATTAACGAAACCCGTAATTGCAAAACACTAGTAAGTGGTGAATGCCTCATTAAAGCGGTACGTTACAGAATTGGCGCTCAACGTAAAAGGGCGGTAATTAGAAAAGAATTTTGATATTTAATAAAAAATATATATCAAAAAATCTAATTATCTTTGGCAGTTACGAGAAAACAAGAAATGCGATAAAGAGCTATGATACCACAGGAAACGAAAATGTCCGAAAAAAGAGACGATTGAGTTACGCGGAATGGATGACGATGCTATTTAAGAAATTCAGCAAAGAGATGGGATACATAGAAAAGAATACCAATGACCATGAAAGAGCGCAAATGAGTCGCGCGAATGCGTTGGGAACACCAGACGACAAAATGACATTGAGAGAGATTTATGATGAATTGTGGGAGTTAGATGCCAGGTGTAATAAAGAAAAGACTATTGGGACGACTAACGAAAAAGATGATAACAAGGTGGAAAGGATGACTGAAGAAGATTGGGAAAGATGGGACGATAATGAAGAACAAATGAAAACCGAAAGAATAGGAGTATACGCCCAGGTGACAGAACAATATACTCAGGAAGATTATGAACAATGGAAACGAGAAATAAGACCACCTGAAAACCCAATACAAACAGAAAACACAGAATTAAGGGAATGGATCAGGGTGATGTTTGAACTATCCCGAGAAGATACGTGTCACTGGAGGAAGAAACATAATCAAACAGAAGAAAAGGAGATTGAAGAAGGTGGACAGGAACAAGAAATAGAGTTAGTCACGGACAGTGAAATGGACCAACAGACAGGTGATACAGAAGAAACCGAAGTAGTTATGGATACGGAAAAGGAAATAGTGGAAGAGGATGCCCAAGGGGACCAACCAGATAAATCCACCCAAAAAGAAGATATGAGCATGCAGGAGATGTTGAGAATTATTATGGAAAGCAATAAACAAACAAATGATAAAATAGACGAAAAATTTAGGAAACTTTGAAGGAACAGAATAAACAACTAAATGAAAAAATAGAAACTATTCATGGAAATATCAAACAAACCATGAATGAACAATACCATGAACTGAAGGAAACTGTTAAAGGACAAAGAGAAGAGATGAATGCAAAATTTGAAGAGAATAATAAGAATTTAAAACAATTTGAGTGTAAAATGGAGAATTTCAATAAGGAGATATGGGAAACTTTCGGAGAGAAGTTTGAAAATGTTAATACGCGTATCCAAAAAGCAGATACATACCAAGAGGAGACAAATAAACAAATGGACCATAGTTCCAATAATTGGATGAAACATTGGACAGCACTTCAGAAGGTATTAAAGTAAGTCCGAATACAGAAGAGAGTAGGAAGGAAATAGAAATTACAGAATACCAAGGTGTAATGCCATCTGAAAATAAAAATAGCCACAACAAAAAGGATATTCAAACCGTGGAAAAGAAGACCAAGGAAATAATAAAAACAAGTAGAAAGAAAATAATAAATACCAAGGAAGAATGGGAGATGATTACAGGTGGATTAATTAATGTATTCAACCTTCCAATTAACGAACAAAGGGAGTTAATTAAGTTTACATCCCAGTTAAATGTGTCGATGATTGAAGTGCATCAGAAGATATTAGTCAGATTATCAAGATGGAAGACAACATGCAAATATTGGGCAAATAATTCAGAGGTAAAAGGGAATGAAATGAGATTAAAAATGAGCAACTATGTTATGATAGAGGAGGTACAATACTTGTTAGTTAAAAAGGAACGAATTATAACGGAAGACCGGTACTTAAGTGAAAGTTTTATAGCAGCAAAGTGGGAGAGCCGGATGGTAAGAAGATTATCAAGGAGACAATTAATTACGAACACCCCAGCAATCCGAGAACATGGAGTACCTGAAATAATGGACCACGGTTAAACAGACTCCAAACAAACCAGAAAAAAGGGACGGATTTTATGGATACAGGACCAAGCAACCCATTGTAAATATAAAACCCAAAAGTCAAAAAGGCACGTAAGGACAACTTACTCAAGGTATTTCGAACAATAATTTAAAATGAAGAAACTAATAAAACCCAAAATTCAAAAAAACATGTAAGGACAACTTACTCAAGTTATTTTGAAACCATATAATTTAAAGTGAAGAGACTAAAAGAGAACAGATGATTAAATAATATTTATAAAGAACTGATTTAAAATGGACTAATAGGAAAAATAATATTTTGATGGTAACAAAAGAAGAATAAATAAATAAACAATTAATGGTAATGTGCTCAGATAAGAAGGTACAATAAGAAGAATAACGAATAATTTAATGACTCCAATGAAACTGAAGGAGGATGATAATTAATACAATAATTAGAATTTCTCGGAATTGAAGATTATATAAGAAGCAATGATACGGAGAAATATGTCACAAGAAGTAAAGTCAAAAGAATTTTAACATAAGGCCTATCAATAATGTTATATGCTATTAATTAATGGAAAAGAAGAAGGAATCAAGGAGAAGAAGAAAAAATATATAAATAAATACAAACAGCTACAGTATGAAGAATTCCAAAAGTGTTTGGTACTAGTCGCTAATTGACTACTACTTATAATTTTTTTTATTTTTATTGTATTGACCGTAGAAATGTTCCGGCAATAATTTTTATGAGCAGGGATGATGTTCCCCTGGTCTCAGAAGGTGTAAGGATGGACAGCGGTGTATGGACCCAGAGTGGCCACCCGACTGGAACCACCGCACAAGATAGGGAAAAGTGTTAGGGAAATTGAATATTTAAGGGATAATAATTATAGAATAGCTGTAAAGAGAGATATTAGATTCCAGAAGTATAAATGAAGAAAATAGAAGGAAGATAGCAGACCGATGCTTAATTGATAAAGCGAGTATATAAAAGTAAATAGAAATGAGTGTTAAAACAAGTTTAATGATTAGTGTGACCAGTCCTTATCAAATAAAATGTGGAAGTACCACTAACCCCGAGAATTAATTGATGAATTTGCCTCGAAGAGAGAGAGAGTAAAGTAAGAAAACAGCAATTACCACAAGTCTGAATTACCAGAGAGTATAACCAGTTTGAAATGAAACACTATGATGAAGAATAAAACCAAGACCATTAGGAGACTTGAACAAATCAACAATTTATTTCTATCAACGAGTTGAACTAAAATAAATTTGTTCTAGTGGGGGGGCTTTATGTAACGGTACATAACCCGGTCCCAATAAAGTAAATCATGAGAATAAAAGTCAGAAATGGGTAAAACTAAAGCTCGCTCAAAATTTAATTATATCACTCAACATAATAAACAATTCGAGTGGTATATAGTGCGAAGTGAGTTCTAGTGTACCCATTGAGGTGAAAAACCAAAGTGAAATTAATGTATTACTAAACTGTGCTGTATGTTTTGGATAGGATAAAACTATGGAAGTAGTATGTAATAATACTAATTGATTTTTGTTATTTTATTTATTTATTGTAATTTATATTGTATGAACCACAATTTGTTATACCCAAGTTAATATTATATTGTTTCAAATAATTGTGTTAGATTGTAAAAAAACCCAGGGTTAATTTTAAAAGACATAAAAATTTTTAACTACCAAAGATAATATAAAATTAAAATAATCCTATGAAGGAAATGGCAACCGGAAGTATACCGGGTATGAACACTATTCGAGACTAAATAAATAATATATAAATTTATTTAATGATAATAAAATGATAAAATATTTATATACAATGTCATAAAAAAATTAACCAAAACATATTATGTAAATTAAATTAGTAAAGAAACCGGAATGGAAGGGAATTATTTTTCCATAAATAAAATATAAATTTATAATAATCACAAACTGCCTACATAATAAAAATACTATGTGTTACTAAGAGTGATGAAAAATAACAAGTATTGTTAATAAGATATAAAAAATTTTGAACTAAACCGGAGAGTTGAAGAAACGATGCGACAAAAATTATAAAAAATAACCTTTTTTTGGACGTTGGAGGAGGCGAAATTCACGCAAGAGTAATAAACAATGTGAATACTAACTAATTATACCTGAGGAATCCAAATTAAATGGTGATATACATTAAAAACCAGTGGATGAAAACATTCTGAGGATCCAATATAGTTCGGCCTACTTCCAGTAGACAATTAGAAAATACTCCAAACGAAAAGGAAATAATAACGCAAGACGTACCTCATCACAGAATAAAACTTCAATCCAGTAAGGACAACACGGAGCGAGGTAATATAAACATTATTTCGTAATAAGTCCAGAAGAAAACTCGTTTTTTAACAGTGAAATAGAACAAAAAATATTCATTTTATCATATGTTTCTTTCAAAGTAAACAAATACATGCTGCTCTCTTACGGCAATTCCGGAAACTACGTAATATTTGAAAAATAAACAAAATTATTTATTAATTTTTTGATATTTGTAAAGCGTAGCAATTATCCATTTCTGACACTCTCATAACACAAAGAATTCACCCTGAACCCTGGGGAATTATTAAGAATTATGTAATAACTGATGTTTTTTATTATAGCGTAATATTGGGTAAATAACAACATATATGTTTTGTTCCTTAGACAGATCTATGTTTACTCGGTAAAGTCGAGATGATGTTTTTTTTCAAATAAGATTAATTGTGATACCTATATTTTGGTGGCAGGAGACAAAAGCCAATAATCAATAAAACAATATTATTGAAAATTAATATTGAATTATAACGTGTTATAATTTATTGTAGTGGGTAGTTAATGAAAATTTCAGCACAACATACAGAAAAAATCGTCACAACTGAGGGGCAATAATGATACTTACTCTCTCATCTGCATTAGGCTGAACAAATTACCTCCTGGACCCCAAATCACACACTTTCGATTTCTTTTAGATTGAGTAAAACAAGATAAACAAAATCCTTTATTTATACCTTTTAAAACGTCAGTTAGTATAATTCAAAAGTGACGCATACTGCGTGAGGCATATAATAACACTTTCGCAAGTGCACACCTCAAATTAAGCGGTACGTTACAATATTTATTATATCCATGTATTTCATTTAGATATTTGCTTCTTCTATAATTATATTAATTATGAAAACAGAAAGGGTTAATTATTATCGATGGGAATCGAAAAGATTTTTAAAATAAAGGATAGTACATGAAGAGAATGGCACTTCTATATAATTCTTGTTGATTTGAAGCAAACCCAGTGCTTCTTAACGCAAACCAGCACATAGCTAAGGGGAAACAGATCAGTTAGGGATATAGTAATATACCAAGCCACTATTTTGATATTTTTGATTTATTGTTTCAGTGTTTGGTGATGTTGTGACGGCGGTCCTGAGCTGGCCAGCGCGTCAGAGGAGGAGCGTTACGCGCCTGATTGGCCTTATGGTGTTGGGATCTCGAAGGAGAAGTCCAGTAAGGTCATGCAGGTACTGTCATCATCATCGGACCACGGGTGAGTTATTGTATTTCTTTTCATATGAATTGTAAGGGGGTTGTGGCGAAATATCCTGGCTGATCCCTTTAGGAAGTACGAATGTGTCAATGAAAGTTTTTATGCTTCGGCATAAAATCTTTCATTGAGGGGGTTTTGTGACGGTACAATTCTGGTACAATAATAATTTTGTAAACCTATGGTCCTAAAAACCATAATTATTGTATTTTTATTCTCTAACCATTTATTTTGTAATAATAATAATTTTATTTCATAATCCCTATAAAGTTTTGGTGAATAAACTATAGAATATTTTAAACAACGCACTTTGGAGTTAACAGGATTTCGGTCGAAATCGCTGGAAAGCTACAAATGTCGCAAAAACTGTTTGTCACAGATAAGCAGTAAACAACCAAACCCACGATTACGTCAGACGCAAGGAATGCAAGACGCATTGTATGCGACTGGGCTGGGCTGCGGAACAATGAGCCAGTGACGTAGTTTTGCCCCACCTCCGCGATGTTTATCAAAGAAACTGTGTCATTTTCGCCTGGACCGTGAATTGGGCCGGTCGGCTATTCACGGCCGGCGTATTCACTAAGTGTGTTTATGTAAATTTTACACCACCAAAAGTGGGTTAATAACTGTTAATAAAATAATAATAATGTTGGTACTGTAACTAAACTTGAGTGGGTGTCATCGGCCAAGTGAAACCGACAATAATCTGGTAATGGTCCAGACTTCTACGTGCAGCCATAAAATCTGCCAAAGTGTGATCCGAGGGGGGACACAACATTTCGGGAGTGTGGGCCCTAAGACAATGTAAAGAATCAGATTTTGCACGTGCAAGGATTCGAGTAGTGCGATGTCATCAACTCAAACTCGAAGCTAAGTATCAGCTACAACCTTTTGTTATCAAAGAAAATAATAAAATGACCAATATTCAGTAACTTCATTTCAATAAAAATTATTCATTAAATAAAAATGAGCTCATAAAAATAATAATTGTACCAGAGAGTGAATAACAAAATACTATTTAAAAAGTGCTGGGTTGTGCAAGTAAATGTATATATATAAAATACATATTAAAATGTTTAAAAAATATAAATAACTGTGTAGGTATTTTGGAGGGCTTGTGAAAGGGAAATTTAACGTAATTTTGTCGCCACCTGGCGGAGAATAGATGTAATTAAATTTCATAAATAAACAGGGTAATGTCATATGGTAAACCATTTAACAAAGTATCATTATTTCAAATAACACTTTCCGCTACTAAAGTTCGCTTAAACGAATTCCTGCCCTTTCAAAGGTAAGTAAAACTTCACGTTTATATTTACGTTCTTGTATATCAAGATGGCGCCCGACCTTTGAAATTAAATACAATTATTGGCAAAGTGTAAAGTGTAAGGATATTATATTTTAAAAAGTAATATAACATTTGGCTTCTGGAACAGGGACACTAGGTAAAATTTGTTTTATGTGGGTAAGCCTACGGAGAGAGTGGAAAAGTTATTTGAAGTAATAGTTTTACATAATTTTAAATACGTAAACATAACCTAACTTCCACGAGGTTATGTTATAAGGTTGTATGCATGCGGGTAATACTAAAATAAGCAAAATGAATACCGATAAAGGTGATAATGTAGATGAAACAGTTGCGAGTGAGATGGACGTTAAATTGAACCCAAGTAGTCAGATCAGTGAAACCAGAGACACTGAATTAAATCCAGTTCCATTAAACCCCATCTCAACTCAAGACGTAAATAAACCAGATGATACAGCTGCAATGATGCAGTTACTATTAAGCGAAATTAAAGGAATTAATAATAAATTCGATGAACAAAGTAACAAATTTGATGTAAAGTTTGACGAATTAAAGACCGAAATTAAAAGACGTAACGATAATCTAGATAAACAATGTGACAAAGTAATTAAAAAGTTGGATGAGAAGTTAATCCAAATAGAGAATCAGAAGGTGAGTAACAGTGATAATTTGAATAATGAGTTTACAGGTAGTAAGAATGATATGATGTTAGAAAATGATAATGAGAATATTGGGAGTGATAATGAGATGTTTGTGTGTGTTGAGTCAGAGAGAAAGTGTAGAGAAATTACATTTGTAAAAGAGATGCAGGTGGTAGAATTTTCCTTTGATGTTGCAGTAGGGGGTGAAGTCAAGTCTTCACGTATTTTTAATAAGGACGAGAGTTCCTTAGATTTATATTTGGGAGACGAAAGGTCTACAAATAGAGTTCCTTGGTGTTTTAGTGTACCTCATAGGTGGTGCAGTAATTATGAGTTAGTGACCCCTGCATATTTGGAGAGAGAGAGTGTAATTTGGTGTTATGGTGAGAAATATATTGAGAGAGAGAATAAGAGAGTAATAGAGATTTTTAAAGTAAATAGAAAGTATAGAGAACTTGTAGAAAGGTTAGGAGTAGAGATGGTGGATGATTATAATGAATACTTACCTTGTAGTAAAATTGAGATAACAATAATAATAGATGGTGAGAATAATGGTATCAAGCACTAACCTTGGGAAGTAACAGGTGTAGTAGTAGAAAATTATGATGATAATTCTGATGACAATATGACTAACCTGATCAGGACATATGATACTGAGGTAGACAGAACCATACCTGATCGTGACTTGATATATAATAAACCAATTGAGATTGTGAATGAATATAAAACATTGGATGAATATTATAATGAGTATAATAATATAATTTATTTACTAAACAATAAGATAAATAGACCTAAGATTAGAATGTTATTCAATGATGGAGGATAGATTGTTTTATTGTGTAATGAACATTTAATATATGTGAAAAGTGATTTTGAAATGGACTGCTATGGACTGATTTTGATTAATGATAAAATAAGAAGATGGATTGTATATATTTATGTGTTAATATCGATGTATTTATGTATTTTGATGTTGTGTATTACAGGTAAATTTTATGTACACCAGGTATGTTTTAGTAATTGTTTTAATAATTAACAATTAACATGTTTTTGCTAAACAAGTGAAAGTAATAGTGAAAATTTTAAATAATTGAATAATAATTCAAAATTAATCACTCAATTAATGTGGTACAAAAGAAAGTTGTACTAAATTTATAATTGCAGTAGTAATGAAGTTAAATTATTAAGTTGTAATGAAGAAAATTTCTAATGAATAATAATGTAATAAGTAAGAATATATATTTGAAGATTGAGATGTATTGTTATGAGTAGGTGAGAGATAAATTTTATAATGCAATTGTCAATGATCACAGAAATGTAAAGTGTTTAAGCAAGGGATAGTGCATGGGTGTATTAATAAATAGAGGCATGTGAGTTAGTTAATTAAAGTTAATGGGAGTTAGATAGATAAGAATTTTAAAGAAAATAATACAAAGAGAGTATTAGATATTTAGGGACACAGTAGTTAGTGATTATATGTAGAGGTGAGTAAAGTAAAGGTTAAACATATATTTGTTGCTGATGATATTTTGTAGAGGGGGTGAGGTGATAAGGAGTGGCCAACGTATAGCGTTGTGGCAGGTAATAGTGTAGTTTAAGGGAGTGTTTGCCAATATTTTGGAAGGGCAAAAAATTATGAATGTATATAGCCAGGTAGGGAACACCCATCCCTGTACAAAGACGAGCGGTGCCATAGGATTTATCGTCAAAATGAAATTAGTGAAAGGTGTTTATAATTGAGAAATTGGTGTCATGATAGGTAAATTTGGTTGTTAGTTAGAAGAAAGGTGAGTAAGATTATAAATGGTAGTGCCTATATAATAAGTCAAAGCATAGTGAATACAGGAGCCATCCAGACTAAACAATGATTAAAATGTGAAGGTTAGATAGAAAATTCAGAGCAGAGAGGTAATAGGAAATGAAATAATAATAATGTAATATGAATATTAATAATAAATTTCAAATTGTGAAGAATTAAATGATAAGTAAATGATAAATAATTGATGGCTAATGAATGAAAGTTTAGAATTATTAATTAATGAATTGAAATTGTATTTTTTTTATTTAAATACAAACTTAAAGATGTAGGATGTGTAAATTCTTAAATGTGAATTGGTTATTTCAATGTATTAACCGTATTAATGTATCAATGTTAATTATGAATGTATTATTATGTAATATGTATTATGTATTAGCATAGGAATTTGAACATGATGTATAGGAAATAGTGTGTGTGTGGAGGAGAAAGAGGGGTAAATATTATTAACAGCGCCAGTTTAATTAACTGTTAATAATAATAATATTAATTTTAATAATAATAAGATTTTTTTTTTTTTTTAAATGTTTTTCTCCCTATTTGAGTAATTAATTTAAAGGGAGATTTTGGTAATTATATCCATAAATTTGGGATTTATATATATTTATTATATCCATGTATTTCATTTAGATATTTGCTTCTTCTATAATTATATTAATTATGAAAACAGAAAGGGTTAATTATTATCGATGGGAATCGAAAAGATTTTTAAAATAAAGGATAGTCCATGAAGAGAATGGCACTTCTATATAATTCTTGTTGATTTGAAGCAAACCCATTGCTTCTTAACACAAACCAGCACATAGCTAAGGGGAAACAGATCAGTTAGGGATATAGTAATATACCAAGCCACTATTTTGATATTTTTGATTTATTGTTTCAGTGTTTGGTGATGTTGTGACGGCGGTCCTGAGCTGGCCAGCGCGTTTGAGCAGGAGCGTTACGCGCCTGATTGGCCTTATGGTGTTGGGATCTCGAAGGAGAAGTCCAGTAAGATCATGCAGGTACTGTCATCATCATCGGACCACGGGTGAGTTATTGTATTTCTTTTCAACTGAAATTTAAAGGGGGTTGTGGCGAAATATCCTGGCTGATCCCTTTAGGAAGTACGAATGTGTCAATGAAAGTTTTTATGCTTCGGCATAAAATCTTTCATTGAGGGGGTTTTGTGACGGTACAATTCTGGTACGATAATAATTTTGTAAACCTATGGTCCTAAAAACCATAATTATTGTATTTTTATTCTCTAACCATTTATTTTGTAATAATAATAATTTTATTTCATAATCCCTATAAAGTTTTGGTGAATAAACTATAGAATATTTTAAACAACGCACTTTGGAGTTAACAGGATTTCGGTCGAATTCGCTGGAAAGCTACAAATGTCGCAAAAACTGTTTGTCACAGATAAGCAGTAAACAACCAAACCCACGATTACGTCAGACGCAAGGAATGCAAGACGCATTGTATGCGACTGAGCTGGGCTGCGGAACAATGAGCCAGTGACGTAGTTTTGCCCCACCTCCGCGATGTTTAACAAAGAAACTGTGTCATTTTCGCCTGGACCGTGAATTGGGCCAGTCGGCTATTCACGGCCGGCGTATTCACTAAGTGTGTTTATGTAAATTTTACACCACCAAAAGTGGGTTAATAACTGTTAATAAAATAATAATAATGTTGGTACTGTAACTAAACTTGAGTGGGTGTCATCGGCCAAGTGAAACCGACAATAATCTGGTAATGGTCCAGACTTCTACGTGCAGCCATAAAATCTGCCAAAGTGTGATCCGAGGGGGGACACTACAATTCGGGAGTGTGGGCCCTAAGACAATGTAAAGAATCAGATTTTGCACGTGCAAGGATTCAAGTAGTGCGATGTCATCAACTCAAACTCGAAGCTAAGTATCAGCTACAACCTTTTGTTATCAAAGAAAATAGTAAAATGACCAATATTCAGTAACTTCATTTCAATAAAAATTATTCATTAAATAAAAATGAGCTCATAAAAATAATAATTGTACCAGAGAGTGAGATAGAGAGAGAGAGTGAATAACAAAATACTATTTAAAAAGTGCTGGGTTGTGCAAGTAAATGTATATATATAAAACACATATTAAAATGTTTAAAAAATATAAATAACTGTGTAGGTATTTTGGAGGGCTTGTGAAAGGGAAATTTAACGTAATTTTGTCGCCACCTGGCGGAGAATAGATGTAATTAAATTTCATAAATAAACAGGGTAATGTCATATGGTAAACCATTTAACAAAGTATCATTATTTCAAATAACACTTTCCGCTACTAAAGTTCGCTTAAACGAATTCCTGCCCTTTCAAAGGTAAGTAAAACTTCACGTTTATATTTACGTTCTTGTATATCAAGATGGCGCCCGACCTTTGAAATTAAATACAATTATTGGCAAAGTGTAAAGTGTAAGGATATTATATTTTAAAAAGTAATATAACATTTGGCTTCTGGAACACGGACACTAGGTAAAATTTGTTTTGTGTGGGTAAGCCTACGGAGAGAGTGGAAAAGTTTTTTGAAGTAATAGTTTTACATAATTTTAAATACGTAAACATAACCTAACTTCCACGAGGTTATGTTATAAGGTTGTATACATGCGGGTAATATTAAAATAAGCAAAATGAATACCGATAAAGGTGATAATGTAGATGAAACAGTTGCGAGTGAGATGGACGTTAAATTGAACCCAAGTAGTCAGATCAGTGAAACCAGAGACACTGAATTAAATCCAGTTCCATTAAACCCCATCTCAACTCAAGACGTAAATAAACCAGATGATACAGCTGCAATGATGCAGTTACTATTAAGCGACATTAAAGGAATTAATAATAAATTCGATGAACAAAGTAACAAATTTGATGTAAAGTTTGACGAATTAAAGACCGAAATTAAAAGACGTAACGATAATCTAGATAAACAATGTGACAAAGTAATTAAAAAGTTGGATGAGAAGTTAATCCAAATAGAGAATCAGAAGGTGAGTAACAGTGATAATTTGAATAATGAGTTTACAGGTAGTAAGAATGATATGATGTTAGAAAATGATAATGAGAATATTGGGAGTGATAATGAGATGTTTGTGTGTGTTGAGTCAGAGAGAAAGTGTAGAGAAATTACATTTGTAAAAGAGATGCAGGTGGTAGAATTTTCCTTTGATGTTGCAGTAGGGGGTGAAGTCAAGTCTTCACGTATTTTTAATAAGGACGAGAGTTCCTTAGATTTATATTTGGGAGACGAAAGGTCTACAAATAGAGTTCCTTGGTGTTTTAGTGTACCTCATAGGTGGTGCAGTAATTATGAGTTAGTGACCCCTGCATATTTGGAGAGAGAGAGTGTAATTTGGTGTTATGGTGAGAAATATATTGAGAGAGAGAATAAGAGAGTAATAGAGATTTTTAAAGTAAATAGAAAGTATAGAGAACTTGTAGAAAGGTTAGGAGTAGAGATGGTGGATGATTATAATGAATACTTACCTTGTAGTAAAATTGAGATAACAATAATAATAGATGGTGAGAATAATGGTATCAAGCACTTACCTTGGGAAGTAACAGGTGTAGTAGTAGAAAATTATGATGATAATTCTGATGACAATATGACTAACCTGATCAGGACATATGATACTGAGGTAGACAGAACCATACCCGATCGTGACTTGATATATAATAAACCGATTGAGATTGTGAATGAATATAAAACGTTGGATGAATATTATAATGAGTATAATAATATAATTTATTTACTAAACAATAAGATAAATAGACCTAAGATTAGAATGTTATTCAATGATGGAGGATAGATTGTTTTATTGTGTAATGAACATTTAATATATGTGAAAAGTGATTTTGAAATGGACTGCTATGGACTGATTTTGATTAATGATAAAATAAGAAGTTGGATTGTATATTTTTATGTGTTAATGTCAATGTATTTATGTATTTTGATGTTGTGTATTACAGGTAAATTTTATGTACACCAGGTATGTTTTAGTAATTGTTTTAATAATTAACAATTAACATGTTTTTGCTAAACAAGTGAAAGTAATAGTGAAAATTTTAAATAACTGAATAATAATTGAAAATTAATCACTCAATTAATGTGGTACAAAAGAAAGTTGTACTAAATTTATAATTGCAGTAGTAATGAAGTTAAATTATTAATTTGTAATGAAGAAAATTTCTAATGAATAATAATGTAATAAGTAAGAATATATATTTGAAGATTGAGATGTATTGTTATGAGTAGGTGAGAGATAAATTTTATAATGCAATTGTCAATGATCACAGAAATGTAAAGTGTTTAAGCAAGGGATAGTGCCTGGGTGTATTAATAAATAGAGGCATGTGAGTTAGTTAATTAAAGTTAATGGGAGTTAGATAGATAAGAATTTTAAAGAAAATAATACAAAGAGAGTATTAGATATTTAGGGACACAGTAGTTAGTGATTATATGTAGAGGTGAGTAAAGTAAAGGTTAAACATATATTTGTTGCTGATGATATTTTGTAGAGGGGGTGAGGTGATAAGGAGTGGCCAACGTATAGCGTTGTGGCAGGTAATAGTGTAGTTTAAGGGAGTGTTTGCCAATATTTTGGAAGGGCAAAAAATTATGAATGTATATAGCCAGGTAGGGAACGCCCATCCCTGTACAAAGACGAGCGGTGCCATAGGATTTATCGTCAAAATGAAATTAGTGAAAGGTGTTTATAATTGAGAAATTGGTGTCATGATAGGTAAATTTGGTTGTTAGTTAGAAGAAAGGTGAGTAAGATTATAAATGGTAGTGCCTATATAATAAGTCAAAGCATAGTGAATACAGGAGCCATCCAGACTAAACAATGATTAAAATGTGAAGGTTAGATAGAAAATTCAGAGCATAGAGGTAATAGGAAATGAAATAATAATAATAATGTAATATGAATATTAATAATAAATTTCAAATTGTGAAGAATTAAATGATAAGTAAATGATAAATAATTGATGGCTAATGAATGAAAGTTTAGAATTATTAATTAATGAATTGAAATTGTATTTTTTTTATTTAAATACAAACTTAAAGATGTAGGATGTGTAAATTCTTAAATGTGAATTGGTTATTTCAATGTATTAACCGTATTAATGTATCAATGTTAATTATGAATGTATTATTATGTAACATGTATTATGTATTAGCATAGGAATTTGAACATGATGTATAGGAAATAGTGTGTGTGGAGGAGAAAGAGGGGTAAATATTATTAACAGCGCCAGTTTAATTAACTGTTAATAATAATAATATTAATTTTAATAATAATAAGATTTTATTTTTTTTTATAAAATGTTTTTCTCCCTATTTGAGTAATTAATTTAAAGGGAGATTTTGGTAATTATATCCATAAATTTGGGATTTATATATATTTATTATATCCATGTATTTCATTTAGATATTTGCTTCTTCTATAATTATATTAATTATGAAAACAGAAAGGGTTAATTATTATCGATGGGAATCGAAAAGATTTTTAAAATAAAGGATAGTCCATGAAGAGAATGGCACTTCTATATAATTCTTGTTGATTTGAAGCAAACCCAGTGCTTCTTAACGCAAACCAGCACATAGCTAAGGGGAAACAGATCAGTTAGGGATATAGTAATATACCAAGCCACTATTTTGATATTTTTGATTTATTGTTTCAGTGTTTGGTGATGTTGTGACGGCGGTCCTGAGCTGGCCAGCGCGTCAGAGCAGGAGCGTTACGCGCCTGATTGGCCTTATGGTGTTGGGATCTCGAAGGAGAAGTCCAGTAAGGTCATGCAGGTACTGTCATCATCATCGGACCACGGGTGAGTTATTGTATTTCTTTTCATATGAATTGTAAGGGGGTTGTGGCGAAATATCCTGGCTGATCCCTTTAGGAAGTACGAATGTGTCAATGAAAGTTTTTATGCTTCGGCATAAAATCTTTCATTGAGGGGGTTTTGTGACGGTACAATTCTGGTACGATAATAATTTTGTAAACCTATGGTCCTAAAAACCATAATTATTGTATTTTTATTCTCTAACCATTTATTTTGTAATAATAATAATTTTATTTCCTAATCCCTATAAAGTTTTGGTGAATAAACTATAGAATATTTTAAACAACGCACTTTGGAGTTAACAGGATTTCGGTCAATTTCGCTGGAAAGCTACAAATGTTGCAAAAACTGTTTGTCACAGATAAGCAGTAAACAACCAAACCCACGATTACGTCAGACGCAAGGAATGCAAGACGCATTGTATGCGACTGCGCTGGGCTGCGGAACAATGAGCCAGTGACGTAGTTTTGCCCCACCTCCGCGATGTTTAACAAAGAAACTGTGTCATTTTCGCCTGGACCGTGAATTGGGCCGGTCGGCTATTCACGGCCGGCGTATTCACTAAGTGTGTTTATGTAAATTTTACACCACCAAAAGTGGGTTAATAACTGTTAATAAAATAATAATAATGTTGGTACTGTAACTAAACTTGAGTGGGTGTCATCGGCCAAGTGAAACCGACAAGAATCTGGTAATGGTCCAGACTTCTACGTGCAGCCATAAAATCTGCCAAAGTGTGATCCGAGGGGGGACACTACAATTCTGGAGTGTGGGCCCTAAGACAATGTAAAGAATCAGATTTTGAACGTGCAAGGATTCGAGTAGTGCGATGTCATCAACTCAAACTCGAAGCTAAGTATCAGCTACAACCTTTTGTTATCAAAGAAAATAGTAAAATGACCAATATTCAGTAACTTCATTTCAATAAAAATTATTCATTAAATAAAAATGAGCTCATAAAAATAATAATTGTACCAGAGAGTGAGAGAGAGAGAGAGTGAATAACAAAATACTATTTAAAAAGTGCTGGGTTGTGCAAGTAAATGTATATATATAAAACACATATTAAAATGTTTAAAAAATATAAATAACTGTGTAGGTATTTTGGAGGGCTTGTGAAAGGGAAATTTAACGTAATTTTGTCGCCACCTGGCGGAGAATAGATGTAATTAAATTTCATAAATAAACAGGGTAATGTCATATGGTAAACCATTTAACAAAGTATCATTATTTCAAATAACAC
Organism: Magicicada septendecula; assembly: GCA_034769895.1. NCBI lineage: Eukaryota > Metazoa > Arthropoda > Insecta > Hemiptera > Cicadidae > Magicicada > Magicicada septendecula. The sequence goes on along the minus strand of CM068367.1, from coordinate 879,557,346 downwards.
TTTCCGCTACTAAAGTTCGCTTAAACGAATTCCTGCCCTTTTAATGGTAAGTAAAACTTCACATTTATATTTACGTTCTTGTATATCAAGATGGCGCCCGACCTTTGAAATTAAATACAATTATTGGCTAAGTGTAAAGTGTAAGGATATTATATTTTATTAAGTAATATAACAATGGTAATGTGCTCAGATAAGAAGAATAAAGAATAATTTAATGACTACAATGAAGCTAAAGAATGATGATAATTAATACAACTATAATTTAGAATTTCTCGGAATTGAAAATGATATAGGAAGAAATGATACGGAGAAAATATGTCACAAGAAGGAAAGTCAAAAGGATTTTAGAATAATGCCTATCAATAATGTTATATGCTATTAGTTAATCTAGAAGGAATCAAGAAGAAAAAGAAATATATAATTAAATGCAAACAGCTACAACATGAAGAATCCCAAAAGTGTTTAGTATTAGTCGCTAATCGACTACTTGTAAGTTTTTTATTATAATGAATTGACTGTAGAAATGTTCCAGCAATCATTTTCCTGAGCAGGGATGATGTTCCCCTGGTCTCAGAAGGTGTAAGGATGGACAGCGGATTAATGGACCAAAAGTGGCCACCCGAACTGAACCACCGCACAGGATAAGGAAAAATGTTAGGGAAATTGAATATTTAAGGGATGATAAAATAGCTGAAAAGAGTGATATTAGATTCCAGAAGTATGAATGAAGAAAACAGAAGGAAGATAGCAGACAGAAGCTTAATTGAGAAAGCGAATTTATAGAAGCAAATAGAAATATGAGTGTTAAAACAAGTTTTTTATAATTAGTGTGACCAGCCCTTATCAAGTAATATGTGAAAGACCACTACCCAGAGAAATTAAATCATTAATAAATGTGCCTCCAAGAGAGAGAGAGAGAGAGTTGAGTATAAATCAAGCCTATTACCATTTAACCGAATAACAGGTGTATAACCAATCAGAAAGGAAGGAATATTATGAAGATTAATGGAAAAATCCGAAGATTGAAGAGTTCAACAATTTATTTAAAAAAAAAAAAAAAGTAGATAAAAATAAATCTGTTCTAGTGGGGGGGGGGGCTTTATGTAACGTTACATAACACATGCCCAAATATGATAACACAATCACCCCATTCTAAAAGTCAGAAATGGGTATTATGTACCAAGCTATAAAAAACTTTGTACTACAAAACACTGTAAACAATAACAAAGTGAAATATAGTGTACATAGTGAAAGTGTAACCTTTAAAAAAAAAAAGGAGCATCTCACAGATTGATACTGTAGATGAAAAAACAATCAATATTGTAGCAGTGGACTATATTGCTGCTGACAAATTTTCTATTTCTTGTATTTTGTATAATTTTGTATTGTGTAGGGTGTAGGCCACAAAGGTCTTGTACTTAGGAATACTCTTTGTGTTTAATATAATGATTTTGTTTAAATATAAGATAACCCAGGGTTAAAAATAATAATAATATAAAATAATACTATGTTAGCAAGATGGCATAGGAAAAATAGTTTAGAGTAAGGATACATTAAGTAAATAATAAATCATATATAAATCAAATTAAAAGGGATTATTTTATAAAATACCGATGTACAAGTTTAAGGAAAAACCTTAAATAAATTAAATTCGATTATAAATAAAATCTAAAAAGGATTATTTTTATAAAAATAAGAAATAAATTTATAATAATTAATAATAGCCTATATACTAAAAAGTATGGTAATTGTGCACGATCCGGATTATGCTCAAATTGCGGTGAAATGTTTCTTTTCCTATTCTTCGATACTATATAAACATGAGAAAAATAATTTTAAACAGCGGTCGAACCTATTTACGGAGAAAAAAAATTAAATAATTACTCCCATAAGCGTGCATGTAAAGTGAATGGCCGCCATGTTAACTGAGCGACGGCGCACAAATGCACAGCGAATGACGAGTATGACGTCTTAAATATTTTTTGGCCTCTTAAATATTTGAAAAATGGTTCGCCTTAATTTTTGCAAGAATTATATGAAACAATGAACTATAACCGCGGCCCTTCGGGCCGCCCCTCCGAACCTAACTGGCAGGTATCGGCTCAACTCGCTTTTCATCCAACTCAGTTGTCTTATGTAATTATTTAATTTTTTTTCTCCGTAAATAGGTTCGACCGCCATTTAAAATTATTTTTCTCGTGTTTATATAGTATCGAAGAATAGGAAAAGAAATATTTCACCGCAATTTGAGCATAATCCGGATCGTGCACAATTACCAAAAGTATATAGATTCACCAATAAAAAACCATAGAAATTCTTGGTTACTAACAGTAACCAACTAACAAGATTGGAAATTAATTGTTAAAACGATTTGGAAGTGAACGTTTGAAAAAATAATGCCTATAAAAATTTGAGAAATTAATGAATACCATTTGGAATAAGTAGTGCTAAATTAATAAAATTGACAAGTGATGTCCACTACATATCAGGACCCCTTTGAATAGAACCATTTACGCCTGTAATTTGATATCAACTATAACTTCATAACACTAGAAACAGCACCATATCTTTAAACACTTCAGGAAAAGAGGTGAAAACAAACTTTATTATTTTTGTTAACCAAAAAACCAGCAGACCCGAATTCCTGTGAATTTCTTGCTGCCATTAAATAAATTTCATGTTTTCAGTGAAGACGTAATCTGCTATCTAGCGGTGAACCAAGCAACTACATAACATAAATAATACAAATTATAAAACTGTATTTTTGTAAAGCTTGGTATTAAAATATTCATTTCTGACCTTCTCATAGTACAAAGAACTCTACAATAACCCTGGGAAATTTATAAATTGTTTCTTTATTGTTATTGAAATAAAAAAAAAATAAAAATATTTGTTATACACTATATGTTTAAAATAAGATCGAACTAGTGCTGTTTTGCCAGTAAGAATCGATTATCCCTTTCTGTTTTGGGAGAAGATAAAACAAAAATTTGCTAAATAAATCCAATGAATACTTTGTTGTTTGAATAAAAATGTGTATTATTTTCAGTAGATAGTAGTTGGTTACAGATTGTTACAGCCAGAAAATATTACATACCATTCAGGGTTAATTTAACCTCAAATGTGTTTGTAAATGTCACAATCAGCTGGTCTCGTGAGCGGAGAAATTTAAATTAATCGTATGCTAAGAGAGTAATTCTCTATGCACTCTCTCTCCTAACTACAGTCAAACTACAGTATTGATTTCACTCAAATAAAATCTAAGGGAAATATTGGCATAATCACACACACACTCGATTTTTGGAAACATTGAACATAAATTATAACAAATACTGTGACTCTCTTTAAAGCGAGATTTTCGAAGAGCATAAATAGACAATAAGACGTAAAATTTCTATATACTCCGAGAGTTTACCCGCGAGATGTTACAAGTTGGCAAACCCAACAGTGGTGCTAATAAAATATTATTTCATTAAATAATTACAGTGACGATCGCAAGGGAGACGATAAGAAACCTTTTTAGGAAACGTATATTTATGACTCCGAGAGTTTACCCGCGAGATGTTACAATAATATGGCTTTACACCATTCTATTGAACAGATATTTTTTAATTTTCTACATATTTTAAAGTTACAAGTTCATTTTCATTCAACATGTGCTGTACTGACAGTACAGTTGAACAATTACAAACAGAAACAGTTACGGTAGTGCAGTGGGACAAACGGAAATATGTATTAATGAAAATTAATCTTGTGTGAGTAGTGGAAGAATTTTAAACTAAAAATATTTTTATTTCTATTTGTATTGTGAAAAGTTTAAATATGTATATTTCAACATTTATAGCACACCAAACAAAAAATGTGCAAATATGTCCCACCAAAATTCGGAAGATTCCAGAACCATATAGTGCTGTCTTTTATTTATAGAAGATCTATTATCGCTTGGTATTCCAAAGAAACTGGTACAACTCATGGAAGTGACTGTGGCTGGTTTCAGAGCAACAATATGAGTTGGAAGTTAGTTCACATCCACATTTGCCTTTATCACAGGTGGTAGACAAGGAGGTGCACAGTTGTCTTCATTTATTTTTAGAAGCTGTAATCAATAAGATGGAAATTAGGGGACATATGTGAATAAAAACGACACAAATTCTTGCTTATGCTGATGATGTCGCTATTATAAATAGAAACAAAAACTCTTTGAAAGAAGCTGTAATTAATATAGATAGCAAGGCAATAGAGAGAGGACTGAAAATAAATAATAAAACCAAATACATGGAAATAACAAGAACATCGCATAATATTCAACCTCTCCAGTTCACACAATGTGAATTTATAATCATGAATCTGAACACACAAGTGAATTTTCCTACCTAGGCTAACAAATAAACTACACTAACACTACAAGCAATGATATCCAGGTGAGAATCCTTAGTGTTAACCAAGGTTACTATGTCTACTCAAAATCAATGAAGTTGAAAGCACTGAACAAATAATTAAAATTAAAAATATACAAAAGCATAATTAAACCAGTTAGTTGTAACATATGCATGTGAAACCTGGGTATTAACACAAAAAGATGAACAGTATCTAAGGATATTTGAACAAAAGGCGCTAAGAAATATGTTTGGTCCAGTACAAAAATAACAACAGCGCATGGAGAATACGAAGGAACCATGAAATAAATAATTTAATACATGGAGCTGACAGTAAGGTTGTAAAGAGTAGAAGGATGCCCTGGTTGGATCACACAATGAGGATGAAACAACACAGAATTACCAGAAAAATTCTAGACTGGAGATCAAGAGGAATGTCAAGGAAGAGATGGATCAAGGATGGTAAGGAGGATCTGAAGAAAATGGAGAAGACTATGTGAAACCCCTACTTCATTTTGAGTAGTTAAAACAAAAAGAATATTTCTTTTTGTAAAGAGGGGTTACAAGTTAATTAAAACTAGGCTAAGGCCTAGAGAAGCTAAAAATTGCGCTGGATCCAGTAAGACGGGACTTGCAATAAAAACTCAAGAATTAAATAATTAACAATCCCATTTTATTATTCTATCTCATAATAAAAATATAATGAACAAATAAATACAACAGTCATTTATAATTTCCCTTTAAATGGTTAAATAAAGAAGTATACCCTCTCAACAAGGCCACCTGAAAAATATTAACTGAATCCACGAAAATAATTGCTATGTCACCATCAATGAATTGAAAATTTAAAATAATCATTAACCTCAAAATAAAACTCCCATTAAACTATTTATTAAAATATAAAATTTATATCATGTGTTCCTTTTATAAAATGCAGTATATAAATTAATGAAGATAAATGATTTCATTCCCAGTTACTATTAATAATTAAAATAATTACTCATCCAATTAAATGAACTTTAAAGGTGACACTTACTATACTTGTTAAATAAAATAATTAATTTTCTTAAAGAAATGATCAGCCACGATTACTGAGATAGAATACTCGTCTACTGGTGTATATAAATTCTAATAATAAATCCCTATATCCCACCAAAAGTACAGTAATGCATAATATTTATATATATATATATATATATATATCCTCCAAAATGTACACAGAAATATACAGACATAACATGTTCCACAAGACGAATTACATTATACAATAGTATACAAATACATAAAGGTCTCTTGCCATGCCCTTGTTTATATTACCCTTCTGGTGTATATAAATTCTAAACTTCTTCTTTATAGGAATCCCAATTAGGATTAAAGATTTATTTCCATAAATGTACCCCCATGGTGTGGGTTAATTGCACGTCATGTGTATCATAAAGTATTGCATACAAATGTGCCCAGGACATTAAAAATTTAAAACCAAGTGCCTAAGTGGCTAAGTGCTAAAATACTTAATTAAGGTGAGAAATAAAAATTGTTTAAAATAATTAACGCCCCCCAGTTACCATGATTAATATAAAGAATTTATATAGACTAAAATAGGGCCAATTAATGAAAAGAGAAAAATTGCACAATATTAGCACCTTATATAAAAAAAATACATTTGTGTGTCAGAGACGGACATGTTCTTTCAACTTATGACCAGTCTCAACAAATTTGTCTCAACAACCTTGTTTCGACAAACAAGTTGAAAAGTGTTTCGACATGCACAGCTTGGTTGAAACTAATTAAAAAAAAAACGCCTACCTCCCCAGTAATCTTTTTATACAAATGACATAACCTGATTTTAAAAATAAGAGAAAATATGTGTTTTTATGCCTAGTAAATTAAACTTGAGAAAATTACTAATAACAAAACTGACTTTAAATCTGTAGCGAAAGCCCTATAAAGAAATGAGTGGAAATCTAAGTTGGATGCTGTGTTGTAGACATGTCAGTCTCTGAACTGACAATTTACTATACATATATAGAAATTTTACAATTAATTCTTAGTGTTCACACTAAACTGTCCCATCAATTGGGGATCCAAATGAATGTATACTTGAACGGTAAAACTGATGATTATGTATAACTGGTGCCATGTTGATTCTACGTGTGAATTATAAATGGTTATTTTTCACCTGCTTATGTGGCCAGAAGGATGCTCTCTTATTTGTAGCGTGGCGATCTCATGATTGGCATGTTGTTGTGGTCTTGTTCTCTTCGGTGTCGAGTGTGGAGCTTTTAAGATGTCATTCTTTCAGTCGTGTAGCAGGACTTGTCTCTGTTCAGCGAACCCGCAGTCATTTAAGAAACTTATCTTTCCATAGTAGTTAGAAGATGTTGGAAAATAATACCTCTCCACCGAAGAGATTTACCACGAGGCAATCAGCTAGGCTTTCCTGTAGAGACAAAAAAAAAAACGGAACGCCGTACTCGTTTGGGTAACGAAAATCTCACCAGGCTGCAGCACTGTTGTTTAAAACTGCTGGAAAAACTCAGCAGACGGCAACACCGATCAAACAGTGTAAAATCGAAAACGGTAGCCTCTCCTATCCGCGGGTAGAGAGCAGCACTCATTATTACTTTAATTTTTGTACTGTCCTTACCGTCAAAACTGCCAATAAAATGACTGAACTTAGCGCTGAATCTTTTGACTCAGCACACCCTCACCCCAAAAGGGCAACATAGTTGCCCCAACGTTAAAGGCAAGGAGGGTACCCTGCAGTGTACCTCTCCCCAAAAGATACCGGTGGACGTCGTGGTTGGGTTGGCTCAGCTGAGCTTGCTCTCAGGAGAACAGGAATCAAAAAGGAAAATGAAAGAGACGAAAGAAGATATGTATTATGTAAGTGTGCGGGTGCTGCATGCTGACCTGATCAGAGTCCACATACAGCCCGAGAGAGAGAGACAGCTAAAGACAAAAGAAAGATACCTACGTACGTCTTCTGACCTCCTGAGGCTCGCCCACCGACTGAGACCCAACTTGATACCTACTCAGGACAACAACAACCCCCCCCTTTTCTTACTGGATTGGAAATCTCAACGCCCATGCAACCATCCTCATGCGACCCTCTCCGCCAGACCAACCCCACAGGACCGCCCCAATACGTCACACTCTCTCTGGTGACCACCACCTACTCCTCCTGCTGCCACTCACACACGCGTCCGAAGACCAAAACAAGGTAACTAATACCTTGGTATGTGAGCGCCCATAACTTTATTGTCCACATATGGACTGACCAGCCATATGCTAAAACAAGGCATCACATATCCTTGACATATCTAACTGGTTGTTAAAAAAAAACATCCCTATACTAGGGCGGACGGCCCCTATTAGCCGGACAGAGAAAACCGCATCGAGGGCACGCGAACATCAATCCCTTCACTTGGTCTTCAATACTGCAGAACTAACGAGGGGGTTTTACTTCAGTACGACCACGTCGAACAACCTACACTTAATCAAAAATAACTACCACGGACAGCAACTAGGGAATGCAGCATGGCCAGGACTCTACAAAAATCAACGACAACCTACAACAAAGAAAAATGAAAACGACACTAAACTTACTATCCACGTAGTCACAACTCTTCCAACTAACTTCTCTCTAACTCCTCTCGGATATTTTTTTTGCTTTTTCCTTTCTAATTTTTATTTGTTTTTTGGTTTTTACTTTGTTTTCTGAGGGGAGGGGTAGGAAAATTGGGAAGATGAAAAGGGCAAGGATCCTTGAAAGTTCAACAGCTAGGACTAAGGTAAAGGACATGGTTCCCTCCGGTAATAAGGATAGGTGGAGAAAACCAAGGCTCGCGGAGGCAGGGGCGCAACCCTGAAGTAGATGGACACCACTGGGATTGTGGGGAACATCTACCCGCTACCCGTCAACCGCTTTGTCTCACCCTTTTATGACGAACTTTAGGAACCCGTTCCTTGTGGACATCACTCTCTGAGAAACTATCTTGTGTAGAGCAATACTGATTTCATCTAAATTATAATCAAGGTAACTTACCTTTCTACGTTTACCCCGATTTGGATTATCCTCAACCTCTAACTCCTCTACTTCTATCTTCTTCTCTTCTACAATTGCTTCTGGTTCTATTTCTTCCACCTCTTCCTTTTCTTCCTCTACATAATCCAAATCATCATCACGACACTGCACATCTTCATCTTCTAGTTGCTCACCTGGTCCCCCTGGAACTTCTTTCCACTCCTCGGAATCCTCAACAATACTTACAGAAAGCGTCTGCACATCTTCACACACTACATCATTCTCACCCCCAAACTCTACAACGCTGCCACCCAGTTTCTCCCCAACTTCTACCTCATCTACTTCTACCACACATGCAGACTGGACATCCCCTAGTCCATCCGCGACCTCAGAAACACTTGCAGCCTCCCTAACACTTACACTTATACTCCCCTGCGTAGCATGTGCAGACCACTCTTCTGCCTCCTCCTTCGATTCCTCTTCTTCACCACTCTCAGCAACTATAACTTCTTCAACCTTAGCCAACCTGGAATCCAGCTGTCCAGGTCCATGTGCAATGTCTAAATTAACTTCTACTGACGATGGTAAAGCTCCACCATCAAGTGACTTCTCATGCTCCGGCGTAGGCGATGATGATGTTATCGGCTCTGGATCCACCTTGGGCAGAAATGGATTTACCGGAACAATTACTGCGACCTTTGGTCGGACCGTATTTGAAGCAACACAACACCGGGCCATCTCCGCGAAATTATTTGGACGATTCCCAAACCTTCCCAAACGGGAACTGTCTTGGGAATTCAGTCCTCCTATAATTATATCTAGGACTTCGGTGTCGGTCAACCCTAATCTTAATACCCGGGCAGCTTTTCGTATGTCCTGCACGTAGTCCCCCAACGGCTCTCCGTCGGCCTGATAACGATAGAACCAATCCAGCCTAAGCTGGGAACGTCGTGGAGGATACATGAAGTAATCCAACACTTCCGCATGAAAAGTGTCGACCGTGCCGCCCCGACGCCAAGTGTTGGTGACCTTCTGTGCCAACGTACCCTGGCAATACGGGTATATAAGGCACAAGACCTCCCCATCGGATATACCCGGATAGGCTGCCAGCTGCAGGACAAGGTCCAAGAAAACCAGCAGCTGGTCCTCCTTAAATCCATCTACCACCGAAAATTTCTGGAGAACTGGGGTGAGAGGGTGGGGCAATTTCTGTTCCTCCCGGTGGTCAGGGGACGACAATTTCTGAAAGCATAGCGCCGCCAGAATTACACAATTCGCAAAACACTATCAACAAACACAACACCCTACAAATACCTAACACCTACAAACATAATGACAATAATAAGATTGGAATAAGAAAAACTCGCGTACTATACTTCCAAAGAGTAGACTGCGGGTCCACCTAACGATGCGAGAACTAGCCCACTACCTGAACAGCTCACACTCGATTACACCAGACAAAAGGAACGCGACACACACACAACACACACAACTCGAAAACAAAACACCGACCACGAAAATTTATTTTAACCATTTCTTAGGTTACCTCCGGCTACCATTTATCGGCAGAAACCGACTGCCGATCGGGCCATACCGCCTAATTACAAAAAAACCGCAACACCTCCCCAAACATGGGCAAGGTAAACTCAAACTAACCAAGCACCAACTGCGATAAGTCTTGCCCAGGGATTTCCCCTTCTAATATTTCCTACCACGTGGCACTATTCACTATGCAAGGCGGGCAAGTACATATACATATGTTTCAAACCTTAAAACTAACAAAATATTTTCAACCTTGGGATATAGGGCCTTTAAAATTTTTCTAAGTTCAATTTGAACTTAACCTTGTGAAAATTCCAAAATATTTCCTAAGTTTGCAAGCCCCGTCACACCCACAGGACCCTCATCGTAACCACGCTCTGCTACCAAATGAAACCCCTACTTCATTTTGAGTAGTTAAAACAAAAAGAATATTTCTTTTTGTAAAGAGGGGTTACAAGTTAATTAAAACTAGGCTAAGGCCTAGAGAAGCTAAAAATTGCGCTGGATCCAGTAAGACGGGACTTGCAATAAAAACTCAAGAATTAAATAATTAACAATCCCATTTTATTATTCTATCTCATAATAAAAATATAATGAACAAATAAATACAACAGTCATTTATAATTTCCCTTTAAATGGTTAAATAAAGAAGTATACCCTCTCAACAAGGCCACCTGAAAAATATTAACTGAATCCACGAAAATAATTGCTATGTCACCATCAATGAATTGAAAATTTAAAATAATCATTAACCTCAAAATAAAACTCCCATTAAACTATTTATTAAAATATAAAATTTATATCATGTGTTCCTTTTATAAAATGCAGTATATAAATTAATGAAGATAAATGATTTCATTCCCAGTTACTATTAATAATTAAAATAATTACTCATCCAATTAAATGAACTTTAAAGGTGACACTTACTATACTTGTTAAATAAAATAATTAATTTTCTTAAAGAAATGATCAGCCACGATTATTGAGATAGAATACTCGTCTACTGGTGTATATAAATTCTAATAATAAATCCCTATATCCCACCAAAAGTACAGTAATGCATAATATTTATATATATATATATATATATATATCCTCCAAAATGTACACAGAAATATACAGACATAACATGTTCCACAAGACGAATTACATTATACAATAGTATACAAATACATAAAGGTCTCTTGCCACGCCCTTGTTTATATTACCCTTCTGGTGTATATAAATTCTAAACTTCTTCTTTATAGGAATCCCAATTAGGATTAAAGATTTATTTCCATAAATGTACCCCCATGGTGTGGGTTAATTGCACGTCATGTGTATCATAAAGTATTGCATACAAATGTCCCCAGGACATTAAAAATTTAAAACCAAGTGCCTAAGTGGCTAAGTGCTAAAATACTTAATTAAGGTGAGAAATAAAAATTGTTTAAAATAATTAACGCCCCCCAGTTACCATGATTAATATAAAGAATTTATATAGACTAAAATAGGGCCAATTAATGAAAAGAGAAAAATTGCACAATATTAGCACCTTATATAAAAAAAATACATTTGTGTGTCAGAGACGGACATGTTCTTTCAACTTATGACCAGTCTCAACAAATTTGTCTCAACAACCTTGTTTCGACAAACAAGTTGAAAAGTGTTTCGACATGCACAGCTTGGTTGAAACTAATTAAAAAAAAAACGCCTACCTCCCCAGTAATCTTTTTATACAAATGACATAACCTGATTTTAAAAATAAGAGAAAATATGTGTTTTTATGCCTAGTAAATTAAACTTGAGAAAATTACTAATAACAAAACTGACTTTAAATCTGTAGCGAAAGCCCTATAAAGAAATGAGTGGAAATCTAAGTTGGATGCTGTGTTGTAGACATGTCAGTCTCTGAACTGACAATTTACTATACATATATAGAAATTTTACAATTAATTCTTAGTGTTCACACTAAACTGTCCCATCAATTGGGGATCCAAATGAATGTATACTTGAACGGTAAAACTGATGATTATGTATAACTGGTGCCATGTTGATTCTACGTGTGAATTATAAATGGTTATTTTTCACCTGCTTATGTGGCCAGAAGGATGATCTCTTATTTGTAGCGTGGCGATCTCATGATTGGCATGTTGTTGTGGTCTTGTTCTCTTCGGTGTCGAGTGTGGAGCTTTTAAGATGTCATTCTTTCAGTCGTGTAGCAGGACTTGTCTCTGTTCGGCGAACCCGCAGTCATTTAAGAAACTTATCTTTCCATAGTAGTTAGAAGATGTTGGAAAATAATACCTCTCCACCGAAGAGATTTACCACGAGGCAATCAGCTAGGCTTTCCTGTAGAGACAAAAAAAAAAAAAACGGAACGCCGTACTCGTTTGGGTAACGAAAATCTCACCAGGCTGCAGCACTGTTGTTTAAAACTGCTGGAAAAACTCAGCAGACGGCAACACCGATCAAACAGTGTAAAATCGAAAACGGTAGCCTCTCCTATCCGCGGGTAGAGAGCAGCACTCATTATTACTTTAATTTTTGTACTGTCCTTACCGTCAAAACTGCCAATAAAATGACTGAACTTAGCGCTGAATCTTTTGACTCAGCACATATGTAATGAGAGGGCTGACTGGAGAAAAATCGTTGAATAGCCTAAAACCCGTACTGGGTAGTAATGCCAGTAAGGGAAAAGAAGATGTTATATTTACCTGATATTTACTGTCACAGTGAATTACATTTGCTTTGATTATAATTAAGGATTGATTTTATTCACTAGAAACAATACAAACCTGTGTTAATTTACTACATGATTTTGACTACAAAGCTAAAACATTGTCTATTAACAATCATACATTGTAGGACAACATTATACAGGGTCCTGCATAAAGACCTCCCCTATTGAAATAGGTAATTACAAACAAACAGAGAAAGATAAAAAAAAAAATTTATTTATGAATAACATACACTATGCCATTTTACATTAATGTTTTTTAAAAATTATGTCCATTAAATGGCGGTCTCCATTATTGACACACTGATGAAACCGTTCCCGAAAGTTTTCCATAGCTCTTCGTGTCATTTCTGGCGGAATGTTAGCAACTTCCTGGGTGATTACCTCCTTAAGAGCTTCCATGGCCCTAGGGTGATGTTTGTACACTTGTGCCTTTAAATATCCCCAAAGGAAATAACCACAAGGCATCAAATCTGGCGACCTTGGGGGCCAGGCAATGTCACCGTGCAAGGAGAGCAGACGCCCAGGAAACAATTCTCTCAGAATTTCTCGAGAACGCCGAGCAGTGTGGACTGTAGCTCCATCTTGTTAGAACCAGACTTCTCCTTCATGGTCCTCAATGAATTGGTTAAACTTGGGCCGGAAGAAAGTTTCTAACATGACAGTAGTGATTGGAATTAACCGTTACTGCCGGCCATCTTCTTCAAAAAAGTACGGACCCCACACACCAAATTCGGCAACGCCACACCAAACAGTAACATGAGGGCTGTGAAGTGGTCGCTGGTGAAGTTCTCGAGGGTTGCCTTCAGCCCAGTACCGAAAATTTTGCTTATTTACAGTGCCTGCCAAGTGGAAGTGAGCCTCGTCAGAAAAAATCACAACAGCTGTAGGGGGAATGTTTTGAAGAATGTCTTCACACAAAGCTCTGCGAGTTTCAAAATCTCTTATGCTTAGTTCTTGTGTAACCATCATTTTGTAGGGATGCATGTTGAGATTGCTGTGCAGGATTCTTCTTACACTCCGATCAGACAGGCCCAGGGAAGCAGCGTGTTTTACTGCTGAATGCTTTGGAGATTGCAGGACGGAAGCTCTCACACGTGCCACATTGTCCGGCGTTGTTACGGTCCAAGGTCGGCCAGGAGATTTTCTTTTTAATGCTGAACCTGTTGCCCTAAAGTTCGATACCCAAACATGAATTGATTTTCTATCCAGAACAGACTCATGTCGGCCAAGTGCGAACCGAATACGAAGTGCACGCTGTGTAGTAATCACAGAACCACCATTACGAATAACTTCCTCAACAAAAGCGCGATGCTCACCAAGCCAAGTCATTGCGCTCACTGAAAACGGCAAGTACACCACTATCGATCGATACCCCCTCCACAGCCGTACTCCCACCACCTCTCGTCCAGTGACCTCTCCAAATGGGGGAGGTCTTTATGCTGGGCCCTGTATATCATTAGTTCCCTACTGCCATCAAAATTTGATTCAGCAGAGTGAATGAAATAACTGGCAAATTAGAAATAAAAAAGATGCTTGTGATCCAACCAGTCAGGCTACTGGATACAGTCAAATTGAATGATTGAGTTTTCTGGTAAGATTCATTATCACCCATTACCAATTAAAACTGTGCAGATAATTTTGTGTATGATTATTTTATCTGTAATATAGGTAAATTAGTTTGCTTAATGTGTAGTTCAGTTATTTATGACCATATGAAATAAAAAGAAATCCATTGTGCTTTCTGTCTCACTTCGTCGTGCAAATGGTAAAACCAATCTCATAATCTTTGTCTCAGCTGAAGAATGATGTGGTAGGAAAAGTAGGTTCCATATTATGTTAGTTTATTTCACTGATTAATATTGGTATTGATCATATGAATTTACTTCATAAATAGTATTTTTTAAAGTGGTAAAATAAGATCAGAAGCATATAAAATAAAGTAAATAAAATAGTGATTCTGTTCAATAAAATAAAATTTTTTTAGTTCTAGAAACTTTAATTGTACAGATTTTGCACCTTTGTGTTTTTTATTGATGTATGTGTTTTTTTCAGTAAGGGGGTATAGTGGTTTCACATGGTGCATTTTAAGTTGAAAGGAATGTGTATCACTAATTAATCTATAATAAGTAGTGTATGTTTTGAGTAAAGTTGAAAAGCACTGCAAGTCTTGAATGTCAATATAAATGAAGTATGTTGTAGTCCTGTAAACAAAAATTTGATATTAACCTTTTTTTAATTGAATTACTTGAGACATTTTTTTACCAAAATGTTAAAAAAATTTATATGGCTGGAGTCGCTTTCTTCATTAATATTTTCTTTTGGGCTGAGGAGCCATTGTCATCCTGAGTTCACTGTTGCAGTAGTTGAAACACTTGTAGGGTTTTAACAAAGCTTGATGGTCCAACAGGCTGAAGAAAATATTTATGAAGGAAGTTTATTTTTTACATAATTTTTTGTAGGTGAGTAAGACTGAAAAATAGACTTGCATAACTAGAAGAATTCTATTACATATTTTGATATTGACGTATCATATTGGCTGTGGAAAGTAAATATGTCAAATGCATACACGTTCATCATTTCATGACATCCAGTAATAAAAGTGAATTACTATAGAATTCCGCATATAATAATTATTGTTATAGTAATGTTACTGTTATTTATTATATTAAGAAAGCTGTGTTAGTGGTTATAATCACAAACAGAATTATCACTGTTGCACACCACTATAGAAAAATGATTCCGATTAGCGCTTTCAAGCTTCACAGCTCATCATCAGATCTCCGATCTGAAGCTTGAAAGCACTAATCGGAATCATTTTTCTATATTGGTGTGCAACAGTGATACTTCTGTTTGTTATTTATTTTGCATGTCAGCTTTGTATTAATATTTTGTTTTTCAAAGGATTCCTAGTAATGAGTAGGATTGCTTAGTAACTAGTATTTTATATTTTTCTTAGTATTTTAAAATCTGGGAAATAGTTGAATAAATAAAAAAGCTAAGATGAATACTGTAGTGACATAAATGAAGATAAGGGTTTAACTTTAGTAGACAGGTTGAAGCTTATATGTATAACCAGTACAGTACCCGTAAAAAAAAATTTGAATGATTTTTGATACCAATATTTTGATTAAGTAAATAGCAGCTGTAAATTAGAATAACTGTCTTTATAAATAAGAAAGATAAATTTGATATATTTGTATCTTTTATATTCAATAATAGTAAATTTCAGGTGACGTTTAGGAATAGATTGAAGATTTGTAAATGCTACTAAAGATATTTAGTGTTGAGTAAGTAGTGTTTTGTACTTATTGTTTGTTATTTATAAAACATTTCTATTTATAAAGTTATAATTACAATGTTGTAAATAATGTTTATATTATTTATTTATTACTATGAAAAGATATTTTAAATTTGTAGTGAACCTTTTACATTTTTGAAAGATAAGTGTATCACAGCTTGCTATATGTCTGTGTTTTGTAATTACTTGTGTTAATCAATTTTTTTGTTTTGTAATGATATATACTATTTCCGTTCTTAGTTCAATCCTGATGTAAACAAACCCATGTGGCAAATCTGAAACGCTATTGGTCAGGGGCATTGACACTGTTCACACAGTAATGTGTTACGCGCATGTGCAGAATGTCTGTGTAGTCATGTGCGAGTTGTCTTGCCACTCAAATCGGGGCACGTCGTTTTAAGATTTCCTCCTTATCACTGTATTCTGAATTGTATTGAATTAATATGGAGCCAGCTGAAATGATATGTTCCCCGTTACAACACATTAGCTGTTTGATATAAAACAATTTATTGAGAAGGCGGTAAATCAAACAACGGCGGACAAGTGGAGTCATTGTATGCAGCATATAATCAAGAAAGATGATGAGCTATTGCAACTGGCCCACATTACCGATGTCGTTGTTAACAATGAACAATCTTGTCAATATTAACGCTGACTCAAGTGATGATACAAGTTCAGACACAGACATGGAAGGCATTGAATTACTCTCTGACAGCAACTGATAGGATTCAGTACACTAGTAATTATCACAGCTTGTAATTTCGTTTTAAATAAACTTTATTTTTTTGTTTGTTGCGATATTTAAATGGTTAATTAAAAAATAACCATCAACTGGTGTTATAAAATGTTTCACTATCGGGCTGACACTGTCACATAAATTTTACTTTGGTCAGGACAAATTATTACAATTTACGTGTGTTTATACAGTATCAATATTATATGTACCCTGTCTGTACTCCTTCTGTCAGAATGACACACCTCTAATTCAAGTAGCAAATATGGTTTCAGATGTGCCACACCTGTTTGTTTATATCAGGATTAAGCTAAGAACGGAAACAGTATAAATATGTATATTCAATTTTTAAAAATGTGGTACCATACTATTATTTTGTACAAGTATTAATGTATTATCTGGTTTTAGTTTGATGGTGTATAAGAATTTGTTGTAGGGGATGTCTGAAAAGTAATAAGGCAACATTTCTGTAGACCTTGTAGTGCCATAGAATTAAATTCATCAGTAAGTTATAATCTACTCTTCCTTCAGTAATAGTTTTTCTTTCAGCTCTGAAGCTGAGACACAATGGGTTGTTCTGCAGTTATATGTATATGTTTTAGTAATGTGTAATTAAAATGAGTAAAGAGATAAACAGTCAAGTCTTTTGTGAGAAATGAATTACTGAAATATATATAAAAATTATTTAGCTGTTTTTAGTGATGCCTCTTTACCTCCTGCTCTAAATTTCAGAACACAAGGAAACAATAGAAATGAACACAGAGTACTGACAAGATCATATTAAAAGGGGATATATGAATGTGTATATGTACAAGATACGAGGGCTACCTTTTAAGTTTTTACAAAGACAATGAAAGAAAAAACATTTTTTGATACAAATCGTTTTATTGTTTCTCAAAATATTCGCCTTTGAGATTTACACACTTTTGCATGCGTTCGAACCAAGTCTCGAAACATTTTTTTCCACTCTGATGTTGGTACCTCAGAAATATGGTTTTGGAAGGATTCAACAGCTTCTTGAGGTGATGAAAATCGCTGTCCACGCATTTTTTGTTTGACATTCGGGAACGGAAAGAAGTCGTTTGGCGATAAATCAGGTGAATACGGGCAATGAGACATTAATTCAAATAATCAATTGTTTGACGTGCTGTGTGAGAGCTGGCATTGTCATGATGAAGAATGATGTGACGTTTTCGGTTGTGTTTCCTGATTTCATCGATGACTTGTGGCAAACAAATTGTTGTATACCATTCAGCATTAACTGTTCTTCGATCCTCTAAAGCAATGGTCGCGACATGTCCAGTGTAAGCAAAGAAACAAGCGATCATTTTCTTGGAAGTGCTTCGTGAACGAACCACTTTTGTTGGCTTCGGTTCATCTTGGAACACCCAAACAGTTGACTGTTGCTTAGTTTCCGGCTCGTACAAATATATCAAAGTTTCGTCTCCTGTTACGATGTATACGGATTTTGCATTTCCTCAGTCAAATTTTTGGATCATTTCCTTACACCAATTGACACGAGCCTGTTTTTGAGTTTCGGTCAAATTATGCGGAATCCATCGGGAACAGATCTTTTTAACAGCTAAATGTTCATGTAAAATCGAATGTACTGCAGTCTTCGATATGCTTAAGGATGCCTTTATCTCACGGTAAGTCACATGCCGATCTTCTTTAATCGTGTTGTGCACAGCATCGATGTTTTTGGGAACAACAACCGATTTAGGTCGACCTTCACGAAATTCATCACTGACTGAAGCACGACCATGGCGAAATTCCGCAAACCAATTGTAAACCGTCTTTTCTGATGGTGATTGATTACCAAAAGTTGTACGAAGCGATTCGAGGCATTGTTGTTGAGTTAGGCCTTTATTAAAATCGTAAAAAATCATCCAACGAAAACCTTCACATGAAATTTCCATTTTTTCACAAACACTTTTGTTTTAAACGCTCACTGTAAACAAACTACTCGGCCAATATCTGAGCTGCAATTGTTTTACAAATAACATATGACAAATTTTTCAACAATGATAATGTCACATCTCACTAGCGCCATCTAGTGGTCGTTTGTAAAGACTTAAAAGGCAGCCCTCTTAAATGTTAGTACAGGTAGTAGCTAAAAAACTCTGTTTTAGATGTCAGTGGTGTTTAGATTATTATTATAGAATCTCGAGTGACATGGAAAAGTGTATGTAAAGGTTTTCAAAAAAAATGTAAGATACAGCATTGTTGGTTCATAAATTCTGTGAGGATAGATTTGTGATACATTGGGAGCAAACTTTATTATTTGACCAGCCTCTTGACTTCTTGTTTGAAAAACTGAAACTAAGGGTCAGTGTGAACCTTTTTCAGTTGCATAGTTTGGAAGGCATGATTAGGGTTTAAAAAACACACAGTCTGACTTACATTACTACTATACTTGTTTCACAGAAAGTAAAGAAATTTTTTAAGCAGTAGATGTTTATTATTTCTAGCTTTTTTTGCACATTCTTATTTTGTGAAATTTGCTGAATTCATTTGAATGTATGCTGAGAGAGAGAGAGTATGTGTGTGTGTGTGTGCAGCATGCGTAAGTCACTTCGACATGCACATATTTTTTGTGGACCTATTTTAATAGTGTGACATAATGCTTACTCAATAAATAACAGCTTCTTCACTCACATCTTCAATAAGTAAGTGTTCAATAGCCAATAAAGTCTTCTTTGAAGTACCATTAGACTATATGAGATAACATAGCATCTGAGAGAGAGAGAGAGAGAGAGAGAGAGAGAGAGAGAGAGAGAGAGAGAGAGAGAGAGAGAGAGGCAAAATAAGGAAACAAATGCTATAACAATTCATTGAGAAGAACAAGCCTTCGTATAAGTATATACAGTAGGTCAGCTCCTGATACATTGTTTGTTAGGCTTCAGATAGAGTTTTGTTTAGGTTGTGAGCAAAACTAAAGAATTATGGCCATTCCATAATATGTCATTAATGAATGGAAGCCTTAGAATAAAGCAGCTGTCTTACTAACAAGTTAGGCTGGATTTTTCAACCATGTTGTGAAAGTTGAAGAATATTGGATGAAAGGTGCTACATGTAGGATGCAGTTAAAGACAGTATGTTCATCTGCCTCAGGAGACATCTAGTATCAAGAACATTACAGAATGCATTCATTGGTGTAACTGAGTTTTAAAGGTAAATAATTTATTCATATTAAATAATAGTTAATTGATGTTTTTTGTATATAAGTTATAGATCTTGTTTATATTAATATATGTTTATTAACATATATTAATCGCTAGTTGGACGTGACTTTCACCTAAAAAGTAAGCACATTCATATCCATAAAAACAAAGAAAATTAGCAGCCACAACTGTACCTGTTTAATAAGGTTATGATGAAACAATGGTTATGGGGTAACCATTAGTAGGCTAGACAACATAAATTGGTTCTCATTTTGTCATAAATAACCATTAATCAGTGATGTACCAAAGAGTGTAAAATCAACCAACCAACCAATTGGTGGGAGGCTGAATGTATACTTGTAAAGGGAGTATACAAGGCTATAAAAAACTTGCTATCTTTTTTATACCTACCCTCTTTTATTTGCTTAAAAAATTAAAGTAAATTAGTAAATTTTATTGTTCCTTGTGGCACATGAGTTTTATAATTATTAACTGTTCCTGAGTGATGGAATTGGTGTCTGCAATGAAACTAATTCTTACCGTATCTATTTCCTGTGCTTGTACATGCACGCCCGTGTGTGTGTTTTCTGTTCAATACAGAATATGTAAGTGTGGCCTTCTACCCGGGGTTTCAATTAGACAATGTCTAATTAAACGAGAGCGTTCGCCAAGGATGGGTCCAAGATTTGTCTGGCACAAATGAGTTCTTATTGAGAGCGCTGATAAGGGGATTTTCCCTGGAAACGGGCACAGCGGCGGTAGAATTTCCTGGAAAGTGTCCATATCTGATGGTGTTCAGGGAACGGACACGTAGGGCGGTAAACATCTATTTTCTCTCTAACTCTCGTATGCATCATGAATACATGTTCTTCGTACAGCAGATGTTACTTCAGACAAGCACCATGAGCGCGCAAAAGTACGAAAGATATTAATTTTGTTGTTTAATTACGCTTCTTCTAAAACGTCCTGCAGTAGATAATTTATAGCGTTATGAGGCAACCAACATATTCTTTTCAATATACAGTACTTGCTATCAACAATTGTACCAAGTCATGTGTCTGACGCCGGGATATTCACAAGCTGCTGAGCCATGTTCTTTGACACCTGTCAAAATGTGAACCTAATTTTTTCACATTACATCCAAACATAATTATTATTCATAACTTTCTCAAGAATCGCATTCTTCCAAAGCATGATTAGACTTTACGGCCGCCGCAGCATAGGCACAAAAACTATTTTTTTTAGCCATTGTGCTAATTTTGTAGTTGTTGCGACTGAAAGTCGTAAGTAGATCCGGTTGTAACTTTTTAATCCTTGTCAATTAGTAGCATGTGTTATCTGCACAAGTAAGTAATCGCATGACATTTCGCCAGGTAGGAGCGTGAAACAGCGTCTTCAATATAATGAAGGTTATAAACTTGACTCTTCGGGAATCATATATGCATTTAACATTTACTGATTTTTTTTTAAAGTTTGATTATAAAATGTAACATGTGGTAACACTGAGTCGATAATATCCATGTGGTAGGGATGAGCATCGCCAGAAAACCATCGATGTTAACATCGTGAAGAGTACATCGATGTTAAAAAAACATCGGTATGAAAATATCGATGTTTTTATGCCAATGTTCCAATTCAAATAAAAATCTATGCTTTTTACATGTTTGTAATAGTACAAATAATTGGGGATGAATAATAAATAAAAATAATTAAAGAGAAGAATAATATGACCCTTGGGTGACCACCACATTTTGACAGGCGGAATGTGGAAACCTCAACACTGTACCCGAGAAAACAATTTAAATACATCTAACTTCCCCGTATCAGAATTTCCAGGGCCGTTGACGAACTCGTTGAGAACAGGTTAGGTAAAGGCGAGGTAACCTTAAAATAATTTAACTCACATTCATAATTAACTAAATCTGTTCATTATTATTAATTATTAAAATGATTATAAAGTGTTTTGAACAAACATACATAAAACCACCCTTTAACAAAAACAGAAACCTCTTTAAATCTATGTCAGGTTTGTTTACTCCTAGTGAAAGTTTAAATTAGTTTAAAGAGAGATAGGCCTATAAATTCTCTTATTTTCTTTTAAACAGTAAAAGCTTAATAAAATCACAGTGTAAAGTAACACTGTTAATACTTTTAGATTCAATTTATTTTTTATAACAAATTATACAGGTACAGTGTGAAACCTCTCTAGTCCGACCCCCGGCTGGTCCGACCGCGGCTCAGGCACCGACTTGTTGATGAGTCACCAGCTTGTTTACATACTTGTCAGTTGTTTTGCTGCCTCAGTGAGCCGGCATCTAGTGTCTAGTGCGCAGTGTTGCCAGGTCTTCCGATTTTTTTTAACGTTCCAGAAAATACTAAATTTGGTGTAAATCTTCCAAATTTTTTCCTAGTCTCGTTTCAGTGCTATGTGTCATTTCTAGAGTTTTGTTTTTGCGTACGATATGACGTCAAATCTGGTGTTTCATTGCAACCGCAATTATAATTGCTTTCAAAATAAAAGTTTATAAGAGGTTTTGTCAAAAATTATAGTTCCTTCCTCCTGTCACAAACAATAATTATGACCACCCATACACAATGATGTAATAAGCATTTTGCAATATCCACATATTGTATCATACTGCTATTCAAATAAGAGTGGCTAATCGTTATAGTTTAGTCTCAAGCTGACAGAATCGCACTACAGGACTGCACCTGAATAAACAGATACTGTAATGTCTAGCCTACACCAGTTCATAATAATAATGATAATACATTAATATTGTCGCTCCGGTTCTTTACGGATAGTTACATCTGCTTGTTTTTTAAACACACAAAATCATTTCGCGTACGAGGCTGTTATTAATGTTACTTATTCAAACAAATTAAGATGCCAGAGCAATGTGGATAATATATTACTACGTTTTTCGTGAATCGTAATATGTACACAAAGTGTACACATTCCAAAATATACGATTGTTGATGTCTAGCCTCGACTTTCGAGAAACATTGCATCAACAGACACAACACGCCAAGTCACTGTTTACAAAATAATGGAAATCTTTATTAGGTCTACATTGTCTCTTTCTGTTGTGTCTGACGCTTGTTTCGTCTTACAAAATGTCCACGTTTACTGTCATAATCGAAATCAAAACGTACCTACAACCAAATTTCGTAGTAAACTCTGACATTCTAATACTATACAGGGGAAACAAAAGACAATGTGAACAGTTACTAACGCACATAAACAAAATACATAAAAACATAACCTTCACTGCCGAATACGAACACAACAATACCATAAACTTCTTAGACCTCTCCATCACAAAACTAGAACACAGGCACAAATTCAGTATATACAGAAAACCAACTACAACTGACACACTAATACACAACACCTCCAATCACCCAATACAACACAAACTAGCTGCTTTTAGAACCATGATACATAGACTTAACAACATCCCCTTAGATGAAATAGACTACAAAGACGAACTAAACACGATAAAATATCTAGCAGAATCTAACGGTTATGACAGAACAATAGTCAGTAAACTCCTACACAAAACAAACAACAGACAAAGACAGAAAACAACAAATTCATAACACTAACATACATCAACAAACGAACAGAAAAAATCGCCCACAAATTCAAAAAAGCAGGATACAGAATCGCTTTCAAAACTACTAACAAAACAGAATACACACTATCAAAACGCATGCCCAAAGCACAAAACAAATTCGATCTACCCGGTGTATATAAGCTAAATTGTTCAAATTGCAATAAATTCTACATAGGCCAGACAGGACGTAGCTTCAAACAGAGATACATTGAACACACAAAAGCACTCCACACCACTACAGAATCTACCTTCGCAAACCACCTCATTGAAGCAAACCACACATATAAAAACATCGACAATAACATGAACATACTACACGTACACACAAAAGGCCGAAAACTAGACACTCTAGAACAATTAGAAATATACAAACACACAAAAACAAATAAAAACGACATCCTAAACGAACAGACACAATTCAAATCGCACGCATTATTCGAACACATCTCACCACACACACACACACACACAGCTTCGATCTTTCGAAAAACTATCTCGTCACCAACAACAAGACGAACAGCGCTACTAACGACAGCCTCTGATGAAGCCTTCTATAGGTGAAAGCCGGTTTAGGCTGTAAGGTAAAACTTTACGTTTTTACTTATAAAAAACTTAGTGTTCCGGGTCGTCAATATTATAGTGATATTTAGTTAAGTAACGGACACGTCATGGACAACGAAATCCAAGAATTTAAAAAGTTAGGTAAGTTAGAAAAAGTAAGTTACATATATCTGTGCGTGCGTGTGTGTGTGTGTGTGTGTGTTGGTAGGGTTGTAAAATTTAGTTTGGTAAAGTATTTAGTAATATAATTAAAAATGTAGCTAATGAAATGTAAAAAACAATACATAAAAACGTTAAAAATTAAAAATAAACAATTGAAAACCCGAAAACACTATAAGAATCATAGACAATAGAAAACTTAACCCAAATAAAGTTATAAATATAATAAAACGAAAATAATTGTGAATCGACAAAGCAGTGTAACTGCTTTATTTCATTATAAGCGATATCAGTTTTCTAATTTTACTACTTTTACAAGGAAAAACGTAAATTTAACTATTATCTTTCATCTTTAATTATTAAAGAAGCGTAACTTCGGCACATTAGGTATAAAAAGTCAACCCGTGTCAAAATAGATTACTCCTGTGCGTCTTATTGACAATTCAGAGAGTAGACTAATATTTTCAACTGCGTTAGTAGACATTTTCCTCTCTCGTACTTCACTGCTGCCGACTGCCGTCTTCTCCCCACTACAACCTGCGCGCTGATTCATGTCTGTTTAATATTACTGTACATGGTATTTATCGTTTACCTAGGTTAGGGAGCAAACTACATAGCCATTAATATCTAAAATAAAAATTTGTTGATTTAAAATAAACTAAATTTAACAACTTAAAAAAATCTTCATTGATGTTCAAAGGAAAACATCGAAACGAAACCATCGATAGTATGAAAACATCGCAACTGAACCATCGATGGTAAAAACATCGAACATCGAACGTTAACCATCGATGTTTTTGGAACATCGGGCCTGTGCATCGGGCCATCCCTACCATGTGGGCGACATGTAGTGGCAGTTTACTTTTGAACAGCTGACAGTTGAGCCTACGCAGTACGCTCACGTGTGCCTGTTATAAAATTATTGAATACAATTTAAAGTACGTAATGTGTTATAATTTTTCGCTTCAATAATTTGTAATCTTTAAACTTATAATTTTTTATGTGCAAGTTTCTTGTGGTGAAATGTTAAAACAAAATCGTCTTACTGAATACCGGTACTAAGATATTTTTTGGGTAAATATTACCATAATAATCATGATTGTGCATAACCGTGGTTGTCTTCATGGAGTAGTGCGAACACACTTGTATTGTTATGAAAATTTATCAGTTATTAAGACATAAAAATTAGTAATTTTTAATAAAATATTTTTCTCCGTGCAGTGTTCTAGTGCCATGACAACAAAAATGAATGTGAACGCCCTACTGGTCCACACTTTGGCTGGTTCTATAAACTTAATGTCACATTGTAGTTTGGTATTATTTCCATGTGCTATGAATAAGTGAATTACTTGCTGGTTTTATTATGATAAAAGAATTGAATAATTTTGAGGAAGGAAGCTTATTTGAGATTATTTATTATCAAATATTACTATTTTTATCTATTAGTATTTTGTAATGAAATCAGCCGTTGCTTTTATTTTAAGAATGAGTATTAAAACATGTATGGCTAATTTTATATGGAAACTTAAACTGCCACATAAAAAATCTTAACAGACTGTATACATACTTAGGTAGACTGTACTGTACTTAGAGAATATAGTTTATTAGAGCCTACAGAGCAACTCATCATATAAGTAAACAATAATGAATACAGAAATACAGTAGAGTCCCGCTAATCCGAAACCTGGTAATTCGAAATTCTGCTTAATCTGAAACCCAAATTCGGTGAAATAAAAAACATTAAGAAAAGGAAAAATTTACTTTAAATAAAAGTATGACTATTTTTTACAGAATAATAACATAATAGCTGAAAAACGTTGAGTAAATTAGTAAATGGTACTGATAACTAAGTCAAAAAGATACATTACTAAATGTACACAATGTAGGCCTGTAACATTTTCTATAAAATCCATGTACTTTTACACTTTTGTCACAATGTATTGGTCTTTAAGCTTTTGTTTTTTAAAAAGGTCAGTTATATTTTTGTGATGGAAGTGAGGAATATCTGCAAGTTGTTACGACATTGCGCCATCGTCATTGGAATTGCAGCGGTGTCTGCCAAATTAAGACATCTGTGGCATTTGATACCCTGGTGACTTGGTCGTACCATCTGCTTCATCGTCGTTCTCTTCAGAATTATTGCCAGTTTCTTGATCGCCCATTTCTATGATTTCTTGGTCTATGAATATTTCATGTCCTTCTTTTTCTTTCTCCTGGGAAAACCATAAAAAGTGCCTTGTCGAGGTTGCCGAGATTGTCCAAACCTTTGACGTCTGCAGTTTTTCAATACATTCTGTTGAAGATGATGAACAAAACTGCTCGATCTTAGCATGGTTTTCCTTCCAGTCAATGTTTGCATTCCTAACACTGAACTTAGCAGCTAATTTCGATGTCCTTCCCTGTTATCCAAAATGTTTTAAAACTTCTAGTTTGTTTTTTATTGAACACAGAGTATGTTTTCATTTATATGAGTAGCCATTTAAAGCTTTCCAACCAATTAAATTAATGAAAACAGCTAAAAGATTGCTTATCACTCACTAGTAAATATGTGTGTTTTTAGACTGCTAGTGCCGGCGCCGTATATCACTACCACTCCCGTCAATCGTCACCAACAAAGGTCCCTGTGTGTAAGATCTTCAGCGTACACTGCACAAATTAGTGATGTGCATATAGGTTCTATTTGTGCTTTATGCTTATTTTAAGAGCAATTCTGGTTAATCTGAAAAATTGCTAATCCAAAAAGGCTGTGGTCCCAATTATTTTGGAATGGTGGGACTATACTGTATTTTAAAGAAAACATGTATTAAACAGTAAAGTGTGTGCAAGTGCTAACTGTAAACTCATTATTCATGATATTTGAACATCAAGTGGTTTGAATGTACAATTCGATAAGGACAGAAGTAAACTTGTCTTCTCAGTTGATTTGTAAAATTTGAAAATAGAACGTATTTTATACATGCCATAGCCAATTATGGCCAGTGCATACTGTATTACATCTTATTAAGATTGATCACTCTACTACTTAGCTCATTGTGTGTATACAAAATGTCACCATACAAGTGTGAGAGGTGTTTACTTTTTAAGTAAATTAAGAAGGTACTCAATTTTCATTTTTTTTTTTTTTTTTGTAGAGTAAAAGATAGTTCATCAAAGATGGAAGAAATTGATTCTAAGTATGATCCAAAGAAAATAGCAAAAGTAGAAGAAAAAGATGCTGCAAGAGTTTATAGTGTAAGTAAAAACTCTACTTTCCACTAAACTACTTTGCATGATTATTATTATTATTAATTTGGCCATAACAGAGATTCAGGAACAACACACATGAGTACCCATAACCCTGGTTGTATGAGACTAGTGAACATGTACTATTTATAGGAGTGTCACTGACACAAATGGGTGGAGCATTTGATATTCATAATAATTTATTTATCAATATTTTTACAATCAACAAAATATATACACTTTTATGATACACACTTTTTATTGAATACACTACATTATAGTACAATATACATTAATTGTCATTGGACATATTCCACAACCTTTGCAACTCATCTCTACGATCAACCATTGATGGACTTCTATTAATTTTTAGCAGTCTTATCAAAATTAAACGCTGGTTTCAATAATAATCCTTCTAATGTCTTCACTCTTGAAAGAGCAACATACGTTAATCCAACCTGAAATTCATTGTCTCCTAAATTAACAATTGGCTTATCTAATGTTATCCCTTGCGATCTATGTATACTAACAGCATATGCTAACATTAACGGAAATTGTTTGCGAGTACAAGAAATTTCATTTTCCTTGAATGATGCCACTGCTGGTACAATGGGTATTGAGTTCTCGTACAGAACTGGTCCTGTATATTTTTCGAAAGATACAAATATACATATTGGCATGTAATCGTTATAATTTTCACATACAACTGCTGGGTCATAATATCACTTACTGTCTCAACTGAACTGTTGGCTAGTCCTTTTGTGACCCAAAGATTTCTTCTAAGGATAACTCGAGCACCTTTACATAAACGTAATTGGGCAAATAATCCCTGAGCATCATCAGATTTTGCTAGAGAGGCTTCTGGGCAATTATGTATTGCATTGATTAGAGCCACGGGTTGTTTATTGCTTTCTAGTTTTTCATAATTAAAGCGTTCAATTTCAGCATTTTTCGACATTATACAGAGACTATCTTTGAAATTGTCCCCGATATTGTTTACATAAAATCTTTTAGATAAGAGCTGATAATCTTGTTCAGTGACTCTATTAATAATCATTTGCGACTATTTAAAGTCTCTCTCAAATTTTTTTGATCATCACCTTGCTGTCTCATAATCTCCGTTAAAAAGAAAACTTTTTTGAACTGTTTATATAAAAGATTCGATTGAATGGTCTGAACATTATTACCAAAGTTTGTAAAGACTCCTGTCACAAACCGGTGGAAGTTGGGACCAATCACCGACTAAATACTCGCAAAGGCCACCAAAAGGACAGCTGAAGAACACTGCTTTTTTGTTTGAGTCGCATATCCACTTTGAAAAACAAATTCAAACCCAACATACTGGGTTCATCAATAATAACGAACCTCACATCTTTTAATTCTTCTTCAAAAGCAATTTTGGATTCACCTTCTAAATATTTGAAAGTTCCTCCCCTTTTCTTTGAAGTAGGGTCAAGCGGGGCTATTATCATACAAAAAACTAAACTTTTGACTTTAACTCTAAAACTAACCATAATTGAGCAACACAAAAAATACCTAGATATGAAGTTTAAGGTCCCTTATCCATTTATGGATAGAAAATAAGTGTACCGTGCAGTAGAAAATAAGAAAAAAATAAAAACAGTGTATCACATTAGCCCCGCCCAATGGGGCTATTATGATACGTGCATGGGGCTAAACTGATACACTGTTATATCTCAGTACTATTTACAATGAAAAGTTGAGGGGGCTATTATGATACTCCCTAGGGTCTACTGTATCACCAGTTTTTTTTTTTAATTTTTTCAACTAACCATTTAGGAGTTATAGGAGTTTGTTTACTGACGCGTACTGGACGCCAACAAATTCACGAAAAATACCAAGGTGTTAAATTAGTTTACAATGCATGAAAAATCTTTAAAATGGATATAAATTTACTTTGTATATATCAGGATGAAAAAAAATTGTCCTGCTTGATGATGGCTATTAAACTTTATTTGCAATTAGCTGTTATCTTGAGAACAGGTTTTTATCGACTAATTCCAATACAATAGGTAGCTGTTAATTAAACAAAACTTTTACTCAATATTAACACAATAGTCAATCAAATGATGAAACAATAAAAAACTTGAGTTTTAGGTTAGGCTATGTACACTATTTAGGTACATCTTCTTTTTCTTCTTATTTCATGTTGAAACGATTGAACGTTAAAGGGAAAATGAGTTCCCCTCTTCGTCCAGGCAGAGGTTCCGGTAACTTTTCTACTATGTCAGTTGCATCTACTACTGAAATGTCCTCTGGGTCTTTCCAATGGAAAGAGGTGTTAGATTTGTTCCTTTCGCCAATTCTTGTGAATTTTACTTGGGGATCACTATCGATAACATCGGTAATTTGTCCCACAAAGTGAATCACTGACTTCTTTAATGAAAACTGGACTATCACCCATCATTCACTTTAGGCTTGTACAATTCAGGACTGTTTTCTGGGCTGCTGATCAATGCTTCAAATTCAAGATCTTCTTTCTCTTCAAGTTCAGCCTCTCTCCGTAGTTCTTCTTGATCACAGTCACTTTCATCTTGGCAGAGGAGATCATCGTCTATAGGCCTATCTGATTCACTGTCTGACGAAGAATTTTTCTTATTTATGGGTTTCTTTCGCTTAGGCACAGGGCATTTACTTTCTTGTTTTCTTTTATTATTTTCAATCGAGGAATCAAAACTAGTTTTGGTCTTCAACTTAGGCTTATTTGCTTTGTTTTTCAGTTTTTTTCTCGCCTTGGCTTCTTTTTGTTTCTCTTCTTGATCAAGTCTTTGTTTCTCCGCTTCTAACCATTCATCACTAGTAACCACTGCTGCTTTAGTATCTAAATGCTTCCTGACTTGTTTTGGACGTGTTGTTTTGTTTATTCTCTGCAAAAGCAGTGACTCAAAGGATAAAGCAGGGGAAACGCAACAGCAGGTTGCTGCTGAAGTGGAGGGTATGCTTACATTTAAACCCACCTGCAATTGTAAGGATGAGTCAACATTTTCTTGTGTTTTTTTTTTTCACCAGAAGTGCCAGACTTAGAATCATGTAAAGAATCTAATGCTAGTTCTTGAGAACCTGTTGTGAGAAGGGTGTTGTTGAACTCATCTTGTTGCTTTTGTTGTTCAGCTTTGTATCTAGTCAATTTTTCAGGGTCGAAGCGACTTACTGGATACTTATTACGATCATATGGATACAAACCCACAGATTCAAAACCAGCTTTGATGTTTTCAGATGGCATATCTTCATACCATGTAGCGCAAAGCTTATCCACAAACTCATCTTTACCCATCTTTCTTTGATTTTGCTGATACCATTTGAGAATTGACACATCCCAGTTGTACTTTAATGTCTTGAAACAGGATTTGTCAAGAGGTTGCAGGATGTCTGTTGTATATGCAGGAAGCTTGATAATGTCAACTTGGTTTTGCCTGGCAAAATTTGCTGTTTCAATGTCCAAATGTGTAAGATGACCATCAAAAAGCAAGAGAAGTGGTCGCTCCTTTACTTCTCAGCAGAACTTAATGAAATAGTCGTTAAAAATGGATGTCGTCATCCATCCCTTTTCACTGCAGGCGTAAAAAGTGCCCGGTAAATCATGTGTTCCTTTCCAATTAGACCACAAATTACTGCCTTGAAATACTATTAATGGAGGAAGAACTTTTCCTGCTGCATTACAACAACCCAATATGGTTGTATTCTCTCGTCTGCTACCCTCTTGAATTCTGTGGGCTTTTTGCCCAACTCCAGAAACTAACTTTACTCGGGAAGGGTCAGAACAAAGAGAAGTTTCATCAAGGTTCCAAATGTGAGTAGGTTTATCTTCAATTTTAAGTTCCTTGATTTTCTTCTCATACAGCTCATAAAACTCATATATAATAAACGGGTCACTGGTGTTTAACTTCCTACATTTTTCTAAAGCCTCCATTTTTTTTAACTCAACCTGTGCCTTATACAGAAACCTTTGTACCAATCATGACCAGGACGGTTATGTTTGAAAGGCACTATTAATGAATTTTGTTCGACATATTCTTTCACAACATCCAGGACTTCTTCTTTGCTTAAAGCAAATCCGTTTTTAGCCATACATCTAAGATGTTCCGCTAATGTAGCCTCTGCTTCCTCAGATAAAGCAGGCTTATGTCCAGCTTTTGGTTTTTTTTATAGAAGCATCATCAGGGCTATGTTGTTTGCTCATATAACGAGACAAAAACATTTTCTCTATTTTAAGTTCTATGGCCACTTTACGCAAACTCTTACATTCAACAATCATTTTCTTAGCTTGATCTAATAATTCTTGAGAGTACTTTTTCCTTGTACCTTTAGTTTTGTAATGTCGCACCATTTTTAAAGTTTTTAGTTTTTCACAAAGCTAACAATAATTAAAAGTCTTTAACACAACACAACCTTTATAGACACTGACACACAAGAATTAATTTAAGGTTAGTGCTCATTTCTTTGTTTATCAGATGATAACAAAACCTGCAACAAAACAAAATAAAAACAGTGTTGCCATTTCTTTTTTTATCAGATAATCACAAAACCTGCAACAAACAAAAAAAATAATAAAAACAGTGTTGTCATAATACTACAGTGGTATTTAAACTTTCTTTTAGTATTCTGTTTCTATTTTCTTCTGTATCACAATAGCCCCACATGCTGTATCACAATAGCCCCTTCGACTGTATCATAATAACCCCACCACTTTGAAGGTTAATAACTTCAATTAGAATTGACATATTTTAAGTTTGAAAACAGAAAAATTTACCTTTTATCTTCCTCTTATACAATGCTGTTCTTGGAGCACACTAAAATCAAATCGTTAATGCAAGGTGATAAAAGTTTCAACTTGCTGCAGAAAAGTTTTTGCGCCAAAAAAAAGGTAACTTTACATTTGAATTTTTTTGTATCAAGTTAATATTTTATTTGAACCTTCTTTGTTTTGTCAATACTAATATATAGTATATGCAAACAGAAATTTTTTTTTAAATTCTATTTACATTAATTTGATTACTTTTTTTACATGTATCAAAATAGCCCCGAGTTTTTGGGTGTATCATAATAGCCCCGGTTGACCCTATTTATTCTTAGAGCTGAATGAATAGTTTTTCCAACAATATTGTTAGCTGCCACACCAGTAGGAGGCATTAAAAGAGTTGCATCGCAGCCAAATATGAATTAATTCTCTTAACCATTTCATTAATTACCCAGCTTTTACCAGTTCCAGCTTTTCCCTGAATAATTGCAAGTCTTTGATTGCAATCATCATAGTCATTTAGCTGATATTCTAAGAAAGATAATATCTTATTTTGTTGGTCGTTAAAAATAACATTGTATGATTCATGAGAATCATACTGATTCCCAAATGTTTCTCGATTCCTTTAGATGAAAGAGGTTTTATTCTTTATATCTGGATATTTGTAATAGGCTGCTCCCAATTATGAAGTAAATCGATATCACGATTAGCTAGACCAACATGAATTGGTAGTGCATTAGGTATTACTGCTGCAATAGCCATCCAGTCTCTATCGTCAAAAATATCAAACTCGTTATTATTATCCTGATCAATTTCAGTTCTTCTGTAATTAAAGACGTGTGTTCGTGAAACTGTCCAAAATGTTGTCGGGTATAAGCCATGAACCATGTTTCATCTGTACTTTTCAAGTCTTCTTCATTACGCCAATGCTTATGTAAAATCAACTTTTGTTTACAATATAATTCAGTATTGACTGCATTGTTATTGTTGTTTACTTTAGGGAAAACTTTTACAAATCTGTCTTTTCTGTTTGTGCTAATTGAATTATTTCTTCCCTTAGAATTTTTTTTAGCAAAATCGAATAATGTTATTTCTTCCATGTCTAGTGGTGTACTATGTAACTCTTTAAAAAACTTATATGGTTACTTCTTAAACACTTGCACGACAAAACAGCTGTATTATTTTGGCAGCCGGTAAATATTTATGCACCCTTAAGCGGTATATCACCCTTCCTATAGGTATATAGCCGTGTTCCAAAGTTATATTAGATTCCCCTGATTCCACTCCCAGTTAAATTTCTAAGTCCACCAATTTAGAATAACAAGCCAAATCCATGGTCAGGGTTTGGTGAAGCCATGACCGCCCGAAATTGGGGAATCGCAGTTAAAACATACAATACATGTTTTACACCTATACACACTTACATCCTACTCAGTTAAACACTTTATGTTTCACATGATAAACATAATACAACATAATAAACACTCAAAATGAACATTACCATTATTACATTAACATAAACATCTCAACTCTAAATTTGCGTAAAAATTACAAACATTACAACTTTAATTTCAATTTTTCAATTAAATCTTCCAACTGTTACATAATACCTTCTATTATGAATTTCTTTTTCATATTTTCACCTATTAATAAACGGGCGACTCCCTTTCAGGAATAATAATCTGCTTCATCTACGGGCATTTAGACCTAACCCCACTCTCCCATCTTTCCTTATAACAACAACTAATCGGATTTGAATAGGGTGACACCGACCTCTCAATAATATCTCCCTCCAACCTTTTCTCTCTAATTCTACTTGAACCGATCTTCTTTTAGAATAGGGCAGCTTATAACCTCTTTGTACATAAGGATGTGTGTTCCCTTACCTTATACTCACGCCTTTATTAGTTCTTGGCCCTTTCCAGGTAACTCCAACCAATTCTTTAAAACTTTTCACGACCTGCCGCAACGCCTTACGTTGGGGACTCCCTACACCTCCACCCTCACTACAAAACATATATGCCCTGTATTCCCATATTCGTTTTTTCCTTTCATCACTCCCTTTCTCTCTCTACACACATTCACTCACACTTCTGTGTCCCTGCTATTTACCCGTTTTTGTATCACTTTTATACCTGAAACTCTTACCGTGTCTAAAACCTGTTCAAAACTAACCCTAACTGGTTTAATTGCCCTATCCAATTCTAATACCCGTTTATTGAAATCAGTCACTGCTTTATTAAAAAATCATTACCCAAAATCCGTCTTTTACAACATTTTAAATTCATTTACATTCGTTATAAAATATCATAATTACATAAATGTCAATTGTTCATTCAAATAAAATATTATTACTGTCATAAACTCAATTAAAATTACAAACATTGCTTACACACACAATACAATGTACAGGCCGTGAGGCGAGTGATGAAACTGTCTATGCGCGTAGGAGGGGAGGTAGCAGGTTGGGGAGGAAGCTTCCCCTCCCGAAGCCGGTGGCTATTGTTGTACTAGCCACCCGCCGAACATCAGCCCGTACGATGGCACTGACATCATTCTATACTACAAAAACATTTGGAGATTTAATTTCATCCAGAGGACTTTTCTCGAAAGTTCAAGTGTTTTGTTGTATCTTTATTTATAAGTATCTAAATTTATTAAAAATGTATAAAAAAATATTAGAATTAACCCACACACCACCGACAAACAAAGTTTCGATGGTTCTATTGTTTGTACTTTTAGTGCCCCGTAGAGGCATTGAAGATAACAGAAGTGGACAACTGGTACTTATTACAGTTTTAAAATATTAAAACTGCTTTAAAAGGTATAGAAAGAAGACATTCTAAAGATTCATTTTCATGTATAAGCACTGAATGATAGTGATGATTTTATTTAATTTCTTTAATAAAAAACCGCGTTTTCGCAGATACCTTTTGTATAAACTTATAACTTTTTTCTTTTGACTTTCTGAACTAATTTTTTTACATATCCTTGTATGGTAATAAACTGGGAATATATGTTTATTACCGAATTTGTCATAAATATTTCTTAGAACTGATTAGTATGCCTTAAAATGTACGTCATTTTTGCAAAACTTGTTCAAGTGAAACGTTATTCATTGTAATTGTTCACATAAGATTACGAAAATGTATGCTTAATAAAATTTTTATATTTGTTCTTAACATTAGGTTAAGAAATGTTTTTATAAAATAAATGGTATGCGACTAATTAAGATGTTAAAAATATCAGGTGAAGCAGTAATAATAAGTAATTGTGTTACAAAAAATATCGGTATGGAGAACCATACATGACTTCCATATTCTAAGATTTATATTTAAAATCATTTTCAGCCAAACAGCCAGGGAAGGAATTTTAACAAAAAAATACTTCTTTGTTGCCAATAACGTAGTACACATATAAAAAAAAATTATCCCCTCCCCCTTCAACTATAATTTTGATTTATAGAAAATTACCCCCAGCCCGTTCAACTAGCCTCTACATTTATAGATATTTCATCTATGTTTCTACAGTGGATTATTAAGATCTTATCAGGATACTTTATCAAAATTAAGTACTTTACTCATGTTACAACAAAAAATGTTTCAGGTAAACTGCCCTTTCCCCGTAACCGATCTTCACCAAAATCAACAGACATTGAGTTCTCTATAGCTCAGGCACATATGTAAAAAATTATTTGATTCTGTTTGAATTTACGGCAGTTATGGTTCGTCATATAAAAAATTACCCATGTTAAAACATACAACATGAGATTTATAAAACATATCTAAGATTTATATTTAAAATCATTTTTGAAATAAAATATTTTCATAGAACCTACTAACGCTGGGGAAATCTGAGGAGCCAATCAGAGTTGGGCCTACCTGTCACTCTGCTGAATTTGGTGGAAAGCCCTGTCACTGTCGTCAAAGTATCAGCCTTGACAGGGTCCTCTTTTTCTGCAAAATGGGAGAGGCTTGAGATGGAGTGAGTGACATGGTCCCCACCTCAATGAAGAACCCATTGTTTTATAAAAATATATTTAAATTTTGAAAACTGAAAATTCTTTTCTTGTTGTAAATATTTATATTTTATAATCAAAATGACTTTATTTTTGTTACCTGGCAACAAAATTATTTTATTTTAAACAATTACCATTGTTTCAAAAAGTTTAAATAAATTTTCAAGTACTTTACTCTTGTTAAAACGTAAAAGGTTGCAGGTAAACTACCCCTTTCCCTTAACCGATCTTCACCAAAATCGAAAGTCCTTGAGATCTCTACAATTCAGGGATGTATGCAAAACATTATTTGATTCTGTTTGAATTTGCGGCAGTTATCGTTTGCCATAGAAAAAAAAACGTTGCAGGTAAACTACCCCTTCCCCTCAACCGATCTTCACCAAAAACAATAGGTCTTGAGTACTCTACAAATCAGGGCTGTATGCAGAAAATTATTTGATTCTGTTTGAACTTGCGGCTGTTATCGTTTGCCATAGAAAATACACTTGTTAAAAAAACGTTGTAGGTAAACTACCCCTTTCCCTTAACCGATCTTTACCAAAAACAATAGGTCTTGAGAACTCTACAATTTAGGGCTGTATGCAAATAATCTTTTGATTCTGTTTGAATTTGCGGCTGTTATCGTTTGCCATAGGAAATACCCTTGTTAAAACATAAAACGTTACAGGT
Source organism: Magicicada septendecula (assembly GCA_034769895.1). Lineage (NCBI taxonomy): Eukaryota > Metazoa > Arthropoda > Insecta > Hemiptera > Cicadidae > Magicicada > Magicicada septendecula. The sequence continues at coordinate 879,520,476 of CM068367.1, read as the reverse complement.
AAACTACCCCTTTCCCTTAACCGATCTTCACCAAAAACAATAGGTCTTGAGAACTCTACAATTCAGGGCTGTATGCGAAACATTATTTGATTCTGTTTGAATTTGCGGCTGTTATCGTTTGCCAAAAAAAAAAAATTTCCCTTGATAAAAAAAAACCGTTGCAGGTAAGCTACCCCTTTCCCTCAACCGATCTTCACCAAAAACAATAGGTCTTGAGTACTCTACAAATCAGTGCTGTATGCAAAAAATTATTTGATTCTGTTTGAATTTGCGGCAGTTATCGTTTGCCATAGAAAAAAAATCTACAGACAGACACACACACAGACAGACACACAGACACACACACAGACACTTTTCGGAAAACGACTTTTTTTCATGTTTTGAGTGTAGTAGAATCAGAATCTGCAATAATCTCGAACACGATTTTTTTTGCCATCACCATACTTCCATTCCTTAAGGAATATGGAAGTAATAAAAAAAAAGTGTTTATTATTTACACAGAATATTTACATATTAAAATTTACTAATAGCATTGTGAAACATTTAAAAAGCAAAAAACATACAGTTTGTCATGTCATACACTTACACGGTCGAGTCAGTTGGGCTTTAGTCTAGTTCTTGTATTCCACTCATATTTTCTTCGCTGGCAACTGAATCATTGTCACTGTCACTATCACTGCTATCATCCACATGTATAACAAAATGCTCAGTCGCTTGGTCGATAACATGTTCACGGTTCAGATAGTCCTCTTCTATTTTCTTCACATGTTCACATCGCTTCTTCCAGTCTTCTGGAGTGATTTGTGCAAATTTCTCGGCTGCAAGCTGGAGGACGGTTTGCAGACACAACTTAACATTTTTTTGTTTTATGTAGTCTTTCACTGTAGCCCATATTAATTCGATTGGATTCAGATCCGGATGGTAAGGGGGTAGTCTGAGTACAGAATGTCCGTGCTGGGCTAAGATTGCATCGATCTTGTAAATTTTTAACTGAGGTTTCTTCAGTTTAATTAGTGAGTATAACTGGGGCTTAAGCATACTTTCACAGTAAGGAATTCCATGTCAGTCGGCCATTTTTGCATATCTTGTTTCTTCCACGATGAGGGTGCCGGGTTGACCTGTTTGTTATGATACGGCGCATTATCGATAACTAACACACTGTTAGGCTTCAGGTTTGGGATAAGTTGTTCCTTGATCCACTTCTCGTAGTTATCGTAGTTCATGTCCCCGTGGTAGTCTCCCTTTTTTAATCCAGACTTGAACATTAATAAACCGTTGGCTACAAATCCCTCCTCGCCTCCTGCGTGTAAAACAATTACTCGTGATCCTTTGCTGACTGATTTCATTAGCCCGCCAACTGTGCTGTCCGTCCAGGTTTTCTCAGTCGTTGTACTATGGAAATATGTTTCGTCCATGTATACGATCTGCCCCTTTTCTTTCCTATATCTGTCAACATTCACCAAGTAGTTTAACCTTAAATTTCGGATATCGCTTTTCTCAACAAGTAATTTTCTGTTGGATTCTGTTTTCTTCAGCGGAAAACTAATTTTTTTTACAACCTTCCGGACACACCAAACACTTCCTTTGAAATCTATTTTATCCTTAATACACGTAGTATTCCTTTGAGAGTAGGCCTTTCACCCACACTTAGATGAAATTCATGAATTGTCTTGCGGATTAAAGATAAGTCGAAATCATCGAATGTAGTTTTCAAATTTTTTCTAGGCCTCTTTTTTCTTGGAGTACTGAACTTAGGCGATGATGTACCGGACTTTTTATTATGCTCATTGATAATTCTTCTAACACTACTAAAAGATACACCGCAAGCAGCGGCCACTTAGTTTTGTAAAGCTTTTTCACTTAAGCTGCCATTTTCTTTTTTCATATAATCGTAAACATTGTGAATAATCTGCCTACTCTGGCTGTGGATCACTTTTCTCTCAACAGACTTACTTGCTGACGTTGTACGATGTGACGATGACGGCCCAGACATTCCTGGAGACAACAGCTACACAACACTGGAAATACACTGAAATGTTTTCAGAAAGGCAATAACACAATCACCACGCACGGAGACCTAAGCCAACTGATGGGTTGTTGTCCCTAGCCGCTGTCCCGCGCATGCGCATTCTTTCTCTTTGCCACTGCGCACCACCAGGACAGTTTCATAACTCGCATCACGGCCTGTACATACCAACAACATACCAACACAATACATTTAACATCAATACAAATTTATTTACACTCTACGTCATATCATGTCATTGTTTACCACACCTCATTACATAAGTTAGCCAAGTAATTACCATAAACTAAATAATTAAATGTTCATTACAACACATCTACCCTCCATCATCAAAATTTAATCTGATCTTGTACATGCACAATTCATTTTTCATCAACTCATTATATTACCCTTCTTGATATAATGCCCCTTTAAATCCGTTTTAGCCATTCTACCATCATAACAATCTGCAGAATTGTTCCATATTATTATTCTATCACAAAACTGTCTACATTAGTAATTTTGGTCATCATCGTCATCTACTACTATGCCAATTACATCGCAAGGTAAGTGCTTGTTATCATCACAATAATCATCACATTTACTGCACAAGGTAAGTATTTCATATTATCAACTCTCTGAACATTTAATTTCTCTAATAACTCCTCATAACCCCATTAGACCTCAAACAACTGCTCTCTCTCTCTCTCTCTCTCTCTCCTCTCTCTCTCTCTCCTCTCTCTCTCTCTCCTCTCTCTCTCTCTCTCTCCTCTCTCTCTCTCTCTCTCTCCTCTCTCTCTCTCTCTCTCTCTCTCCCTCTCTCTCTCTCTCTCTCTCTCTCTCTTTCTCCTCTCTCTCTCTCTCTCTCTCTCTCTCTCTCTCTCTCTCTCTCTCTCTCTCTCTCTCTCTTCTCTCTCTCTTCTCTCTCTCTCTCTCTCTCTCTCTCTCTCTCTCTCTCTCTCCTCCTTCTCTCTCTCTCTCTCTCTCTCTCTCTCTCTCTCTCTCTCTCTCTCCTCTCTCTCTCTCTCTCTCTCTCTCTCTCTCTCTCTCTCTCTCTCTCTCTCTCTCTCTCTCTCTCTCTCCTCTCTCTCTCTCTCTCTCTCTCTCTCTCTCTCTCTCTCTCTCTCTCTCTCTTCTCTCTCCTC